>CM044309.1:91111627-92429960 GCA_024291935.2 Okapia johnstoni
CCAGCATTCAGGGAGCCTGCCTCAGATGTCCTGCCCCAGGACAGGGACTGTGGTGGCTGGGAAGGCAGTGTGGCTGCTGCAGCATCTCCAGGGGTGTGGTGGGGGAGGGGCTGGTTTGGGCAAGCATTTCTGACCTCTGCCCTTTGGCTCCCCTGCAGCACAGAGCCCCACGGCCGCGGACCCCCTGCAGCAGGCCTACGCCGGAGTGCAGCAGTATGCAGGTCGTTAGTATCCACGCGTCCCCACGGTGGTCCCCGGCTGCGTGCACCTCCCTGTGCCTGGGCACCAATGCCCTGCCCCACCCAAGCCTGGGCTTAGCAGTGTGGGAGTTTGGGGGAGTGGGGAGGGACTGACAGGGAGCCATGGTCCCCCTCACCCAGGCTGCCTCGCTCTCTGCAGGCATCCTTTGGTGATCAGGCAGAGCTTAACTCACCCTAATTCATCCTGGCAGTTGTGGAGGGTCAGAACCCCATTTGAGCTGGTGAGCTGGGATAAGCTTTAGCCTTGCTGTGAAGTGGCATCTCTGAGGCCATATTTCCCGCCCCCGTGGTGCTGCCAGGGTGGGTCTGTCCAGGGGCACCAAACCTCCCAGCAGCACCGCGTGAGACTGGAGCTGGGGGGCCACTGGCTCAGAAAGCACAGATGCCCATTTGAAGGAAGGGAAGCAGCTTCCATCCCCCCACCCCCAGCCACACACAGGCAACAGGAGTGGGGCCTGAGTGAGGAGGACAGGCCACCAGAGGTAGAAAAAAGGAGAAGCAGGCAGGTGGCCTCGGGTCACTGAATGGGGAGGTGATGAGCTACTGTGGGAAGCCCAAGGCCAGCTGTCAGCCATGCTGCTCTCCTACCTCTAGGCTGAACAACACACACACGTGTACAAACACCCCCCCCACCCCCCCACAGTCATCCCTGCCAGCCAGGGTCCTGCTATCTGGCCCCGTCAGGGTTCCTCTTCGTTGCGTTCAGACGAGCCGGCAGTGTCTCCCTGGAGGGTAACGGGGCTGCCTGGTACATGGGGGCCCGCATGAGCTGGCTGTCACCTAGAGTCCAGGGGAAGCCCTCTTCCTTATCTGCTGAGCCCCCCCCCCGCCGAGCCCCTTTGGGAGCCAGCCCATGATGAGGAGGGTCTAGCCGGTCCTGTGCCTCCTCTCACCCTTTCCATTTGAATATAGAAAGCATCAGATTGTTCAACTCAGTCCTCAGCCCCTGGGGAACCACCCACTAGCAGGATCCCAGAGGCCAAGCTCACACCTAGGGTGACTCCCCCTTCCCACACAGGTGCCATCTGAGCACGGGTGAGGTTGTGTGAGCCCGAGGCAGCCGGAGCTCAGAGAAGGGGAAACCTGGTGCGTTCCAGGTGGTGTGGGGCCATCCCTTCCATTCTGATGTTTTTGATTATCCATTATTGTGGATTATCTGCACACGTGGGTTGTCCATTGTTGCAGATTAACCGTGCCTCCCCCAGGCACACCAGCATGCACACACATCAACACACATATGCAACTTCTAGTTTTCCCTTTGCTGCTTCTCCTTCATTACTGCTAAAAACTGGCTTTATGTTAAAATGCAGTTTTTTCTCTGGTCTGCTTTGATTGCTCACCACTGAAACTTCTCTCTTTCTTCCTGCCTCTCCCCCTGTCTCTCTTCATGTCACTGTCACCGTCTCTCGCTCTTGCCTCTTCCTTTGGGTCCTCCAGCAGCCGCCTACCCTGCTGCCTATGGTCAGATAAGCCAGGCCTTTCCTCAGCCACCTCCAATGATCCCCCAGCAACAGAGAGAAGGTGAGTCTGCCAGCAGGGCTCCTACGCCCCCCCCTGCCCCCAAAGAGGCTGCTCCCCCAGGCCTTTGGCTGCGGTGTTCTGTTGGCAAGGTGACCATGTCTGCGGTGTGCCAAGGGTGACGGGGGTTGCGGGACTGTGAGAGGCGGTGCGGAGATGCATGTCACAGGCAGTTCTGCAAACCCCAGTGGAGGGCGGTCAGGATGGCTGGGGCCTGGAGGAGGCAGGGTCCAGGAGTCGCCCCTCCCACAATGGGCAGCATTTGTCCAGTGGAGAGGAAGGGGAGACATAGGGATGCTCATGGCTGGGGTGGTGGGCAGGAGTGGGGAGACCAGTTCATCAAGGACAGAAGCTGTGCCCTCTCGGTGAGCAGGAGAGCCCACCTGGAGCTCCCAGGGCAGGATCCAAGGGCGGGTGAGGGGTTGGGGTGCTCTGGTGTAGGCCTGGCAAAATAAGGGGATCCCAGAAAGCTGCCTCTGAGGCCCTGCTGTGAACAGGGCAGCAGGCCAATGGGCCTCAGATGCTGGAACCTCCTAGAGACCCTCAGCATCCTCCCATTACAGAGTCTGGAGCCCCACGGGGACTGGATAATAAGTCCAAGCTCGGGGATGCTCATAGAGCCCAGTTTGGTGGGGTCCTGTCTCCCACGCCATGAAAAGGGTCACTCTGCCAGTAAGGCCACCACACCCGCCCTAGTAGCCCACATGGCCAGAAAGGTCCAGTGGTTTCCAGATCGCTGGCTCGTAGTCCTTGCAGCAGATGGTCCCAGAGCTATGGGAGGTGGGCTAGTCCTGGAAAGGACCTCAGGGTCTGTTAGTCCAAAGCTCTGGTCCTGAATAGGCCCCAGAACCTGGACAGCTGAGAGCCTGGTCTTTGAAGCAAATCCTTCTAGGTTCAAATCCTAGCTTGGCCTCTCCTCTCTCAGCCTTGGCGTCCTCACCTGTAGAATGAGGACAGTGGTAATCATTCCCTAGAGGGGCGTGAGGATCACCTAGCTCAAGACTGTCTCCAGACTCCAGCAGTCACCTGCTGATTTCTCACCGTGCATGCCGCCCTTCCCTCACCAGTTGGTCACCCCCTCCAAAGTTGTTCATGAGGCATTCTCTCAGTTCACGTGCACGGGGCAGCTCCCGAGACCTGTGTTACCATCTTCCCAGGGCCCGTGAAGATCAAGCTGCAGGAACCCAGTGGGGTGCACAGTGAGGCCCCCTGCTCGCTCCTGCAGCACGCGCTGCTGCAGCTCCAAGTCACACCTGGGCCCATCGGTGAAGTAGGGGTGGGGGATAGGGCATCAGCCTGCCTCTGCCAGCGGGTCCTCTCCCTAGGCTGTGGCCCTGGAGCCTGCCCTGCTCTCCTCCCTCCAGTGGCTTTCCAGCACCACATCAGTCGGGTCAGAGCCACAAGTAGTGGGGTGCAACTTTGCCCATCCCAGGCCCAGAACTGTGCCCAAGGGCCCTTACTGCTTTTGTCACCACTCTGACTTCAGGCTGACCCACCCTCACCTTGTAGTCAGTGCCCTGCATCACTCTGGCCTGTGGCTCAGAGGTCTCTACACACACACACACACACACACAGCTGCAGATCAGTGCTGCTTGCCCCAACACACATGACAGCCCCTCCCACTGGCGTAAACCCATTCTCTTCATCTGCTCCCTGTCCTACCCCCTACCTCACACTTTGTACCAGCCCATGTATCTAGCTCCGAACTCTTCCACGTACCTTCTCTCCATCTCAGAGCAGCTTCAGGCCCTCCCACCCCCGTGCCCTGCTCCCTAGAGCAGACGCTGTGTGGCCAGTCCCCACTTTGGCCTCCCCTCGGGCAGGGGGGCCTCCCACTGTTGTCCCCATCCTCCCTGACTTTGGTGCCCTGGGGGAGCAGGGCAGGGGGAGGGGTGAGATGTGAACTCAGATCTTTAGAGAAGTACACTGCATACAGGGGTGAGCTCACAGTGCTTGAAGTGGGGTCTTTGGGGAATTCTTTGGGGTCCTGAAGGATGAGGTCTTCAGATTTGGAGATGGGGAGATGGGCATCCAAGGCAGGGAGAACAGCAGGAGCAAAGGCAAGGCATGGGTGTTGCCAAGTATGAGGTGAGCCTGGAAATGGAGTGGGATGGAGCCAGAGTAAAGCCATGTCCAGTGTTGCATGAGGTATGAACCGGAAGACTGTGTTCCTCCAGGCATGCCAGTGGTTAGTCTCTTTCCACATAGTCACCACCACTTGTGTCAATGCCATTGAAATACCAGGACACGCTGGCTGCTGGGCAGGAACCACCTTCCAGCTCCCTTGTCTTTGAGTTTACCCTGAAAACAGATGCCTGAAGCCCCTGAGGCTGTCTTCCCACAGACCGCCTGGGTTGTTGTGCCAGGGGATGTGATGTGTTCCAGGGCCATGACTTTCTGTTTCTGGAGCTCCATTTCTCTTTTCTCCGAAGGTTGGGTTGGACCAGATTGATATCCAAAGCCCTACTGTTGTGCCATCTGGATGCTCGATAATCTGGGAATTAGGGAATGCACTGAGGGCTCCAGGATAGCCCGAGAATGACAATGTGTAGGCCCACTGTTGGGGGTGAGGGAGCAGGGGGCTAGCCTAGGACTGGGAGAGCCAGCCCTGTGGGGCTCAGCCACACACGATGCTGAGGGGACTGAGTGCAGAGGCTCTGCCCTCGAGGCTCCTCATTTCTTTTAAGGAGAACAGAAATAACGTCCATACCAAGCAGCTTGCAGGACTTGAGGTTGTAGGGAGGCCCCCAAGTTCAAGGTGGGTGTCAGCATGTAGGGAGAGCAGAGTAGGAGTACGGGGAAGGCAAATGCTCCTGCCCCCTAGAAAGCACCCCCTTCTGGCTGGAGAGAAATCTTCCCAGACCTACTGGAGAAAGAGCCTCAGTATTGCCCAGAATATGGGCTATGGGAGCCCCAGGGCTGTGGGGACTCACGTCTAGCTGGGGACCATCAAGGGACACATCCATAGGGTATGAACCAGTGAAAACATGCCATGGCTTAAGGGGATGGGAGGTGGGTGTGGAGGGGAGGAAGGGCCACCAGGGCTTGGGGAATTCTGCACCAGGACCCCTGGCAGTGGGTGAGGGAGCTCACTTGCGCCCGTTCTGAAAGCGCCGTTCAGGGAGGGGAGGCCAGAGAGTGGGGATGGACAGATGGTGTGGGGCAGGGACCAGGGCCGAGGAGGTCATTGGTTCAGAGGGAGGTTTTGGTGGTCAGAGGACTCTTAGCTATCAGCTGTGACCCTCAAGGGTACAGAAATAGATGGAAGATGTAAACATAGAAGTCAGAAGTATGTCAGAAGTAGTTAGGCTTCCCAGGTGGCTCAGTGGTAAAGAATCAACCTGCAATGCAGCAGACATGGGTTCCATCCCTGGGTCAGGAAGATCCCCTGGAGTAGGAAATGGCAACCCACTCCAGTATTCTTGCCTGGAGAATCCCATGGACAGAGAAGCCTGGTGGGCTACAGTCTATGGATTACAAAGAGTCAGACATGACTTAGCAACTGAGCACATACACACAGTTTAAAAGGTCAAGTTTTATTGGCACACTTTATTTAGATGCAAGAAAAAGAGGAAGCAGCTTGTAGAGATTTCTCATTCAAAGCTAAAACTCAGCCTTTTGGTCATTTAAAAAGAAACATGTAAACTGAGCTGTAACCGAGCTATAACATGGGTCTGGCATTTAAACTGAGCTGTAACAGAGCTGTAACACTCCTCCGTCTGTCGCTTCAAATTTTTGCTGCGGTGAGACAGAAACGAGGAAATTACATACTCCCCCGTCAAATTCATATTTAATTTTGAAAGAAACTGCCAATATGTTTTAATTTTTATAAAAAATAAATTTACTTTAAAAGAAACATGTAAATCTTTAGCTATCTGGAAATTTCTGGGGCACTGAGATTTATGATAGGGAAGTAGAGAGAGAGGAGGACACAGACCATGGAGACAGACAGCCTGGGTCTGGGTTCATATCCTGGCTCCATCACCTACAAGCTATGCGACTTGGCAGGTGACTTAACCTCTCTGGCCTCAGCTTTCTTATCTGTGAAGTGGGGATGACAGTAGCCTCAAGGCAGCTGTAAGGATTAAGTGAATTAACTTATACATGAAGTGTGCAGAGCAGCCTGGCACTACAGTTAGCACTACAGAAGTGGCAGGGCTCTTATTGTTGAAATGGGGAGTCTTTTATATGATGAAGCTGGCAGTACCCTGGCTTATGGGTATCCCATCATGAAGCCTTTTTATGAAGCCGTTTCTGCTCACCTGGCTTGCTGGAGTAGGTGGGATAAATCTTGGTTTCTACCTTCAAGATTAGGTCTGACTTTAAGGTTCAGGGCAGCGGAGGGTAAGGCCTTTGGGGATCGGGTGGGAAAGAGTGGCTGCAGGCCAGGACAGAGGATGGGGACTCCAGGCCCCAGAGTCCTGCCTTTGGCTGGAGGAAAATGGGGAGTGAGGCTTGCAGAGACAGGGCTGCCCCTGGCACTTCCCTCCATCCTCCCCTGGAAGGGGAGGGGGGGCTGGGCAGGTCTCTCTACCCACTGCCTCTCCTCAGCATCTCTCCTCCAAGACTAATCAGGCATATTCACTCTATTCACTGGTTGCCTCCACCCCTGGAGCCCTAGAGTTGCCAGGCACCCTGTGATACAGAAAAGACCATTGAGGTACAGAGAGATTCAGAGACTTGCTCGAGGGCAGAGTGGAGGGCAGAGCTCAGAGCCGGGGCTCAGCAGCTCCCCACTTTTTCATGGCCGCTTTTGGACCTTGGATGAGAACCCCCTCCTAACCTCGCCCCTACCCCTCCCTGCTGCCGCTGCCTAACTCGCTCACCTCTCCTCTGTCTCTCTCTTCCCCCACCCCGCCATCCCTCCTCCCCTGACCCCCCCCCCCCCCCCACCGCAGGGCCCGAGGGCTGTAACCTGTTCATCTACCATCTGCCCCAGGAGTTTGGGGACGCTGAGCTGATGCAGATGTTCCTCCCTTTCGGTAATGTCATCTCCTCGAAAGTGTTTGTGGATCGGGCGACTAACCAAAGTAAATGCTTTGGTGGGTAAAGATAACAAACCAACTTCACCTAGGACAGGGTGGTGCTCGCACCAATTTACTGGTGTCCAACTGCTTTTAACCTGCTCCTTCACATCCCCCCACCCCTGACTCCCAAGTGCTCCTGTGCCCAGCCTCCAGCCTCCATCTCTCACCTTCTTTTCTCTTCTATTCTTTGGTTTCTTGGCTTTCCCTGCCCACTCCCATCCAGTCTCCTACCCACCACTCCCAGTCCAAGAGAGAGCCTCCCCTCCCAGCCCCAAAGCTCAATTCCCACCAACTGAGAAGGGAAGGGACCCGTCTTGGGCAGGAGGAGGAGGGGCAGGGAGCAGAGCCTCACAACAGCCATTCTCCCAGCACCCCTCTCCTCTCAAGGTTACAGTGGCCCTGGGGGTCAAAGCTGAGCATGATCCTTGGGGTAGAGGGTTCATCCAACTGAAGTCCCTACCCTGCTGGCCCCTTGGCCTCTTCTGTCCATCTTTCTGTCCTGCGCCTGCCCCCTTCTCTGTCTACCCTGCTCTTTGCTCCCCTCTTGCCATCCAATGCACCCTGCTCCCCGAACCCCCACCCCTCAGGCCACCAGAGTGAAACTGTCAAGGAATCAGGAAGAGGAAACTGGTCCTTGCCCTCAGGAAGCCTCAGGTCTGAGCTTAGATGAAAATCATTTCTATTCAATGGCAGTGAGATCTGCCAGGCACCAACTAATGGAGGAATGAGAAAGGCAGGTGGATGCAAACAGACAGAAGGGGAGGGACTTCCAAGCAGGGGGAAATAGAACGGATGAGCGTTTGGGGGCTGGGATGAAGAGAGTCAAAGGCTTGTGAATGAGGAAGCTGGAGGCTTTGGGGAGAAATGAAGATTCAGGGAAGACCAGCTGTGAGGGCAAGTCTGTGCTGGGGAGGGTTTCAATCATTCAGGTGAAGATGCTTCATATGGTGCTGTAGGCAGTGGAAGATGGGGGAGTAATTGGATGAAGATACCTTTGGGAAATTCTGCTGGACAGAGTGTTAGATGGGAGACGAAGGACTTGGGAGGATCTAGGAGTATGGTTGTCAGATAAAACACAAGATACCCACTTAAACTGGCATTTTGGATAAGTAACAGATACATTTTTAGTATACATATGTCCCAAATGGGTCTTCCCTGGTGGCTCAGAAGGTAAAGAATCTGCCTTCAAGGTGGCAGACCCAGGTTCAATCCCTGGGTTGGGAAGAGCCCCTGGAGAGGGGAATGGTAACCCACTCTAATATTCTTGCCTGGAGAATTCCATGGACAGAGGAGGCTGGTGGGCGACTGTCCATGGGGTCGCAGAGTCGGACACGATTGAGTGAGTAACACACACACATGTCCCAAATATTATGTGCAATGTGTCCCATGCAATATTGGAGACATACTAAAAAAGTGTTTATTGCTTATCTGAAATTCCAGTTCAGCTGGGCTTCCTGAGTTTCAGTTTGCTTCAGACCTCCTGGAAACTCACCTCATCCCCACACCTCTCCTCTCCACTCCTCCTCAGCTCCTCTCCCACCTCTTCTGCCTCCATGAGAGCTTCTTTCTCAGGTCTGATCTACTCCTGAGGCCCCCAGAATTGAGGAGTCCGGTCCCCAGACAGCCATACGTGGACCCAGAGCTGAGTCAGCCCAGCACCTCCATGTTGACCCCAGATTCAGGGGCTGTGAGGACAGAATAGGATCCTTCTTTGACCAGGAAACCTGGGTTCCCTCTTGGGGACAGGGGAGGGGAAAAGGTACAAAAGTGCAGAAGTGCCAGAAAGCACTTGTTAAGGAGATTCCAGTTTGGAGACCAGCTCTCCAGGTCCATGAAGGGCTTCGGGGTGGAAATGATGCTCCCCAAGGCAGTCAAGATCTTTGCACAGTGTCCCTTCCCCTCTGGCAGCTGCCACTAAAAATCTGTGGTACTTCAGAGGCATAGAGTTGCCCAACAGCTCATTTCTTTGGAGGATGGGAGAACAAGGCCAAAGGAAAAGACCGGGGTGCACCCCTCCACTGTTTGGTATTTCTTCTGACGAATTACAGTTACGTATGTAAAAACAGAAGACTGGAGATCAGCTGCATTTGGTCTCTAAGTAAGCCTCAGATGTTCCATAAGTCAGAAGAAAACTGCAAAGAGCCCAGACTGTGCTGGGTACCCAGGCTGGAGCAGGCTCAGTCTGCAGCCTTTTCCTCTGGCATCTATGCTGTGCCGCTCCCTCCAGTCAATCCCAGATTATCCTTGCCATTAGCTCATTCAAGTTCTCCAGCAGACTTTTGCCCTACTTTTTCTGGAAGTCCTCCCCCGTATACCTCTGCTCTGGTTCTTTCTCTCTTCCTGAACAAACATCTAGCCCTGAACATCCACCAGCCTTGAGAAAGGCCAGGATCCCACCCAGCTGGCCGGCCCAGTGGCTCCTCCTTCAGTCTCTTGGGTTCCCTCCCTTGCTTTGGCAGCCCAACCTGTTCATCTCCCCAGCACGCACTCATGGGCGAGCTTACTCTCTGGGTCAGTGTCCGCATTCGTGGAATGGGGATTTCGGCGGTCAGCTCTCAGTGATGCTGTGAAGGTTACACAAGACATTCCATGTGAGGGACCTAGTCAGAGTGCACCCTCAGGAGGTGCTAGGGCCCCTTTTATTCCCCCCAAAAGGGCTATGTTGCTCCACACGTGGTCCTCTGTGAAAATGAACTCATCAGAGTCTTCCCTTGCTCTTTATAACCATAAACAATCTTTTGGAGGCCTTTGTGAGCAGCACAAATGGTTTTGGCTTTGGAGGAGGGGTTGGAGGGCCGCCAGGAGGGCATCCTGTCTGCACAGCCTTCAGGGTCTGGGAGGCAGGCACCTTTTCAGGGGTGGGAGGAATGGGGAAGGGGGCTCTGGGAGAAGGGACACAGCCCTGGAAACCAGGTACATGGGAGATGGTGCCCAGAGCCTTGCCGAGGGGGTCCGCGGGGAGATGCTCCCTGACCTGACTGCTAGCCAGTTAAGAAAGTTCAGAAAGAAAAGTTCCTTGAGCCTGGAACCCTTCCCAACCCCCAGGCTTCCAGTACTCAACCTGAGGCTGGGCTTCTTGCCTCCTCCCGGAACTTCTCTCCCTCCTTTTACACCTTCGCCCTACACAGCATCTCCAGCCCTTTTTATCTTTGTCCCATCTCTTTCCCACTTTGCTCATATTTGGGTTTTTTTTTTGTGGGCCGGGGTGGGGGGGAGCTGTCACCAACAGTTAGGCTATCTTGCCCTGGTAGGAAGGGAGGCTTTTAGTTTGCCTAAAAAGAGAGCGATGTAACAGATGCACCATTCACACATTTGAAAACTGCTCTGCTGACAGCTTGACTGTAGTTTTGTGGGAAAGGGATGGGCCAGGAGGGCATGAGAGGGGGAAGTGGAAAGGTGACTCACGTTGATTTCCAACTATGGATATCTGAAATCCTTCCTGTGTATTTAGGTGTATAGATGAATACAGATGTTGGATATGTTGCCCTGGGCCCAGCTGTGACCAGTCTCATCTGAGCTCACATGCTAGCCCTCTTTGAGTACACTCACATGTACCTGCACACATCCCTCCCCCATCTTTGATGATGCATGGTTGCAAGAGAAAATGTGCAGAAATGCAGGAGGGAAAAAGAGAAAAGAGGCCAGAAGAGGTAGTGTCTGGGTGGAGGTAAAGAGGAGAAAGGGTCACCACATGGGGAGAGTGAGGGAGGGGTCTCAGGAAGGACCATGGGACCACAGATAGTTAACCAAGAAACAGCTTTCTACCTCGGCGGAGTCTGTACATCTATCCCTTATATATATAATGGCCATTTGGGGACAAACGCCTCAAATGAGGCACATTTGCAGGATGGCCGGGAAACTTTGCCAAGCTTAGTTTCATATTTGCAAGATCTAAGTCCGTTTTACCAGAGAAACGACCTCCAAAGTCAAATAAATTCCAGGAAATACGAGGTTTAAAAAAATGCCATAAAGAAGAGAGAAGCTGGGGTGGGAGAGAGATGTTTTTGTTTGTTAATGTGCCAGGAACTGTTCCAGAGTGACCTGGCTCTAAACCCACCTGACCACAGAAGATCCTTTCTCAAGGAGCACCATTTTGAGCCGTTTTGGGAAATGCTGATGTAGTGTAGTCTATAAATAGGAGATGCATTCGAAGTTCCAAAAGGTGTCAACTTTGGGAACCTAATCCAGTCCCACCTGGGAACTGCTTGCTTCAGGTGACTGGAAGCCATGGATGGTTCTATATCCTTGTCCTGGGATGTTGAGAGGAGTGAACGTGTGACAAGCACTTCTGCAGCCTGTATTACACGCAGAAGGCTCTCAGCGAATTTTCGCTAATAGTGTCAATTTGTACTATTACTGTTACACCATTATCAGTGCTATGAGAGGTTCACAGGGGACGCGGCAGCGGGCGCGTGCTTAGTCCAGGGTCAGAGCCGCTGCTCCCAGGATGGAGTTGTACTAAACATAAAAGGGTGGTGCAGACGGCCTCTGGGAGCGAGGTGGCGTTTAACGCGAGCCAGCGTGGACTGACCCGGGTGGCCACCCGGAGCCCGGCTGGGGGGGCTCGGCCCCGCCCGGCGGCCGGCGGCGCTCGCGAGGGGGGCGGCCGGGATGGCGGCGGCGAAGTTCGCTCCGGGGCGCCTCCCCTCCCTCCCCTTGCACTCCTCCTCTCTCTCCCCAGGCCGGCCCCCCGTGCCCTCCCGCTGCCAGGCCCCCTCCTGTCAGGGAGGACAGTGTCCAATAAACTCCTCCGCCCGCAGGTGTGTCCGCCCTCTCCCACCGCAGGCGGGGGCTTAGGTGCCGGGACCGGCCGGGGTGGGGGAGAGGGGGCCCAGGACAGCGGCGCCGCCGAGAGCCGAGGCGGAGCGGGGACAGCCCGCCCGGGCCCGCGCGGGTCGGGGAGCCGGGAGCCTCCTCAGCGCGGACCCCGGAAGAGGCCGAGCGCACGAGGGCAGTGGGGGGAGGGGTGCGAGGCCGGGCCGGGGGCGGGGCCGCTAGGGGGCGGAGCATCTAGCCCCGCCCCCGCCCGGAGGCTCGGCGGGAATGGGCGGGGCCTCCGCCGGCCCCGCCCCGCCCCCGGCCCTCGGCGCCCGCCCTTCTCCCCCTCCCCTCCTCGCCCCCCTCCCGGCCGGGGCGGCCCCGTGGAAACCCAGGCCCTCGTCCCTCGTGTCTCGCTAGGCTTCGTGAGCTTCGACAACCCGGCCAGCGCGCAGACCGCCATCCAGGCCATGAACGGCTTCCAGATCGGCATGAAGAGGCTCAAGGTGCAGCTGAAGCGGCCCAAAGACGCCAATCGCCCGTACTGAGCGCCGGCGGGAGCGTCCCCCGGGGGAGACCAGGACTCGCACAGGTAACCGGGGTCGGCCGGGGCGCGGGGACGGGGGAGGTTGGGGAGGTTGATACCGGACGGACCCGCCGCCTCCTCTGGCCTCTGTTGCCTGGACCCTAGCTGTGCCTTGGACCCGCTGCGCCCGGCTCGACCTGCTCCCAGGGGGCAGGCCCAGAGCTGTGGTCATCCCCGGCAGAAATGGGTATGGCCATCCCCCTGCCGCAGAGCCAAGAGGGGGCAGGAGGGAGGGAACTGCTTTGAGAAGGTCTACACTGGCAATCTTGTTTGCCAGAAAATCCTGGGGTGAGCCGATGGCAAGCTCAGGGCTAGGAGAGTTTGGGCGGCATAGGCTTTGTGGTGGGGAACTATAAAAGCGCTGGGGCTTTCTCCCAGACTCCCTGGCTCTCCACTCTCCAGCTCTGGGGGCCTGTCAACACTTGACCGCCTCATGCCTCCAGTTCCCCACAGCTCAGTCTGGAGAGGAGGGAACAGGACTTTTCAAAGAGAACTTTACCAAAAAAAACAAGATGGGACAGAGGCTGAGGAGGGTAACTATGTACGGGACTGGGGCCACTTACCCTGCCCACTTCCCAGAGCCCGTGATGAGTGGGCAGGTGTCACTTTTCCCAGCTGAGTCCTGCCTTAAAGCTGGAGGCACTATTGGGCCACTCCTCCTCCAGGCCACATACTCCCCTGGATGCAGCAGCTTCCTGGGGTGGGTGGGTGGGGGGGTGGCTGGGAGATGTGCCTGGTCATCAAGGGTTCACCCCCAGCCTGGCTTCCCCCACTGCGGTGCCCTCCTGCCATCCCAGCTTGTTCCCCAGCCAAGACCAGGCTGCCAGCCCTCTGCCGCTTCCACAGTTCTGTGCATCAGCTACTGTTAGGTGCTCAGCATGAGTGATACTGATCAGAATCCTTGTCCTTAACAAGGGAGACAGACATCAAACAAGGACATACGATCAAAGAGTAAATTGTATAGGGTGTTGAAATTGTTGGTTACAGTTAAATCAGCTAGTCAGGGTAGGCCTTGCTGAGAAAGTGACATTTGAGCAGAGATCTGAGGAAGGGGAGGCAGGGAGCCATGCCAGGGTCCAGAGGAGTATGGTGTACAGGCTCCAACGTGGAGGGCAAGGTGGTGTGTCCAGCAGTAGGCCGAGATGATGGAGAGCTATGGCGGGTGTTGGGGGAGGCATGTAGCAGAAAAGGAGATCCCAGAGGTGAGGAGGGCCACCTCGTGTAGGAACCCAGTTTGCTGCGGGGACTTCGGCCTCTCCGCTGAAATGGAGGGCTAAGGGAGCCACTGGAGAGCTCTGCAAGGCAAAGGGCTGTGGGTGACTTGCATTTCAGTAGGATCTCTGGCTGCTATGTTGATAGACCGTGGGGCCACAAGCAGGGGTCTAGCGCCTTAACCACTCAGTCCAGGGGGATAGCAGTCAGTCGAGGTGCTGTGAGGGAGCTGGTGCTGTTGGGAAGGAATTTGAGGGGGTGTGAGAGAAAGAGGGTTAGGATGGTACTTGGATTTCTGGCCGGAGTGGCTGCAAGAGCAGAGTAGTTGTGACCTGAGATGGAGAGGGCTTGTGAGAAAGGTTAGCCATGTGACAGTTACACATCCCAGTGAAGGGTCAGAGTCTGGGGTCTGGGAGGGAGGGCTCCAGTTTCCCAGTCTCTTCTCAGATCCCCTCACTGCCAGTAGGACCCCTTTTGTCCACTCGGGAGCAGACATACTCACCTTCTCTCCAAGAGGTTTCTTGAGTCTCCATTTACAGCAAGGCTGGAAAAGCGAAGTCTGCCTCCCTTGCTTCCTGAATTCCTGCCCCTGCCCATCTCTGGTCTGCATAAAATGTGCCTGAGCACATGCGCACACACACGCACACACAAATGAGCATGCGTGCACACACACACACTCATCCATTCAGAGTGTGGGCACTTTCTTGTGCTCAGTTCCGGGATACAGAGATGCATGGTCACCATCCTGCCCACGTGGAGCTTCTAGCATTGTGGCAGCCAGCAGATGGTGCAGAGGGCACATTTCCAGAGGAGGGAGGGACGGTGCAGTGGAAGTGCCCTTTTGTGACATGGAGCACTTTTTCTTCAATAGACTAACTCTGCCATCAGGGCATGACCTGGGTCAAGGTGCTTCCCCTCTTGGGCTTCCATTTCTCCAGTAATGAAACCCAGGTGTTGGAGTTTTCAGGTGGGGGCATGCTGAGGGATCATGCCCTGGGATTCTGTGGCTCCCTCGACAGTAGCCTGTCTTAACCTTGCAGACCTCGACGCAAGTTAAGACCCAAGAAAGGAGAGACCATCTAGGTCAGAGGAAGGGGTGAGAGAGGCGGATTTGTTGTTTGGGACAGAAGGTAAGAAGTGGCCCTCAGGGTAGAACCAGTTAGCAGTCGTAATTGCAGCGGGGACTTGAGAGTAGCAGCTTAAAAAGCAGAGTGGTCCTTCCACCAGGGAATACAAAAGCCAGGAAAGACTAGAACCACAGGTTTTCACACTGTGCTTACCATGCACAAGGCTTTGTTCTTGTAGGTGGCAACTCTAAGACATAACTATACTTGTCACTGCCTATAAGGTAGGCAGTGTTGTTATTCCCATTTTACAGTTGGAGCACACACAGATTAAGTCACTTGCCAATCAGCTACTGAGTGGTTTAGTCATGATTTGGGGGGGCTGCTTAACCCCTTCAAGTAAGGAGAATGATAACCCCCCCTTTATTCTCACCCCACTTTCTCCTACCCCAGAGTCTTCTGACTACCAGAGGGGACACATCACGACATCTCCCTTCTCTGGGGTCAGCCATCTGACTGACTACCCCTTCACTAGGCAGTCTCCTACAAACACTGATGTCACATAACCCTTATGCTTCCCTGGTGGCTCAGTGGTAAAGAATCTGCTTGCCAATGCAGGAGATGTGGGTTCGATCCCTGAGTCGGGAAGATCCCCTGGAGGAGTATATGGCAACCCAGCTCCAGTATTCTTGCCTGGGGAATCCCATGGACAGAGGAGCCTGACAGACTAGAGTCCATGGGTTGCAAAAGGGTTGGATGCGACTTAGCGACTAAACAACAACATGTAACTCCTACATTCAAGTTGACCTTTTGGCTGCATTCACAGGATTTTAACAAATGGTGCATTCAGGCTTTCCCAGCCTAAGGCTGTTAGAGGCTGTAACAGAAGGCAGGTGCCAGCTAAGGGCCAGACTTGGGGACTGCAGTGGGAAGTGGCTGCTGCCAGCAAGGGAGGGAGGAGACAGCTGTAAAAGCAGCTTAAAGCTGCATGATTTTATAAACCAACAAGGGATGTTTACAGATGATGAGTTCCAGTTGCTCAGAAGGACAGAGCTCACCTGAGCAGGGGCTCAGGGGGCATAGCTAGGCATGAAGAGGCCCGGGGAAGGGGATCTCAGAGCCAGTGGTGAAGACAGAAGGCTTAGAGGTGGCCAAATCAGAACTGGAGTGAGGGGGGTCTGGGGAAGAAGAGGGGCCCTGGGAGGGCAGCTGTGGGCAGGGAAGTGTGGTTGGGCTTCAGTTCCCTGAAACGAGGCCTGGGTAGGATGTAGTCTGTGCCTCCTGATAGTTAGGTGGGTTCCTGGCATCCTTGCAGCCCCTGCCCCTTATCTTGTGCTAAGATGGGAGTTTCTCCAAGAAATCTTTACTGGGAAACTAAGAGGAAGGAAACAGGCAGAAGCATGAACATGATCAGGTCCAGGCAGACACCCAAGTCCCTTGTCCCACCTTGGAGCATGCTGGGCTTGAGCTGAGGGTAGGTGCCTGGCTGTGCAGTTCAGCAGGGGGAGAGCTGAGGGGGAGAATGTGCTGAGTGGCGGGTCTGACTCCCTGGGAGCCCCATGTCTCTGGACACTGAGAGCCCTGTGTCTCTGGGAGCCCATGTCTCTGGACCCTGGGAGCCCTGTCTCTGGGAGCCCCATGTCTCTGGGAGCCCCATGTCTCTGGGAGCCCCGTGTCTCCGGGCGCCCATGTCTCTGGGAGCCCCGTGTCTCTGGACCCTGGGAGCCCCATGTCTCTGGGAGCCCCATGTCTCTGGGAACCCCATGTCTCTGGGAGCCCCGTGCCTCGGGGAGCCCCGTGTCTCTGGGCGCCCATGTCTCTGGGAGCCCCATGTCTCTGGACCTTGGGAGCCCCGTGTTTCTGGGAGCCCCATGTCTCTGGAAGCCCCGTGTCTCTGTCTCTGGGAGCCCCGTGTCTCTGTCTCCTTGGGAGCCCCGTGTCTCTGGGAGCCCCGCCCCATGTCTCTGGACCCTGGGCTTGGATCTGAGTGTGCTTTTGCACAGCGTCTGCTCTGAGCTTTGCAGGCACAGGTGCTTCAGGTCAGACCTGCCTGGTGCTGGGCTGTGGTTTTGGGCCTGAGCCTTCTCTGGCTGGAGGCCAGCTGTGTTTAGAACCTGGCATCTAAATTGGCTCAACTTGACCATAACTTCCTCACCCAGGTCATGAGGGGAGGCGGCTTCCCAGGCCTGATTCACGCTCCCCACGCTGGTCAGTGACCCTGCTGCCACGTCTAGGGCTGGGCTCGGAGAGCCTCTTCCAGAGGGCAGCCAGGCAGGGTCACGGCGGGCAGAGGGGCCGAGGCTCTCACATGAAGGGAGTGGCCAGCCGGCAGAACCCGGGGAGCCTCCTTAGGCTAAGTGTGAGAGTGTGTTTGTGTGCTGGGGCCAAATGTGTGTGAGAGAGTTCCCTCGACGGAGCTTTGAGGAGGGGCTGTGTGGAGAGCCAGGCACTGAAGGGAGGCTGGAGGGAAGCTGGCAGCCAGCGAAGGAGCCCAGCGGGGCAGGAGGAGTGGGCGCCCCAGGACTGGGTGGGAGAGTCCCTGGGTGTCCCTTAGTCACACCTGCATGGTCGATATCTGGTGGCGCTGCCTTCTGTGCTGCGGGGCTTGTGGGATGTTAGTTCCCTCACCAGGGATTGAACCCGGGCCCTGGGCAGTGAAAGCGGGGAGTCCACACCACTGCATAACTAGGGGGTCCCTCCAGCCCCGCCCCTCAGATCTGAGTCCTCTTCTCCCGCCCCAAGGGCCTGCCATTGGCTCTCGTGTGTGGCGGGTCTGTGGGGTTTCCTTGTGGAGGGGCTGGGGCTGCAGGCGGGCCTTAGTGGGCCCTGGTCTCAGGGAGGGGGATCTGCTGCAGGAAGAGCCAGACGGCAGGCAGGGCCAGCCGGGCTCCTCAGAGAAGGCAGAGCCGGGGTCCAGATTTAGGCTTAGAATTGTCACCACTCAGCTATGTTGCATCTTATCTGCAGCGACACGTCACAATCTCAGGCTTCCCTTCCACACGGCCTGAGGGAAATCCCAAAGCTGAGAGCAGGAGCCGCTGCGGGTAGAAGCCGGGGACATTGGAGACAAGCCTGGTGCACAGGCCGGGGTGCTGCAGCGGACCAGGGGCTGGGGAGCGAGCTCGGGGGTAACCAGGAGGAGGGGGTGGGGCTGGGGACCCCCAGGGCCCTGGGTGGGGGGAGAGGACCCCAAATGGCGAATGAAGCGTGTTCAAGACAACTCGGATTGGAATAACTGGATGGTGCTTCACCGAGAGGGGGATCTCAGCCTACACCAGTTAGGGCTCCATCAGTAAGGAAGGCAGTGAGGAGGGTCAGTCCAGAAAGCCTACGTGGGGGGATGTAGGGTGTGAAGGAGCTGAGAAGGGGGAGGTGGGGGTAGGGGGGAAGCAGAGGAGCACGGTGACAGCCGCAGGGACTGGCAGGGAGCCAGGCCCGTAGCTGCCCCTCTCCCGTGGGCTCTCCTCTTCCCTGTGACCTACTCTCCAGGGCGCCCTAACCTCCCCCGTGACCCCTTCCTGGGTCAGAGCTTTGAAGCCTCCGAAAGGCTTTACGTGCCAGGACCCCACCTCACTTTGGGCCCCCTTGGGAGCAAAGCAGAGTGAGTAAGGCAGCCGTGAAACACGAACTCAGCCGTGCCAGGGTGTGTTTGTAGAATTCTGAGAACATTGCTGTGATGGACTCCAAATCTCACAACTGAGAGTGCTTGGTTTCTGAAGGTTCTGAGGACCAAGGGAAGAGGCCGGGCGGCAGGGGACAGGCCCATGGCCTCCGCAGCCTCCCGGTGCTCTTAGTGGGGACGCCCTTCCCTGGGGATGGTGGCCACTGCGGGACGGGACAGGGTGGGAGGCCGAGTCGCTGTGGGTGTGGACCGTCCCGGGCAGCCGAGTGTTTCCTGGACAGACCCCCGGACACAGCAGTTGGCTTAGGCAGCCTCTGACCCACCCGGCAAATGGGAGCCACCTGGTCAGGCTCCCCTTGCTGATCACAGGCTGCAGCCAGGAAGGCTGGGGAGGCGAGGGGCGCTCGGCCCCTGGGGGAGAGAGAAAGAATCAAGGAGGGGGTCAAAGCAGAGAGCGTGGGCCCTGACCTGCTCACCAGGCAAGGTGGTGTGAGGGGCTGTTTTCTTTTTTTCTGGCCCCCCCCCCCGCCAAACTGCCTACGCCCTCCCTCCTGTTACCCGGAGCGTGACGGATGCCCGTAGTGGCCCTGTGTGAGGTTCTGCTGCTGTTCACAGTGTATCACCTGTCTGCATCAACAACCGTGCGTGCGTGCGCGTGCGTGCGTGTGCGTGTGCGTGTTGATGTGCCCATGTCGTTCGTCTGCCGCTTCCTCCATCCTTTTGAGTTCTTTTCCGTTCTCTTATGATTTGACTGCTGTTCTCTCATCCGAGCTTTTAGATTGATGCTGTGGTCTGGTGCTGTATAAATATTTTTCCTTTTAATTTTGTTTTAACTTCTTCCTTGCCCGTCTTCACCCTCCACCCGACGTTCCCTGCCCCTCCCCCTGCTCCCCACAAGCCCCAACCCCACCCACCCTTCCTCCTCCCCCCCTTACCCACACTCTTGTCCTCTCTCTCTTTCTCTCTCTCTCTCTACATATATAAATATATATATAAATCTTTTCTTCTTTTGTCATTCAATCAAATTCCAACAACCCAACCAGGGCCAGTCAAATCCACCACAGTCTCGCGCTGAGCTAGGAATAAAGTTCACGTAATCACATGAGAGTGGAGAAAACAGTCCCCCATCCGTAAGTTCAAATCAACTCAAAGTTCACAGTGTGACATGATGGCGTCATGTAACAAGGCTAAGAATCGGTTGCATGACAATTGCCGTCAAGTTTCGTGGAGGTGCTGTGATTGGAGCGTTTTTCTTGGATGTTGTATCAGTTGATGATTGGCCAGTCATGATCACACGTGCATTTTCTTGACTTTTGTGCTGCCACAATCTTTTTTGCTGTGCTCATTTTCGTTTCGTTCTTGGTGCTTGCAGTGGTTTTACTTTCTGTTGTTTGGTTTTTCTTGTTCAGCGTTTTTTATGCTTCTCTAGATGTCACATAGAGAAAAAAAAAAGAACAAAAAAAATAGTAAAAATAAAGATGAATTCCCGAATTATCAGACATGGGATCATTTAACTGTGCAAACCATTATTTTTTTTTTCTTAAAAATAAGGAAAACACCTTAAAAGTATCTATGCGTGGTTGATTTACTTGCACTTGAAAATATTGTGATTTTATTTTTTTCTAGAAATTTGGGGGCCTTTTTCAATTGACACTTTCCTAGGTCTGGTCTTTTTCAAGTTAGGCTATTTTAAATCTCACTTCAAAAGGAAAAACAAAAACAAAATCTCGACAGTAACAGAATGATAAAAAAAAAAAAAATTCTAAACCAAAAAACTAGAGCTCAAAGCCCGAGGCCTCTGAGAGAGAGCCCGGTCACAATTGTAAGGTTTGTATTGTAGCTACTTCTGCTAAATTAAATGTGGGGAGGGGAGGTGGGGGACCTGGGGCTTGGGGAGGGCTTTTTGGTTGGTTTGAAAAAACAGTACTGACAAAAGCAAAATGCACTTTTTTGTTTACAACTGAAAAAGGGTCCTTGACAAGTGTTTTTTAATTTTATTATTATTTTATTTGGTGTTGTAATTGTTTAGATTGCTGTGTACGGTTTGCTGTTTGTTGAATCAACAGTGTGAAAAACCTGCCAGCATGGATTGATATACGCATGACGTTGTCCCCTCAACTGGGGGCTTTGCAGTTCTAACTCTCTTGATGTAACCAGTCACCCCCATGTATAAGTGGAAGCTGCTTGCTAGAATGGAGACGAGTCTCATTTGTTAATTCACAATGGTTAAGCATTCTCCTTCTGATTCTAGTCAGATCATGATTTTTTTTCTTTGAAATGCAAAACAAAACACCAAAAAGCCACCATTCAAAACAAAATCGAGAACTGAGTTAATTTAACTTCGATGATTAAATCCGTTCTAACTTCTTTTAGGTCCTCCCATCCACTTCCTCAAAGTGCTGAATTTCCTCTAAATTCCCTGGCATGTATGAGAAAAACATTACGTGTGTGTGTATGTGTGTATCTATGCATATACATACACACATATCCATGTATATCCACATATGTGCAGGTGAATATATTCTACACATATATCCAGATATACATATATATACATAGCCTCGCAAATAGTTACTGATCTTGGAAAAGAGGCGGTTCGCTTGGAAACTGGGCAAGGGTTCTACAAAATTCATGTCACAGACCGTGGGGAGGAGCGGGCTGGGCTGCTAGATTTTTGCCATCTTGTTTGCTAGGCTTCTGTATACATATTGTATCTGGGCTAGATCCCTCAGAGGTCAGTTTAATGATGAATTCATACCCCACAGTCACAAATTCTTCCCTTAGATCTAGCCATCCCCCAATCCAGAACTCTAAAGGAACCCAAATCAAAAACCCTCTCCTCTGATACAGCCATCACCTATAGCCTTCCCAGTGGTTTCTTACTCTGAATACAAGAGTCAATTTCTTTTGTTACGTATCATGATCATGACTAATTCTCATACTGGTCTCTTCCCTCCCTCCCGCCACCCCCCCCCAGAGCTCCCACCCTAACCCCCCGAGGCAGGTTCCTTTTGGTGTTTGGATGTATTTTGCATTTCCTCTCTTGGCTTAATCAGCCCCGATTTTCTTCATTTTAGGGCAGGATGCTGAACGGGCTACATTAAAAAACAAACCTCTCTCTATATATATTTATAAATGAGAACTGTTGGATGACACCTTTGACATATCAGCCAATATCAATCAAGCTGAAGACTCCAGACACTCTCTGTGACTGTCACATTTCTTCAAGGAAAGTATAGCGTCTGTGGAGTTCAGAGGGCACGTGTTTGGGGGAAAAATATATATATGACAAAGAGAAGAAGAAGATGATGAAGAAAAATGAGAAGAAAAAAAACAAAACAAAAAAGGCAACTTTAAAACAAAATAACTTGAGACAAGGTGGGGAGACTGTAGGGCTGGGAACTGGGAAGGGCCGCTGCTTCCCGATCCCCGGGGCTTTTCCAGCCCGTGGGTGCCTGAGGCAGGCTGGGGCAAGCGGTGTGGCTGACGGGGCCTGGTCCCCAGGGGGGCGGCTGGGAGGTCGCCATTGAGCATCTCTATCTGTCATTCCTTTAGCTATTTAGGGACCAAAGGACCAAACTTTTTATTGCAGATGTGTAGCTCTAGGTCAAATAGAGGGGGAATGGAGGAGAACCTCCTTCCTGCCTCATGGCTGTTCTTGAAACAGCTTAGAGCGATTCTATGAAAAAATGTAATTAAAAAAAGTAAAAAAAAAAAAACAAAAAAACACACAAAAAACAAAAAAAATTAAAAAAGGAAAAATAATGCTTCAGTGCTTTTAAAACAGCAAGATAATAGTTCTTTGATACTTTGAGAGGCGCTTTGATTACCCTCATTCAAGTCTATGACACTTTCCTATGGTTTTCTGTATTATATGTCTGGATGGAGCTGTTAAGATGAACAAATTGGTGGATATTTGGGGAAAGCAACAAAATACGAAAACTCGTTAACTGTGAAGTGTGAGAAAAGGAGGGGAACGAAGGGGACTGACAAGGCAAGATAATTGTTGTGAAAAGTCTGTAAATGCTTCTAATTCCCCCCCCCTCTTAAAATCATAATAGTTGTACAGAATTTTAAAAAGGAGAAGTTTAAAATACCTATATAATAGAAGAAAAATTAGAGGAAAGCAAAAAAGAAAAAAAAAGAAAAAAAAAAAAACTATAGAAGTTAGCGTTATTGCTAAAATCCCAGATGTTGTAGGACTGTACTTTTGTAGAGTTTAGACTGAGCATCAATCCCTTCTCCCCGCGAGTGCTGTTGGACGCCGTTGACCCCGAGGGCCAGGCCGGACCCGCCCAGAACCGTGGGCCTCGGGGTGCCCACCGCCGGTGGAGGCCGCGCCGCTGGCAGGAAGGCCCGCCGCCGCCGCCGCCCTCTCCTCGCTTCGCTCCGGGAGCTGCGCGCACTCGCCCGCTCCGCGCAAGCCCTGGACACCTCCGCTTCACTCGCCTTCCATGCTTGCTCCAGAGACTTTCCGGGCAAGGGAGACCTGGGAACTTTCATCTTAAAACAACTAAACAACACACACACACACAAAAACCTTAACAAGAGAGAGGAAAAAAAAAAAAACAATCTTTGAAGAATTTCTGAAACTGTTTACAAGGAATTTTGAAAAACAGGGATGTTTAAATGATGCCGGCTCTGTTTTTCTGTAAATAAATTTGCATATTTTGTAGGACTTTTAATTGTAATGATAGAGAAAAAAACAAGGAAAACTATTTAATGAAAGCACGATATTTATCTTTGGTAAATGACTTTAGAGCAGTTAAAAAAGACATTGCTTAAAAAAACTCAGAATCAGAAAAAAACACTGAATTATTTAAGAACACATATATTTTAAAGTATAACATATTTATTATAATTTATTTGCACCGTTGGGAAGACTTGCTTTGACCTTCTGCCTTGAAACCCTCCTCACTGACCTCTGGTTCATCTGGAGGCCTGGCGGGGAGGCCCTTGGACCTACCATGTTTTTTAATTTTTTGCTTTAGAACATCTATCTGGTTCCTCTCAGGCCTTCTGCCGTTCCTTTCTTTCTATTTTGTTGGTAATTATTATTTTTTAAAATTTTATTTTTCTTTCTCTTGGCTCCTTCTTTTTAGGATGTCCAGATGTTGTAAAAAAAAAAAAAAAAAAACAGCTGCAGTTCAGTACAACTGCTCTTTTCACACTCAACTCCCTAAAGCTCCTTGTAACCTTCTGTAACTATTGGATGACGCTTTCTCCAGCTTAGCCCTAAATAAAGCACAGTTTAAAAAAAAAAAAAGGCTCTTCCATGGTGGTCTGTGGTTCCTGGAGTTTGGCCGGCAGTGTCTCTTGCCCTAGGGCTGGCCCACTGGAAGTAGCTTTGGTTCTTCCCTGCATGGAGTCAGTCTGCTGCCTGGACCTTCTAGAAAAGGCTCTCTTTACAGACGTGCACCTCTGAAGGTCCCCAGCGCATGCCCATTCCTAGGTTCCCTTGTAGGATTGGCCACAGACCCCACAACCAACAGGAAGAAGGACAAGTGAGAACACCTTCAGTTGGGGTGGGGGGGACGTGCTCGGTGGGGGGGACGTGCTCTGAGGAGCTGAGGAAGGAGACAGTGGAGGCAGGACCTACAGTAAAGGAGGGGGAAGACGCAGCCCCAAACACCCGAGACTTGCCATGGAGCATTTTGTTCTTGGTCTTGCACCTTCCACTGCCCTGACATTTCTCTGGGTGGAGAAGACTGAGGTTCTAGATGATCCGCAGAGGCGGGGCTCTGGTGGGAGGAGCCTGGAGTGCTGCCATCTCTGATTCATGAGAGGGAGGCAGGGAGATGTCCACACCCTGAGTGCCACAGGAGGCTTGTGAGGAAGGTATGGGGTGTGGGGAGGTTCCCAGGCAGGAGACCCTGAAGTAGGGCCTGGGGGAGGGGAAGTAGAAGGGAGGTCCTCCTGAGGTGAGACCCCAGGTGCACAGCAGCTGTGAACCTTCGTCACACTCTGTCCTGGGACAGCCCTTTCTCGCTAGCCCATCTTGTCCTTGCAGACCTGTCTAGGAATGGGCAGGCCCCACCAAGGGTCTCCATCTCCTCCCCGCACGTGATGAGAGGGGGAGATGGCGGGAGTCCTGGCAGGCACAGGTGTCTGTCTGTCTGTGCCCTCCTGTGAGAGGTGGGGAATGGCTTCAGCTCCCCGTCCTCTGTGTCAGGGGAGTGGTGGGGAGCAGCACCTGGGCCCTGCCTCCCTCCTCGCCTGGCATCTCAGTCCCCAGGCCCCTCTCCCATGCGTCCCACGCTAGCCTGTGGAGATGCTAGCCTGGGGAGAAAGGGCCTTCACTCCTCCAGACCTGGGGGCGGGCCTTCAAGCCTTGACTTCAGCGTGGAGATGGTTCTAAGGTGAGACCCTCCCTGTCCTCTGAAATAACCCACACTTAACCTGCCAGTTCTAGGGAGCCTCTAGGGAGCTGGACTTCTTGGAGGAATTCACTGCGAGGGGTAGGTGTCACACTGGAAGTCACGCAACCCTGTGAGAACGGAAAGGTTTCTACGGAATTCTCTGGGTTTTGAGCCTCAGACTATTCAAAACCATGGTTTCTGTTGGACATTTGCAGCTGAAAGCCACTGTGCCTGCCAGTGGATGACAGCTTCAACCACACTGCCTGCTGTCACTCTCTCAGACCCCAGGGAGCCCCACCGGCCTCCCCAGCCCTTCCCCACTGTGTCCCCTTCTCTCCAGCATAGCGCGCCCCCACCTGAGCCAGAGCAGTGGGGCCTCAGGGAACTATCCCTGAGGAGCCGGGCTGTGCAGTGGGTCGGCCTCTTTTGCTCTGTTCCAGGCATGGCTGACTGAGAAGAGAGAGGAAAACCCAGGGCCCAGGTGTGAATACGCCAGTTCTAGAAAATAAACCTTTATTTAAAACCACCCACCAAGTGGCTGGGTGCACACAGCACATTTAAGAGAGAAGGTAATGTATTAGCCTCTGCGGTGTGGGGGTGGGGGAACGCGGTGGGCACCAGAGGTTCCTTGAAAAGTTGCTGCAAACTCTCAGATCACTTTGCACATGATTACAGGGAGTTCAGGGGTCCCACAGCCCATCCATCACCCCCTGGTTAAGAACCCCTGATTTGCAGTGTTATTTAAGAAAACCCAAGATATGGTTCTCATTCATTTCTGCTTATATTCTACGGTTTGTGTTCCTCTGGTAGTACAGTCATCCCTTGGAATCTTCAGGGCATGGGTTCCCAGACCCCTACAGATAAAGCAAAGTCTGTGGATGCTCCAAATGGCCCAGTACAGTCGGGCCGCTGTTTTTGTGGGTTCTTCCTCCGTGGATATGGTGGGTCGGCTATATTCTACCTGCAGTGTGTGATTCCTTCACAGCTTCCCTAGTTTTTTAAAAAACTTTTTGTTTATTCTTGTAAACTTTTTATTTCGCGCATAAGGGAAAGTAGAGATACTTGCATAATAACCCCCTGTGCACACAGCACTTAGCTTTAACATACATCAATTCCCTGATTATTTTGAAGAAAATCCCGGTTATCAAGTCATTTCATTGGCAGACACCTGTTTCCCCTCAGTGCTGTCAATGCTGACCTGACATGCTCTGGCCTCTTGGGCAGCTGCACCCTTGCTGTGGGGAGTGTGGGGCCTCCCTGTGGCCTCACCCAGCCTCACGCACAGGTGGGCACTGGCGCCCCGGCCTCCCTCCAGCCCCTGCCCGGGTAGCACTTTCAAAGGCCTCTCAGCTCTTCATCCACCCTCCTGTACTCATCTTCTCTCTCACTTTTCCCTTTCCTTCTCTCTCTTTCCCCTTCCTTTCTGTGCGATGTTAATATGAGAAGAATGTTTACTGAGACCTCTGGCTTCCCTGGTGGCTCAGATGGTAAAGAATCTGCCTGCAATGCGGGAGACCTGGGTTCAATCCCTGGGGTGGGAAGACCCTCTGGAGAAAAGAAAGACTACCCACTGCAGTATTCTGGCCTGGAGAATTCCATGGACTGTATAGTCCATGGGGTCACAAAGAGTTGGACACGATTGAGTGACTTTCACTTCACGCTTCATCTCCTTCTGGGTTTCTATAAAGATCCAGCATTGTCCCTATTCTGAGCTGTATCCCACCTGCTCCTGCACACAGGGCACTGGTACAGCCACACATGGAATGTCCTAGAGTTTTCCCACCGACACGCATGCCTCCAAGTCCGGCATCCATCTTCCATGTTCTGCTGCCCTCAAACCAGGTGATTCTGTAGCTCCTCCTGGCACGAGGTGTGCAGGGCCAGTGTTCGAATTATACCCAGTTGAACCCAAATGGACATTTCCCAGGTGAGTAAGATGGTAAGGGGACATCTGGGCAGTACGGTCATGGTCCCAGCACTGCCTAAGGTGACAGCACCAGCCTTGGTGTGAGTGCCATTTGTCTCTCTCCTGAAATGGAATTCTCCCAAACCAAAATGATAAGCAGCATTGATACCTTCCATTGACTATTCACTCTAGTCAGCCGGCCTTTCAGTCCATGTTGGTCCACTGCCTGCAGGGATGAATGAGTTAAAGAAGGAAGGAAGCACAAACTGCAGGCAACTGAAAGCATGTTCCAAAGAGGTAGGTGTTCTACAAATGCTTTAAAGGAACAAGAGGACAGTTGGAATGAGTGGGTAGCCGACACTCCCTTTCCTTTCAGCTGAGTATCCGTTTTTTACTTTCTAGCTTTCTCTTTCTACTGCCCATCCTATTTCCCTAAGCTGTCCTCCCTTCTCCCTGTAGGCCCTCCCTTACCCCATCAGTCTCTGGTCTTTAACTCTCCCAGACCCCGGGCTCCCAGGCCTGGCTAGTGGACAGCCAGCACCCCAGACTCTTCCTCCTTATCAACCCAACTTCTTTTCCCTCACGCTAACCTAGCTCCTCATCTCTTCAGGGAACCCTGAATGTCTCCGTCCTACCTTGTATCTTTGTGGACATCTAACCACGATCTGCCCAGACCAGGAGGAGGGTGGGAGACTGTATGTCAGAGTGAAAAAGGTGTGAGCTTTGAAGGGATGCATAGACCTCTAGTGTCATTTTGGAAAGCTGACCTAACCTCTCTGAGCCTCAGTTTCCTTATCTCTGAAATGGGGATACCAATATACCCCCGCCCCCAAGAGTTGTGAGGAGTAAAGAATACACAGCCAGACACAACCACGCCCCATCCTGAGGATCCTCTGAGTTGTAAATTCTTGAATAGTACAGATACTCAGAATGAGTAATTGAGGCTCTGAGCCCCTCCTCCTTCCCTTTCCTTAGTTCCATCCCACTGACAATTCACGTCCCAACCAAGTGAACTTGAACTTGGTACCAGGCCACTTCCCATCATTTTCTCTAAGTTCAGTCAGCCTGCGAGACTTGCAGAGAATTTGTCATATTCAGGTGCACACCTCTCTGTCTCTCACTGCTCACACACCTTCCCAGGGACCCCTATTCACGGATGGTCCTCTGCCCCTTCCTCTCTCTCTGCCCTTTCTTTTCCCCATGAGCCTCCCCAGCACCACTGTGGCTGTCAGTGTCTGTAGGCATCCTCTCCCGGTTCACAGAGCCTCAGGCTGCATGTTAGTTTGGTTTTTGTGCTTAAAAAATGTTATCTAATTTTTGGAATAGGTAACATGCTATATATTTCAAAATTCAAAAAATATGAAAAAGTGTATGATAAAAAGTCTTCTTTCCACCCCTGAATCCAGTCACCCATTCCTGTCTCCAAAGGCAGCCAGTGTTACCAGATGTCTTGTTTACCTTGGTCTTAGCATGCAGATGTGTGTGCATTGGTGTAAGGAACTCAATTATCAGTGAGGAGACCCAGAGTCAGGTGGTGCTGTGCCCAGGCCTGAAGCTGGCTGGTGGGATTCCCAGGAAGTGAGCCCAGCCTTGGGGTTGCTCAGGACCCCCTGGCGAAGTAGGAGAACCAGGTCCTTTCCAGCAGACTCATCAGCTGGATGCATCCCTTTGAGGCATGAGGGAGCGGTCACTGCTGAAGTGCTTGTCCTGAGCCAGCACTGTGAAGAGCTGCTTAATTATAATCTCATCTGATTCTCTGAGCTCGGTGTTATCGTCCTTGTTTGACAGATGAGGAACCAGGCTCGGAGAGGCTAAGTCCCCGCTGAGATGACCCAGGGTCAGGGTTCCAGCCCAGGGCTGTCTGCAGAGCTGTGCTCTTAGTCTCCGTGTCTTGTCTCCCTTGCTTGTAAATTCTCTGCACAGTTGCTCCGCTCCAACCCTTCTCTCCTGTCTCTCTTTTCCAGTCCCTCCTTCTCACTTTTTTCTCAATAATATTAATTTTACCTTTAGGAAGTGGCATCGCCTCTATTGACATAGGTGCCAGTCCTTTTTTTCCCTCCCCTCCTGGGTTATCTGGGCTGGCCCAGTGCTTGTAAAGGTGAGGGCATGCAGGAGGTGACCCTTCCCACCTGGTGGTGGGGACACAGTGGAGGGAGAGAGAAAAACCCCAAAGGCCTGGTTAGCTTTTATTATTAACAAGGAGAGGAAAGTAAATGGAAATAAATGGAGCATTTATTAACATTTTATGCTGCTACCTGAAGTTCAAAACCCTTTTGAGCTGTGTCAGCTTGGTTTTCCCCAGCACACTAAACTCTGGATAAAACTATAAGCAAGTTAAGATCAATGCAAACTGGTTCACCATCACTCCAAATCAAGGGGAAACTGTGACCATTTCTGAAGGTGCCCGACTCCACTAACTAAAGCACAAAGATGCCCCTCATCTCCAGACTCTCCACATGAACCGTCTTGGCTATTGCCCTTCTCTCTCGCCTTGTCCTGGGGCTCAGCTCTGGGCACCGTGGGCATTAGGGTGGCAGGAAGCCCAGGGCAGCTGGGTGCTGTCCACCCACCTCCCTTCTGCCCCCCACTCAGGGCCCTCTTGGGGTCCAAAGAGGGGCTTCAGAAGCAAGGCTCCTGTGGGGCATTTTCGCTCTGCACAGGCAGCCCCTGGAAACTAACATGAGGGCCACAGAGCAGACCCCACACCCCCACCCTGCTGCACTTCTGCCCTGCTCAGGACCTCAGATCCTGTCATTAGGCCTTTTACTTTGGGTGAGACTAGGGGCTTATTCAGTTGTGCTTTTTTAATGGAAATCACCTTGCATTGGGAGTTTATTTCTTCCTTTAGCACTCAACCAAGTGCACACATCCAGTGCCTGCTCAGTGCTAAGGACCGAGGGTGGGGTGATGAAGACCACACGCAGCCACGTTCCAGGCACAAGGCCAGCATGTTGTGGGTGTGCTCTCGAATCCCGGAAGTCATCCTGTAAGGTGCTATCAGATGACCAACCAGAGGCTTGGGAAGGTAAATAACTTGCTGCCGATCACACTGCAAGTCGCTGCTCTATTTTAGATGGGTAACCAACAAGGAAATACAGCATGGTGCATGCAACTCTGCTCAATGTTGTGTGGCAGCCTGGAGGGGAGGGGAGTTTGGGGGAGAATGGATACATGTATATGTACAGCTGAGTCCCCCTGAACAGTTTCAGGCTGTTCACCTGAAACTGTCACAACATTGTTAATTGGCTATACCACAATACAGAAGTTTAAAAAAAAAAAAATCACACTGAAAGCAAGTAGTGGATCCCAGCTTCAAAATCAGCTGCACCGTCCCCTCCCATGGGTTCTCTGGCTGGTAAAATGGCTGCAGGACAGCCTGGTGAATTGTGCCCTGATGAGACAATGCCAGAAGCTCAGACTAGTGAGGAGGAGACACTTGGGCTGAGAGTTGCAGGGTGAGCAGGGGTTAAACAGACCCCGAGGGAGAGGGTTATGGAGGAACAAAGGACCCCAGATATGCTAAAGACGTGCAAGATGCCTCAGGTAAGTGGGGAACATGCTGGGGAAGACACAGGGCCTTGTCTAAAAAGAAGCCATTACTGAGACCAGGCAGTGTCCTGGCTACTTCACTGACACCATCCCAGTTAACCTTCCCAACCAGCCTACACCCTGTTTTACAGACAGGCTAAAGTGATGTGCTGCAAGTCACCTGGTTTGCCAGAGCTGGGGTTTGAGCCCAGTCCCAGAGAGCAGGTTCCAGGCTTATAATCACCGTATGACTTTGGAGGGAGCTACCTTTCCAAGGCACAAGTATAAGAAGTCTTCACTCAGAAGCCTCTGACTGGCTGTATTTCTAAGCCTCAAACAAAGACAGGCAGCCTAACCACAGGGCAGAGAAGTGGAGACAGGACCCGCCTGGAAAGTCTCAGACCTCTGTGTTAGGAAGGAAGAAACTAACTTCCTTTGCAAAGTGAGGTATCCTGGGTGGGTCTCAAGGATTCGGCCCAGTCCCTTTGTGTCCAGAGCTCTCTGCTAAGTGCTGGGAGGGGAAAGAGGGGGTGTAGAGGAGGGAAGCCTCGAATGCCTTCAGTCAAGGTCTCAACATGAGAAGCACCTGGATGAGATGACTTCACAGGGACAAGCAGGGTTTTACCCACCACTTTCCCCTGCTCTCAACTGGGCAGGGGACCCCTGCTATCCTGTCCTGAGAGCTGGGTGACCTGACGAGGCCTCTGGGTCTGCAGCATCCCCTTTAATCAAGAACTACTTGAGATCATTTTGTACTTTTAGCATTGAGCTCAGTGTCTGGCATTTAGTCGGTGCTCAATGATGTTTGCTGAATGAACGAGAAGAGGTGTGGAGTGGGGGAGCTGCCGCCCACGAGCCCTCCCAAAGCACCCCACACCTGTGTCCTCTTGGCAAGGCCCCTGTGCCTCAGCTTCCCCAACTCTGACGAGGAATCACAAGGAAGCCTGGTGGTTCTGGTCTTCTCAGTACCCGGGGAGCTCTGGAGATGACAGGGACCCTCCTGGGATTCTGGTCCTATTGGGGCCCTCAAAGATGGCTTATGGACACAGATTCTCCTGTTTTCCCAAGTTTCTGACCACTCAGATTCTCCCGCCCTTGGTTCAGGTTCCGTCTGCTTCAGGAGTCTCCAGCTCAATTAAACACCTATTTCCTGACCTCCTGTTGCCCTCAGGGTGGAGACACTTCACTGGCCCTTGTTTACACGGCTCTGTGTTGCTCTGAGTCTATAGCTCCCTCTCCAGCTGAAGGTCCTGAGGACAACAATTGTCTCCTTTTCCAGCCTGTCTCCTAGCACTGGGACCATCAAAGAGGGTAGTGGGAACATGGCAGAAGACTAAGGATTTAAATGGCATATAGCTGTAACACAACGTTCACTGCAGCACTGTTTACAATAGCTAGGACTTGGGAGCAACATAGATGTCCATCAGATGAATGGATAAAGAAACTATGGTACATATATACAATGGAATATTACTCAGCCATAAAAAGGAATGCATTTGAGTCAATGCTGATAAGGTGGATGAACCTACAGCCTATTATACAGAGTGAAGTAAGTCAGAAAAAAAAACAAATATCATATATTAATGCATATATATGGAATCTAGAAAGATAGTACTGATGAACATATTTACAGGGAAACAATGGAGATGCAGACATAGAGAACAGACTTATGGACATGGGCGGCAGGGAGGAAGGAGAGGGTGGGACGAATAGATATAGTAACATGAAAACATACACCCTGCCATATGTAAAATAGATAACCAATGGGAAATTTCTATATGACTCAGGGAACTCTAACTGGGGCTCTGTACCAACCTAGAATGGTGAGATGGGGTTGGAGGGAGGTTAAAGAGGGAGGGGACACATGTATACCTATGGCTGACTCATGATGATGTATGGCAGAGGCCAACACAATTTTCTGAAGCAATTTTCCTTCAATTAAAAATAAGTAAGTTTGACAAAGAATTAATCTCCAAAATATACAAGCAGCTCATGCAGCTCAATACCAGAAAAATGAATAACCTAATCAAAAAGTGGGCAAAAGACCCAAACAGACCTTTCTCCAAAGAAGACATACAGATGGCTAATAAACACATGAAAAGATGCTCAACACTCATTATTAGAGAAATGCAAATCAAAACCACAATGAGGTATCATTTCACGCCGGTCAGAATGGCCATCATCAAAAAGTCTACAAACAATAAGTGCTGGAGAGGGTGTAGAGAAAAGGAAACCTTCTTACACTGTTGGTGGAAAAGCACACTAGTACAGCCACTATGGAGAACAGCGTGAAGACTCCTTAAAAAACTGGTAATAGAACTGCCATATGACCCAGCAATCCCACTACTGGGCATATACACCGAGGAAATCAGAACTAAAAGAGACACATGTACCCCAATGTTCACTGCAGCACTATTTACAATAGCTAGGATATGGAAGCAACCTAGATGTCCATCGACAGATGAATAGATAAGGAAGTTGTAGTACATATACACGATGGAATATTACTCAGCTATAAAAAGGAACGCATTTGAGTCAGTTCTAGTGAACCTGGAGCCTATTATACAGAGTGAAGTAAGTCAGAAAGAGAAAGACATATATTGTATATTAACACACATATATGTAATTTAGAAAGACAAAACCGATGATCCTATATGCAGGGCAGCAAAGGAGACACAGATGTAAAAAACAGACCTTTTGGTGTGGGATGATTTGAGAGAATAGCATTGAGACATATACATTACCACATGTAAAACAGATGACCAGTGAGAGTTCAGTGCATGAAGCAGGGTACCCAAAGCTGGTGCTCTGGGACAACCCAGAGGGATGGGGTGAGGAGGGAAGTGGGAGGGGGGTTCAGGATGGGGGAAAATAGGCATACCTATGGCTGATTAATGTTAATATATGGTGAAAACCATCACAATATTATAAAGTAATTATCTTCCAATTAAAATAAATTAATTTAAAAACAAACAAAAAGTAAGTTAGGAAAAAAAGAAAAAAAAGTGGCATGTGGCCACTGATTGCTGAAACTCCTCGGTCAAGGATAGATGAGAAATGGTATTTTCATAGTCTCAGGTAATGCCCTTCCTCATTCACACACAAGATACTTACAAGTTATACAGGAAAGGAAGCGACTTTACAGTGGAGAAACCCTGCAGACATCATCTTAACCTGGTGATCAAAGTTAATATCACCTGGAATGAAATAGCTATCACAGGCCTCCCAGTGTGATTACTGAGAATAACACAACATCATTTAATTCTTGCTGAAATGCAGACCTGAATTTGGTCACAAGAAAGCAAACCAGTCCAAATTGGGGACATCCTACAATATAAGTAGTTTGTACTCATCTAAAGAGACAGACACGACTGAGCGACTTCACTTTCACTTTTCACTTTCATGCACTGGAGAAGGAAATGGCAACCCACTCCAATATTCTTGCCTGCTGAGATTCCAATACACAGTAACAGCTTCCAGTTTACCTAGGCCTCCTCCGGAGGCTGGGGTTCAGGTCCAGGGTCCCTGCTCCGGAACCGTTCTTGACTCAGTCTGCTCTGGACCGTCCTCAAGGCCGGGGTCCAATTCTGCACAAGGGTATGAGGTGGTGTTGAGAGCACAGTCCCGACTCCAGGGGAGGCAGCCCAGGCTGTGGAGAGAGATGGAGGTAAACAGCATTCTGAAACGGGCAGGTGTGCAGTGGGCTGCCCTCCTGGAGGCCGAGAAGAGGGCTGGGAGCACTGTCTGGGGTGGTGGCGGGTGCAGGTAAGCGCCGGGTATGGAGCGGGCTGGGCTAGCTTTGCCTGGTTGTCATGGAAGCGCCAGGTCTCCATGCTTCAGAGGGCCCATCGCCCCTTACCAGCCATCAGATAAATGATAAAAGCACCTGATGTTTAGGAAGTGCTTCACAGTTGTTCATCCAGCAGATGCCAGAGCATCCTTTCACTGTATCCCCACGTCATCTGTGAGCCGGCTGTGCAGGTGTGCGCTGTCTACATCTAGCAAGTCAGGCACTGAGTTTGCACGGGTGAAGGAAACTGCATGTGTCACACAGTTAAGGCTGCAGAGCCAAGACCTGAACCCCAGCCTCCGGAGGAGGCCTAGGTAAACTGGAAGCTGTTACTGTGTATTGGAATCTCAGCAGGTCTTTCTCCACTGGGCCCTGCTGCTCTCCAAGGTTAAACACCAGAACTAGCCTCCAAGGCTGTCCATGAGCTCCCTGACCTTGGGGTCTCTGTCTCCATGCCTTTGACACTCTTCCTTGGTCCAGGGCATCTTCCTTTCTTCCTTCCAGCCCTTACCCAGCAATGAAATCTTATATTCTGGGAAATTCTGATGAAGTCCCCATCCCAGGGGCTGCCATTCAGGCCTCTGGGCCTGTACTGACCTCTGGGTGTGTTAACTGCAGCTCGACATAGTTTCCAGGTGCTGCTGGAACCACACCATTGGACTTTCGTCTGCTACCTAGTGGTCAGTCCAAAGATGCTTCTAGGTTTTCTGAAGACCCGTGATTCCTAAATTCTTTGGATTCCAGATTCCTTTGAGAATCTGATGAAAACTGTGAATCATCTGGTCCAGTTAGGCATCCAGGTGAGGAGGGGGGTGAGGCAGGCGATGAGAGCACTGTGGGCAGGGGAACTCTTTAGCCAGACTGATGCTTCTGGAAGGGATTTCACATCATAGGGAGAGAGCTTTCATTTTTCATAGAGCCTCATCCCAACACCTCCCCTTGGACATGACAGAACAGAAGGCGAATGGATTTCTGGCTGAATCTCTCTGTTCAAAGGCTCAGCTGGGAGATCTCAGGGAGGCGCCCCCAGCCAGGTCCTCCCCTGCTGTGGCCGCACGTGGTTGGGGAAGAAGCCAGCGGAGATGCAACAGAAGTTCAGCGTGGGGGTCACGCTCCCTAGTCCCTTCTCAGACTCATTGCTACTCAACATTTTTTCCCCCTCCAAGTCAGTAAATCTTCTATTATTCTCCAAGTTGATATAGTAAGCTGTGTCATTTTGAGAAGAAATACATAATGGTATATTAGAGGAAGCATGGATCTCCTCATTCATGTTTAGAAAAAATTTATTACAATGTAAGAAAGTCTGAATAGCATGGATTTATTATAATGATTTAACACTTCTGCACTTGAGTTAAAAATGCCCCTCCATAAATAACTGTCCCTGGAAAACACAGCAAATTTACACAGTTTACCGTTCCTCAGTGTTATATAAATCCAACAAGCTTAAATCACTTCCAGCTGGGAGGGGAACGCCACCAACCCGGGCTGGGGTTCATCCTGTCTGACTGGCAGCCACAAGAGGCGGGGGAGTGACTTCCTTTCCTCTAGCCACTCATCCCAGCACCAGACAGGCCACTGCAGAACCTGGCGGTGCTGGTGTAGGCGCTCAGTCATGTCCGACTCTTTGCGACCCATGGACTGTAGCCCGCCAGGCTCCTCTGTCCATGGGATTCTCCAGGCAAGAATACTGGAGTGGGTTGCCGTTTCCTCCTACAGGGGATCTTCCTGACCCAGGGATTGAACCTGTGTCTCTTACATCACCTGCATTGGCAGGCAGACTCTTTACCACTAGCACCACTTAGGAAGTGGCTAAAATACGGGGAAGAGAAGGACAAAGTTTACCACTGCTGCACATGTGCAGCCCAGTGGGCCTCAGGCCTCTTGGGCAGCCCAGGCCATGGCTGTGGTCTCTGTGGCAGTGCCAGCCACATGCCAGCCATGGTCGGCAGCTGTGGATTGTGGAGGAAGGTTGGGAGAGGCCAGCGCCAATGCCCTGTCCAGATATCAGATGAGGACTGGGCTTCGAGCCAGCCACCTCTTCGACTTCTCACAAATCCAACACAGCTGTTCCCTCCTCGGCCTCCCGGTTCCTTCTTGTCCAAGGAGCCCCCTCTCAGAGCCTCCTCGGGCTCCTCTGGACACCCTGCCTGTCCTACATTCACGGACACTTTGGCCTGATCGTCAGGCTTTCCCTGGGGCTGGTTTCCAGGGCTAGGTCAGCACGCCAGGCACCAAACTTGTAAGGTAGGGATGGCATCTCCATTTTTACAAATAATCCTGTAAATTATCACGTGGGAGGCTCAGTGGGTATAAGTAACTTACTTAAATGTATAAAGCTCACAAGTGGTCACTGTAAGCTGCATTTAGACACTTAACATTCCAATAGGCAGATAAGCAGTACACAAAACGATACAGCACAGCTGGAAGGTGGCCTGGAACAGAAGCTCTACAGGCACAGCTGGAGCGGAAAGGAGTTGATACTGTTGCCTGGGGGCGAGGAGTCAGGAAAACAGAGACCTCGGAGGCTGGTCTGGAAAGACTGATTGGAAAGGGAGGGGCTCGGAAGTCACACAGGCAGGAAAAGGCAGTGTGTCTTCGGGAGATGCCCAAAGGCGGGGGGTGGCAAGGGGAGCAGAATGCAGGGAGGGAGGGGAGGTGGAAAGGGATGCGGGTGAGATGCCGAGAACCTGGGGTGTCTCTTTCAGGGGTGTGCTCCTTGACCCACAAGCACTGCAGAGTCCTTTGGACTTGAGGCAGGGAAGTTACAAATTTCAGATTTCTTTTGGAAAGAAAAGGCTTGTCAGTGTGGGCGTGCAGTGGTGGCAACCCAGGCCCTACTCTCCCTCGTGAGAGTTGTGAGCAGCCTGGAACAGTGCCAAGAGGGCTGGACTTTGGAAACAGCTCTGTTTCATGTCTTCTCTCCCTTCCTCCCACGCCCCTTCCCTATCCATCTACCTGAGAAATAAGGACTGAGAGCCTGCAGTGTGCCAGCAGCCACGCTGAGCTCTGGGGAGTCACTGATGAATGAGACTGACGTCCTAGTCTGGCCGTCATGGGGCCTTTGTCTACACGGGGAATCAGATACATAGGCAACCCAGCACAGTGCCACTGTGTACACAGGGACAACGGGCGCACAAGGGCCAAGAGAGCTCCAAAGAAGGTCAGGAAACGAACATTACGGTGCCTTCAGGCACTAAGGGAAGCTCACGGTGGTTGGAGCCCAGAAGTCTAGAGAAAGAGAGAGAGGGAAAAGGGGGCTGGAGGTCTCCAGACTGCAGCGAGCCAAATCACCAAGAGCCTTGTGCATTGTGCTCAAAGTCTAGGCTCTCAAAGGGCGATAGGAAATGACCTCTCACGTAAGCCAGGCTGTGATGTGATGACGACCCTGGTAGTTTTCTGGAGAATAGTCATAACAGGTTACCCTCCCTGGGACCTCATTCATTTTCTGCCGAGCACTCTCCACAGACATTAGTTTATTTAACCTTCACAATAACCTTGCGAGGTAGGTTCCACTGCGATCTCCATTTAAAGTTAAGAGTGAAGCAGAGAGAGGTGAAGGCACACATGTAAGGATGAATCTAGGCCACTGGACAGGAAAGTCAATGAACAGACCATTGTACTAGAAAAGTGAGCAGTGGGCAGGCTGATAAGTAGAAGGACTAGGTGCTACTTGGAGACTGAGGGTAGGAGAGCAGAGACGTGAGAAATGACCCTCCCAATCCTGTTTCCAAGTCTCCACTCTATGTACTTGGAATGCTCTACTTGATGCTCTGACGACCTTGGGTAAGTCTTGTTAAAACATTTTCATTATTGGTGCCAATGACATCACCCTCAAATTTTAGGTGTATATAGATGTGTGCCTAGCCCCATTCCATTAAGGATTTGAGGTGACTTACAAGAAGAACCCCATGCAATACTTTTTTTTAAAGTATGAAAAGAGGCCACATCTCATAAGGACTGAATAAGACCCTCAGGGCCCAGACCAGAGTCTGGCACACAGTAAGAGCTTCATGAGTTTCTGATGCTTTCCTGGCACACCCACTGGCCTCTACTCCACAAGCCCGAGGTTTTGTACATATTCCTCCCTTCCTGGTTCTTCTTTCCTGGCTCTTTCTGTCCCTTCTGCATCATCACCCTGCAGTGACGTTATTTTTACTCCCCATCTCAAGTTTCTTCCCATCCGTGGCTTGGTTCTCTCCTGTTACTAGCAGTCCCTGAGTTCTGCATCTCCAGGGAGCTCCTTTGATGATTCCCCCATGCACCCCACGTAGGGAAATTTTCCTGAAATGCATGTATAGATTTATATGCATGTTTATTAAGCACAGATTCATGCGTTGTGATAAAGATACACCAACAAATCAGAGGTGACCCCCCCTCCCCGCCACAATTACCAAGGGTATCACACCCTGAGAGAGTGATTTCCAGGTCAACATAAAGAAGTACTTAAGATTACTTACTTATTAATTACAACATAAAGAAGTAATACAGTTGCCCTGCGCAACTTTTCTCCGCAGACACAGGTTTCCATCAGTCTTTCTGAAATCATGAAAATTGCTCATGGATTCTTGGTAACACCTACGGGGACCAGTCTGGGAATCGAGGGGAAGCCCCTCTAACTTGGAAAAGCACCCCGTAGCTGGCCTGAACATTCTCTTCCATCAGCTCTTCTGGTCTCTCCTTCCTTCACAGGCTGATTTCTAAGATGAGTGGTTGTGGATGCATCGCTCTCCCCAACACCTCACAAATCGAAGCTTTCACTCGAAGTTTAGAGCCTTGGAGATCAGGCGTTTGCTCTTGACTTTCCAGCAATCCTTGCCACCCAGCAACCAATGCCCCAGGACACTTCTCTTGTGGTAGCTTTATGCGATCTAATTCACATACCATACAATGTACTAATTTAAAGGGTACAGTTTAGTCAGTGGTTTTTAGTATAGTCACAGTTATGCAACCATCACAATAAATTTTTAGAACGTTTTCATCACCCTAGGAGACATCCCACACTCTTTGGCAGTCACTCTCCATTACCCCCATCCCCTACCGCCCTAGGCAACCATTAATAGACTCTGTCCCTGTGGCTATGCCCATCTGGACATTTCATGTAAATGAAATCATACTATACGAGGTCTTTTTGACTGGCCTCTTTCACTTAGCTTTATGTTTTCAAGGTTCATTCACATTGCAGGTTGCATTTCTCTCCTTTTTATTGCCAAACATTCCCCATGTCCATAAGCTACATTTTGTTTATTCATTAATCAGCTAATAGACATTTGGGTTGTTTCTACCTTTTGGTTATTATAAATAATGCTGCTGTGAATATCCATGTAAAAAGTTTTCTGTAGACATATGTTTTTATTTCCAGATGTTCGAGCTGAATTTAGAAAAGGCAGAGGAGCCACAGATCAAACTGCCAATGTCCGTCGGATCATAGAAAAAGCAAGAGAATTCCAGAAAAAATATCTACTTCTGCTTTATTGACTATGCCAAAGCCTTTGACTGTGTGGATCACAACAAACTGTGGAAAATTCTTAAAGAAATGAGAATACCAGACCACCTAACCTGCCTCCTGAGAAACCTGTATGCAGGTCAAAAAGCAAGTTAGATTTGGACATGGAACAATGGACTGGTTCAAAATTGGGAAAGGAGTGCGTCAAGGCTGTATATTGTCACCCTGCTTATTTAACTTATATGCAGAGTACATCATGCTGGGCTGGATGAATTCCAAGCTGAAATCAAGATATGCAGATGATACCACTCTAATGGCAGAAAGCAAAGAGGAACTAAAAAGCCTTTTGATGAAGGTGAAAGAAGAAAATGAAAAAGCTGGTTTAAAACTCAACATTCAAAAAACGAAGATCATGGCATCTGGTCTCATCACTTCACGGCAAATAGAAGGGAAAAAGTGGAAGCGGTGACAAATTTTATTTTCTTGGGCTCCAAAATCACTGTGGATGGTGACTGCAGCTATGAAATTAAAAGATGCTTGCTCCTTGGAAGGAAAGTTATGACAAACTTAGACAGCAAATTATAAAGCAGACACATCACTTTGCTGACAAAGGTCCATATAGTCAAAGCTATGGTTTTTCCAATAGTCATGCACGGATGTGAGTTGGACCATAAAGAAAGCTGAGTGTGGAAGAACTGATGCTTTCGAACTGTGGTGCTAGAGAAGACTCTTGAGAGTCCCTTGGACTCCAGTGAGGGCAAACCAGTCAATCCTAAAGGAAATCAACCCTGAATGTTCATTAGAAGGACTGATGCTGAAGCTGAAGCTACAATACTTTGGCTACCTGATGTGAAGAGCTGACTCACTGGAAAAGACCCTGATGCTGGGAAACATTAAGGGCAGGAGGAGAAGGGGGCAACAGAGGATGAGATGGTTGGATAACATCACTGACTCAAGGGACATGAGTCTGAGCAAGCTCCAGGAGATAGTGAAGGACAGCAAAACCTGGCATGCTGCAGTCCATGGGGCCACAAAGAGTCGGATACAACTGCAACTAAACAATGGTTTTTATTTCTCTTGGGTCTCCACCTAGGAGTACAATTGCTAGTCATATGGTAACTTTATGTTTAGCTTTTTGAGGAACTTACAGACTGTTTAACAAGACAGCTGTACCATTTCACATTCCCTTCAGCATAGTATGAGGGTTCGTAGAAATTGCTTACTTTCCTGTAAGATCTTCCTCTTTGATATCACTGTTGCCACTACTGGGGTTCAGAATCTTATTAGCCCTCTTGTCCAGTGTTTCCATGAAGGGAGCTCCGATGGAACAAGTTCTGACTTCTTTCTGTGTCCCATGCTCCTGGCTTCCTCCTCTGTTATTTATCTTTCCAGCCAGGGGCAATCTGACTTCATTTTGTGCACATTCTCAACAGAGCAAGGTTGATTTAAGTGCTGCATTCAAGGTCTTTCTTTACAGCTCGGTCCCTGGCAAGCGATGTGAATCCTAGGTTGTCTGATCTGCCATCCCAACTCTCCTCTGGGTGGGCTGTCCCACGGTCCAATCTTGGGAGGTGGTATTAGAAAGCCTGATCCTAATAGCAGCATCTCCACTCTACAGCCTTCTATCCAGTCCTTGGATGGAGTGACAGGTCTCCCAGAACCTCATCTGACCTGTGCAACAGCTGCATAACAATTGGTGTCTCTGCCTAAAGAGCTACCTGCTTAGGCTGGAGGAAGGCTTGTATGGAACAAAGAGCAGACTCGTGGAACCTGACACTCGTCTCCCAGGCCTCCTCTAGCTCCACAATTTAGCAGTTGAGGCCCAACACCTAACTTCTCCAAGATCAGTTTCCTTATCTCTAACAAGGGGATACTGCCACCCAAGTTTTAGGATTAAATGAGGTAAGGCATCTACAGACCTTGCTCAGCACTTAGTAGGCACGCAGTACTGGTTTCCTTCCTCCCCTTTCTTATCCATGCCCCTGCTCCCTGACAGAGCCTGACACTGCTGCATGGTAGATATTTCTGAACAAGTGATTCTAAAATAGTTCACGGCTTTTTGTTGAAGGATGGAACTCCAGTACCTGGCATCCAACAGTCTTCACAATTTGGGCCTGGCTTATTTCTCTCAGTGCGTGCCCATGCGTTCTTGTCCTGAACCTCAACTACTAGCTGTGACCACTGAAGCATTCTTTCAAAGCACATCTTGAGCTTTCTCACCAATGAACATTCAGCTTCTGTACTTTCCCACCCGCCACGTCCCTCCCCACCCTCCATCCATCTTAGATATTCTTCCCAAGCCCAGGTTACAGTTCCCTCTTTTTTTGCCTCCTCCCACAAATTCTAAGTAAACGCAGTCCAGCAATTTGCTATCTGAAACTATAGTGTTTACCAGTCACTGGGAAATTTACTGAGATAGCTCTTGCTAATCAGTCAATCCTAAAGGAAATAGTCCTAAATATTCATTGGAAGGACTCATGCTGAAGCTGAAACTCCAATACTTTGGCCTCCTGATGCAAAGAACTGACTCACTGGAAAAGACCCTGATACTGCGAAAGACTGAAGGCAGGAGAAGCGGACGACAGAGGATGAAATGGTTGGATGGCATCACTGACTCGAAGGATGTGAGTTTGAGCAAACTCCATGAGTTGGTGATGGACAGGGAAGCCTGGTGTGCTGCAGTCCTGCTTTATTACTGTTAAAAATTTAAAGTATGAACTATGTCTAAAATAGGTGACTAATGAGAACCTACTGTTCAGTACAAGGTACGCTACACAGTACTCTGTGCTGACCTGAAGGGGCACAAAATCTAAAAAAGAGTGAATATATGTGTGTGTATAACTGGTTCATTTAACAGTTATACAGCAGAAAGTAGCACAACATTGTAAAGCAATCATACTCCAATAAAAATTAATTAAAAATGTAAAGTATGAAGGTTTGTCTTCTATCTAGTCTGTTAGTTAGCTGAGAAACATATGACAGAAATGATAGCTACCACTAGTGAAACACTTTGTATGTGTCAGGGACTATTCCCAGGCCCGTCACATACATTAAGGGCTTCCCTGGTGGCTCAGATGGTAAAGACTTTGCCTTCAATGAAGGAGACCCAAGTTCGATCCCTGGGTCAGGAAGATCCCCTGGAGAAAGAAATGACAACCCACTCCAGTATTCTTGCCTGAAGAATCCCATGGACAGAGGAGCCTGGCGGGCTACAGTGCATGGAGTGGCAAAGAGTTGGACACAACTGAGTGACTAACACTAACCCACACACATTATCTCATTGAATTTTACTCTTATAACCTTTCTATGAGGCATGCATTATCATCCTTATTTTACAGGTTAAGAAATTTAGGTTTAGTGTGGCAAATAAATTGCCTAAGATTAATCAGCTAGGAAGCAGTATAACTGAGATTTGGATAAGATTTAATTAGTTCCGTGTGCTGTGCTTAGTCACTCAGTCGTGTCCCACTCTTTGTGACTCCATGGCTCCTCTGTCCCTGGGGATTCTCCAGGCAAGAATACTGGAGTGGGTTGCCATGCCCTCCTCCAGGGGATCTTTCCAACCCAGGGATTGAACCCAGGTCTCCTGCATTACAGGTGGATTCTTTTACCATCTGAGCCACCAGGGAAGCCCAGCTAGTTCCATAACCTGTGCTGTTACTCTCTTCCTTAGTGGGGTCAACAGCATGTGACACAATGATGGACCCAGGGGAGCCACTCAACTGACTGAGACCACCAATGGAGACAAGCTTGGGTTTTGGCAGGTCATGGTCACAGCAGTTGCTGCCCTATTGACAACGTATGATATAGGTCACTTCTCCCGGTTTCACATCTACCACCTCCCCCAGCCAGTTGAAGGTGGACCTCACTCTCATTTTTCCAACTGTCTTTTTAGAAGAAGTCCTAACTGGGCTGTAATAGCCTTTATTATTTACAGAAGACAGTGATGTCCATTATGCCACCTGGAGAGATTTAGCTTTTTCCCAGGGATTTTCTTTAATCTTCTCATGGTTTCCACCTCCATGAACAGAAAGAAGTTCTAGATGGTGGCATTCACTCCTTGAGGGTTACCGACCTAAATCCCCTGAAGGAGGGGCATGCTGTGTTTCTGCCTGCTTTGGCCCAAGCAGTCTACAAAAGCTCACTTCCAAGAGATGGCGGTGGAACGTTCAGTCCTAGTTGAGACTCTTAAAAATGTTCATCTTGGAACATAGATCAAAGTAGTGATGTCCTACAGTGGGAGGGGTGTGTGTGTGTGTCCCTGCTTGGCGGCCAGACCTACCACTGGCAGGATATGAGAGCTCACTTTTCTCTGGACTTTTCTTCATCTGTAAAATCAAAGTGATAGATTTTATGGGCTCTAAGGTCCAATCCCACTACAGATACCTGTGACTCTGGAAGGTGATGAAATTGTGGTGAGGAGAGTGGAGGTAGAAATGGACCCAAGGACATTTTCTAGGTGCTTGCTCAATTCTGAGCACGCATGTGGTAGAGTTGCACATGAGTGAGGACAGCTGTGAGGCTGAAGCCTGAGAGGATAAAAAGTCCCAGTTCTGAATGGAACAATGGAACCCCAGAGGCTCAGGAACAACCCACCTTGAATAGCAAATCTGAGAAACTCGAAGGAACTGTGTGGCTGGTTACTAACTTATGAAGTGGGCTCTCTGGCTGCCAGTTTATTCTTCCTCTGAGGATCAGGCCTTGTTCCTAGACTCAAGAGTAATCTTACTTCAATCGGGTCAAACACTTCTTAGTTCATTTTTAGCTTGGGAGCCAGCTGAGTGATGACTTTATTCTCATCACTTCTGTCTCTGAGGGGCAGCTGCAAAGGCCCCTGGCTCAGAGGGAGGTGCCAAGCTGGCCAGGGGAGCAGGGACAGGATAGGGCTTTTAAGCTGTCTTAGTTGAATCCACAGATGTGATCTCAAAACTGAGCACTTCAGGCATGTGAGCCCTCACCATTGTTTTCCCAGCACCCAAAGCCAACTGTTTGCTGTTTAGTTGCTAAGTTGTGTCTGCCTCTTTGTGACTCCATGGACTGTAGCCCACCAGGCTCCTCTGTCCATGGGGTTTTCCAGGCAAGAATACTGGAGTGGGTTGCCATTTTCTCCTCCAGGACTATTTTTCCTGTGTCCAAGTGCCAAGACAGTTCTTTACTGAGCAGTTTTGTGAAAAGGCACACAGCAGGGGCTCAGCGGTGCACAGAGACTGAACCCTCCATTCTAGTGACCACACAGCCTAGAGGAGGCGTGTTGTTTCTGGGAGGAATCATGAGCTGGGGTCAGCCAGGAAACTTATAGGGTGTGGTAAACCACTTCCTTTCTTTCAGTTGACCATAAGCTCCTGCTGCTTTAACAAATACTAAGTGAAAATAACATTTTGATAACCTGAGGCTCTGCTTTGTTTTCAAGCTAAACTCCACTTATCTGATGAGGAATGTTCAAGGAGCAATTCAGTATCAAAACCACATGGGGGAAATAGCCATACAGAGAATTTATTATCATAAAACCTCATATATATATATGTATATATATATATATATATATATATATATATACATATATATATATAGACATTGGCCCACATTAAAAATAACATACCCTGGGGTGGGGATAGAGTGTGAGTTGGGGGGAGTCTGTCAGAGCCCCCACCCTAACAACGGCAGACTTCGTCTGGCTCTGCTCCTCAGGCCTGGAGTCTGAGACCAGCAAATCTCTCGTATAGACAACGGTGCTGAGAGCAGAGTCAAGTGAAAGGAGTGTCCCTGGAGGAGGAGGGTGCCCTTCCCTCTCATGACATTCGGGGCGCTCTGGACAAGCCCCCACCACGGAGGTCAGGTTTGTGAACACAAGCGTGCCTCCAGGAAGGGTGACCACCAGGAAAACCTTTCCCTTGGCAGACCTGGCTTTTGAGATCACGCACCTTGGACCCTACTTAAGGAGCGTCTGTTGGCATTTGTCCTTCCCCATTTTGCAAACATTGACCGGCGTTTCTCTCTAGAAAGGTGGGAAGCAGGGTAGGGAAGTGGTAACACCAGCAGCATCCCTTGCACGTGTCCAGCCTTGCTGTGGGGAAGTGGCTGGAGGCTGGGAAGTGTATCCCAGTCACTGTTGGGAGCGCTTACTGAGAGGAAAGGCAGATCCCTGTGTGCCGGACCCTTTCCCTTGGTAGCTTAGTCTGCAATTAGGTTAAGCCTCCGGGCTCTACAAAAGCCTCGAGGCTCTACAACAACCTTTTTATACATATATATAGATCTCAAAGTGAGACACAGATTGAAATGTTAACATACACTGTTCAATTCATAATGAAGACGTTAGACCAGACACAAATTCACATCCTATTGCCCTGACACCCAGGAAATGCCTACAGGATAGAGAAAGGCAACTGGTGGGGGACTATGGCATATGAAAAACAGGCTGATTGATGCTCTGCTGAAAATCCATCTTTGCTGTTCCAGATTGCTCATTCAGGAGAGGTAAGCAAGCAGTTAAACTCCATTTTGTGGCATGTGACCCCCAAAAGCCTTTAGTTTAGAGCCTACTTATGATTCTTGTAAAGGCAAACAAGTTTCTTGATGACATCACAGGCCTTTTCGTGGTCTTTCTGGCATCCTCTCACTCCAGAGAGCAGTAAGGACACTGGTGTTCAGGAGGGGAAAGTGTGGTTGTGGATGATTTGAAGGATCTGGGTGTACTTAAGGTGGTCATGATACACTGAGCAACAGAAAGATAGTTCAGGAACCTAACTTTAACTGAGAAAGTGGCCAAGGGCTCTCAGTTTGTTTTCACCCCCCTGTCCCCCACTTTTTTTTTTTTTTTTTGCCACACCAAAGAAAGCTCTTTTCCAAAGGCTTTTCGAATGGGATGGCACTGATTCAATTACTTTCACAGGGGTGAACTTTCAGAGAAGACTGTAATCTGCAATAATTTTCAACCGAATGACTACAGCTACTTTGTCCTGACCTGATATTTCCCTCAGATTGAGAATATGGTATTGGCAGGCTATATTCCTTCCTCCAAAGGACAAAAAGATGCAAGCTGGGCAGAGGTGACAGGGCCCAGTCTGAAAAGACAATGAGATCTGGATTTGTCCAGACATGGAAGCTGCTCTGGAAGGCTTTTGTAGGCTGAAATAATCTAGTTTTGATAAAGACTTCATGGAAACCACATGTCTCACTAATTGCAGGCTGCCCTGCATGTTCTGACCTTGGCTACTAATAATGACTGACAGTCTTAGTCTCAGTTCACGTCTGGGGTTGGTGAAAGGGAGAGTGAGAAAAATAACACCCCTTATGCCAAATAAAGTCATCGAGTAATACACATCTACCCCCCTCCCCTGCTTCCAAGGACTGGAAAGTTTTAAATTCACTGGCTCTACCAGGCTCACCATGCTGCCCATCAGCTTGGGATGCTGCTAGAGCCCACTAGAGCCCCCTGTAAGCAGAGCAACCCAGCTCAAGAGCTCTGCCAAACAAGAGAGCTGAGAATCGACGTTTCAGGTGTACTTCTTCCACAGGCTTTCTCTGGGGGGCCCAGTGGGAGAGCAGGGGGGAACATTATCTGGCAAGTGGAGGTGGTTCTGTGGGGCCATGAGACAGTGGCCTTGAGCAGAGCACATGCAAGGCCTGGTCGACCAGGACTCTGGCTCCTCATGGGGAAAGAGGGGAGACCAGGAAGCTTATTAGCCTGAGCGTGAATAAGACAGACACTTGGATCAAGGAAAGATACTGAGAGAGTGCTCTAACTTACCCAAGGAAACTGAAGATGGGAGGACAAGCATTTTGGCTGGTGCCTCCACTAGGATAGCACTCTCTTATGTAATCTAATGACAGTTTCCAAGGGCTGGGGTGTGGGGGGTGGATCTCTCTAGCTCATTAAGCACTTTTGGGTATGGGGTAGGCAGCTGCCAGGTTGATGACTGCTGAGGCTGACTCACGATTGGCCCTCAGTGTTGCCTGTGATGGGAAGGGCACCGACTCCAACTTCAGAATTAACTGACTGCATTGCAAAGAGGTAGGTGGTAAGAAAACAGGGTGGAGAGGTAAAAGGGTCTACGTTTTCGAAACTGCTTATGTTACAGAGGGGCTATGTTGAAACCAGAGGCATCTTTCAGCGGAAAGGTTTTCCTTGTGTACAAAACAGAGCCCAACTTTTCCAGCAAAATACTGAAAAGGAAACTCTTGAATGAGGCTGAGTAAACAGTAGCCTCTGCCATGCAGTAAGTGTCCTTTGCTAATTTTCTTATCTCTGCTTAGCACAGAAAGGCTTCAGTCCTCCACCCTCATCCACCCTTAATGTGTTACCTACTGACTGGTCTGATCAGAAATACCCTGGGTTGTTAGAATGATTTCAAAATTTGATATATAACAGGATGCTAGTGAGACAGGTCCCTGTGAAAGGAGAGACACAATTACAGTTAAATAATTTAAAATCCTAGATCAGTACATAAAGACACCCACTCATTTCTGATGGAAACTTTGCAGCACATGCTTCAGTGTCAAATGAAAAAGATATCTTCCAGAATCTGATTCTCCTCCAGGTCTTCGGGGGTGCTGCCGGCCCTGGTCTTGTTCCAGGTTGATTTCAGAGGGTTGAGTTGGCAAGTACTGTGATTCCATGACCCAGCTTCTCTGGAGCGACGGGGCCGTGGTTTGGAAGCAGTCTTTGGACTCAGAGATTGAACCAAATCCAACAGAGACGTCTCATACCTGTAACACATACAACCCAGACAGAAAATGATCAAGTTGGAAGAACATTAAAATCCATAAAGACCACAGAGATGGGCTGCCCAGGGCAAGAATCAGATCACAGATCACATCATACACAAGAGGGCCTTCTCCGGGAACTTCAGGGAAGGTAAACACCAGAACGACCTATCTGTCTCTAAGCCCTTCTTCTCTGCTGACTACTCACCTGTGAAGAGAGATTGTAGAGTGGGCAGAGTAATCATGGTAACAGTAATGACATTAGTAGCGACATTTGCCACAGATTTCAGGCTCTGTTCTCCCTGCTTTACACGTATCTTACTTTCATTTAACCCTCTACACAACCCTATGAGGTAGGTCCCCATTAGTTACACGAAGAAACCAAGACTCTGAGAAGTAACTTGTCCAGCAAGAAGCTACTACACGGCTGAGTCAGGATTTGAGCCTAGGTCATTTGCTTCCAGCACTCACACACAGGGCACTTTTAAAGCTGCCTCTCAAAGTCTTTGCAGTCAGAGAGACTTGCTAAAATCTCTCTTTAAGACCACCTTACCTGTCTCCTGAGAAATCTGTATGCGAGTCTAAAAGTAACAGTTACAACCTTACATGGAACAACTGACTGCTTCAAAACTGGGAAAGGAGTACGACAAGGTTGTATATTGTCACCCTGCTTATTTAACTTATATGCAGTGTTTTTGTTGTTCAGCTGCCAAGTCGTGTCCATAGAGTCATGTGCAACTCTATGGACTGCAGCATGCCAGGCCCGCCTGTCCCTCACTGTTTTCTGGAGTTTGCCCAATTCATGTCCATTGAACCGATGATGCCATCCAACCACCTCACCCTCTGTTGCCCTCTTCTCCTTCTGCCTTCTATCTTTCCCACCATCTGGGTCTTGATGTGAAGAGCTAACTCGTTGGAAAAGACCCTGATGCTTGGGAGAGATTATGAAGGCAAAAGGAGAAGGGGGCGGCAGAGGATGAGATGGTTTGATAGCACCACCGAATCAATGAACATGAATTTGAGCAAAGTCCAAGAGATAGAGAAGGACACGTGCTGCAGTCCATGGGGGTCACTGAGTTGGACACAACTTAGTGACTAAACAACAACAATAAATCAACATGTGACAAGTACTCAATAAATGCTAATTTCTTCCTGATAGACTACTTCCACTTTCTCAAGAATCTTGGAAAAGGAACTCTTATTTGAAACTAAAGAAATCCCTCCAAAGAAGAAGTGCCTTAGTGTCTAGCATTTTTATAAAAAAGTAAACAGAGCAGTTTAGAGGCAGAGAAACAAATTATGGTGGACAATATCTCATCCACATCTCACTGTTTTTATTTCCAGGATTGGAAGCCAAAGGCATAAAAGGATCTCCCTCCACATTCATTCACACAAGGGGTCAAATCATTTCTATGGACAGAACGTGAAGCCTAGGCAGGGCATGTGTGACCTGTATAGCTGCACAGGGCCCCACACATGGTTCAGTGCTCTGCTGTGGCTGTCATGAAATTCTTAGTGATCTTATCTTTGACCTTGTCTATTAGAAATAAAGTCTGATGGAACAAGGAAGCATGCACGTGAGAGAGGAGGTACGCTGGGCATGTGTGTGGGTTCTGGCCCACAGCACCGTGTGTATGCCAGGTAGCCGGCTCCTGCTTGTGTGCGCCTTCATGCCAGAGCAGTGTGGGGGAGGCGGTGCAGGGCCCCAGATGAGTCACGGTGATGGCAACAGAAGGCGCAGTGGTGGTGGCACCGGTGGGAGGCTGGCTTGCCTTCTCAGAGCTTATTCCCAAGGTGAAAATATTAGCTCTCTGGCCTGAACATGGAGTTAAGAACTACCAGGGCTTAGGCAATAAACGTCAGTAAAATTACAAAATAAAAGCATACATGTGGACACTGTAACATAGCATATCAAAGCGATACTAGGATTCTTGGAAGAGTTTAGAATCTCTGGTGTTAAACGCTGTTGCAACATTGCAGAGCAAATATCCACTGGCTGAGAAATAGAAACGAAATATAAAGATTATTGCATTTGATGGAAAAGAACATTGTTTTTATATGCAGCTTCAAATGAACAGATAAATGAGTACAGTTTTAAAATTCACTTTTCTTTGTAATTTAAGATACAGTAATAGAAAGCATAACAGGCATTTTGAATTATCTACAAACCATCAAGTGACTTTTGGTCTCTTGCATGACCTCTACAAGTTACAAGAGATGCTAGAGAAAACATTAAAATGGCATTGTAAAAATTTAAATTGATAAACACACATGAAATTAATGTGCATGAAGAGTTAAATCTTTAAAAATTTTTTTTCCATAAGAAGCAGCAGCTTTAGACTTACTAAAATTTATATTTTGAAATAATTTATTAGAAATCTATCCAAATGGTGTCACAGTCTATAAAATATTCTTAACAGTTCCAGTGTCAGTTGCATCAGCAAAAAGATCCTTCTAAAAATTAAAAATCACCAAAATTTAAGTGTGATCTTTCATTTGCCAAGAGCAACTAATCTGCTTTTAATTATATCACTTAAAGTTACTAAAAGTATAAACTTTGATGATCTAATAAATGAATTTGAAGAAATGTGAACCAGAAAAATTTTATGATCAACCAAGTTATCACATTAATAAAGTATTATTATTTATTATATTATAAAAATTATGATATCAAAATATAATTTTTTGCTAACTGTAGGTTTATGATATTATTCATATATCACCTGTTTTTTTTTAATTTTTCAATTGAAGGATAATTGCTTTATAGAATTTTGTGGTTTTCTGTCATACATCAACGAGAATCATCCATAGGTACACCCATGTCCCCTCCCTCCCAGGCCTTGAACTTTCCTTGGAGGTACGTAACAATGTTGTGCTAATATTCATCTCTTCATATAGACCATTAATTTAGTTTAAAATCAGAAACAATGGGAAGTATATTTTTAAATACAGTTTCAAATTTTTGTTGTATACAAAACAAGGAGAGATATTCTAAGTGAACAAATTAAACCAGCTGCCTTTTCTATTAAAAAACAGAACTAAAATAATTGGGGATTAGGAATTACACCAGAAATCAATCAATTCAGAGATGCAAATTGAAATCCAGAGAAACAATAAGACTTGAGTTTAAAGACTGATTTTAAAGGCACCAACTTATTAATCATTTGAAAAATAGTTGTGGGCTTCAAATTTCTTCACAGTATTTTTATTCAGATACAACATAGTAAAAAAAATCTTTATAGAGTGATCCACAACAGCACGGAGAATTAGACCTGCTGTATTAGTCAGGATAAATTAGGTTATGCAGCAGCAACAAATCAACCTCAAAATTCCAGTGGCTCAATACAATTTAATATATCCCTTGCTTATGCTGTGTGCTCAAAGCAGGTGTAGGCGGACAGTGGCTCCACTGTCTCACAAGGTAACGTGAGCTTCTCTGTTGTCTTGGCAGGGAAGAGAAGCTGAAGAATCTTCCAAAGATTCTCCATAGACTCACAGGATGTGACATAACACTTCTTACATTGAATTGGCCAGAATCAGTCATGGATTGGAAGGGAGGAGAACTGGGTATTGCCAAAACGCCATTAATGCCCACCACTGAAGAATGGGTCTGAGACATAACTTGGAATAATTCTCTCATTTTGCCAATGAAGAAACTTATGTCCAGAGAAGTAGCAGTCAACTGTTGGGAGTCACAAAGCAACTGAGTGGCAGAGCCAAGTGTTTTTTTTAACACAGTTTCCTCGACTTCCTAAACTAGTTTATCTTTAATCTTCCCATCAAGTTAAACAAGATGTGTAACTAAAGGAACAGTAAAAGAAGAAAATGGTTGCTGTTTCCAACTACATTTTACTTTAAAAGTATAGTAGGATTAGTTGTAACTCAGTGTGAACACTGCCATACTCCTATTCAACGGGGCTATCTTCACCAACAATTCCATCTACCCTAAAGTACAAAGGCTTATCTTCATGGGTCTGCTGTCATCATAAAAATTCCATTTCTCTTGAAGCCACATTCAATCATGGATTACACTGTGGCAGAAGACCCAGGAAGTCTGCGGTAGGCAGGGACTTGGATTTCAGTGACAGTTCACAGCTGATTTTGTTCAGTAAATGTTTTCATAGTACTTTTTCTATTAGGAAAGACCAAATAATCCGGAAGATTAAAAAGCAACAAAACAGCAAGGATTATATTAAACACCAACACTTGAGAAGTCACCCAACTTTACGCCAGAACTATATACGCAATAAAGCAAAATAAAAAGTGAATTCCCATGGTATTTTGTACTAACTACCAGTAAAGAGCAGTGTGTCTGCTGAGGTGACATGTGACAGGATTTGATTACCCTGGCCTGACCCTGATGGGGACATTTTGTATTCAAATAATGTAAAGGGACATACAACTTATTCAAATTGATAAAATACCATCCCTTGAAAAAAATCAGACTATATGTTAACCACAGGCATGATGATGTTGACTTTTCTTGCCTCTGCGCCTCACAGAGCCAGGATTCATGGGTCACCTAGGCACATAGGTTGACTTTAACAGTTTCATTATGGAGAGGGGTTAACCAGAAGGCTTATTTGGTCTGCTGTGCCAGTCCCATCCAGGAAGCAATCTGAGCTTGGCCGTACCGGAATTAATCTGTCCTCCTAGATCTCCCTTCCCAGTTTTGTTTGCTTCTGACCTAGCAGGACATTTAGGTATCCAGGGGAGGATGCAGCCTCTGAAGCTTTGACTTGGCTCCATGCCACCAGTTTAAGAAAGGGACAGTCTGACATAGTGTCTGAGGATATTAGCACAAGGCCAGGAAATGAAACAATTTCACAGTCCATTCCATAAGCTGCACTGGGTAGAAAGCTAAGCGTGATGCAGGAGCTTTCCCCTTTCATTCTTTTTTCATCTTTGGTGATTTCAGTAGGCCTCTCCTGATTATCTTTCTCTGCTCTATTCTTTTAAATGATGGAATGTCCCAGAGATTAATCCTTAGCTCTCATGTCTGAGGTAATTTCATTCATCCTCATGACTTTTAATAACATCAATATGTCAATGACTCCTAAATGTATCGCTCTACCATTAACCTTGCTCTCAAGTTCCAAACTTATACATCCAACTGTTGCCTGGTATCTCCACTTGGCGGTGTGACAGGCATCAAAACAGAACTCTTCTTTTTTTCCCCTCCAAATCTTGCTCTTCTCCACCAACCCAGTTGCTCAGGGTTGCCCCAAACCTGCTGTTATGCTTGACTCCTACCTCTGGGCCTGGATGTGCGTTGAATTCTCTCCTTCGGACACTCTTCGTTCAGATTTTGCTTATTTGCTTTTCTCTTTTAACAGTGATGAGGATAGGTCATTATTCTGTTTCTGTTATTATCTCCAGGGCCAAGAATGGGATCTGACATAAGGTAGGAGCTAAATATTTGTTGACAAAATGAATGGTTCTGTGGCTTAAGTTTAGCACCTTCCTCTATAGGCAGCTTTTTCAATCTTTGAAAAGTGAGTCTTTTAAAAAATTACAACATACTGCAAACATTATGAAAGTATTACTCATCCATCTATTCTTGTTTTCCTTTTGTAAAAAAGAAAATATACATATGGACTGTGTAAACTACTTTTTCACTTAAAATGTTGAGAATATTTTTCTGTATAAATTTTTTATAATATCATTTTCATGACTTCAGGTTACTTTGTCTCCCAGATGCACTCTAATTGAGTTAACCAATCTACTGAAGACAGCTTAGGTTAGGTGCAAGGTCTTCGGAGACTTTAATACTTTTTTTAAAAACAAGTTGCTCAGTCATGTCCAACTCTTTTTGTGACCTCATGGACTATACAGTCCATGGAATCCTCCAGGCCAGAATACTGGAATGGGTAGCTGATACCTTCTCTAGGGGATCTTCCCAACCAAGGGATTGAACCCAGGTCTCCTGTATTGCAGGCAGATTCTTTACTAGCTGAGCCATCAGGGAAGCCCAAGAATGCTGGACTGGGTAGCCTTTCCCTTCTCCAGGCGATCTTCCCAACCCAGGAATCTAACCGGGGTCTCCTGCATTGCAGGCAGATTCTTTACCAGCTGAGCTACACAGGAAGCCCCTTCTGAGACTAAATCAGCTGTATCTCTCATTCCTTTTTAAATCAGTCAGTGACCTTAGGGTATTCTCCACTCCAACTCATCCCAAGTTAGCAGAGCACTGCTATCCCTATGATGTTTTATAGTTTTACCCTCTTTTTACCCAACATTTCCCATGCCCCCAGTGCTTCTGGAACTTTTGTCTTACGAGACACTCAGCTATATTTTGTCCTCTTCTTACAGTACTTCCTCCATCTCCTGTTTTAACTGAAACCTGGCTCTTTCCTGAGGTCAATGCCTCCCCTACATTCTTCTCAGTGAGAGCTGTTTATACTCAACGTACCCTATGAATTTTAGGGTCAAGAGGTAGTATTTGGAGCATCATTGCTTCCACTTTTGCTTTTTGATCATTATTCTCCTGGTCTCTCATTAAATTCCCACTGCTCTGAGGATCCTGTCATCTGCTATACCACCCTTAACCTCTCTGCATCTATGTCATCTATCTACCCATTCACTCTCAATCATGATGATAACACTTGATTCAATCTTCTCCTTCAGTTCAGCTGTTACCATCATACTTGCTAACATCAACATTACATGAATGGCACTCACCCAGTACTCTTAGTTCTTTGACCTCGCAGGTCAAAGACTTTCTCAGGGAATTCCCTGAAGGTCCAATGGTTAAGACTTGGTGCTCTCACTGCCATAGGCCTGGGTTCAATCCCTGGTCAGGGAACTAGGATCCCACAAGCTGTGGGGTATGGTCAAAAGAGGAAAAAAAAAAAAAAGATTTTCTCAGCAAATCTTTCTTTTTATATCCTAGAACTTGTGAACAGCCTCTCTTCTGAATTGAGTAATTCAAACATCCCACTACTTCCTGACGCCCACATCTTACCCTCAAGCTTGTTTCTTCAGCTGCTCCTACCATCTCTGCCCACTGGTCTCAATGGACCATTAATTCAAACAATCATTGTTCTAAGAACTGGGAACAAAGTGGTGAACAAGACAGCTCAAATCTCTGTCCTGGTGGGACCATTAATAGCATACTTTCTTCCCAACCCTTTTCTCTCTTATTTAACTTGAATTTCACAGCCTAGCATTCCCAAAACTCTCTTGACAATGCTTCTAAAAACACGTCCCCTGTATTTTTATCCACCCCCGACATCTGGCAAAATCATAACACTGCATGAACCGAATGTCTGTCTTTTCTGTGACTTATAGTTGGTAAACTTAGTGTAAAAAAAAAAGATTAAAAAAACTAGCCAACATACAAACAGCAGATCCAATATAGATTCCTAGTCACTAACCTTAAGTGGGTGCTAAACATTCTCTGACAGAGCTACTGTACTTCTCTAGTCAGCTGCTCTGCTCTTCCCATTTCCCTTTCCACAACTTAAGCTGAACAGATGGTCTTGCTTCCCATTTCAGAGAAAGGGGTCATAAAAGAAAAACTGTCTTCCCTTTGTCACTTTCCAAGTGTTTCAGCATTTATCATTTCCTCCTTTTACATTCAAGGAAGTGATTCTTCTCTTAGACAGGGCTAATCACTCCATCTGTCCTTCTCAGGAACCTTTTAGTATTGACTCTCCACTCTAGAACCTTCCATCTTTTCCTGTTTACTAGATAACTAAGAGCACTTAAGACATTTACACATTTCCATAACCACACGACTTCTCAATTTTTTCCTACCTGGCTTTCATCTTCTACCACTCTACTAAAACTGAACTCAGCAATTCACCAATGACTTCTGTGCTGCTAAATCCAACAGACATTTTATAGTCCTTGCTTTACATGTCTCTCCAGCATTCAATGTGGCTGACTGCTTCTTTATTTTAAACTGCTTTCCTGGAGTAAAACATACGTACAGAAAAATGAACCTATCTAAATCATTACAGCCAAGTGGTTTTTACTTTAACAGTGTTGTGCAACTATCATATTTGAGACCCCTCCCAAGAAACCCTATAGCCATCAGCAGTCACTGTCTATCTCACACCTTGTGGTTGCCAAATAACATGCCACAGTATGGATATACCAGGCTTCCCCAGTGGCTCAGTGGTAGAGAATCTGCCTGTGATGCAGAGACGCAGGAGATGAGGATTCAATCCCTGGGTCGGGAAGATCCTCAGGAAGAAGGTATGGCAACCCAATCCAGTATTCTTGCCTAGAGAATCCCATGGACAGAGGAGCCTGGCAGGCTACAATCCACAGGGTCGCAAAGAGTCAGACACAAGTGAAGTGACTTAGCATGTACGCACTCTTGGATATACCACATTTTATTTATCTGTTCATCACATGATAGATATTGGACTGTTTCTTTTGGCAACTGTGAATAGTGCTGCTTTGAACAGTTATGTATGTGCTTTTAGTAAACATATGTTTTCATCTCTCTTGGGTGGATACCTAAGCATTGGATTATAAACTCTACAGTTAACTTTTTAAGGAACTGTCACACTGTTCTCCAAAGTGGATGTGCCATTTCATGTCAGAATTTGGAGGTCTTTTCTCTGGGACTATTAAGCTTCTTGGAGAAGAGACTTTCAGTGTTTTGGGAGAGAGATTTGGTCTACTTCTGGAACAGGGAAGGAGGGTGACCTTTCTCCATTTGTAGACTTTGAGTTCACCCCCTTTTCAGTGCTACCTGTATGTGTTAGGTCACTTCAGTCGTGTCCAACTCTTTGCAACATTTTGGACTGTAGCCCACCAAGCTCCTCTGTCCATGGGGTTCTCCAGGCAAGAATACTGGAGTGGGTTGTCATGCCCTCCTCCAGGGGATTCTCCCAACCCAGGGATCGAACCTGTGTTGCTTGTATCTCCTGCATTGGTGCTACCTGAAATCTTCCAAAGTCCACACCATTCCTGAGTCTTCTCTTCTCTACTGAATTTATGCAGAGAATTCATCTCCAGTCTGTTGTCTGGGACTCATATTCCACATGTGGACTATGGCAGGAGTACTAGGTTTTTGGATTCTTGCTCCATAAGTCCACCTCACTATTTTTAGTTCTACTCCACTCACCCCTTTTTATTGTTCGTGTTGCTTCTAATTCCCAAACTTTTTCAAAGTTCTGTGACATCAACCTCTCCTCCTTTGTAAAGCCTTCTCAGTGCTTTCTCTGCGGTAGCTTCCTCTGTCCTGTCTAATAAGTTACTAATCCTCCATTCATTTTCCATTTTCCAAAATGTATCAAAATCTCTGGTACATTGATGACTCTTCTCCCTTTTCTTTTGTGGGTTTACACCTTTAAAAACATTCATTTACTCTCATCTTACTGGCGTCTCAGGAAATAGAGATAAATACAAGTGCTCAATGAATCATCTTAGCTAGGAAATACATTTGCAGTAAGCTTCCATAAATTTCTAGGTTTATTATTAGACATTTCTGAATTTTTTCACTGCTATTATAAATGAGCTCTCCCCTACCCATTATATTTTTTAAATAGCTAATGTTGGTTATCAAGATTTACAGTAATTGAGTTCTGAACATTGTTGAACTCTCTTAATTTTTAAGATTATTTTTTCAATAGATTTTTATGGGATTTATGGGTGAACAGTTATATTGAATATAGATAATCATAAGGTTTATCTATTTTCCCATATTTGTATTACTTTTTCTTATATTATTGTATTGGCTAGAACTTCCAGGGAAATGCTAAAACTACAATTTTCATAGGCACCTTTGTACAATTCTGATCTAATAGGAATTATTCTACTTTTTCACTATTAAGTATTTCCCACCTAGATATTCTTTATTATATTAAGAAGTGTTTTCTCTTCTGGCTTACTAAAATCAGAAATGAAAAATTAATTCTACCAAGTAAATAACTTTTAAGTATAGACTGAAATGATAATATATACTTTTATCTTTGATATATTGTTGAGATATATTCTATTTCTGGCTTCCAAAATATATAGCAACCATGTTTTAACTCTTAGAATATATTCTGCTTGGGTACATAGAATTATTCTTCATATTTACTCTTAAATTAGACCTGTATGATTACTTTAGGGTTTAAAACATCTATATTTATATGGAATATTTGTTTATAATCTTTCTTATGTACAGATGGCCAATAAACACATGAAAAGATGCTCAAAATCACTAATTATTAGAGAAATGCAAATGAAAATGACAATGAGGTATCACCTTGCACCAGTAAGAACTGCCATCATAAAATATCCTGAAACAATAAATGCTGGAGAGGGTGTGGAGAAAAGTGAACCCTCTGGCACTGTTGGTGGGAATGTAAATTGATACAGCCACTATGGAGAACAGTATAGAGACTCCTTAAAAACTAGGAATAAAACTACCATATGACCTGGCAATCCCATTACTGGGCATATACCCTGAAAAACCTGTAAATGAAAAAGACAGTAGTACCACAACGCTCACAGCAGCACTATTTACAATAGCTAGGACATGGGGAAGTAACCTAGATGTCCATCAACAGATGAATGGATAAAGAAGATGTGGTACATATATACAATGGAATATTATTCGACCATAAAAAGGACCAATTTGAGTCAGTTCTAGTGAGGTGGATGAACCTAGAGTCTCTTATACACAGTGAAGTAAGTCAGAAAGAGAAAAACAAATATCATATTGCAATGCTTATATATGGAATCTAGAAGAAACGCAAAAAGGCAAAATGGCTGTCTGAGGAGGCCTTACAAATAGCTGAGAAAGAAGACAGGGAAAGGCGAAGGAGAAAAGGAAAGATATACCCATCTGAATGCAGAGTTCCAAAGAATAGCAAGAACAGATAAGAAAGCCTTCCTAAGTGATCAATGCAAAGAAATAGAGAAAAACAATAAAATGGGAAAGACTAGAGATCTCTTTAAGAAAATTAGAGATACCAAGGCAGCATTTCATTCAAAGGTGGGCATAATAAGGGACAGAAACGGTATGGATTTAACAGTAGCAGAATAGATTAAGAAGAGGTGGCAAGAATATATAGAAAAACTAATCAAAAGAGATCTTAATGACCAAGATAACCACAGTGGTGTGATCGCTCACCTAGAGCCAGATATCGTGAAGTGCAAAGTCAAGTGGGCCTTAGGAAAGCATCACTACGAACAAAGCTAGTGGAGGTGATGGAATTCCAGATGAGTCATTTCAAATCCTAAAAGATGATGCTGTGAAAGTGCTGCACTCAATAGGCCAGCAAACTTGGAAAACTCAGCAGTGGCCACAGGACTGGAAAGAGTCAGTTTTCATTCCAATCCCAAAGAAAGGCAACTGCTGCACAATTGCACTTATCTCACATGCCAGTAAAGTAATACTCAAATTTCTCCAAGCCAGGCTTCAACAGTACGTGAACCATGAAATTCCAGATGTTCAAGTTGGATTAAGAAAAGGCAGAGGAACTGAGACCAAATTGCCTGCATTCATTGGCTCATAGAAAAAGCAAGAGAGTTCCAGAAAAACATCTACTTCTGCTTCATTGACTATGCTAAAGCCTTTGACTGTGTGGATCACAACAAATTGTGGAAAATTCTTACAAATATGGGAATACCAGACTACTTTACCTGCCTCCTGAGAAACCTGCATGCAGGTCAAGAAGCAATAGTTAGAACCAGACATGGAAGAACGGACTGGTTCAGAATTGGGAAAGGAGTATGTCAAAGCTGTATACTGTCACCCTGCTTATTTAACTTATATGCAGAGTACATCATGTGAAATGCCAGGCTGGATGAAGCACAAGCTGGAATGAAGACTGCCAGGAGATATATCAATAACCTCAGGTATGCAGATGACACTACCCTTACGGTAGAAAGTGAAGAGGAACTAAAGAGCCTCTTGATGAAGGTGAAAGAGGCGAGTGAAAAAGTTGTCTTAAAGCTTAACATTCAGAAAACTAAGATCAAGGCATCCAATCCCATCACTTCATGGCAAATAGATGAGGAAATAATGGAAACAGTGTCAGACTATTTTCTTGGGCTCCAAAATCACTGCAGATGGTGACTGCAGCCATGAAATTAAAAGATGCTTGTTCCTTGGAAGAAAAGTTATGAGCAACCTAGACAGCTTATTAAAAAGCAGAGACATTACTTTGCTGACAAAGGTCCATATAGTCAAAGCTATGGTTTTTTCCCAGTAGTCATGTATGGGTGTGAGAGTTGGACCACAAAGAAGGCTGAGTCCTGAAGAATTGATGCTTTTGAACTGGGATGTTGGATAAGACTCTTGAGAATCGCTTGGACTGCAAGGAGATCAAACCAGTCAATCCTAAAGGAAATCAGACCTGAATATTTATTGGAAGGACTGATGCTGAAGCTGAAGCGCCAATACTTTGGCCACCTGAAGCGAAGAGCTGACTCATTAGAAAAGACCATTATGCTGGGAAAGATTGAAAGCAGGAGGAGAAGGGGACAACAGAGGATGAGATGGTTGGATGGCATCTCAGACTTGATGAACCTGAGTTTGAGCAAGCTCTGGGAGTTGGTGAAGGACAGGGAAGCCAGGCGTGCTACATTCCATGGGGTCGCAAACAGTCATACACAACTGAGCAACTGAACAACAACAACCTATTTGCAGGGAAGGAGTGGAGACACAGATATAGAGAATGGACTTGTGGACAAAGTGGGGGAAGAAAAGAGTGGGATGGATGGAGAAAGTAGCATTGAGATATATATATATATATACACACACACTACATTTGTAAAACAGATAGCTGGTGAGAAGTTGCTATATAACACAAGGAACCCAGACAGGTGGCTCTGTGATGATCTAAAGGAGTGAGATGGGGGAGGGGAGGGTGGCTCAAGAGGGAAGCGATATAAGTTTAATTATGGCTGATTTGTGTTATTGTACAGCAAAAGTCGTCACAACATTGTAAAGCAATTTTCTTCCAATTAAAAAAGAAAAATAAAAGAAAAAATTTCCTTCTTATGATTCTTTGAGGTTTCCCTGGTGGCTCAGATGGTAAAGAATCTGCCTGAAGTGCAGAAGACGTGGGTTTAATCCCTGGGTCAGGAAGATCCCCTGGAGAAGAAAATGGCAATCCACTCCAGTATTCTTGCCTGGAAAATCCCATGGACAGAGGAAACTGGTGAGCTACAGTCCATGGGGTTGCAAAGAGTCAGTCACGACTGAGTGAGTAACACTATGATTCTTTATATCCCTGTATATTATTCTTACCTCACTGGGAGAAAAGGAATAGTACCAAGAAGAATGAATTCATAAAGAAGGTAGAAGGATAACCAATTACCACACTAGGCTAGGAGTCCTAGAATAGGTCTTTCTTCTCAGGAATCCTAAAAGAGCTCCTCTCAAAAGGTTTCTTACTTTTTAACTGCTAAAGCAAACCTAGGCTGGCATTTAGGTTTCTGAAAAATAGAAGATACAGCATATTTTATCAGTGCTTTACAATTACTTGTCAAACATTAGTACAAAGGGTGATTAACTCAACTGTATACTTAAAATGGTTAAGTTGGTAAATTTAAGCTTTATATTGCTTTTCCTCTATTTAAAATGCAGCTCCTTTGGAATGGACATATACACTCTGCTATACTTAAAAATGGGTAATCTACTGTATATCACCGGGAGCTCTGCTCAATGTTACGTAATAGCCTAGATGGGAAAGGAGTTTGGAGAATACATACATGGATATGCATGGTTGAGTCACTTTGCTGTTCACCTGAAACTATCACAACATTGTTAATCAGCTATACTCCAATAAAATAAAAAGTTTTAAATTAAAGAAAAGAAAAACAGGTAGTCGTGAACCTGCCTATGAGACTGTAGATCTCACAGGAGAACCACTCACATAGATGCAGAGACAGATAGGTGCAGACACAGGATTGAGGGTAATACTCAGAATCTTACCTTCTGTCTTGTGTTCTCCATTCAGCAGAGGTGCTATCATGAAAGGATTCTGCTAACCCTAATTTAATATATTTCTTCTTGAAGTGCATATAAGTCATAGAGTGAATATTATGCAAAGTCAGTGCAACTTGAAGGGAGGTTAAAGAATTTACCAGAACATCAATGAGTATATGGGAGACCCTCTAATCAAGAACAATTTTAATATAACATATTAAAAGGCACACATAACAAAGTAAAATTTCTTAGTTATGTTATATATGTCTTTCTATAATACTTACCTTCTCATCTGAGACTCAGTTTCCTACATAGGAAGAAGAAGGAACTAAAACGGTCACAATAATTTTGAAGAAGAAGACAAAGTTTGATAGCTCATATAACATGGTTTTAAGACTTACTGTAAAGCTACATTAATCAAGACAATGTGGTATTAGTGAAGAATGGATATGAAGATCAACAGAAAAACATGAGTCCAGAAATATATCAAGACAAAATATGATCAACTGAGGTTTTTACAGACGCAAAGTTAATTGAGTAGAAAGGATAATCTTTTCAACAAATAGTGTTGCAACAACTAGATATATGTGAGCAAAAAAAAAAGAACTTTAGCACAAATCTCATGCCTTAATATAAAAATTCAGTTCAGTTCAGTTCAGTCGCTCAGTAGTGTCCGACTCTTTGCGACCCCATGAATCACAGCATGCCAGGCCTCCCTGTCCATCACCAACTCCCAGAGTCTACCCAAACCCGTGTCCATCGAGTCGGTGATGCCATTCAACCATCTCATCCTCTGTCGTCCCCTTCTCCTCCTGCCCACAATCCTTCCCAGCATTAGGGTCTTTTCCAATGAGTCAACTCTTCGCATGAGGTGGCCAAAGTATTGGAGTTTCAGCTTCAACATCAGTCCTTCCAATGAACACCCAGGACTGATCTCCTTTAGGATGGACTGGTTGGATCTTCTTGCAGTCCAAGGGACTCTCAAGAGTCTTCTCCAACAACACAGTTCAAAAGCATCATTTCTTCGGTGTTCAGCTTTCTTCACCGTCCAACTCTCACATCCATACATGACCACAGGAAAAACCATAGCCTTGACTAGATGGACCTTTAACCTTACATTAACCAAGAAAGACCACATTCTGGGCCATAAAATACATGTTAACAAACTGAAAAACTATAAATCACAGGCTGTCTGCCCTCAGAACACAATGAAAGTAAATTAGAAATCAGTAACAGAAAGATAACTGGAAAATCCCAGAATACACAGAGCAATAAACTCCACACTTCTAAATAACAGATGGGTCAAAGAAGAAATCTTAAGATAAAAGTAAATAAATTTTGAATTAAATAAAAATGAAAACATAACATGCTAAACTTTGTGTGATGCAGTGAAAGCAGTGCTTAGAGGGAAATTTATAGCATTGAATGCATACATTAGAAAAAAGAAATCTAAAATCAGTCACCTAAGTATCACTTTAGGAAACTAGAAACAAAAGAGCAAATTAATTCTAAAGTAAGGAGAAAAGAAGAAAAAATAAGAAGTAGAGCAGAAATCAGTGTAACTGAAAACAGAAAACAATAGAGAAAAATCAATGAAAGAAAAAGCTAGTATTTTTTAAAAGATCACTAAAATCAGTAAGTCTTTAGACAAATAATTAAGGGAAAAAAACCAAAACAGATGGCAGAAGTAACTCACACCAGAAATGAAAGACAGTATATCACTATCGATCTTGTGGACATTAAAAGGATAGTAAATGAATATTATGAACAACTACGCTCACAAGTGTAATAACCCAGATGAAATGGAGCAATTCTTTAAGACACAATCTGCCAAATCTCATGCAAGAAGAAATAGACAACTTGAATAGGCCTTTAACTATTAAATACATTGAATTGATAATTAATAAGATCTTCCAAAACAGAAAGCACAAGGCCCAGATGGGTTCACTGGTGAATTTTAGCAAACACTTCAGGAAGAAATTATACCAATTCTCTACAATCTTTTTCAGAGGACAGAAGCAGAGGGAGTTCTTCTTAACACATTCTATGAGGCAGCATTACTATAACATCAAAACCAAAGACATTACAAGAAAAAAAAAAAACTATAGACCAACCTCTTTTACAAACATAGAGGCAAAAATCCTCAGTCAAGTGGGATTTATCTCAGATATGCAAGGCTAATTCAACATTTAAAAAAAAAATCTATAAATGTGGCCTATCACATCAACAGGTTAAAAAAACATTATCATATTAATAGATGTTGAAAAAGTATTTGACAAATTCAACACCTATTTATGATAAAAAAAAAAACCTCCCAGTAAAGTAGGAATAGAGGGAACTTCCTCAACTTGATATGAATATCTACAAAAAACCTACAGCTAGCATCATACTTAATGTTGATAAACTAGAGTTTTCCCACTAAGTTCAGATAGAAGGCAAGAATATCCTCTCACCACTCCTTTTCAACACCATATTGGAAATGCTAACTAATGTATTAAGACAAGAAAAGTAAATAAAAGGTATACAGACTGGAAAAGAAGAAATAAAACTGTCCTTGTACACAGAAGATATGATTTTCTATGTAGAAAAGCCAAAAGAATCAACAAAATCCTCCTAAAACTAATAAGCAATTATAGCCAAGGTTGCAGCATACAAGGCTGACAAAAGTCAAGTGCTTTCCAGTACAGTAGAAACGAACAGATAGATTTTGAAATAAAAATACTATTTATACTAGCACACTGCAAAACGAAATGCTTAGGTATAAATCTTAGGTAGAAGATATATATGAGGAAAACTACAAAACTCTGATGAAAAAAGTAAAAAAAGAACTAGGTAAATGAAGAGGTATTCCATTTTCATGGATAAGAAGACAGTATCATTGTTAATTCACAACTTGAACTACAGATTCAACATAATCCCAATCAAAATCCCAACATGATATGATAAACCCACAGCAAACATTCTCTATGGTGAAAAACTGAAAGCATTTCCCCTAAAGTCAGGAACAAGACAAGGGTGCCCACTCTCACCACTACTATTCAACATAGTTTTGGAAGTTTTAGCCACAGCAATCAGAGAAGAAAAAGAAATAAAAGGAACCCAGACTGGAAAAGAAGAAGTAAGCTCTCACTTTTTGCAGATGACATGATCCTCTTCACAGAAAACCCTAAAGACACCACCAGAAAATTACTAGAGCTAATCAAGGAATATAGTAGTTGCAGGATATAAAATTAATACACAGAAATCCCTTGCATTCCTTTACACTAACAATGAGAAAACAGAAAGAGAACTTAATGAAACAATCCCATTACCATTGTGACGAAAATAATAAAGTACTTAGGAATAAATCTACCTAAAGAAACAAAAGACCTATATATAGAAAACTATAAAACACTGATGAAAGAAATCAAAGATGACACAAATAGATGGAGAAATATACCATGTTCATGGATAAGAAGAATCAATATAGTGAACATGAGTATACTACCCAAAGCAATCTATCATATGTGAAATTGATCACCAGTCCAGGTTCTATGCATGCAACTGGGCACTCAAAGCCACTGTACCGGGATAACCCTGAGGGATGGGATGGGGAGGGAGGTGGGAGGGGGGTTCAGGATGGGGGACACATGTACACCCATGGCTGATTCATGTGAATGTATGGCAAAACCCACTACAATATTGTAAAGTAATTAGCCTCCAATTAAAATAAATAAATAAATAAAAAAAATCCCAACATGCTATTTTGTGGATATTGACAAACTGATTCTAAAGTTAATGTGTAGAGGCAAAAGATATAGAACAGAAAACATAGAAATGAAGGAGAAGAACAAAATTGAAGACCAATTCTACCTGTCTTCAAGACTTGCTATAAAGCTACAGTAATGAAGACAGTGTGGTATTGGCAAAAAGAAATAGACAAGTAGATCAGTGAAACAGAATACAGAGCCCACATAAATACAATCAATTGATCTCTGACGAAAGAACAAAGGCAATGAAATGGAGCAAAGATAACCTTTTCAATACATGCTTGAAGATAGCCTGGAACAACTAGATATGCAGAAAAATGAATCTGGATACAGGCCTGATACCTTTTACAACAATTAACTCAAAATGCAAAGTGCAAAACTATAAAGCTCCTAGAAGATAAATAGGAGAAAACCTGGACGACCTTGAGTATAATGATTACTCCTTAAACACCACACCAAATGCACTATCCATGAAAGAAATAATTGATAAGATGGACTTCATTAAAATTAAAAAACTTCAGCTCTGCAAAAGACAATGTCAAGAGAACTAGAAGATACATTACAAACTGGGAGAAAATATTTGCAAAACCCATATTCGATAAAAGATTATCAAAAATATACAAAGAACACTGACAAGTCAACAATATGGAAACAAATGACCTGATTAAAAAAATGGACTAAAGATCTTAACAGACAGACACATTTCTAAAGAAGATATACAGATGGCAAATAAGCATATGAAAAGATGCCCACATCTATGTCATCAAGAAAGTGCAAATTAAAACAATGAGATACCATTCCACACCTGTGTGTGTATGTGTGTGTGTTAGTCACTCAGTTGTGTCTAACTCTTTGCGACCCCATAGTCTGTCCATGGGATTCTCCAGGCAAGAATACTGGAGTGGGTTGCCACTTCCTACTCCACCACACCTATGAAAATGGCCTAAATCTGGAACACTGACAAAACTAATTGCTAGTGAGGATGTGTAGCAGCACGAACTCTCATTTATTGCTGGTGGAAATGAAAAATGGCACAGCCACTTTAGAACACAAACTGGCAGTTTCTTAGACGACTAAACATATTCTTAACCTATGGTCCAGTAATCATGATCCTTGACGTTTACCCAAAAGCTTAAAACTTATGTCCACACAAAAATGTGCATATAGATGTTTATAGCAGCTTTACTCATAACAGACAAAACTTGGAAGCAAGCAAGAGGTTCATTAGAAGGTAAATGGACAAATAATGATGTGAATGAATGTGGTACAACCAGACAATGGAATATTCTTCAGCACTAAAAACAGATGAACTATCAAGTCATAAAAAAAAAAAATGGAGGGAGTTTACGTATATATTACTAGGACAAAGTAGCCAATCTGGAAAGGTTACACACTGAATGATTCCATCTGTATGACATTCTGGAAAAGGCAGAACTACAGAGACAGTAAAAAGATTGCTGGCCGCCATGAGCTGGGGGAGAGGGATGAACAGGCGGAGTACAGAGGGGCTTTATGGCACTGAGAATGCTCTGTATCGTACCGTAACTATGGACACATGCCATTATAAAGTCGTCTTAATTCAGAATGTAAACTGCCAAGAGTGTACATAATGTAAACTATGGACTTTGGCTGATAATGATGTGTCAATGTTGGTTCATGCATCAGTTATAACAAACGTATCTCTCAAGTGGGGTCTGTTGATGTGTGCTGTGGTGATAATGGGGGAAATTATGCAGTGTTGGGGCAGGGAGTACGTGAGAAATTTCTTTACCTTCCTCTTAATTTTGCTGTTAACCCCAAACTGCTCTCTGGTATTTATAACATATGTATAAATTAAATGTATAATAACAATAGCACAAAAGCTGGGAGGGGGAAAGTGAGAGTATACTGTTGTATGGGTCTTATATATTGTTGTTCAGTTGCTAAGTTGTGTCTGACTCTTTTGTGATCTGATGGACTGTAGCCCGCCAGACTCCTCTGTCCATGGGATTTCCCAGGCAAGAATACTGGAGTGGGTTGCCATTTCCTTCTCCAGGTTATCTGCCTTACCCAGGGATTGAACTCATGTCTTGATTCCTGGCAGGTGGACTGTTTACCACTCAGCCACCAGGGAAGCCAGTGGGTCTTACACCATACATTAAATGCATTAATATTACTTAAGGGTAGACTGTTCTAGTTATTTGAAACTATTGTGAATGGCACTGTTGCATTAATTTCAGTTTCCAATTGTTCATTGTTAGTATATAAAAGTACTATTGAATTCTGAGTTGTTGGTCTTTTATCCTGTATCCCTTAATAAACTCTTTTAGTTCTAGGAACTTTTCTGTAGAGTACATGGGATTTTCTATGTAGACCATCATTTCATCTTTGAATAGGGACAGTTTTATATATCTTTTTCCAATTCTTCATCTGAAGTACTAGCATTTCTTATAGAGCAGGTCTGCAGGTGATGAGTTCTGTTTATTTATCCGAGAGTGTCTTCATTTTTTTTCCCCTCAGCCCTTTAAAATCTTCTATTATTCTTGGTTTATGATGAGAAATATACAGATTTGAATTATTGTTCCCATATATGATATACACCATTTTTTTCTGGCAATTTCCAGTATTGAAATTCTTTCTAGTTTTCACAAGTCTAATTATGATGTGTCTAGGAGAGACGTTTTTGAATTGATCTTGCTTGGGTTTGCTGAGTTTATTAAGTTTTCTAGTGTCCTTTACTGAATATGAAATATTTTATTCTAATTTCTTTTTTTCTTTCTGGTATTTTTACACAGGTCCATGAGGTTCTCTTTATACATCTTTCCCAGTCTTCTTTCTTCTCTCTGTTGTTCACACTAGATAATCTCTAGTGATTTATCTACAAGGTTAGTAACCCTCTCCTCTATCTTTCTATTCTGCCATTAAGCTCATCAGTGGATTTTAAAATTTCAGTTACTCTTTCAGTTCTAAAGTACTCATTTAGCTCTTTATATTTTCTATTTCTATGTTGAGATTGTCTATCTTTCCATTTGTTTGAAGTGTGTTTACCCTTACTTCATGAAGCATGGTTATGATAGTTGTTTTAACATTGTTTGATAAACATGACACCTGTGTCACCCAAGGTTTGGCATCTATTGATTGTCTTTTCTCTTGTAAGTTGAGATTTCCAAAGTTCTTCACACGCTGAGTAATTTTAGACTGTGTACTTGACATTTTGAAAATTTATGTCATCTGGCTCCTGTCTGTGCTCAACTCTCTCAGTCGTGTCCAACTCCTTGCAACCCCATGGGCTGTAGCCCACCAGATTTCTCTGTCCATGGACTTTTTCAGGCAAGAATATTGGAGTGGGTTGCCATTTCCTGCTCCAGAGGATCTTCCTGACCTAGGGATCGAACCCATGTCTCTTGGGTCTCCTGCACTGGCAAGAGGATCCTTTACTACTTTGCTACCTGGCAAGTTGGTTTTGTTTAAATTCTAAAGAGACTGTTGATTTTGTTTTGTTATGTTCTGTTGTAGCAGGCATTCAACCAGGATTGGTTCAGGACATGGTTTCAAATTGTTTTTGCAGGTTTTTTTTTTTTTTTTAACAAAACCAGTTAAACTTTCAAATATTTGCAGTGCTATCTGGATCAGTCCCATATATGTCCTACCCAGCAGTGTGGGACCTGGGCAGTGGCAACGCTCTAGTTCAAAGCCTGTGATCTGCTACCTAGAGAAGTGGTCAGAAATGTTTTTCTGTAAAGAATCAAATAGTAAATACTGTAGGCTTTGCTGGCCGAGAAGCAAAATTCATGAGAAGACTTTCTTCTGTAACAAGGGAGTAAATAAATTCCACCAAGTTTTTTATTGACAAAATTAAAAATGGAGCAATAATTGAGTATACTTTTTTCTTTTTCATTCAGGTCCACTAATGAAAAGAATTCTTTTGTGGGGAGGAGATAATTTCATTTAACTGGGGTTCAAAGTTAATGTTTCCTATCATCCAAATTGAAAATGTTCATTTGCTAATGCTAATCTACAATGAGATTTTAAAATATATTTTATATGTGAAAATGCAGACCAGTTCAGTTCAGTTCAGTCGCTCAGTCGTGTCCGACTCTTTGCGACCCCATGAATCGCAGCATGCCAGGCCTCTCTGTCCATCACCAACTCCCGGAGTCTACCCAAACCCATGTCCATTGAGTCGGTGATGCCATTCAACCATCCCATCCTCTGTTGTCCCCTTCTCCTCCCGCCCCCAATCCTACCCAGCATTAGGGTCTTTTCCAATGAGTCAACCCTTTGCATGAGGTGGCCAAAGTATTGGAGTTTCAGCTTCAACATCAGTCCTTCCAATGAACACCCAGGACTGATCTCCTTTAGGATAGACTGGTTGGATCTCCTTGCAGTCCAAGGGACTCTCAAGAGTCTTCTCCAACACCACAGTTCAAAAGCATCAATTCTGCGGCGCTCAGCTTTCTTCACCGTCCAACTCTCACATCCATACACGACCACTGGGAAAACCATAGCCTTGACTAGACGGACTTTTGTTGGCAAAGTAATGTCTCTGCTTTTAAATATGTTATCTAGGTTGGCCATAACCTTCCTTCCAAGGAGTAAGCGTCTTTTAATTTCACGGCTGCAATCACCATCAGCAGTGATTCTGGAGCCCCCCAAAATAAAGTCTGACACTGTTTCCACTGTTTCCCCATCAATTTCCCACGAAGTGATGGGACCAGATGCCATGATCTTAGTTTTCTGAAGGTTGGGCTTTAAGCCAACTTTTTCACTCTCCTCTTTCACCTTCATCAAGAGGCTCTTTAGTTCTTCTTCACTTTCTGCCATAAGGGTGGTGTCATCCGTATATCTGAGGTTATTGATATTTCTCCCGGCAATCTTGATTCCAGCTTGTGTTTCTTCCAGCCCAGCGTTTCTCATGATGTACTCTGCATTTAAGTTAAATAAGCAGGGTGACAATATACAGCCTTGACGTCCTCCTTTTCCTATTTGGAACCAGTCTGTTGTTCCATGTCCAGTTCTAACTGTTGCTTCCTGACCTGCATACAGGTTTCTCAAGAGACAGGTCAGATGGTCTGGTATTCCCATCTCTTTCAGAAAATGCAGATAGATACTATTAAATAGTGATATTAATGTACAAAAATATGATTTTAATTGATAATACATAGAATTCTATTTGGTTCTTCTATTAATATTTGCCTTTTAACATGTCATTACATTAAAGACTAATCACTCCAAATGATGGTTAGGTAGAATTGCACAGTTAAACAAATTTTGCAACATAGAAATATCCTTTCTATGCATTTGCATCCAAGTCAGAAAAACATTCCTGGAACTGTAGGTTGAGTGCAGAAATCACATTCATTATAAATTTGTATGAGAATGAAGTTCTCACTTTTTTTAACTTTTGACAGCATGAGAAGTATAAAAAAAATGGTATTTTTTTGTGATTCAAACGAAGTTAGCTGTCACTAAAATGACTATCACAGCCAGTTTATATATAAGCATCTGTTCTGCCTTATCATTTTAGGTTGAATTCATTAAGAAACATTGTCAAATATGCAACAAAAGCTAATTTACAAGGTGAATCAAGTGTTCAATAATAGAGGTCAAAGGGGATTTTTCTTATTCAGAAAAATTTCAATCTCAGTCCCTACCCCCCAAAATCGCAAAACTAAAAAAAAAAAAAAATCACAAAGTCCTTACCACTTCTAAGCCACTGAACTATTGTGTGGCAAGTCAGGATATTCATTCTTTATATCAAAACCTCACAGAACTGATGGTGGTTAAGGCCATGACTCACACGCTAGTAAAGTAATGCTCAAAATTCTCCAAGCCAGGCTTCAGCAATACATGAACCGTGAACTTCCAGATGTTCAAGCTGGTTTTAGAAAAGGCAGAGGAACCAGAGATCAAATTGCCAACATCTGCTGGATCATCAAAAAAGCAAGAGAGTTCCACAAAAATATCTATTTCTGCTTTATTGACTATGCCAAAGCATTTGACTGTGTGGATCACAATAAACTGTGGAAAATTCTGAAAGAGATGGGAATACCAGACCATCTGACCTGTCTCTTGAGAATCCTGTATGCAGGTCAGGAAGCAACAGTTAGAACTGGACATGGAACAACAGACTGGTTCCAAATAGGAAAAGGAGGACGTCAAGGCTGTATATTGTCACCCTGCTTATTTAACTTAAATGCAGAGTACATCATGAGAAACGCTGGGCTGGAAGAAACACAAGCTGGAATCAAGATTGCCGGGAGAAATATCAATAACCTCAGATATGCAGATGACACCACCTTTATGGCAGAAAGTGAAGAAGACCTAAAGAGCCTCTTGATGAAAGTGAAAGAGGAGAGTGAAAAAGTTGGCTTAAATCCCAACCTTCAGAAAACTAAGATCATGGATCTGGTCCCATCACTTCATGGGAAATACATGGAGAAACAGTGGAAACATTTTCAGACTTCATTTTTTTATTTTTATTTTTTTAATTTATCTTAGTTGGGGGCTAATTACTTTACAATATTGTAGTAGTTTTTGCCATACATTGACATGAATCAGCCATGGGTCCACACGTGCCCCCCATCCTGACCCCCACCCGCACCCCCCTCCCCATCCCATCCCTCTGGGCCATCCCAATGCCCCAGCCCTGAGCACCCATCCCATGCATAGAACATGGAATGGTATTCTGCTTCACAAATGACAACATACATGTTTCAATGCTATTGTCCCAGAACGTCCCATCCTCACCTTCTCCCTCAGAGTCCATAAGACTGTTCTATGCATCTGTGTCTCTTATTCTGTCTCGCATACAGGGTTACCGTTACCATCTTTCAAAGTCCATATATATGCATTAGTATACTGTATTGGTGTTTTTCTTTCTGGCTTACTTCACTCTGTATAATGGGCTTCAGTTTCATCCATCTCAATAGCACCGATTCAAATGTATTTTTTTTAATGGCTGAGTAATATTCCATTGTGTATATGTACCACAGCTTCCTTATCCATTCGTCTGCTGATGGACATCTAGGTTGCTTCCATGTCCTGGCTATTGTAAACAGTGCTGCGATGAACATTGGGGTACACGTGTCTCTTTCAATTCTGGTTTCCTCGGTGTGTATGCCCAGCAGTGGGATTTATTTTTTTGGGCTCCAGAATCACTGTTGATGGTGATTGCAGCCATGAAATTAAAAGATGCTTACTCTTTGGAAGGAAGGTTATGGCCAACCTAGATAGCATATTTAAAAGCAGAGACATTACTTTGCCAACAAATTTTCGTCTAGTCAAGGCTATGGTTTTTCCAGTGGTCGTGCATGGATGTGAGAGTTGGATGGTGAAGAAAGCTGAGCGCCGAAGAATTGATGCTTTTGAACTGTAGTGTTGGAGAAGACTCTTGAGAGTCCCTTGGACTGCAAGGAGATCCAACCAGTCTATCCTAAAGGAGATCAGTCCTGGGTGTTCATTGGAAGGACTGATGTTGAAGCTGAAACTCCAATACTTTGGCCATCTTGTGCGAAGAGTTGACTCATTGGAAAAGACACTAATGCTGGGAAGGATTGTGGGCAGGAGGAGAAGGGGACGACAGAGGATGAGATGGTTGGATGGCATCACCGACTCGATGGACATGGGTTTGGGTAAACTCTGGGAGGTGGTGATGGACAGGGAGGCCTGGCGTGTTGTATTCATGGGGTCAGAAAGATTTGGACATGACTGAGCGACTGAACTGAACTGAAGGCCATGAGAGAAAATAAATTTGGCTACTGACACTACTGATTCAATAACACATAATAAATTAAAATGTTTTCCTCAAAGTAGTTGCTGACAAATAAAAGGATAAATAACATATTTTAAATACCTTATTTTTTCACAAGCTTTGTAAATGGGATTAATTAAAATCTTTTTCAGCTCCACACATAATTTGCTACCGTCAGCTGTAATACATCTTAGCAGATTCCACTTCAGGATGTACTGATGTAGTCTTTTCTTGAAAATATTCTTGCCTGTAATTGTTTCCCATAGACTGTTCATATTGATGAACAGTCTATGGGAAAACAATATGAACAGTCTATAGGAAGGTAATTCTTCAGTCACTGGTACAGATTTGGCACTGACTCCAACTGAACCATATCCATAACATCAGTCAACTCATCGAGTCAAGGAAAACCACCTGAAATCATGTGCCTTGTTTTTAAATTGAGTGTTGATGCTCCTCCCAGCCCGAGCTCTTTAAGCAGTTTTAGACACTAGAGATATCTAGAGTGCTCTCTTTTTGTAGCTCTCTCCTATCTACTCCTCTGCAAACACTAGCCATCTTGGCATCATCAGGCTTCCAATGCTGCCTTCTCAAGTCAGTGAACTTGTTGGGCTCCATGGAGGTTCCTGATTCGTGGTCTAGAGATGTAATTGTAGAGCTAACCTCCTTATTTCTCCTCTTTTCATGGGTAACTGTCCTTGATACGCAATATCTGAAAACAGTTCTTTCATGTGTTTTGTCTGCTTGTTTACTCATTCAAGTGGGAAAATGAATTCAATCCTTGTTACTCCATTTTGGTTGAAAAAGGAAGCACCTTGATCTAGACTTGAATTTCAAAAGCAAGCTTGAAGAATATGCTCTAAGTCACATTATATACAAAAGTAAACTCTAAATGGATTAAAAATGTAAATGTAAGACCTGAAATCATAAACTCCTAGAAGAAAACACAGGCAGTACATTTTTTGACATCATTCTTAGGAAAAAAAATTTTTTTTGATATGTCTCCTCAGGCAAGGGAAATAAAAAAAGTTAAACATTTTTGATAGATTAATATAAATCAATGAATATGAACTGCTTATATATTAATTAAAAATAAAATCACTTGCAATATTAAAAAAAGCAAATATTAACAAATGGGACTACATCAGACTAAGAAGCTTTTGTACAAAGAAGGAAACCATCAACAGAAGGAAAAGACAGCATATGAACGGGGAGAAGATATTTGCAAACATATCCAGTAAGAAGTTAATATCAAAATACACAAAGAACTCATGTAACTCAACATTAAAAAAAAAACCAAACAACCCAATTAAAAAATGGGCAGAGGATCTAAACAGACATTTTTCCAAAGAACATCTACAGATGGCCAACAGACACATGAAAAGATGTTCAACCTCACTGATCATCAGAGAAATGCAAATCAAAACCCCAATGAGATACCACCTCACACCTGTCAAAATGACTATTAACGAAAGTACAACAAATACTGAGTGTTGGCAAGGATACGTAGAATGCACTGTTGGTAGGATTGTAAATTGGTGCAGCCACTATGGAAAACAGTATGAAGTATGTTTTCATACTTCAGTATGGAAAACATATGAAGGCTCTTCTCTTCGTATGATACAGCAATTCCACTCTTGGAATTGAGTGTTTACTCAAAGAAAACAAAAACAGTAATTTGAAAAGATATCTATACGTATCCCAGTGTTCACTGCAGCATTCTTTAGAACAGTCAAGATCTGGAAGCAGCCTAATTCTCCACTGATAAGATAAATGGATAAAGAAGATATAGTGTGTGCATGTGTGTGTGTGTATATATATACACACACACACACACACACACACAGAGACACTTATACACAATGGAATGTTGCTCAGCTATTAAAAAATTGCCTCTAACAACAACATGGATGATTCTAGAGGGCATCATGTTAAGTGAAATGTCAGACATAGACAAATACTGTATGATCTCACTTACATGTGGAATCTAAAAAACAATACAAACAAAACAAAATGAAAACAGAATCATAGATAAAGAGAACAAATGGGTGGGTGTCTGAAGGAGAAGGGTAGATGGATAAAACAGGAAAAGGGGATTAAGAGGTACAAACCTCCAGTTATAAAAGAAATAAGCCACAGGGATGTAACATACAGGATAAGGAATATGGGCAATAATATTGCAATAATGTTGTATGGGGACAAATAGTTATTAGACTTACCAAGGTGGTCATTTCATACTATATGCAAATGCCAAATCACTATATACTACACCTGAAACCAACATGATATTATATATCAACTATATTATAATTAAAAAATAATATGCTTTAAGAGAGTACCTTGCTTCCTGATGGTATTTATGCTTTGCCACTGGAGCTATTTAACCTTGCCTGCAAACAATTATTTTGCTTAGGGTTTAGTAACACTTTTGGAAATATACTTGGGATTTGCATTCTAGAGGTGCCAGAACATAACACATTTATTTCCCAAAACACCCAGAATAAAGTTACAAGAAAAAAGTTGCATGTATTCATGTATGGCAATCCACACTTCCAGTCTCTCAGGGACCAAATAGACAAGTGATATGTTCACAGGGTGAAATAAATTTCAGAGGCAAACAATCACGCTTTTTAAAAATGTATATCAATGCGATCCAAGTCAACATCAAGAATTAACTAACAAAAAGGGTAATAGATATATCAGTTGTACAAGTCACACTAGCCAGATATACCAATGATTCTATTTCATTCTTATATGTCAGATAAGTAAGCATAAGTCTTAAAACAAATTCTACCTTCAGGTTTGATTTATATTGTCTTCCTAAAAAAGGTTCCCATAGCACACTTGCAAATTAAAGGTAAAAGGAGCAAACAGGGGATAACTATCTAACCCACCAGAGTGTAGTATATAGTGTGGCTCAGGTGCAGTACAAAGTGATCTGGTATTTGCATATACTGTGAAATGATCACTATGGTAAGTCTATTAACCATTTGTCCCCATACAATGTTATTGCAAACACCCTCTTCCAATAACATAAGAGACAACTCTACACATGGACGTCACCAGATGGTCAATACCAAAATCAGGCTGATTCTATTCTTTGAAGCCAAAGATGGAGAAGCTCTACAAAGTCAGCAAAAACAAGACTTGGAGCTGACTGTGGCTCAGATCTTCAGCTCGTTATTGCAAAATTCAGGCTCAAATTGAAGAAAGTACGGAAAACCACCAGGCCATTCAGGTATGACCTAAATCAAATCCCTTATGATTACACATTGGTGGTGACGAATAGATTCAAGGGACTAGATCTGGTAGACAGAGTGCCTGAAGAACTATGGATGGAGGTTTGTAACACTGTACAAGAGATGGTGACTAAAACCATCCCCAAGAAAAAGAAATGCAAGAAGGCAAAATGGTTGTCTGAGGAGGCCTAACAAATTGCTGAGAAAAGATGAAAAACGAAAGGCAAAGGAGAAAGGGAAAGATATACCCAACTGAATGTAGAGATCCAGAGAAGAGCAAGGAGAGATAAGAAAGCCTTCTTAAGCGAACAATGCAGAGAAATAGAGGAAAACAATAGAATGGGAAAGACTAGAGCTCTCTTCAAGAAAATTAGAGATACTAAAAGAATATTTCATGCACAGATGAGCACTATAAAGGACAGAAATGGCAAGGACCTAACAGAAACAGAAGAACTTAAGAAGAGGTGGCAAGAATACACAGAAGAACTGTACGAAGAAGGTTTTAATGAACTGGATAACCATTATGTGTGATCACTTACCTAGAGCCAGACATCCTGGAATGTGAATTTAAGTGGGCCTTAGGAGGCATTATTATGAACAAACTAGTGGAGGTGATGGATTTCTAGCTGAGCTATTCCTAATCTTAAAATACGATGCTCTTTTAAGGGCTGCACTCAATATGCTATCACATTTGGAAAAGTCAGCAGTAGCCACAGGACTGGAAAAGATGTGTTCATTCCAATCCCAAAGAAGGGCAATGCCAAAGAATGTTCAAACTACCACACAATTGTGCTCATTTCACGTGCTAGCAAGGTCATGCTAAAATCCTTCAAGCTAGACTTCAACAGTATGTGAATCAAGAACTTCCAGATGTACAAGCTGTATTCAGAAAAGTCAGAGGAACCAGAGATCAAATTGCCAACATCTGCTGGATCACAGGAAAAGCAAGGGAATTCCAAAAAGACATCTACTTCTGCTTCATTGAGTATGCAAAAGACTTTGACAGTGTGGATCACAACAAACTGTGGGGAATACCAGACTACCTAACTTGCCTTCTGAGAAACCTGTATGCAGATCAAGAACCAACAGAACTGGACAAGGAAAAATGGAGTGGTTCAAATTTGGGAAATGAGTATGTAAAAGCTGTGTACTGTCACCATGCTTATTTAACTTATATGCAGAGTACATCATGTGAAATGCTGGACTGGATGAAGCACAAGCTGGAATCAAGATTGCTAGGAGAAATATCAACAACCTTAAATACACAGATGATACCACTTTAATGGCAGATAGCAAAGAGGAACTAAAGAAACTCATGATGAAGGTGAAAGAGGAGAGTGAAAAAGCTGGCTTAAAACTCAACATTCAAAAAACTAAGATCATGGCACCTGGTTCCATCATTTCATGGCAAAGAGATAGGGAAAAAGTGGAAATGGTGACAGATTTCATTCTTGGGCTCCAAAATCAATGTGGACAGTGACTGAAGCCACGATGCTTGCTCCTTGGAAGAGAAGCTATGACAAACCTAGACAGAGTATTAAAAAGCAGAGACGTCACTTTGTTGACAAAGGTCTATAGTCAAAGCTATGATTTTTCCAGTAGTCATTACGGATGTGAGTTGGACCATAAAGAAGGTTGAGGGCCCAAGAATTGATGCTTTAGAACTGTGGTGTTGGAGAAGACTCTTGAGAGTTCCTTGGGCAGCAAGGAGATCAAATGAGTCAATCCTAAAGGAAATCAACCCTGAGTATTCATTGGAAGGATAGATGCTGAAAGCTCCAATAATTTGGCCACCTGATGCAAAGGGTCAATTCATTAGAAAAAGCCCTGATGCTGGGAAAGATTGAGGGCAAGATGGAAGGGAGCAACAGAGGATGAGATGGGTGGATGGCATCACTGACTCAATGGACATGAGTTTGAGCAAAGTTGGGGAGATAGTGAAGGACAGGGAAGGCTGGCATGCTGCAATTCATGGAGTCGCAAAGAGTCAGACACAACTTAGCTACTGAACAACAACCAGAGTAGAAAGAGAATGCCGGTTTTTTTTTTTTCTTTTTAAAGAATGAAATTAAAATCTCAGGAAGGAATAGAGAAAATACAAACAGAACAGTGTATTGGAACAAATTCTTGATTTATTCTTCCATCAAAGAGGTTAGCTTTCAGGAATCCCTTTGAATGATAAGATTTTCAGGAAAAAATAATTTTAGTTTGATAGGCTCCAATAAAGCCACTGGTTTTACAGAAATTGTTTTTTTTTTTAAAGTTTTCATTAAACATAAAAGCAGAATTAAAATTTTGCTCCCCTACTTCCTTCCCCAATTTCTCCAGACCTTAGTCAATGACTTTGCTGTATACTTCACTGAAAAAACTATAACCACAGGGAACTAAGGGAACTAAATTACTTTTCTGACCATCCAATTACCAGCTTCCTTGCATCTGCACCCATTTTTCTACCCGAAGGAGTGGACCATCTCCTAACAAAAGTTGATCCTTCCTTACCTGCTCTGAATCCCATCCCCTGTCACCTTCTTGGGGACCGTCATCATTTGATCATCTCTTCCTTCTTCTTCAGTATCAGTTTTTCTCTCTCAATTAAATAATTACCATCAGCATTACCTGGTACCATTCAATATTAAAAACAAATCCTTAAAGTCCTTCTTTATAGAAAAATCATAGCTTACAAATGAAGAGGGAATAACAATAGAAAAGTCATCATTTTGCAGCCTCTAATCTAGTTAGCAGTCATCAATGGCTGCTAAACTCCTAAGTGAAAGGTCAATAGTGACCTTTATAACAGATGGATCAGGATGACATCATCTAAGCACACTGATTCATCTTAAAATCATGAAAAGAGGACAACCAGTAATTATGGTCTTCCTACTATGTTACAACAGGAAGTACACAGCATCACCTATGAAGTATTTTTACTAAAGAACAATTAAACTTTAATCAAATCTCTAGATCCAATTTGTCAATTCACATGAAATGTAAAGTACAGAGGAAGAGGCTACATGATACAAGGATATAATTATGTAAATCCCAGAAAGTGTGGAATTATACAAAAACAAATGACTCAGTTATTTCAACAAATAAACGGCATTACAAAAGAAGGGAAATCTGTTATAGATTAAAAGAGATTTAAGAGATCCATCAACCAAATGCAGCATGTAGACTTTAACTGAATACTGATTAAAAAAAATCAATGATAAATATGTACATTTGGAACAAATGAAGAAAAACTGAATGTGGATAGAGTATTAGATAATATTAGAGAATTTTTATTTTGTTGGGGTGTGTTAATGGTATTGTGGTTATGTTTTAAAACATCATTATCTGTTAAAAATACATATTAAAGAATGTATTAGTAAAATTATATGCTGTCTGGGCTTAAGAGGAAATAGTGAATGATGAAGGTTGCTGAAACTCAATAAAGCATATGGGTCCATTATATTCTCTCTATTTTTGTGTGCATCTGAAAACTTCCACAGTAGAAAACTAAAAGAAATCCTCACTTAACCCACATGCCCTTCTGCTTCTGTAACACGCTTTCTGAAATGGTAGTGTGCACTTCACTTTGTCTCTTCTTTGTCACCTCTCGTTTGTTCCGCAATCAAGTCAACTTGGCTTTCCCCTGATCACTTTCCTGAAACCATTCTTTCCAAGGTCACCAAAAAAACCTCCATTTTGGCAAATCTAGCAGACATTTCAATTATTTTGAACTTTCACATTCATTCTACAGAATTGACCACATCCGCCCTCCTTGAAACACTTTTTTCTGTTTTTGTTTCTGGGACATTACAACCTCCTGAATTTCTTCTGGCCTTCTGGGCCACTTCTTAAAATAACTTGCTAGATCTTTTTCTTCTATTCAACTTAAAAATATTGACATTCCTCACTGCTTAGGTTAGAGGTCTCTTTTCTGCTTTTTTTCTCTTTTCCTTTTGAGCCGCCCTGAGTATATTATATAATACCTGTGTCAATTCTCAAAATTATCATCTTCATTTCAAGCTGCAAAATCCAATCATTTACATGATTTCTCCACTTGGACATCTTTAAACATCTCTAATTTTGTTGTTGTTGTTTAGTTGCTCTGTCGTGTCTGACTCTTTGCGACCCCATGGAATGCAGCATGCCAGGTTTCCCTGTCTTTCACCATCTTCCAGAGCTTGCTTAAACTGATGAGTTGGTGATGCCATCCAACAATCTCATCCTCTGTCATCCCCTTCTCCTCCTGCCTTCAGTCTTTCCCAGTATCAGGGTCTTTTCCAATGAGTCGGCTCTTTGCTTCAGGTGGTCAGAGTATTGGAGCTTCAGCTTCAGCATTAGTCCTTCCAATGAATATTCAGGTCTGATTTCCTTTAGGACTGACTGCTTAGATCTCCTTGCAGTCCAAGGGACTCTCAAGAATCTTATCCAACACCAGAGTTCAAAAGCATCAATTTTTTGGCGCTCAGCCTTCTTTATGGGTCAACTCTCATATCCATACATGACTACTGGAAAAATCACAGCTTTGACCAGACGGACCTTTGTTGGCAAAGTAATGTCTCTGCTTTTTAATATGCTGTCTAGGTTGGTCATAGCTTTTCTTCCAAGGAGAAAGCGTCTTCTAATTTCACGGCTGCAGTCACCATCTGCAGTGATTTTGGAGCTCAAGAAAATAAAATCTGTCACTGTTTCCATTGTTTCCCCATCTATTTGCCATGAAGAGATGGGACCAGATACCATGATCTTAGTTTTTTGAATATTGAGTTTTAAGTCAGCTTTTTCACTTTCTCCTTTCACATCTCTAACTTAACTTTCCCTAAACCAAAGTCTTCATCTTTGCCCCATACCTACCCTTTCCTCATGGCTAAATCTGCTTCTTCCTCTTCCAGTTTTCCCATTTCAACAAAAGTTCTTTCATCCACTCCATTAGTAAATGAAAACCTTACAGTCATCCTCAACACCTCCCTCTCTTTACTGTCCTCTTCCCTATGAGGTCATGTTGGTTCTGCTTCCTAAATATATTGTCGGTTTGATTGTTCCTATTCCATTTCAATCCTTGGGTCTCGGTTCCATCATCTCTTATCTGTATTACTGCAATAGCCCCAACCATTTCCAATTTCATGCCTGCTCTCTTCCATAGCAACTAGAGTGAACTTTTGCAAAGTCAAAATAGATCCCATCAATCCCATTCACAGATGTCCCCTCGTACTTAAGTATAAAACAGTTCATGTGGGCAGTGCAATGGGTAAGTAATGTGTCAGCTTGGCTAGGATATGATACCCAATCATTTGGTCAAACAGCAGTCCAGAAAATACTTTTTAGATCTAATTAACAGTTACCAGTTAACTTTAAAGAAAATTATCTTCTGTAATCCTGGAGAAAGGAATGGCAAACCACTCCAGTATTCTGGCCTGGAGAATTCCATGGGCAGAGGAGCCTGGCAGGCTCCAGTCCATGAGGTCACAAAGAGTAGGACACGACTGAGCAACTAATACACACACACACATCTTCTATAGTGTGTATATGTGTGTGTGGTGGGGGGAGAGCTCATTCAATTCACTGAAGGCCTTAAGAGCAAGGATTGAGGTTCCCTAACAGAGAAAGAATTCTGTCTTCAGACTGCAGCATAGATGTTCTGCAGGAGAAGGAATTGTGTTAAGACGGCAACATAGCTATTCTGCCTGAATTTTCAGCCTGCTGGTCTGCCCTATGGTTTTAGGGTCACAGCTGCAAATATCAACTCTTACCTGAATTTCCAGCCCTTGTGATTTATGAATTCCTTAAAATAACACATACATTCCCTCTCTCTCTCCTGATTTGTTCTGCTTCTCTGGAGAACCCTAATACAGGCAACAAGACCCTGAATGTCCTGTCTCTTACTTGCTTCTCCTTTCTCATTTCACATACGACTTTCTGCTTCTATCATTATAATCCAGCTACAATGGTCTTCTTTCTATTTCTGGAATAGACAAGTTATTTACTGCCTTAAAACCTGCATATTTTCTATTTTATCTATTAGGAATGTTTTCCCTCTCTCATTCTCTTTCCTTTCTCTCCTTTTTTTTTCCTTTTCCCTTTCTAATATGGAAGAGACTATACAGTATATATGAATAGTTAAGAATATTAACAAGATAAATATTTGAATATCAATCATTTACCTAATTTTCTCCTTTTAAACTGGAATTCATCCTACTAGATATCAACTGAAACACCACTGCTTCAGAAAAGCATTCTTTAACTCCACTGTCTAAATTAGATTGCTGTAGCTCTTTTTTTCTCATAATCTATTTTCCTTCATTGCATTTATCACAGTTTGCAATTATTTGTTTAATGCCTGTCTCCCTCACTACACTGGAAACTACAAGGACAAGAAGCAGTGTAAATTTTAAAATTTATTTTTTATTGATCCATAATTGATTTACAATTTTGTGTTGGTTTCTGCCATACAACAACATGAATCAGCTGTAAGTACACATATGACCCTTCCCCTTGACACTCTCTCCCATCCCCCACTCCATGAAACACTGTATTCTTAATCTAAAGTACTGGATAAAAAATGAATGAAACTACTCTGTCACAACTGTTTTCTTAAAAAATATAATTGCTCAAGTAATTTAAGAGTATGTTTCCACTATAAAAATTCAAATATATAGAATTAAATAGAGAAAAATAAAATTCCCCTCAACTGTTCACCTCCTACCCAAATACAAATCCCATTCCCTTTCCCAGAGATCACCAGTTTATATATATATAGTATATATCCTTTAGTATATATCCTCCTAAACATTTTTTATACAGTTACATGCTTATATATGCATATACAATTAAACATACGTTGATACACATGTATTTAAATTGAGCCAAGTTTATGTACTGATTTATGATCTGCTTTTTTACTTAACAAAATATTCTGGAGATAATTCCACAATAATGCATAGAGATACACCCAATTCTTGTAAGTAAACTACAGCAGTATTATAGTTTATGAGATGCCATTGCTCTAATCTTAAAGAATCCATAGCTTTTATAGTCTTACTCTAGCTATATTTTGTATTTAGCATTCCTATTCTGTTATCTTAAGGAATAAATCAGTATTTGGTCATTAGTGTTGATTTAAGGACAGTTTATTTGAAAATATTTCCTTTAAAGTATGCTTTTCTCAAACTTCCTTTCTATTAAATTAATAAAAGATAATGTCAACATAACTGGCTTTGATAAGCACAAATAAGATGGCAAAACACAGTGAAGGGTTCAGGAACTTTCAGATAAAATAGCTCAAATTAGGTTTGCTTTTACCATGCCATAATCTAGCCAGGTTTATAAAGATCTATCTATCTTCCTTTCTGAGATACTGAATTCAGATAAGTATCAGCGATCTCCACAAGATATGTACTGTTTTCTCACATTCCTGCCAACCAGTCCCCATGGTCTGCAGGCAAGGTGTGGACAGTCCAGGCATCACTCTGACACAGGAACTGGAGAAATTAAGACTTCCTATAGGTTCTCTTCTGCTTTCTCAATGCTATTAGTCCTATGGTATCAGTTAAACTGAAATTAATGTTGGCTGAGAAGTTTAACTCCTATATTTAAACCAAACTTGTGGTCTCAACATCTAGATCTACAAGGTTAATACTGTCAGCTGTGCTGAGGCTTTTAAAAATTAATATGGCTGATGAAACTGTTACTCTGAAAAGTCATTATCATATAAATAAAGTTGTAGCTAGAGACTTCCAGCAAAGTAGAACAATTCAATGGGCCAAATTCACATGGATATATACTTCAAATAGATGACCATTCTATTTTATCTATTTTAAATGGCACAGTTTTTCTGACACCAGTGAGAAACAGGCAATAACAAAGTGAATAAATACGTACGAATTTGGGAATCTTCATGCTCAAGACTTTGCTTTTCAAGGAGAATAATACCTTAATCATCTTTATAGGGCTGATCATTACTGCAGTATTTCTGGTAATAGCTCCAAATTTATATTCTTTATAAAGACACTTTAAGGTAATGGTAAGAGCTCAGGCTCCTAAGTCGGATGCTATATTTGAATCCTGGTTCTACCAGTTTCTAACTGACTTGGGGCAAGATGCTTAGTTTTTCTAAGCTTCAGTTGCCTTATCTTCGAATCGGGGACAAAGACAATGTTTATTTTGGAATTATGATAATGTTTGCAAAGTGTTTAGCACTATGTCTGCCATGTAAGTGCTCAATAAATGAAAGCTAAGCAGAGACATCACTTTGCTGATAAAGGCCCGTACAGTCAAAGCTGTGGTTTTTTCAGTAGCTATGTATGGATGTGAGAGTTGGACCATAAAGAAGGCTGAATGCCCAAGAATTGATGCTTTTGAATTGTGGTGCTGGAGAAGACTCTTGAGAGTCTCTTGGACACTAAGGAGATCAAATCAGTCAATCCTAAAGGAAATCAACCCTGAATATTCACTGGAGGACTGAGGCTGAAGCTGAAGCTCCAATACTTTGGCCCCCTGATGCAAAGAGCTGACTCACTGGAAAACACCCTGATTCTGAGAAAGACTGAGGGCAAAAGGAGAAAGGGGCACCAGAGGATGAGATAGTTGGATAACATCATCAACTCAATAGACAAGAGTTTGAGCAAATTCAGGGAGATAGTGAAGGACAAGGAAGCCTGGTGTCCTGCCATTCATGTGGTCGCAAAGAGTTGGACACGACATAGTGAGTGAACAACAACAACAACAATTACTATTACTATTAATTTTGAATTGTTGTTAGGAAGTAAGATATAGGCAGAGAAAGGGAGATTAGCTAGAAAGATCAGAAAAGAACTCTGGATAAATGTGCCATTTAAGCTATCATAACAGACTATTACATGAATGAATGCAGAGTGACATGACTAAAGACAAATCAAAGGTAGAACCAATTGAAAGGGACCTGAAAAATTATTTGCATGGGAGAGTTTTCTGCATGGGAAAAAAACGTGTCAAAGAAGCCAAGTTAAAAGATGATAGAGAAGCTGGGAGAAATGTTTGTGACATATTACAAAAGGACTACATTTTTTTAACATGTAAAGAAAAAAGACTAACGTGTTGGTAAAAAAACAGACAAAAAATAGAACAATAGTTTGTAGAAAATACAAATGACTACAATATAAAACTTCACTCATAACAGGGAAAATGTAAATTATAACTAAAAGATACCATTTTCACCTCGTAGATTGGCAAAGAACTAAACTTTATGATTATCCTCTCTGAAGTATAATAAAATAGGCACTTTCAAATATTCCAAGTGGGAATATAAGTTGTATAACCTCTATTAAAGCCTTTTAGCAATATCTATAAAAATTTATAATGAATTTATCTCTGACCCACAACTACATTTCTAGGAATTTATCTTACAGATATCCTCACACATGCATAAATGACATATACAGGAATATTCATTGCAGCATTATACTCTGCAATCATAAAAGGCTGAAAATAACTCAAATATTCACTCTTTAATGGACTGGTTAAATGCACTGTGGTACATTCATACAGTGGGACATTGTATGGATTTAAAAAAACAAGGTAAGTTCTACAGTACACATGTTCATACACACAGTCAAGATCATACATGTATATCTATCCCTGAAAAGACACACAGGAAACTGAGAGAGGTTACATCCATGGAGGGCACTCGGCTGCTGGGAAACTGGGGTGTGAGAAAGCCTATTTTTCACCAAATATTCCTATGAATTTTTATTTCCTGAATAAGACAATAATTGTAAAAACAATTTAATTTAGTTCTCTGTCTCTGAAAGTGAATATTTAACCCAAATGGATTTGAAATTCCTTAATGGGCTCCTCCTGAAATCTGTATAGCCTCTGTCTCAGAGAACAACATGAAGAAATAATTTAGAGGAAAGCAGAGACAATGCCTTTTATGGAGATTTCTGAACTAGGAGTAAATAAAATAAAATGTCCAAAAGTGATAATGTTGGCACAGAATCCTTATCTGTGATTGTAAAATCTTAAGATTAATAAAAAGTAAAAGTTTTTTCATAACCTTTTTGGTAGCAATATCTGACCTAACTCAAATTTATTTTGTAGTAAAATCTGACCTGAACTTGTATGAAGCAATTTATATGTATTGTTTATTACGTTTAACGTGAATAATCATACATTATACTGTATCCAACATAGTATGTATACCATGTTACTTTAAAATTTTGTGAATTCCAAAATACATTTGGCTCTAAGAATTTTGGATGAAGGATTGTGGGTGGACCTGTATGATTTTCTCTCCTGGCTGTTGGTCCTGAGCTAAGTTTTCATACAAAGGTATTACCATTAACAGAAAGAGCCTTCTGACAGTTACCCAATCCTCTTCTTCAACAAAACTCACTACTTAAGGCTTATGAAATGCCTACTCTTGGCCTTTTGCTCTTGCTCTTTGGTAGTTTTCATTAAAGACTATAACTTTGCAGGCAATGCGGGCTTCCCAGGTGGCGCTAGTGGAAAAGAACCCACCTGCCAATGCAGGAGACACAGGAGACGCAGATTGGATCCCTGGCTCAGAAAGATCCCCTGGAGGAGGGCATGCCAACCCACTCCAGTATCCTTGCCTGGAGAATCACACAGACAGAGGCGCCTGGTGGCCTATGGTCCATAGGTTTGCAAAGAGTCAGACACAACTGAAGCAACTTAGCACACACACACGCACGTGCAAGTAACGTAGTGGATCGTGGCGATTTTGATATGGAAAGAAAATTTGGGCAAATCTGATAATTTATGCAACCATAAAAATAAAATTATTTAAGAAGAATTTCTTTTCTTTCTGTCATTGTAACAAGAGCCACACACAGCTCCCCATGCCTCCATTTTTCAGTATTGGGAAACTTAAAATATCTTAATTATTTTCTAGCATCTTAATCATTTTGTGAAATCAGGAAGCTGGATAATTGTCATTTAATATAAAATGTTCTCTTTTCTATGGAATTGTAGCTTCCAACTGATTATGAATTAAGCCTAATTGAATATGTCTGGAAGCCAGAATGACAAGTGAAATTTATAGACCCCAACCTTGGTTATCTTGAGAGAAAAGCACTGTTAGACAGTTTGGAGTTAAAGAATGTTACCTGAAAGGTTCCAGCTGCAAAAGCAGTAAGCTGACTTCCGAGGAACACAATGCAGAAACTAAAACTGAGGTGAGAAATGCTTGCTTGTGAACTCTACCAGGCCAAAATGATGCCAGGTTACCCTGTTTATTAGCCTGCACTTTAAAAAGTTCAGGGCATGTATAGATATGCATTTATCCCATTTTATGCTACACATTACTGAAAAAACATTTTATAACATAAATAATTCATCAGTGCATTGTTGGAAATTTAAGATTACAAGACTAAATGGTCGTGCTTTGTTTTATGGCTGTCTATACTTTCATTTTTTTTCTTTAAATTAGTTTATTTATCTATTTTTAAACTTTACAATAATATACTTTTAAAAAGAAAGACAATATGGTAGATGGACTTCATAAACTTTATATATACCTATAAGGGAAAACAACCCCACACAAAAAAACAAACCACCCTCACCCCTACACATAATTTCCCTATGTGTATGTCACAGGCCGTTACCTTTAGTCTAGGCAAAATTCAAGTGTCAGTGGGGACAGCATGAGCTGGAGATTAAGGTGCTTGCTCTCAGCGCCATAGCTGAAGCTGGGGGACTTGAACTGATTGGAAGCAAGTTGGAATGAAAGTTCTTTGAAGAAAGGGACCTCAGATTTTTTCAATTTAACTTAACAGATTATACCCTTCCACCCTCTGGTTACAAAGGAGGTGATACAGGTTGGCGGAGGGCAAAACTGTGAAACAACAGAAACTGGGGGACAGACAGTTAAAGAGCTCACCTACTATGTTGATAAGTATAGGTGGCTCCCAGAAAAGTCACCACTTAAACGATTTTTCAAGATTGTGGACTCAGACTGTTTCCCTAGTTCTGGACTTAGCTGGATACAGAGGCACCTATTGGTTAATGTATGACACCCAACTGGTCATAGTCTGTGACAGCTTGGATAAAAATTAGAGGTGGGGAACATCCAGCTTTTTGGGGTGAGTAAGAGCAACAGTACACAGCATGTACCCTGAAAAAGGCAACTCCTCTACTAAATGGAATGCCACTGGTGGGACAACTGGTATGCTTGAATACAAGTGGTGTTCGCCTGACATTACTGTAGCCAGGAAATATTCCTAATGAAAATGCCTCTGACCCAGACCACTATAATAGATGCGATTAGAGTGTGCCGAGTGTTCCTCCCGCTATGCTCTGTTATTGGGAAGGCAGGTGTGGATAAGAGACAGTGCAAGAAACTATATCTGATTTGCTTCTCTAACTTCTTTCAGTGGACTTTACTGATGCTAGAAAAATTAGAATGATTCAGTAGAAAGGAAAAGAAGGGAGTCAATAGAGGAGAAAACAAGGGTGGCCAAATAGGGTGAAAATATTTCAGTTGTAAACACATGGAATGGAAAAAGCAGAAATTAATAGGGAAGAAACTGGAGTTTCAACAGCATCACCAAGACCGGGAAGGCCACTGGCTCTGCCAGTGACAAGACTCAGATCAGCAATCTATCCTAGTTTGGAAGAATTTAGAAAACTGGATGGCAAGGATAAGTACCATAAATTTGATACTGAAATATAAGAGGTGTCAGTAAGAAAGACTGAAGACTAGGGGGAAGGGGAAGATCTTCTGGTTCATTAGAGCTGGCATGGGGCCAGCATAGTAACTAAGCCTGATGTCCCTTGTTTGGGTCAAAGTTAACGATAAATGGAAGGAAGAAGGTAAAAGAATAAATAAATGGGGTATCAGTTCAGTTCAGTCGCTCAGTTGTGTCCAACTCTTTGCGACCCCATGAATCGCAGCATGCCAGGCCCCCTGTCCATCACCAACTCCCGGAGTTTACCCAAACTCATGTCTATCGAGTCGGTGATGCCATCCAGCCATCTCATCCTCTGTCATCCCCTTCTCTTCCTGTATGCTAAGGTGCAAATACAACCTTACTTTGGTGTCTTAAGAGAGGCTTGGAGCTTAGCTTGAGTTTCTTAGCTCAAACTCCAGATGGCCACAAGGTAAAGCAATATGGCTTGTCAAAGCTGCCTCTAATTCTGAAAACTGTCAAAGCAGAATGGCAATGGGCAGATAGGAATGGTGAATGCATGCTATGTCACTTCTGTCATGTCTGACTCTTTGTGACTCTGTGGACTGGAGCCTGCCAGGCTCCTCTGTCCATGGGATTCTCCAGGCAAGAGTGGGTTGCCATGTACTCCTCCAGGGGATCTTCCTGATCCAGGGATCAAACCCGCATCTCATGTCTCCTGCATTGGCAGGTTCTTTACCATTATCGCCACCTGGGAAGCCCAGATAGGAGTGGTATACTCCAGCAAAACTTGTCTTGCAGTATTCCTAACCAGGAAGATGACACTTGATCAATTTTTTTTCCTTTACAAAGAAATTCATTCTAATTGTATGATTTAACTTTAACACATTTTTTTTTTCATCGAAAAGACAGATATAATAGTCATGTTTAGAATATGCATGTATTTTATAGCAGTGATTTATACTTTGCATTAAATTTGTGTATTGATCCAATAAAGAAGAAAAAAGAGACATTTTATTGGAAACAATCATATCATAGCATCTCTAAGGTAACTTATGAGAGAAACATGTACATTCTCATTCCAACAATCAACATTGCTGACAGGTCTATCCAGTTGATTTTATTTAGCACTGCTAATTTTCACTTACCTGTTTCTTATTTACTCATGGGATGATTAACACAAAGAAGAGTTTTTGCTTTTAAACTTCCAGATATTTCACAATTTGGAAAAAGTTAGTTTAAAAAAAGAGAAGTAAAATGTCACTTTTAAAAATATATATTATCACTACAACTGTCCCAACTAAGCATAAATGTTGAAGTGATTGCTGCCAATCACTGGTGTCAGTTCCTTTAAAAATTAATTAGCAAACAGATTCTCAAATGGCTTTCCCTGCCCCTACACAACAGCCCTCGGGGGAAGACAGGTGGTATCATGAGGGAGTGAGGGCTGGGTGCCTGCATCATAGCCGACTGAGCTCATTTGGCAGTTCAACCTTACTGGGGCCACAGGCAGAAGGTGGTGGCAAGAAGGTAAATTTATAGGCCACACAGTATTTCATACTTTTTGTAAAGGTTAAATAAATATATCTCTTAGTAGTTAATGTTAAACAATTTATGATATTAAGCTATAACTCTAATTCTGTGATATCTCTGATCTTAAGCCACTGATATGGCAAACTTCCATATATAAGGTTTTTATTTCATTTTAAAGATTTTGTTTTAATCAAATATTCAATTTAAATAATAAGTTCTGATTAGTTTCTACCTTGGTTGCTATTAACTTATTCCAGACATTTCCTAATACTGACAGCATTCTCTACTACAATGTTTCTTTCTCTCTTTCAAATAAACAGTTGTTTGAAGACGAAATTTTAATTTCTTTGCCAGCAGTGACTGGTTAAAAACAGATCTTGGCCCCAGCCTGATTTTTATGATACCCAAACACTTGAGGACACCTTGTGTTTCAATCAGTAAAGTCAAGATAATCTGTAATAATGAAATAGGACCAGAGGCCAACGTTAACACAGAAGTTTTTTTCCTCTTTCGTGCCTTAAGACCATATTCATCCATATGGAAAGCCATATTAGCTGAAAATAATTCTTTTTTTCTTTAATAAAAGCTTTTGCCGATAGATTTTTATCTGTCTTTGTTTGGCGATCTCAAATGGATCAACTTTACTTTTTTTCAATCTAAGATGAACGGGACACAGGGATTTACCTTTTATGCCACAACAGAGGCAAAGAGAGCACAGAAGACAGTGAAGTCTGCAGGGCGTGAAACTGAAATCCCCACGTTGATACAAAAGACTCTGCTGAGGTAATAACACAGTACTCTGGTCGTAGCATGAAATCTTCTGGTTTGAATAAAAGTCGGTACCATGTGACCTACAGCTGTACATCTGTAGAACCATTTCGCTGCTGTCAAAAATATTTATACTCAAAGAGGGCAGATATAAGAACCGAGACAAGCTGGTGAAGCATCAGTGGACTGGAGGGACAGGTCTGGAGAAGCCACTGAGCTCCAGTTGCACCTGGATGAGTGAAGTGAAAGTTGCTCAGTCACGTTCCAACTACAGTCCATGGAATTCTCCAGGCCAGAATACTGGAGTGGGTAGCTTTTCCCTTCTCTAGGGGATCTTCCCAACCCAGGGATCGAACCCATGTCTCAAACATTGTAGGCGGATTCTTTACTAGCTGAGCCACAAGGGATGAGGAGCGATGGGGAACTGCAGCCCTGGCTAGGGTGGCTCATCTACTGCGTCCCAGCGATGCCACCGACCTCTAACTCTCCAGCTGTTCAGGGTGCCATGGCTCCGATGGGCTCCAGGGTCAGCTCCAGTCTTAGTTCTAACACTAGTTAGCTTGTTCCTTTTGTAAACCAATGGTTTGTGTGACAATTAGGATCTGCTCCTGAGATGCAGCAACACCTCAGCTCTTACCAGAATCTGGCTCTTGCACCATCACTCTATTTCTTCCCAACGCCCAAAGACAGGGGTTGGTTGTGAGGTGTATCAGCGGGTTCACGGAGAAGTTCTAGTTTAGGAGCAGCTCATTTCTCAGTCAGGAGCTGAGATAGTGAAGACAGCAGACATGGGGCTGGACAGAATGAAGACACACTCTGACTGAAATGTCTCCTCTGAGCTGGGGCACACTGCACCACCAACTCCCATGCAGGAGGGCACCAATTCATTAATGAAGAACATGTAGAGGCATCCAAGTGACAGTCCACATAGAATGCCATTTGTGGTGATCGGTCCAAGCTGCACCTGGTAGGGTAAGGTCCCAAGGCCTGATACTGCTAGCATTTATCAGGTTATACCACGTGCCAAGTACATGACTGTGCCGACTTCTGTTGTACACATTTCTTCCAGGGTGAGGGGAAGAGACAACCCTCAGCAAGAAAATAAACTTAATATCCTTTTACTCATTGTGAAATGGCATGGTGTACCAGCTCTAACTTTTGTCCTGCCTCTTAAAAATGCCTCAGTAGGGTTACTCTGGGCTTCCCCTGTGGCTCTGCTGGTAAAGATCTGCCTGCAGTGTGGGAGACCCAGGTTAGATCTCTGGTTTGGGAAGATCCCCTGGAGAAGGGACTGGCTATCCACTCCAATATTCTGGCCTGAAGAATTCCATGGACTGTATAGTCCATGGGGTCACAAAGAGTCAGACAAGACTGAGCGATTTTCACTTTCACTTTTTCAGGGTTACTCAGTTGCAGAAAGAAGACAATCCCTAGGGTACAACTTCCATCAACCCTTTATTTATTTACTAAATAAGATTTAAAAATCAATCCCATGGCTAACAATCCCATTCATTTTATCTTATATCCCTTATTTATTATTATTATTTAATATGAACATTAATCCAGGTGATTTTTAAATTGTCAAAAGTGGAAGGGACGAATTCTCCAAGAAGCACAATTGCAGGCAGGACTTTTATATGACATGTGATTACATACAAGATTTGTCTGCTTTCTACTCATTGTCCTGGTCTGGAATGGAGCCTTCTTGGCTCTGGTTTTCAAGTAGCCCATGTCCTGTGACAGGGAAAGCCTGAAGCAGGGTCCCTATTCTAATACAAGTCACAATCCACTTCAGAATTCCCCAGCTTTCCCAAAGGAAGAAACACCCTCTCATGTGTACTAGTAATCATGTTCCCCTTGCTGGCCAAGAGGCTTACCTTCCAGACAAGTTGAACATTTTACAGCCATTTAGGGGTGAGTACAAAGCAACGAGATGATGAGCTTTCAATCTTAGTAACAGTCTTATTTCAGTAGCCACCCACAACAGGAAGAAAATCAATGAAAGTCTTGGTAAGTAAATATGTGATGCACTGGCCAATTACTCTTGAGCTTCAAGACCAACTTGGAATCTTTCTTTCATGGGTAATATTAGGATTTGTACACCAAGTGGCCCATACATAGCCCCCCAAAAGATGTATTAACGCTAATGAAAATAACAATATTCATGTGTTTCCTTTTATTATTTACAAGAAATTTCTAGGTACCTGCCTCAAGTTTTGTGGTTAGACTCACAAAAATTTGTAGATAATGCAAAATGCTAAAATAAATTTCTCTATAAGAAATAAAGAGAAGGTAGGTTGAATGTGAAAAAAAGGACCATAATATCTTTTTGGGGGGAGGGGTTTATTAATACCAAAAGCAAATCGTTTATGAGAAAACATGAAAAGTGTTAAATATATTAAAAGTAGTATATGGAGTAGTATATGGAGAAGGAAATGGCAACCCACTCCAGTATTCTTGCCTGGAGAATCCCATGGACAGAGGAGCCTGGTAGGCTACAGTCCATAGGGTCGCAAAGAGTCAGACACAACTGAGCGACTTCATTCGCTCACTCAATATAACACATGTATATATTTGAATATATAAACAGTGTGTAAAAATGTCCAACTGAGCTGAAAATGTATTAGTCAATGACTATTAACTGCTACATTACTCTCTTTTTCATTGCAAGTCTTGTTGTTGATACTGTCTTTGATTTTACTCAGTGGCATACTTGGCACTATCACACACAATCCTGACCATTCCTGTCCTAAGGCAAAGTATGTAGCCTACACTAATACCCAGTCACCTTTTTCAGCATGACTAATGACCTCAATTTGGACTTCAAGGATACTTTTTTCTGTTTTATTCCGAGTGTCCTTCCTAAAGTAAAACCTAATGTTTTCCAGATACAATTTCATTTAAACCTCAAAAAAGAAAAAACCTTCAGTAAACACATGTTCACGGAGCATAATCTCAGGAAACGTAAATTACACCTGGCCTCCTGTCAACTGGGAAGGCCAGCATTACCCATGAGTTGCTTGTCCCTGTGCTTTGAATGACGTGGAGCCAAGTTGGTTTATCTCCTTAGCATTTCTAAACTACTGGCCAGCAGGAAACCCAAAGATTTTGAAGAGAAGTTTAAACTATGTTATTCTGAAATCAATTATTTAATTATTTTTGAAAAAAATACTCATCTCTCCATTACTTTATCCTCAAAATGTGTAATTTACTCTGAAATCAAGAGACAGATGTACATGTTTTCATTTTGATCTCATCTCTAAACAGAGGGTATGGTTTAGACATAGGATGGACAGCTGGAAAACTGAGGTCCATGTGGTCGAGGGACTTTGTCAAGGTTTTGCTACTGCTAAGCAAAGAGGCAGGATGAATATAGGTCTTTGGACTTTAATTCTCAAGGCCTTTCCTGTAAGCCATGCTGCCTGCCTGCATGTAAGGATATTAACTTGAGGAAACTAAAACAGAAAACTAGCTGTAGGCCGAAGCAGAGCTTTAGAAGAAGCTTTATGATATGGATGAACACAAGATAATGGAGTGGTATACATTCTACATTCACTTAGCGAAGATAATTGTGAGATGTTAAGGAAGCAACAAATCCCAATGCAAAGAACATGCCAAAACTGGTCACAATTGAGAGCTTGCTGTCATCCAGCCTGGAAACCTCCTGACAACCTAAACATTTCCAATTCTCATACAATGGGAAAATCTTCAAGGAGATGAAAATGTGAGGAAGTTCTGGGAAATGAATGAAGCATAACAAATGTATTAATATTAGCTGGGTATAAACATGATTCTTTTGTAGATATGGAGAAGAAATGAAGGAAACTTGTTGTCTACACAAATGTATGAACTGAAAAATTCAAAAGTAAACATTCATTTTGGGGGATTCCCTGGTGGTCCAGGGGTTAGCATTTGGCAATTTCACTGCCATGGACCTGGGTTCGATCCCTGGTTGGAGAACTAAGATCCCAGGAGCCACATGGTGTGGCTAAATGAATAAATAAAAGGAAACATCCATTTTGTAATCATTAATTCATTCTTTCATTCATCCAATAAATATTTTATTGAATGTCTACCATAAGCCAGGCCCTGCTCAGCATAGGGATGCAGTAATGAATACAACAGAAGTCTTCATCCTCATGAGTTTACGTTCCATGTGACACAGGTGAGGCAGATGACAAAATATATCAGTAAATTATACAGTATATTGGAAGGTGATAAGTACTGTGAAAAAAGGATAAAGCAGAGAAGGAGAAAAGTGGCAGAAAACATTAGGAATTATTTCCTTAGGCATATTTCTCCTGTTTGCTGAGAGTTCCTTCACAGATAGAATGATGTGTCCATACACTTCATAGAGAAGAAAGCCATCAACAATATGTCCCAGTGATTAGTCTCCAATTTCAACAATTGAGATTGATGAATGGAGTTCTTCAAGGGCTTCTTGATATGTTTTTTTTCACTGCAGGCTTACTGATGTATCCTGATAGTCCCTTGGGGAGAGGATGACAATGGCTACAGAAAATTGCTGATGGAGGGGAGAGGCCCTGGGACAGGAGAGGGGCAGAAAGGAGAAAGGGAGAATATCAGTGTGCAGTGAGATGGGTAGCTCCAGAGTATGGCTTCCAAATGTGTGTCTTTAGACCAAGTACATCCGAGTCATCCGGGAAAATAAAAATTGTACATCACTGGTGCCCATTCCTGGCAATTCTGGTTCAATTAACCCAGGTAAGGCCTAGAAACTGCTACTTTGACAAAGATTCCTAAGTGACTCCAATGTGTACGTAGATTTCTGAACCACTGCTCTAAAGGGAATTAAGCCCTTTCAGAATTTTTACAAAGGGCTAATTATGAAAAGAAATCCATTATCAATAACGTTGAATGCAGGGTTACTCAGCTTGCTTCTAAGCCACATTTCTGTACAGCTCTGCCACTCAGTGCATTTTCCAAGGGGAGCTTGTGTCATGCACATATACTGTGTTCCAAGTACCCCCCAAAATCTTGTTGCCCAGAGCACAGAAAAGGAAGCTAACACTGAGGGCATATTGTTACCCAGCCCCAAGTTAAGGCTTTGCATATCTAGTCATGTTTAATCCTCTGAGCAAATTTGCAAGGTGGTTATTAATACTCTTATTTTCACATGAGGAATCAGGTTCAGGTATGTTTGCAAGAGCATTTCCGTGGTAAATATTAAAAAATGCAGCAGTATTGCCCACTCCCAGATGAGCCTAACCCTATTCCTAACCTTTTGACAGGGAATTCACAGAGAGTTTGGAATTATAACAGCAAGGTCCAAATCTGAGCTCTGTTCCTTATTGCTTGTGTGGTCGTGGGAAGTTCTACAATGACAGCTCCTATTTGCCATGTACCAGGACTGTGCTCGGTATTTTATGTAATCTATCTTGCTTAACCATTATGACAAGCCTATGAGGGAGATATTATTATCCCCATTTTATAGATTAAACTAAGGGATTTGCTCAAAACCACACAGGCTAGCATTGAAACCTAGGCCTAATAACCTGGGTGTTATAATTATTATCCCCAGGCACTTAAATGTTCTATAATTGCTTCTCTGAGCTTTACTTTCTCATGATTATGAGGATTACATTAGGCAACATATATAATTTTTATAAAAGCATTTAAGTGACTAGGGCAGTAAGTAACACTCAACAAATGTTTCTTAATACTGAAGTGAAGGGAATTTGATGACCTTGGACCAAATGAGCAAGTCTAAATGAGGCCCAAAACTAAAATGATAGCAGGAACTGAAAATACTGAACAGATGTCACTAATCACAGCATTTTCCAGAGTTCAGTCCCCTAGAGAAGACCCAACAAGGAAGCATAATCCTCACCTATTGCTGGCTCAACAAAGAAATAACATAATTATGTCATATGTTCCAAGGATAACAGGTTTTTTGCAGCTACTTGGCACCACAGAGTGTAAAATAATGAAATGGGTTTCCCTCCTATGAATGTGTGCCCTTTGTTTTCTTTTAAATATTGTTTTCAAAATTACCTAAGTAATACATTGTTGTTATAAAACATATGGAAAATATAGAAACATATGAGCAGTAAAATAGCTCTTATAATCCCTTTACCTAGAATTTAGAGAGATTTCCTGAGACAAGGACTAGAACTCTAAGTGGCTAGTAAATGTAAGCTGTTATGATGTGTACTTTCTCTGTACTGTATGTTCCTTCTATGTCAAGAATGTATCGACAGGTTTCCTCAAGCTGAATTCATTTCTTGGAATTAAACTATGTCTTTATTATTTCTATTTAGCCTATTTGTTTCTGTTTTCTTAATTTACACACTCTATAAGCAGTGTGTACAAGAGGAATGGATGATTATATTAATGGCTTTTAACAGTGGGAATTACAGTAACAGCCCCAAATCATGGCTTAATTAAAAGCAACATCTCTTCATCAAACACACAAAAATTTCCATTCATGCAACTGTTCTTGGTATTAATGCACCTGCTAGCAGGGAATTTCAATTTATCAACTTGGCTTAAATAAAAATCCTTTTTAATGGCTGAGCTTTTCATCTCCTGATATGGAAGATAGGTATATTTATAACTTCATATTTTCTTTTACATATTCAGCCAATTCTTTTCTAAAGTTTTCACATTATCCCTTTTTATTTGTCATCATTTTGTGCAGTATTTCATTTTGTTGTTCAGTTGCTAAGTTGTGTCTGACTCTTTGCAACCCCATGGACAGCAGCATGCCAGGCTTCCCTGTCCTTCACTATCACCCGGAGTTCATTAAGTTTTGTTTTTATTTTGTTACTTACAATATACACAAAATGGAATTGTTATAGTGAATGGTACTTTATGTGTACTGTGAAATTGTTATTCTGAGGGTAGACAAAATTAAAATAACAGTCCTTGGCCTAGAAGTTTACACTTTTGGAAATCATTTTGAAAATTCTAAGAGAAATCCAATACTTTGACAATGAGTTTTAATAGTCATTAAAAAGAGCTTTACAATGACACGTAATTTGTATGAACATGTATTGTGAAAGGACATATCTGAACATGCCCAACACAATACCTGATACACAATAGGCATTCAATGAATAGAAGCCAGTATCGTCACATATGGTCAGCACTCATATGCTCTATTGTATAGAGGCAGTGAGGTCTGCTGTTCAAACAGACCACATAAAGCCAAGTAGCGCCTGCAAGGCTCTAGTTTGAGGTTATGGATTTTAGTTTAGTTTAGTTTAGTTCTTCTCTCTCCACCTTGGGAGAATAACACATTGTTATGTGCTAGGCACATGAGGGGATCTGGTTAGGTGAATGTCTAGGTGAGGAAAAGTTCTGATTTAAAAAAAAAAGATTTTGTGATAGGATTCTGGGCACAAGTGCAAGAAAGTGTTGCAATCTGGCTATTGTGTGTGATGGAAACACAATACTTTCCCTTCTCTTAGATTAACTTCCTATCAAGTTATAAAAACAAATTCTGACCCTTAAAGTAAGTCTGTCAGATTCTTACTCTAAATCAGAGTTTTATGGGCTTAGTGCCTATACCTCAGAACCAAATCCAAGCTTCACACAGTGTGAATGAATGAAAAAACACTGAAATTTAGGATCAGAAAAAAGAAAAAAAGAAAAGTCATCCAAACAGCTAAGAAGCAATGCCCGGGTCCCTCAATCTCAACCTCAGTGAATGAGTCTCCACAATTGACATTCAAGTCAGCTGCCAGTGAACAGTAGCCTGGAAACTGCTCTATAAAAAGCTCAGCAAGGTGGAAACTCACAGCAAATTTTTTGGAACACATTAAGCGTATGGTTTGACAGCAAAGGGCCAAGGCCTCAGAAAAACAAAAACAAATTCAGCTTATTATTTTTTTTAAGTTTCCCCAATAACCTATTAATTCCTTTGAAGCACATACACAAATATTTCCCAACCTCCTTCAACAAAAAACAAGCTCTACAAAATCACCTCCTATGACATACATCAAAAAACAAACCAAACAAAGTAAAACAGAAAACTTCAACTTGCTGTTGTGATATAAACTAATATTTCTGAAAAAGAAACCTAGATTACTGGGGTGAACAGTACATCTTAGAACTAGGCTAACCACAGCTTCAGTTCCAAAAATTCACTAATTGGCCATGATTTGGTGAGATCTGTCTTTTTCTCTTCACATCTCAGAGGGGTAAAAAAAAAAAAGAGTTCAAGAGTACTGGCCTTAGCTCTTCTGAGTCAGGGAAGAACAGCAAGACGGGGCCTTAGTAACCTTTTACTTCAGGGACTGAGTGACTAACACTGCTGCTGTAGGCCAGATATTTGTCTTTATTTATCAGTTTAGAACAATCATCACTGAATTGTCATAAGACTGAGGGAAACTCCACCAATACTTTAAAAAGTGACAAGACTTCTGTTTCAATGAACAGCTTCACAAGATACTGTCTTGATTTTAATATAAAATGTTCCAGATATACATATCTGAATAGGAAAAGATACCAACATTTAAAAAATATACAGCATGTAATAGACTTTTCTCCTCAAATCTGAAATAAAAGATCTGAAGATTCAAAGCTACATTAATGCAAATATCTGCCTGTTGCAAGTATGCTTTTTGATTAAATTGGCATACATCAAGTACAATTAGAAAGGTTATTTATAACGAAGAAATACATAATTCTGCATCTTAATGGGGATGACAATTACAGCTGATGGTTGCTAATTAACATTACTACTTCTGCTCTGGATCTCAGATATTTCTTTTATGATCTTTATGCTGGCAACGGACACAACTAATTCTAGAACGCCCAAAAGGGTTAATTATCAGCAACATTTCTGCTCATAACAAATTCACGGGTAACTTGCCCAGCTCTGGCTCCACACTGGAGACCAGAAGATCAAGCAGAATTGGGTAAACTCTGACTCAGAGTCATGTCAGGAAAAGTATTCAACTTTCTTTGTGAGCAAAGGTGCACCTACCCAACTAGTATTCAGAATGACAGGGAGAAAAGTCCCTCCAGCCCTCTCTTCAGGTGTAATGGTCTAGGGGTGTTGCCTGTTCCAGTCCAGCAGAAATGCATGACACTGTTTAGCTCGGTGGTGCCACCTCCTTGTGCCAAGATGCCCACTGTGCCTACTTTCTTGGATGCCTCAGGGGTGTGTGATCAGTGTTGGAGGCCAGACATAAAACAGAAAGAAAGAAGCATTGCCACTCTCAGCACAGAAAACTATAAAGCCCTCTTTGCTTGCACTGTAAATTACATATTCATTTTGTTAGCATGAGATAGATGAATATTTTCACATGCAAAGGTGCCCTGCTAAAATCAGGATAAGTGATATTAATGTCCTATGGTCAGTATTATTGAACCTCAAAAGCAATAAACTTTATGCGTCAATAAATATTACATTTGCAACATAGTTAACATTCCTTTACTGTCTCTAGCACTTATTACACATTGTAACTGCAAGTCTACAATACATTATTCATATTTGGGGTGTCACCAAGTGATGGATTGCTGTAGGAGAGGCTGTCCTTTAAATAAATCAACAAATAAAAATGCAAATGTTAACATTTTCAGCCACAACTTTTCCCATCTTGAATGGGGAATGAAAATTTCACATTATACTGACAGGCAGCAGAGAGAACAATTAACAACCTACACTGTGAATGAGAAGGATGACTTTGCCATGCTGGGTTTTATCACCTGCACATGGACCCATATGGGACTCTCCTAGGTGTTGGCACTTTTCAGAGAACAAAGGAAAAACTGTCTCCCACGGCCCCTGTTGAATCCCCATCCTTTTCTGCAGGTCTTGACAATTCTTGGAATTTTGGGTAGACAGGGAAAGGGCTTTTATTCTTGTTCTTCTCAGTACTGTCAAAGGTTTCTTGGAATGAAGAATAACAGGCTTTCCTTTTGCATTAAAAGCTTATATGTAAAAGTAGTCTACAAAAATTCCTTTTCTACACTTTGAAATAAAAATAATTCAAATAATCTTGATTCTGAAATCTGGAAAGCAACCACTGTGCTTTCTTGGTAACTGATTTTCATAGTACTGAATCTTTTTTTTTTCAACTCTGCACTTTGTATTGCAGACCTATAATATGCCATCATGCACTTCTAAGGATAAAATCTGAGGTGCTGCACATTGTTTTATTTAGCCAAATGCTCATTATTTAAGAAGCTTCTGAGAATCTGTATCTAGCTGATCTGCAGCATTAAGAACTAACAGAGAAAGAATCCTTTTTTTAAGGTCCGTAGATATGAGTCTTCACTGCGATTTTAACCTGGGCTTGTAAAACTCCACAAAGTTGATATGGTCATTTCAGAAAATGTGTGCTGAGGATGGTCTATAAAACCCTTACTGGGGAAACATTTTATTCTTCTTTTTCATGCCTCTCACGAAACTGAAGTGCAATCATCAAAAACACATTAGAGTAGTGTTAAAGATCTGATCCAAGATCTTAGCAACAAATACAGGAAAATTCATTTGAAAACCCAGATTGCCTTTCCTCTTTACCTTAACTCCTCCATTATTATTATCCTCTGTGTTGAGTCATTTCCCAAAAGTTCTTTAAAATTAAGTCTTAAAAATCTATATTTATTGGATAAGATGACAGGAATTTAAGTGCTTAAAAAATCAAATCCCCAAGGAAACACAAACATGCCCTTTTGGTGTTAATGTTTATTATTCAGCCTTAAATGTATAATATAGGAGTTGGCTTATTAGACATGAGAAATTTTAATAACATATTTCTTTTCTTGACTGCAGAAAAGGCCAATCAAAGTATTAGCTCCTCAAATGTCTCTGGTATAAGTAAATGTTGACAGTCATTTAACTGTAGTACAAAATCCACTATGGTTTTCAGTATCAATTGATTCAGTAAATTAAGCTTATAGTCCAAGTGTATAACCACTTCAGGATAAATTGGGTAGGACCCACTCCTAAACATATTTTCTGATGAAAGGTAGGATTAGCTTTGTGTTTCTATGGAAACCCTGTCAATTATCATTACCAATTAAGGACAAGCATGGATAAAGGAAAGGGCTCCAGGAGTTCTCTGGTCATATCTAGATGCTTCCAAATAAGGGCCTCTCTCTTGAGTAGGAGACATTAAGAACTGTTAAGATTTTTCACTTTTATTAAGTAACTCAGCAAAAGTTCTTACCTGGAGAATGGTAAAGCAAAGAATCCCTGAAACTCACCGGGAGCTATCATTTTGGGATGATGATGTAGCTGGGATTACAAGCTCCTTCTGGCTCCCTGTTGTCATAGGAGACGTGGACGCATCTTTTCGAACTTCTGCCACTGTCCCTGCATGCACAATAAAGGAAATAATTTGGGCATTCAATAAAAGAAAATGCAAGAGTCTATTATGAATAATATATGAGAGATTACAGGAATCCCCAAGCTTTAGAAGTAAGCTGTCTTCCCCTATGAAATGCAACAATGGCAGATGGAAAGCTCGGTGGGTTCTTTTGGTTTTGTAAACACCAGTGGTCCATAATATCTTGTTTTTAAAAATGTGGATTTGGGCAATAACAGACTAATTAGAGATTTGGTTGGTAAACCTGATTATTAAAGTCCTGATGATTTGCATTTAGGGTAAAAATGCCCAAGAAAGTAGATTGCTTTATTTTGCTCCTTTTAACTGTCATAAGAAAGGTTCTTTCCTCTCTTTGACAAAATAGAAAATTTGTACCTTTAAACCCTCCAAATTAAATTGATTCTATCCCCCAAAACTTTCAACGTAGGCATAAATTGTGAATGCTTCTTTTAAAGAACTCAACATTGGGCTAAAACAAGTAAGATGCTCAACTAACCATTCCAGGGCTGATTTGGTTTCTGTTTCTAACAAGCAAGGTTCAGTTGGTAATTACGTTTTACTTTTGGAGTACTAAGTAATAACATGGCATGGAAAGAAAAATCTTTTGTTTCTGTTTGTTTTATTATTACTTATTAAATCATCTTCTCCTCTTTTAAAAAATATTTTTAACAAAAATTTCCAACTTTTTAATTTTATTAAAAATATAATTGAGTTTTTCACGTATCAAATTCTCAAGATAAAGCTAGAAAAGACCTTGCAGATCATCTCATCTTACTTCTTTTTTGATAGAGGCTTTTTATAGGAAGAGCTCTGGCTAAGGTTTCATTTTTTAAAAATGTTTTAAAAAATTTTACTGGAGTATAGTTGATTTATAATGCTGTGTTAGTTTCTGCTGAACAGCAAAGTGCATTAGTTGTTACATATTCATAACTCTACTCTTTTAGATTCTTTTCTCATAGGTCATTATGGAGTACTGAGAATAGTTCCCTGTGCTATATAGTAGGTCCTTACTAGTTATCTATTTCATATATAGTAGTATGTATATGTCAATCCCAATCTCCCAATTTATCCCTCCCCTCTGCTTCTGCTTTTCCCCCTAGTAACCATAAGTTTGTTTTCTATATCTGTGACTTTATTTCTGTTTTGTAAATAAGTTCATCTGTGTCATTTTTTAAGGATTCCACATATAAGTAGTATCATATGATATGTGTCTTTCTCTCTCTGACTTACTTCACTCAGTATGACAATCTCCAGGTCCATGTTGCTGCAAATGGCATTATTTTTTTTATGGCTGAGTAATATTCCATTATCTATATGTACCATATCACATTTGTGTGTGGATGATTTCCTACATTCACTGTATGTTTGCCTTTACCAGGCAAATGAGCTTTCCCATTTTTAATTTTCTTGTTTCTATTATAGCTGTGGTCTCTTTTTGTTTTCTTTTTACCCTGCCTAGAGAAGTTTCTTTAGCATTTGTTGTAAAGCTGTTTGGTGGTGATGAATTCTTTTAGATTTTGCTTGTCTGTAAAGCTTTTGATTTCTCTGTATATCTGTATGAATGCATTGCTGGGTAGAGTATTCTAGGTTGTAGGTTTTTTCCTCTCATCACTTTAAATAAAGCATGCCACCCTCTTCTGGTGTGCAGAGGTTCTGCTGAAAAATCAGCTTATAATCTTATAGATATTACCTTATATGTTATTTACTGCTTTTAACATTTTTTTCTTTGTATTTAATTTTTGTTAATTTGATCAATATATGTCTTCGCATGTTTCCCCTTGGTTTATACTATGTGGGACTCTCTGAGCTTCCTGGATGTCACTATTTCCTTTCCCATGTTATAATCTCTTCAAATATTTTTTAAGGCCCTTTGTCTCCTGGGACCCCTATAATGCAAACGGTGTGTTTAATGTTGTCCCAGAGGTCTCTTAAGACTGTCCTCATTTCTATTCATTCTTTTTCTTTATTCTGTTCTTCAGCAGTGATTTCCACCACTCTGTCTTCCAGCTCACTTCTTTGCTCTTATGCTTCAGTTATTCTACTACTGATTCCTTCTACTGTATTTCACATTTCAGTTATTGTGTTGTTTATCTCTGTTTGTTCTTTAAATCTTCTATCTTTTTGTTAAACATTTCTTGTACCTTGCTTGCCTGTCTCCATTCTTTTTCCAAAATTTTGAATCTTTATTATCATCATTTTGATGCTTTTTCAGGTAGATTGTCTATCTCCTCTTCATTTAGTTGTTCCTGTAGGTTTTTATCTTGTTCCTTCATCTGCAACAGAGACATATTTCTCTGTTGACTCGTTTTGTCTAACTTACTGTGTTTATGGTCTCCTTTCCATGGGCTGCAGAATTGTAGTTCCTCTTGCTTCTGGTGTATGTCCCCTGGTGGGTGAGGTCTGTCGAGGGGCTTGTGCAGGCTTCCTGGTGGAAGGGAATGGTGCTCTGTGGTGGATGGAGTTGAGTCTTCTCCTTCTAGTAGGCAAGGCTGTATCAGGGGATGTGCTGAGGATGGCTGTAAGCTTAGTATGACTTTAGGCAGCCTGTCTGCTGATGGGTAGGGCTGTGTTCTTGTCTTACTGGTTGCTTGACTGGAGGCGTTCCAATACTGCAACCTGAAGGTTGTTGAGTGGTTCCAAAATGGGGACCCCTGAGAGAGCTCACAGCAATTAATATTCCCCGATACCTCCGCTAACAATGTCCTTGCCTCCACAGTGAGCTACGGTCAATCCCTGTCTCTCCAGGAGATCCTCCAAGACCCCTGCGTAGGTATAACCCAGGTTCCTATGGAGGTTTTGCTTTCTGCTAGGTCCCAGTGAATGTAAAATCTTGTGTGTGTCCTCCAAGAGTGAAGTCTCTGTTTCCCCCAGTCCTGTGGAGCTCCTTTACCTAAGCCCTGCTGGCCTTCAAGACTAAATGTTGGCAGTTCTTCCACCCAATTCCAGACCCTCAGAATTAGGGTCTAATAGCCCTTAGAGGGCTATTTTTACGTGTGTGTGTGTGTGTGTGTGTGTGTGTGTGTGTCTGTGCGTGTGTGTGTATTGCTTGGTGAGAGGGCTGTTTTTAGTATGAATGTTTGCCACCTCTTTCCTCAATGTATGCTGGCCATTATCCCCTTGATAGGGGGGTTTGGCTGGTGTTGTGGTGACCAGAGCCTGCCCTAGATATTGAGCTTGGGGGGCTCCCCTTTGTTCTGTAGTTGTCACTGCTCTGTCAGGGGCAGGGTCTGCTCCCGAGCTGCTGTAGTAGAGGCCCCAGATCTTACTCTTGCTGTGCTTCTCATCTGTGGTGCAAGATAGGCAGGTTTGGGCACTCCCACTGGGAGAGAAGACACTGAGAATTCCTCCTCTGGAGCTGTCACCTGTGGGTATGCTTGCTTGTGTCATTTTTCACCTGTTGTGTGAGATCCCGAGTCACTGTGTTGCTGGCACTGCTCTCAGCCTCACTGTAACAGTGTGTATGCCAGCAGTTAGCCCTGGTGTCTTATCAGGCTTTGTTTCCACCAGGCGGCCAGCACAGATCCACTCAAGTCAGGTCTCAGGATTGCAGGAATCCTGGATCTGGACCCACTGCAGGCACTGCAGGGGCAGCTCGGACTCTGACTTGGTCCACCCCTCAATGTATGTGCCAACAAGTTCCACAGCTGCTATAACCAGACCTGTCTCAGTTGTGGGGGCACTTGTCCATTCAGATGTTCTGCAGGTGCTGAGTTTATGAAGATGGTTACAGGTATTTATAATCTGTGGTTTGTGCAGCAGCAGGGAGAGATTTCAGACCTTCTTCCTTGGTTGCATAGTCCTTGGGGTTCAGCTTGGGTTTCAGCCTCACCTCTGTGTGTGGGCCACCCATAGGCATCTACTCCCCACCTACGTAAGAGGGGGCAGAGGCAGCAAGGGGGTGCGTGTGCTCACCCAGGCAGGAGCGGGGAAGCAGCAACCAACTGGGATGAGGCTGTGATGGCGGCTCTGCCCTTCATGCCTCACTCAACAGTGGCGCTCCACTTCTACGGCATTCTGGGCTTCCTCCAGCAGCATTCCTGGTTGTGGAGCTCCTCACTCCCATCCCCTCAGGCTGTCTCCAGGCAGCCAACAGCAGTCCTCTCCTCGGGTCTGGTCTCCAAACTCCATGTTCCACACCAGTCCCCCGTCCACACCGGCAGACGCACGCCTGAGACTGAGGTGCGCAGGGTTACGCAGAGCCCACCTGTGGACGTCTCACTCTGTCCTGCCTGCCACAGACTGGCTGCGGCACTCTCCTCTGTCTCAGCTGATCTCCCCACAGTGAGGAGGATCCCCTGGATGCAGGAACCTCTCCTTCCCTCCAGTTCCTCACCCCCTCAACCCAGAGGCACAGATCCTGTCCTGCTTCCTCTTCTTTCCTTTTCTCTCTTTCATTTTTTCCTGTTCTTTTAGGGGTCTAAGGTCCTCTGCCAGTGTTCAGCAAGTGCTCTGTGAGAACTGTTCCATTTGTAGATGTATTCTTGATGCCTCTGTGGGAAGACGTGAACTCCACATCCTGCCACTCCGCCATCTTCTCCTTCTCCCTCCTTCTTCTTCTTAATGTTATTTTCCACATAATATTATGTGGAATATTTTGTGTATTCCAAAAATACACAAAACATTCTTGTATTTTTCTTGGAAGATTATAAGAATCTCATTCACAATTTTCTTCTGGTTCCTAGGAAACTGTTGCCCAGACTGCTGAAAGAAGTTATTTGGGAAGAGTCACTATCTCTTTGAGGAAATGGTGAATATTCAAACGATCTGAAAAGACAGCTTTGGTGTGTTAGGAATACCAGATCAGGAATACCATATGCTAACTCAGTGAATGGCAGGGTTTAGTTGTGACCAGAGAAAACCAGGCCTACATAAGGTAAGAGTCTTACATCTGTAGAGACTAGCATCAAAACAATTACCAAGTTCCTGGTATTCAAAAGCCATAACTCAATATTGACTGTTCTCTATCATGTAGAGACGTAGAAGACCAGTTGGCCAAAAGCACAATTCAGAATTCTTATACACAAACCTGTGGGACCCTCAACCCAAACCAGTACTTTCTCATAGTGGACATAAATTCCATCAGTTCATACAATGCATGCATGAGTCAGTAAATGTTTACCAAGTACCTAATGATGCACAGGGGCTAGTACCAGGATTAAATTCAGGCTTAGTTTATGGAGAGGGGAAAGAATATGTGAGTAAGAAATGAGACACTGAACAATCTGGTGAAGAACCATAAACAACTCAAGGCAGTATAAAACAGTATAAGGTATTAACAACAGCCAACAGATAACAGTATGCTTAGTATGTGCCTATTACTGTCCTAAGCCTTTTCCATATACCATATATATTCATTTTGCTTTTTAAAAAAATTGCTTCATTGAAGTATAATTTGAATACCATAAAATTTATCCCTCTTAAGTGTACAGTTTGATAAATAGTAGTAAATTTACATAGCCAGTTTTTAATATTTTTGTCATGCATTTACTTGTTTTTGTAATTCAATTTTAAAGTATTTAATCACTCCAAAAGGTTTCCTTATACCCATTTATAGTCAGTCTCTTCTCTCTGACTGTTCTGCTCATATCCCCCTCCAGCTCCATCTCTATAATTTTGCCACTTCTAAACATTACTTATGTTTATCCTCATAAAAACCCTTTGTGACATATACTATTTCTTAATATCTAATTTACAGATGGGGAAAATAAACTATAGGGGACTTAAATAACCTGCCCAAGGTCACAAAGCTAGTAAGTGACCAGCATTTGATCCCAGAGTTTTCACCATTATGCTATACTGCTGTGAAATATAATATGAAAAGTCTGAGGAATTAAGAAGTGGGAAAGATCATATCTAGCTTTAGGGTTAGGGAAGATCTGATGCAGGAGGTGGAATTTTGAAAGAAAGGAAAGGGAGTATGAAGTTCACAAAAGCATTAAATTAAAAAACTTATAGCTAAATATTTAATAAATTCAGGAAATAGTTCTTGAGCATCACTATATCCTTTGCTAATCACTTTAAATCACTTCACCTGCATTATCTTATTAATCTTTATAGCAGTTAGTAAATTATATTATTGTCCTCATCTTATAGATAAGGAAGTGGAAACTGTGAAAAGGGCAAGCAGCCTGTCCAATATCACACAGGGCTGGTCAGAACAAGGCTGGGCTTTGAATGCAGTTAGTCTATTTGATTCTGAATCGCAAACTCTTAAACACTGTGTTAGTTGGGCTCAAAAATAAAACAAAGCAGCAATAACAATTTAAAAAAATCCACACTGGTCTTTGGAGAGATTATTCTTGCAGCAGAGCTTAGAACAGAATGGAACAGAGAGAATGGAGGCAGGAAAAGCAGTTCACCATGACTGTACCTACTGGGTGGAATCCTGGGTGATCGAAGGGAAGACATGGAACTTAGAAAAATGAACCTACATGCAGGGCAGAAATAGAGACACAGATGTAGAGAATGGACTTGTGGACACAGCGGGGGAAGGAGAGGGTAGGACGAATTGAGAGAGTAGCACTGACCTACATACACTACCATGTGTAAAACAGATAGTGGGAAGCTGCTGAATAACACAGGGAGCCCACCAGGGTGCTCTGTAACAACCAAGATGGGTGGGACAGGTGGTGGGGGTGGGAGCGAGGCTCAAGAGGGAGGGAAAATATATATATATATATATATACATATGTATATATATACACATACACACACACTTAAGGCTGATTAGTGCTGTTGTACGGCAGAAACCAACACAACATTGAAAAGCAATTATCCTCCAATTAAAAATTAAAAAAATACACTTATAATGAACATGAGAACTTAGCCTGGCCTAGTTTAAGTGTGCTCAGAACACTGACATTAGCCTATAGCTGGGAAATATCTAAAACAAAGTCTATTTTACGATAAAGTGTTGAATATCTAAAAAAAAATAATAATAGGAAGAGAAACAACTGGGAGGGATTTGTGGCTGAGGCGAGGGGGAAGAAGAAATGCATGGTAGTAATAAGAGAAATATCTTGTTAGTCACTATCATAGAAAACTGTAACATTTGCCTTTTTTTCTCTGTTTTGATACTTCTGTCAAAAACTTGGTTGAGACAATTGATATTTGATGGGAAAAATTTTTTAAAGAAATTTTAATAGAGTACAGGGACTTCTATATTCTTCATAAATACACAGAATTATGAAGAATCCCTCATAATTGCAGGCACAATAATGTATGTATATATGCTCATTCATTTTTCTGGGTCAAGGGACCATAGTTTCCATTAAATTCTGAAAGAGACCCCAAAAAGTTAAGAATGATTGCGCTAAGGCGTAGGGCAAATTTACCTCTTTTTGTTAATTCTTTAAGCACTATTCCTTACTAAGTTTCAGTTCAGCTCAGTTCAGTCGCTCAGTTGTGTCCGACTCTGCAACCCCATGAACCGCAACACACCAGGCCTCCCTGTCCATCACTAACTACCTAAGTCCACGCAAACCCGTGCCCAGCGAGTCGGTGATGCCATCCAGCCATCTCATCCTCTGTCGTCCCCTTCTTCTCCTGCCCTCAATCTTTCCCAGCATCAGGGTCTTTTCAAATGAGTCAGCTCTTCGCATCAGGTGGCCAAAGTATTGGAGTTTCAGCTTCAACATCAGTCCTCCCAATGAACACCCAGGACTAATCTCCTTTAGGACGGACTGGTTGGATCTCCTTGCAGTCCAAGGGACTCTCAAGAGTCTTCTCCAACACCACAGTTCAAGAGCATCAATTCTTCACTGCTCAGCTTTCTTTACAGTCCAACTCTCACATCCATACATGACCACTGGAAAAACCATAGCCTTGACTAGGCAGACCTTTGTTGGCAAAGTAATGTCTCTGCTTTTTAATATGCTGTCTAGGTTGGTCATAACTTTCCTTACAAGGAGTAAGTGTCTTTTAATTTCATGGCCGCAGTCACCATCTGCAGTGATTTTGGAGCCCAGAAAAACAAAGTCAGCCACTGTTTCCACTGTTTCCCCCTCTATTTGCCATGAAGTGATGGGACCAGATGACATGATCTTAGTTTTCTGAATGTTGAGCTTTAAGCCAACTTTTTCATTCTCCACTTTCACTTTCATCAAGAGGCTCTTTAGTTCTTCTTCACTTTCTGCCATAAGGGTGGTGTCATCTGCATATCTGAGGTAACTGATACTTCTCCTGGCAATCTTGATTTCAGCTTGTGCTTCCTCCAGCCCAGCATTTCTCATGATGTACTCTGCATTTAAGTTAAATAAGCAGGGTGACAATATGCAGTCTTGACGTACTCCTTTTCCTATTTGGAACCAGTCTGTTGTTCCATGTCCAGTTCTAACTGTGGCTTCCTGACCTACATACAGGTTTCTCAAGAGAGAGGTCAGGTGGTCTGGTATTCCCATCTCTTTCAGAATTTTCCACAGTTTATTGTGAGAAAGCTATTTATCAGCTTTTAATGTTTATTCCTTCTGTAAAATTTGATTTAATATTCAGTTCAGTTCAGTCGCTCAATCGTGTCCGACTCTTTGTGACCCCCATGAATTACAGCATGCCAGGCCTCTCTGTCCACCACCAACTCCCGGAGTCCACCCAAACCCACGTCCATTGAGTCGGTGATGCCATCCAACCATCTCATCCTCTGTCGTCCCCTTCTCCTCCTGCCCCCAATCCTACCCAGCATTAGGGTCTTTTCCAATGAGTCAACTCTTCGCATGAGGTGGCCAAAGTATTGGAGTTTCAGCTTCAACATCAGTCCTCCCAATGAACACCCAGGATTGATTTCCTTTAGGATGGATTGATTGGATCTCCTTGCAGTCCAAGGGACTCTCAAGAGTCTTCTCCAACACCACAGTTCAAAAGCATCAATTCTGCGGTGCTCAGCTTTCTTCACCGTCCAACTCTCACATCCATATATGACCACTGGAAAAACCATAGCCTTGACTAGACGGACTTTTGTTGGCAAAGTAATGTCTCTGCTTTTCAATATGCTATCTAGGTTGGCCATAACCTTCCTTCCAAGCAGTAAGCATCTTTTAATTTCATGGCTGCGATCACCATCAGCAGTGATCTTGGAGCCCCAAAAAATAAAGTCTGACACTGTTTCCACATCTATTACCAACAATTACATATAGTTAATGCATATTCATAGAATGACATATCTCTCTCTAAACACACACACACACACACACACACACAATGTACACATTTTAAAAACAAAAGTGCTGCTAAGACTATCATCCATTAGGCTGATACTTTTCACACATAAAGGCATATGTTTATACCTATGTAAATATATGTGAATATATTTCTATAAATAAACACACATATATCTTTGCATACACAGACAGAATTGAATATAATGGATCATGTCCTATTTATACAGAGCTGGGGATATGTCTGCTCATCCATCAATCAACATCTTACAAGAGAACTTTGAGTTCAATGTTTAAGAAAACTCCATTTCTGGGCCTTTGTTTCATTTTGCATTTTAAAATAGCTGAGCTATATTATAGTACTCAGTATAGTTTAAAGAATAAGCAGTAAAGAAAACACCAGAGTAAGCCCTTTCTAGATCAAGAGAAAGTACTGGCAGCATGCCACCTGGAAGCATCACCAATACACATCTCTGATTACAATCTCTTTTTGCCTCCAAGAGCCAGCCACTATTCTCATAATTATTCCCTTTCGTCTTTATAGTTTTACCACTTTAGGTATGCATCCCAGAATGTGGCTTAGTTTTGATGCTTTAAAACTTTATACAAAGAGAAATATATATATATTCTTTTTGAGACTTCTTTTGCTCAACATTATGTCTGTGAGATGAGTCTGTATTGATGGTTTACCTACCTGCAGTCTGTTTCCTTTGCTATACAGTATTCCATTGCATGCATTTATGACTTCTTATTTCTGTGATTGTTGGGCATTTGGAGTGTTTCTGGTTTGGGCCTATTTTGAAGAATGCTGCTGTGACAGAGGCTGCTAGTCATCCACCACAATGTACTCTTCTCTTCTTCCTGGGTACACAGCTAGACTGTATTCCCTCCTCTCCCTTGTAACTATGTATGGTTACATTGGAAACTAATGGACACTGTTGGTGCTGTTTCAGGCCTATTAAAAATCTCGAAACCTCTCATATGTAGTTTTTCATACCCCTACTCCTCCTTGTTGACCTTCTATGGCAGGGCCAACAGTTTCTTACACAAACTTTTTTAGGTAGGGAGAAAAGACTTTCTGACTTATTTAAAAAGAAAACTGTGGTAAAAAACATATTTACCATTTTAACGTGTACAATTAGGGGCTTCCCAGGTGGCACTAGTGGTAAAAATCCTCCCTGCTGATGCAGGAGACACAAGATATGCGGGTTCGATCCCTGAGTCAGGAAGATCCCCTGGAGAAGGGGATGACAACCCACTCCAGTATTCTTGCTTGGAGATTCCCATGGACAGAGGAGCCTGGTGGGCTACAGTCAATGGGATCACAAAGAGTCAGACACAACATAAGCGACTTAGCATGCATGCACGCAATGTGTACAATTCACTGGCATTAGGTGTATTATAATGAATGTTGTGCCACTGCAACGCTCTAGTTCCACAACTTTTCACTACTCTAAATGGAAACCCCGTACCAAGGAAGCAGTCATTCTCCGTTTTCCCTTCCCCAACAGCCCCTGTGAACCACTTAATGTCCTTTGTCTATTTTGGGTAGTTATATAAGTAGAATCATACAACATGATTCCATCAGCATGGTCTTTTGTGTCTGACTACTTTCACTGAGCAAGATATCATTGAGGTATATCCACACTGTAGCGTGGATAAGTTTATTCCTTCCTATGGTTAAATTATGTTCTACTGTATGGATATATTGCATTTTGTTTACCCATTCATCTGTTCATGGACATTTGGGTTCCTCCCACCTTTTGCATATTATGAATAGAGTTATGATCACATGTGTGTAAGATTTGCTTGAAAGCATTTGAGTTGAACTGATAAGTTTTGTGGTAATTCTATGTTCATGTATTGAAGAATTATCAAAGTGTTTTCTACAATGCTCCTCAATTTTAAAGTCCCAGCAGTGATGTATGAGGGTTCTGATTTCTCTACATGTTCTCTAACTTTTCTTTTTCTTGGCATGAGTAAAAAATACATTTATTATTTTAAATTGTGGGGTGTCCCGGGTATCTCAGCTGGTAAAGAATCGCTTGCAATGCAGAAGACCCCAGTTGGATCCCTGGGTCAGGAAGTTGACCTGGAGAAGGGATTGGCTACCCATACCAGTATTCATGGGCTTCCCTAAGTGGTTCAGATGGTAAAGAATCCACCTGCAATTCGGGAGACCTGGGTTCAATCCCTGGGTTGGGAAAAGGGCATGGCAACCCACTCCAGTATTCTTGCCTGGAGGAGCCTGGCGGGCTAAAATCCCTGGGGTTGCAAAGAGTTAAAAATGACTGAGTGACTAAGCACACAGCACATTTTAATTTTTTATTTCTTGACTATTCTTTTTATTGGAGTACAGTTGTTTTACCCTGCTGTGTCAGTTTCTCCTGTACAGCAAAGTGAATCAGCCATATATATACATATATTTGGAGCTTCCTTGGTGGCTCAGATGGTAAACCATCTGCCTGCAATGGAGGAGACCCAGGTTTAATCCCTGGGTTGGGAAGATCCCCTGGAAAAAGGAATGGGTATCCACTCCAGTATTCTTGCCTGGAGAATTCCATGGACAGAGGAGCCTGGTGGGCTACAGTCTATGGGGTTGAAAAGAGTTGGAGATGACTGAGCAACAAACACTTTCACTTTTCTTATATAAATTGCCTCTTTTTTGGATTTCCTTTCCATTTGGGTCACCATAGATTACTAAGTAGAGTTCCCTGTGCTACACAGTAGGTTCTCATTCAGTTCAGTCACTCAGTCGTGTCTGACTCTTGGCGACCCCATGAATCACAGCAGGCCAGGCCTCCCTGTCCATCACCAACTCCCAGGGTTTACCCAAACTCATGTCCATTGGGTTGGTGATGCCATCCAGCCATCTCATCCTCTGTCGTCCCCTTCTCCTCCTGCCCACAATCCTTCCCAGCATCAGGGTCTTTTCCAATAAGTCAACTCTTCCCATGAGGTGGCCAAAGTATTGGAGTTTCAGCTTCAACATCAGTCCTTCCAATGAACACCCAGGACTGATTTCCTTTAGGATGGACTGGTTGGATCTCCTTGCAGTCCAAGGGACTCTCAAGAGTCTTCTCCAACACCACAGTTCAAAAGCATCAATTCTTTGGCACTCAGCTTTCTTTATAGTCCAACTCTCACATCCATACACGACTATTGGAAAAACCGTAGCCTTGACTAGATGGACCTTTGTTGGCAAAGTAATGTCTCTGCCTTTTAATATGTTGTCTAGGTTGGTCATAACTTTCCTCACAAGGAGTATGCATCTTTTAACTTCATTGCTGCAATCACCAGCTGCTGTGAATTTGAAGCCCCCCAAAATAAAGTCTGACACTGTTTCCACTGTTTCCCCATCAATTTCCCATGAAGTGATGGGACCAGATGCCATGATCTTAGTTTTCTGAATGTTGAGCTTTAAGCCAACTTTTTCACTCTCCTCTTTCACTTTCATCAAGAGGCTTTTTAGTTCCTCTTCACTTTCTGTCATAAGGGTGGTGTCATCTGCATATCTGATATTATTGATATTTCTCCTGGCAATCTGGATTCCAGCTTGTGTTTCTTCCAGCCCAGCATTTCTCATGATGTACTCTGCATATAAGTTAAATAAGCAGGGTGACAATATACAGTCTTGACGTACTCCTTTTCCTATTTGGAACCAGTCTGTTGTTCCATGTCCAGTTCTAACTGTGGCTTCCTGACCTACATACAGGTTTCTCAAGAGGCAGGTCAGGTGGTCTGGTGTGCCCATCTCTTTCAGAATTTTCCACAGTTTATTGTGATCCACACAGTCAAAGGCTTTGGCATAGTCAATAAAGCAGAAATAGATGTTTTTCTGGAACTCTCTTGCTTTTTTGATGATCCAGCGGATGTTGGCAATTTGATCTCTGGTTCCTCTGCCTTTTCTAAAACCAGCTTGAACATCTGGAAGTTCACGGTTCATGTATTGCTGCAGTCTGGCTTGGAGAATTTTGAGCATTACTTTACTAGCATGTGAGATGAGTGCAATTGTGCGGTAGTTTGAGCATTCTTTGGCTTTGCCTTTCTTTGGGTTTGGAATGAAAACTGACCTTTTCCAGTCCTGTGGCTACTGCTGAGTATTCCAAATTTGCTGGCATATTGAGTGCAGCACTTTGACAGCATCATCTTTCAGGGTTTGAAGTAGCTCAACTGGAATTCCATCACCTCCACTAGCTTTGTTCATAGTGATGCTTCCTAAGGCCCACTTGACTTCACATTCCAGGATGTCTGGCCCTAGGTGAGTGATCACACCATTGTGATTATCTGGGTCATGAAGATCTTTTTTGTACAGTTCTTCCATGTATTCTTGCTACCTCTTCTTAATATCTTCTGCTTCTGTTAGGTCCATACAATTTCTGTCCTTTATCGAGCCCATCTTTGCATGAAATGTTTCCTTGGTATCTCTAATTTTCTTGAAGAGATCTCTAGTCTTTCCCATTCTGTTGTTTCCCTCTATTTCTTTGCATTGATAACTGAGGAAGGCTTTCTTATCTCTCCTGGCTATTCTTTGGAACTCTGCATTCAAATGGGAATATCTTTCCTTTTCTCCTTTGCTTTACTCTTCTTTTCTTTTCATAGCTATTTGTAAGGTCTCCTCAGACAGCCATTTTGCTTTTTTGCTTTTCTTTTCATGGGGATGGTCTTGATCCCTGTCTCCTGTACAGTGTCACAAACCTCCACCCATAGTTCATGAGGCACTCTGTCCATCAGATCTAGTCCCTTAAATCTATTTCTCACTTCCACTGTATAATCATAAGGGATTTGATTTAGGTAATACCTGAATGGTCTAGTGGTTTTTCCCACTTTCTTCAATTTAACTCAGAATTTTCCAATAAGGAGTTCATGATCTGAGCCCCAGTCAGCTCCCGGTCTTGTTTTTGCTGACTATATAGAGCTTCTCCATCTTTGGCTGCAAAGAATATAATCAATCTGATTTTGGTGTTGACCATCTGGTGATGTCCATGTGTAGAGTCTTCTCTTGTGTTGTTGGAAGAGGGTGTTTGCTATGACCAGTGCGTTCTCTTGGCAAAACTCTATTAGCCTTTGCCCTGCTTCATTCTGTACTCCAAGGCCATATTTACCTGTTACGCCAGGTGTTTCTTGACTTTCTACTTTTGCATTCTAGTCCCCTATAATGAAAAGGACATCTTTTTTGGGTGTTAGTTTTAAGAGGTCTTGTACGTCTTCATAGAACCATTCAACTTCAGCTTCTTCAGCGTTACTGGTTGGGGCATAGGCTTGGGTTACCATGATATTGAATGGTTTGCCTTGGAAACGAACAGAGATCATTCTGTTGTTTTTGAGATTGCATCCAAGTACTACATTTCAGACTCTCTTGTTGACCATGATGGCTACTCCATTTCTTCTAAGGGATTTCTGCCCACAGTAGTAGACATAATGGTCATCTGAGTTAAATTCACCCATTCCAGTCCATTTTAGTTCGCTGATTCCTAGAACGTCGATGTTCACTCTTGCTATCTTCTGTTTGACCACTTCCAATTTGCCTTGATTCATGGACCTAATAGTATGTTAGTTGGAATGTTAATTCCATGGAATTAACATTGGAATGTTAACCATGGAATGTTAATTCCAGGTTCCTATGCAATATTGCTCTTTACAGCATGGGACCTTGCTTCTATCACCAGTCACATTCACAACTGGGTATTGTTTTTGCTTTGGCTCCATCCCTTCATTCTTTCTGGAGTTATTTATCCACTGATCTCCAGTAGCATATTGGGCACCTACCGACCTGGGGAGTTCCTCTTTCTGTATCTTGTCATTTTGCCTTTTCATGGTGGAGGGGTATGACAGAATGTGGTCCACTGGAGAAGGGAATGGCAAACCACTTCAGTATTCTTGCCTTGAGAACCCCATGAACAGTATGAAAGGTTCTCATTAGGTATCTATTTTAAACATAGTAATGTATATATGTAAATTCCAATCTCTCAATTCATCCCACCCATCTCCTTTCCCCCTTAGTATCCATACATTAGTTCTCTATGTCTGTGTCCCTATTTATGCTTTGCAAATAAGATCACCTTTATTATTTTTCTAGATTTTATATATATACACTACTATACAACATTTTTTTCTTTCTGACTTACATCACTCTGCATGACAATCTCTAGGTCAATCCACGTTTCTGCAAATGACACAACTGCATTCATTTTTATGGCTGAGTAATATTTCATTATATATATGTACCACATTTGCTTCGTTTTTTTAAACTAGTGGGTAATTTCCCCACAATGCTGTATTGGTTTCTGCTGCACAACAAGATGAATCAGCCATAAGCACATATGTATGTATATAAACATATATCCCTTCCCCCTTGAACCTCTCCTCCCCCAATTCCACCCCTCTAGGTCATCACAGAGTGCCAGGCTGGCTGAACTCCCTGTGTCAAAGAGCAGCTTCCCATTAGCTATCCACTCCACACATGGTAGTGTATAATGTCAACGCTAGTCTCTCGATTTGTCCCACCCTCTCCTTCCCCCATTGTGTACAGAAGACTCTCCTCTACGCCTGTATCTCTATTCGTGTTCTGAAATATGTTCATCAGTACCACTTTTCTAGATTCCATATATATGCATTAACATACAATATTTGTTTTTCTCTTTGGTTCACCAACCTCATTTCAACAGACTCATATTTGTTCTTTTTTATGGCTGAGTAACATTCCATTGTATATATATATACCTCAACTTCTTTATCTATTCATCTGTTGATGGACATCTAGGTTGTTTCCATGTCCTGGTTCTTGTAAATAGTGCTTCAGTGAACATTGGGATACATGGGCCTTTTTCAATTATGGTTTTCTCAGGGCATATGCCCAGTAGTGGGATTGCTGGGTCATATGGTAGCTTTATTCCTAGTTTTTAAAAGGAATCTCCATACTGTTATCCATAGTGGTTGTATCAATTTACATTTCCACCAACAGTGCTAGGGGGTTCCCTTTTCACCACACCCTCTCCAGCATTTATAGTTTGTAGAATTTTGATAATGGTCATTCTGACTGGTGGGAGTTACTACCTCACTGCAATTTTGATTTGCATTTCTCTAATAATGAGCGATGTTGAGCATCTTTTCTTGTGTTTGTTGGCCAGGTGTATGTCTTCTTTGGAGAAATGTCTGTTTAGGTCTTCTGCCCATTTTTTGATTGGGTTGCTTGTTTTTCTGGTATTGATCTGGCTTGTATATTTTGGAAATTAATCCTTTGTCAGTTGCTTCATCTGTGATTATTTTCTCCCATTCTGAGGGCTGCCTTTTCATCTTGCTTACAGTTTCCTTTGCTGTGCAAAAGCTTTTAAGTTTAATTAGGCCCCATTTGCTTATTATTATTTTTTTATTTCCATTACTCTGGGAGGTGGGTCAAAGAGGATCTTGCTGCAATTGATGTCAAAGAGTGTACTGCCTAAGTTTTCCCAGAAGAGTTTTACAGTTTCTGACCTTACATTTAGGACTTTAATCCATTTTGAGATTATTTTTGTGTATGGTGTTAGGAAGTGTTCTAATTTCACTCTGTTATATGTAGCTGTCCAGTTTCTCAGCACTTACTGAAGAGGTTGTCTTTTCTGCATTGTATATTTGTGTTTCCTTTGTCTAAGATAAAGCGCCCATAGGTGTGTGGGTTTATCTCTGGGATTTCTATCTTGTTCCATTTGATCTATATTTTTGCTTTTGTGCTAGTACCATACTGTCTTGATGACTGTACTTTGTAATACAGTCTGAAATCAGGAAGATTGATTTCTCCAGCTCTGTTTTTCTTTCTCAAGATGGCTTTGGCTATTTGGGGTCTTTTGTGATTCCATACAAATTGTAAACTTTTTGGTTCAAGTTCTGAGAAAAATGCCATTAATAATTTGACAGGGATTGTGCTGAATCTGTAGATTGCTTTGGGTAGCATAGTAATTTTCACAATATTGATTCTTTCAATCCAATAATATGGTATATCTCTCTATCTATTTGTGTCATTCTTGATTTCATTGATCAGTGTCTGATAGTTTTCTGCATACAGGTGTTTTGTCTCCTTAGGTAGTTTTATTCCAAGGTATTTTATTCTTTTTGTTGCAATGGTGAACAGGATAGTTTCCTTATTTTCTCTTTCTGATTTCTCATTTTTAGTATATAGGAATGCAAGGGATTTCTGTATATTAACTTTATATACAGACTTTACTAATTCATTAATTAATTCATTAATTCATTTATTGTTGTTCAGTCACTAAGTCGTGTCTGGCTTTTTGTGATCCCATGGACTGCAGCAGGCCAGAGTCCCCTGTCCTTCATTATCTCCCAGAGTTTGCTCAGATTCATGTCCACTGACTCAGTGATGCTGTCTAACTCTCTCATCTTCTGCTGCCCACCTCTCCTTTTGCCTTCAATCTTTCCCAGCATCAGGGTCTTTTCCAATGAGTTGGTTCTTTGCACTAAGTGGGCAAAGTATTGGAGCTCTAGCTTCAGCACCAGTCCTTGCAATGGATATTCAGGGTTGATTTCCTTTAGGATTGACTCGTTTGGTCTCCCTGCAGTCCAAGGGACTCTCAACAGTCTTCTCCAGCACCACACTTCGAAAGCATCAATTCTTTGATGCTTTGGACCTTCTTTATGGTCCATCTCTCATATCCGTATGTGACTACTGGAAAAAGCATAGCTTTGACTATTTGGACCTTTGTCGGAAAAATGATGCCTTTGCTTTTTAATAGGCTGTCCAGGCTTTTCATGGAGAAGGCAATGGCAACCCACTCCAGTACTCTTGCCTGGAAAATCCCACAGATGGAGGAGCCCGGTAGGCTGCAGTCCATGGGGTCACAAGAGTTGGACATGACTGAAGCGACTTAGCAGCAGCAGCAGCAGGTTTTTCATAGCTTTCTTTCCAAGGAGCAAGTGTCTTTTAACCTCATGGCTGCAGTCACCATATGCAGTCATTTTGGAGCCCAAGAAATTATAATCTGTCACTGCTTTCACTTTTTCCTCTTCAATTTGCCATGAAGTGATGGGACCAGATGCCATGATTGTAGTGTTTTAAATGTTGAGTTTTAAGCCAGCTTTTTCACTCTCCTCTTTCACCTTCATCACGAGGCTCTTTAGTTGCTGTTCACTTTCTGCCTTTAGAGTGGTATCATCTGTATATCTGAGGTTGCTGATATTTCTCCTGGCAATCTTGATTCCAGCTGAGCTTTATCTAGTCTGGCATTTTGTATGCTGTACTCTGCATATAAGCTGTATAAACAGGGTGACAATACATAGCCTTGTTGTACTCCTTTCCCAATTTTGAACCAGTCTGTTGTTCCATGTCCAATTCTAACTGTTGCTTCTTGACCTGCATACAGGTTTCTCAAGAGAGTTTAAGTGGTCTGGTATTCCCATATCTTTAAGAATTTTTCACACTTTGCTGTGATCCACACAGTCAAAGGCTTTAGCATAATCAAAAATCAGAAGTAAATGTTTTTTCTGGAATCCCCTTGCTTTTTCTATGATCCAATGGATGTTGGCAATTTGATCTCTTGTAACTGTTCAGTGTACAAGTCTTGCAATCTTGGTTAAATTTACTGCTAGGTATTTTATTGTTTTGATGCTGTTATAAATGGAATTATTTTCCTACTCCTTTTCAGTAGCTCATTACTAGTATATACAAATACAACAGATTTTTGTGCTAAATTCTATTCTGAAACTTTGTTAAATTCATTTATTAGCTCTAACACCTTTGGTCCAATTAGTTCTAGTAGTTTTTTCTTTTTTTGCATTCTCCAGGATATTCTCTATATAAAATCATGTCATCCGCTAATGCAGTTTACATTCTTCCTTTTCAATTTGAGCATGTTTTATTTCTTTTTCTTGCCTAATTTTTCTATGTCTTCTTAAAAAATAGAAAACTTCCAGTAAAATGTTGAATAAAGTGGCAAAAGTGGGAATACTTGGCTTGTTCTTGATCTTAGAGGGAAGTCTTTCACAACTGAATACGATATTAGCTGTGGGCTTTTCATAGATGTCCCTCATTATGTTGAAGAAGTTTCCTTCTACTCCTATTTTATTATTGTTTTTATCATGGAGTGTTAGATTTTGTCAAATGATTTTTCTGTGTTAAAACGATCATATTTTTTATTTTTATTAATATGGTATTTTGTTATGAAATACTTTTTAATATGATAAACCACCTGTATGATGAATTTCTGGGCTAAATCCTATTTGATCATGATATATAATTCTTTTAATATGCTGCTGCATTCAGTTTGCTATTATTTTGTTGGGGATATTTTCATCTATATTCACAATGGATTTTGGTCTATAGTTTTCTTGTGATGTCCTTGACTTTGCTTTCAGAATAATGCTGATAAAATGATTCAATCATTTTAATGAGTGAATAAGTATTCCTTCCTCTGCTATATTTTTGGGAAGAGTCTGAAAAAAATTTGTGTTAATTCTTCATTACTATTTGGTAGAATTCACCAGTGAAGCCATCCAATTTTGAGATTGCTTTTGTTGGGAGCTTTTTGATTACTGGCTTAATCTATTTGCTAACAGGTTTATTCAGATGTTCTACTTTTCTTAAGTCAGTTTTGGTACTTTGTGTATTTTTAGGAATGTGTCCATTTCATCTAGGTGTGTTGGCTTTCAGTTGTCTATTGTTTGTCTCAACTGTTATTTTTTACCCCAGGTGGCAGTGGTGTTTTCATTGGCTTTCAGTGTTTTCAAGGAATGTCCTACATATAGCTGCTTCTCTGTCTTGAAAAAGTTTAGATGTAGGAAAAACAAAAGCGATTTCCTTGTATCAGCCCTTTGGGAAATCCACAGACAGGTTGAAACAGATAAACACAACTCCTTGAGAATAAGGTCTGCTTCCTCTGGGACCAGGTACTCACACCTGGAACTCGGCTGTCATCTGTAAGACTGCTGCTACGCTGCAGAAGGGAGCAGAGTGAGGATAAATTAAAACTTTGTAAAGTTCTCCTACCATGGCTCAGTGGCCTTTTTCCCAGTTAAGCACTTGCTTGGTTTCCATAAATCATTCACCATCTTCCAGAGCTCTGGTAATGTGGGTTCTGACAGTATGTGCCAGGATTTTCAGTGTTTTGGGGAGGGACAAGCTCCTGGAAGTCCCTATGCTGCCATCTTGCTGACATGCTCCTGACTCATTCATGATGCTAGCATAACTCTAATACCAAAACCTGACAAGGTCATTACCAAAAAAAAAAAAGGACGTTATGCACCAGTATCTCCCAATCAGTGTAATTCATCATGTTAACAGAATAAGGAAGAAAACTCACGATCATCTCAATAGGTGCAGAAAAAAAAAAGACTTGATGAAATTCAACCCTCATTACCATAAAGGCTCTCAGCAAATGAGGAGGAAACTTTCTTAACCTGATAAAGGGCATTTACAGAAAGCCTACATTTAAATCATACTTAATGGTGAAAGACAGTTTGCCTTCCCTGTGACACTGGGAACAAGGCATGAAGTCCACTTTTACCATTTTATTCTACATTGTTAATAGAATCCTAGAGAGTACAGTGAAATAAGAAGTAAAAGGCATGAAAAGATTGGAAAGAGAGTAACTGTTATGGACTGATTTATGCTTCCAGCCCCGCCCCACCCCACTGCCCCCGGCAATTCAAATGCAGAAGTCCTAGCCCCCAGTACAGCCCAGAATGTGACTATATTTGAAGATAGGGCCTTTAAAGAGGTATGTGCTGTGTGCGTAGTCTCTCAGTCGTGTCTGACTCTTTGCGACCCCATGGGCTGTAGCCTGCCAGGCTCCTCTGTCCATGGGGATTCTCCGGGCAAGAATACTGGAGTGGGTTTCCATGCCCTCCTCCGGGGGAATCTTCCCAACCCAGGGATCGAACCCAGGTCTCCCACATTGCAGATGGATTCTTTACCGTCTGAGCCACCAGGGAAGCCCTTTTAAAGAGGTAATGAAGGTCAAATGAAGTTATATGGGTGGCCCATAATCCAGTAAGACTCTGTCCTTATAAGAAAAGGGAGACACACCAAGGATGCACATTCACAGCAAACAGGGCATGTGAGGACACACTGAGAAGGCAGCCACCTGCAAACCAAAGAGAGAGGCCTCACGGGGAATGACTGGAAAGGAACGAAAGGAAGCTTTCATGAATAATGGAAATGTGCTATTTCTTAACCATGTGGGTATATATAAGTGTCAAGGTTTATCAAACTGTATTCTTTAGTCCTATGCAATTCTATTGTATAAAAATTAAATCTCAATTAGAATAAAATAAACTGAAGAAAAACCCATAGTATTCTTGGCTCACAAGCAGTGCCTTTTAAGACCCCTACTTCACTGACATCTCTGATATTACCAATCAATCAACATAAGGGCTTTGAAGGGACCAGCGCGTACACTTTTTAAACCACTAAATCATTGTAAGCACTGAGGTCAAAGATCTCATTGATTAGATCCTTGTTGTGGAAAAATAGGGCAAGGACACAGAAAAGAAAATGAATATATATACAGTTGACCTTTGAACAACGTGGGGGTTAATCCAAGTATAACTTAGAGGTGGCCCTCCATATAGGCAGTTCTTCCACATTTACAGATTCAATCAACCAAAGACTGTGTAGAATTGCAGTATTTACTACTGAAAGGATTCCACATGTAAGGGGATTCTGGCAGCTCAATCCTGAGTGGTTTAAGGGTCAACTGTAATATATTAATTCACTAAACAAATACATTATGAGCACCTACCATGTGTTAAGCAACATTCAAGATGTGGAAACAATGGTGAACGTAAGGAGTGCTTATATTCTCTTGGGAGAAGACACAAAACATACATAATAAGTAAGTTAATTAGGTAGTATTTTAAGATACCTCTATCTCAGAGGATAGGAAATGTAGAGCCTCTGGCTTAAGGTACTACTCAATACACAGCAATTTCAGCTCTGAATGTTGATCCCTTGCGTGTGAATCTCTTCCCTGAGTGGGCTAGGCAGGACGATTTAATCTGCGTAGTTAGGTTTATTCATAGTTTCATAGTATGCTTGTCTTCTGTGTTCTGATGATGAAAGTATTGAGTTTTAACAAATCTGTTACCTCAGACTACTGGGAACCAGGAGTAAGGTATTGTGGCATCATTTCTAATGATTAAACATATAATAAATAATGCTAATAATAAGAGAAACATAAATAAATGCTCCTTAGGGGCAAAATGGAAATTGTTTCTTTACTTGAGATACTCCCACTTGCTTATTTTTTAAATCAGGACCTCTATATTAATCCAACGTGGACCGCAAAGAACACTTAGATCATTGCAAGCATGGGCTTACTTAGAGGGAGAATTAGGAACTTCAGAGATTATTCCTCACTTGTGATTATTCCTTTACTTCCAGTAAAAGAAAAATGTGTTTGGGAGTCTCTCAGGGAGTCTCAACCAGTGACAGCTGCTGTATATTATATAAACTAAAAAACTTGAGAGATAAAACCCAGGACATTGTCAATATCATCAGGTAAGTCCAACTTACTCTAGGTTCAGTTCAGTTCAGTCACTCAGTCTTGCGACCCCATGGACTGCAGCATGCCAGGCCTCCCTGTCCATCACCAACTCTCAGAGCTCGCTGAAACTCATGTCCATCAAGTCAGTGATGCCATACAACCATCTCATCCTCTGTCATCCCCTTCCTCTCCCCCCTTCAATCTTTCCCAGCATCAGGGTCTTTTCCAAGGAGTCAGTTGTTTGCATCAGGTAGCCAAAGTATTGGAGTTTCAGCCTCAGCATCAGTCCTTCCAATGAACATTCAGGACTGATTTCCTTTAGGATTGACTGGTTTGGTCTTCAAGGGACTCTCAAGAGTCTTTTCCAACACCACAGTTCAAAAGCATCAATTCTTCAGCACTCAGCTTTCTTTAGAGTCCAACTCTCCCATCCATACATGACTATAGGAAAAACCATAGCTTTGACTAGACGGACCTTTGTTTGCAAAGTAATGTATCTGCTTTTAAATATGTTGTCCAGGTTTGTCACAGCTTTTCTTCCAAGGAGCAAGCGTCTTTTAACTTCATGGCTGCAGTCATTATCTTCAGTGATTTTGGAGCCCTTCAAAAATAAAGTCTGTCACTGTTTCCATTGTTTTCCCATCTCTTTGCCATGAAGTAAGTGAGGGGACTGGATGCCATGATCTTAGTTTTCTGAATGTTGAGTTTTAAGCCAGCTTTTTCACTCTCCTCTTTCACCTTCATCAAGAAGCTCTTTAGCTTCTCTTCTCTTTTTGCCATAAGGGTGGTGTCATCTGCATAAGGGTGGTGTCATCTGATATTGATATTCCTCCTGGCAATCTTGATTTCAGCTTGTGCTTCATCCAGCCTGGCATTTCACATGATGTACTCTGCATATACATTAAATAAGCAGGGTGACAAAATACAGCCTTGATGTACTCCTTTCCCAATTCTGAACCAGTCCATTGTTCCATGTCTGGTTCTAACTGTTGCTTCTTGACCTGCATACTGATTTCTCAGGAGGCAGGTAAGGTGTTCTGGTATTCCCATCTCTTGAATAATTTTCCACAGTTTGTTGTGATCTACACAGTCAAAGGCTTTGGTGTAATCAATAAAGCAGAAGTAGATGTTTTTCTGGTATTCTCCTGATTTTTCGAACTGCCAGAACTGAGTCTGAGTGTCTCCGGTGGAGGTACGGGTCAGCAGTGGCCTGCCGCAGTGGCAGGGGCTCTGGGTGCAGTTACCTGGGTCACACAGCCTGTGGCATAAGCCCTCTTGGAGGAGGTTGCCATTAACCCCACCATAGAGCCACCGAGCAGACAACCCACAAACTGCAGAACAATTATACCAAAGAAATTCTTGCACTGTTAAGGAAGTTCCCAGTTCCCAACCTGGGGATCTGGCAAAGGGACTGAGAACCCCCAGGGAATTTGACTTTGGAGGCCATTGGGATTTGATTACAGAACTTACACAGGACTGGGGAAACAGACTCTTGGAGGGTACAAACAAAACCTTGTGTGCACCAGGACCCAGGAGAAAGGAGCAGTGATCCAACAAGAGACTGACCTGACTTGCCTGTGAGTGTCCAGGAGTCTTTTGGGGAGGTGTGGGTTGGCGGTGGCCTGCTGGCAGGGTCAGGGCACTAAGTGCAGCTATGGGACCTTTTGAAGGAGGCTGCCATTATCTTCATTACCTCCACCATAGTTTGGTCTCAGGTCAAACGGGGAGGGAACACAGCCCTGCCCACCAACAGAAAATTGGATTAAAGATTTAGAACAAGGCCCATTAGAACAAGAGGAGTTTCCTCCAGTCAGTCTCTCCCAACAGGAAGCTTCCATAAGCCTCTTATCCATATCAGTTAGAGGACATACAGAATGAAAACCACAGTCACTCTAGGTTCAGTCTTTCTCAAACTCTCTCAAAGTGTTAAGGGGAGTGAGAAATTTATGACAGAGAAACAAACAGGAGCTAGCTCTAAATGCAGTACTGGGCTTTGGAGTGGCTTTCCAGCCTGACTCAGGAATGAGAATCAGTGATTGTTCAGGAAGGAGAGGGTCTAGGCAAGCTAGGAGAGAATAAAAACACTGCTGAGTAGGGAGGAAAAAAGAAGAATGAAGAGTGGGTGTTTTTACATTTATGCTTTTGGCTTAGAAGTTCTTTTTTTTTAAATTATGATTTTTTTTTTAATTGGGAGATAACTGCTTTACAATATTGTGTTGGCCTCTGCCAGCTTAAAAGTTCTTGATTCAAGTCTGGATTTTCCTTAGTAAGTCTCCTTGTTCCACACAGCTCAATAAAGGCAACTAAGAACATTCCAAGCATTGATGATTGAAAAACAATTTACATCTCAAGCATAATTCTGACAATTCTGTACTGTACTGATATTTTCACAATCACAAGGTTATTTCTTGAGATAAGAATCAGGCTTTTTTTTTTTTTTTTTTAATGTGTTTGGTATTAATAAAGTTGACAGAATGGTGAGGCGGATAGGAGAGGTAAGGGAGTAAGAGACTGATAATAAAGATTAATGGTCCTGCAGTAAATGTCCTATGTAGCACTTAATGATTAAAGGACAACAAAAGTAACAAAGGATATGAAACAGAAGAATAATATGTTTAAAAATTCAGACACGCTAAAGGGGGGAAAGCAATTAAGGAGATGCTAAACCAAGCAGTGTAACTTAGGCAATTAGTGTTAGGTCATTGGCCTTATGCTAAACAGGGTGTCTGATCCTGCTATAGCACACCTTGGGAAAGTCTGTCTCTCACTGCAAATGCCAGTGCAATAACCTTGCCGTGTACTGTGATCTGTGTGTACCACCAGCCCTGCAACGGGCAGAACAGCTTGAAGGGGCAACTTCAGCTCCTCAGTGATCAGCTATACTGTCATTTTGCTTTTTTCTCCATATTAGAATAAAAGAAGGGAAAAATACAAGACAGCATTTCTTGCGAGTAGAAGAAAAAGTTAATAATTGCTGTGAATACCTTGAAGCAGAACTCTTTTAAAAAGATGAAAAATGTTCTATTTTTCTCACTATAATGCAATAATCCTCCGCCACGACCCCTCAAAAAAAGGGGAAGGAAAAAAAAAGACTAATGAAAAAAATAAAACCATGAGTGAAAACTGTGCCTGGAAACTGCAGAATTGTAACAGCTTTCTCTTGGTTAAATTGATTGGTCTAGTAACATTATAAAATGACTATTAGGATTCATTGTGCACAACAGAAAGTGCTGAAATGTCAGCAGACTACACAGCAAAAAGTAATGGGTTCTGAATCCCTGTTAGTCAAAAATGATTTTGTTTCAAATTAGAAATTGATTTTTTTTTTTTTTGGGGGGGGGACACAGGCCCTTTGTAGACTTCCGGCTTCTGTAGCTGGGCCTGGGAGCAATTAACCTCCACAGCTGGGCTGGCCTGATGACACCTTTCTCAAAGTGCCTTTTGTAGCTTGCTAATGTTTCTGTGGTCTCAGCCAATAACACAAATTATTTGTCCCTTTGCTATTATACTACATTTTTCTCACACTGCTATTTTATTTTAGTGCTGACACACAACACAAGTTTGTTGTCAGTTTAACAGAAGACTATGTTGAGCCTTGAGGTGTAACTGCCACAGCAATTTTGACTGGTTCTCCACTCTCCAAAGTGCAGTGACTAAGAACAGAAGCCAAAAGTAAGAATGTCCCATCTCTGAAGGACAACTAATAGATAAAGTAAACAAGATTTCATCTCAGATACAAAGTCTCCTCAGTTTCATTTCTGTTTCTGGTAGCAAAGTCTAAAAAGAAAAGAGTTGTTCTAAGTTGTCCTAAAATAGTTCAGTTCAGTTCAGTTGCTCAGTCTTGTCCGACTCTTTGCGATCCCATGAATCGCAGCACGCCAGGTCTCCCTGTCCATCACCAACTCCAGGAGTCTACCCAAACCCATGTCCATCGAGTTGGTGATGCCATCCAGCCATCTCGGGTCGACCCATGTCGACCCCTTCTCCTCCTGCTCCCAATCCTTCCCAGCATTAGGGTCTTTTCCAGTGAGTCAACTCTTCGCATGAGGTGGCCAAAGTATTGGAGTCTCAGCTTCAACATCAGTCCTTCCAATGAGTACTCAGGACTGATCTCCTTTACGATGGACTGGTTGGATCTTCTTGCAGTCCAAGGGACTCTCAAGAGTCTTCTCCAACACCACAGTTCAAAAGCATCAATTCTTCGGTGCTCAGCTTTCTTTATAGTTCAACTCTCACATCCATACATGACCACTGGAAAAACCATAGCCTTGACTAGACGGACCTTTGTCGGCAAAGTAATGTAGAGGTCTGCAGAACTTTCACCCTGTCAAATGAAATGTATTTTTGCTCTTGTTTCAAATTGTGGATAGTCTTCCTTCTGAAACTTGGACTAATTACCTTCTTTTAATTATCTTGGAGAGGACTAAATGGTTTCTAGATTAATCATAATTAAAACCAAAAACGTGACAAAGCTGGCAGTTGATGAGGAAAGGCAGAGAATAGTATATCTATAAGATCTCATAAAAGTGAAAGTATTAGTCACTCAGTGGTGCCTGACTCTGTAACCCCATGGACTGCAGTTCTTCTGTCCATGGAACTCTCCAGACTAGAAGACTGGAGTGGGTAGCCATTTCCTTTTCCAGGGGATCTTCCCAACCTAGGATCTTCCCAACCTAGACCTGATCAAACTTGGGTCTCCTGAATTGCAAGTAGATTCTTTACCATCTGAGCCACCAGGGAAGCCCCTGGAAGATCTCATAAAGCACTGTACAATTCTCAAATAAATAAATGTGAGAGTGACTAGAGAGATTATGAAAACTTGGTTGGTTAACACTAGCAGTGCTAGGTAGCCCAGTAAAAAGAGATAAACAAAGAGGAAATCAGGGTTAATGGTTGTTAACAGGAAAGAAAGATGTCTGGGAAAGAGAAGTGAACAGAAGTGGGCTCTGAGACCTTTTGGGGCCCTTTCCTTTCTGCACATCTTCTGACCAGTGAAGCTCAGACTTGTTCCATTCTGTCCCAGAGTCCTTCCGTTAATGATTCCAGGAGAGATTAAACCAAAAGCCACTTCAGAAACAACTTGGATATGAAATTAAATTTAACTGCTTCACTTAATATTCCATATAGTTATTTATAACTGATTTCTCTTAAAATATCTACCACATATAAAATAGAAAGAATTACTACTGGTACTTCAAAGACTGCTAGGCAAGATAGGCTTAAGACTTATGAGGTTCTGTTTTAGCCACCATGACCTCTCTTCCACCCTCCTCATATTTCCAGTTAATTGAGGATTAACTAAAGTTGTTAGAGTTTACTTTCCCAGCAAAGATTTATGTTCAATTTCTGGTTCTCTTTATTCATTTTAAGTATTATTTTGTGTCTATGACCATATTTACTGCTGAATAATTCTTACAGTTAGCTGCTTGCAAAAAGAGGGACACATTAGATAGTTTCTCATATGAGTGTTCTAAGAGAAATGTTGATGCAATTCACTGATCTAGGAGATGTGCTACCTGTGGCCTTGCAGGTGCATGTTGGTTTGTAATGTGTTTAACTCTTGCTCCAGGGTTACAGGAAACCATCTGGAGTTGATGGCTAGTGACCACCAGCAACCCTGCCCCCAAAGCTTCCCATTTTGCTGATGCAGATGCTCAGCTCACCTCTTTGGGGTCGACATGCATCTTTCTTCTGACTGGTCCACAGGGCATCATCTTCCATCTGCGACTGAAACCCAACTGTCTTCTTATCCCTTCTACTTGCTCCATTGTTAGTGGAGTCTTGGCACTTTTTGCTGGACGATGATGTTCCAAGCGTCCAGCAATCATACTCTGACTTCAATAAACTGAAAAGAATAAACATGAATGAGCTACAGAGAGCACAGAAGGGGGAATGGATCACAAAAAAGCATATAAATTCAGCATGAGTTGAAATGCAATTAATGGCAGTAGAAGCTTTCTTTTTCTTATTTTTTATTGATGTATAATTTAAAAATTTTACTGAAGACCTGTTCTGTGTCCTGCCAAAACAATTCTGGAGATGTGGTTTTTATCCTCAAAAGTTTATATTTGGAGTTGGGGAAATAAGCATCAGACTCATGGAACTGCTAATAAAGCCACAGACTATGACTAAGAACCAGAATATCTGTAGAAATAAAAAGTGTGCTAAAACAAGACTTGCATAACTAAAATGTTTCTGAGTACTAAAAATGAACATAAGGGATTAAAATATCACCAGTTTGCTTCAAAATGCATTTGTGTTTCTCGTTTTTGATTGTTATGGTATTTATTATGTACTCAGAGTATATGAAGAATAGTACTATAGTGCATATGGGAGAATTGGTCTCTGTCCTCATATAATTTCATTATAAAGTCAACAAGGCAAATATGGAGTAAAAGAAATTTTAACGAAAATAAACACACATGCGTATGTTTTTCTCTCTAGTGAAATATGTTCCCACCATTAGCACAGTTCCTCTTGGAACACTTCATTTTTTAGAGAGAAATGTTATAATGTTTATATCTCTTACTCTTCTACCAGTCCCTTCCTTTTCATTGAAGCTCACCACAATCCCATGATACTTTCGTTTTGTCTTCCCTACGACCATAAACAATGAAAATTAAAATGAAGAAAAATAATTTATTCAAAGAGTAATATTCTAAAAACTAGAATATTTAAACTTCCCAGAAGGAGAGGCAATCTCTAGACTAGAACAAGTTGATGGAGTATTACTGGATCCATTATGAATCCCATGAGGCCCTTGACCAGGATTCAAATCACACAAGCCCGTCAGAGTCACTGGGCTTGTTTTGTGTGGATCAGAAATTTTAGTAATGTTTGCTCACACCATAATTTATTAACAAAAGTCAATACATTATCTAGCTTTATGTTCAGAGTGGTATAAAGAAACTAAAACTGTTAGCAGTATGGTTTTATATGGGCATAAAGCAGTATACTAAATTTATGAGCTTAAATTTTTTTTTACCAGAACCCAAGGGTCACTTTTCCTTATTGACCTGCCAATGGACGTGTATCTTAGCTCATAAAACTTTTTTTCACAGGAAGATAGGGAGAATAAAACTACATCACTCTGAATGTAAGATAAATTTACCTCAACCCAGAAGTCCCAAATCCTGGCAAATTCAACAACTACATCTCTACTTGTTCTTACAGGAAAGTTAATATCACCAAGACTACTGGATTCCCCCAAGTCATACATTCTCAGGTCACTCATGCTCCCAATGCTAGCCAGTGTTGATCATTCCCAATACTGAATCCTCCCTTCCATTTTACACAGAGTTTTGTCTGTACCTTTATTCCAAATCCCATCCTAGGAACCTGGATTCTAATTTCTCTGAAATAAAGATGACTATATAACAATTTTCTTCTTTCATTTGCATTTACTTCCAAATTTACCCATCTACTATTCTTCTACTAACATCTCTGAAGAGGGGGCTTCCCTGGTGGTTCAGTGGTAAAGAATCTGCCTGTCAACGCAGGAGACACAGGTTTGATCCCTGATCTAGGAAGATGCCACATGCTGTGCAGCAACTAAGCCCGTGCACCACAACTCCTGAGCCTATGCTCTGCAACGAGAAGCCGCTGCAATGAGAAACCTGCGCGCCACAACTACAGAATAGTGCCTGCTTGGCGCAACTAGAGAAAAGCCTGTGCAGCAGTGAAGACCCAGCACAGCCAGAAATAAAAATATAATTATAAAAAAAAACCCTCAAAAGGAAATCATACCTTTCACTCATACTCTTGGTACCATTTGACCCATGCCCTCTGTGACTACGGCCTGCCAATCATCTCCTTTTCTTATAACTTACAAACTTCTCTGTGCTTTCCCAGGATTACAAATAAGACCTGATGTTTCATTAAAAATCAAAACCTAAACCTAAATCCGAAAACTGTTCCCTTAAGTGGGAAAGTTATAATAATACTCAGTGTCAGAGAAAGTGTTGGGACGAGGATCATATTATAGCACTGGGGAAACTGCAAATTGGGATAACCCTTTGGTGAGTGATTTGTCACTACAAGATAAAAGTGTACCTACGCTCTCACAACTGTACTTTTAAGAAGTTACCTCACAGAATTACACAAACAACAGTGGAATTAGAAAAATTTCTCACCCTATATACAAAAACTCCTAGAAGAAAACAGGCAGAATGATCTTTGACATAAACTATAGCAATCTTTTTTTTTGGATCTGTATCTTAAGGCAAAGAAAATAAAAGCAAAAATAAGAAAGTAGGACTTAATTAAACTTATCCCTGGAGAAGGAAATGGCAACCCACTCCAGTAGTCTTGCTTGCCCGCGGACAGAGGAGTCTGATGGGCTACAGTCCACGGGGTTGCAAAAGAGTCAGACGTGACTTAGTGACTAAACAACAACAGCAATTAAACTTAAAAGCTTTTGTACAGCAAAAGAAATCACTGAAGAAACAAAAGACAACCCACCAAATGGGAGAAAGTCAGTGGGAATATAGTCACTATTTTACAAATAACTTGGGCTTCCCTTGTGGCTCAGCTGGTCAAGAATCCGCCTGCAATGTAGGAGACCTGGGTTTGATCCCTGGGTTGGGAAGATCCCCCGGAGAAGGGAAAGGCTACCCACTCCAGTATTCTGGCCTGGAGAATTCCATGGACTGTAGAGTCCATGGGGTCGCAAAGAGTTGGACATGACTGAGTGACTTTCACTTCACTTCACTTTTAAATGAAACATAAACTATAAAAATTTTGAATCACTAAGTCACACACCTGAACTAATACAATATTGTAAATCAACTATACCTCAATTAAAACATAAATAAAATAAATGAAAAAAGAGAAAAAAAGAATGAGGTAGTTCTCTACACCACTGTGAATAAACTTCATGACACAGTATACAGTTAGAGAAAAGCAATTTGCAATAACAGAAGGTACTGTGATTTCATTTTTGTAAAAAAAAATATTTTTTAAGTTCTGGATGGATAAATAACAAACCAGAGAAGTAGAAATGAAGTTACCGAGGGAAAGATTTCTATAATTTATATTGTTCTGAATACTTAAATTTCTTACAAAATGCATGTATGTTTGTAATTATAAAACAAAAACGTTCACAATCTCCTTTGTATTACTATAATCTCTCTCCTTCTTTGTCAAGCTTCTAGAAAATAATTGTAATAGACACACCTACTAAAGCTATATTTTAGAGAACAAGTCTAGTGGCATTTTCTCTTTGAACCATCTTGCTTGTTACAAGACCACATGACAGCAACTGACTCCTCTCTTAAAACTTATTTCCCTTGGAGTTCATGACATACATCTTGATTGGTTTTCTAGTTCTGGAGGCTGTTGCTCAGTTCTCTTATTGGGAACACTTCTACTTCCCTCTCTGAAATGCAGACGTTCCTGATGATTCTGTCCGTGTCTTTTTTCTCTTCCCTCTTGGTACTTTCTGATCAATCCTTGCCACATCATTGTATCTTCCTTCAATTATGACTTATAAATAGATTCATCTCGCCCACAATGCTCTCCAAAACTGTTGACCTGTTCAAGAATCTGTCGAAAAGCTGTGAAGGGATGTCTCTTCCTACCTCTCCAAAAACCAACTCATGCTAAAGCAATAAATAATCTTTATCTTGAAACTAGTTCGTTTCCATTCTCATTTAATGTATCACCATCCTCCTTGTTACTAAGATGAAAAGCCTCAGCTGTTTCAAATTCTGCTTTCCTTATTCCTCTTCAATAAATTGCCAAGTCATTCATTTATCTATTCATCAGATATTTGAGGACATACTCATATATACAATGGGGCTAGGGTTGGCAAATGTGGAAAACAAACATTTACTGAGGACTTGTTATGTGCCAGGTGCTGGGTATACAAACATGAGCAAGACCTGGTTCCTGTTCTCAAAGTGATTTTACTGGTGGAGATAGACATGAAGACATATGCTTTTTTAGGGGGGAGCCTAACTGTGTGGCATGCACAACTTTCCCAACCAGAGATCAAACCCAAGCCCCCTGCGTTGGAAGTATGGAGTCTTAACTACCGGACTGACAGGGAAATGCAAAACAGATCATTTTGAATATGATATGATACATGCTATAATTCAGGAATATGCATGGTGTTTGTTGTTGTTGCTCAGTCACCCAGTCGCATGACCCTATGTGACCCCACGAACTGCAGCATGCTAGGCCTCCCTGTCCCTCACCATCTCCTGGAGTTTGCCCAAGTTCATGTTCATTGCATCAGTGATGTCATCCAGCCATCTCATCCTCTGATGCCCTCTTCTCCTTCTGCCCTCAGTCTTTTCCATCATCAGGGACTTTTCCAATGAGTCATCTGTTTGCATCAGATGACCAAAATACTGGAGCTTCAGCTTCAGCATCAGTCCTTCCAGTGAATATTCAGGGTTGATCTCCCTGAAGATTGACTGGTTTTATCTCCTTGCTGTCCAAGAGACTTTCAGGAGTCTTCTCCAGCACCATAGTTCGAAGGCATCAATTCTTTGGCGTTCTGCCTTTATGGTCCAGCTTTCACAGCTGTATGTGACCACTGGGAAGACCATAACCTTGACTATACAGACCTTTGTCGGCAGAGTAATGCTCTGCTTTTCAACACAAAGTCTAGGTTTGTCATCGCTTTCTTGCCAAGAAGCAACTGTCTTCTGATTTCATGGCTGCAGTCACCATCTGCAGTGATTTTGGATCCCAAGAAGAGGAAATCTGTCACTACTTCCACCTTTTCTCCTTCTATTTGCCATGCAGTAATGGGGCTGGATGCCATGATCTTAGTTTTTTTATATTTAGTCTCAAGCCGGCTCTTTCCCTCTCCTCCTTTACCCTCATCAAGAGGTTCTCTAGTTCCTCTTTGCTTTCTGCCATTAGAGTGATATCATCTGCATACTTGAAGTTACTGATATTTCTATCCACCTATCTTGATTCCAGCTTGTAACTCATCCAGCTCGGCATTTCTCATGATGTGCTCAGCGTATAGATTAAACAAACAGGGTGACAGCAGACAGCCCCGTCATACTCCTTTCTTGATCTTGAAGAAATCAATTGCTCCATACAGGATTCTAACTGTTGCTTCTTGAAGAGAAACCTGGAGACAGGTCAAATGGTTTTTCAGGAGGCAGGTAAGATGGTCTGGTATTCCCATCTCTCTAGGAGCTTTTCACAGCATGGTGTTTATGGGGGCACTGCAGGGCATTTAACTCTATCTGCATAACTGAAGAGAAATTCCTGAAGCATTCAAACTAAATCTTGGTGGATAAGCAGGGGATAAGGAAGGACTTCCCTGGTACTCAGATAGTAAAGAATCTACCTGCAATTCAGGAGACCTGGGCTCAATCCCTGGGTCGGGAAGATTCCCTGGAGAAGGGAATGGCAACCCACTCCAGTATTCTTGCCTGGAGAGTTCCATGAGCAGAGGAGCCTGGCAGGCTCTAGTCCATGGGGTCACAAAGAGTTGGACACGACTGAGTGACTAACACACACACACAAGGAAGGATAGTAGGATGGAAAGATATAGTATTAGAAGGAAATGGTATTAGCGAATATACTAAATATCAAAACTTCACAATATATTTTGAGCAACTTAAAAAGTTTGGTACTGTTATAGCATCAAGTTTGGGTATCGGGAGTGCACAAGTGGAGGGTGAAGCAAGACAGATGGGAAAGGTAAGGTCATGAAAGGTTTGGTTTCTCATGTCATGGGGCTTGAACTTTATCTTGTCAGGAAGACGGAGTCATTAAAAGGCTCTAAGGAGAAAAATGACATGCTCCAACTTGAATTTATGAAAAATTACCCTGGCACAGTTTAGAGAATGGACTGGATGAGTGGGAAGGTTGCTGAAACAGCTCTGATGAGAGATGATGAGAGTCTGAAATAGAGAAGAAGTGGTAGAAATGGGAAGGAGGCAACTTTTAAAATATATTTAGGATTTAAAATTGGTAGAATTTGATAAGTGTCTGAATGTGCAAAGTGAGAGAGAGGAATGACATGACAATGAATGGCAGAATTTGGGTGGATAAGCGATAGAGAGAAGGTGGTGGTGGGGGCGGGGATTAAATGTAGCTTGAGGTGTCCATGAAACATCTGGAAAGATCGTTCAAGAGAACAGATGGATCAATAACCCTGCAGCTTTTTGCTTACTGGCTGACTGACTTTGGGGTGGTAGAGTTGAGAGAGACAGAGTTGAGAAAGTACGTGCTTTACTTTCAATTTTGCTAGTGAAGGAGGAAGTAAATCCATTCCTGTGAGTGAAAGAAATGGGTACTGAGGAGAAAAATAGTGATTTAGAGCCAGTATTGAGGCAATTCAAGGTAAAATGACCAAGAACAACAGTAACATTGTCCCTGCATGTTGACAGCCTAACAGAAATAGAAATCATTAGTTTGCTTTGGGGCTCAGGGGCATGGAGGTAAAAGCAGAGAAAGCAGCCTGAGAGCGTGATCTAGGGTGAGGATTCTACGAGGAGGGTGCTTCACACTAGAGGTCAAGGGAAATTTGTATACTGATAAAAGAAGAGTTTAGGTCAATCATGTGGTCTAGAGTGTACATGGGGAAAAAAGGAAGACAAAGGGGACTGAAAGACTGGCAAAAAAGGGGAGAAATGAAGGATTTAGATGTCTCTTTAAGATAAAACAAAGACAAAACAAAACAAGAAGAAAAGCAGACAAAACTTTTGGTATAGTCTATGTGAGAAATGAAAAAATGACTAGACTCAGGGGAAAGAGGTGGAGTATAAAGGGGGGGTACCAGTCAGCGATTTCTGTGATGGAAACTCAGGAGGGGAAAACAAGCTCTGGACGTGGCCATGGGTGATATGGCTAAAGAAAACTGGAGTGAACTGTGGAAGACAAATCTCCTTAGCTACGGAAACAGAGAGATCAACCACACGGATACTGGAATCCCACAGAATGAGGTTAGGAGATGTGGGGGGGAAGCGACTTTGAGTGGATGTCAAGTTCCAAGTGAGACAATGACAGAAAACAAAGCAAAGGAAGAATGGCTGTAAGACCAGATACCCTGAGATTCACAGAGAGGAGGAGGTTTGCTGCAGAGGAAATTATAGTTAAAAGTTTGAGATGTTGGTTCAATTAAAAAAAAAACAAAAAACTGTGAGCTTAAAAAAAAAATGTTTGAGGTATTGGAATGAGGAAGATGGTAAATGCTGGTACTACAGTCTGTGGTTTGCCAGATGTGACAGAAAAAACGGCCTGGAGAGCAGCATTCTTAGCAAAGATGCCAAATTGAGGCAGTGATTCACAGCATGATACACAATTCAAATTATCTGGGAAACATTTTAGAAGAGTGATGAGCTGTCCTTCCCACTCTTAGAAATGGAATGAATCTGTCTGGAGTGAGTCACATGGCATGCCTCCCTCTCTCCTTCTTTAAAGCTTCACAGACAATTCCACTGTCCAGCAAGTACTGAAAATCACTAAACTATGGCCAAGAATGGGAGAAATCATTTTTTGCATGTGAAAAGGCTGAGGATGAGAAGAGTTTAATGTCTGTGAGACAGGGGTTCTGTAAGGCACTTTTACGAAATGCTGGGGGGCAGAGGAAGGAAAGGGGTGCTATGGTGTGAGGAAAATTAGGGAAGGGAAGGTAGAGTTTTATGAGAATGAAAGCACAAGAGAGAAAATCAATACAAATTACTCAAATTTTGGCATGAGTCATTTAACAAAACTTGAAGGAGAACAAGTCCTTGATTTAGAAGATAGAATAGGGAAACATATCTATGAAATCTTTTCTTCCTTTCTCCAGTGGCCAGTTTAGGTACCAGTCATTCCATGTCTAAATGATTGCTATATTGTCCAATTTCTGGCTCAGTTATGGAATCAGCCATTTCTTCAAGGAGATCTTTTATTAATATCTTTTAATTTTTTTTAAAGCTGATAGAATTGGATTATCACTGCTCCTCAGTTCTCATAGGGTAAGAGACTATATGCATGTATGTATGTACATATGCACTAATTTATGTATCTAGGTAAATATATTGAAAATCATGAGTTTACACTATTATCTCCAATTCAAACCCCAAACCAAGAGTGTTCATTTCAGGTTTTTACCTTTCCATATATGTAACTCCATTCTGTAACAGAGAAGAAACTTGGCTACCATTTCCTTAATATAATTATTTACTTAATTAGTCCTCTTGTATGAAAATATTCCATCACGACTGCCATAATCCTTAGCCATCCCTCCCCTGCCAATCACCACAACACTGTTCTGGGTATTTCCACCAACACACCTCTATACAGGCACTCTCTACACTAAGTTCTGACTGAGCTACCTCTGAAGTGAGAAAGTCTTCTTCCTTGGAAGAAAAGCTATGGCAAACCTAGACAGCACAATAAAAAGCAGAGACATCACTTTGACTACAAAGGTCCATACAGTCAAGGCTATGGTTTTTTGAGTAGTCATGTACGGATGTGAGAATTGGACCATAAAGAAGGTTGAGCAGTGAAGAATTCATGCTTTTGAATTGTGGTGTTGTAGAAGACTCTTGAGAGTCCCTTGGACTCCAACGAGACAAAACCAATCAATACTAAAGGAAATTAACCCTGAATAGTCATTGGAAGGACTGATGCTGAAGCTGAAGCTCCACTACTTTGGCCACCTGATGTGAAAGAACTGACTCACTGGAAAGGACCCTGATGCTGGGAAAGATTGAGGGCAGGAGGAGAAGGGGGCAATAGAGGTTGAGATGCTTGGATGGCATCACCGACTCAATGGACATGAGTTTGAGCAAACTCAGGGAGATAGTGAAGGACAGGGAAGTCTGGCATGCTGCAGTCCATGGGGTCGCAGAGTTAGACACAACTTAGCAACTGAACAACAACAACAACAGAGATCTTATAAGCAATATTAAGCTGTCTAACAAACATTACTGAAGTTGCAGAAGGAGAAGAGATAGAAAATGAAGTAGAAAAAATATTTGAAATAGTACGTTAAACAAATAATGGCAGACTATTTCCCAAATATGATGAAAAATGTTGACTCACAGCTGACAGCCAAACTGTTGAAAACCAAAGACAAAGATGATTGCAAACGACCAGATAAAATTTCAGTTACATACAAAACAATGATTTTGACAGCAAACTTCTCGTAAGAACAATGAAAGCCAGAAAATAGTTTTGTTTTAAAAACAAAAAATAAGAAAACCCAAAATTTCATCTTAGAATTATGTATCTCATGAAAATATCCTTCAAGAAAAGGAAGGAGAAATAACATTTTCAGATAAACAAAAACAGGGAAAATGTATTGTTAGCAGACCCACACTACAAGAAGCAATATGTTTTTTCAGGTTGAAAGAATCAGTTAGAAACCTGGGTCTAAGCAATGATGAGCATCAGAGATAGTACATATGTGAATAAATATGAAACTCTGTATTTTCTTATTCTTCCCTTAATGTCATTAAAAGATATTTGTGTGTGTGCTAACTCATTTCAGTTGTGTCCAACTCTCTGCGGCCCCATGGACTGTAGCCTGCGAAGCTCCTCTATCCATGGGATTCTCCAGGCAAGAATACTGGAGTGGGTTGCCATTTCCTTCTCCAGGGGACCTTCCCGACCCAGGGATCAAATCCACGTCTCTTGTGTCTCATGCACTGGCGGGTGGGTTCTTTATCACTAGCGCCACCTGGGAAGCCCCATTAAAAGGTAAATGCATATATAAAGAAGAGAATTTATAATACACTGAACTGTAATATATATGACAATAATATCACAAAGAATGGAGAGGTAAATATATAATATAAAAGTTCTTTAGTCTACATAAAATGACACAATGTTAGTATTATATACTTTAATAAGTTAGGAAAATATATTATAATCTCTATAGAAGTCACTAAGGAAATCAAAGAGCTATAGCTAATGAAATAATAGAGAAATTGTTTAAAAATGGGAAAAGATTACTATTCTCCCTTTCCCCTCCTGAAAAAAGTAGAAAAGGAAAAACAGAGGAACAGAGAATAGATATGATTAGCAGGAAGGAAATCCAATAGTATCAATAATTAAAGTGAATTAAACATTCACGTCAAATAGAAGGAAGACTATTAGGCTACAGAAAAATGCAAAGCCCAAGCCACATATTGTTTACAAGAGTCACACTTTAAATGTATAAGGGTAAATAGGCTGACACAGAGGATAGAAGGAGGTAAGCAAAGCAAACAGTACACATGGAAGGCTAGAGCGGTTGTATGATCTCAAATAAAGTAGATGTTAAGAAAAAGAGTAGAACCAAAGATAAGAGAAATATTTCATCATTAAAATATTTCATTGTGATTAAAGGGGGCAAATCATCAGACACATAACATTCCCAAGTAATATGCATTATCTAAAACAGTTTCAAAATACACATAGAAAACTAATAAGAGAAAGGAAAAGATAGAGAAATGCACCGTTATGCTTATACAACCTATTAAGATTTGAGGGATACAGAAGGTAAGTGCTTAAATCCTTTTTCTAGAAAAGAAGAAAAGTTTAAAGTCAGTGACATAATGGGACTTTCCTGGTGATCCGGTGGTTAAGATTTCATGCTCCCAAAGCAGAGGCATGGGTTCAATCCCTGGTCAGGGAACTAAGATTCTGCATGTCACAAAGCATGGCCAAAAAAAAAAAAAGTCAATGATATACTATTCCATTTTACACAGCTAGAAAAATAAGAGCAAACTAGATATAAGGCAAGTAAAAAAAAGGAAACAATGAAGAGTAGAAATCCATGAAATAGACAACAATAAAAACATAAAAGCTAGCCCTTTAAAAGTTATAATAAAACTGATAAACTCCTAATCCAAGACAAACTAAGAAAAAGAAAAAAACTTATGAATATCATCAATCAGAGAGGGGATATCACTGTAGATGGTACAGATAGTAAAAGAATATTAAAGCTATCTCATGAACAACTTTATGCCACCATATTCAATAATTAAGATGAAATGAAATGCACACATCTCTTGAAAGAAAACAACTTGTTAAAATTGACTCAAGAAGAAACAGGAAATACATGAATAGCCTCATATCTATTAAAAGAATTGAATTCATAATCAAAACATCCCTACAAAGAAAACTGATCAGATAACTGGTATCTTTTATCATATTTAAGCAAGAAATATTACTAATTTTATACAAGCTTTCAGTAACTAAAAGAGGAGGGAATTCTTCTCAACTCATTTCATATTACTATGTGATACCAAAAGCTTATTAAATTATTACAATAAAGTAATATTACAAACTGGTATCCCTCATGAAACAATGTAAATGTTCATCAACAAATGAATTGATAAACTTGTTGTGGGGTACTTATACAACGCACTGCTACTCAGGAATTTAAAAAGTAATGGACTAATGAAGTATGCAGCAACATGCAAAGATCTCCAAAACATACAGTGAGTAAAAGATGTCAATTACATGCATACTGTATGACATCATTTATATGAAAATTCAGAACATGCAAAGCTGTCTTAAGTGACAGAAATTAGATCACTGGGTCAGGGGTTTGTGAGGGGCTTACCGAAAGTAGAGCAAAGTACTCTCTGGAACAATGGATACTTTTTATAGTAACTGGGCTGTTACTTACACAGGTATATTCATTTGTTACAACACAAACTTCTTGTACATTTTAATTAAATGTATATTTAAAATTGAAAAAAAAAGTTAAAACAGCAAAGGAATTACCAAATAAACTTTTCGATAGATATACTGAGATAATATCAAAATTATAAACTATATTTTGTTTCCAAACCTACACAGAATTGGGTACTAAGTTGAAGAACCATTCATTCACTGTGCACACATTTCGGACCATACATTCTTTGTGTGAGAGACCACAAAGTCAAAACCTAACTGTCAGATGATCAGTGTTTCTCATATTTCATACAGTCCAGATAAAATATGAACAAAATTCACTGAGGGTCTCTGTCTAATATAAGACATCATTCACTGATATGATGAAATTACCAGAAATAATTCTCTGTTGTTCTTCACTGGCATCTGTTGGAGCTGTTAAAGTGATGGTAAAATGCTCAAAATCAAGACAGCAAATGCCTAAAATGGCATTTAGGACTGCCACACTGTATAAGTCATTCTTAAGTTATTAAGATTTTATTGAACTGTATCTCCATATTTTAATCTTATAAAATACTAGATGGGAAACTCTGAGTAGCTCCAATTTAGGATGGGGAAAGAAAAACACATTTTCAGTTCTTCAAGTTCAGTAAAATTCTAATAATCCAAAACTCCTTGAACTTTTCTTTCTATTTTTCCCAAATCTAATATCGCGATAGTCTGCTTGAACTTCAATAGTGAATTTTAAATGTCATTCAGGACCAATTGAATACCACTTGTATTTGCATTCCTTAAAAAGCAGAAAAACATTAACCTTTTGTTTTATTGAATTAAAATGCCACAGAAATGCTGATGTAGTCTTGAGAGACTGGAATACTTTTACAAAGAAGAAGAGCTGTCACTTATTAAACACAAAGAACAATTACTTGATAGGATGCCTTCTGACAAAAAGCAGATTGGTATTCTCATCATAGAAAAGGCATTATAAAAAAAATCTAGCCAAGACCTCTGAGATTTGAATAATTTAAAGCTGCATTTGGTGCAATTTGAATTTTTCTTTAGGGAGGCAAAGTTAAATACCTTTAATTTGTTCTAATTATTTCAAATTTGCAAGTTAATTATGGCTGATCATTAAATAACAAAAAGGACTATCATCTCCATAGAGTTTTACCTCCTACCCTCTGAATTACTTAAGCTAGATTTTAGTATGCATGAATTAACTTTCTAAATAATCACACGGTTTGACTAAATGGCTCAGTAAAATGAGCTCTGATCCTCAGAATAAGCATTAATGGACATTAGAAATGCTATTGGGACTCATGTTACTTACATTATAAGTATTTTTAATGGGGCCTTATTTACTAATCTTTATGTACTGTTCAAGTTAGAACACCATATAGATACATTATTCTGCTTTACTAGAGGAAAAGCCCAATCTTTGAGACAATAAAAACAAATGCCTGTTTAATATCAACTAAATTCATTTTAAAATTATGCAGGGATGTGATGATGGATTTTTAACTTGTTTCAGCTGTTCATCTCAATGAATCAATCCAGCAAAAATAGTCTGCTTGGTCTGTAAATGGAATATTATGGATCCACTGATGTGGTAAATGATTCTGAAACAGGAGTAGCAAAAGGAGGCCCAATAAGATATCATTTAATTCCACCTGCTACTTCCAAAGGAAGAATTCATGGTTTCTTATTTTGTGAGTTTCTAGTTAGCATTTCTCTGCATACTTGGCTACCAATGAATGTGAAGCCAGATGGCATATAACCCTAATGCTTATAACTCTTAAAAATAATTTTCCTCAATGTCACAACTAAATTGTCACATTCCCCAGAGATGTACTTGTCAATGAACAAAATATTTTGAAACCAAAGAGTTAAAAGAGTAAATTTTCAAAAATGAAGTATTTGACATACTGTCAGATCTTTATATGTTCCCACTCCAAAATCACAGTTCAAATTTTATTTCCATATATCAAGTAAATATTGTCTGAGAGCCTACTGTGTGTCAGTTGTATTTGTGTATGGAAGTACACAGGGGAGTAAGTGCTACATCCTTGAATATTTACAGGTAAACAAGAAGAGATAGCTAGCTCAACAACGAGCACACAATGGCAGGTGTTATGGTAGCAGTATAAGTGAAGTGCTTTCCTGATAGCTCAGTTGGTAAAGAATCTGCCTGCAATGCAGGAGACCCTGGTTCGATTCCTAGGTTGGGAAGATCCCCTGGAGAAGGGGAAGGCTACCCATTCCAGTACTCTTGGGCTTCTCTGGTGGCTCAGCTGGTAAGAATTCACCTGCAATGTGGGTTCAAATTTTAATGCAGGAGACCCTGGTTCAATCCCTGGGTTGGGAAGATCCCCTGGAGAAGTGAAAGGCTCCCCACTCCAGTATTCTGGCCTGGAGAATTCCATGGACTGTATAGTCCATGAGGTTGCAAAGAGTCCCACACGACTCTTTGTGAGGATTTTCACTTTCGCTTTTCATAGGGAGCTGAAAAATAACATGAAGCTTCCAAGAAGGGAATGAGGGGTCATGAATCAGATGAGGTAAGAAGTCAGTTAAAAGAAAAGAAAATTTAACAGCATATACTATACAGCGCACGTGTGCACGCGCGCGTACACACACACACACACACACACACACACACACACACACATACTGAGAATACCAAAACAGCTTATCTGCCTCCTGAGAAATCTGTATGCAGGTCAAGAAGCAACAGTTAGAACTGGACATGCAACAATGAACTGGTTCCAAATTGGGAAAGGAGTACATCAAGGCTGTATATTGTCACCCTGCTTATTTAACGTATATGCAGAGTACATCATGCAAAATGCCAGGCTGGATGAAGCACAAGCTGGAGTCAAGATTGCTGGGAGAAGTATCAGTAACCTCAGATAAGCAGGTGACACCACTCTGATGGCAGAAAGTGAAGAGGAACTAAAGAGCCTCTTGATGAAAGTGAAAGAGGAGAATGAAAAAGCTGGCTTAAAACTCAACATTCAGAAAATGAAGATCGTGGCATCTGGTCCCATCACTTCATGGTAAATAGATAGGGAAAAAGTGAAAACAGTGAGAGACTTTCTTTTCTTGGGCTCCAAAATGACTGCAGATGGTGACTGCAGCCACGAAATTAAAATATGCTTACTCCTTGGAAGAAAAGCTATGACCAACCTAGACAGCATATTAAAAAGCAGAGACATCAGTTTGCCAGTCCATATAGTCAAAGCTATGGTTTTTCCCATAGTCATGTATGGATGTGAGAGTTGGACCATAAAGAAGACTGAATGCCAAAGAATTGATGCTTTTGAGCTATGGTGCTGGAGAAGACTCTTGAGAGTCCCTTGGACTGCAAGGAGACCAAACCAGTCAATGCTAAAGGTAATCAACCTGGAATGTTCATTAGAAGGACTGATGCTGAAGCTGAAAATCTAATACTTTGGCTACCTGACGCCAAGAGCCGACTCATTAGGAAAGACCCTGACTCTGGGAAAGACTGAAGGTAGGAGGAGAAGGGGACGACAGAGGACAAGATGGTTGGATGGCATCACTGACTCAAAGGACATGAGTTTGAGCAAGCTCTGGGAGATGGTGAAGGACAGGGAAGGCTTGTGTGCTGCAGTCCATGGGGTCGCAAAGAGTTGGACATGACTGAGCGACTAAAGACATACAAAAGGCACTGGCTTGGTCCCTGGTCCCAAAAGATGTAGCCATCCTCATATAGAATTTACTTATGTAAGGATACCAAATCCCTTAGGTATGTTTGGTAGAATAATGGTGTTTGCTGCTGCTGCTGCTGCTGCTAAGTCGCTTCAGTCGTGTCCGACTCTGTGCGACCCCATAGACGGCAGCCCACCAGCCTCCGCCGTCCCTAGGATTCTCCAGGCAAGAATACTGGAGTGGGTTGCCATTTCCTTCTCCAGCGCATGAAAGAGAAAAGTGAAAGTCAAGTCGCTCAGTCGTGTCCGACTCTTAGTGACCCCATGGACTGTAGCCTACCAGGCTCCTCTGTCCATGGGATTTTCCAGGCAAGAGTACTGGAGTGGAGTGCCATTGCCTTCTCCGATAATGGTGTTTAGAAGACAATAAATAATTTGCAAGCAGAAAACACCTAATTTAGATCTGCATGGCATAAGAGAGAGAGGATCTGGCCCTGGTTAGCACAGTTTAGTAGTTTAGTATACTAGCTTTGGTCACACAGAACTGGGCACTCTACAGCTATTTATCTGATAGACTTCTTAAATAACTTACTTAAAGTTACTGAGCTGAATCGCCTCATTTCTAAAATGAGGTAAGTAACAGTATGTAGGATTGTTGGGAGGAGTAAATGAATTAACGCATAAGATACACAAAGGTGTACCCAGCACATAAGTACTACATAAATGTTATCAACAGCATTTATTATCATTACTTCTGTCATAATTAAATGAAGTATTTAAAATAGAGCAACATCTAGTACATTGTACCTTCTCAATAAGTTATTACAGACTAGCTAAATAAATGGATGGTATAATCACTGAGAATGATGGAGAAAGAGGAGGTCAGTGGGGTAGTGGGAGAGATAACTAAATCTGAAAACCTTGAATTTGAGGGACCCTATGTCATTTGGGCTAGATAACTTTATCATGCAATTATAAGGACAGTTTTGGGCCTCAGGAGGGAAAAGCTGAGACCTGAGATAAAGATTTTAGAGTTATCAGCATAGAAATATGATCTAAAGTCACCGGAATGAATTAAATTTCCCACAGAGAGAAATAATACTGATTGGAGGGAAGAGAATGGAATTGTCACTACTTAAACAGTATGTAGAGGCAAAGGAAAAGTAAAATACTCTGTGGGAGAGGGGAAGCAAAAGCAATAGGGAGAGAGTTTCCAAAAGGGACATAAGCAGAGAAAGAACAAATAGTATCAAGAAAGCAAGGGATTGAAAGAGATGTCAGAAAGGTTGGCTGTGTTGCTAGCTACTGAGAAGTCAAGTAGGATGAGGACTGAAAAGAAGTAAAAAGATTTGGGAATTAAGAGGATACTCATGACCATGATTCAGTAGACGAGGACTAAATGGAAAATGAGAGAGCAGAAGCAGAGACCATGTAGATTATGCTATCAAACATGTTTGGAAAAAGACAGGGCAGTGATTCAATGGCAAGGCAAAGATGAGAGGTTTTTGTTGTTTTCTAAGAAGGATCTTTAAACATATAGAGAAAGAGCCCCAAAATGTTTGAGAAGTATTGATACAGTGAAATTGTTGAGAAAATAGGATGGGAATGTGAACGAGGCACTGATGCAGGAGCTTTGTGGATCTGAGACACACTATTGGACCATGAAGCAGTTACACCTTATGGGTTTTAAATTAAGAACTCTGGAGAGAAGTCAGTGTTTCACATAAAGATGGGGTCTTCACCATATAATTAGAAATTGGGCTTCCCTTGTGGCTCAGTTGGTAAAGAATCCACCTGCAATGCGGGAGACCTGGGTTGGGAAGATCCTCTGGAGAAGGGAAAGGCTACCCATTCTGGCCTAGAGAATCCCATGGACTGTATAGGGGGTCACAAAGAGTCAGACACGACTGAGCAACTTTCACTCACCATATAATTAGTAATTAGGGCAGACCTCATTTTTAGTGAAGGTATACTTTGTACTTGAAGATGTCACTAGATTATATATAATTTGCTCCCTCACCAAAAGGAATGTAGCTGGAATTTTATTAATTATAAGATGTTTATTTTTATTCTTCCCAGAAGCAGCAACAACTAACAGAGAGTGAAGAAAAAGAGAATGGTGATGAAGCTGTGCTAAATAAAACACTGTGCTGTATCCATTACCAAACCACTAATTTAGAGTTCTGTTGCACTGATCTTAGAAATGCCTTCAGAATTTCTCTGTGGCCTTCAATAAGGAAAATAGCTCTTGAAGCTAATTAATGTACATTTTAATGTGGAATGTGCATTTTTTAACTTTTTAAAAATATGTAAAAGAAGACTGACAGTTGGGAAGATGAAAATGTCAGTTTAATATAAACGAAGAAAGAGTTCCCATTACATAATCAATTTCCTAAGGGCAGTTACCATGTTCTTCTCTTTTCTGCACCCCCAGAAATGCATTCATTCTATGGAGGTGGACGTCGGAGAAGAGGCACAACACACATCTACTGAAGAGACAGTTATCGTTTGGAAGACATTTGTGGAATGAAAACAACAGAACTCTGAGTTAATTCACTGCTACCTCTTCCTTGCATTGTGGATCATTCATAGTCATTCCTTAGTCTATAATCCATAATTTCATCAAAGCATGCATTTAAAAATCATCAAAATCTGGTATAAGATGAGAAAAGGAGGACATGTTTATATTATGCCAAAAAATCTTGCCAGTGAGCTGTGAATACAAAATTTTAAAACAGACCAATCCAATCCAAGGTATTAAAGACCTATAAAGTTATTGGAAATGTCAAAAACCTTATGGTGGTCAGTTAAGGACTGTGGTTGAAAATATTTCTTAAAAAAAAACAAGGTCTAATGGTGACCAGAGTGTTACTGAAGATGCAAGGTGAGAACAAGTCCACGTTTCTGCTATCTCTAAAGCAGTGGTTCTAAAAGTACGGTCTGAGAATGTAAAAAATATTCTTGAAAATACTAAGATATTATCTATCTTTTTCACTTTCAGTCTCTCACAAGGGTACAGTGAGAATACCTGACATGTGACATCACAGCATATTGAATGCAGTGAGAAAACAGCCAAACATTAAAGAGATGTGCAAAAATGTACATCAATACTTTTTTCACTAAATTTTTTTGTTGTGGAAAATATATTTTTTATATGCAATGAGTTTACTACTATTATTTTAAATGAATATTTATTTTTACGTTTTTATTTCTAGTACAGTAATACGTAAACCTACATTAAATGAATTTAATATACATAAAAGTTCCTTGGGGAACTCCATAAAGTATATGGCTGTAAAGGAGTCCTGAGATCAGAATACTGGAGAACTGCTACTCTATGTAGCATGATAAATGATGAGTCCATGGAAATAATTACCAACATGCTCTTCTGGCATCAATATGGAAGATTCCAGAGAATCAATGGCAGGAAAAATTTTCCTGCAAAAATGTTTAATTAAAAAAGTTATTATACAGTAAAATTGACCTTTGTGGGTAAGGTATGTTATTCTATGAATCTTAACACACATGTGGATTCTTTAAACCATCATCACAATGAAGAAACAAAATTGTTCTAGCACCCTAAAAAACTCCCTCTACTATAGAATTTGTACGCAGTCACTTTTCCCATCCCTAAGCTAACTCTGGCAAGAGCTGGTATATTCTCTGTCACTATTGCTTTGTTTTTTTACAGAATGGCATGTACATAAAATCAAACAAGATTCAGTTTTTTTTTTTTTTTAAGACTAGCTTCCTTAATTCAGCACATCTTTGAGATTCACTTAAGCTTCTGTGTGTGTCAATATTACATTCCTTTTTATTTCTGAGTAGTTTTCCATTGTGTGGACTTAGCACAGTTTATTTATCCATTCACCCCCTGAAGGACCTTTGTGTGATATCCGGTCTGGGCTATAGGAAATCAAGTTTCTGTGAATGTGCAGCTAACCAAAGGAAGCTCCTGAATTTCAGTCCGAGGGTAAAGCAGGAAGTCTTCTGGCTCTTACCACTGATAACAGCATGGATTAAAAGGAGCCCAGTCCCTGCATTCTCAACAAACGTTTTGTGACAAACTTCAAAAATATCACCCAAAGTTTCTGAGATCAGACTCTATCATTTACATTAAAGGGAATTCCTATTCTCCATTTATTGAAGTAAACTTATCTTCCAATAAACACCCTGAGAATTCATCAGGAGTTCCAATTCCAAACTGCCTTTCACTTTTGCTCATTTAAGAAACTCACATTAACCTCGCCTGATCAGCAATCATTGCAAAAATAACCCATTTTCTGGCATTTACAGAATCATTTGTTTGGGATCTGACTGCTGAGTAATATCAATTAGCAAGAGGTCATCAAAGGCTTCCTCATCTCCTTGGACAAATAGAACAAAGAATCTCCCTCTAAGGCTTTGATTATGGTTATATAATGAGACAACCAAACTGGTAATGTGAGATTTAGAATCAACAAATTTTCTGTAAAAATCTGGGGCACATCAACATACTACAAGATCTTTTATGTTTTCATACACTTTATATGACTGTAAGTATATACACACCATTCTTCACCACAGGGGTCTCTTAGAACTGGCTCATAGCCTCTGACAGCAGGAAGCTCTGGGTAAATGAAGAGCAATTTTGAAATCCCTCCTTTTTTTTTTTTTTTCTTTTTGCCAGTGGGTACTATTCATAGAACCATCACCCACTGAAATAAATGAGAATGCAATAAATAGAAAGCTGGGCAAAAAGAAAAAAATAGCATGTTAGAGAGGTTTAAAGAAAACACTTAAAAGGACCCATAATTAGAGCAGCCAGCTTTGAGCTATAAAATTGTGGTTTCATTATAGTTTGTATGGGCCATGGCCTAGCACCCATTTGACCCAGAACCCTCCAACAGTATGAAAAGTCCCAGAGTATAAGGATAAAATGAAAGCCTTTAACTACCCCAGTATGACTCATTTAAAGGAAATCAATCATGCTACCTTAATGTTAATAGTTATATATAATTTACACAAAGACAGTCCTTTGCATGTTTTTCCCATATAATGTTTGTTGCTATTGGGGTTACTGTATGGTTACCAGATGAACCATAGTTCTAAAATTCTGTTAAATTGAAAACTAGTCTCTGTTGAGTTGTGCTGTTTGGCAAAAATGCTTCTGTGCAGTGTGTTTCATCAAAAACCTCACTGCTACGTGTCACACTGAATTGCTTGTTGGAGAAAAGTGAGAGGCTGGAGCAGGGAGTTGCTATGTATGAATATATAATAACCACTTGGTCATGAAAAACAAATCATGACAGCTTATTATGTCTATTAGTTCATTCAGTTAGAGATGCAAGCTCCCTTCACACTGCTCAAAGGCTTTACAAGCACAAAATCAAGGGATGAGAAGCCATGGCTCCAAAGGTTGACTTCAGATAGCACTACTCGGCCACCTTTGGCACATACCTGCTCTGGAAAGCAAAGGCAATTATGATATAACTTGGAATTTCCAGTGGCCATAAAAATACATAAGAACTATTTGTTAGAGATAAAGACAATAGCACCATAATAAAATGTTTACTGTACATCAGTTACAGTACAGTAGAACATGTAGGAATTCTAAAGTATTTCACACGACAAGCACCACTTGAACACAGAAAGGGTTCTGTCTAGTTGGTTGTAAAACCAGATATCTGAATCTGCTGGGAACTTTCCAGAAATGGAGATGCCTGAGCCCCATTCACAGAAATGGTGGTTTAATAGGGTGAGGTTAAATATCCTTTGCTTCTTCCATTATTTCTGCTATAACATGGACTTCAGTATCCATAGCTCCAAGAGAGGACTAACTAACATCTATCTGTAAGATTCCCTCTTTGTTGTTCAGTTGCTCAGTCATGTCTAACTCTTTCCGACCCCGTGGACTGTAGCATGCCGGGCTTCTCTGTCCTTCACCATCTCGCTGAGCTTGCTTAAACTCATGTCCATTGAGTCAGTGGTGCCATCCAACCATCTCGTCCTCTGTTGTCCCCTTCTCCTCCTGCCTTCAATGTTTCCCAGCATCAGGGTCTTTTCTAATGAGTCAGCTCTTCGCATCAGGTGGCAAAAGTATTGGAGCTTCAGTTTCAGCATCAGTCCTTCTAATGAATATTCAGGGTTGATTTCCTTTAGGATTGACTGGTTTCATCTCTTTGCAGTCCAAGGACTCTCAGGAGCTTTCTCCAACACCACAGTTCAAAAGTGGTGCTCAGTTCTTCGGTGCTCAGGCTTCTTTATGGTCCAACTCTCACATCCGTACATGATTACTTGAAAAACCATAGCTTTGACTAGACAGATCTCTGTCAGCAAAATAATGTCTCAGTTTTTTAATATGCTATCTAGGTTTGTCATAGCTTTTCTTCTAAGGAACAAGCGTCTTTTAATTTCATTGCGCCATAGTTTATTGTGATCCACACAAAGGCTTTAGCATAGTCAATAAAGCAGAAGTAGATATTTTTCTGGAATTATCTTGCTTTTCCTACGATCCAACGAATGTTTGCTATTTGATCTCTGGTTCCTCTGCCTTTTCTAAATCCAGCCTGAACATCTGGGCATTCTTGGTTCATGTACTGTTGAAGCCTGGCTTGGAGAATTTTGAGCATTACTTTGCTAGTGTGTGAGATGAGTGCAATTATGTGGTAGTTTGAACATTCATTGGCACTGCCCTTCTTTGGGATTGGAATGAAAACTGACCTTTTCCAGTCCTGTGGCCACTGCTGAGTTTTCTAAATTTGCTAGCATATTGAGTGCAGCACTTCAACAGCATCATACTGTTTTATCTGCATCCCACTAGTTTTTAATATGTTGCACTTTTTACTTGCATTCAGTTCTATATGTACAATTTTAATTGTGGAGTCAGTGTGGCCTACAAAATAATTTATATTTTCAACAGATACGCATTTTGTCATTTTCCCTGCAGCCCTACAGGCATGGGTGTTATCATTCTTTAATTTTTGCCAATATACAAAATGAGAAGTGACAGCTGACTGCTTTTTCCTTGATGAATAAGAAGTTAATCATGTAAGAATCTAGTGACAGACCATTCCAGGCAGAGTAAACAGCCAGTACAAAGGGACTGGCATGAAAATAAGCTTAGCATATTAGAGAAACTGAAAGGCCACTGTGGCTGGAATATCCTGAGCAGAGTGACAGCTGTGTACAATGAGCCCAGAGAGGTATGCAAGAGCCATGTCATGGAGGGCCTGGCAGAGCTTGAATCTGTATTTCAAGTATGATTGGAAGCCAGTACAGGGTTTTCAGCAGAGGACTGAAAAGTGGATATCCTAGAAGCAGGGTCAACAATATTTATTAATGAACTAGATACGGAGGGTGAAGAAAAAAGGGAAATAAAGTCAAGGTGGCGTATGCAGTTTTGGTTTTGAGCAACAGAGCACAAATGCATTTGAAAATGCCTAAGTTTGGGTTTCTCAAACATTTTGTCATCTTAGTGGTATTCTGTAGGAGAGAGTGGTAACCACATATTCAATCCAATTTTTTAGATCATAAATCATTTTATAATTAAGAAACATGTTCAGAATCAATATCTAGTTTATTGGCATCTAATATACAGAATTCACCACTCTAAATTTTCTTTTCTTAATGAAGTTTAACCATCTATCCTCCTGGTACTTCCACAGTTTTCCATAAATCTTCAAGGTTACCAACAAATGTTCTTACTTACAGTGATTTTTACTATCCTGAGATGCAGACAAACTAAGCTAGAAGAGTTGATTTTAATACATCTATATCGAAGTATATATGTAAACTCCTCACCTATCTTTTGCTTCAGTTTTCATGTACCAATCATTGTTCAACTCTTTATAGACCAAAGATAATTTATCTTGAGAAGAAAAATAATCACTTGGTAGAGTGTTAACACACTCATTGCCATGTGTTAACACATCATGTGTGTTAGTCACTCAGTTGTGCCTGACTCTTTGCGACTCTGTAGACTACTGCCCGCCAGGGTCCTCTCTCCACGGGATTCTCCAGGCAAGAATACTGGAGTGGGTTGCCACTGCCTTCTCCAGGGAATCTTCCTGACCCAGAGATTGAACATGGGTCTCCTGTATTGCAGGCAGATTCTTTACAGTCTGAGCCAGCAGGGAAGCTCCTAACACATCACAGGTCCTAAATAATAAGGCTGTTTTTGGTTTGCACTTAATCCTTTAAACAGTATCAAATCAGCTATTCCAGTCATCCATGACATGTTTTAAAATCCTAAACCTATTTCGGGCTCTAGTATGTTCGACAGTTTCCTGCTTTTCTTTGAAATCTTCTTAAAACTTACTCTTCAAACATATCTTTTATTTGTGCAGTGATGATCTCAAGAATCCTCTTTTAATTCCTCAACTAATTTATGTTTGCATGGTTAGAATTATACTTTGAGTTTCACAGCTCTTTCAACTTTTACCCTTTTGAATCTCAGCTCAGAAGATCATGCTTCTCTTTTCTTTGCCTTTCTTAACTTTTGGTTACACCTCTAATTACTATCAATTTTTCATTTGTCAGAAGTAGGGTGAATATGTCAACCCTATGATTGTCTTCATCTCCTTTTAGGATGTGAAACGCTATCAAGAGGCAGTCAAGAAGACCTCTTAGAGTGAAATAAAATTTCCAGTGGTCCTTTCTCTTTGATTTTATCCAAATGCTTTCTAGTGTAATGACAAGTGAGAGTTCCTTTTCTCTTAAATCTGACCTATAGCCATATTGTCACACTTAGATGAATAATTTTATTTAAAGAGTCTCAACAGGTTTTTTTTTTTTTCTAAATAACGATATAGACAGAGGTTTTAATGATGGCATACTTCTTTCTTATGAAGTATGTGAGGCCTACATGCCTCTGAATGGGTATAAGGGAATCATGAAATAACCTGAAAAACTCCATTCTCATAGCAGACAATAGTAGATTTTCTTGATTCTGCCAGGACTTAAAACATTTTCTTTACTGATTTTGTGATTTAAAATTGTTGGGCATGTCCCTAATGGTAACTGAATTTATTCTTTTTCAAATTTATTTATTTATATTACACATTGATAAAATGAAACTTGGATTTTGCCTCTACAGTTTCTTTAAACTCTAAAACTGTGAAATTTCATCTTCATATTCATCCAATGTTCATAGCAGCACTGTTCATAAAATTGCCAAGATATGGAATCTACCTAAGTGTTGTCCGTTGACAAATGAATGGATAAAGATGTGGTATGTATATATATGTGTATGATATATATATATATATATATATATGTATATATACCACATACACACACACATACATACATAATGGAAACTAATCAACTGTAAAAAAGAATGAAATTTTGCCATCTGTGACAACATTGATGGACTAAGAGTATTATGCTTAGTGAAATAAGTCAGACAAAGACAAATACTGTATGATATCACATATATGTGGAACCTAAAAAATACAACAAACTAGTGAATATTATGAAAAAGAAACAGACTCACATATATAGAGAACAAATTAGCAATTACTAGTGGGGAGAGTAGGAACATAGGGTACAGGACTAAGAAGGACAAACTATTTTGTATAAATTAAGCTTCAAGGATATACTGTACAACAGGGAATAGCAAATATTTTATAACTGTAAATGGAGCATAACCTTAAAAATTATGAACCGTTATTTAGTACATGTATAACGTATATATTGTATATTAACTATACTTCAATAAAAAATAATAATGAATTTAAAAAAATCCTCATAGGAAAGCCAAGATAAGAATGTTGATTATCTGGCTCATGTGGAAAAAAAAAATGGTGCATAAACATACTGATTTCTTCCAATTCCAAAACATACATTTTAACCCTAAAAAAGGTACAATTTATATTGTATAAGTAGGTAGAATAGAGACTCTTTTTTCTGTTTATAGCGACATATTTTTCTATTTGCCACCTATCTGACAGTGCTTTTCCCATTAAGAAAGCCTGAAATTTCTAAAATCTACCCACTTGCTCAGTCTTACACTTCCAGATTCCTTTTATTAGTTTCTTCATTTTTTTTTTCTAGAAACTCATCAGCCTTTCTACTGAGGTGGAGTTTAAAATGGTATCCTTTTCCACTTTTTCCTCAAAGACACCTGTTTTCACATAAAACACTTATGACTGAAAGACAAATAGAGCAAAATTTCTGCAGTTTATCAGAATAGTAAACTATCTCATGGGTAAAAATTACACTTTTATGCAGAACTACAGCCTTTTCTGTTTTTTTTTGTGAATTTCCTGGCTGGTTCTCTGGATGAACTACAAGACCTTTTGATTTCTTTAATAATAAAACCATTATTTTCTTATACCATTAAGCATTTTTGCTCTTCACTTCTTTAACAAAGAATAAGGATTATATAATCTCATACCAAACCACAAGGAATTCAAAATAATTACTCATCTTTCTCATCTTCCATGAGCAATAAACCCATTTTTTTCCATTCCAGCTTAGCCAAAGTAATTCCTGTGTATCATTTTACAAGGAAACAAAAAAGCAAATAAAAAAATAAAACACTTGAAGCTAATATTCTATGGAGCATATTTGAGTAGGTGTCATTGAGATTCAGTGCATTGAAGTTCTCTTTACAATCCCATTGTTTCTTATTGCTATAGTAGTGCAGCCACTATGAGACCACACTAAGTCATAGACTAATGAATACATTTTAAAATCAAGATTAATCTTCTAAACAAAATTATGTTTTCTGTGTTTCATTTGCTTGTTATTATGTCTTTATACTTTCGTGTTTTTAAAAATACAGTTTTTATTTTGGAATACTTTAAGATTTCCAGTAAAGTTTCAAAGACACATAAACCAATGGAATAGAATAGAGAGCCCAGAAATGGACCCATATTTATATGGGCAATTAACCTATGACATAGAAGACAAGAACATGCAATGGGGAAAAGCCTCTTCAGTACATAATGTTGGGGAAACTGAACAGCTACGTGCCAAAGAGGGCTTCCCCAGTGGCTCATTGGTAAAGAATCTGCCCACCAATGTAGGAGACGTGGGTTCGATCCTTGGCTCGGGAAGATCCCCTGGAGAAAGAAATGGACACCCACTCTGGTATTCTTGCCTGGGAAATCCCATGGACAGACAGCCTGGCGGGCTACAGTCCATGGGGTAGCAAGAGTCAGACATGACTTAGCGATTAAACAACAACCACATGGTCAAAGAATCAAGTGGACAATACTTTTCACACCATGCACAAAAATAAATTCAAAATGGATTAAAGACTTAAATGTAAGACCCGAAATAATAAAAATTCTAGAAGAAAACACAGATAGTATGCTCTTTGACATCAATACTACCAATATTTTTTGGGGGTATTTTCCTCAGGCAAAAGAAACAAAAGCAAAAATAAACAAATGGGACTATTTCAAACTGAAAACCTTTTGGACAGAGAAGAAAACTATCAATAAAATGAAAAGGTCACCTACAGGATGGAAGAAGATATCTGCAAATGAATATCTGATAAGGAGTTAATACCCAAAATATACAAAGAACTCACACGACTCAACATCAAAAAACAACCCAATTAAAAAATGGGCAGAAGACCTGAATAGACATCATTCCAAAGAAACATACAAATGGCCAATAGGCAAATTAAAAGATGCTCAACATGGAAATGCAAATCAAAACCACAATGAGATTGCATGTCACACCTATCAGGATGGCTATTAACAGAAGATGACAAATAACAAGTGTTGGCAAGGATGTGCAGAAAAGGGAACACTTATGGTATTGGTGGGAATACAAACTGGTGTTGCCTCTACGAAAAACAGTATGGAGATTCTTCAATAAGCTGAAAATAGAACTATTATATAAACAACCAATTACACTCCTGGGTATATATCTGAAGAAAACGAAAACACTACTTAAACGGATACACGCTCCTCTATGTCCACTGCAGCAGCATTTACAGTAGCCAAGATATGTTAAACCCAAGTGCCCATCAACAGATGACTGAATAAAGAAGTTATCTATATCATGCAGATACAGAGAACAAACAAGTTGTCGTCAAAGGCAGGTGGAAGAAATGGATGAGGGAGATTAACAAGTACAAACTTCCAGGTGCAAAATAAATGAGGCACAGGTATAAAATATACAGTGTAGGGAATCTAGTTAATAATATGTATGGTGACACTGTAACTACACTTATTGTGGTGCTCACCAGAACCTGAACGTGCTGATGCTCTGATTTCACACTTCCAGCTTCTAGAACTGTGAGAAAATATATTTCTTTTGTTTAAGCCACCCAGTCTTTGGTATTTATGGCAGCCTGAACAGACTAAGGCGATACATAAACATCTATATATATTAACGTCTCCAACTCTAGTACCACAGCATTCATTCTAGCCTTACGCCTTTGTTTAGGTTTCATTTCTCCCTCTGTCTTTTTTTAATTTATAGGTTGTAGATACCTAGTATTAGTAGCTGCCATGAGGCCAGAGATGCATCTTACAGGAATAGACACTTACTCTGGCTATGGATTTGTCTTCTGTGCCCACAATACTTACACGAAAATTACCATTCATGGACCTACAGAATGCCTTATCCAGCATCACGATATTTACACAGCATTACCTCTGATAAAGGAACTTACTTCACAGCAAATTAAGTGCTTCAATATGCTCATGCCTATGGAATTCACTTGTCTTAGTATATTCCCCATTACCCTGAATAAGAGATTTCTTCAAGAAAATTAGAGATAGCAAGGGAACATTTCATGCAAAGATGGGCTCAATAAAGGACAGAAATGGTATGGACCTAACAGAAGCATAAGATACTAATAAGAGGTAGCAAGAATACACAGAAGAACTATACAAAAAAGATTTTCACGACACAGATAACAATGATGGTGTGATCACTCACCTAGAGCCAGACATCCTGGAGTGCAAAGTCAGGTGGGCCTTAAGAAGAATCACATGAACAAAGCTAGAGGACATGATGGAATTCCAGTTGAGCTATTTCAAATCCTAAAAGATGATGCTGTGAAAGTGCTGCAAATTGCCAGCTGTAATATGCTAGCAAATTTGGAAAACTCAGCAGTGGCCACAGGACTGGAAAAGGTCAGTTTTCATTCCAATCCCAAAGAAAGGCAATGCCAAAGAATGCTCAAACTACCACACAATTGCACTCATCTCACATGTTAGTAAAGTAATGCTCAAAATTCTCCAAGCTAGGCTTTGACAGTACATGAACTGAGAACTCCCAGATGTTCAAGTTGGATTTAGAAAAGGTAGAGGAACCAGAGATCAAATTGCCAACATCTGCTGGATCATCGAAAAAGCAACAGAAATCCAGAAAAACATCTACTTCTGCTTTATTGACTATGCTAAAGCCTTTGAAGGTGTAGATCACAACAAACTGGAAATTCTTAAAGAGATGGGAATACCAGAACACCTGAGCTGCATTCTGAGAAATCTGTATGCAGGCCAAGAAGCAATAGTTAGAACTGGACATGGAACAACAGACTGGTTCCAAACCGGGAAAGGAGTACATCAAGGTTGTATAATGTCATCCTGTTTACTTAATTTATATGCAGAGTACATCGTGCGAAATGCTGGGCTGGATGAAGCACAAGATGGAATCAAGATTGCCGGGAGAAATATCAATAACCTCAGATATGCAGATGGCACCACCCTTATGGCAGAAAGTGAAGAGGAACTAAAGAGCTTCTTGATGACAGTGAAAGAGGAGAGAGAAAAAGTTGGCTTAAAACTCAACATTCAAAAAATGAAGACATGGCATTCAGTCTCATCACTTCATGGCAAATAGATGGGGAAACAATATAAAAACAGTGACAGATTTTTCTTGTGCTCCAAAATCACTGCAGATAATGACTGCAGCCTTGAAATTAAAAGATGCTTGTTCCTTGGAAGAAAAGCTATGACCAACTTAGACAGCATATTAAAAAGCAGAGACATTACTTTGCCAACAACAGTCCATATAGTCAAAGCTATGGTTCTTCCCATAGTCATGTATGGATGTGGGAGCTGGACCAAAATGAAAGCAGAGCGCCAAAGAATTGATGCTTTTGAACTGTGGTGTTGGAGAAGACTCTTGAGAGTCCCTTGGACTGCAAGGAGATCCAACCAGTCCATACTAAAGGAAATCAGTCCTGAATATTTATTGGAAATACCGATGCTGAAGCTGAAACTCCAGTACTTTGGCCACCTGATGCGAAGAACTGATTCCTTGGAAAAGACCCTGATGCTGGGTAATACTGAGTGCAGGAGGAGAAGGGGACGACAGAGGAAGAGATGGTTGGATGGCATCACTGACTTGATGGACATGAGTTTGAGTAAGCTCCAGGAGTTGGTGATGGACAGGGAGGCCTGGCATGCTGTAGTCTATGGGGTCACAAAAAGTTGGACGTGACTGAGCAACTGAACTGACTGATCCAGAAACAGTCATTTGTATTCTATAAAAGATTTGACATGATAATTAAATCTGCAGTTGTAGGCCTCATGCTAATCTCTATTTAATGGGGTTTGTAAAAAATGCTAAAAAATAAATGATTTTTTAAACCAACTGGCACCTCTAAGACTACTGCTTTTCTCTTTTCTGGGAAACAATGTTCACTCTCCAAGATGTCACCTCTGTTCCATATTGTGACAAGCACCCATATGTTTCAGATTGGAACAGGATAGGCAGTTACTGTCTAAAAAGAAATCAAACAGCTCTTATTCCAAACAAATCTGGGAATGAGGTTGTCAAAGCAAACTGCATTGAAACTTCTAACTCTCCAATCCTACTAATATTGTTGGCTGGGAGAAAATTACTTTCACAAAGCTTTCTGTAAGTACCTTAGAGTGAAAGATGAAAAAAATCACCATTTTATTCATTTCTGCGCAGCTGATGAAGTATAAATATTTGTGCAATTTATTATTCAGCTCCTTGTGTTTAACCAGTGGTAGAGGCAATATTCTTCAGGAGATCTTTCTAATTTCTATAGATGTTGCTCTCTATCCTCTACCACCATGTACATGTAAACCAGACCTTAGGAAAATGCTATGAAGCCCCATAATCTAACACTGAAACATCTATGCCTTTCCAGTTCAGAAAATATTTATGCCACAAATGTACAAAGATGACAAATGTGATTTAAAAATAATCCAGAGCCAAGAACATGTAGATACCACACATGAAGAAACAAATAATAAGGTTATGTTATACCATATACAGGGGGCAAAGGCTTGTCTTTTCATATTTGAGTGCCATTAATCTGCAAAGTAACAAAGCACGTGTAGACAATAGCTTGGGAGAAATCTAAGCAGCCTTATGTTTTCACCTATTAGCTATCTTTTGAAAACCTGTGTTTGTACCAAGGGAAGAGAAGGGAGGTGCCCTAGTACGGAAGATGAGAGGTTAGCTTTTGAAGGTTATGTGAGGTCATAGTAAGGCACAGACACATGGTAAGGCATAGATGGAACAGGCACCAGATTGGAGACACGCTTCCACCCCATAATGCTTAAAATTAAAGAAAAGGAAAACTTGATTTAATAAGTCATATACTGATTAAATTTATCTCCTAAAATTGTTGGTTATATACAGTTTTTAAAAATAAAATTGTCATTCACCAAGGAATATGTCTCGTGAATAGGATTTGAATAGTATTTACTCCTGCTTGTCATATAATTTTATCTGTTATAAATACAGAACGGGATGTCATCTTAGAGAATTAAATTTTAAAAACAATTCCCAATGGTAAGAAGAGGTAAATGGAAAGAAAAGTCTTCAGTAAGAAGAGAGAAAGGCTGATGCAGTCTTAAAGCAAGCAAAGCTTTGTACAATTTCTTTTGTTTTTAGTTATCTTTGAGTATTTCATAAATACTAAAAAAAAGAGAAGACACTTTTAACTATAAAATTTCACCCATTTAAAGTACTTCTTAGTATGTTTAGTAGGTGCACTTAGTAAGTGCAACCATCCCTACAATCTAATTTTATAATAGCTCCAAACCCCCAAAAGAAACCTCATGGTTTTTGCTGTTCATCCCCATTCCCACCACCCATACTAGGTAATCATTAATTCATATTCTTTATTTATAGATTTGCCTTTTCTGGACATTTTGTATAGATGGAAAGACACAATCTGTGGTCTTTGTGACAGCCTTCTTTCAGTTAACGTTTGCAAGCTTCATCCTTGCTGTAGAGTGTAACAGTACTTTGTTCCTTTTTTATTGTCAAATATTACATTGAATGGATCCATGACATTTGTTGGCCTGTTCACCAGCTGCTGGACATTCAGCTTGTTTTTACTTTTTGCCTATTCTGAATAACGTTGTCCTGAGCAGTCACACAGAAGTCTTTGTGTGAATGTATGTTACCCAGGAGTGGAACTGCTGGGTCGTATGGTAATTTTAAGTGATGCTTTTTACATTTATGAAAAAGACAAAGGATCTTAAAAGATTAAAATGTGGGTCTCGAGGAAAGTACTGAAGGGGAAACAGATTTTAATTTTACAGTTCAAAAAAAAAAAAAAAAACTGAAAGAGGCTAGAAAGATCACTAATCCCTGAAAATTTCTCTATTTCCGAAGCTGTGCAACATTCAACTAATAGGACAATTTTTCTCATTTTACTTTACTTTTGCTTTATATTGCGGTATCTCTGAGCCCTATTTTACAGTTTTACTGATGTTCTCTAATGTGCCTAAGGAAGACGACAGTGATTCCCACCCACGTTAGTCAATAATGTTGTTGACAGGTTTTGAAAGAGAAATCAGAGAAACGCTCTCTTTTTGCACAAGCAATTCTTTAGGCCAAAAGGTTATCTATGAGTTACAAAGAGCAAAGAAATGAAGAAAAGTTAGAAGGTAGGGGAAGATAATCAGAAGGGGAGTTGCTATGCCAATCAGCATTCATAGTAAAAAATAACTGTAAACTGGCATTGCCAAACTGACCACTAAAGTGGCTCAGCAATTTGCATTCTTCCCAGCAGTACTAGAGATGGAAAAAACTCTTAATAAAACTCAAGTTTAACTCTCATTCATAAGCAAGGAGGTTGAGGCACGCAGCACTATCTTTAAAGTCATATGGCTAATTACTGGAAAGACAAAACTTGGAACTCTTCATTCTTATTCCACTGGTCTTCAAAATCAGCTTTATCATTTTTGTCAAAAAATCAGTTCTTTTTCATTACGTTTTTTTATTATTCCAATCATACAGGTCCAAATTCTTCAGTTTGATATTTAAACCCTTTCATCTAATTTAGTAATGTAATCACTTGTTTCATTTTCTCTAACTCCTAAAGCATATTTAGGTCACACTGAAGCTGTGCCCGAGTTGTGACTTCCTTCCCTTACTGATACTCTTTCCCTGTCTTTTCCCCCCAGAAACAACACGCGCATGAGCGTGTGTACACACACACACACACACACACACACACACACACAACATACACACACATCTATAGATATTCCACAGCCTACCAAAATTCTATCCTATATTTTAAGACCTATCTTAAATATTACCACTTCCAAAAACCTTTTTCTTAACTTCTTTGTATTTCTTTTATAAAGCTCTTCTAGTAGGAAATGGCAACCTGGTCCAGTATTCTTGCATGGAAAATTCCATGGACAGAGGAGCCTGGCAGGCTACGTCCATGGGGCCACGAAGAGTCAGACATGACTGAGCGATTGAGCAGAGATACTTTGTAGATGATAAATAGTTACTTATTTGCCTTACTCTACTACTAGGGGCTTCTTATATTTCCTACAGTATTTAGCAAAGTCAGATTTTAAAAAAAATAGCAGATATTTAATACATTTTTTGTTGAATCACTATTATATGAACGTACAAAAATGGTCAGATTTTTAGAAATCTGCAGAATTACAAATAAAAAGTTCATTTATAAGGGTCATCTTTGCATAGTCAACAAAACATCAAGCAAACAAAATTAAACCAGAGAACCTATATGCAATCAGAACTGCTTGTGACTTTTTAAGTCATTAACATCTTTCATGTGATAGTTATCTTCCAATGGTTCAGATCAGCTGTGCTCTGCTATTTGCACTTCTTTATCATTAAGTCTTCACATATTTATTTATTCTCATTCTATACCATTTATGCAGGAAAGCAGCAATGTAAGCTCCCTTGACTGTGATTTTTCCCAAAGATAATAGAAAATAAATTGCAATTACATTTTGGTAATGGTATATAATTAACTCAAAATGAGCTGTTAATTATAAAAAATATGTTTTTCACTTTCTCATTATCTCATTTATTTTAGTTCCAAATTTTAATGCCTCACTTGAGTAAGTTTAATAATTTAAATACACAGAATATTTTTATACTTAAGATAATTTAAATTTCCAAATAAAGAAAATTCAGCTTAAAATTAAATTTTATCTAGGGAGTTCTGCTGGCAAAATCAAAGAGCCTGCAAGGTAGAAAGAAGGTCATTTCCTGTAACACTTCTTGATTACATTTTTAAAGTCAGCAGACATTTTTGTTTAAATCATTCTATTAGGTTGGTGCAAAGGTAATTGCAGTTTTACACTGTTGAACTTTGCCATTTGATAATGGACTATGTTCTTAAATGTGGTTATGTTATACATCATTTTAATGTGCATTTCTTGCTTTATGTTTTTTTGCTAATGACTTATTACTTGCTGTTTATTTTATATTTATTTTAGATTAAAGAAATGATGTAGCAAAAAGCAAATTCAAGTGACTTTTTTATTCAAGTTCAAAATGGGATGTAAAGCAGCAGAGACAACTTGCAGTATCAACAATGCATTTGGCCCAGGAACTGCTAACACATGTACAATGCAGTGGTGGTTCAAGAAGTTTTGCAAAGGAGAGAAGAATCTTGAAGATGAGGAGCGTAGTGGCTGGCCATTGGAAGTTGGCAACAACCAACTGAGAGCCATCACTGAAGCTGATCCTCTTATATATACACGAGAAGTTGCCAAAGAACTCAATGTCAACTATTCTATGGTTATTCACCATCTGAAGCAAACTGGAAAGGTGAAAAAGCTTGATAAGTAGATACCTTATGAGCTGACCAAAAATCAAAATAAATCATTGTTTGGAAGTGTCATCTTCCTTATTTTACATAACAACAATGAACCATTTCTTGATTGGATTGTGATGTGCAAAGCTAAGTGTGCTTTACATGACAACTGGCAGTGACCAGCTCAGTGGTTGGACCCAGAAGAAGCTCCAAAGCACTTCCCAAAGCTGAACTTACACCAAAAAAAGGTCATGGTCACTGTTTGGTGGTCTGCTGCCTGTCTGATCTACTACAGCTTTTTTGAATCCCAGCAAAACCATTACATCTAAGAAGTATGCTCAGCAAATTGATGAGACACACTGAAAACTGCAATGACTACAGCTGGCATTGGTCAACAGAATGGGCCCAATTCTTCTCCATGACAGCATGTTACATGACCAATGCTTTCAAGTTGAACAAATTGGGCTACAAAGTTTTGCCTCATCTGCCATATTCACCTGATCTCTTGCCAACTGACTACCACTTCGCCAAGCATCTCAACAACTTCTCTCAGGCAAAATGCTTATGCAACCAGCAGGAGGCAGAAAATGCTTTCCAAGAGTTTGTTGAATCCTGAAGATGGATTTTTATACTACAGAAATAAACAAACATATTTCTTGTTGGCAAAACTGTGTTGGTTGTAATGGTTCCTATTTTGATTAATAAAGATGTGTTTGAGCATAGTTAAAATGATTTAAAATTCATGGTCTGAAACCACAGTTACCTTTGTACCAACCTAATGGAAAGGTGGCTCAAAGCTGTATGCTATTCTCCCTTGACTCACCTCCAACTCTTTCTGGGACTAGTGGAGACAACATCACTTCCACAGCCAAGTGATTCAAGGAGACAAATGAACTCACTGCCTATACTTCTTTTAATCTCACATTAGATTAGATAATTTAAGGGCTGTTGAGTGAGAATTCTTGTTTTTCTAATGACAGTCAGACTTTCGAAACCATTGCCAGAGTTTCTTCAAATTTTTCGGCGGTGTATTAAAATCTTAAAAGATCTATGGTCTTATAAAAGACATATTAGGAAAGATTTTTTTTGGAAGTAGTGCATAGTCTTACCTTATTTTTGTCATAATTACTTGAATGTAGGACATGCATGCCCAGATACATCTAAACTTTAAAACACGCCCATCTCTTAGATTGAAGCACTAGTTTCCAAAGCATTCATTACATCTACCTAAACAGCATTAATGAAAACTTTCATAAATTTAAAGTGTGAGTATCAACTGCTACAACCTTTTGGAAAAAAAAAAAGTTGGCATTTGCTGTTCACTAGCTCAGTTGTGTCTGAATCTTTGTGACTCCATGGACTGCAGCACGTCAGGCTTCCCTGTCCTTCACCATCTCCTGGAACTTGCTCAAATTCATGTCTATCGAGTTGGTTGATGCCATCCAACCGTTTTGTCCTCTGTTGCCCCTTCTCCTCCTGTCTTCTATATTCCCCAGCATCAGGGCCTTTTCCAATGAGTCAGTTCTTCACATCAGGGGGCTAAAGTATTGGAGCTTCAGCTTCAGCATCAGTCCTTCCAATGAATACTCAAGACTGACTTCCTTTAGGATTGACTGGTTGGATCTCCTTGCAGTCCAAGGGACTCTCGAGTCTTCTCCAACACCACAATTCAAAAGCATCAATTCTTCGGCGTTTGGCCTTCGTTATGGTTCAACTGTTATATCCATATATGACTACTGGAAAAACCACAGCTTTGACTATATGGACCTTTATCGGCAGAATAATCTCTGCTTTTTAATATGCTGTCTAGGTTTGTCATAGTTTTTCTTCCAAGGAGCAAGCATCTTTGAATTTCATGGCTGCAGTCACCATCTGCAGTGATTTTGGAGCACAAGAAAATAAAGTCTGTCACTGTTTCCATTGTTTCCCCATCTATTTGGCATGAAGTGATGAGACTGGATGCCATGATCTTAGTTGGCATGGATTATTATAATTTATAATTGTACAGTATATAAAATACACTTATGTAACAATAGCCTTTGACCTAGCAATTTTGTTTTGGAAATTTACCCTAAAAAAACAAAAGGACCAGAACACAGAGTGTTAGTACAGCCATGCTTATTACAGCGCTCTGCGCAGTGGTAAAGAATTTGAAACAATCTGAATGTTCAACAATAAAAGTGCTGAATAAGTTACTGTGTATATAGAAGTCATGAACTATTACCCATTTATAGGAAATAAGTTAAGATTTGTATCAGCTTTCTCTTACCACTATAACAAACTACAAGTTTACTGACTCAATCAACACAAATGTATTATTCTATAATTCTGTAGGTCTGACTACAGACGGACCTGTGGGACACAGGTCTCATGGGCTAACACTGAGGTGTCAGCAGGGTTATGTTCCTTTCTGCAAGGTGTAGGGGAGGATCCATTTCCTTGCTCACTCAGGTTTCTGGCAGAACCTTGTTCTTTGTAGTGTGAGGACTGAGACCCCTATTTCCTTGTGGGTCATCAGATGAGGACTGTTCCAAGCTTCCTTGGCTGGTCCTTGCAATCCTTGGCTGGTCACACAATGTTCCTCCATCTTCAGAGCCAACAAGGGAAGGCTGAGTCATTCTCAAGCTTCAAATCTCTCCTCCTCCTTTCGTCTTATCTCTCTGACACAGTAAGGAAAAGTTCTTTATTTTTCAGAACTCATGTGATTAGAATGAGCAGCCTATCCAGATAACCCAGGATAATCTCCATCTTTCAAGGTCTATTTCGTCCATCATACCTGCAAAGTCCCTTTGCCATGTAAGGTAATATATTCAGAGCTTCCAGGGATTGGAACACAGATGTTTTTGGAGGACAATTATTCTGCTTACCACAGTTTTACAAAAACTCTAAGAACCTGACAAATGTCCATTAAAGCATCATTAAGTGGAATTAAAAAAGATTAATAAGTAATGAGTTCAGTTTGATCTCAATGTACATAGATGCTGTATATATTAAAACAGGCTTCCCAGGTGGTGCTAGTGGTAAAGAACTTGATTGCCAATGTAGGAGACATAAGAGATGTGGGTTCGGTTCCCAGGTTGGGAAGATCCCCTGGTGGAGAGTACAGGCAAACCACTGCAGTATTCTTGCCTGGAGAATCTCATGGACAGAGGAGCCTGGCGGGCTGCAGTTCATAGGGTGGCAAAAAGTCAGACACGACTGAAATGACTTTTAGCACAGCACACATATTAATACATGTAAACATAAAAAGGTACAGAACAATAAACACTAGAGTGCTAAGACTAATTGTACCAAGACAATCAGGATAGGGAACAGGATAGTGAATGAAAGATGACTGCTTTTTTCTTAATGTGTCTTTGGATGTTTTACTTTTAATAGGAAAAGCACTTTTCTTTTGAAATTTAGACAACATGTAACTAAAAATAAGATGAATTATAAGACAAAATGTACAATATAAACATGCATTGCATACTTTAAAAAAATAACCTAGAAGCTACATACAAAGGTTACCTCTAGATGATATCATGGGTATGTTTTGTTTTCTTTTGACTTACCAGCATTTTATATATTTTTCCTACCAGAGCAAGCAAGTAAATATATGAAGATATAGGTAAACACGAGTAGCACTAAGAATAAGTAAGGAATTATTTTAAGTTAAAAACAAATATAATAAAAAGTTCTTACACATCAGCTAAAGAAGAAATACAAAATCCCTACATAGAAAATACGGATATAGTCAGGAAATGAAAATTCTACAAAGAAACACAAAGTGTTAATAAATATGTAGAAAAACATTCATCTTAACCGAATATGGAATAATTGAAAATTACAATAGGATTCCATCTTTCTATTAAACTCCCAAATATTCCTTAACTATACAAATCAACATTGGAGAGCCAATTTACATGGTTGATTGAAAATAAACCTCTACTCTTTTCTGACATCTCTCAAATAATTGTAAAAGGACCAAAAAAAAAAAAAACACACACACACACACAAAATAATGAGGTTACAGAAAAATAAAGAGGAAAGGACAACAAATAAAGAGATGTTGCAATATTTTAAAAGCCCAGAGATCAGATATATAAGTTCAAACTCGATCAATTTGAAAAATCAAAACTGAAATATTTGCTGGCTAATGGTTGTTGGTGGTGTTGTTCAGTTGCTAAATCGTGTCCACTCTTTGCGACCCCATGGACTGCAGCACGCCAGGTTTCCCTGTCCTTCAGTATCTCCCAGAGTTTGCTCAAACTCACGTCCATTGAGCTGGTGATGCCATCCAACCATCTCATCCTCTGTCGCCCACTTCTCCTCCTGCCCTCAATCTTTCCCAGCATCAGGGTCTTTTCCAATGAGTCAGCTCTTCACATCAGGTGGCCAAAGTATTGGAGCTTCAACATCAGTCATTCCATTGAATATTCAGGGTTGATTTCTTTTCGGACTGACTGGTTTGATCTCCTTGCTGTCCAAGGAACTCTCAATTTGAAAGCATCAATTCTTCAGTGCTCAGCCTTCATCATGGTCCAACTCTCACATCTGTACATGACTACTGGAAAAAACCATAGCTTTGACTATTGGGACCTTTGTCGACAAAATGACACCTCTACTTTTTAATATGTTGTCTGTTTGTCATAACTTTTCTTCCAAGGAGTAAGCAGCTTTTAATTTCGTGGGTGCAGTCACTATGTGCATTGATTTCAGAGCCAAGACAATAAAATCTGTCACTTTTTCCACTTTTTCTCCATTTATTTGCCATGAAGTGATGGGACTGGATGCCATGATCTTAGTTTTTTATATGCTGAGTTTTAAGCCGGCTTGAAGTCCATCAGTTGATAAGCCCTGCTTATATATACTGAGAACTTTCAACAGCTTTTCACTGTTTTGTTTGCAAATATAAATGGATCATCAGACATACGCGGAAAAAGGAGATCTGAACTTGTTGAAAATAGACACAATGAGCCTTAGAAGAAAGAGAAATTTTAAGAACTATGAAAATCCTCAGAGATAAGAAAAAACATTGCAAGACACATAGGTTTTATTTGTTTTTTAAATTTAGATAATGAAATGTTCTTGGAAATAATAGTACAAAAAATTTAACAGAAAGATTAAAAAATAAACTTCAAGAAGTCTTTTTAGAAAGTATAAAAAAGAACATAGATATGAAAGACAAGAGAGAAAAAAGAAAACGAGCGAGCCCAAGAGATTCAACATCTGGCTAATAGTGTAACAAATGAAAAAAGGCCCAATTGACACACATCAGCATTAATTTTTAGGATAATGCAAAGAAAGATAAGATTTTAATAGTGTCCATGGAGAACAGTGGAGAATAGGTCACATAAAAAAGATAAAGAATCAAACTGCACCAAACTCTTAATCGTAATACTAGAAAATAGAAGATAATAGAATATAACCTTCAATCTTCTTGGAGGAACATTAATTACCAACCAAGAATTCTGCATGCAGCTAAACTATACATTAAATGTGAAGAAAGATGTAAGGCATTTTCTAGAGGTATAAAGTCTCAAAAAATTGTTGCCTCTGTACTCCTTGTCAGCTATTGAAGGACATGATTAAGGAAGACGAGTATAAACCAAAAAGCGGACATGTAAACCAGCAAAAGAGGAATACAGCACAGAACAGTAAAGAAAACTTCCAGGATGATGGATAAGGAAAATTTCAGGATGAAATCTCTAAATAACAAGTTTAGAGAAAACAGAATAGAGAAGAACTATGGAAGGCCCCAAGAGGAAATATTAAAAAAAATAAAGAGATATGATAGAATAACTGATATATCTGAATATATTCAGATGATTATACTTTCTGGGTGAATTTGGGAATGGAAAGACATGACACGACATTTCTAAGGCCAGAAATTTTGGTGTTTTGTTTACTGCTATATTACCCCAAAGTCTCGAAAGTGCCTAGAATATAGTGAGAAACATTATGAATATTTCAGTGAATTAATAAATGAATGAGTGCATGGAAAATTAAAGCATTTCTAACCTCTGGAAAAAACAATTAATTATATAAAAATTAAATTTAATAACTGTAAAGTAGCTTGTGCAGGTATATAGAAAATATCTATAATTTTACTGCAAACAAATTGTGATATAGCTATACTGAGTGGACAAAAGAAATAGCATGTGTGTGGGTATGTATGTAAGAGAGCGAGAGGAAGGGGAAGAGCGTGAAGGAGAGAGAAGAGCAACAGAGGGAAAAAGGAGAAAAGAGGGAGACAGCATGTAGATCGTTACCTGTGAGAGCTAACTAATTCATCTTTCATAGCAGAAAGCCAATACTTTATACCTGCTTAAGTCTGATATTTTAAAATATGGATATAAATACTAGAATAAATAGATTAAAAAACATGCAAAGCAGTGAAAACTTTTATCTCTAATGAGTGGAAATTGAGATTAAGAAGGAGTGGTAGAGCACCCCACTACTGTTACATAAGCCTTCTTAAACAAGTGACTTTTTAAATTATGTACATGCTTGATTTCAATAGTAATAAACTAAAATTAAACTATGGCAAGCCACAAAAAGACAAATATTGGGAACCTACCTCAACATAACAGAAGCCATAACAGAACCCACAGCCAACATCATACTCAATGATAAAAAGCTGACAGCACTTTCTCTAAGATCAGGAAAAAGACAAGAATGTCCAGTCTCACCACTTTTATTCAACATAGTTTTGCAAGTCCTAGCCACAGCAATCAGAGATGTTACCAGAAAATTGCTGTTGTTGCTATTCAGTTGCCAAGTCATGTTCAACTCTTTGCAGCCCCAAGGACTGCAGCACATCAGGCTTCCCTGTCCTTCACTATCTCCTGGAGTTTGCTCAAGTTCATGTCCATTAAGTCAGTGATGCTATCTAACTGTCTCATCCTCTGCTGCCCCCTTCTCCTTTTGCCTTCAATCTTTCCCCACATCAGGGTCTTTTCCAACGAGTTGGCTACTAAAGCTCATCAATGAATTTGGTGAAGTTGCAGGATACAAAATTAATACACAAAAACATGTAGTATTTCTATATGTGAAAGGCCAGAAAGGGAAATTAAGGAAACGGTTTTATTTCCCTTCACATCAAAAAAAGATAAAATACCTGAAAATAAACCTACTTTCAGATATACAACTCAGCAACTAAATAACAACAACAAAGCAGACATATAGATGGCCAAATTGCACATGAAAAGATGCTGAACATTGCTAATTAGTAGAGAAATGCAAATCAAAACTACACTGAAGTATCACCTCACACAAGTCAGAACAGCCATTATCAAAAAGTCTATAAATAATAAATACTGGAGAGGGTGTGGAGAAAAGGGAACCCTCCTGCACTGTTGGTGGAAATGTAAATTGCTACAGTCACTATGGAGAACAGTATGGAGGTCCCTCAAAAAACTAAAAGACCTTTTTGGGAGAGACTACTGGCCTGTGCGCTTGGAACTAGCATTTTGTTTGGGATTCCACATATAACTTGATTTGGGGAGAGAAGAGAAGCCTCACTTAACTTTATAGTTAGCAATGATTTGGGGTCTTTCTTTGACAGGGAGATTACTAAAGTGAAAATTTGGGGACCCCCATGGACTGTAGCCTGCCAGGCTCTATCCATGGAATTCCCTAGGCGAGAATACTAGAGTGAAAGCCATTCCCTTCTCCATGGGGATCTTCCTGACCCAGGGATTGAACCTAGAGACTCCTGCATTGTAGGTAGATTCTTTACCATCTGAAACACCAAGTAAAATGAGCAACACGTTATTGGAAGGATAAGCCTAGGTGATTTGGAAATGTATAGGTATAATATTTAACCCTGGAACTGCACCTTAAAAACCAGCAGAGTTCTAGTGTTCTGTTGCCCAGGAACTTATTGAATTTGTAAGAAATTGCAAATTTCAAATTGTAAATTCAAGAGACTATATGGGCATGTCTGTAGAGAGTATAGTGACCTGGAAAGCCCAAAAGACCTTTTCAGGTTTCTTATCTGGTGAAAAATTGATGTAATAACATTAAGATATTGACCTCTTTATCATCCTCAAAAGTGGAAAGCAGGTGCCCGTGAGAATCTGCATGTCTTAAAGAAATCCATGTCAGTTTCTAATGTAATCATGAACTTTAATAAAGATGACTCTCTCTCTATATATGTATATATATACAAAGAGATACATATATATATCTGAAAAGAGAGCTACCATATGACCCAGAAATCCATCCCACTCCTGGGCATACACCCAAAGAAAACCGTAATTTGAAATACATGCACCCCAATGTTCATCACAGCACTCTATTTACAACAGCCAGGACTTGGAAGCAACCTAAATGTCCATCAACAGAGGAATGGATAAAGATGACGTGATACATATATACAATGAAATATTACTCAGCCCTAAGAAAAGACAAAATAATGCCATTTGCAGCAACATGGATGCACCTAGAGATTGTGGTACTGAGTGAAGTAAGTCAGGCAAAAAAAGACAAATAGCATATGATATCACTTATAGGTGGAATCTATAAAAAGGGTACAAATGAACTTATCTACAAAACAGAGTGACAGATGTAGAAAACAAACTTATGGTAATCAGTGGGTAAGAGGATGGAGGGAGAAATTGGGAGATTGGGATTGACATATACAAACCTACTCTATATATATAATAGGTAACTAATAAGCACAGGGAACTCTATTCAACACTCTGTAGTGGCTTATATGGGATATATGTATAATTGATTTACTTTGCTGTACACTGAAACTATCACAATATGGTAAATCAACTATACTCCAATAAAAATTTTAAAAATTAAAAGTGATATTAACAGTACAGAAAAGAAAGGATACATGTACCCCAATATTCACTGCAGGACTATTTACAATGGCCAAGACATGGAAGCAATCTAAATTCCCACTGACAGATGAATAGATAAAGATGTCTACTATATACCACATCACACACACACACACACACACACACACACACACACACAAGAGTATTACTCAGCCATAAAAAAGAATAAAATAATGCCACTTGTAGCAACATTGATGGATCTAGAGATTATTATTCTAGACCTGTCAGCAATGTTGATTGTTGGAATGAGAACATACATGTTTCTCTCATAATTTACCTTAGAGATGCTATGATATGATTGTTTCCTATAAAATGTCTCTTCTTTTTTCTTCTTTATTGGATTAATACACAAATTTAATGCAAAGTATAAATCATTGCTATAAAATATATGCATATTCTAAACATGACTATCATATTTGTCCTTTCGATCAAAAAATATGTATTAAAGTTAAATCATACAATTAGAATGAATTTCTTTGTAAAGGAAAAAAAAATGATCAAGTGCCGTCTTCCTGGTTAGGAATACTGCAAGACAAGGTTTGCTGGAGTATACCACTCCTATCTGGGCTTCCCAGGTGGCGCTAGTGGTAAAGAACCTGCCAATGCAGGAGATATGAGATGCGGGTTCGATCCCTGGATCAGGAAGATCCCCTGGAGGAGTGCATGGCAACCCACTCTTGCCTGGAGAATCCCATGGACAGAGGAGCCTGGCAGGCTCCAGTCCACAGGGTCACAAAGAGTCAGACATGACTGAAGTGACACAGCACGCACACACCATTCCTATCTGCCCACTGCCATTCTGCTTTGACAGTTTTCAGAATTAGAGGCAGCTTTAACGAGCCATATTGCTTTACCTTGTGGCCATCTGGAGTCTGAGCTAAGAAACTCAAGCTAAGCTCCAAGCCTCTCTTAAGACACCAAAGTAAGGTTGGATTTGCACCTTAGCATACAGGAGGAGAAGGGGACGACAGAGGATGAGATGGCTGGATGGCATCACTGACTCGATGGACATGAGTTTGGGTAAACTCCGGGAGTTGGTGATGGACAGGGAGGCCTGGCGTGCTGCGATTCATGGGGTCGCAAAGAGTCGGACATGACTGTGCGACTGAACTGAACTGAAACTAAAAAATGGGTGAGATGGTAAATTTTATGTGTATTTACCACAACTGAAAAAATTAATTATAGCAAAATGTGCAAAAATAAGAATTCTTGGGTTCTGTTCCTGATAATGGTTGAGAAGCTTCTACAGGCCCAAATCTCCTATACGTAACAACTATAAACTCTGGGAGGTAAAAAGTAACTTGAATACACTGAAAAGTGGTGTGGCCAACAGAAAGCAGAAACTGTTAGAGGATCAGCACTTGAAAGAAAACAGTGGCACTGGGTGAGTTCCCAATTTTGTTAATGGTTTTTAGCTGAAAGCAGGCTTAAAGAATGAGAGGATAGAATATAGGCTGACAAAAGGAGCTAAAAAGTGAAAAATCTTGGAGAAGAGAGAAATTTGAAAGCCTTAAATTCTATGTAACAATCTTTCCAGTTCAGGCTGACCCCTGAACTTATACATGATCAGAGCAGACTCAAGCATGCTGAAAAATGAAAGTGAAAGTCTCTCAGTCTTGTCCAACTCTTTGCAACCCCATGGACTATACAGACCACGGAATTTTCCAGGCCAGAATACTGGAGTGGGTAGCTGTTCCCTTCTCCAGGGGATCCTCCCAAACAGGGATCAAACCCAGGTCTCCCACGTTGCAGGCAGATTCTTTACAAGCTTGCAGTTTTGGTTCCAGACCACCACAATAAAGTGAATATTGCAAAAAAAGTGAGTCAGACAAATATTTTGGTTTCCTGGTGCATATAAAAATTATGTTTACATTCTACTGTAGTCTATTAAATCTGCAATAGCATATGTCTAAAAAAATGAAAAGCTTTAATTAAAAAGTACCTTATAGCTAAAAAGATGCTAGTTAATCATCCTCTGAGCTTTCAGCAAGTCATAATCCTTTTGCAATAGTAAAATCTAAGATCATTGAGCACTATAACAAATATAATACTACTACTATTAGGAACAACAACAATAATAATGTTAGCAACATTGTAAGCATTAGAAAAATGTAACACATAGACACAAAGTGACCAATGCTGTTGGAAAAATGGTGCTGAAAGACTTGCTTGAAGCAATATTGCCAAAAGCCTTCAATTTGTAAAATATAAAATTATTTGTGAAGCATGATAAAGTGAAGCATAATAAAATGAGATATGCCTATATAACTGAATTCTAGAGTTATTCACAATGACCAGGAAATGATCCAAAATTACTCAACATATAAAGAAACTGGAAAACATGACCAACTCAAAGAAAATTCAATCAGTGGAGACAAATCTCAAGATGAACCAGGTGTTAGAATTAGCAGACAAAGAGTTTAAGGAAAAAAATACACTTGTAATGAATAAAATAGAAAAATTTAACACAGAAATAGAAATTATAATAAACATACAAATGGAAATTCTAAACTCAAAAAATCCAGTATCCAAAATTAAAAAAAAAAATCTTTGTATGGGCTTATGAGCAAATTAGAAACAACAAAAGAGTTGATGAATTTGAGGACAGATCAATAGAAATTATTCAATATGGAATAAAGAAAAATAGGTTTTAAAAAATGAGCAGAGTTAGGAATCTGTGGGACAATAACTAAAGATCTATGGTAATATGCATGTAAACAGAGCTCCAAAAGGAGAGGATAAAGGGAATAAGGAAAAAATGTATTTGAAAAACTACTGGCCAAAAATTCTTTATATTTCATGAAAATAGCATTCTTAAACATTGGTTTGTGAGTTTAAGTTGATTTAACTTTTATGGAAAGCCATTTGGCAATATGAATCATGGATTTTAAAAGGATTCACATGTACTTTAAGCTCGTAGTTTTGCTTACAGAAATCTATGCCCAGGAAATAGGGGGAGGTAAGGTAAGAAACGTATTTACAGAAATTTCCTTCAAAGCATAATCTATAATGAAAGTGGAAGCAAAAGTCACTCAGTCATGTCCAACTCTTTGAGACCTAAAACCTTGTATTATCTAATAATATGTTAATTGATAAATACTGAATAGCTGTCATACAATAAATATTTGTTAAATGAATTAACATCAAGGTTTTCATTAAAAAGGACATCAGAAATTATGATACACTGAAAAAAGCAAAAAATAAATTCTGTATAAGCATAATCCCTACTGTAATATAGAAAATAATATTATAAAAGAGACAGAATGGGAAAAAGAGTTCAAAGGACTGTCTCTGAGTGGAAGGATTATGAAAGATTTTTATTTTCTTCTTTATACTTTTCAATATTTTTCAAAGTTTTATAATGTGAATATATTTATACATATGATCAGAAAACTAGATTCACCAGTATGAAGCTATAAATATATACCAAGCATATCCTTAAGATCTGTGTCCTATATACTGCGCCTTCACCAACCGCCCAAATTTACCTTGGTCCAGAGCCACTCCCATTCACATCCAGACTGAGCTCTCGAGGTTTAGTAATCTCTTTATTAGCAACCAGTTCTCTTGACTTAAATACAGCTTGAGACCTTAACCTGTAAAAATAAATTTAGACATAGAAATAGACCAAACAATCTTAAAATCTGTATGGACCCACAAAAGAGCCTGAATAGCTAAACCTTGAGAAAGAAGAACAAAGATGGGAGCATTACACTTTCTGATTCAAACTCTGTTATAAGCTATAGTCATCAAAACAGTACAAGCATACAATTCCACAATGAAACACCAAACCACCAGGTTAAAAAAAATCAGCAGAGGATCTGAATAGACATTTGTTCAAAGAAGACATACAGATGGCACATGAAAGATGCTTAAAATCACTAATCACTAGGGAAATGAAAATAAAACCACACTGAGATATCACCTCACACTTGTCAGAATGGCCATTATGAAAAAGAAAACAAGTGCTGGTGAGGATGTGAAGAAAAGGGAATACGTGTGCACTGCTGCAGGGAAAGTAAATTGGTGCAGCTGCTATGGAAAACAGTATAGAGACTCTCCAATAAATCAAGAGATTCCTCAATTAATTAAAAATATAGCTACTATATGATCTAGCAACCCCACTCCTGGTATTTATCTGAAAAAACCAAAAACACTAATTAGAAAAGACATATGCATCCCTGTTTTCACTGCAGCATTATTTACTCGAATAGACAAGATGCAGAAGCAACATAAGTGTCCATCAATAGGTGAACAGATAAAGAAGATGTAGTATATGTATACAACAGAGAATTACTCAGCCCTAAAAAGAATAAAATCTGCCATCTGTAACAACATGGATGGACTTGGAAAGTATTATGCTAAGTGAAATAAGTCATACAGAGAAAGATAAATACTGTATGATTTCACTAAGAAACAGAAGAACAAACATAACTAAACAGAAACAGAGTCATAGATTCAGAGAACAAACAGAGGAGAGAAGGGTCATGGGAGGTGAGAAATAGGTGAGGGAGACTGAGGTAGAAATTTTCAGTTGCAAAATAAATGACTCATGGCTATGAAATGTACAGTGTGTGGAATATAGTCCATAATTATGTAATATCTTTGTGTGTTGATAGATGACAATGAGTCGACTCATTGGAAAAGACCCTGATGCTGGGAAAGATTGAAGGCAAGAGGAGAAGGGGACGACAGAGGATGAGATGGTTGGATTGCATCACTGACTCAACAGACATGAGTTTGAACAAGCTTCGGGAGCTGGTGAAGGACAGGGAAGCCTGGCATGCTGTAGTCCATGGGGTTGCAAAGAGTCAGTCACAGCTGAACAACAAGGACATTACCTTGATACCAAAACCAGGCGAAGAAAGTATGAAAAAATAAAACTACAGACCTCAGAAATATTGATGTAAATATCCTCAACAAAGTATTAGTGAAAAGAAATTGCTAATACACATTACTTTGTCGACAAAGGTCCACCTAGTCAAAGCTATGCTTTTTCCAATAATCATGTATGGATGTGAGAGTTGGGCTATAAAGAAAGCTGAGTGCTGAAGAACTGATGCTTTTGAACTGTGGTGTTGGAGAAAACTCTTGAGAGTCCCTTGGACTGCAAGGAGATCAAACCAGTCCATCCTAAAGGAACTCAGTCCTGCATATTCATTGGAAGGACTGATGCTGAAGCTGAAACTCCGATACTTTGGCCACCTGATGAGAAGAACTGACTCGTTGGAAAAGACCCTGATGCTGGTAAAGATTGAAGGCAGGAGAAGGGGACAACAGAGGATGAGATGGTTGGATGGCATCACCGACTTGATGGACATGAGTTTGAGTAAGCTCTGGGAGTTGGTGATGGACAGGGAAGCCTGGCGTGCTGCAGTCAGACCCAAAGAGTCAGACACCACTGAGCAACTGAACTGAACTGAATGCATAAAAAGTATTATACATTATAACCCAGGAGATTTATTCCAGGGATATAAGGCTAGGTCAATATAAAAAAAAAATCAATCAATGCAATTCACTGTATTGGAAGGCTAAAAAAGAAAAATCAAACAACCATGCCAATTATCCCATAAAAGATATTTAACAAAATTCAATGGTCATCATAAAAACTTCATGCACTCTAAAAGGAATAAAAATTAAAAATGAACTGTTATCAAAATTAAAAACTTTTGCTTTGTGAAAGATCCTTTTGAGATTGAAAAGACAAGAAACAGACTAGGAGAAATTACTTGCAAATCCACCTACCTATCTGACAAAGGACTTATACCTTTTGACTATATAAAGAACTCTCAAAACTCAACAGGAAAACAATTCAAACAATCCAGTTAGACTATGACAAGAGATACTAAAGAGACAATTTACCCAAAAGAATGGAAGAAGGGCAAACTAGCAAATGAAAGGATATTGAGTATCACTAGCCGTAAGGAAAATGGAAACTAAGATGACAATGAAATATCACTACACACAGATGCAGAACACATCAAATAAAAATGTGTGACACAATCAAATGCTGACAAGGATGTGGAGAAATGATCTTTCTCATGTTACTGGTAGGAGAAGTATTTTAAACTAAATGGAAGTGAAAGTGAAGTCATGTCCTACTCTTTGTGACCCCACGGACTGTAGCCTACCACACTTCTCCGTCCATGGGATTTTCCAGGCAAGAGTACTCGAGTGGGTTGCCATTTCCTTCTCCAGAGGATCTTTCTGACCCAGGGATCGAACCCAGGTCTCTTGCATTGTAAACTAAATGAGTATAAGCGAAATATGATCTCTTATATGATTTAGCAATCATACTCCTAATTCTCACTTGTAGAAAGAAAAAAACAGGCCACACAAAAACTTGTATAAGAATGCACATGGAAGCTCTATTTGTAACAGGAAAAACTGAAAACAAGGAAACTGTCTTCAACAGATAAATGGTTAAACAAATCAAGGTATATCTATATCATGGAATAGTACTCAGAAATCAAAAGGTATAATATATGTAACACTCTAGACAGATCTCAGCATTATGCTGAATGAGAAAAGCCAATATCAAAATTTAACATTGTGTCTAATTCCATTTATGTAAAATTCTCAAAATAATAAAAATCTAGAAATAGACAACAGATTAGGGTTTCCCAGGGTTAGGGACAGGTGGGGGCAGAGAGTGACTCTAACAGCATAGTTCAGGGACCTTCCTGGTGGTCCAGTGGCTAAGACTCCACGATCCCAATGGAGGAGGCCCAGGTTCCATTTCTGGTCAGGAAACCAGAATGCCACAACCAAGAGTTTGCATGCGGCAACTAAGAGTTCATGTGCTGCAACTAAGGATGCCTCACATCATGACAAAGATGGCAGATCTCATGTGCCATGAACAACACATATTAAAAACAGATGAGGACATAGTAATAATTTAATCGGGAAAATAATTTGAAAAAGAAAATACACATCTGTATGTGTATTACTTTCCTATACACCTAAAACTAACACATTGTTAATCAACCATGCTCCAATACAAAATTAAAAAACAAAAAACCAGCATAGTACAAATGAAATTTTGGTGGTGCTGAAATAGTTCTGTATTTTGACTGTGGAGGTGGTTACACAAGTTCACATGTGATAAAATGACACAGAAACACACACACATTGTACCAATGTTAATTTACTATTTAGCTGTTTGGGTGAAGGGCACTTAGAATCTCTCTGTACTATTTTTGCAACTCCTATCAATCTGTAATTATTTCAAAATAAAAAGTTTTAAGAAATCTCTATACACAAAACTTGTTCAAAATTTGTGTTTCATAGTGCTTTCATTTAAGCTAGGGTGATCAAGAGAACAACAAGCACTTTATTACGATTAAGGAGCATTACTTGAATATACAATGCTGTTCAAATGACTATGATGCCTAACATAAAATTATCCATTCTCCCCTGCTAGACTGTGATCTCTTTAAAGTCTACATTTAATTCTTTTATCTATCTCAACTACCTAGAACCATTCCTCACATAACACAGACATTCAATAAATATTTGTTGAATGAAGTTCTCAGGAGAAGCTACATGTTAACTGGAGGATTAGCTATTGGGGTCATAAAATTGAAGCAACATTTCAGCCGTTGGTGACAATCTTGTTACAAGAGGCTTCATTTTCACTACTTTAAAAGCCTCCAGGTTCAACAGTGAAGAATAAAAGTGATCATAAAGGAAGAGAAAGAGGAAGATTACGTTTGCTTCCTAGGGAAGTCAGTACTGCACTGAAGAAAACAAGTCAAGATGGCACTTTCAAAGACAGTAGGATTTAAAAAATATTGAGCAGGATCTGAAAATTAAAGAAAATTAACTCTAAGAAGTAAAAGAAAATAACACTAATATTAGGTGTGTAAGGATCAATATGTCTAGCTGCTAAGTCGCTTCAGTCATGTCTGACTCTGTGCGACCCCATAGACGGCAGCCCACCAGGTTCCTCGTCCCTGGGATTCTCCAGGCAAGAACACTGGAGTGGGTTGCCAGTTCCTTTTCCAATGCATGAAAGTGAAAAGTGAAAGTGAAGTCACTCAGTCGTGTTCGACTCTTAGTGACCCCATGGACTGCAGCCTACCAGGCTCCTCTGTCCATGGGATTTTCCAGGCAAGAGTACTGGAGTGGGGTGCCATTGCCTTCTCCCCAATATGTCTAAGAATGTGTACAAAAGGGAAAAGGTATGCTTGACCAAGGAGAAAATGGCAGGGATACACACACACACACACACACACACACACACACAGATACATCCTTTCCTTGAAATTTACTTATAAAAAGACATAAATGCCGTATTTTCTTATGTTTAAATACAATTGCATTTGATCTATTACTATTTTGAAATTAAGATAACAAACTTTGTATGTAAAACTATAATGAACACTACATGATATTAAATAGGGCTTTAGCTTTTGAAACATTGTTCTTAGGGAAAAATTGTCAGAGGAAGAGCAGTTTAAATGTGGGAAGGTGTATAATAATTGGCTATTGAATAGGTTATGCTTCATAACCAGAAAAGGTGGAATTTAGCAGGTTCTCTTTACTATATGGAATGATGACACCTAGTCACACGTCAGACTCATTTTATATCCTAAAATCTTAAGTTTTTACTTAATGCTTAATATTCTCTACAATGACATCAAATGGCAAAGTATTTTGTGTAATGGTAACATTGTTGAAAAATACTTTCTTTAGAATCCAGCCGAAACTACACTGGACAGGTGAGAAGTAGATATTCTAAGCTAACATTTTGGAAGACAAGGTAATCTTTCAGTTCTTCCCCCAAAGACAGTGCAATTTATTTAGAAGTCATAGCTGCTATGCATCTTGAGCAAACCAAGATTCTGAGGAACTTCTGTTCCTACACATCTGTTACAGTAACACAGCTGTCATTTTATACTGTATTCTCCAAACTACAGGTACTGCTGAAAAAATAGGCAGAACTCACCAGTTATAGTCCAGTCGAGACTGATGAAGCTGCTGCTGTTTCAGGAGAAGTTTTGTCTCCTGCTGGGCCAACAGATGCTGAAGACGCTCCTTTTCAATTTCCAACTCCATTTTCTGAAGCATAAGTTGCTGCCTTCTATCTTCTGAGAGCTGCTTTCTGACATCATTTTCATTAGGCGGCAGTGCCCCGTGGCCATGCATCAGAGACGCCCAGGAAAGCCCACAATACCTGCATGAGTCCAGATGTGTCTTGGAATCCTGAGGGCCCATGTTTGTCGGATGGCTCTCATGAACATGATCTGCATTTTCAGAAAGTCCATGGCCAGAACACTGACTAGATGGAGGAGCCTGAAGGTGCTGGCATTCCTTCATCTTCAGTTCTTTGGGAGGGGCTTTCTCTGCAGGGACTGCATCAGCTAGTTTTTTCCCTGGGGATCTGTAATTACATGTTCTGGTCTCTGAGGGCACCTTGCCCATATCCTCTTTGGAATAATGAAGGGTTGCTGGTTTCAAAGAATTATTCCTAAATTCCACAAGGGATTCCAAAGCTGAGTCCTGATTTGCAGACTTAGGCCTCTGCTTGGTTTGAGTGTGGATCTGTGGTTTGGCTACACTCAAGTAGGAACCATCCAGTTCCATAGATGTAGACGGGACAGTGCTTTTCCTATCGGATACCTAAAAGGAACCACAAGATCACTTGTCAAATAAGAGCAAAATAGAGGGAGTTCTTTTGACACTTCAGGAATCAGTGATACATGTTTACCAAGACAAAGCTGTGTTTTTGTCTTCTTAATAAAGATAGTATTCACAGCTAAACAGACATGTGCCACAAGGGTAAACTCATTTTCAAACAATCTACATTTCAGTAAATTCACAAGGATGAGAAAAACAAAGTGTTGCTACTCACTGCTTGAGCAAGACTCCAGGAGTTTCAAATAATAAGAGTTACATAACATCAACTTTGAGAAGAAAAACATTAAGTGTTAATGTCTTAAAATGTTTAATTTTGAATACTAAGCCAAGAAATCCATTCAGCCACCTTAAATACCTTTTGATTGGCCATTACACAGCATGAGCTTTGATGTAAAACTTTTCACCTTATACTGAATAGGATGTTAGTTACTGCTAGAAATTTGATGAGTTTTTATAAATATCTTTACAGTACACAGATAAAACTCACCACTTTTCACAAAATATGATTCTAATCAAAAGTAGTTATTTAAATACAAAACATATTTAATTTCTGCTATAAACATAAGTGATTTCTCAATTAAGCTGTTCGAGTGATTACAGTCTGATAGAAGTCAGGCGGAAAGGAAGCACTTGCAAATTACCTTTGACAGGCCAATAGAATGAGCTTTCCCAGCATTTTAGCCTCAAGCTTGTTCTACTGGGGAGAGCAAAACTTAGTTTTTAGCAAAGATGCTCAAACTTTAGCATGAATCAGAATCACCTGGAGGGCTTGTTAAATGTGAATTGCTTGGCTTACTCCCTAGAGTTCCCAGTCAGCAACGCTAGAGTAGAGCCGAAGAATGTGCACTGTTAACAAGCTCCTGGGTGGTGCTGCCGATCTGGAACCAAACTCTGAGAACCACTGGTCTGTACCGTGGGCCATCAGACTCCTCCTTTGTCCCTCCTATAAGGACCATTCTGATTACACCAGGCTTACCCATGGAATCCTGGATAATTTCATCATTTTAAGATCCTGAATGGCATCTGTAAAGTCTCTTGTCATACAGAGTCTCTGAGCCATATAAAGTGACATTCACAGGTTCCAAGAATTAGGACATGGACATATTTGGAAGGCCATTATTCAGTCTGCCACAACTTTTAAAATAAGAAGTAATTCATAAACAGTTGAGATAGTTTTGTATTCTAGAGATATAGGAAGAATGAATAATCGAGATCCCTAGCAGAGAGGGGGAAAAAAAAATCCCACCAATTTATTTTGCAATAGTTGAAAATGAAGAACTGATTGGTAAAAAGTATCAACCAACAGATATGTAGCAATACCATGTTTCCTAGCCTATAATAAAAGAGGGTTACTACAATGACTCAAATTTCCAGTGAGGTTCTAAAACAATGTTAAGGGAGTTCTATTTAAATGAGAATCAGCCACATATGTGGAGATGACCTGGTCTCTTCATAGAAGGCATGCAATCTTGTATACTGAACAGATGACAAACTACATAACAGGAACTAGTTCTGCAGCAAAATTTATGATAAACTACCTCATAAAAAATTAACCTTATTTTACACCTAAGGAAGAACTCTAGTCCATATTAATTTCCCCTATTCTGAACTTCTGTAGCACTTACTGTCAACAGAAATGTTTACCATCTGCTATTTTGTATGATAAATTGACTTTTTAAAGGTTATACTTTTAAAATGATAGATAAATGTTTTGAGTCCAGAAACATAAATCAACTATTTTACATCATCATATAGCTTCTAATCCATGTATCATTAATATAACAGTAGATACCATGTATATAGTATTTTTTATTCACGTTTTTGTTCCTTAACATTATTTACATATGTGCATTGTTAGGTACTAACAAAGCTTATACTTACTTTAACAGTGCTGATTGTTACATTATTCACAAATGTCAGGTATTTGGAAGATTTCTAAAACAAATTTTTTTTTTGCAGTTAGCTTCTATGTTTTTGAGAGGCACTTCGACTTAAAGATTTCCATGCGTGCTTTGCTCAAAGAGAACACTGCTTTGCCAACTACCTCCTAGGGAACTGTGCATATTGCTAAGCAGAATTTTAAGGTGGTCCCCAAGATCTCCATCGTCTTGGTGCCCCCACCCTGTATTATCTCCTCGCCTTGAGCGGGGTAGAACTCGTGAATATGATCAGTGATCAATCCTGTGTGTTATGTACATGCCAAAATGGACTTTACATATATAACTAAGGCTCCTTATCAGCTAACTCTGAATTAACAAAAAGGAAGATGATTTCACGTGGGCCAGACCTACTCAGGTAAGCCCTTTCATAGCAGGTCTGGTGCTCTCCTCAGCGTCAGTGATTCTCCTGCTGGTCTTGAAGAAATAAGCTATTGTGTTATGGGAGGGCTTTTTTTGTTTTTTTGGTAGATTTTATTGAACTATAGTTGATTTACAATGTGTGTTAATTTCTTCTGTACTACAAAGTGACTCATTTATGACAAAACATATACATTATGTTTTATCACAGGATATTGAATATACTTTCCTGTGCTAGACGGTAGGAACTTGTTTTTGCCCATCCTATATGTAATAGTTTGTCTGCTAATCCCAGACTCGGTCCTGAATAGTCATTGGATGGACTGGTGCTGAAGCTCGAATACTTTGGCCACCTGATGTGAAGAACTGACTCACTGGAAAAGACCGTGATGCTGGTTAAGACTGAAGGCAGGAGGAGAAGGGGACGACAGAGGATGAGATGGTTGGATGGCAACATGGACTCGATGGACATAAGTTTGAACAAGTTCTGGGAGTTGGTGAAGCCTGGCGTGGTGCAGTCCATGGGGCTGCAAAAAGTCAGACTGAGTAACTGAACTGAACTGAAGAGAATCCCAGACTCACAGGTATAGAGAACAGACTTGTGGTTGCCAAGGGAGAACAGGGGTAGGGGAGTGAAGGAATGGGGGGTTGGGATTAGCAGGGGCAAACTATTATATACAGGGTGGGAGGGCTTATGGAGGGGCTCATATGGCAATGACCTCTGGAGCAGAAGGCAGTTTCCAGGCAACAGGGAGCAAGAAAACAAGGCATCCACCATACACGTACAAGAAAATAAATTCTGTCAAAAACCTTGTGAGTTTGGAAGAGGACCTAGAGCTCCCCGCTGAATACAGCCCAAATGACACCTTGACTACAGCCTTCTAAGACCCTGAACATAGGATCCAACTAAGCTGTGCCAGACTCACAGACTCACAGAAACTATGAGACTGCAAATGTGTGCTGTTTTAAGCTGCTAAATTTGTAGTAACTTGTTATACAGCAATAAAAAACTATATAGAGTATTATTCAACTTGCCCGAGGCTCAGGTTCCTCAACAGTAAAATAAGGATTAAAAATAGCACCTACGTCAAAACTGAACATTGTGAGACAAATGAACAGCTATCAAGAGTGTTTATCTATAAGGGTACTAATTTACAAAAAGGAAACATAAACCTTCTATTTACCCAAACTTCTTTCAGGCAGAACACTGTGGTGCATATGTGTATGTGTGTGTGGGGATGAGATCACCCGAGGGCATGTTCAGTTACAACGGATTATCTCTAAATTGTCTTAAAAGAGAACGAGTTCAGTTATTAATCTTTATTTTGCTATAGTGAGGTTTTCAGTAGGGCCAGAGTTGAACTTCTTGAAATAACGGAGAGGTTCTTCATCTTTCTCATTCATACAAAGGATGTCAGTCTTACATTAACATCTTGCACTGTACTGTCTCTTATGGTTGTTGTGATGATTAGATAATTCATATAAAGTGCTCTGGACAGTGCTTAATATTAAGTTCATATTTTTAAAAAGTTTCCTATGACTACTACTGTTATTATCACTGACTTCCCTGCCACAACAAATTCTGAAGGCAGGAGGTGTATATGTATATCTATATGTATGCACTGGGGCTTGCACATAGCAAGTACATTCTCAATAACTCTGGGCTGACTGTATCAGCTTAGGAGAAAAATTCAAATCGGGTTACAGGTCACAGTAACTAAAGAAAAGAAAATTAGAATCCATGATTAGGCTGAATCATGAGCTACTAAGGAAGAAGAGAAAAGAAATAAAATTTCCTGTTGGAATATGAATATAAGAAATTATTTTATTAGTGGAGTTGAAAAACATTGCCTCTGGAACACATGGAAGTCCCAGTGGTCCTAAATGAAACAGATGTATTTTTCTTTCTGCTTCATGCTTTCTATATATTTACAAATATAACTTCTCTTAACTACAGTTTAAACTAATAATAAATCCCAAACTGCTGTCTCTAGCATATGGGTTTTATATGAATTTTTCAGATCTATAACACTAACTTAAAAACCATTAGATTTTTTTTTTAAAAAAATGAAGGCATAACATGTGTAATAAAATGCACAGATCTTTACTAGCATTTACCCATGTAATCATCACCCAGATCAAATTATAGAACAATTCCAATATCCTAGAAAGTTCCTTTGTGTTCTTTCTAGTCAATATCACAGCCTCACACTCCCAGGAGTAACCATATTCTGACTCTTAGGATCACAGATTAGTTTTATCTATGCTGAACTTCATATAAATGGAATCATACTGCATGCTACTCTTTTGTACCTGGCTTCTTAAGCTCAACATAATATTTGAGTATCTTCTATGTTGCTTTGTGTATCAACAGTTTCTTCTTTTCTCATTGCTGCATAGTACTTCACTGTATGGATTAAGCAAAATTTCTTTACCCATTCTTTTTACTGGATTATGTTTTTACCAGTCTAGGCCTATTAAAAATAAAGCCACTGTGAGTATTCTCATACAATATTCTCTCTTTTTTGAAGTCACGTGGCACTTATTTAACTTTGTTAGAAACAGCCAATAAATTTTCTAAAGTGATCATTCTGTTTCACATCTGCATCAGCAACTTAAGAGAGCTGCAGTTACTTCACATTCACAGTAATACTTGTTAGTGTGTTTCATTTTTAGTCTATCTGGTGTATGTGTACTGAAATATCATAATGGCTTTATTTTCCATTTCCCTGATATGTAATGATATTAATGAACATATGGTTGCTGGTCATTTAGATATCTTCTTTTATGAAGTTATTGTTGGAACCAATATATTTAAATAATTCAAAGTAATTCTTAAAGGACTGAAAATGAGAAATGAAAAATGAAGGCTGGGGAAGACAATTTCATGAAAACTGTTTCTGATAAGCCTACTTAGCTCTAACTGGTTACCTTCACTGAACACTAAATGTAGAACATGTTCCCAGAACACACTGTCATTCTGGCTGTTTTCAACTCAGAGTTTACCATATACTATGCTAAATGTTTTACATATTTAACCTATTATTCTTAACAGCAATTCTGTAAGGTATTTTGCTGATGAGAAAATGAAGTTCAAGGAATCAACACAACTTTCCCAAGCTCATGCCAATACTCCACATCAGACATGGGACTATGTCTCACTCCAAACCCTTAGACTTACTACAAATACTTACACATTACTTTCTGTTGTAAATTTTAAAAAACTTCTTTAGTATGAAATACCATAAACATAGAAGTACACAAAACAAATAAGATCAGCTTAGTGAATAATCACAAGACAATGTCCAATGTAACTACCATCCTGCACAAAGAAGATGACCCTTCTGTACGCAGAAGACCTCTGATGACCCTGAGCCATCACCACTCTCTACCTCTCTCTCCAAAACAGGGAATGACTATCTTGACTTTAACGAGAATTTTTCCTTTGCTTTAATACTTCTCTGCTGAAATACATAGTAGAGTTCAGCTGTACTTGGTTATTTTTGAAGTATAAATAAAACCATATGATATACATTCTTTTTTAACTTCTTTCACCAAGCATTATATTTGTCAGCTCATACATGGTGCTGTGTGTGGCTGTATTCTTATAGTTATATAGCAGGGGTCAGCAAGTTTCTTCTGAAAAGGGTCAGACACTTAACATTTTAAACTTTGCAGTACATAAAGTCTTTGTCATAACTACTGAGTTCTACTTTTGTACTGTGACATCAATAGCTATTCTATAAAAACCTTATTTGTGGATACTGAAATTTGAATTTCATGTAATTTTCTCATTTCAAGAAATAGTCTTTTCCCCCTAACCATTTAAAAAGTTAAAACCATTCCTAATTTGTGAGTTGTACAAAACAATGCAGTTGGCTAGATCTGGCATGCCATGGTTTGCCAACTGAACTTGATAATTATGTTGAATGCTCTTCCAATTAAAGGAGTCTATGAATATCCTAGGATCCGCTTAAAACTAAACAAACTAAACAATATGACTTGGGACATGTTATCTGTTTATATGTTTTCTGTGTGATGAAAATCAGTTGGATTGACTACTTAATCAGCAATAAACAGGGACTTCCCTGGTAGTCCAGCAGTTAAGAATCCACCAGCCAATGCAGGGGACACGGGTTCGATCCCTGGTCTGGGAAGATCCCATGTGCCATAGAACAACTAAGCCTTTGTGCCAAACTCCTGAGCCTGCAATTACTTGAAGCCCAAGTGCTTCGGAGCCTGTGAGCTGCAATCACTGAAGCCTGAGTGCCTACAGCCTGTGCTCAGCAACAAGAGAAGCCACAACAATGGTAAACCCGTGCAGCAGTGAAGACTCAGCACAGCCAATTGTTAAATAAAATTATAAAAGGAGAAATAAATGGAATGATATTTAGCAGAAAAGCATGTAGAAGAATATACTTAGACAGGAAAAACACACTGTATAAATTAAAAAAAAAGTTTAGACAGAAAATGACCTATGGAAAATAGTAAGTTCAAAATAGTAGCATATTAGGATTTGCCTTATACAAAATGTACCACAATCTTGGCTACATCTTTAGACTCTAGATGTGGCAGAAGTGAAGCCAATAAAACCTTTGACAAGGCATGCTGTGGGATTCACAGCACAAAAGAAAGATGAGGAGAAAATGCTGGCAACACTTGGCTTACAGCAGAGAAGAAGCATAATGTGTCTTAACTTGGGTAGACACAAGTCAATGACTAGATAAAAAAAACACCAGTGAGAAAAGTATAAGGTTTAAAAAAAGTGTGAGAGACTTATATGAGATACAAAGAATTTTCTGATACTGAAGGTTGGTAAATTTCTGAGTTGCGTTTTCTGAATCCTTAAGATCCCTTTTTAAAATGTGACATATTTTTTCAAGACTTCATAGGAAATAAAGGATGTCTTTTTTACAAATATTTATGATATGACCTTGTATACATGCATGAAAGCACATACAGGTGTGTTGTACATATATGAACATATACATTCCTAAGGTAATCTAGGGCTTTCCTGTGTTCTCACATAATAAAAAATAAAAACTACAGTATTATTTCATGAAATAGCATCAACAAGTAAACAGTGATGTTTTATAAATATGCACAAATCATTTTTACAGCCTCAGCCAATCTTTGCTATGAGCCATAAGGAGAGAGGCAAACTAAACTGCAATAATTATTTCCTGCAACAGGTTGTTATTTACTTTGCATAATTAGGAAGAGATTACTTAGAATGCATTTATGAGTTGTTAACCACAGGATTAGCCAACAGTACCAACAGATCTTATTGGTATTCATTTCTCTAATGGTAAATAATAATTTACTATCCTAGCAAACACCCTATTAACAAACCTCATATTCTCACTGATAGCCTTATAAGAATAAAAATCATTTTGTAACTTCAGAATTTCCCCCTGTGCTCTTCATTTTATGATGAAATCAGAAATTCAGAAGCTAAATATTTCTAAACCTAAACTACTGTGTGAGGGGCAGGTCACTGTATTATCCAGAACATTTGGAGTTAATATGGAATAAGGCACAGAACGACATGCTGCATTTTTAGTGAGCTTACAAGACCAGTTGTCAAGCTGACAGAAGCTACGTAATGCAACAGCTGCACTGTATGGTTTGCCAAAGTCTCATCCCAAATAAATGTTCCTTCTCCCCAGTGCAATTAACTCTCCTACACTGGCAGATTCTGCTAGAAGATGATCAAGGTAGATTACCTTCTAGCGTTATGAACTAAATACTTACAGGTGTTATATCATCAGTTATAACTTACAAACTTTTGCATTTAGCAAGACATCCAGGCAAATGAATCATCTAATTGATGAATTATTTATAAGAAATTCTCAGCATGCTCCTGGCGTCATCCATGGCCTTTTCCAGGTCATAAGACACCAATTAGAGCTGAATTTTAAATTATTCAATAACCTGAACTCTCTTGTCATTTAACATATAGATATCAACGCAGTAAACAAGTTAAATCTAATGGGCCCTGGAGGTTTAAGCTTCTCCACTGCACAGCCGCTGAAGCTGCAGGCCATCAGTGGAAGAGAAAAATAACAGAATGCGGCAGTCAAACACATTTGCAAGGCTCTAATAACTTATTCTAGTTCCCATAGGGACTGTGGCACAACCTAGGATTATTGAATCTGAAAGACATTAAAGTCAATAATTATGAGATTTACAAGAAAATAGGCACACAAGATTGTACAAAAGACAAAATACTAGCAACAGATACCAAACGCTACACTGATACTTAGGATACACCATGTGTTGTTCAGTCACTTAGTTGTGTCCAACTCTTTGCAGCTCCATGGACTGCAGCACTCCAGGCTTCCCTGGCCTTCACTATCTACATCATGGGCCTGGCAAAATTTTTAATAGTAATTATCAGACTCAGAAAAGGCTAAACCCCATGCTCTTTAATCATTACTGAATTTTTTGAAAGCTGGCATGTGTTGACTTGCTATAAAAATGAATAGAGAGTACAGAATAATTGACAGTATACTTGAGGTCAAAATACCTTGATTAAAATTCCAGCACTGCTACTTAGGAGTTCTATTATTTTTGGCAAATCATTTTACATCTCTTAGGTAATTTTAAATGTTAATAAAATGATTTAGTTTGATAATCTCTATAGTTTATGCCATCTTTAAGGGCTGAAAAATCCAAGGATTGGGTTGCTGTACCCCAGGGAAATGAGAGAAAAGAAAAGGATAGATGAGAAATTGTACCAATCAGTACATGTTCACTTATCAACCAACAGGCATACTACAAAATTACTAAATGTCCCTTGGTTCTAATTTTCCTAGCAAATTCTGTCTTTTAACACTATTGCTGTATTTGGCTCACATGCTCAAGAGTTTACATCAGCAACTAAATTTATCTATCTGCTCACTTAATCTGAGAGAGAAACAAATGAAGATTGAATAAGACAAAAATATGGTTGTAAGGTGAGTTCTAAATATTTTGATGGGATCTAAATATTTTGATGGGATGGGACAAACATTCACCATAGAAATACATCACAGTAGTACCAATTCAAAAAACTTCCACATATATGATCATAATTGCTAAAAGAAAAAGAAAAGCAGTTTTGTACATGGCTTTCTTAATCTACCAGAGGAAATGTGCACAAGGCTAGTTTTAATTACTTAGTGAATTTCAGAAAACAGGCAAAATAGTTTTATAGAGAAAATGAGACAAGTTAGAAGTGGTAAGGATAATCTTCACAGGTACAAAATGAAAATAAGACATATTGGATAATAAAGCCCGTGGTATTTGGATTCAGTGAGGGATGCAGCACAAGAAAATGGTCCATTAGCGCTTACACCAACTATCCTCTTGCCCCGCCCACGGGCATTACGTTTGGACAGAGTACCCGGGGCTGCAAATAGGGCTTCCATGGCCCGTTCACTGTCCTCTCATCTGCCCCTCTGGTAACAGTCAGGCTCAGAAATGGAAACAAAAACAGCATGCAGGAACATGTTTCAAAGCACATTTTCTTCTTTTAAAAAATCAAAAAAGATTAGTTTGTGTCAAACGAACGAAAGCTTTAACAAAAAATTCCTAATACACCATCTAGAAAATATAAAAATACTATTTGAACATGATCAACTGTCCCTTAAGGGAAAGGCAGAATGCATTTATGTTGTTGGTTGAGGGAAAAAGCATTTGTGTTGTATTTTTGAGACTAGAAAATAACTATCTTAAAGATTTCTCAAAGTGAATCACAGTCCTTTTACTAAAGATTCAGTTCAGTTCAGTTTAGCCGCTCAGTCGTGTCCAACTCTGTGCGACCCTGTGAATCACAGCACACCAGGCCTCCCTGTCCATCACCAACTCCCGGAGTTTACCAAAACTCATGTCCATTGAGTCAATGATGCCATTCAGCCATCTCATCCTCTGTCGTCCCCTTCTCCTCCTGCCCCCAATCCTTCAGGGTCTTTTCCAATGAGTCAACTCTTTCCATGAGGTGGCCAAAGTATTGGAGTTTCAGCTTCAACATCAGTCCTTCCAATGAACACCCAGGACTGATCTCCTTTAGGATGGACTGTTTGGATCTCCTTGCAGTCCAAGGGACTCTCAAGAGTCTTCTCCAACACCACAGTTCAAAAGCACCAATTCTTCGGCACTCAGCTTTTTTCACAGTCCAACTCTCACATCCATACATGACCACTGGAAAAACCATAGCCTTGACTAGATGGACCTTTGTTGGCAAAGTAATGTCTCTGCTTTTTAATATGCTGTCTAGGTTGGTCATAACTTTCCTTCCAAGGAGTAAGGGTCTTTTAATTTCATTGCTGCAGTCACCATCTGCAGTGATTTTGGAGCCCCCCAAAAATAAAGTCTGACACTGTTTCCCCATCTATTTCCCATGAAGCGATGGGACTGGATGCCATGATCTTAGTGTTCTGAATGTTGAGCTTTAAGCCAACTTTTTCCCTCTCCTCTCTCACTTTTATCAAGAGGCCTTTTAGTTTCTCTTCACTTTCTGGCATAAGGGTGGTGTCATCTGCATATCTGAGGTTATTGATATTTCTCCCGGCAATCTTGATTCCAGCTTGTGCTTCTTCCAGCCCAGTGTTTCTCATGATGTACTCTGCATACAAGTTAAATAAGCAGGGTAACAATATACAGCCTTGACGTCCTCCTTTTCCTATTTGGAACCAGTCTGTTGTTCCATGTCCAGTTCTAACTGTTGCTTCCTGACCTGCATACAGGTTTCTCAAGAGGCAGGTCAGGTGGTCTGGTATGCCCATCTCTTTCAGAATTTTCCACAGTTTATTGTGATCCACACTAAAGATTAGGGTCTTCCATACTCATTTTTCCCTCCATATAAATGTCTACAGACCAAAAATGTTTAAAAAACCCAATGAAAAAAGCATTTCTGTATGCACAAGAAACTACGAAACTGAAGAGATTTGAGTTTTAAGAGGGCAAGCTTTTTCTTGGGAACTAGGATTTTTCAGAATTCTTACTACTTTAATTCAAAAAACTATTCAACATTCAAAAAACTAAGATCATGGCATCCGGTCCCATCACTTCATGGCAAATAGATGGGGAAACATTGGAAACAGAGACAGATTTCATTTTCTTGGACTCCAAAATCACTGTGGACAGTGACTACAGTCATGAAATTAAAAGACGCTTGTTCCTTGGAAGAAAAGAAATGAGAAACCTAGAAAACATATTAAAAAATCAGAGACATTACTTTGCTGACAAAGGTCTGCCTAGTTAAAGCTATGTTTTTTCCAGTAGTCATGTACAGATGTGAGAACTGGACAATAAAAATGGCTGAGCGCTCAAGAACTGATGCTTTCAAACTGGTGCTGGAGAAGACTCTTGAGAGTCCCTTGGACAGCAAGGAGATCAAACCTGTCAATCCTAAAGAAAATCAACCCTGAATATTCATTGGAAGGACTGATGGTGAAGCTAAAGCTCCAACACTTTGGCCACCTGATGTGAAGAACTGAATCCTCGGAAAAGACCCTGATGCTGGGAAAGATTGAAGACAGGAGGAGAAGGGGACGACAGACATGAGATGGCTGGATGGCATCACTGATTCAAAGGACATGAGGTAGAGCAAGCTGTGGGAGCTGGTGAGGAATAGGGAAGCCTGGCCTGCTTCTGTCCATGGGGTCGCAAAGAGTCAGGCACGACTGAGCGACTGAACTGAACTGAACTGATGCAAAGAGCTGACTCATTGGAAAAGATCCCCATGCTGGGAAAGATTGAAGGCAGGAGGACAAGGGGATGACAGAGGACGAGATGGTTGGATGGCATCACCAACTCAATGGATATGAGTTTGGGCAAACTCTGGGAGATGGCGAGGGACAGGGAGGCCTGGTGTGAAGTATGTGGTCTGTGGGGTAACAGAGTCAGACATGACTGAGCAACTGAACAAGTCCTTTAATTATATAGTACCAAATCCCAACTTTTGAAAGTTCAGAACACTTTTTACTAGTTATTTTATTACAAAAAATCATGAGAAAAGATTTCACTTAGGAATTAATAAAAGATAATAGTGATGCAATTTCCTAGTACTCAAATGTCCTAACTCCTTTTCCTAAGCTTTGAAATTCTACTCACATTTTAAGGCTGGCTTAGTACCACTTCCTTCCACTGTAGTTCCCTCATTTCCCCAGCTCACATGAGCTCTGCCTTCCCTAGGAGACACCCCAGGACTACTGTGTTCAGTCCCTTACTGTTGTATTTATTTCATCCTGTTCCATCATAATTAGGTGTTTTCACATCTCTAAGTTCCTTTGTAATGTGTAAGAATGTACACTTTTCCTTGTGGAAACTATGAAATCTTTGAGGGCAGTGACCTCAAAAGATACCATTAGTATTGTTCATTGCTATATCTCAGTAAGAGATAATAGGTGCTCGACAAATGTTCTTTGCATATACTTTCACCCTCCCCAGTACATTGTACAGAACTTGAGGAGAGAGCAGTATTACTTTCAATTTCGTATTTCAATTACACTGGTCTTTATAAATAAAAGATACTTAAAGTAATAAATATTAGTGGAACATACCAACAAGCAGGAAGCAGGAGCAGCATCAGTTAAATGACCTAACTTGTATCCTAAGGAATTTGATAACTTAGTTTCACTTACTATAAAATGTGTTGTAGTTGTTGCAGGAGCCACTTACTTTTTACATAAGTACTTTTTTTCAATAAGTCTTTAAAGGTTAATAAAAAATTCTGCAGACTGTAGCCTGCCAGGCTCCTCTGTTCCTGGGATTTTCCAGGCAAGAATACTGGAGTAGGTTTCCATTTCCTTCTCTAACCAAGGGATCAAACCTGCATCTGTTACATCTCCTTCATTGGTAGGCAGGTTCTTTACCACTAGAGCTACCCGTGAAGCCCAAAAAGGACCTTAAATGAGGTATTACAAATATATTCAAAGATATCACAGGAAACATGAGAGAAATGTAAAAAAATATTTTTTAAACATGGAATTTCTAGAGAAGAGAAATACAATGTATCAAATGAAATTTTCACTCCATGAAATTAATAATATACTAGATATCTGCACAAGAAAAGGTCTGTGATCATGAAGATATAGAATGACAAACTATCCAAAATGAAGCAGAGAGACAAAGAAGATAAGTGGGTCAGTGAGAGAGAGAGGAAAGGGGAGAAGAGAAAGAAACAGAATACTGGGAACATTTGTAAAATATTAAACAACTTAATGTTTTTATGTATTTGTGTTTCCATATATACACATGCATGTATGTATGCATACATGAATACACAATTATACTTACTGGAGTACCAGAAGAAAACAATGGGGGTGGGAGTGAGACAATAGAAAATTGTCTTGAAGGAATAATGGCTTAAATATTTTCAAATTTGATGAAAAAGTTCAATAAAGCTTGTGTGGGAAAAATATTAAAACAACCATACCCAGGTGCTACAGGTTGTCAAGAACCCACCTGCCAATGCAGGAGATGTAAGAGACATGGGTTTGATCCCTAGGTCAGGAAGATCCCCTGGAGATGGCCATTGAAGACCACCATTCCAGTTCTTCCCTGGTGGCTCAGATGGTAAGGAGTCTGCCCTCAATGTGGGAGACCTGGGTTCAATCCCTGGGTGGAGAAGATCCCCTGGAGAAGGAAATGGCAACCTACTCCGGTATTCTTGCCTGGAAAATCCCATGGATGGAGGAGCCTGGCAGGCTACAGTCCATAGGGTCTCAAAGAGACAGACACGACCGAGCGGCTTCACTCACTCCAGTATTGTTGCCTGGAGAATCCCATGGACAGAGAAGCCTGGTGCAGACCATGGGGTTGCAAAGAGTCAGACATGACTGAAGCGACTTAGCACTAGCACATCAATGTATATCATAATAAAACAACTGAAAACTAGTGAAAAGAAAAAAAAAACTCAGTAGTAACCACAGAAAAGGGAAACATTACATACAGAACATTAATTATGGTAGACTTTTTACTAGAAACCATCCAAGCCAAAAGGCAAACTGACATCTTTAAAGAGCCAATAAAACTGTCAACCTAAAATTCTATATCCAGTGAAAATATCTTTCAGAAATGAAGAGGAAATGATTTTTCGTTCCTCAGTAAAACAAAAGCTATGATAATTCACTGGCAGCAAACCTGCACTACATGAAACATCAAAGAAGTTTTTCAGCACAGGAAAATGACACCAGAGGGAAATCTGAATCAACTGGAAGAAAATTAAAATGCTACAATTAGTAACTTAGTTGCATATGATCACTAAGCAGATAATATAAAAGGCTTTCCTTTTTCATTAATTGATCTCTTTAAGAGATAATCGATTGCTTAATGCAGTAGTAATATAATGTATTTTAAATATATGTAGAAGCAAAATGTTTCACAACAATAGCACAAGGAGAGAAGCATCCTGACATACAGTTTATATATATAACATGGAATAATAGTATTTGAAAAGTAGAATGGGCTTCCCTGGTGAGTCAGATAGTAAAGAATTCACCTGCAATGCAGACCCAGGTTCAGTCACTGGGTTGGGAAGATCCCCTGGAGAAGGGAATGGCTACCCACTCCAGTATTCTTGCCTGGAAATTCCATGGACATAGGATTCTGGGGGGCTATAGTCCATGGCATCGCAAAGAGCTGGACACGACCAAGCGATTAAACACTTGGTACCTAATACATTGTTGAGTGTATTAATAATACATAAAGTAAAATGTATTAAGTTAAAGGTGAACATGGTAAAACTTAGGACCACTGGAAAACAAAACATAGAAGCACAGCTAATAAGTCAATATTGGAGATAAATCCCAAAACATAAAAAATTAACCTAAAGGAAAAGAACAAAAAGAAAAAGTACAGATGGGGCAGAGAGAAATTAAACAGCCACATGGTAGATTGAACTACAAACATATCAATAATTATAACAAATGTAAATGAACTTAAATGCTCCAAATCAAAGAATAAGGTTCTTGGATTGGATAAAAAAGCAAGACTGCATTATAGGCTGTCTACAAGAAACTCATACAAAATATAAAGACAGGGACAGATTAAAAGTAAACTTAATAGAAAAGTCTGTACCATTCAAACACAAGTAAAAAGAAAGTTGGAATGGATTTGTGAATGCTAGACAAAGTAGACTTCAGAACAATAAAAATGCTATGGAAAAATGCAGACTTTTCAAAATGGTAATGAGTTCAGTTCATCAAAGTATCAAAGCAATCCAAGTGAGTATGCACCTAGTAACAGAGTTTAAAAATAAGAAGGAAAAATGACAAAATGAAATTGCAAAATAGAAAACAAACAATAAAAGTTAGAGATTTCAACACTCTCAGTAAGTGATAGAGGAAGAAGACAAAAAATCAATAGGGTTATCAAAGACAAATGAGACTATCAATTCTGTGCTCAGTTGCTCAGTGGTGTCCAACTCTTTGCAGTCCCACCATGGACTATAGCCCACCAGCCTCCTCTCTGTCAGTGGGATTTTCCAGGCAAGAATACTGGAGTGGATTGCCGTTTCCTACTCCAAGGGATCTTCCCAACCCAGGGACCAAACCCACATCTCTCAAGTCTCCTGCATTGGCAGATGGATTCTTTACCACCTGGGAAGCCTGACTATCAACTAATTCAACCTAATTCATATTCATTTGAAGTGTGCTTGAAAAAACTACCAATATAACTTATACACTGAAGCATGAAAACAAGTTTCAACAAATCAAAAAGAACCAACATTGAGACAAATAAGCTAAATAAAAAATCAATAACAGAAAGTTATCTGGAAAATCACCAATTATTTTAAAATTCAGCAATATACTTCTAAATATTCTATGGGTTAAAGAACCCATAAAGGAAATTAGAAAGTATTTTAAACTGAATGAAAATGACATATAATACATCAAAGTTTAGGGGATGCACTTAAAATGGTGTATAGAGGGAAATTTATAGCCCTAAACACCTATTTTGGAAAATAAGAAAGATCTCAAATCAATAACATAAGTTTCCACATTAGGAAGCTAGAAAAAGAAGAATATACTAAACCTATAGCAATCAGGACAGAAATAATAAAGATAATAGCAGAAATGAATGAAGTATAACAGACAGATAAAAAATGAAAACAAAAGCAAAATCCATAGCTACAATCAGACTTAACAATGAAAGAAATAATGCATGTCAGATGAGATTGGGAAAAAAACCCCAAAATGCCCACTCTTAGCACATCTCTTTGCATCTCTTCAGCACTGTATTAGAGATCCTAGCCAGTGCAATAAGGAAAATGAATGAATGGCACAGAGTTTGGAAATTAGGAAATAAAACTGCCATTATATAAAGACAGCATGATCATATATGGAGAAAATCATAGTTTAACAAGATCGTAGGGAACAAAGACAACATACACAAATAAGGTATATTTCTATGCTAGAAAAGTAACAATTTTAGAGATTGAAGCAACAATACTATTTACAGTAACATCTCAGATGTGAAATAATTTAGAGAGAAGTTTAACAAAATATGTGCATTATCATACCATGAAAGTTAAAATGTACTACTGAGAAAACTTGAAGAAGACCTGGATATATGGAGAGATTATATCCATGGATCAAAAGACTCAATACAGTTAAGGTGTCAGTTTTTCCCAAATTGATTTACAGTTTCAGTGAAATCCCAGTATATTCATTAGTAGATGCTGACAAGTTTAATCTAAAATCTATATGGAAATTCAATGGAACTAGAATAGTAAAAACAATTTCAAAGACAAAGAATAAAGCTGAAGGACTTATACTGCTTAATTTCAGAATTTATTATAAAGCTATATATTGAAGGCATTGTGGCACTGGCATTAGGATTAGAGAGAGAACTGGAAAACGGTAGTAAGTCCAGAAATGGATTCACATATATGTGATCTACTGTCTTTTGACAAACGTACTGTATTAGCTTTCTAAGGTTGTGCAACAGATTACCACAGAGTTAGAAGTTTAAAACAACATACACTCATTATCTCCTAGCTTCTGTTAACTGGGTGCTCTGCTGAGAATCTTAAAAGACTGCAATTAAAGTATTGGCCATGGTCAAATATGAGGCTTGCAGTCCTCTTTCTAACTCATGTAGTTGTTGGCAGAGTCACATCCTTGCAATTGTAGAATCCATGGAGGCGTGCTTCTTTTGGTCCAGCAGGATAAAGTTCTTTACAGAGAGGGCCCCCTCTTTCTTTTAAGGACTTCTGCTTGGTTAAATCAGGCTACTCAGGCTCTCCTTTTTGATTAACTCAGATCAACTAATTTGGAGCCTTAAATCTATCTGCAAAATTCTTTGACCTTTGTCACATTCTGTTGGCTGGATGCCAGTCACAAGTTCCACTCCCATTCAAAAGGAAGGAACTGTACAAGGATATTTTACATCGGTGGTCACCTTAGTGTGTGTCTATCACAAGGAGGAAGGTAACTCAATGGGGGAAAAGACAGCATATTCAACAAACAATCCTGGGCCTCAGAAGAGCCATAAGGAAAAAATAAAATTTCAACCCTTACATCACTCCACACAAAAAAATTAACTCATAAGGAACTATGGACCTAAACATAAAAACAAAAGCTAAAATTTTGAAGAAAATATGAGGTAGTCTATGCATCTATTTAGTAGGCAAAATATAGTCTTCATGTTTGCTAAAATATTTTTAGTAAATAAAAACACAGGACTCCTGGGAGCTTCCTTGGTGGTCCAGTGGTAAAGGATCCGCCTACCAATGCAGGAGACACGGGTTCCATCCCTGATCCAGAAGATCCCACATGCCTCAGAGCAACTAAGCCTAAGAGCCACAACTGCTGAGCCTGTGCGCTGCAACTACTGAAGCCTAAGTGCCCTAGAGCCCATGCTCCACAACAAGAGCCACTGCAATGGGAAGCTCATGCACCACAACTAGAGAGTAGCCCCTGCTCACCACAACTAGAGAGAGCCCGAGCAGCACGGGAGGCCCAGAACAGGCAAATAAACAAAATTTTAAAAAAATATATACAGGACTAATTAAATTTGAAATTCAGATAAACAAACAAATAACTTTTTAGTATACATATGTCCCAAACATTACATGAGACATACCAACATTTTCGCTTCCCTGGTTGCTCAGAGAGTAGAGAATCCGCCTGCATTGTGGGAGACCTGGGTTCTATCCCTGGGCTGGGAAGATCCCTGGGCGAAGAGAACAGATACCCACTCCAGTATTCTTGCCTGGAGAAACCTCATGGACAGAGGAGCCTGGCAGGCCACAGTTTTGGTGTTGCAGAGTTGGACATGATTGAGCAACTAAGCATGGCACAGTACACATGTGTTATTAGTGGGCTCCTCTAATTAAACTGGATATAGGCTATTTCATGTGACTTTGAAATCATGATTGAGTCCATGAGCTGCACACTAGTTTAATATTAAAATCATGGTATAATGTGTGATATTTCAACAATAGTTTGTCATTTTTACCCCAAAACTGTATTAAAATGTTATAATTTTCTAATTACATGATTTTTACCTATAATTGACTTACTGTAGTGACACTGTTCTAATTTTTAATCAAGCCTGTTTTTAAATTATGATTTTATATTATTAGCTAAATTAGGAAAGTAAACTTCTTTATTTAAAATTTTATTTTACATATAGTGAAACAGGCTTCCCGAGACATTTTGGTCAAGAAAATACTTTTTTTTTTTAATTGAACTTAAGTTGATTGATTTCTAATACTGTGTTAGTTCTGGTATATAACAAAGTGATTCAGGTATATATACACATACATATACAGTCATATACGTATTCTTTTTAGATTCTTTTCCATTATAGGTTATTACAAGATAATGAATATAGTTCCCTATGCAATACAAAAAAAAATCCTAGCTGTGTATCTATTTTATATACAGTGGTATGTATCTGTTAAATCCATACTCCTAATTTATTCCCTGATCAGGACACCCTTCTCTGAAGACAGAAGTAGTTTATTACTATGAATCAAATGATGATGATGGAAGTGATTCTAAAGAAATAAAGGCCAAGGGATCATACTAGCTTTACTTCATACTAGTTTTACTTAAAAGTGTGATGCCTCATATCCTGAGTTCAGTTTTGTGGCCATAAATGATAGTAAAGTGCTAAAATCACAGTGTGTTATCTCCTGAGATATTCTGGCTAAAGAGGCAATAAAATTATTACAACTTAGGAAGTACTTACATACATACATAAAGAAATCATTTAAAAACACAAAGTCTTTTGAAATAAAGAGTATTGATCCAAAGAGGCAGTGAACAATGGTCACAAATAATTGTTAGGATTTCATAGGCTTATGAGGTAGCAATATGGTTTGCTAAGTACAGAGAGACCACATACAACTGGTGGAACAAGTGAAAGACTGTATCAAAAGTGTCTGCATGATGTTGGGTAAATCTGTAGAAAATACAGTAGCTCCACATACTAGACACCATAAGCTTGATGTGGCTGTGCAGAAACTGGCTAGTAAAATTCAAAAAGTCCATAGACAAAAAACTAGCAAAGTGTTTGTCATTGAAAGCTGAAGAATGAACATGTATGTATCTCTAACACGGCAGGTTTTCTAGTACATGTGCAACTTAAAAATCACGATATGAAGAAAGATAGCATTTTGGGGCTTCACTGTCAACATATATAAACAATTTTGAACAAGTGTAAAACTGAGAAGGCTTACATTATCCATAAATGAGGTTTGACAGCACAGCAGCAATAGGAAAACATTTTGGACCATACATCAAATTATAAATAAACATATTCATTCCTTCACCTAAAATGTTTTACTATTAAAAAAAACAGGTGAATTAAATACTTTGCTTAGCAACATATTAAAAATGTGAATTTTACAAAGACAAATGCATAAAATTTGAGTCTATTCTATTTATATCTAATATATAAGCCAATCACTAACAACCTGTAACAACTATTAAATGCTGAGGCATGACACCTGTAGAAGAGAAAAATTCTGTTGGGAATTTGAAACAAAACTTAAGTGTTTCTGAAACATAAGAAACTACTTTGGTCACAATTTTTATAAGATAGAAACTGGAGAGCCAAACTAGATTCAGTTCAGTTCAGTTCAGTCGCTCAGTCTTGTCCGACTCTTTCTGACCACATGGTAGCACGTCAGGCCTCCCTGTCCATCACAAACTCCGGGAGTTTACCAAAACTCACGTCCATCGAGTCGGTGATGCCATCCAGCCATCTCATCCTCTGTCATCTCCTTCTCCTCCTGCCTTCAGTCTTTCCCAGCATCAGGGTCTTTTCATATGAGTCAGTTCTTTGCATCAGGTGGCCAAAGAATTAGAGTTTCAGCAGGGTGACAATATACAGCCTTGACGTACTCCTTTTCCTATTTGGAACCAGTCTGTTGTTCCATGTCCAGTTCTAACTGTTGCTTCCTGACCTGCATACAGGTTTCTCAAGAGACAGGTCAGGTGGTCTGGTATTCCCATCACAGTTTATTGTGATCCACACAGTCAAAGGCTTTGGCATAGTCAATAAAGCAGAAATAGATGTTTTTCTGGAACTCTCTTGCTTTTTTGATGATCCAGCGGATGTTGGCAATTTGATCTCTGGTTCCTCTGCCTTTTCTAAAACCAGCTTGAACATCTGGAAGTTCACGGTTCACATATTGCTGAAGCCTGGCTTGGAGAATTTTGAGCATTACTTTACTAGCATGTGAGATGAGTGCAATTGTGCGGTAGTTTGAGCATTCTTTGGCATTGCCTTTCTTTGGGATTGGAACAAAAACTGACCTTTTCCAGTCCTGTGGCCACTGCTGAGTTTTCCAAATTTGCTGGCATATCAAGTGTAGCACTTTCACAGCATCATCTTTCAGGATCTGAAATAGCTCAACTGGAATTCCATCACCTCCACTAGCTTTGTTCGTAGTGATGCTTTCTAAGGACACCACCCTTATGGCCAAAAGTGAAGAGGAACGAAAGGGCCTCTTGATGAAGGTGAAAAAGGAGAGTGAAAAAGCTGGCTTAAAACTCAACATTAAAAAACCTGAAATCATGGCATCCGGTCCCATCACTTCATGGCAAATAGGTGGGAAAACAATGGAAACAGTGACAGACTAATTTCTTAGGTTCCAAAATCACCGGGACAGTGACTGCAGCCATGAAATTAAAAGATGCTTGCTCCTTGGAAGAAAAGCTATGACCAACCTAGACAGCATATTAAAAAGCAGAAACATTACAAAGGTCCATATAGTCAAAGCTATGTTTTTTCCAGTAGTCACACATGGATGTAAGAGTTGAACCATAAAGAAGGCTGAATGCCGAAGAATTGATGCTTTTGAACTGTGGTGATGGAGAAGACTCTTAAGAGTCCTTTGGACTGCAAGGAGATCAAACCAGTCAATCTAAAGGAAATCAACCCTGAATATTCACTGGAAGGACTGGTGTTGAAGCTGAAGCTCCAACATTTTGATGGAAAGGGCCGACTCATTGGAAAAGAATTTGATGCTTGGAAAGACTGAAGATAGGAGGAGAAGGGATGACAGAGGATGAGATGGTTAGATGGCATGGACTCACTGGACATGACTTTGAGCAAACTCTGGGAGATGGTGAAGGACAGGGAAACCTGGCAGGCTGCAGTCCACGGGGTTCCAAAGAGTCAGACATGACTGAATGACTGAACAACAACAAATTTTTAAAATACCTCATGATATAGGACTCACTAGCAGTTTGATCAATAAAAGACTTCATTTCCATTTCACTACCACTAAAATTCTCAAACTTTAAAGTTCATAAGAAGAACCTGGTTGCTGTTGTTTTTCAGTCACTAAGTTGTGTCCAACTCTTTGGGACCCCATGGACTCCAGCACACCAGGCTCCTCTGTCCTCTACTGTCTCCAAGAGTTTTCTCAAATTCTATCCATTGAGTCGGTGATGCTATATAGCCATCTCACCCTCTGCTGACCCCTTCTCTTTGCCTTCAATCTTTCCCAGCATCAGGGTCTTTTCCAACGCGTCAGCCTTTAGCATTAGGTGGCAAAGTATCAGAGCTTCAGCTTCAGCATCAGTCCTTCCAATGAATATTCAGAGTTGATTTTCTTACGATTGACTGGTTTGATCTTGCAGTCCAAGGAACTCTCAGGAGTCTTCTTCACCACCACAAAAATCACCTGGAAGGCTTATTAAAATGTAGATTTTTGGGACTTCCCTTGTGACCCAGTATCTAAGACTCTGAACTCCCAATGAAGGGGATCTGGGTTCTATCTCTGGTCAGGGAACTAGATCCCATGTGCTGCAAGTAAGAGTTCACATGCTGCAACTAAAGATCTTGCATGCCACAATGGAGATGAAAGGTCCCATGTGCTGCAACTAAGACCCAGCACAATCAAATAAGTAATATTTTTTTAAAAAATTCAGATCCCTGGGCCCCACTGCCAGAGTTTCTAGTTCAGTAGGTGTGAGTTGGGTCCTAAGGATTTGCATTTTTACAAAATATCCCAGTGATGTTGATGCTGCTGGCCTAGGAGACACATTTTGAGAACCAATGTGCTAGCAAATGTCCCCTGATTTCATGAATGGATTCCACTGACTGTGGGGAGTGAGGTGTCAGCTATAAATTGGCACTTGTCATTCACCTCTACAAGGATTAAATCACAAACTGCTATAACTGCTGGCCTTCAATACTCCCTGAAAGCAGTTCAGGGTGGAGGGTAGTAATGAGTCCCTCTGCGCTTGGGGAAAAACTGGCAGGAAACATCTTCAGATAGTTAGATATTTTCAGGAGAGAGTTAATAAGCCCAATTCTTGTAGCTCTCCATATCTAGAAAAACACTAAAAACACTTCATGGTGATGACTGTTCCTTGTGACTGGCAAAAGCTTCATGAGATTACCAGAAATCTTTTGGAAAAGTATGTGCTTGACTGCATGTACTCCCCCTTCATCAAAATCTCATATATACTGACCTTCCACCCTGCTTCTTCAGAGCAGTTTCTCAGAGCTATCTGAGGTGCCGTCTCCCGGGCTGCAGTCCTCACTTTGCCCTGAATAAAATCTCACAGCTCTCGCGTTGTGCCCTTTTTAAAGCCAACAGAGTGTTCAGGTGTTTTTCATTTCCTTACTTCATTCAATGGGCCACACAGATTTTCCTTTCCTGCTCTGGCTTCTTTCTCCATGACTGGTTAAGCGTCAATCATTGATCCTCTTTTTGTGAATACTGGAATAATTCTTTTCCATTAAAATAGGTACCTTCTGTTCATAAATTATCTTTTCCTTAAAAGTCTCTCTGTGGTCTACATATATAACTAACGGAGGAAAATATACTTGGAGTTCTTTTCACTTCTGTTGTAGTCCCCTTTATTCTTATTTTGTAGCAACTACTTTTCACCATTTTTAGCCCAGCACAGTATCAGATGTACCTGATTCAGCTCTTTTGTTCAACAATGTTGATTAAATTTTCTACTTTCATACTTATCTGAATTTGCTTTTATTTTAAGATCAGATCTATTTATTACAAGAGACACAAACCATTGGGATACAGAGGATTATTGTCCTATCCATAACTACATTTCATTTCTCTGTCCTTTCAAGGGATTAACAGATTTTCACAAAGCATTGCATCAGGAAGGCACATGAGATATATAAGAGAATCTTTTAGTGGGTGAAGTCAAAGTTTATTTTTATTAAGAGTTAAATATAATTTCTATAACGATATGTTAATAAAGCTAAAAGACATGCCCAAAGTAACTGCATCTAGAGTAAAAACCATGAAATTTGGTTTCTAGCCTGAAAGCCAAGACTTTAGGAAATATTTATATCTCTGTAGTTCTTATTTAAATCTCTATTACCCTTTTATTATTTTGGATGCTCAAAATAAGTATTCTTCACAAGGTTCCTATTATACATCAATTTGGGCTCTCTTTAATTACAAGTTACAATAAATCTGACAAAAATGTAGCTTCTCTTTCCTTAAATTTTCTCACTTAAGTATATTTTTGGTCCATGAGGTTATATTTTGACCTTCTTTAAAAGAGCAAAAACCATGCAATACTGGTTAACAAAGTTTTTGTTAACTGTGCACTTAATATTATTATGCTCACAGTATATTTTCTCCCTCCATAAAGCCTCTTTGTTTTCTTAAGAATGCCATTAAATTTGCATGCTAAATCTAAAAACCACATTTAAAAGATAGTTTCCATAAAAAAATCCACTTTGGGGTATTACAGAAGAGGATACACTTACCTGTCCACTATAAAGTAGAAAAAATATATAAAACAACTGTTCTCAGACATTGGACAACAGGTAGTAAAGGTATATGATCTCTGAAAAAGGAAATAAATGAGCTAAGCCATACAATGTCCCTGGATTTCTGTTTGGAAAAACATTCCAGACTATGTGGCAGGGAGGGGAGTCTGAAGCAGAACAAAAAAGTCTTGGTGAATTATGAAAACAGAGGTCAGGGTTCAGGGAGGCTGAGGTTGCCAGAAGTTACAAAACAAAGTACCAGAGGAGAGAGAGCTATTCAGAAAAACAGTTGAGTAATCTGTACATTTGAGTTTTTGTTGAATGCCAAGACTTCACACGCATAGAGTGCAACTGCAATAGCCTGGGAAAAAAACAACAAGGGAGTTGTAAGCAAAACAACTTCCAGAAGTCACACAAAGCAGGGAGATGTACAAGTTTTGACTAGTCATAGTTGATCCCAGGACACTTACTCAGTCCTACTGAGAACACAGAAAGAGCTAATAGAAAGAGCTAAAACAGTGCTAGAGAAAAGACCAGACTACAGACTAGTCCTAATAAAACTTAAACATAAGCTTCTAAAAAGTCAAGATCTACCAATAACTTAATGTCTGCTAGGACATTCTGTAAAGGAAGACCACAAAATTTGGATACTCATTAATGTAACATATATACCAATGAACAGCCAATAAAAGAGTATAAGATATATGATGAAATTTGATTAGTCAATGGACAGAAAAAGAATGCAAACAACAAATGATGAAATTAGCACACGACAATTTTTAAAAATCTATTATAAATAAGCACAACATTGTTTAAGTTTTAAAGAAAAACATTAACATAGTGACAGAAGAAAGATACAAGCATGATACTCAATAGATGAAAAATTACAAATCTAAATTGGTAACTCCGAAGCAGAAAAACACAAAGAACACCAAGGAGCACCATTATCAACTTGCTAAAAGCTAGTGACAGAAAGTTTCTGAGTAGGAACAGTAAAAAAACACATACAAAGAAAGAGAATAAAGGAATTTTATTTTAAAATCTCATTAAAAAAAAAAGCCAACCAGAAGAAATTACGGAATATTTTTAAAGTGGTGAAGAGAAAACAAAAACACATGGGTAAGCCAGAACTGTATAAAAATTTCTTTTAAAAATTGAAAGTGAAATAGATATTTTCAGATAGGTAAAAGAATTTACTACCAGTAATCTATATGGCCATAAACAAACAAACAAATAAACATATACCTTCAGGTATAAACGATACTAGACAGAAACTTGGAAACAAACTTTCAGAAATAAAAATATAAGCATTTTTTTTCTTATTTAAAATGTATCTAAAACAAAGATAATGAGCCCAAGCATTCCCCATGGAGGCCTTTTCCTCTCCCTGCCATGGTGTGTGCTTGTCTGTTGATAACCAGAGTTCTCTGAAAAGGAAGTCATCTGTCAAAAATGTCACTTTACCAGCTGTGTTCAAGGCTCTCATTAGACTAGATATTGTGAATTTTGTTCACACCAACTTGCACAAAACAACAGACAACCCTACACTGTCAATGAACTAGCAGGTCATCAAACCACTGCTGAGTCTTCAGGTGCTGGCTGGGCTGTGGCTCCAATTCCCAGAGTTCGAGGCAGTGGGACTCATTATTCTGGCCAGGGTGCTTTTAGAAATATTTATCATGGGGGTCAGGTGTTTGCACCAACCAGAACCTGACAACATCGGCATCACAGAGCAAACACAACACAGAAGTGATATGCCATCTGCTCTGCCCTGGCTGTCTCGGCCTTACCATTTTGCTGGTTATGTCTAAAAGTCATCAAACTGAGGAAGTTCCTCAAGTTCCTTTGGTGGCTGAAGATAACGCTTAAGGCTACAAGAAGACCAAGGAGGCTGTTTTGCTTCTTTAGAAATTTAAGGCCTGGAATGGTATCATAATGGTCTACGCTTCACAGTTAATGAGACCTGGCAAAGCCAAATGTGTCTGTCATCATATCTAGTGTAGCAGACCCCACATCATCTATAATGAGGATAAGGGTATCATCGAGGCTGTCAGAAACACGCCTGGAATCACTCTGCTTAATGTAAGCAAACTGGACATTTTGAAACTTAACTTCTCATGAGTATGTGGGATGTTTCTACATTTGAACTGAAAATACTTTTCACAAGTTGGATGATGTGTACGGCATTTGCTGTGAAGTTGCCTCTCTCAATAGTAACAATAACCTTTCCATGCACAAGATGCTCAATACAGACCTTAGCAGAATCTTGAAAAGCCCAGAGATCCAAAGAGCACATGACACACAAAAAGATTCATCATAGAGTCCTGAAGAAGAATCCCCTGAAAAACTTGAGAATCATGCTGAAGCTAAACCCATATGCAATGCTGAACGGAACACCATTCTTCCCCAGGACAAGAATCACAAACTCTGGATGGATAAGGCAGCAGCAGTGTCAGCAGCCAAATCAGATGAGAAGAGGGCTCTAGGGAAGAAACCTGTGGTGGTGAAGAAAGGAAAGAAGGCTGCTGGTATTAGGAAGCAGAAGAGGCCTTTTGTGGCCGAAAAAGGCAAGTGACCAAAAAACCACCAGCACCAGCTGAGTAGAAGCCCACAGAAAAGAAACGGACCACAGAAAAAAGAAGCCTGCTGAATGAACTTATATTTGTGCATTCCATAAGGGTCAAATCATTTTAGACAGCTAATTATGAATAAAGACCTGACCAAATAGGCAACAAAGAAAAAAAAATGGGCCCCAAATGGAGATAATGCTACAACTATTTAATCAAAAGAAGGCAGGAAAAACTAAAGAAAAAATGGTGAAAAATAGAAAGCAAATTACAAGATGTTAGATTTAAGCACAGTCACTAATAGTCCTATAAAAATTCAGAGATTGTAAGATAGGATAAGTCCAACTACATGCTATGGATGAGAATCTTACTTCAAAGACATATATAGGAAAAAGCAGAAGAACGGAAAAGAATATACCATACAAATACTAACTACAAGAAAGATGGAGTGGCCATATAAATATCATACAAGGTATTTCAGAACAAGTAATATTATCAGGGATAAAGAAGCATGTTTCAAAATGGAACAGCTTAATGTACCAAGAACACATTATAAACCTAAATGTAAAGGCATCTGATAACAGAAACTCAAAACATGTGAAGGAAAGATGGAAAAAAAGAAAAAGAAAAATGAACAAATCCACAATCATATCTGGGGTTTTCAAAGCTCTCAGTCAACAATGGAAAAAGCACACTAAAAATTCGTAAGTGTATAGAAGACCTAAACAAATACTAGTAAAAACAACCCAATTGCTACATTTTTAATATTCCACCCAATAATTGAAGATTAGGTTATTTTTACATGTAGATAAATATTTAGCAAGAGAGTGCATATCAGAGATGTTATAAAACAAGTCTCAATAATTTCAACACTGAAATTGTGGAGAATCCATTTTCCTCAGAAAGCTATCTGGGAAATCTGCAAAAATTTGAAATTAAGAAAAATTTATAAATGATTACAAAGTGTTCAAAGAGAATTAGAAAATATTTCAGAAAAAAACTCCCACAACATAAAAAGTGTGAGATATGGGTAAAGGCATTCTCAGAGGGAAACGTAACTTTAAGTGCTTATATTAGAAAAGAATAAAGTTCCAAACCAACAATCTAAATGCCAATCTTGGAAGTCAGAAAAAGAAATGTAAACTAAAGCTGAACTAAGTAGAAGGAAAAACAAACATAAGAAATAAATGATATAGAAAATAAGTAATAAAGAAAATCTAGTAAAAGCGATCCTGTTAAAAAATGAGTAGGACTGATCAAGAAAAAAAGATACAAACCATCAAAATAAAAAATGAAAAACAAGCACACAGATTTAGATGCCACAGACACTATCAAGTTATAAAGAAATGAACAACTTCATACTATTTATATGACAACTTATGACATGTAGAAATTCCTTAAAAGACAGAAATTACCAAAATTGACTGAAGACAAAAGAGGACATCTTAATAGTTCCACGTCAATTAAAGAAATTGTACCAAGTCGACTAAAGAAATTTCTATCACAAAGATAGAATATAGAAAAAGGAAGAAATAATTTCCAACTCGTTTAATGAAGTCAGAATTACCTTAATACCAAGCTAGATAAAACTATTACTAGAAGAACAAAACTACAGATAACCTCACAAACAGATAATATTTAAACTGTAGGGGAAAACAAGACAATTCAGAGATAACCAAATGGTCACTTCTCTTTAACGGTTCAGTTCAGTCGCTCAGTCGTGTCCGACTCTGCGATCCCATGAACAGCAGCATGCCAGGCCTCCCTGTCCATCACCAACTCCCGGAGTCCACCCACATCCATGTCCATTGAGTCGGTGATGCCATCTAACCATCTTATCCTCTGTTGTCCCCTTCTCCTCCTGCCCTCAATCTTTCCCTGCATCAGGGTCTTTTCCAATGAGTCAGCTCTTTGCGTCAGGTGGCCAAAGTATTGGAGTTTCAGCTTCAACATCAGTCCTCCCAATGAATACCCAGGACTGATCTCCTTTAGGATGGACTGGTTGGAACTCTTTGCAGTCCAAGGGACTCTCAAGAGTTTTCTCCAACACCACAGTTCAAAAGCATCAATTCTTCAGCGCTCAGCTTTCTTCACAGTCCAACTCTCACATCCATACATGACCACTGGAAAAACCATAGCCTTGACTAGATGGACCTTTGTTGGCAAAGTAATGTCTCTGCTTCTTAATATGCTGTCTAGGTTGGTCATAACTTTCCTTCCAAGGAGTAAGCATCTTTTAATTTCATTGCTGCAAGCGCCATTGCAGTGATTTTGGAGCCCCCCCAAAATAAAGTCAGCCACTGTTTCCCCATCTATTTGCCATGAAGTGATGGGACCAGATGTCATGATCTTAGTTTTCTGAATGTTGAGCTTTAAGCCAACTTTTTCACTCTCCTCTTTCACTTCCATCAAGAGACTCTTTAGTTCTTCACTTTCTACCATAAGGGTGGTGTCATCTGCATATCTGAGGTTATTGATATTTCTCCCGGCAATCTTGATTCCAGCTTGTGCTTCCTCCAGCCCAGCGTTTCTCATGATGTACTCTGCATATAAGTTAAATAAGCAGGGTGACAATATACAGCCTTGATGTACTCCTTTTCCTATTTGGAACCAGTCTGTTGTTCCATGTCCAGTTCTAACTGTTGTTTCCTGACCTGCACCCACTGCCAAAATCTCCACACACAATCACTGTCACCTGTAGACCAGTTAAGCCCAGTGGTTCCCAGGTATTCATAGTTAAACACAGAAAAAAATCTTTCATCAGAAATGTAACATTTAAAGGGTTTGAGGTAGAACTAAGAAAGATAAATACCAGAATTAAGTGAATTCTTTGCTACCTTATGCTTTACCGCAATGAAGATTTTAAGTAGTCTCCCACTGGTATAAAAAAGTATGATAACCATCTGCCTTTAAATTACAGGAGGAAGAGAGTGTGACTTTATAAAATGTTAGCAGCGGTATCCAAAGGACGCAGAATTCACTTGTTTACTAAGAGAGTCGTACAGCAACATGATCAAATTATGTGCCTGATGGGCTATGGAAACGTTATCCTAAGCCAGTAGAATATGTAGGATGGCTTAGATTTTCATAACTATTTTTTTCATCTTAACTATCATCGCCAAAAACAAAAATTTCTTAACAATTCAATGAGAACAAAACCACACCAGGATACTCTCTGTTTCTTACATTCAGATTAAAAATACAAAATGACAGAAGGAGTACACTTGGAACTCTGACAAGTCTCCAGACTCCTTAAACTGCCATGTGATGACAGTACTATGAACCAAGTGAAAGCATAAAGTGTCTCTTAAGAGATTTCCTCTGGAAAATACATGCAATTTAACATCCAAAGGTCTTTAATTTTCCATGGCATTATTAAATAGCAGACTTCTCTCCAGGCACTTTGCTCTCTAAACAGGACACAGCAGCAGAAACAGCCCTAAGACTGCAGTACCATTGGTGTCCTAAGACTGCAGTACCAGCCTGAGACTTTAGCCACCTTTGATTTTAAAGCCATCATTCTAAAATTTCAACAGCGAGTATAGTGGGTGACTAAAGATCACCCTTTATGGCTCACTCCTACTAAATTATCATCATTATATGCATTTTGAAAAATTGAAATCTATTGTCATTGCTTCAGTTGCTAAGTTGTGTCTGACTCTTTGTATCCCTATGGACTGCAGCACACCAGGCTACCCTGTCCTTCACTATCTCTCCGAGTTTGCTCAAATTCATGTCCACTGAGTCGCTGATGTGATCTAACCATCTCATCCATCCTCTGCTGCCCCCTTCTCTTGCCTTCGATCTTTCTCAGCATCAAGGTCTTTTCCAGTGAGCCAGCTCTTTGTATCATGTGGCCAAAGTTTTGGAGAGTCAGCTTTAGCATCAGTGCTTCCATTGAATATTCAAGATTGTTTTCCTTTAGGATTGACTGGTTTGATCTCCCTGTAGTCCAAGGTACTCTCAAGACTCTATACTACAATAAGAAATTTAACTAGAAATTCTATACCATTAGAAGAGAAACGGTGCTGAGTGTCAACAGCAGTTCTGACCTCAGTTTCATTGAGGCACACACCTGAGTGAGTCCCTACTAGGTCAAGGGCCAACTAAATTCTTCAATTAAAAACAAAAAAGCATTTAAGGAACATTTATGCTTTAAATGCTGTAAGGTAACTTTCAGGAAACTATCTTAACACCAAAACAAACACAAAGAAATCCTACCAAATAGGATTTTTTAGAAGCTATGAAATGCCATCTCTAGAGTCAGAAGTTGGTAGTTGTGCTAAGGACATTTTTCCTCCTTAAAAAGAAAAGTTTTTAATACAATAGGTTTCATTACAGGAATGTATTGATTGAAACTAGTTTCACTGCCACTAATGTTCTGCTTAATTTTAAAGATAACATAATATTGAACAGAATAATGTATCCTATTAATAACATTTTATTGAAACAGTAAACTGATTTATTGCAATTGTTTGTCTAAATAAGCACCCAGATCATTTGCCATAAATCTTCCTGAGTCTAAACAGAAGGCCAAGATGTAACTTGATAAAAATAAAAAGTTGTCATAAAACATAATGAAAAATCCAATTTGAAAATTTAACAGTGCACTGCCCTGCTTCATGCTTTGTTTAGGGTTTGAAGCTTGCAATGAAGATGAAAGAGCTGCTCTAGGTTACTTAAAATGGCTATTGTGAGTCTACACTTGGGAAAAACTATAAAAATAATTAAACTCTGTTAGAGGAAGTCTGGCCATTTAGCTTTGGAGGCAATTCACTCTCATCTCATTGCTCTGACACTTTAAAATAAAAGTATTTTTTACTTAAAGATACTTTTTAACTTGAACTTTATTCTGTGGGGGGTGAAAGAGGGCAGAACTTAACAGGCTTGTGTTCACAAACTAAAATACTTTGCCCTGGAGCTTTAAGTTTGCAATGAGTCTACTGAAACCCATTCTGGAGGGTGTACGTACACACAGGAGCATGTATGTACAACAGCTATCCAGCAGGTGACATGTGAGAGGACACCATCAGGGCCCGCCTCTAAGAACAGTGACCACACACCCCCTGGAAGACAGCACTTGGGTTTCACAGTCAAGAGAGAAGGCTGTGTTCTACTACATAGTCTATATAAACTTAATCCTTTATCTGTAGTTGATTTCTCTCATGTAAAAAGTTATTAAAGATTTCCTCTATATTTTTACCATTTAAAAAAACTCTTGTTTTCTAAATTTATGTATGGCATTCTGGGTATTAGGAAGCTTAACTTGTCTTGTAATCTTTGAAGTTAATTTTGGAAAAGAGAAGTTATTTTAACTATTTTCAAGAGACAGCATTATTTGCAACACAAATTTAAAAGTAGGATTACAGAAACTGCAACATACTGACTTCAGTATAGATTTAAGAGCTCTATACTTAAATCACCAGAATTTATTAACCAAAATTCAACAGTGCAATTACATACTCCAGCTTACAGAATAACTGCCACCTGGGTCAATCCTTCTTCTCCTGTATTACACATCATAATTCATTAAACAGTCCCTTATTGATGGAAGCTTAGATATTGTGCTGACCACTGAGGCATGGCTTACTTCACCCTCCATTTATTGTTAAATGCGAGAAGCCACAAATTCCCTTCTATTAGTCAGGGCTCTGGATGCCAATTAGGTTCTACTTATTTCACATGATTTTCTTTGTCTCTGCTGGCAAGGACAATGGTGAAGAAATGAGAATTCTCTCTAGCAGTAACAAAATAGGGACCATTTTTCAGTCTTTTGGGGGTAAGAAGCAGCAGTGGCAGCAGCAGAAGCACCAATGACTGGTTGACCTGCCTCTCTAACCCCTCGGTCTCATTGGTAAAAGTCTATTCTGTGGTTTCCTGGGTGTCCAGAGACCACTGCAGTAGACGCAATGTTTCTGATTCCAGCATAGCTCCAGGGATGGTCTCAGAGGGTCACGCTCCAAGTATATTAGTTCTATACTATTCTGAAGTCATCACCAGAAGTCCAACATAAACCTACTTCTTAAGCCTTTTCAAAGCTCTTATTCCTAGTATAAAATTCCTTCTTGCTTAAAATATCTTAAGTGGTTTCTGTTTCCCATACAGAACTCTGAATAAGAGTCTTTTGCTATTACAGACAGAGAATTCATTTTTTTTCTAAATTAAGATATAATTTACATATAATAAGATTCACTCTTCTTAAGCTTACAGTTCTTCAAGTTTAAAGAAATGAGTACAGTTGGGTAATCACTATAATAAATCAAAAAATTTCCATCATACCAAAAAAACTCCTTGTGCTTTGTAGTCAGCCCTACAAATTCTTGAATTGTTTCTGTCTCTGTAGTTTTCCTCTTCAGAATGTCATACAAATGGACTCACCATTTGAGTCCGGCTTCTTTCACTTAGCGCGATGCATTGAGATTCTTGGATGTAGTGTGTTCATCAGCACTTCACTCTTTTTTTTTGTGGAGTCTTCAGTTTTTAATAAATTGTAAACATTCAAATGTAGGTTTTCATGTGAATATAGGTTTCCGTTTCAGTTGGGTAAAAATCTAGGAGGTAATCCTGGTGAAAACTGGACCTGAACCAGGGTAGGAACAGTGAAGGTGGTAAGCAGTGGTAGTAGTTGGGATATATTTAGAATGGGTTGCAAGTGGTGATGGACTGGATGTGGGGTGAGAGGAAAAGAGAAATGTGAATTATGACTTCAAATATTTTTTCTTCCCTGAGAAACAGAAGGAACAGGAATGCCATTTACTGAGCTAGACAAATGAGAGAATTACAGGTTTGGAAGGGAAATTGAGAATCTAACTTTGTGCTGTGCTGTGCTTAGATGCTCAGTTGTGTTCGACTCTTTGCGATCCCATGGACTGTAGCCTGCCAGGCTCCTTTGTCCATGGGGATTCTCCAGGCAAGAATACTGGAGTGGGTTGGCATGCTCTCCTTCAGGGGATTTTCCCAATCCAGGGGTGGAGCCCAGGTCTTCCGCATCGCACGCGGATTCTTTACCATCTGAGCCACCAGGGAAGCCCAATTACACTAATTTTGAGACGATAGTGTACAGACCCAGTATATGTTTGCTGTTAGCTTCATTAGGTTGAAACACTTAGATATAGATCTAAATCTTTTAAAATCTTTAGAAATAGACTGTAGGGTAAAATCTGTATCTTTTACTGACACAGAATTTCCCACAATACTAAGAGAATGGATTAAAAGATTTGAGGGTGTTTTTAAGCCCTAGGGCTTCGCGCTGGTGGCTCAGATTGTAAAAAATCCGTCTGCAATGTAGAAGACCTGGGTTCGATCCCTGGGTCTGGAAGAGTCCCTGGAGAAGGGCATGGCAACACACTCCAGTATTCTTGCCTGGAGAATTCCAGGGACAGAGGAGCCTGGTGGGCTACAGTCCATGGGATCGCAAAGAGTCAGACATGACTGAGCGACTAACACTTTCACACCTAGAATTCTTCAGTGAGAAGCAGGCTATCACAAGTATAAATTTACAAGTGCCCTAAGCTTCCTGCATCCCACAAATGGCTACTTAAAGGGTTCCTATATAGGTGAATATGGCATTACTCTGTGACAGTTTCAAACGAGCATTTTTAAAGCACAGAAATACCATCTTCTTGAGAACATGAAGCAATTTCATGGTTAGGGGCTTTTTTATGTTAAATTTTCCATTTTTTGTTTCCAGCAACTATTACTGTACCTCTATGCTCTTTTTGTTCAGAACAAACAACTTTAGTTCCTTAGATCTTAGTGTGGCATGATATCAAATGACAGCATCATTTTAATTGAGTTCCAAGGCTAGAAATGATGTTTTAGCTTTGATGCTGCCCCCATAATCAGAAAAGATCCCAAAGAGCTCAACCAATGGCTACCTCTTATCCTTCCACAGTGAATACAGTGCTTAACCCCCATTACTTTCCCCCATTACTTTCCCCATTACAATCTGCAGTCCCAGGCAATAGAGACTAAAGCAGTTAAGTCCCTTTGTGATCCAAGCCAACTACAGATAGAGTGAAAGTTCAGGTGACCAAATTCTAGCACAATGCCTTTAAAGATAGCTTTAGTTTTTCAACAACAGGCAAAATTATGACAGTAATTCTGACGTTTCCTAGATTTTGGACTCTACTCACCACGCGTACTTTGTTTGCCTCTTTTTCCAGGTATTCCATGCTCAGCCTTTTTCCTATTCTTTTCAATGCCTGAGACCTCTTCATGACTATATTTTAGTTGCCCTAGTTTTTATGACTAACAATTTCTAAATAAATACTCTATCAGTTAGTAAATGTGTAAGAGAAAGAGAAATCCATTAGCTTAAATAAATTAGGTGTTTTCTCTTTCTTGTGCAAGGCCTCTGGAAGAAACGGTCTGTGGCTGTGACAGCACTGCTGCACTGTCATCAGGACTTCAGTTCTTTCCAGATTTTGGTTCAGATGTGGACTTGTCACCTTCTGCCCACAAAATGGCTATTCAATCTCCAACATCAAGTCAGCATTCTATAGAGCAAAACTTCTCAACTTGATCTCTTGACATTTGGACAAGATAATTCTTTGTTGTGGGAGACTGTCCCGTCTACTACAGGATGTTTACCAATATCCACGGACTCCACCTACTAGACACTACTAGCAACTGTCAGTTATAACAACCAAAGATGTTTCCAGACACTCAAATTTCCCCTGGGGGTCGAAATCACCCCTGGTTGAGAACTGCTACCACAGGGAAAAGAGACTGGACACAGGATAAAATGAGGCATAAAAAGAGTGCAGCACAACAGAGCAAACTATAAGCAAAGTGAAAAGGCAGCCTTCAGAATGGGAGAAAATAATAACAAATGAAACAACTGACAAAGAATTAATCTCCAAAATATATAAGCAGGTCATAAGCTCAATACCAGAAAAATGAACAACCCAATCCAAAAAAGTGGGCTAAAGAACTAAACAGACATTTCTCCAAAGAAGACATATAGATGACTAATAAACACATGAAAATATGCTCAACATCACTCACTACTGAAGTGAACTGAAATTCGCTCAGTCATGTCCAATTGTTTGTGACCCTATGGACTATACAGTCCATGGAATTCTCCAGGCCAGAAGGCCAGAATACTGGAGTGGGTAGCCATTCTCTTCTCCAGGGAATCTTCCCAACCCAGGGATTGAACCCATGTCTCCCGCAATGCAGGCAGATTTTTTACTAGCTGAGCCACCAGGGAAGCCCAAGAATACTGGAGTGGGTAGCCTATTCCTGCTCCAGCAGATCTACCCGACCAGGAATCGAATCGGGTCTCCTGCGTTGCAGGCAAATTCTTTACCATCTGAGTTACAAAAATGCAAATCAAAACGACAATGCAGTATCATCTCACACCAGCAGAATGGCCACAATCAAAAAGTCTACAAACAATTAATGCTGGAGAGGGTGTGGAGAAAACGGAAACCTCTTGTACTGTTGGTGGGAATGCAAACTGGTACAGCCACTATGTAGAACAGTGTGGAGATTCCTTAAAAAACTGGAAATAGAACTGCCATATGACCCAGAAATCCCACTGCTGGGCATACACACTGAGGAAACCAGAACTGAAAGAGACACATGTACCCCAGTGCTCACTGCAGCACTTTTTACAATAACTAGGACATGGAAGCAACCTAGATGTCCATCTGCAGACAAATGGATAAGGAAGTTGTGGTATACACATACAATGGAATAATTCTCAGCCATAAAAGGAAACACATTTGAGTCAGTTCTAATGAGGTGGATGAAACTGGAGCCTATTATACAAAGTGAGGTAAGTCAGAAAGAGAAACACCAATATAGTGTATTAACATATATATATATGGAATTTAGAAAGATGGTAATGATGACCCTATATGCAAGGCAGCAAAAGAGACACAGATGTAAAGAACAGACTTTTGGAGTTTGTGGGAAAAGGCAAGGGTGGGAAGATATGAGAGAATAGCACTGAAACATGTATCTTACCATATGTAAAATAGATAACCAGTCCAAGTTCAATGCATGAAACAGGGCATTCAAAGCCAGTGCCCTGGGACAACCCAGAGGGATGGGGTGGGGAGGGAGGTAGAAGGGGGTTCAGGATGGGGGGGACGCATGTGCACCCATGGCTGCTTCATGTCGATGTATGGCAAAAACCACAACATTGCAAAGTAATTATCCTTCAATTAAAGTAAACAATTAAAAAAAAAAAAGAGTGCCTGCTTTACTCTCACCCACCCCCACCCCCCGGCCCTCTTAAGGGAATTTCTTAGAGGGAAATTGTTGTGCCCCATGGCACAACTTCTATTTACATCTCACTGGCCAGAACTGGATCGCAGCACCACCCCACCACAAAAGAGGCTGGGTAGTGCAGATTTTATCCAGAGACGCTGTTACTCTCAATAAGACTGGCATTCATTTAAGACAGAATAAGGACTAATAGATAATAGGTGGGCAACTAGCATCCTCTATGAGAGAAAATGTTTTAGTACTTTATTTTCAAGACAATTTTGTGCAAACTGACATTCTTGAGTATATCCTTGCAAAGGCTCCCAAGATTTTAAAAAAAGTTTACCCTGATTTGTATCTTACAAAAGACTTATTCTTTTTTTTCCCTTAAGAATTGGTCATTCTTTCCAGATTTTTTTATGTATTATTTGTCTTCCTTCTGGGAATAAGTTAGGTTTCAAGGCTCTATTCATTTCTTTTTCTCCAATCTTTTCTTCTTTCTGTTTTAAAAACTGATAATTTCTATTGATACATCTTTAGGTTTAACAACTTTTTTTTTCTTCTGTGACTCCATTATGTTAATGACCCACACAATGAACTTGAATTTCAGACACTGTACTGTTTGGTTCCAAAATTTTCATTTGGTTGTTTTTAATAGTTTCTATTTCTCTGCTGAGAACTGTTATCCATTCAAACTGTTTACATTTGTGCCATGGAGAATTGCTATAAAGGCTGCTTCAAAGTCTCTTCCTGATAATTTCAAAATCTGGGTCACTTTAGGGTTGGTATCTATTGTCTTTCTCCTTGAGAATTGGTTATAATTTCCTGGGGTTTTGTAGGTAGCGTAATTTTGAATTATACTCTGGACATTTTAAACGTTATGCTGTTTTGACTATCAATCCTTTGCCCTTTTATAATTTGCTAGAGAATTTGTTTTAACAGGCAATCAGGTCAGTTAGATTCAGACAAGTTCTTCCTCACCTCCTCTGAGGAGTAGTTCTAATTGAACTCCAGTTATCAAAAACTGTGGTATGCTGCTGTGGGTCTGTGTGACACACACACAATCTAGCACTTGTGCTGGTTATTCACAAAATGAGGGGGCACCCTTCCTAGCTCTCTTTTTTTCTGAGATCTCCCCCAATGTTTTCATCACAGAGGTAACTTTTCCTGGGTTATCTGGCAAGAAGGACAGGGTTTCTTTTGTAGTACTTCCACTATAGCTGCAGCTTTGCAACTGGGTCTTAGGAACAAAGCTGAGAAAGGTAGAAAAAACATAAAGATTCTCCCTCAAACTGTTTGAATGAGGACCCATTTTCTTGATTTCTCTGAATAGAAAAACGAGGTTTCTATCAGTTTTAACGGCCAGAGCCACTGTTGTCCATTTCTATAACTAAGGGAAAAACCACAGGGGAAAAAGAAGCAAAACAAAATAAAACACTAGGAAACTCACCCACAAGTTGGTTGCCCCCTTCAGGTTTTAATTTAACTCACCCTTGAACTGGTTGCCCCTTCAGGTTTTAACTTCCCACCACCAATTGTCTGATTTTGATTACTTAAATAGTAACTTTTGTATTTTTGTCCAGTTTTTAGTTCTAATAGTGGGCTTTCCTCAATGTAGCAGGAGTATAAACTTTCTAAAATGTCTGAGTCACAGAAGTAGAAGCTTCTATAAAAGTCAGAGGAACCAGCTGCACAAATCACAAAATCTTAATAACAACAAAAAATAAAGAGAAATTAAATTCCTTCCTAAATCAGAAGTGTTAAAATAATCAGGATTAAAAAGGAATTTTTCATGGCCAAGTGTCTGAACTTATAAAGTCAGACTGTCAGTGGGTAAAACTGAAGAAAGAGACCAAAATACGTCTATTATTCTTCTTTTTAAAGCAACTTTTTGGGAGAGGGAGTAAGGGAGAAGGGGACAAGCTTAATAAGAAACAAGGAATTTAATACTGGAAAGTCAAAGCATCAACCAGGAATCCTAGAGTGGGTTGTCACAGACCTAACAGGAAGGCATATCTGGTGTGTTAGTCCAGGTTAGAAGCAGACAGTGCTTGAACAGATCAGGATATCTAACTCTAGACATAGGATTTTTCTCCTAAAACCTTGCCACGGTCATGAATGCTCTCTTCAGTCTCCTGGTATAGTTAAAGCTGGGTGAAATACATATTATAATCCCTCTTGGAATTAGAAACAACATCAATGAGTACAGAAAACTGAAGATGGTAATTCAGAGAAAATTCTTGAGCTTTTGTCAGTCTGTAAATGTTAATGCCGGAACTCTAATATAGAATCTAGTATGAAGTATGTACTATATAAGTATTGGCTATCATTGTTATTAAAACAGGTATGAATTTAATAAAGTGGGAAAGTGGGAAAAGAATGAATTTTAGAGTAATTTGATAATGTATCCAACACTAAATGTGTAGCTTTAGGCAAATTATTTAACCTTAGAAAAGTTATTTCACCATTTGTGAAAGGCGTAGATAATAATTACTTATGGCATTTTGAGGATTAATAAAAGATAGTGTTTATAAAACAAATTACACACAAATGATCAATAAATAATAGCCACTGTTATTATCACCATCATACAACTTCTCCTGAAACAATACAGAATTCTCCTGCCTTCTGTAGATGTTGTACATTTTACTTTGAGTAAAGAGAAACCAGAGAAAAGTAAATCTAATTTCACTGAAAACCACTAGATAAGGGAGAACTTTCTTATAGTCCAAAAAAGTAAAAATAGGAGAAAGGTGCATTTAAGGAAATGTTTTGAACAAAAGTTCATAAAATGATTCTCCTGTTAGAGGTCTGAATCAGAATTACCAACAAAGCAGTTTCATCATATGTACACTTTTCATTTTAAGAGCTGTCACTTCATGTTGTTGTTTTGCTAATGTATCAGTGACTCTTCGATACTAGAATGGATATTTATTTGACACGTATAAAAATAAAACCAGGGCTTTGATTAAAGTTGGTGGATTGAACAGTAAAGGAATGGCAGGAGAGGAATATAAAAAGGTATAGGCACACTGGGATAAAAATATTAGAAAATACCAATAAAACTTTGGATGTTGAAAAGTAATAGACAGATGATTCAGTAACTGATTTAGCATGAACAAAGCCAAACCTAATTCAAAAGTAGGCTGATTGGTATTAGTTCAGGCATGAGAAACACTGGGTATTACTAGAAATACCAACAGTTATAGGAGGAAGTAAAATGAAAAATAAAAACATCTCTGATCCCTACTACCAATTTCACTCTTCAGACGTAAATTTTCTGCTCTGTTTAGGACTTTAGTTATTCAGTCAAACTTTAAACTCCACAACTTTAAATTACATGTATAGACCTCTATTTCTTGAATCACAGTTACATGTTAAGGAAGATACAGTACATTCCTCACTATGAAAGATATACAATTTAGCTCACTTATACTACATCCTTTGGAGAAGGCAATGGCACCCCCACTCCAGTACTCTTGCCTGGAAAATCCCATGGCCGGAGGAGCCTGGTAGGCTGCAGTCCATGGGGTCCCTAAGAGTGGGACACGACTGAGCTGCTTAACTTTCACTTTTCACTTTCATGCACTGGAGAAGGAAATGGCAACCCACTCCAGTATTCTTGCCTGGATAATCCAAGGGACGGGGGAGCCTGGTGGGCTGCCATCTATGGGGTCACACAGAGTCGGACACGACTGAAGCAACTTAGCATCATCAGCAGCAGCATACTACATCCTTTAAAGTTTTCCTTCAGTTCAGTTCAGTTCAGTCGCTCAGTTGTGTCCAACTCTTTGGGACCCCATGGACTGCAGCATGCCAGGTGTCCCTGTCCATCACCAACCCTCGGAGTTTACTCAAACTCATGTCCATTCAGTCAGTGATGTCATCCAACCATCTCACCCTCAATCATCCCCTTCTCCTCCCGCCTTCAATCTTTCCCAGCATCAGGGTCTTTTCAAATGAGTCAGTTTTTCCCATTAGGTGGCCAAAGTATTGGAGTTTCAGCTTCAGCATCAGTCCTTCCAATGAATATTCAGGACTGATTCCCATTAGGATGGACCGGTTGGATCTTCTTGCAGTCCAAGGGACTCTCAAGAGTCTTCTCCAACACCACAGTTCAAAAGCATCAATTCTTCAGTGCTCAGATTTCTTTATAGTCCAACTCTCACATCTATACATGACCACTGGAAAAACCATAGCCTTGACTAGACGGACCTTTGTTGGCAAAGTAATGTTTCTGCTTTTTAATATGCTGTCTAGGTTTGTTATAGCTTTTATTCCAAGGTTTCCCCATCTATTTGCCATGAAGTGATGGGACTGGATGCCAGGATATTTGTGTTTTTGAATGTTGAGTTTTAAGCCAACTTTTTCACTCTCCTCTTTCACCTTCATCAAGAGGCTCTTTGGTTCCTCTTTGCTTTCTGGTGCTTGCTGGTGTCATCTGTATATCTGAGGTTATTGGTATTTCTCTCTGCAGTCTAGATTCCAGCTTGAGCTTCATCCAATCCAGCATTTGCATGATACACACTGCATATAAGTTAAACAAGCAGGGTGACAATATACAGCCTTGACATACTCCTTTCCCAATTTTGATCTAGTTCATTGTTCCATCTCTGGTTCTAACTGTTGCTTCTTGACTTGCATACAGGTTTCTAAGGCAACAGGTAAGGTGGGCTGGTATTCCCTTCTCTTTAAGAATTTTCCACAGTTTGTTGTGATCCACACAGTCAAAGGCCTTAGCATAGTCAAAGAAGCAGGAGTAGATTCACTATTAAATGTTTACATAGGAGCTACCTCAAATGAGTGCAAAGCAAAGGCTACCATTCCCATTGCTAGTATCGATAATTAATATAATTACATTTATCTTTCAACAAGCACCTTTAATTTGTCAAAATTAAAGTTAAATTTTTAACTTTAAATTTTTAACTACCAGTTAAATTTTTTTTAAATTTTCTTCGAGCACACGTTTCTACTTTAGGGAATAGAAACACTTGTAAACATACTAAAAATTATATGTACCAGGATAGTCACTGCAGTATTCCTTGTAACAGAAAATTAGAAATGACCCAAATATGAATCAATAAGGAGTTGATTAAATAAATTGATATATCCATACACTAAAATGATAAATGAGAGTAAAAGATGCTATTCATATGTACATATAATCTACTGGAAAGTATATGATACATATTATTAAGTAAGAAAATAAAAGTAAAAATTATATGTATAGTATTAACCTACCTTTCTAAAAATTAAAGTATCAGATTTGCATAGAAAAAATCTGGAATAATATACAAAGTTAACAGTAGTTATTGCTGAGGAAGGAGAATACCGAGGATTTGGAATTAATATGCTTATTTCTGAATTGCTTGGATATTCTAAGACCAGAATATATTAGTTTAACAATAACTAAGAAACAATAAACCATCTTAAAAAGTAACATACTAACAATAAACTATCTTAAAAATCTTGTTTTTCCAGGCTCATGTTCACAATGACTAAATACTAATCTCTCCAGCTATTTCTAGAGTTCTTGGGGTAGAACCTCCCCTCTAAATGATTTAAAGAAAACAAAGAGCCATGTTTGAGTGAAAATAAAAGAAGAAAAAATTAAAACAAAATCTGGGCAGGGCCTTCTGTTAGTTCTTCTGGATTTACTGATGTTCTCTCTTTGAGAACCTGTCCAAGATCAAAGGTTAGTCTAGATGGACCATAGATCTAAGCTTAGCCACTAATTCTGATGAACTCAAATAAGAGTTGAACATAGCAATTCATTTTAGAAAGTGCCATTTGCCTCCGTGCTTTAAGCCAAATGAACACTGGTGGTTACAAAAACTGTATTCCTAGCAGATTAAAAAGAAAACCTTTATTCACCAATCTCAATTTTATTTAAAAGCACTCAATTCTGGTGAATACAGTACTGCAGGACAAACAGAAATAAAAACAAGGCGTGATAATACATAAATTGACATAATAATTCAGACTGAATGTCATTAAGTACAAAAGATGAATAACTAAACAGAAGGTCATTCCCAAACAGATGACATTTTTGGTTCCCACCAGAACTTACTGCACAATCTCAAGAAAATCAATAACAATAACTGATGAAAACAATTGGGAAGTTAACTGTAATATATATTACAGTACAGTACAATTCTCCTTGCATTTATTAACTTTTCAATCCTAAAAGATACTCTATAAGATGTGAAAGTGAAGTCACTCAGTCTTGTCTGACTCTTTGTGGACCCTATGGACTGTAGCCTGCCAGGCTCCTCCCTTCATGGGATTTTCCAGGCAAGAATACTGGAATGAATTGCCATTTCCTTTTCCAGGGGATCTTCCTGACCCAGGGATCGAACTCAGGGCTCTGGCACTGCACGCAGACTCTTTACCGTCTGAGCCACCAGGGAATACTCATTACATTTCACCCTTCTGGTAGATGAGGGAACTGAGGCTTACTGATGTCAAGTATTAATAACTTCCCCAAGGAGGTAGGTTTAATGTATGTAAACCCAAGCATTCTGGATCCAAAATTCACGAATCCTTGAGGAATGAGCAGAAAAATATCTTGTCCACCAAACAGCAAACCCTAGAGCAAGACTATAATTATAAATAAACACCCCTAGGGGCTTCCCTGGTGGCTCAGTGGTAAAGAACCCACCCCTCAATACAGGAGACATGGTTTGATCCCTGATCCCCCATATGCCATGGTGCAACTAAGCCGCTGCACCACAACTATTGAGCCCACATGCTGCAACTACTAAAGCTCGTGCACCCTAGGCTCCATGCTCCACAACAAGAGAAGCCACCACGAGAAGCCTGCACACTGCAACGAACAGTACCCTTTACTCGCCACTAATAGAGAAAAGCTCATGAGGCAATGAAGACCCAGTACAGTCAAAACTAAATCAATAAATTAATTAAATTAAAAAAGAAAACACCCTCAAATATGGCTTAAGCAAGTAGAATACTGTAGCTTGTCCAAAGGTCACTCATAACATCTTTCACATCCACACAGCATTTAAAAAGCATGAAGTATATTCTAGGGTATAGTCAACATGCTTAACATTTCTCACAGTGATGGTTGTGTATTTATTGGTGAGAAGGGAAGTAATTTATTGCAGAGTCAACAATGAAGTATACACAATAGCTAGCTATATTATGTTAACAATTATGGTAAAAGAGAACTGAAACATGGAAATCTCAGGTTATATCTACTTCTTCAATCTATATGTACTTATATAAACATGTCACAGTTAAAGACATTTAAAACCCAAATGATTTGGAGAAAAGATTTCATGTGAAATTTATTTTCAGAAACCGATATTCAGCCTTTTGCTATCGAAGTTCATAACTCTTAGATTTAAACTTTATTTAAGCTTTCTCATGTTTGAAAATACAAAGACTGACATTTAAAGCCTGTGTAAGGAGTCATAAAAATGAAATTCAAATGGGAACATTTCTACTTTGTGAGGAATATATACTTTGTTAGGATAGTGGCTATACTAATTGCTTCCAAGTTTATTTTGTGAGCACTAACTATATCATGAACTGTTAAATATATTCAGTTCAGTTAAGTCTCTCAGTCATGTCTCTTTGCAACCCCATGAACCGCAGCACGTCAGGCCTCCCTGTCCATCACCAACTCCCAGAGTTTACCTAAACTCATGTCCATTGAGTCAGTGATGCCATCCAACCATTTCATCCTCTGTTGTCCCCTTCTCATCCTGCCCTCAATCTTTCCCAGAATCAGGGTCTTTTCAAATGAGTCAGCTCTTCTCATCAGGTGGCCAAACTATTGGAGTTTCAGCTTCAACATCAGTCCTTCTAATGAACACCTATGAAATCAGATTGCTTATATTCTTTGTAGCTAAAGATGGAGAAGCTCTATACAGTCAGCAAAAACAAGAGTGGGAGCTGACTGTGGCTCAGACCATGAACTCCTTATTGCCAAATTCAGACTTAAATTGAAGAAAGTGGGGACTAGACCATTCAGGTATGACCTAAATCAAATCCCTTATGATTATACAGTGGAAGAGAGAAATAGATTTAAGGGATTAGATCTGATAGACAGAGTGCCTCATGAACTATGGACGGAGGTTCGTGACACTGTACAGGAGACAGGGATCAAGACCATCCCCAAGAAAAAGAAATGCAAAAAAGCAAAATGGCTGTCTGAGGAGGCCTTACAAATAGCTGTGAAAAGAAGAGAAGCAAAAAGCAAAGGAGAAAAGGAAAGATATACCCATCTGAATGCAGAGTTCCAAAGAATAGCAAGGAGAGATAAGAAAGCCTTCCTCAGTGACCAATGCAAAGAAATAGAGGAAAACAATAGAATGGGAATCATTAGAGATCTCTTCAAGAAAATCAGAGATACCAAGCGAACATTTCATGCAAAGATGGACTCAATAAAGGACAGAAATGGTAGGGACCTAACAAAAGCAGAAGATATTAAGAAGAGGTGGCAAGAATACACAGAAGAACTGTACAAAAAAGATCTTCACGACACAGATAATCACGATGGTGTGATCACTCATACTCACCTAGAGCCAGACATCCTGGAATGTGAAGTCAAGTGGGCCTTAGGAAGCATCACTACGAACAAAGCTAGTGGAGGTGATGGAATTCCAGTTGAGCTATTTCAAATCCTAAAAGATGATGCTGTGAAAGTGCTGCACTTAATATGTCAGCAAATTTGGAAAACTCAGCAGTGGCTACAGGACTAGAAAAGGTCAGTTTTCATTCTAAATCCGAAGAAAGGCAATGCCAAAGAATGTTCAAACTACCACACAATTGCACTCATCTCACACGCTAGTAAAATAATGCTCAAAATTCTCCAACCCAGGCTTCAGCAATACCGTGAACCGTGAACTTCTAGATGTTCATGCTGGATTAAGAAAAGGCAGAGGAACCAGAGATCAAATTGCCAACATTCACTGGATCATCAAAAAAGCAAGAGAGTTAAATATATTACAGGAGAAAAGACAAAACTGAGTCAGAGCTGGAGAATTTGTTCTGACCCCAAAGAGACCAGGCAACTAGAACTTTAAAGGTAAACCATGCAGTTAAAAAAACCCAAACTGCTTTAAAAATGTGCATGTACTCTAAGCTTAAAACTTCTCTTATTCTGCTGTTCAGGGAGACACTGCTTTGGGAAAAATTCCTGACATTCTTCCTACTTGCTGCAAATAAATATAAACCCTTCCTTCTCCTAATGTCTGGTTTCATTTTGTTTACTGGTTTGAGACCCACCAAGAGGTGAACCCAGTTTTCAGGTAATAAGTACATCTGGTGTGACTCTACTTCAACAAAATTCTTTTAAGGTTCTACATGATTTTCTCCAGACTTCACACCATGTACCTTCTCCCTTTGTAGAGTCTGCTCTGTATCCTTTCACTGCAATAAATCTTAGTTGTGAATATGACCATATGTGGAGTCTAGTATGTCCTTCTGATGCCAAGAAGGATTCTGTGGGGTTCCTCGGCATGGAGGCCTTTTTATCCCCCATTTCTTACAGCCAAGACTCCAGTTTCCATGACCTGAGTTTCAAAGGGCAAAACAGAACTCCTACAAAGGAGGAACAGTCAGGAAACTACCTGAGAAAGGATAAAGGGACCAGAGATGTTCATCAAGATTAGGAGACCAACCACCTAAGATCCTGCACACACTCTAATCTTGTCAGCAACCCCACCCTTTTGAAACTGTGCAGAAGAAAGAAGGGATGCAAGAGTATTACTGCCTTTATCTTTATCACATTCCCCTGCCTGACTATATAAGCTCTCCCTATTCACCAGGGAGGGGGGCTCAGTGTTTAAGGCGTTAGCCTACTGTGTTCTCCTTTTGACTGGCAAAGTAATAAAGCTATCTCTTTCTATTTCACCTGAAACTCTGTCTCCAAGATTCAATTTGGCATCAGTGAACAGAGAAGCTGAGCTTTTGGCATCACAACTAGAACGGTGTTACTCCCAATGCCAATGTATGGTCTTATTGATACACAGTAAAAGACAGGAACAACAGACTGAGAGGGTTCAGTGCTTAAAGAGTGCTGTATTCAGAAAACACACAAGTTATCTTTACCCTTCCTTCTAGCTTATTCTCTCAACATGTTGCCTTTATAAGTAGTGTATTTATATGTGACTGATTAAAAAGCATCTCAATCACTTTTCAAAAAGCTATCAAAGTAACCAGGAAGATACCATACTCTAGAGAGTACACTATTTATCAGAGCTTTCTTTTAATGAATACTCTGCTTGAAATGAAATAAATTTGCTCAGCAATACAGAAATCATTCATATGGTTTGGGAGATTATGGTCATATAACAAAACCAGTCAAACATTGAACTCCAAATCCTAAATTAATCTGACTGCTCTAGTCTCAGAGATCTCCTCCTGCTCAGTATTCTTAAGATTTAGCATCACAGAAGTTAGAGCTGGAAGGAACCTTAGATAACATCAGGTGTGTTCATATTTGATAAAAGAGACTTAATGCAACCCTCCTGTGGTATTTAGAATAGAATACCTTGCATTGTTTTCTTGTCCATCCAACTATCATCTTTACTTCTCTTCTTTCCTCTTTTACATCCCTATGTATCCAGTAAGTCTCTTTAATCAGAGTAAGTCAGTAAACAGAAGTCTTGCATCTACTTTGGGTTTTTGGTGGCAAATGCTGTAAACTGTAAAATGCAGAATTGCAATAATTATACTTAATTGTGACACTGCAAGTTTCATTGGGTTTGATTCATTATTATTCAACACCAAATTTTTACTAGTATAGTTAAAACATAGGCAATAACATCAAAGAATCTTTTTGAAAAGGACAGATCTTACTTAAGCTAATTAGGCCCAGCCATGGCTAGCTCATCTCTTTAAATAATCAGCTTATTGATTATGGGAACTTATAAACTTCTCATATCAAGGGATTAATCACCGCTCCCAAATGGCACTATTTAATATGGTAGTCACTAGCCATGTGTGTCTACTGAAACGACACTAATTAAAATTAATAGTTCAGTTTCATTACCCACATTTCAGCAGTGGCCACAGGACTGGAAAAGGTGTTTTCACTTCAATTCCAAAGAAAGGCAATGCCAAAGAATGTTCAAACTACTACACAATTGCATTCATCTCACACGCTAGCAGAAGTAATGCTCAAAATTCTCCAAGCCAGGCTTCAACAGTATGTGAACAGTGAACTTCCAGATGTTCAAGCTGGATTTAGAAAAGGCAGAGGAACCAGAGATCAAATTGCCAATATCCGTTGGATCACAGAAAAGGCGAGAGTTCCAGAAAAACATCTACTTCTGCTTTATTGACTATACCAAAGCCTTTGACTGTGTGGATCACAACAAACAGTGGAAAATTCTTAAAGAGATGGGAATACCAGAGCACATTACCTGCCTCCTGAGAAATCTGTATGCAGGTCAAGAAACAACAGTTAGAACCAGACATGGAACAATGAACTGGTTCCAAATTGGGAAAGGAGTACGTCAAAGCTGTACTTGTCACCCTGTTTATTTAACTTCTATGCAGAGTACATCATGTGAAATGCTAAGCTGGATGAAGCACAAGCTGGAATCAAGACTGCCGGGAGAAATATCAATAACCTCAGATATGCAGATGACACCACCCTTATGGCAGAAAGCGAAGAAGAACTAAAGGGCCTCTTGATGAAAATGAGAGGAAAGTGAAAAATCTGGCTTAAAAGTCAACATTCAGAAAATTAAGACCATGGCATCCAGTCCCATCACTTCACAGCAAATAGATGGGGAAACAGTGGAAACAGTGACAGACTTTATTTACTTGGGCTCCAAAATCACTGAAGATGGTGACTGCAGCCATGAAATTAAAAGACACTTGCTCCTTGGAAGAAAAGTTATGACCCACCTAGACAGCATATTAAAAACCAGAGACATTACTTTGCTGACAAAGGTCCATCTAGTCAAAGCAATGGTTTTTCCAGTAGTCATGTATGGATGTGACAGTTGGAGTATAAAGAAAACTGAGTGCGAAGAATTGATGCTTTTGAACTGGGGTGCTGGAGAAGACTCTTGAGAGTCCCTTGGATGGCAAGGAGATCAAACCAGTCAATCATAAAGGAAATCAGTCCTGAATATTCACTGGAAGGACTGATGCTGCAGTTTAAACTCCCATACTCTGGCCACCTGATGGGAAGAACTGACTCATTTGAAAAGACCCTGATGCTGGGAAAGATTGAGGGCAGAAGCAGAAGGGATGACAGAGGATGAGATGGTTGGATGGCATCACTGACTCAATGGACATGAGTTTAAGCCAGCTCTGTGGGTTGGTGATGGACAGAGAAGTCTGGAGTGCTGCAATTTATGGGGTCACAAAGAATCGGACACGACTGAGCAACTGAACAGAACTGACCCACATCTCAAGTGCTCAACAGCCACACTCATTATGTGTTACCATGATGGAAAATGCACACTAAGAACAGTTCCATCAGCACAGACAGTAACATGGGACAGAACTGCTCCAGCTGTTCTACTTGTTCCAGTAAATAGGGTACTTGGATTCACAACTCATTTCTCAGTCTCTGTGTTTGTTTTACTTATATTCCAGGATGTGTCTAGTCTAGAGGTTTTCTATCATGAAAAACAGTAAGCATATATTTAAGATACATATAAAAATCATAGTTGTAAAAATAAACAATAGAATATTTAAAGTAGCCATGTCATAGGACTTTAAAATTATTATTTCTATAAAAGATATAAAGATGGTCATTAATTCTGAGATGGACAAAGGCTTTAATTAGTCTTAAACATTTTTTTAAATTGTAAAAGTTACTTATTTAGAAACTATCATTTGGGTGAAGTGGTCAAAAGGGAAAAATTTCCAGTTATAAGATTAGTAAGTTTTGAAGTTGTAATGTATAACATAATATGGTTAACAATATTATACTGTATATTTGAAAGTTGCTAAGAGAGTAGGTGCTAAAATTTCTCATAATAAGCAAAAAAAATGTAACTATGTGAGGTGATGATGCTAACTAAACTTAATGTAGTAATCATTTTGCAACACATACGTATATCAAATCATTATGCTGTATATTTTAAATTTATGTTTCATGTCAATACATCTGGAAAAAAAAGAAAATGAGCAACAGAAAAAAAGGAAATGATACTAAATGATAAAAAAGTGTAAAAATAAAGTACATTAACACTCATATGCCCTTTATCCAGATTTACACACTGTTAACATTATACCCCATTTTATCATTCGTGCATTCAAGTATTTACACCTATACATATGTAATATTTTTATGAAGTATTTGAGGGTAACTTACATATATCAAGGGCTTTCCTCCTAGCTTAGTCAGTAAAGAATCTGCCTGCAATGCAGGAGACATGGGTTCGATTCCTGGGTCGGGAAGATCCCCTGGAGAAGGAAATGGCAACCCACTCCAGTATTCTTGCCTGGAGAATCCCATGGACAAAGGAACCTGGTGGGCTACAGTCCATGGGGTCACAAGAGTTGGACACGACTGAGTGACTTTCACTACTACATATATCATGACCATTTATCCCTAAATACTTCACTGAGCAGTTCTTAAAAACAGGAATTTTCTTACATGTGTAACTACAATACAGTTATCAATGTCACTAACTTTATCTAACCTATCAGCCACATAATTTTATCAGTTGACATAATAATATCCTTTGTACTATACTCCTCCCAACATGGTCAGACACTGCATTTAGCTTTCATACCTCTTAATTCTTTTTTAATCTGAAAGACTGCCATCACCTTTGTCTTTTATGACATTTCCATTTTTGAAATATACAGTTTGTTCCCTCCTTTATTTAGAAGAAAGTTTGTCATTTTGTGTTTGATGTTTCCTTGAGATTTAGATTCAGGTTGTGTGCTTTTGCGGAGAATACTGAATAGGTGATGTGTTCTCAGAGTTGAACATCTGGAGACACAATCTCTCCATGTGGTATAATTACTGCTTTCTTTTTCTTCCTTACAATTAATAAACAGTCTTAGGGGAAACACTTAAAGACCATGAAAATATCCTGCTCCTCTTCATTGCTCTCCAGATTTAGCAGCCACTGATAACTCTTGCTTGATGCAAACTTTTCTATAATGGTTTCACAATAATGATTTTCCCACTTTAGCACTCCTTCCACATTTACCAGTGGGCCTTGCAAAATTTTACTGTAAATAACCCTTCCTCCCCAACTACCCAAGTATATAGGTATATATGTATCTGCCTATGTGTCTGTTTATTTCTATCACTGAAATAGACTCATGAAAGTCTATTCTTCTCATAAAAGTATTAAATTCATCAGTTCATTACTGTTCTTAATTATTTAGTTAAAGTAAGTTCTTATTAAGTATGAGAGTTCCTATATTTGGGTTTCCCAAGCAGCTCAGTAGTAAAGAATATGCCTGAAATACAGGAGGCACTGGCGAAGTGGGTTCGATTCTTGGGTGGGGAAGATCCCTTGGCGGAGGAAATGGCAACCTACTCCAGTATTCTTACCTGGAGAATCCCATGGAGAGAGGAGCCTGGTGGGCTACAGTCCGTAGGGTTGCAAAGAGTTGGACATGACTAAAGCAACTGAGCACGCACCCATGCATATATGGTGATATTCTTTAAAAATGAAGTAATGGCGGGTTTATTAACACAGTTCCAAGCTGGCTAGAAATGTTAGGCCTGATGCCTGACCATAAGGAAGTATGGAAGGGGGAGAAGAGGGTAGGGGAGTCGGAGAAGGCTGGATGGTGTGGAAGTGTTCTCACACGGACATCAGACTCATGAAAGAAAAGTACCAGAATTAAAGCAGCCACAGGCTTTCCAACTACACCTGCTAGCCACAAGTGGAAATGTCCTATTTTACATTTTGAAAAGTGGCTTCTATTTAAGCGAAAATGTATGGTTAGTGATTTAAGTTTCTGTGCAAGAAAATTCCTGAGAAATGATGATGCACAACCAAATGGGGTTAAAATAAATGTAAAAGAATTACAAAGTGGCAGCGTGAGTTGAACATGAAGAGCATCAGGATTACAGAGCAATACAAAAACATGGTTACAGCTACTCTTGTACTTCAGCACCTCCACAGCTAGTTTTTTCCTCACTAGGACTAAAACTGTGCAGTATTGCCATGCACCCTTCCCTTAACCATATAATTTCATTAGTGCTCAAACAGACTTAGGACACGGCTGGGTGGAGGGAGAGGAAGGAAAGGGTAAGATGTATGGAGAGAGTAACATGGAAGCTTACTATATGTAAAACAGACAGCCAATGGGAATTTGCTGTATGACTCAGGGAACTCAAACAGAGGCTCTGTAACAACCTAGAGGTGTGGATGGGGAGGGAGACGGGAGGGAGGTTCAAGAGGGAGGGGACATATGTATACCTATGGCTGACTCATGTTGATATTTGGCAGAAAATAACAAAATTCTGTAAAGCAATTATTCTTCAATTAAAAAGAAATGTAAAAAGAAAAAAAAAAGGTTAAAAAAAAAGAAAAAAATTCTAAAGAAATGCAATTTTTTCCAACAGTTACTTTGGAGCTATAGAAAAGGGCAGACTTATCATTAAATAGCTACCCTTGAATAAGAGAAATCTCAGGGAGTAAAAAAATGAGAAGACAACTGTTTCTGCATGTGCAGATTTAGAAGTAAGTTTTCTAGCTGGGTATGTTCAAGATGACGATAAAAATTGATTTTCAGTTTTAGAGTATGGTGTGCTTTAGAGACAGAAAAAAACAGAACTGTAGGGACATCCTGCTGGTGGGAAAACGGGAAAACAGGGCTGCAGTCAGTGAGGAATGCTCAGGAGAAATCTACGAGTTTGTGAGGTACACATGTCACTCAATAGTGACAACTTTTACACAACAACTTGACTCATAAGGACAGCTCACTGGTGGTAAAGAGAAAAGGGGGGAGAAAAATGCTGAGCAAAGGGTAGGAAACATGAAGAAGAACAGAAGGATAAGAAAATAATAGAAACAATGAAAAGCCTTAGGGTCTTACTTCTCTTTCAATCTACTTTCTCATTTTCTATCTGAGAAAATGGAAGATCAGAGAAATTAAATGACTGAATCAAGTTCACAAAACTGAATAGGAAGAGCAAAAATTAGAACCCTAAACTCATTTCAACCAAGCAGCTGGGGTAAAACAAAAAGAGCACTGACCTTCAGATGACCAAGTCTTGGTTTAAGTCTTTACTACCACTGGCTCACTCTATGGGCCTAGGCAAAGTCATGGCATTTCATGAACACTTTGAAAGAAACTCCTTGGTAGTCTAAGAAAAGTGAGTGGATAGAGATTTCTGGAGTAGAGCTAGGGTAGGATTAGCAGCTGGAAGTCAGTGCTAAGTGGTCCCCAACACTGAGCTCTAAATCTAAACGGTAAGATATATAGAAACTAGAGAGAATCTATTACCTCATTGTACATAAGAGACAAAATGCCATAGTATTGAAGATATTTTAAACAGGGTAAATATGGAAAAAATTCACTTGCATTTTCTTCCCCATTCTCTCTCCCTTTGAAAATCAACAACAAAGGTCTATAAGCAGTAAAGGGCTAGACTCTTAGTTCCTCTCCCTAACTTTGAGTTTTGAGAGTTCGCCACATATTTTGGATATCAGATGTGTGATTTATAAATATTTTCCTAGAGTCTGTGATTTGTATTTTCATCCTCTCTGTAGTACTTTTAGAAGACTAGTTTTTACTTTTGATGAAGTGCAATTTATTAATTTTTCTTCCACAAATCATGCTTGTGGTATTGATTCTAAGACATTTTTCCTTAACTCTATGAGAAAAAGTTTTTTGTTTTTTTTTTTAATGGTTTCTTCTAGAAGTTTTACAGCTTTGGGTTTTACATTTAAGCTTAGGTACAATATATAAGTAGGTCTAATTCTGGATGCTGTGTTATTTTTTTTTCTCCTATAACTGCTTTTTTGAGGAGGAGCATACTGCATGTAGGGTCCTAGTTCCCTGACCAGGGGTTGAATCCCAGGCCCCTGCAATGGAAGCACGGAGTCTTAACCACTGGACAACCAGGGAATTTCCCTGGATGGGTGTGTTCTGATCCACTGATCTGTTTATCTTTACATTACCACATTGTCTTAATTACTGTAATTTAAAAATAAGTCTTGTCTGACTCTTTGGATTTTAAGATGAATTTTCGACTCAGCTGTTGATTTCTACAAGAAAAGTCTGCTGGAATTTCAGCTGGTATCAACTGACTTTATAGGTCACTTTGGGGAGAGTTGACATATTAACAATATTGGTTTCTGATCCACAAGCACAGTATGTCTTTCAAAGTATGGGGTGCTAATCTCTTGCAGGGCAGTTGCTAGAGTACAGGTCACATTTATTCCTAAGAATTTCATATATTCTGATGCTATTATAAAATGGTAGTTATACAATTTAAAAACTTAAAATGGTTTTTAAGTTTTAACATCTTACTTTGCTGTTAATATGCAGATACATAGTTGATTTTTAAAACTTTATCTTAGTAAAATACACATAAGATTTTCCATCTTAATCATTTTTAAGTGCAGAGTTCGGAGGTATTAAATACATTCATAATGTTGCTCAACTGTCAACCATCCATCTTCATAGTTGTTTTCATCTTGTAAAACTAAAACTCTATCCGAATTAAACAACAGCCTCCCATTTCCCCACCCCACAGCCCCTGGCAACAACTCTATTCCCTATCTCTGTGATTTTCACTACCCTCAGTAACTCATATAAATGCTATATAATTGGTTTCTGTAAATTGATTTGTACTTTGCAAACTTCCTAATTCATATAACTTCTAGTAGCCCCCCCTCCCCCTTTTTTGGAATTACATAGAAAGTCTGATAGCACACTTATGGTTTATGCACTTACATTTTGATCAGGCCATCTTCAAGTAAAGACAGTTTTAGTTCTTTTATAGTCTGTATGTATTTTTCATGACTTATTGCACTGGCTAGACCTGCCAATACAAAGCTGAACAGAGGTGAAAGAAAATAACCCTGCCTTATTTCTAATCTGTCACTGCCTCATGATGCCACTTGATCTACTTTGTTGACTTACTAGCTATAATGATCATCATATTATTTGGTGGACTGATTTAGAGTTCCTAACATATATCTTTAATCTATCATAGCCTACCTTCAAGAGATATTATGTCATTTCAGACATCACATAAGAAATCTTACAAATCCTCACTCAGTCTTTGTACTACTGTTAAATACTTTGCTTCTATGTACCTTATAAACCCCACATTGTATTATTTTTCTTAAATGAGTAAATTTTCTTTTAAACACATAAATAATATGATTTCCCTGTAGCTCAGACGGTAAAGAATCTGCCTTCAATGCAGGAGACCTGGGTTCAATCCATGGGTCAGGAAGATCCTGGAGAAGGAAATGGCAACTCAGTCAGTGTTCTTGCCTGGAGACTCCCATGGACAGAGGAGCCTTGTGGGCTACAGTCTATGGGGTTGTAAAGAGTCAGACATGACTGAGTAACACAAAATGAAGAAAATTATTTTATATTTACTCACAAAGTTACCATTTATAGTGTTCATTACGAGTATAAATCCATATCTCTACCCAGTATCATTTATTCTGGTCTAAAAGACTTTCTTTAACATGACTTATAATGCAGGTTTGTGGGTGAACAATTTTTGAGCTATTGGAAAGAGCATTTCACCTTCATTTTTGAAAGATATGTTTTGTTCAGTATAAAATTCTAGCTTAACATTTTTTTCTTTCAGTAATTTAAAGATAGTTTCACTGTTTTCCCACTTTCTCTCTGACAAAAAAATCTGCTCACATCTTTATTCTTCTTTATGTAGTGTTTTAACTTTCTGCCTGTTTTTATGAAATTTTCTTTATCACTGGTTTGATTTTCAGTAATTTGATTATGATGATAAGATTTGATAAGAGTTTTCTCTATGTTTCTTGTGATTTGAATTCATTCATCTGGTTACATCCATGGGTTTAAAATATACATCATACTGAAAAAATCAGGGACCATATTTCTTAAAATATTTATTTTCTATCCTCCTTAACTCATTTGGAAACTTCAGTTTCACGTATTTTAGACTGCTTGAAGTTGTTCTACAGCTCACATATGCTCTATTCCTTCTCTGTCTTTTTTTGTCTCTGTTTCATTTTGGGTATTTACATTGCTATATGTCCTCATTTTACTGATCCTTCCCTCTGCAATGTTAAATTTTCTGTTAATACTTGAGGCTCTCTGATGATCTCTGGAGCACTCTCAAACTGCAGCTTTCCCCTTGATAGTATTCTGCCCTGCCTCTCTAGTATTCACTCTGCCTTGGCCTCTTCAACCTCCCAGCTCAAGCAGACAACCAGTCTCTGCTTAGGTTTCCCTCTCTGCCTTGCCAGTTGGAATCTCTCTCCAGGTAGCATCCCCAGGCAACTGTATGGTTCATCTAGTTTGTTTCTCCTCTTCCAGGGATTGCTCTATTTCAGTGTCTGGTGTCCAATACTTTGAAAACCTTCTGTAGAATATATCCTGCCCAGTTATTTAAGGTAAGTGCATATGTTCAGTTCCAGTTATTCCATTCTGTATGGAAGCCCTAGGAAGATCATTAAACCAGGAATGATAAAAAAAGTTTTGTGTCAACTCAGAATGGGTGACTAACAGTGGCTACTGGGATTATGACAAAGATTATGAGGTCACTTCAGTTTAACAGGTAACAGCAGGATGTAAACCAGCTGTTTATTCACAACTCTACACTGTACAAGAGTACATTCTTAAATTATGTGATTATAAAAGTGGATTCAGAAAATGACTCAACTGAAGAGAAACCAAGAAGTGAAAAATGGCAGGGACTGCCGCCCCAAAAGAGCGTGGGATCAAAGTAACAGCAGTGGAGTTAATGAAACAGATATTTAAGTAATTCTGTCATATAGTCACAGGTGAAAACCTCTACTTAGGAAGTCTTCCATCTGCAACTGATATAAACAATGTGAGTTTCTCTGAATGAGGAGGAAGTCTGAAGGGAAGGTGGAAAGAAGAGCCTGAGAGAGGGATCAGAACTTGAAAAGCATCTAGATATTTCAAAGGAAATAAGGAGTAGTCAAAGAATGAAAGGGGAAGAGAGAGAAACAGGAAGAAATAATGAACAGTAATGGAGAAAGTTTAGTAAGGGACCAGAGAGATGATACAGTAAAAGGGAATGCAATGGCCACAACAATTATTGAAAAAAGCTGACAGCTACATAGATATGGCTTCAGGAAAGAGGCGAGTGAACTGGATGAGTCTTCGCAGCTCTTCTCAGTCACCTGTGACTTCTGCACAAACCCTCCTCTATTGCCCTAGTTTTTTGAAGATCATGTATTTTCTGCCTGTAGTTAATTATTTGGAGATGTCATCTAACAGTCTCATGACTTGTTTATGCACTTTTCTTCTTACTGTTTTTTCTTCATTTACACAGCCATCTTGTATCTCAGGTTTACTTTTTATGTTGTGATTTTTCTCAGAAGGTTCATTCATGTATTCCCAGCATTCACTTAACACAAAGCACTTGTCATTATCTAAAATTTCAAAAATTTAACTTTTTTCTTTTCTTGAACTGTCTTTGAGATTATAAGGTCCTTGAGGGTAGGATGTATACCCAGAGAACTCAGAACAGTGAGCACATAGTAGATGTTCTATAAACATTTGCCAAATAATTTCATCTTTACCTACTGTTTCACTTATCTTTCTCTTATAAGAAAATTAATCTTTATAGACATAAACATTAAAATCTCTAATCAGACAGTGAGCATTATTACTATAACTACAGGATTAATCAAATAATGAACTAAGGCTCAAAAATCGCATTAATTTTTTTTTTTAAAGCAACAAACAGGCTAGCAAAGGTTCAAGAAAGTCAATAATTAAGGGAACAAATAACTTAATATTTATTGAATAATAAAAACTGTAAAAATCAGGTGGCAAAAGTATTCGAAATTTAATTCAGCTAAAAGGCACATGAAAGAAGATTAAGTTATAACAAGGTTTGACTCCATAAACAGAAGCAATCAAACATTATATTTCAGTATTTACCTTCACAGTGTCTGTCAAATTGGTTTGTCAGTAATATTCGATATATGAACATCAGTATTCCCATACAAAATGCATGGAAGCATATTTAGGACTTCTTCCAGCTTGTGCATGCTAAGTTGCCTCAGTCGAGGGCAACTCTCTGTGACCCTATGGACCATAGCCCGCCAGGCTCCTCTGTCCACGGGATTCTCCAGGCAAGAATATTTAACTGAGTTGCCATGCCCTCCTCCAGGGGATTTTCCCAGCCCAGGGATTGAACCCGTGTCTCTTAGTCTCCTTAGGTGGGTTCTTTACCCCTTGGGAAGCCCTTCCAGCTTAGAAAGGCTCTTTGATCAATAGCTTAGGTTGAAAGAGTTCAGACTGATATTTAAAAGATATCAGAATGATATTAATGTAGTATTAAAGACTGGTCTAGATCCCATTTCATTTCTTATCTCAGCATGTTGATAATTAACTCTGCAAAATCAAGTACTACCAACATAGCTGCTTATACATACAATAGAAGTGTTTCTACATTAAGCCTTTCTATTGCATGAGTAAACATGCATTCACATTTTGGTTGAGACTATTTTTAATTGTCAAAATCACAAACATAAAATTTACCATCTTTACCGTTTGAAATCTATGTACAGTAATGTTAACCATATGCACTGCTATATAACAGATCTCTAGAACTTTTTCATCCTGTAAAAGTAAAACTCTATATTCACTGAAAAGTAAATCCCCTTTCCCCCTTCCCAGCCCCTGGCATCCACCATTCCACTTTCTGTTTTTAAGAATTTCACTATTTCAGAAAACTCATGTAAGTAGAATCACGAAGTACCAAGACAATCTGTTGAGTACTAGATTTCCTTTCCTAGCACATGATGGTCTGTTCCAGGTGGCACAGTCTTAGAGCCAAAGTCCATTTGAAATAAATAAACAATATAATAGCCTTCTGAGATCTAGGATGGGGAATCACTGTCAAATAAAGGTTCAAATATAAGGACACACATTACTTGCTCCAAAAAGAGTGATCATGAACCTAAATTTCTTCAATGCATTTTAACCATTGTATCCCAGTCATACTTAATGTAGAGAACACACAAAGTTAATGTTATTATCAGTTTAAACTTTTCAGATTTCATTTCAAATCTATAATCTACTAGTATAAAATGTATTTCTTCAAGTCAAAAACCAGACAATAACGTCTAGACTGCATTTTCAATAGATTTTCTGGTTTGAAAAAATATTTGTGGAATATGCAAGTATATATAAAACTGTACACCCACTATTAATTATCAATGTGACTTGAAACAATTAACATTAAGACAGCAGTAAATACATGTCTATAATACTGACTTGGCTCTCAACTAGCATGGTCTTATAGTATGTCACCAAATAATTATTTATTATTATTATATTCAGCCTGATTTGAAGATTTGGAGTAGGTACCCATGGCTTTTAATAGAGTATACAGAGGCTGATCCTTTCTCTCGCACTGGTACCAACTGGTCTATAATAATTTGTGTAGGTGTCCAAATAAATAATAAAAAAGCAATGACAATAACAGGTAAGATATACAGCAAAGTAAAATATTTAAAACCTGGTAAGAATAATTCATTCCACAGACTGGTCAGCTACCATGATGCATCTTCAACACAAAATTCATCCACAGTTGACCTTTAACAAATATGGATTCAAGCTACACAGGTCCACTTCTAAGTGGATTTTTTTCAATAAATATACTGGAAAAAATGTTTGAGAATTGCAACAATTTGAAAAAGTAGAGGAAATACATAGCCTAGAAATACAAAAAAAATTAAGAAAAAGGTATGTCATGAATGCATAAAATATATGTAGATACTATTTTATCATTCACTACCATGAAATATACATGTCTATCACAAAACATTAACATTTATCACAATTTTATCAAATTAAAAAAATTTGATTTGATAAAAAAATTTGATAAAATTTATCAAAATATACAAACATACTGCACATAGCACCATTCACAGTTGAGATAAATGTAAATAATCATAAACGTTCAGTTTTAAATCATAACTGCATAAATGAACTGTATATGCTGTATTACTGTAATAATTTCACAGTCACCTCCTAATGCTATTGCAGTGTGCTCAAGTGCTGCAAGTATGAGTGTCTGCTTAAAACACCATGTGATGCTCATCATCTCTGCATGAGCAGTTTGTCTCTCCAGTAAACTGTGGAACTTTTAGTAAAAAAGTGATCTCTTGTGGTTCTCATGTATTTTTCATTGTGTTTAGTGCAATACTGTAAACCTTGAATAACTCCATGGGACTCATACAAAATGCTACTAATGATGCCAGAAGTGGTCCCAAGAAGCAGAGAAAAGTCATGACACTACCAGAAAAAGTTGAATTGCTTGATATGCACCTTAAATTGAGGTCTGCAGCTGTGGCTACCCACCATTATAGGATAAATGAATCTAGCGTTAAGGACCATTGTAAAAAAGAAAAAGGAAATTTGTAAAGCCATTGCTACAGCTACTCCAGCAGACGCAAAAACCTCATGCTTTTTGTGAAATACCTTTTTATCTCATACTGAAAATGTAGCTTTTATGTAGTTGCAGGATGGTTATAAGAAAGGCATACCAATAGACTCTAAGATGATTTTTTAAAAAACTCATTATATGACAACTTTAAGCAAAAGGAAGGTGAAAGATCTAAAACTGGAGAATTTAATGACAGCAAAGGATGGTTTGATAACTTTAGAAAGATGGTTGGTGTGAAAAATGTCAAGATAACAGGAGAAGCAGCTTCTATCATTGAAAAGGGAGCAGACGAGCTCCCAGATGCCATTAAAGAAATCATTGTGGAGAAAGGATATCTGCCTGAGCACGTTTCTAATGCAGGTGAAAGTGCCCTATTCTAGAAAAAATGCCAGAAAAGACACCTATTAGTAAGGAAGAAAAGCGAGCACCTGGAGTTAAGGCAGGAAGGAAAAGGCTAACACTATTGTTTTGTGCAAATGGTAGTGGGGTGTTTGATCAAGACTGCACTTATCTATAAAGCTGCTAACTCCTGAGCCTTGAAGAGAAAAGATAAACATCAGCTGACAGTCTTTAGGGTGCACAACAAGAAGACCTGGATGAGAACTCTTCTGGATGGTTCCACTGATGCTTTGTCCCTGATGTCAGGAAGTATCTTGCCAGTAATGGACTGACTTTTGAAGTTCTTTGGATATTGGACAATGCCTCTGGACACCAGAACCCTACAAGTTCAATGGTGAAGTCAATGAAGTAGTCTATTTGCCCCCAAACACAGGTGAACATCTCTAATTCAGTCTCTAGATCAGGAGGTCATAAGGACCTTTAGGGCTCATCCCACACAGTACTCTACGAAAAGGCTTGTCAAGACTATGGAAGTGAACCCTGATAGAAGACTATGAAAGTCTAGAAGGATTACCCCATTGAAGATGCCATCATTGTTACAGAAAAAGTCCTGAAAGTCATCAGGCCTGCAAGAGTAAATTCCTGCTGGAGACAACAGTTCAGATGTTGTGCATGATTTCATAGGATTTATAACAGAGCCAATCAAGAAAATCATGAAAGAGATTGTGGATATCGGGGGGGGGGGGGAAAGGTGGGGATGAAGGGTTTTAAGACAAAGATCTTAGAAAAATTTAAGAGATAACAGACACCGCACCAGAGGGATTAACAGAAGACAATTTGATGAAGATGAGTTGTGTCAGAACCAGAGGATGAGTAAGAAGATATAGAAGAAACAGTGCCAGAAAACAGACTGCATTAGACAATCTGGCAGAAGGGTTCAAATTGTTAAGACTGCTTTTAACTTATTTTATGACATGGACCGTTCTATTATTCAGGCACTGAAACGAATGCAAACAGTAGAAGAATTAGTACTGTATAGGAACATTTTTAGAGAAAGGAAAAAGCAAAAATGTCAGACAGAAATTAGGATATAATTCCTTAAAGTTATACTGAGTGTGCCTGCTTCTCCTGCCTCCCCTCCCACCTCCTCCATCTTTCCCACCTCCACCACCTGAGACAGCAGGACCAACCCCTCCACCTCCTCCTCCTCAGCCTAGTCAACAGGAAGACGACAATAGTGAACAATTTATGATGATCCACTTTCACTTAACAAATAGTGAATAATCATCAGAGTTAATAAACAAAGTAATCTGGGGTGTGTGTGGGTATGCTCATGTGAAAATCAAATAATTGTTCAGTGAGCACTGTGTGAGACCTTTTTGGGTCAACATCGTAATCCCCTAAGTTTCCATCTTACAGAATATCATGTGCAAGACTTGTGTTGGCTAGCCTTTCCTCACATAGGCATAAGGTGAGTGATATTTAATATAAAATTAATAATGTGTCAGTTTTCTCACTATCTTATAACTTTGCTTTCATAAAATTATATTACTGTCTCTCATAATTCGAGAAACTGTGTATCAGTCTATTATCATAGGTAAATTTTTTTAAAGTAACAACGTTTTCAATATTGTATTATGAAGATGACTGCAATACTGTATGCTATAAGAATTTTATTTGACAATGATTCATTCATTGGTGTATAGACTTGGCTACCACGAAGCAATCATTAACAATTAACAATTACATTACCATAAACAATCACACTGTTGCTTCTTCATTAAAAATGGATGAGTTGTTAAACCTGATCAATTCTTTTTCACATCATCTTTTCATTTTGATGTCCAGCGCGAAGAGTCGGACACGACTGAGTGACTTCACTTTCACTTTTCACTTTCATGCACTGGAGGAGGAAATGGCAACCCCCTCCAGTATTCTTGCCTGGAGAATCCCAGGGATGGGGGAGCCTGGTGGGCTGCCGTCTATGGGGTCGCACACAGTCGGACACAACTGACGCGACTTAGCAGCAGCAGCAGCAGCAGCTAGTGTTTATATATATGTAACATCTACAGTGTTTGGTATTGTATAAGATAATGCTGATATAGGAACTGAATGAAAGCCAATTCTTCTTGTAAAGAGACATAAACTTACGGTATTGATATTACAGTACTATAAATGTACTTTCTCAAGATTTCATCAATAGTATTTTCTTTTCTCTAGCTTCCTTTGCTGTAAGAATATGGTATGTAACAAATATAACATACAAAATATGTGCTATTCAGCTGTTTATGCCATCAGTTAAGGGTCAACAGTGGGCTATTATTAGCAGGTAAGTTTTTTGGGGAGTCAAAATTTAAATGCAGATTTTCAACCTTGGGGTTTAGCACAGTTTGAACCAAACAAACTTGGGACCAGAATGTAGAGTAGTATGTGGCCAGGCTGGAGCGGCCCTGCCCTGGTTTAAACTCTGCTCCAGACTAACAAGGAAAAATCAGCTGATTTGGAGTCTCTGCCTTTAAGTTCTGATATGACTCATATAAAATCTTTTAAAAATCTAATTTTCACATTGTTCAAGGGCCAACTGTGCTTAAATATCAGAGAAATCAAGTATCTAGAAAACAGAAAATAAAGATATAAATTTCCATAAAACAAAGTAGAATCTTAACTAGAGAAATATGTCCTAAGAACTTAACTAATTTCCAGATACTCAAATACCACTACGGCATACCATTTGCTTAATTTCTCCTGTGGCAGGCAGCTTCTCAGATGGCCCCAGCGATCACAGCCTGCCTCCTGCAACTGGTGCCCTTGTGTGTGAACATCACCCCTGCACATAGGCAGGGCCTGTGACTTGCTTCTATTACAGCAAACGTGATAGAATGTCTCCCCTACAACTAGGTTATATAAACAGGAACTTCTGTCTTGCTAGTAGATGCTAGTGCCTTATTGGCTTACCTGTTTTGATGAAACCAACAGCCACATTGGAGAGGTCTACATGACAAGGAACTGAGGTTGGCCTCCAGCCAAGAGTCAGGTAGGAAGTGAGCCCTGCAGTTCAATAGCCCACAAGGAACTGATTCTTTGCAACTACATGTGAGCATGGGAAGTAGATCCTCCCCCAGGCTGCCAATACCTTTACTGTAGCCTACAGGAGACCTTGAAGCAAAGGAACCAGTCAAGACTTGACTGGAATTCTGACCCATAGAAACTGTGTGATAATAAGTGTGTTTTAAGCTGCTATCTTTTGAAGTAATTTGTTACAGAGAATAGATGACTAATATGGTGAAGAAGGCTGAGCACTGCAGAATTGATGCTTTTGAACTGTGGTGTTGGAGAAAACTCTTGAGAGTCCCTTGGACTGCAGGGAGATCCAATCAATCCATCCTGAAGGAGACCGTTCCTGGGTGTTCATTGGAAGGACTGATGTTGAAGCTGAAACTCCAATACTTTGGCCACCTCATGTGAAGAGTTGACTCATTGGAAAAGACCCTAATGCTGGGTAGGATTGAGGGCAGGAGGAGAAGGGGACAACAGAGGATGAGATGGTTGGATGGCATCACCGACTCGATGGACATGGGTTTGGGTAGACTCCGGGAGTTGGTGATGGACAGAGAGGCCTGGCATGCTGCAATTCATGGGGTCGCAAAGAGTCGGACACGACTGAGCGACTGAACTGAACTGACTGAACTGAACTGAACACTGAACATCACCTTTAAAGTAGGTGTATCTGATAGTCTGGTTACATTAATTAAATGACTTATTAAATATGTAAAACTAAAGTGCATAAAATACAGATGTTATATGGTTAGCTCTGCTCACTTGTGGTATTCCAATCGATAATTCGGAGAACATAGTTTGTTTAGAATATAAAACAAATCTTGGTAGCAAATAACTTTAGAGTAACTTAAACTGTGTACTTTACTTTCATTGTATGTTTTAAATTAACAGACTTTTAAAGAGCAGTTTTAGACTTAAAAATTAAGCAGATAATTCTCATTTATTCCCTCACTTCTCATGGTTTCCCTGATTTTTTAACATCTTCCATTAGCTCAATAAATTTGCTACAATTTTTAAAAATTTATTTATTTATTTGGCTGTACCAGATCTTAGTTGTGGCATGTGGGATCTAATTCCCTGACCAGGGATTGAACCTGGGTCCCCTGCATTGGGAGCAAGGAGTTTTAGTCACTGGACCACCAGGGAAGTCCCATGAATTTGTTATAATTTATTAGCCAATATTGATGAATTATTATTACCTAAAGTCCATAAAATCAACAGTGTTCATTAGGGTTCACTCTTTGTGTCTCTGTGTTACCCAGCACTATGGATTTTGACACATGTTCTGGTTATAACCACCACGCCCCCCTTCCATCTCCCTGAATGCAGGCAACTACGGATCATTTTACTGTCTGCATGGTTTTGCCTTTTCACTATACTTAGGGTTCTGATCTCTCACAGTGATAGAGCTTACTCTTTCCAGACCAGATAATATATAATGAGTCGGGGACAGTAAGTGTGAATAAGTATTCATGCTTCTCATGTTCCCCATTAGAGTTGCGAATTCTAATCTTCTTTATTGGAGTTATCCTCATTTACATTCAGCTAATCCTTCTGCATTTTGATAAAGCATTATTTTCTTTGGTCAGTCTCTCTCACATTCTTTATATTATCTGTTTTCCTACAATAAATACAAGTTTAAATCATCAAATTTTAAGTTTACTTTCTGGGTAAAGACATTATAATAGCAGACAAGCTGAAATTCTATGTACTGGGCTTAGAATGTATCTGATTGATGGTGGTGGGAGACACAGGAATTAGCTTTCTAATTGTTTGCTTAGCTCAACCCCCATAGTGACACAAAAATTCAATATGCATAGTCATCTTAGGATTCAAAATTCACATAGCACAGTATGCTACATGCAGACCACACAGCCTTGCCTGCGCCCTCGACCTTTGCCATCAAGATTCATACCACAGGACCACATTTTAAATAAGTCTATGTCAAAATAAATCCTACAAATACTTTTAATATTAATTTCCCTTAAACCAAGAATCTTTGCAACATAATTGATATAATACCAGATTTATTAGGTTCACCCATCTGTCAAGGGTAGTATTTTTTATTCTGTTTCCTTGGCTATCAAAAGCATATATTTTATTGACTAGCATTGTTTATTGACTTAAGGGTACAGCTGTTAAAGTGATCTGGCAATCAATCCTACAAGCACAGTGAATTTACCAGCAAGATAGCCAGACATTTCAAAATGGTCTTAATATTATGGTTCCAAAAAGCAAAGCTTTGGGCACTATTTTAAGATCTCTTGATTTTTGTAGTTACTCGAATACTAGAACATCCACTGTTTTTTTTTTTTCTTATTAAGGATTTCATGTACCATAAGAGTAATACTTTATTCTTCTTAATTAAAGGCAGTACATCTGGTTACTATTAATTACATAAGACTAATTGAAATACTGTGATCAATATTGAAGTTCAGGTGTCATTGTAATATGCATAAAAAAACACTGCATCTGAAAAACAAAATCTGACACTGAGAAAAATCAATATATGAAGTTAGGTTTCAAAAAAAGTGTCTTCAATGTTCAAATAATGTTGAAGTTAATTTCTGTGCGTGGTGTGAAGGGTTTAAATTCACCTTTTCTGAACATGTCCAATTGTCCTATTGATGCTTGTTGAAAAGATTATTTTATACCCATTGGATTGTGTTGGCACCTTTGTTGAAAATCAACTGACCATAATTGCTAGAGTTTATTTCTGAATCCACAATTCCATTGATCTAAATGTCCATCATTATGGCAGTACTACATTCTTGGATACTGAAGTTTTCTATTTCTGTATAAAAAATTACCACAAACAGCAATTTATAATAAAGCAAATTTACTACCTCACAGTTCTACAGGTCAGCAGTTCAGGCAAGTTTGACTACGTTCTTTGCTTAATTTCTCACAAGACTGAAATCAGGTGTCAGCTAGGCTATCCTCTAACTGGAAATATCTGGTGAAAACCTGATTCCAAGCCCAGGTTGTTGACAGAATACAGTTCCTTGTGGTGGCAAGTTTTAACGCACTATTTTCTTGCTATTGGTCAGAGACAATTCTCAGCTTCTAACCCTTTCAATCTTCAAAGCCAGCAACAGTACGCTGAATATCATTCTTATGCTTCAAACCTCTCTGACTTTCTCTTTTGCTCCTGGCTGGGGGAAACCCTCCTTTTTCTTATGTAATTAGGTTAAGTGCACCTAGATAATCTCCTTTTAACTATAACACCCCCAAAAGATGTTCTTTTCATTATAGGGGACTAGAATGCAAAAGTAGGAAGTCAGGAAACACCTGGAGTAACAGGCAAATTTGGCCTTGGAGTACAGAATGAAGCAGGACAAAGGCTAGTAGAGTTCTGCCAAGAGAACGCACTGTCATAGCAAACACCCTCTTTCAACAACACAAGAGAAGACTCTACACATGGACATCACCAGATGGTCAACACTGAAATCAGATTGATTATATTCTTTGCAGCCAAAGATAGAGAAGCTCTATACAGTCAGCAAAAACAAGACCAGCAGCTGACTGTGGCTCAGATCATGAACTCCTTATTGCCAAATTCAGACTTAAATTGAAGAAAGTGGGGAAAACCACTAGACCATTCAGGTATGACCTAAATCAAATCTCTTATGACTTATACAGTGGAAGTGAGAAATAGATTTAAGGGACTAGATCTGATAGACAGAGTGCCTCATGAACTATGGATGGAGGTTCGTGACATTGTACAGGAGACAGGGATCAAGACCATTCCCAAGAAAAAGAAATGCAAAAAAGCAAAATGGCTGTCTGAGGAGGCCTACAAATAGCTGTGAAAAGAAGCAAAGGAGAAAAGGAAAGATATACCCATTTGAATGCAGAGTTCCAAAGAATAGCAAGGAGAGATAAGAAAGCCTTCTTCAGTGATCAATGCAAAGATATAGAGGAAAACAATAGAATGGGAAAGACTAGAGATCTCTTCAAGAAAATCAGAGATACCAAAGGAACATTTCATGCAAAGATGGGCTCAATAAAGGACAGAAATGGCAGGGACCTAATAGAAGCAGAAGATATTAAGAAGAGGTGGCAAGAATACACAGAAGAACTGTACAAAAAAGATCTTCATGACCCAGATAATCATGATGGTGTGATCACTCACACTCACCTAGAGCCAGACATCCTGGAATGTGAAGTCAAGTGGGCCTTAGGAAGCATCACTACAAACAAAGCTAGTGGAGGTGATGGAATTCCAGTTGAGTTATTTCAAATCCTAAAGATGACGCTGTGAAAATGCTGCACTCAATATGCCAGCAAATCTGGAAAACTCAGCAGTGGCCACAGGACTGGAAAAGGTCAGTTTTCATTCCAAACCCAAAGAAAGGCAATGCCAAAGGATGCTCAAACTACCACACAATTGCACTCATCCCACACGCTAGTAAAATAATGCTCAAAATTCTCCAACCCAGGCTTCAGCAATACATGAACCGTGAACTTCTAGATGTTCAAGCTGGATTTAGGAAAGACAGAGGAGCCAGAGATCAAATTGCCAACATCTGCTGGATCATCGAAAAAGCAAGAGAGTTTCAGAAAAACATCTATTTTTGCTTTATTGACTATGCCAAAGCCTTTGACTGTGTGGATAACAATAAACTGTGGAAAATTCTGAAAGAGATGGGAATACCAGACCACCTGATCTGCCTCTTGAGAAACCTGTATGCAGGTCAGGAAACAACAGTTAGAACTAGACATGGAACAACAGACTGGTTCCAAATAGGAAAAAGAGTACGTCAAGGCTGTATATTGTTACCCTGCTTATTTAACTTATATGCAGAGTACATCATGAGAAACGCTGGGCTGGAGGAAGCACAAGCTGGAATCAAGATTGCCGGGAGAAATATCAATAACCTCAGATATGCAGATGACACCACCCTTATGGCAGAAAGTGAAGAAGAACTAAAAGCCTCTTGATGAAAGTGAAAGAGGAGAGTGAAAAAGTTGGCTTAAAGCTCAACATTCAGAAAACTAAGATCATGGCATCCGGTCCCATCACTTCATGGGAAATAGATGGGGAAACAGTAGAAACAGTATCAGACTTTATTCTTTTGGGCTCCAAAATCACTGCAGATGGTGATTGCAGCCATGAAGTTAAAAGACACTTATTCCTTGGAAGGAAAATTATGACCAATCTAGACAGCATATTAAAAAGCAGAGACATTTCTTTGTCAACAATGGTCCGTCTAGTCAAGGCTATGGTTTTTCCAGTAGTCATGTATGGATGTGAGAGTTGGACTATAAAGAAAGCTGAGTGCCGAAGAATTGATGCTTTTGAACTGTGGAGTTGGAGAAGACTATTGAGAGTCCCTTGGACTGCAAGGAGTTCCAACCAGTCCATCCTAAAGGAAATCAGTCCTGGGTGTTCATTGGAAGGACTGATGTTGAAGCTGAAACTCCAATACTTTGGCCACCTGATGCAAAGTGCTGACTCATTTGAGAAGGCCCTAATGCTGGGAAAGACTGAGGGCAGGAGAAGAAGGGGACAACAGAGGATGAGTTGGTTGGATGGCATCACCGACTCAATGGACATGGGTTTGGGTAGACTCCGGCAGCTGGTGATGTATAGGGAGGCCTGGCGTGCTGCGGTTCATGGGGTCACAACGAGTCAGACACGACTGAGCAACTGAACTGAACTGAGTAACATAACACAACATGGGAGTGAAACTGTTTCATCAGGGGTCAAAAGACATGAAAATCAAGCTAAAATTCTATCTACATACTGTACCTTCAGAGTAAACATTAAAGTTAGAAAGAGTGATCTTATACTTTGCTGTTCTTTCACAAGTTATTTCTGTCTATTAGTGTCCCTTTGCATTTCTATATAAATTTTAGGATCATCTTATTAATTTCTGTGAAAAAGAAATCTGCTGGAGTTTGCAACAAACCTATAAACAAATTTGGGGAAAATTACCATCTTAATAGCATTGAGTCTGCAATCCATGAACATGGACTAGTATCTTAGATCTTTAATTTCTCTTAGCAATGCTTTATTATTTTCAGTGTTTTATTGCACTGCTTTTCTTAAACACATACATTTTTGAATTGTTCATTGATAGTAGATAGAAATAGACTTGCATACTGATCTTGTATCCTGCAAACCAGCTGAACTCATTTATTCTATCAGTTTGTGTGGTGTGTGTGTGTGTGTGTGTATTAAGATTTTCTACATATAAGATTATGTTGTCAACGAATAAAGATGGTCTGATTCCAGTAATACAGAGAAAATTCCCTTCAGCAGAGCTTCCTTCTGTCTTCTTCCCTTTGTGCAAGTATACACACACATACACACACACAGTCTTATATCTTATAAGCTCAACAATGCTGCTGCTGCTGCTGCTGCTGCTGCTAAGTCGCTTCAGTCGTGTCCGGCTCTGTGCGACCCCATAGACGGCAGCCCACCAGGCTCCCCCGTCCCTGGGATTCTTCAGGCAAGAACACTGGAGTGGGTTGCCATTTCCTTCTCCAGTGCATGAAAGTGAAAAGTGAAAGTGAAGTCGCTCAGTCATGTCCGACTCCTAGCGACCCCATGGACTGCAGTCCACCAGGCTCCTCCATCTGTGGGATTCTCCAGGCAAGAGTACCAGAGTCGGGTGCCATCAACAATACAGTTTTATAATTGTTGTTTTATTCAGATGACTTTTAAGTTGTCTATTTAAGAAAAGAAAGATATATAATTACTTTTACCAGTGTTCTATTTCTTTATGTGAATTTGAGTTACTGTCTATGTCATTTTCTTTCATCTGAACAGACTTCTATTAGTATTTATTGTAAGGCAGGTAAGCCAGCAATAAATTCTCTGTCTTTATTTATTAAGGAAAGTTTTGCTTGACTGCCAGCTTTTTTCCCCTTCAGCTCTTTGCATATGCCATCCCACTGCCTCTTTCCTCTACTGTTTCTGATAAGAAGTTAGCTGTTAATCACATCTTTTTTCTATCTACAAATCTTTTATTCCATGAAGAATTCTGTAGTACACTTGAGTCAAACATGTAACGGGTATCCAAAGAGCATGACATTTTTGATTTGGCTTCTTGGTCAGTTAGAAGTATGTCGACACTTCTGGACTGCCAAGAAAATCTGGGCTTATATAACAAACTCAAAGATATCTTAGTATAGACAGAAATAAAATAAATATTACATATTAAAATACATAAGTAAATCAGATAGAAGGTACTAGAAGAAGAAGAAGAATGGTAAGGAGCTTTATTACCACATGCCTATATGTGGTAGTTAAACAAAAAATCTTAACCAAAAGAATATATGAAAATAATCACAGTATAGGAAGCTGTCTCAAGACAATGTGGTGCAAAGTGCTACAAAAATCTTTTAACAAACTATAGAGATGGCAGTAATAGAAACATAGAAACAATTAAACATGCACTCAGCAGTGATTTATCTTTATTATGGTTCAGATTCTGTCCAGTCCATGACCCAGACCTAAATAAAGAAACACAGAACAAGTAATCATGGGAAAAATGGAAAAGTGTTTATAAAAGTCCTTTGACCAGATCAGAACGACAGAGATTCATTAATATCCACTGCCCATGGCTAAAAAGTAATGGAGATTTTATCCATGTGGTAGAAAAGGGAGAAATCTCAAGATGATTCCAAATCTATCCACTTGGCAAAAAAATGAAGAGTTGAGAAAAACAGTAAGTCAATCTTGCATAGGGACATTCTCAAACTACAGTGGGAAAAGCTACTCAACATGCAGCCTAGGTTTTAATATAAAGAGTTCTGTGGAAATACTATACCATTCCTGAAATGATACAGCTTATCAAATAAGATTAAAATAGGGGACTTCCCTGGTGGTCCAGTGCTTAAGACTCCATGCTCCTGATGCAAGGGGCTTGAGTTGGAACCTTGGTAAGAGAACTAGATCCCACATGCCACAACTAAAGGTCTCACCGGCTACAACTAAGACCCAGCACAGTCAAATAAATAAAAATAAATATCTTTATAAAAAGATTAAAATAGAAGTTATAAGCATCATAGTTTAAGGTGACATTAAGTTTAGATTCACAGAAAAAGAAATTAACAATCACCTGTGATAAGAAGAGCTATATTCTAAAATATACACTGATCAAAACTACAGTTACTGGATCCTCCCATGTCCAAGCATCAAGATTATATTTGTTAAGTATTGTTTCTTAAGGATCAGGAAATGGAGTAACAGACACACATCAGTTAGGTGTCTCAGTCTAAATAGAGTAAGTGAAACATCTTTCTAGATTCCACAGTGAAGAATTTGTAAGGCTGAACAAATTATAAGATGAATGGAGAATGTAAATTCATCTTTGAGGCAAAGCAAGAAAGAGGACTGGGGAAAAGCAAGGAAAAAATTTACTTTGTAAATGGAGCAACTTCTTTTCAACCAAATGGCAGAAGTAAAAAGAAAACCATAAGCTAGGGCATTCTTCATAAGAACTGCAGATTTAATAAAACTATACACAAAACTTATAATAAGCAACTTGAGCCACATGGCAACCAACACAAAGAAGAAACTGAAAAAGTCTCTTAAAGTCAAATGAATGTCTCATGAAAAATGAATTACTGCATCTCCAAGACAAAATCTAAAGATGACTTTAAAAAACCTTACTTTGAGAACAAATAAAATTTTACATCTACCTAACATTATGGCTACTCACAGAAAAATCAAACAGTGTTTCCCACCATCTCTAGTAGGTTTGTGCTCTGGTGTTCAAAAAACTGGATTTCAGATTAAGATTCAAAAGAGGGTTAGTTGTAGAAACAAGGACATTTAAAGCAAATTTTCTCTCTATATATATATTTTAGCTATCTCAAGTTTTTTCTTGTCTTTCTCTCAAGAAAATACAGAGCCAGGTAATTTGGGTTCATATCTTGACTTCCCAGGGCTTCCCAGGTGGCTCAGCATTAAAGATTCTGCCTGCCAAGCAGGAAACATGAGTTCAATCCCTGGGTTCAGAAGATCCCCTGGAGAAGGAAATGGCAACTCTCTCCAGTCTTCTTGTCTGGGAAATCCCACAGACAGGGGAGCCTGGTGGGCTACAGCTCATGGGGTTGCAAAGAGTCAGACATGATTTAGCAACTAAACAGCAGTTGCTTGATTTCCCAACTTGCTACCTAGATAACTTGGACAAATCTCTTGCTCTGCCTTGGGCTCCTCCTCTATAAAATAACTTCATTGGGCTACTGAGGGACTAAATGTTTTAATGTACATTAAGAGCTAAGAACAGTACCAGTACATAGTATATACCATATTAAATTTTGTTAAATAAAATTAAATATTTATTAAGCCAAAATATGTTAGTCTCTGAGTGTACAAAAACCAACAGGATGCTTGTTTTCAAAAAAGCTTGGTGAAAGAGATGGATGAATGAACAGTGATTACAAAAGAATAAGAATGGTGCTATGATAGAGATGAGCAGTCTATTTGTGAGCACATAAAGAGGACATCTAACTTCAGCACATCCTCACTCAGAGTGCTCACAATGAATGATGCCCTTACTGACCGCAAGTAGATTTGTCCACCAAATTCACCCAGGTTCCAAGATGCTGAGTGAGAAAGTGCTTACCTTGGTTTAGCTAAAAGAAGCCTGTCACAAAGAACAAATCAGGTAATGTAGGTGACAACTGCCGCATGGTGTTCAAAAGGAAATTTATTTTCCCCCTCCAGGTTCAAATAGTAGAACCTACAAGTGGCATGACCAATAGGCACTTCCTGAAAACATGGTTTTAAATTTTTCTCATGATAAAGTTAAAATGAAAATTCAAAAGTATCTCCTTTTGAGAATATACTTGCTCCATACTCTTGACCAACAATTTATAATATTTGTGTTTTTTTTTAGTTTTGCTCCTCAAGTTTAAGGTTAAGTAAGAGAGGCAGTGTTAACTATGACTGGCTGCTGGGGAAACATCCAAGAATCACTAGTTTAAACATAAAACCCTATTCCTTGAGGAAGTTTACTCCCTCCTGCCTCATTTTCAGTTCACTTCAGTTCAGTTCAGTCACTCAGTAGTATCTGACTCTTTGGGACCCCATGGACTGCAGCACACCAGGCTTCCCTGTCCATCACCAACTCCAGGAGCTTGCTCAAACTCACGTCCATTGAGTCCAGGATGCCATCCAACCATCTCATCCTCTGTCGTCCCCTTCTCCTCCTGCCTTCAATCTTGCACAGCATCAGGGTCTTTTCCAATGAGTCAGTTCTTCACGTCAGGTGGCCAAAGTATTGGAGCTTCAGCTTCAGCATCAGTCTTTCCAATGAATATTCAGGACTGATTTCCTTTGGGATTGACTGGTTTGATCTCCTTGCAATCCAAGGAATTCTCAAGAGTCTTCTTCAACACCACAAATCAAAAGCATCAGTTCTTCAGCACTTAGCTTTCTTTATGGTCTAACTCTCACATCCATACACGACTACTGGAAAAACCATAGTTTTGACTAGACGGACATTTGTCAGTAAAGTAATGTCTCTGTTTTTTAACATGCTGTCTAGGTTGGTCATAGGTTTTCTTCCAAGGAGCAAGAGTCTTTTAATTTCATGGCTGCAGTCACCATCTGCAGTGATTTTGGAGCCCAAGAAAATAAAGTCTATCACTGTTTCCATTGTTTCCTCATCTATTTGCCTTGAAGTGATGGGACTAGATGCATGATCTTAGTGTTTTGAATGTTGAGTTTTAAGCCAGCTTTTTCACGCTCCTCTTTTTAGAAGTAGATAGAAAAGGGCTGGGCCTCCTTAATCTAGATGTCTTTAGAGTTCCCTAATGACTATTTCTTGACTCTCAGTCTCTATCATTGTATGTGTGTGTTAGTCACTTAGTCGTGTCCGACTCTTTGTGACCCCACGGACTATAGCCCACCAGGCTCCTCTGTCCATGGGATTCTCCAGGCAAGAATACTGGAATGGGTTGCCATTTCCTTCTCCAGTCTCTATCCTTAACTACTGGCAATTGAAAAGTCCCTCTGCCTTTCCTCCAACACCCTGGTCAATGTTTCTGTGCCCTGTAACACCTACGCCATGGAGAGGGAGGGAATGGAAATGCAAAAGCAGAGCTCAGAAATCTGAACTTCATGCTATAGTTTTCTCTAGCCCACTCATGACAGCAATAGACAGGGGCCACCTTAAAACACGTCTGCCTTTTTGCAAAGTGGCAAAACAAATCCAGACAAACAAGATTAGCTGCTACCTTCTCTGCATCATTTTATAGCCTAAGTTTTCAGAAAACAGAACCAAAGAAAATTTTCAAAAGTTAGAATACAAATAAACCACTCATACTTTGGTTGTTTCTTATAAATATTGTAGACTTCAAAAAAAGGGGGGGGGGACATATTAAAAGTCTAAGATATACCACATTCCAGCAAAATTATTATTCTTTCTTTTTACTTGCTTCCTAGGTGGCGCTAGTGGTAAAGAACCTGCCTGCCAATGCAGGGGAAGTATGAGATGCAGGTTCAATCCCTGGGTTGGGAACATATCCTGGAGAAGGAAATGGCAACTCACTCCAGTATTCTTGCCTAGAGAATCCCATGGACAGAGGAGCCTGGTGGGCTACAGTCCATAGGGGTCGCAAAAAGTCGGACACAATTGAAGTGACTCAGCATGCAGGCAAGCATGTTAAAACTTGAGGTTCAAAACTGGAGTTTTCTTGACCAAAACTGTTAACCCATCTGAGACAGGTGTCTTTAGGTTGAATAAAACTTAGAAGGGTTACAGAAAACCACTCAGGTCTTGTTACTACTCAAAGGGAAAGGATAATCCTTGCAATCAATATAGAACCTGAACCTGTACAATTTAACAGGAAAGACAGGATAATCCTTCTGAAAGTTGTCCATCCATGCATAAATGGAAAATGAACATGGATAATGAAGAATCCTAATAAAGTAGCTGTGCTCAACCTACTGAACTATAACCAGGATGGAATCTACTCTGATAATGGGTACGTTATCAATGTCTTAATACTAACATGAGTGACTTTCACCCTACTATGCATATAGCTTTTTTCCTACAGTGTTTTAATATAAAGGGTATCCTCATCCATTTGAAGATTTAAATTCATTTGGATGTGAAAAAGACATCCGGTGTCACTTGCTAGAGAGAAAAAAGTAGATCTTCAGAGCTTGTTTCACATCAGAGCTGGCAGGGTTCTGAAGTTTCATTTAACTATGCAATATATACTATTTGATGGTATGTATACAAATATTAATACGCAAACACTCAAATATACTTATGTGATTAATAAGTATATACAAATACTAAATCACATTAATATTCCAGTTTCTCTAATTAAAGCTTTTACAAGTCACTAAGACACTTTTATTACTCTAAAACTCTGAACATGAATTAGAAGAGGCTTATGAGTAAGAAAGAGCCCACCTGATTGTCACTAAGTAACAGAACACTGGGTTTTCTTTATCACTCCTGCTGTGCTTCTATACAACCAGGAGCTTCCCTACCGATGCACAGCCTGGTCAAGGAATCATTCCTGACCTCCGGGCCCCAGAACAGGAGAGGAAAAGGAAACAGGGAAGTAGATTAAACCAATTCTATCACACACTGTAATCGTATGTCTAAAGACAATGTATACAGTGAGGCAATTAAAGTAAAAGGCCAAATGACTCTTCTGACATCTGGTTGATACATTAAAGAACAAGGTAAGAAGTAAGACACTTACCTGTTGTTCCTGCATTTTAGCAGCACCAAGTTCTGAGACAGACATAGTGAGCTTCTCCTGCTGTTCTGACAGATACTTCTGATAGAGACTTAGAAGTTCTTGGCATTCTTTATATTGTAACTGAAGACGTGAGATTGTAAATTAAGGGAAAAAACTAATAAATGGATTTAAACTGCATCCAGCAGGGTAGTATTTCAGATTTCAACAAAGAAAATAGAAGCAGAAATGCAACCATACTTGGTGAGAGTGCAGGTAAGTGTAGACGTCAGATGAACACAGCACATATATCCCCCTCAAAATCATGAAACATTAATGTTTCAGAGAGTAACAATGTTCATCCCATTTAAATATTTCTTTCTCAAATCTTTAAATTTGAATAATTAAGAACACATGTAAATATATGCAGAAAAAAGTTGGACCCCCACCTCACACCATAAATAAAATTAACTGAAAATAGATCACTGACCTAAATGTAATAGCTAAAACTATAAGTTTCATAAAAGCAAAATCTTTGTGACCTTGGATTAGGCAATGTCACTTAAAAGCACAGCAACAAAGAATAAATAAATAAATTGGAGTTCAAATTTTAAAACTTTGTGCTTCAAAGGACACTATTAGGAAATTGAAGAGACAACATGTAGAATCATAGAAAATATTTGCAAATCATCACGGGATCGCAAAGAGTCAGACACGACTGAGCGACTGAACTGAACTGAACAAATGGTAAAGGTCTGGTATCCATAAATATGAAGATGTTATGTGTATGTGCATGCTAAGTTGCTTCAGCCATGTCCGAGTCTTTGTGACCCACCAACTCTAGCCTGCCAGGCTCCTCTGTCCATGGGATTCTCCAAGCCTAGAATACTGGAGTGGGTTGCCATGCCCTCCTCCAGGGGATCTTCCCGACCCAGGGATGGAAACTGCATCTCTTATATCTCTTGCATTGGCAGGCAGTTCTTTACCACTAGTGCCACCTGGGAAGCCCATGAAGGTGTTACATAACTCAACAATAAAAAACTATCACCTAATTAAAAATGGGCAAAGAACTTTGACATTTCTCGAAAAAAAATATACAAATGTCTAAGCAGTGTAAGCAAAGATACTTTACATTATTAGCTATTAACCACTAGGAAACACAAATCAAAACCATACTGAGATACCACTTTGCATTTACTAGGATGGCTATCATCAAAAAGACTGACAATAACAAGTGCTGGCAAGAATATGATGAAATCAGAACCCTCCTACATAGCTGAGGGGAATGTAAAAAGCTGCTGCTTTGGAAAATAATTTAGCAATGTCTCAAAAAACTAGACACAGTGTTTCTGTAAGACCTAGCAATTCCACTCCAATTCTCCAAGAGAACTGAAAATATAGGCTCATATCAAAAACTTCTACATGCCTATTCAAAGTGGCATTATTCATAACAGTGAAAAAGTGAAAACAACTCAAATGTCTATCAAGTGATAAATGGATAAACAAAATGTGGTATACCTATAAAATGAAATATTTTTCAATCATAAAAGAAACAAAGTATTACTACATGCTACTGTATGAATGAACCCTGAATACATTATATGCTAAAGAAGTAAGACACAAAAGGCTACATATTCTATGTATGCTACTGCTGTTGTTTCAAATATACCTTCCAATGAGCCAGGGAAAAGAAAACTTAATTCCAAGTATGTGTGTATATTTGTGTGTGCTAAGTCACTCAGTCATGTTGACATGACCTCATGGACTGAAGCCTGCCAGACTCCTCTGTCTTTAGAATTTTCCAGGCAAGAATACTGGAGTGGGTTGCCATTTCCTACTCCAGGGGATCTTCCAGATCCAGGGATCAAACATGTCTCTTGCGTCCCCTGCATTGGCAGGCAGATTCTTTACCAATTTTAAGTATACCAGATCACAAATAAGAGTTGTATTTATCTATGTTCATTTCCTGCCCCCTTCTCCAGTTTTCTGAAATACTCATTATATGAGTTAAAGGGCAGGGCGATAATTGTCCGTAATAGGCAATCCCACATAGGCAGAAAGTATATTAGTGGTTACCAAAAGATGGAGGAGGAAAACAAGAAGCAATTGCTGATGGGTATGAGTTTTGTGGGGGAGGTAATGAACATGATTTGGAATTAGATGATTGTCTTTGTACACCTTTGGGAATATACTCAAACCACTGAACTGTATACTGCAAACAGGTGATTTTTATTGTATGTGAATTATATCTCAATAAAGCTGTTAACAAAAAATTCAGAGTAGAAGTGACGAAACTGTTTTGGTCAAAGCAATCACTGCCTAATTTACATAGAAAGTTCTAACTATGCTAAACATAAGATTATAATTAGATTTGGCTCTCTGGTTTTGCATGTCAGTTAAGTCAATATTTCATTGATAAAAGCAACATCAGGAAATGTTCTTCCCATTTAGCTCCCTACGTGTTTTACAGTCTAGCATGTAGAACACAGCAACCTAACTTGGGGTTACCCTCTCCCACAGCTTCTCAAACTTGCAAAATACTCAAGAAGAAGATGCTCAAACTGCATAGATCAGGTGTCTGGGAGACAGGTAATTCTATTCAAGGGTGAGTTCTCTGTTCCCTACTTCTCATTGTGGTAATTTCTTCCCCAGGCCCATTTTTCTCTCAGATCATTTCTGAGTCTCCCCTCAACACCTAATTATGAATGCTATTGGTATAAAATTACTGTCCAATGAGATTAGTCTGTATAAATACCTTTATAACCCGCCATCATGATTAAGGGTGGGAACAGTATTTCTTAAATGTCAAAAATGGTGACTGGCTTCAGTATTCTTCTTAACATTTTCATAACCTAATCATTGCTCCTGGGCAGATTCCTATTCTAATAACTTTTGCCAATCCTGACTGCATAAATAACCAATTGCTTCATTATTCTCATTATTAACCTTTAACAAAAAAGGAGCCAGAGATGAGTTGTAGGACAGGAGCTGGTTCATAATGAAAGGCTGGTCACTAAGTTAAAGAATATATTAAATAGAAGAGAATGTTTAACACTCAGCATCTTAAAAAACAACAACGACACAATGAACAGTTGTCTAAATAAGCTAATATCCTTTCAAAGTCAATCTACATCAAACCAGGTTGGTTTTACATTCCCACGCTTTTTCTCACCAATCTCAAAAAGACAGGAATGATTTGTGGCGGTCCCAAGAGTCTCTGCCAGCTATACGATGTATATAAAAAGAATTTTTTATTCTAGCTGTTACCATAGGCAATAATGTTTATAGTAGATGAACATATTAGCCTGGACACAGAATATGAATTTTATTCGTGAAAAAGTTAGCACAATTATACAGCCTAAGAGTTAAATGTCAGCATTTGAAGGCAAATTATAGGCAAATTCATTTAAATACATGCTATGTGAAAGAATATAAAACAGGCAGTCCTAACTTTATCAATTTTTTATATCTGTACTGATTCACCAGATTCTGAAATGCACCCCCCCAACTTTCCTGTAAAATCCAAAATATATGTACATGCAAAACAGTCATTTTCCTTCCTCCCTAGCACAATGAGATTTCAATCCTCCATCTGTAGAGAGAGATTTATGTGAGGAAAATGTGGGTAAAATGCCTTCTTAACTGATGGCGGGGGGACGGGAGATACTGAGAAAGAAGAGATATTTAACTCAATCCTGGCCAACAGACGGGGCAGGATGCAACAGATGGATGAAATTCAGCCGGAGGGAAGGTGTGCACCAACTACGAGGTGAACCCAGCACTGCAGGTCTGTGCAACTGTGATGCAAGGACTGAGAGAAACAGCAGTCCTCACGGTCTCATTAAAGAAAGAGAGCTTCCCAACAGAAAAATAAGTTAATCAAAACCCAAACATTAAATTAATTTGCTGAAACAGCTGCTGGAAATGGTGATTTTGCAAAGCTTAAAGGCTTTAACCCCGAAACGCATTATATAGAAAAATACTAAAACTAGAGATTGAGGCAGAATGAATAGGGAGATGAAAGATTAAAAAACTCTGAGAGAAAAATCAAGGGTGGAAGGAGAAGCACCAGAAGACAGCATATGCTACTAGCTTGTTGCCTAAGCAACTGTCTTAAACTGGAAGAATTCTTCTGGTGCAGCAGAGACCACTCCCATTACCCCATCCCACCCTTGCCTCAGATGTCTAGGACAACTGAATCTGGTGATTTACTATGTAATTCCTGATGTAATACAAAATGAAATGAAGAAAGGTCTCCAGAAGAGGACAAAACAGAAAAAAAAAAATACACACACACACACACACACACACACACATATATTTAAACAACTCCTTTTTAGGGAACCAAGACTCCTTAGAAAAAAGGTTGATTTCAATGGCTGGGACAGGGAAAGTACCAAGTGATCTTTAAATTCTTATTCTAATGCAACAAAGTGTTTAAAACAAATAGATGAGGGCATATCAAGAGAAATAGCAGCAGATCTAAAGGGGACTCTCAGTCCCTCTCAGCTGGGGCTTTTTGGCCAAATTTGAGATAAATTGAGCATCAAAAAGAATGACTCATTAATAGAAAATTAAGTAAACAAAAATCCACCAGTCTATTGTGATACTTCACAAAAGAAGAAAAGAGTGAAAGGGGAAAAAATTGAAGTCCTTCTTTACAGAAAAATGCTAATTATATAGAAGGAATGGTCAAGTTTTAAAAATCACCATTTTGTAATCCCCAATGTAATAACTAATTCAGGTAAGGCTCATTAGTTGATACTAAAATCAGTAGGTAAAAGGTTAATAAATAAGAAATTCATATGGTGTTAAGATTAATTATTTACAGCAAAGAAGAAAATGACCTTTAAATGGTAAAATTTGGTAGTCATCACCTAAACAAAGTAAATTAATTTAGGATTACTAGTTGTGAAAAAAGCAGAAATTATGTACTTCCTAGTGTCTGAACCAGGCAACATCACCTAAGAAATATTTTTGCCAAGTATGCTTTACTTGAATCCAACCAAATCTGAAATCTAACTCCCATTTAACAGGAATTGAAAGAAACAAAGGAATAGGTTACACCACACGCAAACAATCAGACAAATCCACAATGTGGGAGATTTTGCAAAGCACTTGAATTGAACTCTTCAAAAAGTCAAGTCATGTGGAAGAAAGAAGGTAGGACTATTCTAGATTAAGAGATCAAAGACACAACCAAATACAGCCTATCAATCAGACTGAATTTTGGCTCAGGAAGAGAAATAGCTATAAAAGACATTCTTGGGACAACTAGGAGAATTGGAATATAGACTCAGGAAAAGTTATTATAGAATTACTGCCTATTTTCTTAGGTGGTTTATAATATGGTTTATAAAGAGAAATATTATTCTTATTCTTATGAGTGTGAAATATTTAGGGTGGCATATAACAGCTGCCACTTTAGGGAAGAAAAAGCGCAAAATAAATTTTATTTCTGTAAGTAAATTTATTTATATGAATTTATAATAGAAATAAAACATAAATATGTACATAGATTTGTGTGCATGTATATATATATATACACATATATATATATGTGAGGAGGCAAAGCAAAAAGAGCAAAATGTCAACAAGTGTGGAATCTAGGGAGCAGGTATAGGGTGGTTCATTGCACGAGTTTGTTCACCTTTCTAAATATTTGCAATAGGTTGGTAGGTACCCAATATGCTACTGGAGAAGAGTGGAGAAATAACTCCAGAACAATAAAGAGATGGAGCCAAAACAAAAACAACACCCAGCTGTGGATATGACTGGTGATGTAAAGTCCGATGCTGCAAAGAACAATATTGCATAGGAACCTGGAATGTTAGGTCCATGAATCAAGCAAGGTAAACCGGAAGTGGTCAAACAGGAGATGGCAAGAGTGAACATCATCATTTTAGGAATCAGCGAACTAAAATGGACCGGCATGGGCGAATTTAATTCAGATGACCATTCTCTCTACTAATGTGGGCAAGAATCCCTTAGAAGAAATGCAGATGACAACACCCTTATGGCAGAAAGTGAAAGGAACTAAAGAGCCACTTGATGAAAGTGAAAGAGGAGTGAAAAAGCTGGCTTAAAACTTAAAACATTCAAAAAACTAAGATTATGGCATCTGATCACTTCACTTCATTGCAAATAAAAGGGGGAAAACTGGAAGCATGGCAGATTTCTCCATAGCTTTAAAGCTATGACAAACCTAGACAGCATATTAAAAGGCAGAAACATTACTTTGCCGACAGAGTTCCAGTCAAAGCTATGGTTTTTCTGGTAGTCATGTATTGAGAGTTGGACCATTAAGAAGGCTGAGCGCCAAAGAATTGATGCTTTTGAACTGTGGTGTTGGAGAAGACTCTTAGGAGTCTCTTGGACTGCAAGGAGATCAAACCACTCAATTCTAAAGGAAATCAGTCCTGAATCTTCATTGGGAGGACTGATGCTGAAGCTCCAATACTTTGGCCACCTGATGTGAAGAACCGACTCACTGGAAAAGATCCTGATGCTGTGAAATACTGAAGGCAGGAGGAGAAGGGGACAACAAAGGATGTGCTGGTTGGACAGCATCACTGATTCGATGATGCCATGGACATGAGTTTAAGCACACTCAACGAGTTGGTGATGGACAGGGAAGTCTAGCATGCTGCAGTCCAAGGGGTTGCAAAGAGTTGAACACAACTGAGTGACTGAACTGATATGTTTGAAAACTGTCATAATAAAAAGTTGTAAAAAAAATCTTCTCTGTGTTCTTTTTGTTTTCATAGTATATTAAATGAAATGAATTCTGGAAAAGGAGTTTACAGATGCACTGGGTAGGAAGGAAGGGGAGTACCCTTGGCTGAAAGGTCATCCGGAGCAAAGGACAGAGAAATGAAATCGATTTGCACATTAAGGGAACTGCAAATATGACAGCATGGGTGGTTGACTGGTTGAGAGTAAGGAGAATGAGTGAAGAGGCTGCAGAGACAAACAGGGGCCAGATCTTGAATGTTATACTAAGTTGCTTGAATTTTATTTTTATGGAACCCATTGATGTCTTACAACCAATTTGTATGTTGTCAAGATCTCTTTAGTAGGAATGTGAAGGGTGGATTGGAGGGCTTGAAGATGGAATGAAGGCAACCAGTTAGAATTGGCTACAACAGTCTAAAGCAACAGATGAGAGGGGTCCAAATTGAAGTAATAATGGTAGGAAATGGGGGGAATTTGGCTGAAGAGGGAAATTTAAGATGAAATCAACTTATGAATTGAGTAGAAAGTTGTATGATGCACAGTTCCATTTTCCAAGATAGGGAATGAAGAACAAACAAAAGGTATGGGGGGAGGGGTGGAGCTTTAGACACACTGAGTTGGAGATGCTTGGGGAGCAATTCACTGAGATGGCCAATTGGGACACTTGAAGCCCTGGGCCTGGAATTCAGAGAAGAGGTCTCAGCATAAATAGAGATCTGGGAGTTAATCATTTTATATGCAGTGGCCAAAGACATGAGAATGTTTAACACCATCTAGGAAAGTATTCAGTTTTATTCGCTTATTTGTTCTTTCATTCATTCAATAAATAAGCACCATGAGAGCAGGAATACATGTTTTGTTTACTGCTGAATTCCTTAGGCTACATAATAGGTGCTCAATAAATATTTATTGAATAATATTTACTGAGTACATTAATACCCCAGACTGTGCCAGGTACTAGTCATACAATGATGAACAAGACCAACACTGTCTTCTGCAGGGAGCCTGTCATCCAACCAGGAGGGCAGGTAAGCAAGCACATATTTAAGATAACAAATAGTGAAAGCAACAGCAAGAACAGTAATGTAGTCCTATGCAGGTACTTCCTAAGGGGACCCAAATAACTGAGGAACCAGGAAAACCCTTTTGGAGAAAGAAATGTTCAAATTAAGAGAAGAGGGCCAATGTAACAACAGCATGTAAAGGGCAGGCAGAGAAGAGGAACTGATAAAAAGATGTGTCAACTGGGCCCAGTGCTGCACAGGCCACACCAGTTAAAGATGACGTTAAGGCAGCTACAGTGACTCTCGCTAGAATACAAGTTCGTTCACAACTTCCCCCACTGTTTTGATAGATTCAATTTCATTTCAGAGAGAAGATCCTGGAAAGAAAGAGCTGTTTTACCCAGGCTCACCTTGTGCCATCCATTAGTCACAAGCTTTCAAGGGAATCTAGAACTCAAAGATCTTCACTATGGCAGGGACTCCCTTCACTCTGTACCCCCAACATACTATTTAGTATATAAAGGCAGCAAATATTGTATATTCTGCTTAAAATGTTTTGCCTGATCCCAATTCTATGAAATTCCTCCTCATCCTTTCAAGCTCAGCTTTATGTCACCTTTTCCTCCTAACTTCGAACTTCAGGCAGAGTTAAGTACTTTTATTATAGTAAATAGATACAGCTAAAACTATATGATTATATTACTATCACTTGAAGCGGCCTGTGTGTTTCTGAAATCATAGTATATTAATCTTGCTATCTCTCTAGTACATAGCAGTCATTTAAAAAATGTTACAGGAATGAATGAAGGCATAAAAGTAAAGGAGTAAAGGAGGGCCTCAATTTCATGTGAGGTTTGGATCTGGAATCAAAACAAACCAAAGATAGGCTGTGTGGTCTGTAGCCAAGAAGACATCTAAAAATACAAATTTATTAAAAACTTTAAATTGTTCTGACATCACAAGATGTTCCTATCTTGAAGCAAATATGGTTTCTGACCATGTTATATTTCTCACTCTACAATCATTACCTTATCTCCCTTTTCAAAAAAAGGGGCGTATTTCCCGAGATAAACACTGAGGTCCAAATTATATATCCAGTTTGGCACTCAATGACAATTTTTGCAAATGAAAACAGATTTGTTGGTAAAAGAAAAACTGATACCAAGATGAACTGACTAGCAGAGCTAGACAAGAATTTCACACGAATGTTGATACCCTTTTATTAAATTGTGATCTGTACTGGGGTACAACACACTGATACAAGTCTGAAATTTTCCATCTAATTAAAAGAGAAATTCATGGCAAACTAGGTGCACGGCCACAGTGTTTTTCAATTTCCTGACAATAGTAACCTGTTAGGAAGGGAAATGAATCTCCAAATCAAACAGGGGAAAACTCGATGTTATGGACATTTACAAAGGAAAAAAGAGTCAAATGCCTCACCCATTTTCTTCTGGACTCTACTTGTTCTGTTTGAAAAACACAAGCCATTGAAAGATATCTAATTAGAGTATATATTAATAACTAGCTTTATAGGAGTTTTCTTAGCATTATAGTCTTCACCTTATTCCTTGCAGAGTCACAGAAAATGGGGCAGAGACAGACTTGGAACTAAGAGGCTTTACACCATGTCTTTGCTCAGATCACTGAACCCTGAGGTTTTTCAGAAAATCAGCTACATAAATGAAGACCCAAAATTTATTTCTCCAACTTTAAAGCTAAGTATGCTTATTTAAAAGTTCATATGCAGATACCTTAAAAAGCAGGCTATCAATGTACTAGGTTGCTTAGAACTTTAATTTCTTAATACCAGTTTCCTTTCCACATAACACTCTAAGGATATATGTTTTTTCAAGAAATCATGGTAAACATTAAAGACAAGGTTGCAAAAATATATCTAGTGAAAGTCACACATTTTATCTAGCTTCTAACCTGCTTAAAACATATCTTTTGTGTAAAGGTCCCATGTTGCAACTAGACCTGCAGGATAAGTATTTAAAGCAGCCATTTGGAAGGCTGCTTTAAATCAATACAATCTTTCCTGAGTTACAGGAGCCAGCCTAGAACTGTAGGAAAAAAAGGTTGTATCACACCCCTCCCCTCAGCAGAAGCTACTTTATAAGGCAAACTATGGTAACAACGATGAACACTTGAACATTTCAAATTTCCAAAGGGGTAAATTCCTGACAACACAGACCACTGAAAAGCGTTTGCACACTAAGCTCCCTAGACTGAAGTGAATAGGCTAAAAGCACCTTAGAAAGAAGCCATCTCATTCTGTTCCTTATCTTCAAGAAGAGGAGTTTTGTTCTTGTCATTAAATTAAAACCCTTCATGAACCATCAATATCAATATATAAGACACGCCTCTCTCTCTTCATATGTCTTTATTTGTCTGCTTGAACTATTTATGCTGCTGTGTAAGATCATCCATTTCTGAGTGGAAATGTAAAATGACTGTAAGAGGTCCCTTAAATCTCTTTTCCACACTAAGCAATCCAGGGGCATTATGCTTCCCTTATACAGTTCATCTTCCAGCTCTTATCAGCTTTGTGCTTGTCCTCTCTCCCTTTTTCAGTTCCTCATTAGAGTTTTTTTTATAAGAGTCAGACAGACCACCATCACCTATTGCACAATTGAAATGCTTACAACCACGAATAGATACCTGAATTAGAATATCTGAAGACATTTCCCGAGGTAAACACTGAGGTCCAAATTATATATCTAGTTTGGCACTCAATGACAATTTTTGCAAATGAAAACACATTTGCTGGTAAAAGAAAAACCGATACCTCAGTATAACCTCTGCTGGGGTGTGGGACACTTCTAAGTGCCTTAAAGAAACTATCATACTTAACCATCATCAAAAGACAAAAAACAAAGTACTATTATTAGTCTTATTTTACAAATAAATTTGCAGCCCAGAATGGCTAAACACTTACCCAAGGTTAATCACTCGGCCAGTGAGCTGAGGTTTGGATTAAAGTATCGCACACAGGAATCACCTGTGAATCTTGTTAGAAAGCAGATACTGATTCAGAAGATCTGAGGTAGGGCCTAAGGTTCTACATTTCTAACAAGCTTCTGAGGGGTGCTAATCGCTGGTCCAGGGACCACACATATCATCTCTAATACCCTCCCAGCCTCCTTCTTTACGATGAAGTGTAATACATTATTAAACTTCTGTGCTTCTTCTCTTTAATCTACCCTTACAACGTGATGCTTTTTCTCTTTTTGGTCAATTGTTCCAGTATTCTTGCCTGGGAAATCCAATGGACAGAGGAACCTGGCGGGGTACAGTCCATGGGATCGTAAAGAGTCGGACACAACTGAGCATCTAACACTTTAACTTTTGTTTTGGGAAAAAAGTATACAGAAATACATTTCTACTGTGGCTGACTACTGAAGTCATAATGATTAGCAAGTATTACCTGTAGGGATTGAGAATTTATATTGGAGGAAAGTCCACAGAAAAAAAATGAACAACCACATTTTGTCTCTTCTACTTTCAAACAGATATCCATCCTCCGTCTTGCCCAAGACATTTTTAAGACTTAAGTCTACAGTATAACTTCTGAACTCAGTTTAACATTGTAGACCATCAGCTATGGCCTTGGGGATGAGCACCCTCACCAAAGATGCAAGCACTTTTCAATGCAGTATGAAAATGTGACTAATACAACTCAAAGTAAAAATCAAATGATTTCCATAAAATATTAATAGTATTCATGACTAGAGTAAAAAAGGAGAGTTCTTATAGAATGGAATCACATCTAACATTTTAAGGTTAAATTAGAAAAAGTAGTAGGAATATCTCATTTCTTCCCTCTTTGAAAATAACTAGGGCTACTGCTCACAAATGCAAATTATTGCACAGAGAAAAATTAAGTAACTGCTATGTGCAGGTTTATTATCTAAACCCAGCAAATGCTGCAAAGACTCAGGGTAATAAAGCGTTTTATGAACAACTTCACTTCACTGGTTCCTAATATAATTGAGCTTATGTGAACTGTTTAGCAGAATGGCATTTTAAAAACTGGTAAAGAACCAGATTATTTGCTTGACCCTCCATTCAAGAAGTTATAGAGAAATAGCCCAAAATATTCAAGGAGAAAAGTTTTACAGTGTCAATAAAATCAAGGAGTCAAGTTTCTGATTTATTATTTTTTAAAAATATTGACCACTAAATAATCCAAGAGGATACATTTAAAAGAACAATCCCTGAGACCTAGGATTTTATCTACATATGTAGCAACAGAGAACTGAATCTACCATAAAATTCAAAAGTAATGAGCTGAAGAGCCAATGATTTATATTCTATTCTTTGACTATTTTAAGCAATTCCACTAGGAGGCAGAAGCTTTATATATTCAGTCAGTCTAGTAGCGATTTTTTATTTTTGAAAAATAAGTCTTAGATTAATCAATTCACCCATGTCTGCACTGGAAGGGAATATTCCATCTTATGGACAAAGAAAGCATCTAAATGGGCTTCCCAGGTGGCACCAGTGGTAAAGAACCTGCCTGCAATGCAGGAGACATAAGAGATGCAGGTTCGATCCCTGCGTCGGGAAGATCCCCGAGAGGAGGGCATGGCAACCCACTCTAGTATTCTTGCCTGGAGAATCCCATGCACAGAGGAGCCTGGTGGGCTATGGTCATAGCATCGCAGAGTTAGACATGACTGAAGCAACTTAGCACGCACGCACACAAAGCATCTAAATATAACAGGATATGTTCAGAAAATTAAGTCAATGTACATAGCCAGAAAAAACATTTTTTAAGAGTAAAATTAGTTAAGTATAATGGGATTTCTAATTCCAGACAAGATGAAGTAAGTATAATTTACCCTATTTGTCTCATTAAATATAGTTAAAAGTGTGTTCATGATATACAATATAAACATAAGGAGACTCTAAAAGATGGAGAGATGGTAGACTGCCTGAGAGCCTCAGAACCTGGGGAACAACACAGAGGAGAGTTGCCTAGTTTTGTTTTTACTTTGTATATCTGGGACTGTGTTGTAGAAAACAATTCAGAAATGACAAGGGCCACTGACAAAAAGAAAAATCCAAGAGAAGCTTATTTTTATCAGTCAAAAAAAAAAAATTGGGGGATGGGGGTTGGTGGGAACCTAGCAAAATGAAAGGCTTTTAGATAAGAACTGCCTGAGTTGAGCCAAACATCACATAAATGACTGCAATGCCACCACCACCTCCATCAGCAAAGGCTCAGTGAGGAGCTCAGACTTCTACTCCCTTTACTCCCCCACCCCTCTCTGCTGGAGAGGGGTCAGAGAAGACTGGGTGGGGAAGACTGACGCTAATGACTCTCTCCCCTACCTTCTTCACCCTCATGATTATTAACAGAGATCTCTTGGCTTGAAGTTCCACTCCCATCTATCTTTAATGAGATATCCCTCCCTGCTAGGGTGATGTCAGAGGAAGCTGAATGCAAAGACAAGAATTTCATGACGAATCAGTGATAACAGTGGAGGCCAGTTGGGAAGCCCCTGTCCATAGCTAGGGTGGTATCAGCAGAGCTCTAGTACAGTGTTGAACTTCTACCCCTTACCCAGCCGTAATTAAGTGCTCACCTCACCCTGGTGAGGCTGAGTAGAGACCCTGAAATTCCACCTTCACCTAAAAATTATGAGGTGGAGTCTCCTCTTTCACCACTGCTGTGATGTCAGAAAAAGTCTGCTAAAAGAGATCATATAAATAAGACCACAACATAATACCTACTCAAAATGTCTGGAACACAATTAAACATCATTTGTAATACCAAGAATCCTGATAATCTAAACGTGAATTAGAAAAGACAATCAACAGATGCCAGTACTGAAATGATACAGATTTTAAAAGTGCAATCATGAAATGCTTCAACAAGCAATTACACACATGCTTAAAACAAATGAAAAAAGTCTCAGTAAAAAAACAGAAAATATAAAGAACAATCAAATGGAGATTTAAGAACTGAAAAACATAAAATCCAGAACAAAAAGCTTACTGGATGGGCTCAACAAGAGAAAGGAGTGGACATAGGAAAGAATTAGTGAAGCTGAAGGCAGAACAATACCTTACTCAATTTGAGTATCAAAGAGAAAACAAACAGAAAAAGAGAATGAGCAGAGCCTCAGGAATCTGAGAGACTATAGTAAAAGACCCAGCATTCCTGTCAGAGTCCTGGAAAGAGATCAGAAAGAGGCTGGAGCTGGAAAAAATATATGAAGAACTGACATCTGAAAATTCCCCAAATTTGGCAAGAACTGTAAGCCTACAGTCAAGAAGTCAAGCAAACCCCAAACAAGATAAACTCCCCCAAATCCATGCCAAGACACACTATAATCAAACTTTTGAAAACTGAAGACAAAGAAAAATCTTAAAAGCAAGGGAGAAGCAACCTCATTTAGAGAAGAAAAAAACTGAATGATGGTTGATTTTCATCATAAAACGAAGGCCAGAAGGAAGTGGCCCAATTTTCAAGTGCTGAAAGAAAAGAACTATCTACCCCAGAATTCTGTGTCCAACAAAAATATCCTTCAGAAATGCAGGAGAAATCAAGAAATTCTCAGATGAAAGACGACTAAGACAATTTATATCTATTCTAAAAGAGTGGCTACAGATTTTCTAACTAGGAAAGAATTTTGGAACATCAAGAAGGAAGAACAGAAAGAATACAAGTATGGATAAACAGACTTTCCTTTCCCCTCTTAAATTTTCTGAATTATGTTTGACAGTTGAAACACAAATTATAACATTGTCTGATGTGGATTTAAAAAGACTCACAATGGAATGGTAATACCTTAAGCAACTGCATCTGCAAGCAATCAATTTACTCTTTTTTAAGTACATCCTATTTCACTGAAAAGGCAGATGGCCAACATGACCTTGTTAAACATTCCCAGCTTCCTCTCAATACATCATCTGCTCATGTCTTCGTATTCAATAAATGTTGAATGAATGAGTGAATGAGGAATGCTTTCTAAGGCAAACTTCTCCACCCGTGTTTCTAATTGCACCCTCTTCTATGTGATTCACGTTCTATTAATTATACTATCTTTCTCATGATCTCAACAGATTTTGGCTCCCTCTCATCAGCCTTCAACTAAGTGCATCCTAAGAAATTCCCTCCTCACATAAAACTTTCTTCCTGAGGAGCCAATTACCATTATCAAAACACTAAAAAATTAATCCATAATCATTATCTCTAATTCTTATGTCCATTTCAATTCTGGCCTAAAACCATGTTTTCCTGTCTTGTCATTTTATTTATACTGTGTTCTTGACAAATATCCTCTAATTTATTAATTGCTAAGTATAAAAATGACTCAATGGACATGGATTTGAGCAAACTCCAGGAGATAGTGGAGGACACAGGAATCTGGCGTGCTGCAGTCCATGGGGTCGCAGAGTCAGACATGGCTTAGCAACTGAACAACAACAAGTATAACAGACTGATTTTATCTTCCTTACTGGCTACTTTCTCCCTCTTCTGGTCTCTGATTCTGGCCTCTGAGTTATTGACCCATTCAGCTTTTTCTTTATCAGTTACTCCTTTTAAAATCTCTTTCACTGACTTGCCCTTACTTTATCCCCATTAAATGCAAATATTCCCTAAGATAATGTCCTAGGACCTATTTACTACCTCCTCCCATGACCTTATATAATACCATAGCTCAAATTCAATATATATGCTGGTGATCTCCAAGTTTCTGTTTTTTAACTAGTCCAGCAAAGTGACTAAGGTTCTGTATCAGTAGAGTACATGCACATATTTGACCCTATATGTTTTATAAAATGTAGGTAAGATAATTGTTAAACCTCTAATTTCTCAAATCATTTTCAATATTTTCAAATCATAATGTTGAGTTTTTACATTTAAATAACCGAAGTTAATATGCTCCAAAAGTTTTCATCCTACTATCACGTGGAGCACCATCACAATGTTGTTGAATGATGTCACTTTTTATTTTAAAATGCAAATACATACCAGTTTCATGTGAAGGAAACATGAAATTTACTAAACAATAATATTGCATAATCAGTTCCTGACTTGATTACACTTTGAAATGAATCCAAAATGACATATGCTATACTGCAAGTGAAGTAAGTTAGGGTACCATAGACAACGGAAAGAAATCACACTGAATAAAATTAAGGACTATGTTATCCATCAATATAAAACTTCTTGTTTCTTTACAACTAGCATCAATAAGATGACAGTAATATTCAGTTTTACAACCCCCAAACAAATTGTTTTCTAGGGCCATCTATACCATTTGTGCAACAACTGTTTTAAAATGACTTCAAAGCAATGACTCTCCACTCTGGACTTTCACAGGTGTTAGGTATAGATTATCTGACATTCCCTTTGCATATACAAGTCCCAAACAACCAAGGAAGGCACTCTGCACATCTTTTGTCTGGCACATCCCTTCAGTTAAAAAAAGGGCTGTATGTATAGATGCAGATGGGCCATGATGCCTGTAACCAGCAGGCACTCCAAGTAGCATCAAATTCTGACGGGGCTCAGGGAAGTACATGTGCTTTGGCATCATTTCTAGAGATGGCTCCTGGAATAAAATCTGAGACTGTTCTAGCTCTAGGAAATGGTAGAGGATTTTTTAATTTATGTATTTTTCAATTCAACTGCCAGCAAAATCTCCTTTTTAATAAGCAGTAAGAGCTATGATAATGTTGCTAAAAACATTCACGCCCCAGAATACAAACATAACCTCTCAGCTATGTGCTTCACTTTCTATCATACACAAGAAATCTGTTAAAAACGAAATGCTAGCTCCACTGGGTGGCACACGACTAAGACACAGGGAGGGCTACTCCTAGTACTAAAAATTATTCTGCCTTTTGTTTCCTCATTAAAAATATATATATATTTAGATTACAAAATTAAAACAAATAAAAGTAACACTGCATAATTTAGCTGTCGTTTTCTACCAAATTGCTTATAACTGTAACCATAAAATGATAATAATCTACCATATGTGCAGCTGCAAAACTAAGAAAAGCACTGGTCAGTGCTGCCGCGAAATGTGAACCTACTACTCCCCCTGGTGACTGTGTAGCTGAATTGCAATAAAATAAAAAGTTTTTTATTTCTCCAAGAAAAGTGTCAAATTTTATAAACTGTTGGTTCTAATGCTTGTTTTGAACACACAAATTTGTTTCACTGCATTTTATATATTGGAAAATAATTTGAGCACAAGGTGACTCTCATCCATGAGAAACGCTAGATGCAGGCAGAAAATGGCAACCAACTAGAAATATATAAAAACATACCAACATGCCTCACACCTCAAACATCTACCAGCTAAGGCATTTTACCCAGCGTTATGGCCACACCCACTCACATCTAGTGTTAAAACTTTCCATCCAATCTCAGTAATTGTTCTTCGAGCACTTTACCATACTTCAGAAGCTACAGTCCCTTTCAGCGTCCACTTTCACCAGCACTGGCTGCTCAGTCACATCAGTCAGGTCCACTCTTTGTGGCCCCATGGACTGCAGCCTGCTAGGCTCCTCTGTCCATAGGATTTTCCCAGCAAGAATACTGGAGTGAGTTGCTAAGCCCTCCTCTAGGGGATCTTCCACCAGCATACTTCATGTATTTTCAAGGTAAAGTGCCATATTTATTGTAGTATTTATGCATTTTGGACTTCCCTGGTGGCTCAGATGATAAAGAATCTGCCTGTAATGCAGGAGACCTGGGTTCAATCCCTGAATCACGTTGATCCCCTGGAGAAGGGAATGACTACCCACTCCAGTATTCTTGCCTGGAGAATTTCACAGACAGAGGAGCCTAGCAGGCTGTAGTCCATAAGATCACAAAAAGTCAGGTATGAATGAGTAACTAACACAGAGACACATTTATGCATTTATTAACTATAAAAAGGGGTTGCATTGATGAACTTTTTAAGTGTTGTGCCTCTAAATGTATTTTTTTCCCATAAGTGTGATTTTGGAGGCATGATTTTGCAGTGTGATTTTTAGGAACATGTATGTCTCCTTTTAGCAGAACTGCATCATAAATAGTAAAATGTATGCCTCTACTATATTTGTGTATAGGACAAGAGTAATCATAAATAATTATTTAAGTTTTGTAACTTAAAAACATGTTTTACGTGTTTATTTTCATGGGAGTATTATTAACTTTTTCTATTTCCTTTTAGAAAGGCTCTCTTCTCCGTTAAAAACCTTTATTAAGAATTCAGGAGGGAAAAATTTTATATACATATGTAACACAAAATTTATTATGCATACACACACACACACACTGCCATTTTTCCTATTCAAGCTATTAATCATACCAAATAATTTGTGCCGCTGCTCTGCCTTGACAACCATACCTGGTATCTCAGCTGATACCACTGCACTGGAATCAACTGAGAGCTTTTAAGAAATGGAAGATCCCGAGACCCTCTCCAGATATGAGTCAGTCTGCATTTTCTCAAGCCACACAGGTAACTGATGTACACGTTACAGTCTGAGAAGCAATGGTGTGAACTACTTTGACAAAGGCCCAGGCTCCATTTCCACCTATTTTACACTTATATGGATTAAGAAAAACAGCTTTCCTGCCACCAAAGTATAGGTCTTTTACAGTGAATTAACTGGAATGCTTATTTTAAAAAAAAAAAAACAACTGCTGCTATTTTGTTAGTCTTTCTAACTTTATTAGAACACATTCAGCTTGGATCAAAATGGATAACAATAGAGAGAATGGCCACAAAAAATAAATGAGATAAAATTGATTAAATATGACTAAATATTAATTCCTAAAAAGGCAGGATGTTATATATACATAAGTTTTTGAAAATAAAATATAAAACTGTTTTTTCATTTATGTGAGTAAAACAGCATGTGTACAACAAAAACTCATGTTATGTCATATGCCTGGGACATACATATTTCATTAGACAAACATTTAAAAAACTACAGAGACTTAATGTTTCTTCCCCAATTGTATAAAAAAGCACTAAACTGAGTGTCCTGGTTATAGTGACTTACAACCTACAGAAGAAATGGTTTAATAATGGTACCTTTTTAAGATAAGATCTGCTATGATAGGGTTATTTATCACAGATTTTTACTGAAAACCAGTATATAACTCATTAATATATGGATATTGCCATATAATAAGTGCCAAGCACCCAGAAATTCTCTGGTAAAATGTTCCCTGTTCTCTGAGCTATCTCCACTGACATCTAAATAGGCACATACGTAGTATACACCTGACACAGACTAGCCTGGCTGCTTCATGGGGACAAGGGGCTGCAAAGTGCTGAACCTCCACTTTCTCTATTGTGTGTGTGTGTGTGTGTGTGTGCATACTTTTATTTTTTAACTAAAGTATGTGTGACATATTACACTGTATAAATTTAAGGTGTACAAAAATGTTAATTTGATACCTTTACATATATTGTAATATGATTGCCTTGTAGCGAGAGTTAGCACCTCTATCATGTCGGATAACGATTATTTCTTTTTTGTGGTGAGAATAATTAAGATCTATTCTCTTGGCCAAGTTAATAATTACAATACAGCTTTGTTACCTAAATTCACCACACTGTGCATTAGAGCTCCAGGACTTCTTTCTCTCCCAGTCAGAAGTTTTCCTCTTTCTTTGATATGTTTCTTACAAGTCCATAACAAAACAAAACCAAACTCAAATGAAAACCCCAACTAATCAACTATACGGTTCCAGATAACATAATGCAGCAGATGGTCATATGCTATCTGGAATGGCAAAGATGGCGTTATCTGGGTAGCTATTCACAAGTGGGTGGATGCCCTTTTCCTTAAAATATAAATTGAAAGGCGTATACCAAAGAAGCTCCAAATTTGCGGTTTTTAGTAAGTGACTTCAAGTCTGGATAAGTGGGAAAAGGGAAGAGGAGAGCATAATAAAGGAAAATGCAGCAAGGAAGAAAACATGTATGCTCAGGCAGACAGACTGGCCAATAAAGGTTAAAGGTAAACAAAAATGCAGAAGTAAAACAAAAGTAAATTTCCTCATTTACCAGGAGAACTATAATGTTTTGCTTTCCTCAGAAAGATAACAGCACAAATTCTTCAACTGAAAAGTTGGAATTCCAGATATAAGCAGTATTAAACATCAGAATCAGCAAGAGAGGAAAAACAAATGAAACCATGCTAGGTAATAAAAGCACAACAGATTAAGACAGAAAAGGGAGACTGTTTGGACCTAGAGATTTCATTTAGGGTGGATAATGTCCACGTAAACTTTGGCAAACTTCTTCTAAAGGTCCAGATAGTACTTCATATTTTGTGAGCCATTATGGCAACTGAACAACTCTGCCACCGCAGTGTAAAAGTAGCCACAGATAATACGTAACCAAATAAGCATGGCTGTGTTCCAAACAAGCTTAATAAACAAAAGTGGGTGTAGTCTGGATTTGACCTGCAGGTTGTAGTTTGCAAAAAGCCTAGCTGAGAACTAGAAAAACTATGGCTGTAAATTTCCTTGGATTTTAAGAGAAATGGAAATGATGAGTGAGAATCACTTAGACTCCAGCAGGAAGTGGTCTCTAAGATCACTGTGACTGGTTTTGAGAGCGATGAGCCTTTTGAAAACTAATTTGGACTAATATTAAATAAAAGCACATAGTTATTACAGACTTATTTTATCATATTGCAATGACTTTACTTTTCCTTTCCCTAAGCTTCCTTCTTGTTACTTTCATTGATTTATTAAATAAAAAAACAAATTACCACTGGAAGTGACAGCCAGAGCAATCAGCTAAGAAAATGAAATACAGGTGCCCCTCCACATCCATGGGTTCTGTATCTGAGAATAAGAGAGTCAACTATATAACACTGTTGTATATAAGGGACTTGAGCATCTATGTTATCTACAGGGATTCTGGAACTAATTCCTCATGGATAATGAGAGCTAGCTGTAAAAGGCATCCAAATCAGAAAGGAAGAAGCAAAATTCTAAAGGCATCACCAAAAAAATTTAAGAACTAATAAATAAGTTCAATAAAATTACAGGATACAAAATCAATACACAAAAATCTAGTCGCGTTTCTGCACAACACCAGAAAAATATCAAAAAGAGAAATTAAGAAAAAATAACTGCATTTACTATAGCATGAAAAAAGAATAAAACACTTAGGAATAATTTTAATCAAAAAGGTGAAAGGTCTGTATACTGAAAACTATAAGACATTGATGAAAGAAAATGAAGAAGACATAAATAAATGGAAAGTATTCCATTTCATAGACTAAAACAATTAGTATGGTTAAAATGTCCATACTGCCCAAAGCAATCTGTAGATTCAATGCAATCCCTATCAAACTTTCAATGGCATTTTTCACAGAAATAAAACAATCATAAAATCTGTATGGAACCACAAAAGACCCCAAATAGCCAAAACAATCTTGAGAAAGATGAACAAAGCTGAAGGCATCATGCTCCTTGATTTCAAACTATATTACAAACGTATTGTAATCAAAATAGTATGGTATTGGCATAAAAACAAACACACAGGGACTTAACTGGTGGTTAAGAATCCACCTGCCAATGCAGGGGACATAAATTCAATTCCTGGTCTGGGAACTAAAATCCCACATGCCATGGGGCAACTAAGACCATGTGCAACAACTACTGGTCCATGCTCTATAGAGTCTGTGCTTCTCAACAAAAGAAGCCACCACAATGAGAAGTCCACGTACCACAACTAGAGAGTAGCCCCCAATCGCTACAACTAGAAAGAGTTTGCGTGCAGCAACAAAGACCCAGTGCAGCCCAAAATAAATAAATATTAAAAAAAAACCAGACACACAGATCAATGGAACAGAATAAAGTGTCCATAAATAAACCCATGAATATATGGTCAGTTAATTTATGATAGAGGAGCTAAGAATATGCATGGGAAGAGGAGAGTTTCTTCAGTAAATGGTGTTGGGGACACTGAAGAGCCACATACAAAAGAATCAAACTGAACCACTATCTTACATCATACACAAAAATCAACTCAAAATGGATTAAAGACTTAACTACAAGACCTGAAACCATATAACTCCTGGAAGAAAACACAGAGATAAGCTTCCTGACATTGGTCTTGGCAAAGATGTTTTGAATTTGACACCAAACACAAAACCAAAAAAGTCAGACTATACCAGACTTAAAAACCTGTACAGCAAAAGAAACCATCAACAAAATTAAAAGGCAACCTATGGGATAGGAGAAAATATCTGTGAATCACATATTCAATAATGGGTTAATATCCAAAACACACAAGAACTCATACAATTCAATAACAACAACAAAAACACAATTAAAAAATAGGCAAAGAGCCTAAATAGACCTTTTTCAAAAGAAGATATACAAAGGCCAACAGGTACATATAAAGAGGTGCTCAACGCCACTAATCATCGTGGCAATGGAATGATCCCTTATTTGTGGGCAGAAACATGAACATCAATGGCAGAGAAGGGTAATTATGGGACTCTAATCAAAAGCTAGGGCTTCCCAGGGGACACTGGTGGTAAAGAACCCACTTGCTAATGCAGAAGACTTAAGAGATGGGGGTTTCATCCCTGGGTCAGGAAGATGGAGGAGGGCATGGCAACCCACTCCAGTATTCTTGCCTAGAGAATCCCATGGATAAAGGAGCCTGGCGAGCTATGGTCCACAGGGTGGCAAAGAGTCAGACATGACTGAAGTGACTTAGCATGCATGCAATCAAAAGCTGTATCAAACAAAATGACTTAAACACAGAGATTAGGAAAGTCCTGCAAAGCTGGAAAAACAAAGAGACTCGATTTATCCATCAGTTCATCTCCACTCTAGAAAATAAATAAAATTGGCCAAATTAAAGAAACCCTGCTTCGTTTTTCTTTCTTATTCTTGTACCCTCAATTTTTGACTGAGTTCCTGATGCTCTGTACTGAAGTCTAGACATCTGTCCCTCTGAGGTAAAAAGACAAATGAAAGGGCATTAAAATACCTAATGCAGACATAAAACATATATACTGGAGTGCTGAAAATCCAAGGGTGAACATACTTTGATCATTTTTATATACTGATTAAAAAGTAGAATCTGAAACCAGTTCCAATATCATTAACAGTTTTCATCTTCTACTAATTCTACAGGCAAAACTCACACAAGACAGAGCACCTCAGCTTTGCTCCTGTTTCTGATCTCAGAGCAAGTGCTTCAGGATATGCTGTGGGGCTACTTTCCCACATTCACTGTTGAATTTAATTTCCCTTTCAGGGTTTTGAAAATGAAAGTTAAAGTATCAGTAGCTCAATCGTGTCCCACTCTTTGTGACCCCACAGACTGTAGCCTACCAGGCTCCACCTGTCCATGGAATCCTCCAGGCAAGAATACTGGAGTGGGTTAACATTCCCTTCTCCAGCAGATCTTCTCGATCCAAGGATCAAACCCCAGTCTTCTGCACTGCAGGTGGATTCTTTACTGTCTGAGTCACCAGAAGTTAGGTAATTATAATAAATGTCAGTTACAGAAATACTTGAATAAAATTGCAAACTTTTTAAATGAAAATCAAAAGATTAATATAAATGTTTATGGTCACTAAGGTGTCTAATATGGTCCAGGTCATAAAGATAATAAGATTATAATCATAAGCTCACTTTCAATAAAACTTACTTTTGTTCATACTATATATATTTTCTCCTATGCTCCCCTGGTAAAATAAACTGATAGAATAGTTATATCATGGATATAAAGTAGGGAAAGGGGCATTACTTTTAAATGCATATGGTTTAAATTTTTTATAACTGATTTTCTTAAATTATACATCACACTTTCTGTGTAATATAATATGCAAGGTGGAATTCTAAGGAGCAAAGCCATTCTTACAGAATATATATAAGTGTGAGTAAACTGTTACATGTTAAAACTACAATTTAAAAAAATAAGATAGCTAGGTTTGGTAATCTTCAAAAATTTATATCACAGTATAGATTCTCTAAAGCAAAGAACAACAAAAACACTGCAAAACAGAAAATTATTTGCTACTTTACTTCTGGTTTAAAACAAAACCTAGAGAATAAATGAATATTTCACAATTCTGAAAGTCAGAGAAAAACAAATCTTCAAATATGTCATCAGGCTAAGCTACCTCAAGAATGAGGCCAACCAGAATCAGAAGTCCTCTTAATACTTGCAGAGAAAAAGGTCAAGATGTCTTGAACTGTCTTTATAAATCCAAGTTCTAGCCAAAAGATTTCTTTATCATTTGAGGTTTCTGCCAATTTGTTTTTTCTTTTCTTTTTTTTTTGCTTTTTCACTGGATTCATGTTGGAAAGAAAAATCCATGTGACGGTATGTACAATCAATGAGGAAATACACATAATGGCATAAACATAAAGGCATTATGAGATAGCAAAAACTGGTAACTCTGGTGAAGTGCAGGGTCCCAACTCTGGAAAGAATTTTTTTTTTTAACTTTAATACTAGCAATTATTGTGAGTTGCTATGGAACTATTATAACATTGACACTCTACCATAATATTCAGATTCATTTTGAATGGCATCCTTTTTATTCATTCTATATTTAAAATAGGAGAACTAAAGAAAAATTGATTGGCCATTGCTTTGATCTGATGTAATAATCTGTAGAACACTAATTATAAAGTGGATTCCATATCTACAGGCAGAATACAATAGGCGGTCCATTCTTTTAACGCCACAGACTCAAAAGTATCTTGGTGCACAGCTCACCTCATTACACAGCACACCTTATAACATCTCTTTGTGGGACTCAACATGCCTATTAAAAATAAGCTCCTATCCATTCATTTCAGCATTGCTACTACTATTTTAAAACCTACTGCTATTAGATTCAAAGTTAGAAAAGGCAATTCTATATGTGAAGTATTTTTTCTTAGAACTACTTAACTCCTGTACAAAAGATATATCATGATTATAAGGGAGGTCCACTCTGCTTTGAATGTAGAAAGTCTCAAGAGAATGTTGCTCCCACACTAGCATTGAGAAAGAGCCAGGGAATCTGTAGAACTATTTTGGGACCATCAGAGTTCAGGTCACAAGATAATCAGGTGAAGTGAATTCCAAAGGGTGACAAGCCTCTTTAAGGAGAGATAGGACACAAAACTCAAAGGTCATCATGAAAGGCAGATAAAGAACACCTGAAAAATTAAAATAAAATTTTAATAAAGGTGGTGTGTGCATGTTCAGTCACTTCAGTTTCGTCCAACTCTTGGCGACCTTATGGCCTTTAGCCCGCCAGGCTCCTCTGTTCATAGGATTCTCCAGGCAAGAATACTGGAGTGCCTTGCTATTCCATCCTCCAGGGGATCTTCCCAAACCAGGGATCAAACCCACATCTCCTGCATTTCCTGCATTGCAGGCAGATTCTTTACCACTGAGCCACTGGGGAAGCCCCAGTAAAGGCTGAGTGTGGACTAATGTGACAGCTTACACATCCCTGGGAGCACCAGACACAGAAGAGTATGTACTCACTCACCAGATCTTTCGCACAGGCCCCTAGCAGGGTCTTATAAGACAATAAAGCAAGAGACCTAAGAGAATCCTCATTAGTGATGCATATATACAAACTGCCCCCTTCCTGGACTATTGTCTTATACAAAGCAAAAGCTTCCAGGAGGTCAGGAAACACTCCTGCCCTACCTATACCCAGAGACTAGGAACATTAGGAAAGCTGTGCCAGTACCCCAGAACCCACAATAAGCACAAGGTAGCAGAAGCCCAACATGGAGAAATTTCAAGTCCAGTAATAATAAGACACAAATCCAACTCAACAACTGACTGTAATGACTCAAAGTGGATACTAACTGCCTGCCTGATAGAGGAGAGAGGTGCCATTTCTGAGCATAAATACTGTTTACCTCAGTCTCCAGTGTTCTTTAACACACAATGTCAGGCATTAAATAAAAGATAAAAAATTTCTCTGATGGCTTTATTAGCAGCCTGTACACAGCACAGGTAACAGTCAACTTTGAAGTAAGGTAGCAGGAATTATCCAAAAGGAAACACAAAGAAGATAAAAAGGACAGAGCATTCCAGATCTGCGGTATCATACCAAACATGTACAATGGGGATCCCAGAAAGAGAAAAGAGAAGGAGACGGAAGGAATGTCTGAAGAGATAATGGTCAGGAACTTTGCAAAATTAATGAAACACAGCAAACCACAAGGGCTTCTCTGATGGCTCAGCGAGTGAAGAATCTGCCTGCAACGCAGGACACACAGGAAACATGGGTTCAATCTCTGGGTCAGGAAAATACTCTGGAGTAGGAAACTGCAACCCACTCCAGTATTCTTACCTGGAAAATTCCAGGGATAGAGGAACCTGGTGGGCTACAGTCCATGGGCTCGCAAAGAGTAGGACATGACTGAGGAGGCATGAATAGGCCATAGGCATAACCACACACAAAAGAAGCTCAAACAACTCCAAGCAGGATAAACATACAAACATACACAGATACACGCACACACAAACACATACACACACAGACACACACACACACACTCCTCTCTAGACATATCATAGTCAAATTGCTGAAAATCAAAGCCAAAGGAAAATTTTGAAGACAACAGGAAAAAATAATTTTAAAGTATTTTAAAAACCATATCATAGCAACTATATTCCACACTGTGGCTTGACAGTTGCAAGTAATAAAACAACATGAATAACTAACACTTACTGAGTACTTATTACATGTCAGAAACTGTTCTAAATTTAATACCCCTTTAATACCTTAAATTAATACTGAAGATATTAAATGAGGTACATTTAATACTTTATTTTACAGATGAAGAAACTGAGATACAAAGAAGTTAAATAAATTCCTCAGGATCACACAGTTAAAATCTGTGGCATCAGGGTTCGGGTCCCAACAGTATGGCACCAGGGTCCATACTCTTAATCACTCCATCATTCTGTTTTGGTCAAGACCTTTATCTCCACCCCATGACGGTACCATAAACAACCATAATTAATACATCATGAGCACCACTACCATACACATCTTGCCCCATCTGTGCTCCTAAAAAAGAAAGCAACACTGATGGAAAAGAGGACAGTAACTTCTTCTACCATACTGGGGTTTGCCGTGAATGTTAGCCTAGTTCATACAATTCCTTCTGAATTAGGTAAATACTTCTGGGAAAGAAGAAATCTGGACTTTAAATGTACTGCATGAACTGCTGGTGCTGAACAGTACCTACTTGTCCCTACAAGGGCACTCCGTTTAGAGACTACTTCTCCCCTTTAAAGGGCAGTGAACATAATAATATCAAGGGAAAAGTTATTACTATTTCTAAATTGTCTCTGCTCACAGCAGGCAATCTTCAAGGAGCAATTCTGCCACAACATTATGATTAATTTATTTTAATAAGTTTTACTTTAGAATAATCTTAGATTTGCAGAAAAGTTACTACAGAGTTCCCAAAAACCTCTCATCCAGTTTTCCTTATTGTTAATACCTTATATCACTATAGTGTATTTGGCACACCTAAGAATCCAACATTGTTACATTACTATTAACTAAACTCCTGAGTTTAATCAAATTTTACTGATTTTTCCATTCATGTCCTTTTTCTATTCCACAGTCTTATTCAAGGTACATTGAGTTACCACATCTCCTGAATTTTCTGTAGTTTGTGACAGTTCCCTTGTTTTCTGTGACCTTGAATATTTTGAGGAACAATGGCCAGTTTCCAGTTTGAGCTTGTTGAATGTTTTCTCATTGCTGAAGTGGGATGATGGATTCTGGAAAAGCATACCACAGAGGCAGCAAGTGCCATTCTCACTCCATCCCAGCAGGGATGAGCAACAGGACTCTGGTGATGTTAGCCTCCATCGCTTGGTTAAGGTAGTGTTTGATGTGTTTCTCCACTGTGAGGTTACTTTTCCCTTTCATTCCCTATTCTCTGAAATGCAAATAAGTGAGAGTGTCTTAGGAGCAGAGGATGGAAATTAAGCTCCACCTTTTGAAAGAAGGAGTAACTACATTTACTATTTGAAATTCTTCTATAAGAAAGCATTGTCTCTTCTCCCCCATTTGATGAATTTATATTTAAATTATTGTTTAATATGGGGTAAAATGATTAGACAAAGTACATGTTTTTAGCTGAGATTTCACTCTCTTAAAGCCAAGGAACAAGTCCCTAGTCCACTTTTCAGTGAAAAGAAAAGAAACAAATTTAAAGTGCCACAGCTGAGTAACAATTTTGCCCAGTATCTGTATAACATTAACTGTAGGAAAGAAGCAAAGATCATCCAAGGCGTGTGCTGAATGAAGAAACACGGAACAGGCCTTGGTATGTTCATCACTGTGCAATCACAGTGCGTCCATCTGCCTTCTTCCCTCTGTCCCCCCTCCTCTCTTCTCCTTCAGGGCAGAGGGTAAGCAGGGTGGAAAGAAGAAAAGGAAGTGAGTGAAACTGGTGTTCCTTTTTCCTATTAACAATGCAAAGACACTGTGTGCTGTCCTCTGCTAGATCTGCCAGAATTTACATCTCTAGAGGCCAAAGAAGGCATGATAACCGGATATGCTAAAATAAGAATTTCAATTATTCTTGATCAGATTATAAATAATTTCTCAGATAATCAATCCTTCCATCCAATTAGTTAGACCCCAGAAAACAGAACGTCTTGGAACAAGGAGCTCACTTCATGGTAAAATGAATGTGAAAATGCCTAGGAAACTCCACACCCAGAAAACCTGCACTCAAAAGCTACAAAAGATGAGGGTTTCAGAGAACAGCTAAAACAGGAAGAGAAAAAGGGGTTCAGAAAGCTATAAAAGGAGAAGAAATCAAAGCGATGAAGAAACAGAAGAAGGAAAACCAGATAACCTTCACAACTATTTCAAAGAAATCATTTGTAAGACATGTGTTAAGAGTCAATTTTTTTCAAGCAGGCTAAACTGTAACTACTGTAACTAGTATGAACATATCTAAGGAAGAATAATCTGTTTGTAAAGAAATAGCTTCAAACTTTTTTAGTGTCTAGATTTGCCCAGGAAAAAGGTATTCAATCAAATGGTCTGCTAATCACAAATATTCTATTTCTTTTCCTTGCTCAGCCGAGGCCTACTCTTTCCTGGCTCATAATTCCACTGTTCATACAGTTCTAACTGGTCCTCTAGAATTTCTTGCATTCTACCATCAACCATCATATGTCTTTGTGTCTTCTGGCTTCACCTAAAATTCTCCCTCCCATCTTCTTAACCTTCAATTAAACATAGGTTTCACCTAAAAGTAACCACAATTCTGTAAACTTAAAAAAAAGTTAACTTTAGAGTTTATAAGATACTTTTTCTCTTATGCCCTCACTTGACCTTCATAATAGTAAAACCACCATAGTGTATTATCATTTTACAGATGAAGTAGGGGAACTTACTACGTGGCTGAAGTAGCATAGCTATTCTGTTACTCCTAAGACCTTTACAAATTCACCTCAAATGAAGATGTGAATTCACATGGTAGTTCAGTGTATTGTAATTTCTAACAATACATGAATGAATATGAAAATGCCTAGAAAACTCCACATGTATTTCTCCTTTAACAAATCCAATATATATTTTATGGTTCTCCTATATGACTTCTCTGTACAAGCAATTCTTTTGAAATGCTATCTTCCTTCAGCTTCTTCTGACACACTCACACTATTCCTTTGTCTCTAGTTATTCCTTCTCATTCTCATTCTAAGGTCCTATCTTTTTACAGCTAATAAAAGTTAGGGTCTGACTGTGGCTTTAACCTCTCTTCATGTTATATGTTCTTCCTGGGCTATCTCACCCAAAGTCTAAGCTTCAGTTATATTCTGACTCCCAAGAAGCACATGTCTGGTCCTCAATTATATTCCCAACTCCAGACTCTTACCTTAATTAGATTGAACTTATATTCAAAGTTAATGTGGCCAAAATTAAAGTCATAATCTTTTTATGTTTTTAAAACTTGCTTTTTCCCATGTATCTCCTATCCCATCTACCTACATGCCCAATCCAGAAATCAGAGTCACTCAGATTCTGTTGGCTCTGCAACAAATCATCATCCCTACTCTACCTCTAAACAGCTATCAAGTCTGTCTCCTCCTTTCTACCCTCATCACCTCTGATGTAGCTCCGAGTTTTGCATCTCTCCCACCTGAACTCCTGCTCTACTACACAGTAAGCTTCTGAACACTAATTTCACCCTTTAATCTATCTTTTGTCTTGCTGCTAAAAAGATTCTTTCACAACACCAAGCAGATCAATGTACCAGGCCCTACCCTCAACTATCAAAACCAAACACTGAGAGTGCCCTCCTGCCCCCAAGCTGATATCCCACAGGGTAAATCCAAAGGCCTTTGCAACTCAAGACCCGCAGTGATCAGGACTAAGCTTATCCTTCCAGCATCATTTCCTTCCACTTTGCTTTGCAACTTCCACTTCACCGCTGTAACCCATACGTACCCCATGAACTGTAGCCCACCAGGCTCCTCCGTCCATGGGATTTTCCAGACAAGAATACTGGAGTGGGTTGCCATTTCCTTCTCCAGGGGATCTTCCCGACCCAGGGATCAAACCCGAGTCTCCCGCATTGTAAGCAGACACTTTTACCATCTGAGCCACCAGGGAAGTCCTTCTTAAACACATAATGACAGTGCTATTCAACAGAACTTTCTATGATGATGTATATGTTCTATAGCCATCCTATACACTACCAGTCACATGTGGTAATCGGCAATTTAAAATACGACATGGTGACTAAGGTACTGAGTTTTTTATTTTATTCAATTATAATTAATTTACATTTACATTGTCACATGTAGTTATTGGCTTCCATTTTACAGAGGGTGACTCTTTATGTTCTCTGCATCTCTGTATCTTGGGATATGTCCCCCTGTCCTGAATATTCCTTTATCTTTCTTAAGCCCTTAACTGCTGGCAGGGTAATTTTCTATTCATCTTTCAAGTCTCAATGCAATGATTTTTTTTATACTAAGTCTTCTTTGTCTCATCAACTCTTGCAACCCCTTTTTCCAAAAGAAGTACCATTTATCATATTGTGCATATTATGGTCATTCTTTCAAGAAATACTTACTCAGTTATCTGTTATGTGTTAAATGCTGTGCAAGGCACTGATGAACGGAAGAAGAAGTGAACATTTTATAGAAAATGTTTAAGAACATTTAAACATTTAATAAGAAAATCACTGTTCACTAGGATAAACAACTGCAAGCTGATTAACAAGTACTATACTGCAAGTATCCACCAATACTAGTCTCTGAACAATGCCACACTTGCTTACATCTCAATGTTTTTTCACATGCTCTTCCTTTTGTCTGACATTCTCTCCTTTACCTTCTCTACTAGAGAGTCTTTTGTGCTTTAAGATTCAGGTCAAGAGTCAATTCCTCTGGTAAGTCTTCATTAATCCCTAGCGAGCCTCTTCTCTGCTCTCTGAAGTCCCACCAGAGGGACTAAAAACAAGGGATACTGGCTCGCAATTTACTTTTCTTGTAGCATCTTTATTGAACCTGGGTCTCCTGCACCGACAGGAGGGTAAAGAATTACCACTAGCACCACTGTGTGTATGTCTGTGTATGTGTTATGAAGAGCTTCCCTGATGGCTCAGATGGTAAAGAAGTTGCCTGCAATGCAGGAGACATCAGAGACATGGGTTCGATCCCTGGGTCGGGAAGATCTCTTGGAGGAGGGCATGGCAACCCACTCCAGGATTCCTGTCTGGAGAATACCATGGACAGAGGAGCCTGGGGGGCTGCAGTCCATAGGGTTGCAAAGAATCAGACATCACTGAAGTGACCTAGCACGCACACAAGCATATATATACAACTCTGACTTTTCACCTGAGTCTTATAGGCAAATTTCCATTTACTATTTTGGTAAATGGACATATTCCAAAAGACCTACATTCAAGTCAAACTGAATGCATTGAAAACGAATTTAACTTATCCAAAAATACCTGAGCCATCTCCTGGGTCCCTGTCTCTTTAGGGGACCAATACCTACAGGAGAAAAAAAAAAAGGTTTTAAACATTTTGAAACCAAGTACCATAAATGTTAAACATGGTTCATTTTTACTCAAAACACTACAGTCACCTATCATTATTTTAATCTTGTACCACCCTTTCCTCTTAAATCAAACTAAAGAAGCATGACATGACCACTTAAAAATTTTGGTTATATATACTCATAAGAGTTTTAAACCAAAAAGACATTAATATCTTCCAGCGAGTTTCACAGAGCAAAACCAAAATTACTCAAAAGCTTCAAATACATTACTTTTATTCTGTCTTATCCCATTATTCACAAATACAACAAATGATAACAAAATACCAGGAGGAAAAAATAAAAACATATGGATGATATAATAGTGTCCCACCCCCAAAAATGTATTTGTTACACTGAACTGTGAAAGTTCCATACAAATGTGAAAGTAAAGAATCATAAGTTAACTTAAAATGATGATCAGGAGTTCTACTTCCAACTTCCAGGCTTGTTTCTAATCTTAAGTGGAGAAGTATAAAGTCTTTTCACTTAAGTACGAGTGCCAATTTTTCATTAATACCCTAAAAGAGGTTAAAGAAATTCTAGTTATAGTCGGCAGAGGCATTTATAGGACAGGGATGCGGAATTTTGTCATATTTTTTCTCTATCTACTGAGATAATCATATAGTTGTTTTGTTTTGGTTAATATGGTGAATTACACTGACTGATTTTGGAATCTTAAATAAATTTGCATTCTAGAAAAAAATTGGTCATGATAATTACATATATTCTATATTGTTGGATTTGACTTGCAAATATTCTGTTGAGAATTATCACATCTATGTTAATAACAAGGAATACTGGCTTGCAATTTACTTTTCTTGTAGTATCTTCATCAGGCTTTCCTATTAGGATAATGTAAGTAATAATTTGGGAGCATCTACAAAAATTTTCAGACAAAGCTCGTGCAGGAACATGTGCAGGCTTGATTTGCTCAAATCTTGTACATTTCCAGAAGTGCCTGATTTTGTGACTGGCTTTTGGGAACTGAACTCTTAGAATGTTCTAAAAAAGTTGTTTTGCACATTTGAAGCCTTGAACTGCACTATACCAATTTAATTTGTCTAGATAGTTTGTGCAAACAATGTGGTTTATAGTGAATACTTACTTTCAGTAGCTACAGTGATCCCAGAAAAAACCCTCGATTATTAGACTCAAGCAAGATTCCCTTATACATACTGCTTTTGCTTTTGTATAGTTTGCTGTTTTTAAAGAAAATGTAGGTATGAGTATGACTTCCAGGTCCTGTGGATCCATCTAGCAAATCACTAAACCTGGAGGTGATCTTGGGGACACCCAACACAGTGTGATACTGGGGGCCATCGACAGACACTAGCAGTATTTTTTCCTTAAATACTTGGCACCGTTCACCAGTGAAGCCATTTGGGCTTGAAATTTTCTTTATGGGAAGTTTTTTCTCCCTTAGTTAATAGACTTTATCTTTTAGAGAAATTTTAAAGTTTACAGAAAAATTGAGCAGAAAGTTCAGAAAGCTCTTCTACAGAGTCTCCTTTTTGAGTTTCCCCTATTAATGTAGTATTAACAGGTTGCATTAGCGTGGTACATTGCTACATCTACAAACAAATCTTAACACATTATTTCTAACTAAGATTAACAGTTTAGAGTTCACTCTTTGTGTTGTACAGTTCTATGGGACTTAACAAATGCATAATGTCATGTATCCACCATTATACCATCATATAGAAGAGTTTCACTGCCCTAAAAATCCCCTATGCTCCATCTATTCAGCATTCCCTCCTTCTCAAAGCCAAGTCCCGGGCAATTATTGATATTTTTACTGTCTCTACAGTTGTGTATTTTCCAGAAATCATATATTTGGAATCACACAGTATGTAACCTTTACAGATTGATTTCTATCACTGGGTAATTTGTATGTAAACTTTTTCCATGTCTTTTTAAGGCCTGATAGTGTATTTCTTTTATCAATGAGTGAATTCTACTGCATGAATATGCCACAGTTTGTTTATCTATTCACCCATTGAACAACTTTTGGTTGCTTTCAAGTGTTGGCAATTGGACTCTGTGTGGATATAGGCTTTCAATTCAATCAAGTAAATAGCAAGGATATGATTGTTGAACCACATGTTAAGGCTATATTTAGCTTTCTAAGCAACTGCCAAACTATATTCCAAAGTGGCTGCACCATGTTGAATTCCTACCAGCAACAGTTCTTGTTGTTCCATATCCTCATTGGCACTTGGTACTATCAGTGTTTTAGATTTTAGCCATTTTAATAGGTATGTAATATTTGTTTATGTTTACACCTGCAATTACCTAATGGCATAAAATATTGAGCATCTTTCCATATATGCTTATTTACCAACTGTGTATCTTCTTTGGTGAGGTGTTGGTTCCTATCTTTTGCCAATATTTAAAGTTGAGTCCTTAGCTTTCTTCAGTTCAGTTCAGTTCAGTCACTCAGTTGTGTCCAACTCTTTGCGACCCCATGGACCGAAGCACGCCAGGCCTCCGTGTCCATCACCATCTCCCGGAGTCCACCCAAACCCATGTCCATTGAGTCGGTGATGCCATCCAAACATCTCATCCTCTGTCATCCCCTTCTCCTCCTGCCCTCAATCTTTCCCAGCATCAGGGTTTTTTCCAATGAGTCAGCTCTTTGCATCAGGTGGCCAAAGTATTGGAGTTTCAGCTTCAACATCAGTCCTTCCAATGAACACCCAGGACTGATCTCCTTTAGGATGGACTGGTTGGATCTCCTTGAAGTCCAAGGGACTCTCAAGAGTCTTCTCCAACACCACAGTTCAAAAGCATCAGTTCTTCAGCAGTCAACTTTCTTTATAGTCCAACTCTCACATCCATACATGACTACTGGAAAAACCATAGCCTTGACTAGATAGACCTTTGTTGACAAAGCAATGTCTCTGCTTTTCAATATGCTGTCTAGTTTGGTCATAACTTTCCTTCCAAGGAGTAAGCGTCTTTTAATTTCATGGCTGCAATCACCATCTGTAGTGATTTTGGAGCCTCCCCAAAAAATTAAGTCAGCCACTGTTTCCACTGTTTCCTCATCTATTTGCCATGAAGTGACGGGACCGGATGCCATGATCTTAGTTTTCTTACTGTTGAGTTTTAAGAGTTCTTTATACATTCTGGGTTTAAGTCCTTTATCCTATCCTTTCATTCTCTTAACAGTGCCTTTTACAGAAAAGTTTTAAGTTTTAACAAAGTCCCACTTAATAATTTTCCTTTAATGAATTGTGCTTTTGGTGTTATATCTTAAAACTTGTCACGCAACCAAAGAGTACATAGATTTTCCCCTATATTCTAGAAGTTTTGCTGTTTTGCATTTTATATTTAGGTGTATGACCCATTATTTTTATGAAAGATAAAAAGTTTGTGTCTAGATTCATTTCTTTGCATGTGGCTGACCAGACAGTTTCAGTACCATTTATTGCAAAGACTATTTTTTCTCCACTGAACTGTCTTTGTTCCTTTGTCAAACATCAGCTTACCATATTTGTGTGGATCTATTTCTAGGCATTCTAATTAGTTTCGCTGATCTATTTGTTTACTTCCAATGCTACACTCTCTTCATTACAATAATTTTATAGTTAGTAAGTCTTGAAGTTGGATAGCATCAGTCTTACAACTTATTCTTCTTCAATAAGATGTTTGCTCTTCTGGGTCTTTTACCTTGCATAAACCTTAGAATCAGTTTGGTAAACACATATAAAATAACCTGCTCAGGTTTTAATTGAGATTGCATTGACTCTATAGACCAAACTGGGGAGACCAATTTCTCCAAAATATTGTCTTTATAGCTGAACACAGAACCTGAACACAGAACCTCTGTTTTTTTAGTTCTCCTTTGCTTGTGCTCATCAGAATTTCACAGTTTTCTTCATTTAGATCTTGTATGTATTTTGTTAGACTTATACCTAGGAATGAATTTCTTTCTATTTCTCTTTTTCTCTATCTGTGAACATATTGATTATTGTTACTATTGTTGTTCAGTCAGTTAGTCATTTCCGACTCTGCGACCCCATGGACTGCAGCATGCAAGGCTTCCCTGTCCTTCAGCATCTCCCGGAGTTTGCGCGAACTCATGTCCATTGAATCAGAAATGACATCCAACCATCTCGTCCTCTGTCATCCCCTTCTTCTTCTGCCTTCAATCTTTCCCAGAATCAGGGTCGTTTCTAATGAGTGAGTTCTTCGCATCAGATGGCCAAAGTATGGGAGTTTCAGCTTCATCATCAGTCCTTCCAATGAACATTCAGGACTGACTTCCTTTACAATTAACTGGTTGGATCTCCTTGCCATCCAAGGGACTATCAGGAGTCTTCTCCAACACCACAGTTCAAAAGCATCAATTCTTCAGCACTCAACCTTTTTTATGGTCCAACTCTCACATCCATACATGACTACTGGAAAAACCATAGCTTTGACTAGTTGGACCTTTGCTGGCAAAATAATGTCTCTGCTTTTTAATATGCTGTCTAGGTTTGTTATAGCTTTTCTTCCAACGATCAACAGTCTTTTAATTTCATGGCTGCAGTCATCATCTGGAGTGATTTTGGAGCTCAAGAAAATAAAGTCTCTCACTGTTTCCATTGTTTCCCCATCTATCTGCCATGAAGTGATGGGACTGGATGCCAGGATCTTCATGTTTTTGAATGTTGAGTTTTAAGCCAGATTTTTCACTCTCCTCTTTAACCTTCATCAAGAGGCTCTTTAGTTCCTCTTCGCTTTCTGCCATAAGGGTGGTGTCATTTGCATATCTGAGGTTATTGATATTTCTCCTAGCAATCTTGATTGTGGCTTGCACGTCATCTAGCCTGGCCTTTTGCATGATGTACTCTCCATCAACAAAGGTCCGTCTAGTCAAAGCTATGGCTTTTCCAGTAGTCATATATGGATGTGAGAGTTGGACTATAAAGAAAGCTGAGTGCCGATGAATTGATGCTTTTGAACTGTAGTGTTGGAGAAGACTCTTGAGAATCCCTTGGACTGCAAGGAGATCCAACCAGTCCATCCTAAAGGAAATCAGTCCTGAATATTCATTGGAAGGATTGATGCTGAAGCTGAAACTTCAATACTTTGGCCACCTGATGTGAAGAACTGAATCCTTGGAAAAGATCCTGATGCTGGGAAAGACTGAAGGTAGGAGGAGAAGGGGATGACAGAGGATGAGATAGTTGGATGGCAACTGACTTGATGGACATGAGTTTGAGAAAGCTCCAGGAATTAGTGATGGACAGGGAAGCCTGGCATGCTACAGTCCATGGGGTCACAAAGAGTCAGACTGAGCGAATGAACTGACCTGACTCGACACAGAAGTTAAATAAACAGGGTGACAATATACAGTCTTGATGTACTCCTTTCCCAGTTTGAAACCAGTCTATTGTTCCATGTCTGATTCTAACTGTTGCATCTTAACTTGCATACAGATTTCTCAGGAGGCAGGTAAGGTGGTCTGGTATTCCCATCTCTTTATGAATTTTCACAATTTGTTGTGATCCACATGATCAAAGGCTTTAGTGTATTGTATGAAGCAGATTTTTTTCTGGAATTCTCTTGCTTTTTCAAATGATTTTAATTGCTGGTTCAATTTTCTAATTCAATGCTCATTGCTGTATATAGAAAGCAATGGACTTTCACATAGTAATCTTGTATCGTATAACCTTGCTATAATTAGATTATAGGAATCTGGGGGTAGATACTTCAGAATTTTCTACAGGGACATTCATATCATCTTTGAACTAAGACAGCTTTTTATTTCTTCTTTCCTAATATGTATACATTTTCTTTTCTTTCCTTGTCTGATTGAAGTAGTAAGATTTCAAGTAGGATATTCTGTAGGAGTTTTAAACTACAAGTTCATTTCTAAAAATATTATAGATACAGAGCTTGGTGGAATTCCTACCTGTGAAGTCAGCTGGTCTTGGACTTTTGTTTGTCGGGAGTCTTTCAATTATGATTCAATTTCAGTACCTGCAACTGGTTTGCTCACATTTTCTATTTCTTCCTGGTTCATTCTTGGCAGACTGTACCATTTTAAGAATTTATCCATTTCACGGGAGACCTGGGTTCATTCCCCAGGTTGGGCATATCTCCTGAAGAAGGCAAGGCTACCTATTCCAGTATTCTGGCCTGGAGAATTCCACGGACTGTATAGTCCATGTGGTCACAAAGAGTAGGATACGACTGAGTAACTTTCGCTTTCACTTCACTTTCTAGGCTGTCCACTTTAGAAGTAAACAGCTAGAACCAGACTTGGAACAACAGACTGGTTAAAATAGGGAAAGGAGTACAACAAGGCTTATATTGTCACCCTGCTTATTTAACTTATATGCAGAGTGCATCATGCGAAATGCTGTGCTGGTAAATCACAAGCTGGAATCAAGATTGCCAGAAGAAATATCAACAGCCTCAGGTATGCAGATGCATGCATGCATGCTAAGTCTCTCCATTCTTCTCCGACTCTTTGTGACCCTATGGACTATAGCATACCAGGCTTCTCTGTCCATGGGATTTTCCAGGCAAGAATACCAGCGTGGGTTGCAGTGCCCTCCTTCAGGTGATCTTCCCAACCCAGGGATCGAACCTGCATCTCTTACATCTATCTACATTGGCAGGCGGGTTCTTTACCACTAGCACCACCTGGGAAGCCCCAGATGAGATGGTTAGATGGCATCACCGACTCTATGGACATGAATCTGAGCAAACTTCATTAGATAGTGAAGGATAGGGGAGCCTGGCGTGTTGCAGTCCATGAGATCACAAAGGGTCAGATACAACTTTGTGACTCAATAACATAGTTGCTTGTAGTAGTCTCTTGGGGTCCTTTGTAGTTCTGTGGTGTTGGTTGCAACTTATTTTTCATTTCTAACTTTATTGATTTGGCTCCTTTCCCTTTTTTCTTGATGAGTCTAGCTAAAGGTTTACCAATTTTATTTATCTTTTCAAAGAATCAGCTTTTGATGTTTGCTACTATTTTCTTCATTTCTATTTCATTTATATCTTTATGATTCCTTTCCTTCTACTAGATTTGGGTTTTGTCTGTTATTCTTTCTCTAGTTGCTTTAGGCATAGGTTTACATTGTCTCCTTGAATTTTTCTTGTAAGATTTCAAATTTATACGCATACAGTTGTTGATAGTAATCTCTTACTATTCTTTTAATATCTGTAGAATCTGTAGAAATGAGACCTATCTCATTACAGATTTTGTAATGTCTTCTCTTTTTTGCCTGATCAACAGTATGACTAAAGTTTTACCAATTTCATTGCCTTCTCAAAGAACGATGTTGTCTTCACTAATTGTTACCTACTGCTTTTCTGTGTCATTGATTTCCTTCTTGATCTCTACTACAATATTTCTCCAGAAAAGTTCTCATTTCATTTGTTTTTCTTTTTCTATTTTAAGGTGAAGGCTGAGGTTACTGACTTGAGACTTTTCTTCTTTGCTAAAGTAGGTGTTCAGTGCTAAATATTCCCCTCTAAGTATTGCTTTATTGCATCCAAGTGATTTTAATACACTGTGTTTTTATTAAGTTCAAAATACTTTCTAATTTCCATATGAGTTTCTTCTCTGGCTCTTGAGTGTTTAGAAATGAAAAGTAAGGTAAGTGGGGAATAAAAACTCAGCCGTAAATTTCCACATTAATCTTTGACATAGAGGAAGCACTAACTCCACTAAAAAAAAAAAAGGTTAAGAATGGTATTACATGACTTATAGTTTCTTTCACTGTAACAAAGTTTTATATCTAAATGTTACACATATACTTTAAATCAAGATGACAAAAGTATTTTCACTAAATAGCACTTAAACAGTAAAAAAATCTGTAACAGGGAACAAAAAGAGAGAGGTCAAGGAAGAGTGTAAAAATATCAGATAAGTTTTACCTCATGAGGTATGTGGGGGTAGGCATAACAATATGATATTCTTTCAAAATAATTTACATATATAAGAATAAACATGGGAGTAAGATAAATGTCCAACAATTAATCTGTAAATACATTAACATGTATCTATATACTACAATACTATGCAAACATAAAGAATAGAATTATGATAACCAAACCAGAAGGAAACAAGACTCCTCTCAGAGCAATGTGTAAACTGTCTCGGAAATAATCTATTGTGAGAAATACATTTCCAACCTAACTGACTTAAAGGATGAAACCTGAATATAGTCATATGCTCACTAACTCAACACTTGTGATCACCATTAAACATGTAACAGTCTAACTTGTTTAGACTTCTCCTGAGCTAAAAAGAAACTTTTCCTTTTTACAAAGGCATCCATTAAAGGAAGAAATATTACCTCAACAGGTCCAAATGTAAACATTTTAGATGTAATCATTTCAGAAGGGCATTCACAGGCCAGCTTACTACATCTGAGCCAATGAAAAAGCAATCTACTAGGCCTTAACAGAGAAGCACATATAAACCATACAGGGATGAAAACAGGCAGCATGCCCATCAGCCAGAGCACAGAAACAATGTGATACAAAATAGGGTCCTCAGAGAGGTCACACCTTAATAATGTGTCTGCTACTGCTAAGTCACTTCAGTCGTGTCCGACTCTGTGCGACCCCATAGACGGCAGCCCACCAGGCTCCCCCATCCCTGGGATTCTCCAGGCAAGAACACTGGAGTGGGTTGCCATTTCCTTCTCCAGTGCATGAAAGTGAAAAGTGAAAGTGAAGTCGCTCAGTTGTGTCTGACTCTTCGCGACCCCATGGACTGCAGCCTGCCAGGCTCCTCCATCCATGGGATTCTCTAGGCAAGAGTACTGGAGTGGGTTGCCATTGCCCTTAACCCTATAATAAAGACTGATATACACATACTCGAATGAAACTTCAAAGCAAGAACTGAAAAACATCACCTGCTTCCAAATAACTTGTTTTAGTGTCTGAACAAAAGCCAAAACTTTTTGTGATCTCAAAAACTAAAACAAATTAAGGTTCAGGTAGAGGTAGACTGTCAATGTTATTCTACCTTTGTGAGGTTCTTTTAACAAGATATAGAACAATACTGACTCTGTGTAGATTTTGATAATTTAAAGTTCATATTGTAATTCTTAGAGTAACTTAAACAATAATGTAAAATGATAAAGCTAAAATTCCAATAGAGGAATCAATATAACATGCTGAATATTCAACTAACTCAAAATAAGGCAAGAAAGCTGCTTCAGAGACAAAACACAACTATAACAAAATAAACAAATAGTAGAGTGGAAGACCTAAATTCAACCTTACCATTAAATAAATCAATATAATAGACTAAGCACATATGATTAAAATACAGAGATTGTCAGACTGAGTAAAAGAATACCCAACTATGTGTGTATACAAGAGATGCACCAGAAATGAAAGAAACAGATAAAATGAACATAACATAAGATATGTTATGCAAACAGTAAGTTTAAACGAGTTGTGACCATATCAATATCAAATAAAACAGCTTTCAAGAGAAGTGTTACCAGCAATAACAGAAATTTTCATAATAAGAGGAGAAGAACAGCATGCACATATAACAATAATAAAGGTATATATACCAAGTAACACTGCCTCAAATGATACCATCAAGCACCTTGATCCAACTGACAATTAAATTTATAAAACATTACTCCAACAACTGTAAAATATACATCCTTACAAATGCACAGAATGTTCTCCAACATACACCACATACTAGGCTGTAATACAGGCACACCTCAGAGATACTGGGAGTTTGGTTCCAGACCACCACAATAAAACAAATTAATGCAATAAAGCAAGCCCAACAAACTTTTTAGTTTCCTGGTTCATATGAAAGTTATGTTAACACTATACTGAAGCCTATTAAGTGTGCAAGAGCATTATGTCTTAAAAAAAACAATGTTAACTACACTAATTAAAACATACTTTGTTGTGAAAAATGCTGACCATCATCTGAGCCTCCAACAAGCATAATAGTAGCATCAAAGATCACAGGTCACCATAATAAATATAACTATAATAGAAAAAGGTTGAATTATTATGAGAATTATCAAATGTGATACAGAGAGATTAAATGAGCAAATGATGTTGGAAAAGCAGCACTGATAGACTTGCTCAATGCAGACTTACCACAAAACTTCAATTTGTTAAAAAAAAAAAATGCAGTATTTGTGAAGTGCAATAAAGCAAAGTGTAGTAAAATGAGGTATGCCCGTGTAAGTATCATTATATTTTAAAGGGTAAAATTATATAGAGCATAAAGAAATTAAATCAGAAAACTGTAATAATATACTTTTAAATAACTCACGTCAAAAAAAAATTTTAAAAAACACAAGGATATTTCAAACCAAATGATCATGCAAATACAGAATTTCACAATTTGTGGAATGCAGGTAAATCTGAGCTTAGATAGATACCAGTGTATTTAAATGTTTATGCTAAAAATGAAGGAAGGCTTAAAAACAATGATCTCAGTTTCCACCTTAAGGTGCTAGAAAATGATTAAGAAATTAAGCCCAAAGTCAGTGGAGGGAAAGAATAAATATAAGAACAGAAATCAAGAAAATAGAAAACAGACATTAAGAAAAATTAAGAATGCCAATTGTTGGCTTTCTGAACATTATTTAAATTGATAAGACCTTTGCAAGACTAGTAGGAAAATGAAAAAACACTAATTACTAACATAAGGAATAAAAGGTATCACTATAGATGTTATATAAGTCAAAAGAAAAGAAAATCCCATTTCCTATAATGGTGAAGTAGTTGGATTTGAACCAACCCTTCTACAGATAACAATTTAAAGTTCCAGATGTCAAGATACTACATATATATATATATACACACACACACACACTTATGTGTGTATATATATTAAACAACTATCTCAGATGTCAAGATACTATATATATGCTTTATATACATACATACATATATATATATATATATAAACAACTATTTCAAGGCACTAGAGGTTAACCAGAAGGAAAATTGGAAGACAATTGCCATCTGGAAAAAGTGAATGAGAATAATGGGTGAGTTTCCTGTTTTTAAGGCTTTTTATCAGAATGTAAGTTCCAGTAGATGCTCAGCAAAATGGCTAGATTTTGAAGAAACAGTCTTAGCTGCTGTTTAGTTAGACAACAGAATTAAGGATGACAATGGCAGCTGGAAACTGAGGAGGCATATGCTAGGAAGGAGAAAGGAAGTATACAAATTCTATGTATTAAACTATGCTTAAATCTCTGGGCTGACAACTAAACTACACATATAGTATCCAAGCAGCCTAGCGAGGATTAGACAAACTGAGCAAAGATTTCACCTACTGTCCAATGTGAAAAAGAGAGTTTGGAATCTTAATTTAGGCAAAACAAAACAAAATTCAAAACTCTTTAGAGGAATACAACAGAATATAACCTGTCCACGATGTAACATTCACAATATGAAAGACATAATCCAAAATTACAATAAAATGTGGCCAATAAAGGCAATCACTGCAGATCTGACCCTAAAATGACTGAGACATTAGAGCTATCTGACATGAATTTAAAGTAGCTGTTATGACTATGTTTGTAATGAATAAACAGATGAGGAAATCTGCACAAAGGAAGAGAAAATAAAAAAATGACAAAACAGATGTATTAGAATTGAAAAATTCAGTATCTGAAATGAAAATTTCACTGAATGGGTTTTAAAAAACAAATTAGAAATGTCAGAAGAATGAGTCAGTGAGCTTCAAGACATATTAATACCTACTGAATAACAACCCACTCCAGTATTCTTGCCTGGAGAATTCCATGGACAGAGGAGCCTGGTGGGCTACACTTCATGTGGTCACAAAGAGTCAGACACGACTGAGTGACTAACACACATATTCATCTAAAAAGCAGAAAGAAAAAATGAGTTAAAAGATTAACAGAGATTCAGTGGACTATGAAATACTATTGGGAGATACACAAACAAGTAAATCGAAGTTCCAGGATAAGAAAGTGAAAGAAAACCTTTTTGAAAAAATAATGGTTGAAAATTTCTCCAATAATTGAAAAACAGAAATGTAAATATAAAAATACAAATGAGGTTCAAGAAACTCAGTGGACTCCATGTAGGAAGGCAAATCACACCTAGACACCGCAGAGTAAAACTACTTCGAAAAAAGAGAAAGGAAAAGAAAAACTACATGCAAGTAAAAAATGATACGAATCATAACTTACTTCTTATCAGAAACAACATAAGTCAAAAGAAAATAGAATAACACCTTTAAAGAACTGAAATAAAAGAGCAATGGAATATTATGAACTATGTATGCTGAGGAATGCAACAACACAGATAAAAAGGAAACTCCTTAAAAATACAACTGATAAAAACTAAAACAAGATAGATTAAAAAATATAAATAGCTTTTAATATATCAAAGGAATTAAATTTTTTATTAATTTCAATAAAGAAAACTTCAGGCTAGAAAACTTCACTGGTGAATTCCATCAATGATGTAAGGAATAAATAAAATTAATCTTACACAAACTTTCTGGGGAAACAGAGGATGAAGAATATTTCCCTACCCACTGTATTAGATTTCTATAACCACAACACCAAAACTTAAAAAAGTATTTTAAAAAATTACAGAACAATATACTCCATACATGACAATAAAAATCCTAGGTATCTTTATTTAATCCAGTAATCTTCAAAAAGATACTACATCATGATCAGTTAAGAATTGCTCCAGGAATACATTTCAAACTTATATTTGAAAAATTAATCAATGAAATTCACCATATTAATTGAGGAAAAGACAAATACTATATGATACAATCTAGTAAATGCAAAATAAGCCTCCAGTATAGTTTGATATCCATTTACAATAAAAAATATTTAGAAAACGAGGACTAGAAGTTACTCAACCTGATAAGAAATCTATGAAAAGCTCATAGCTAACACCATAGTATATACTGAATATTATGAAAGACTGAATGTTCTCACTAATACCAGGAAAAAAGGAAGAATGTCTGTTCTATTCAACCGAGTACTAAATGTCCTGCCAGGAAAATAAACTATAAGAAAAATTAAAGGCATACAAACTGGTAGGGAAGAACTGCTTCCATTTGTAAACCACAGACTATTTAGGTAGACCATGCCAAGAAATCAACAAATAAACCTGTTGGTACCATTAAATCAACAGAAGAAGGTCTCAGTATACAAAATCAATAGACAAATATCAATTATGCTGTTCTTTGCTAACTTCAAACTGGGAAACAAAATAAAAAAAGAAAAGTCCATGTACCATAGGGTCAAAAAACAAAGTACTCAGGAATACATTTGGCATAAGGCATGCAATACCTTTACACTGAGAGCTTTAAAACACTGCTGCAAAAAATAAAAGAATAAATAAATGAAGAGATGTTAACATTTTCAGAGACTGGAAGACAATATTAAGATGTCAATTTTCTGCAAACTAATTTATGGATTCAAGTCTCCCAGTCATAATCCCTGCAAACTTTTCTTTTTTAAATAAAAAGTGTTAGGCTGATTCTGAAATTTATATAGAAATGGAAAGACCTAGAATAACCAAAACAATCTCAATAAAAAACTAAATGAAGGATTTGTATTACTTTGTTTAGACATTTACTATAAAGCTATAGTACTCACTATAGTGTTGTACCAGCATAAAAATAAAAAAATACATCACACAGAGTCCAGAAATAAGTATTTGTCATCAGCAAAGATGACACAGCAACAATGGGTAAAGAAAAGTTTGTTCACAAATGGGGTAGAAACAACAGCATAGCTATACAGAAAGAAACCTACCGCAATCCCTACCTCAGAGCATATATATAATTTTAAATCAAGATAATTTCTTAGCCTAAACATAAAAGCCAAAGTTGTACAACTTTTACAGGAACACCCAGCAGAATACTTCTATGACCAACAGGTAGGTAAAGACGTCTCACACAGATCCTAGATTGTATCAGTAGCAAGTATGCCTGACTCCACATGTGTCACAGGGTCCACAAAACAGAAACAGAGCTTACTTAATATATTGTTATAAACTATTTTCACAGAATGTGTACTCTTATATACTTAAGTATTTCACATAAAAAGTTCAGAGCTCTCTATTTAAAGTTGCTTACTTTTCCTTTTTTGTCCTTGCCTACAATGAAAGGACTGAGTAATTCCATGCTATCTGAAGACTTAGTTATCTAAACTAACAACTATGGCAGGAAAGGACTCATCCAGTAACTACTCACTGATACAGCAGAACTCCATGTCCTTGAACTGTGGGTCATGCAATCATAGATTAGCACTGCTTTGAGATTTGTGTATAACAATGGTGCATCCTTTTTACTGTTGAATAATAATTCCACCAAATGGTTTGCAAATTCATTGACTCTTTGAAATGTATGTGAGTTGTTTCCAGTTTCTGACAGTTATGAATAGTGCTGCTCTATTCATCTGAACTGTGGTGTTGAAAATGACTCTTGTGAGTCCTTTGAACTTCAAGGAGATCAAACCAGTCAACCCTAAAGGAAATCAACCCTAAAGATCCCGTGGAAGGACTGATGCTGAAGTTGAAGCCCCAATACTTGGGCCACCTGATGCGAAGAACTGATGCATTGGAAAAGACCCTGATGCTGGGTAAGATTGAAGGCAGGAGGAGAAGCGGGCAACAAGAGGATGAGATGGTTGATGGCATCATCAACTTGATGGACATGAATTTGTGCAAACTCTAGGAGATGGTAAAGACAGGGAAGCCTGGCGAGCTGCAGTCCATGGAGTTGCAGAGTCAGACACGACTGAGTAACAGAACAACAATTCATTTACATATGAGATTTTATGCTATAAGTTTTCATTTCTCTAGGAATGTCTAAAAATAGGATCGCTGAGACATACATAAAATTATGTGTAACTTTATAAAAAACTGCCAAATGTTTTCTAAAATGGCTATACCATTTGCATAACCACCAGCAATGTTTGACAATTCCAGTTCCTCTGCATCACTGAGAGCACTGACTTGTCAGTATTTTTAAATTTTACCCGTTCAAGTAGGTGTGAAATGGTACTCACTGTGGTTTTAATTTGCATCTCCCTAGTGAGCAAAAATGCTGAATATCTTTTCATGTGTTTACTTGCCACTTGCATGCTATCTTTGGTGACATGTCTGACATGGTGTTCAAGACATGCTGCCCTCAAAAGTGGCACCTTGACACACTGAATATTTCAAGCTGAAGGAATCTGAGACACAAAATGCACAGGAACAACTTTTTTACGTTCCCCTAAAACAGGTCACCTTGTGTGAAAAGTGCCTTTCTTATAGCTAGAGGGAGAGAAAAGGCACATCCTTACATCCAAAGATGAGGGACCACAGAACACAATCTGAACAAAGAGGCCTTGCTATGTTTCCCCCAGTTTGCTACGTTTGGTACAACTCTGTTCTATCACATCTTTCCAAGACTTTCCACTCTTCATCAAACGGAGAATAAAAACACTCAAGTTTAATCATTTCTGCAGGTCTTCATTTCTTTAGGAAGGCACCTACATTGTATAAAACTAATGCTAAATAAATCTGTATGCTTTTCTCTTGTTAATCTGGCTTTAGTTACAGTGGTACTAGTTGAGAACTCAAAAAGAGAGAGGAAAAAGATACTTCAGTTCAAATCTTTGCCCTTTAAAAAATTAGGTTATTTTCTTACTGTTAAGTTTTGATATGATTTTATATAGTCTGAATACTATATCCCCCTGTGCTGGATATGTGACTTTCAGATGTTTTTCCCAGTCTATTGTATTTTTTTCGTTCTCTTTATTTAGTGTTATGCACAGATAACTTTTTTAATGAAGTCTAACTAATCATGTATTCTTTTATGGATGATTTTGGTGTCATATCAAAGAACTCTTTCCCCAACTAAGGTCACTACTGCACCTCTGTCAAAAATCACTGGCCACGCTGTGCGGGTCTAGTTTTATTCTGATCTATGGATCTGACCTTTTGCCACTAATGTACTAGATTACTCTAGCTAAACTGGGTAGTGGAAGTCCTCTTTTAAAAAATTGTTTTAGATATTCCAGCTCCTTTAGCTTTCCACATAAAATATTAGAATTTCCCTGTCTCTGTATCTACAAAGAATTTTGCTGAGATTTTGATAGCAATCTATAAATCCAGGATATTTAACATCTTCACTATGCTGAATCTTTCACTCCATTAATATGGTTGGTCAATCCATTTATTTAGATTTTCTTCTCATTTCTTGTGTCAGTATTTTGTAGTTGGTAGCATATAGATCCTGCATATATTTAATACCTGTTTCATTTGTGGAGAAGATATTATAAATAATGTTATTTTTAAAATTTCAGTTTCCAATTGTTCATTGTGACAGACAATTTGTATACTATAAGATTTTAAACTCATTTAATAGTTCCAGGAGCTTTTTTTTTTTAAAGTTTTCATGAGATTTTTATGAAGATAAAGTTTAAACTAGCACCTAATCTTCTCTTTCACAATTATGTCCAGGATATGTCCAAGATCGGAGAAGGCAATGACACCCCACTCCAGTACTCTTGCCTGGAAAATCCCACGGACAGAGGAGCCTGGTAGGCTGCAGTCCATGGGGTCGCTAAGAGTCGGACACAACTGAGGGTCTTCACTTTTACTTTTCACTTTCATGCATTGGAGAAGGAAATGGCAACCCACTCCAGTATTCTTGCCTGGAGAATCCCAGGGACGGGGGAACCTGGTGGGCTGCCGTCTATGGGGTCGCACAGAGTTGGCCACGACTGAAGCGATTTAGCAGCAGCAGCAGCATGTCCAAGATACTATGGCATGAAAATGAAAAGCTCAATTGACTCTACAGGATCAACCAAATAATTTGTTATCGTGAGACAACCTTTGTGTACATTTTCAGGGAAAATTTATACTACTCAGCTGGTGCAAGATGAAACTCCAGATTACAGAGAGCACCCAAAAGAGAGCTGAAAACAATCCCAAATCTATATTGGAAAAACCTAACTTGATCACAAATAAACCTCAAAGAAATCCCCAAAATAAAACTACAAAGCAAGTAAGTAATTTATAGCTCCAAATTCAGTAACAGCAACAAACACCATGAGTTGAGAATCAGCAAAACAACAGACAACAGATACAGATTTACAAAGGCTTCACATTTTGAAATAATTTCTCATGGAATATGAAATAAAACATATTTAACATGCCTAATGAAAAAAAAAAAAGATGAAAATACAAAGGAGAGGAGAGAAAACACAGAGGAGAAATACAGAGGAGAGAAAACAATTATACCTGAAAAGGTTTGAGGATCTAACAACACTTTTTAGCTGCAAAAATACAATAACTGAAATTTAAATTTTCAATTAATGTATTTAACACAGTAACTTAGACAGAAATAGAGAAACAGATTTCAAGAGAAATCTGAAAAAGCCAGAATGCTGCATAGAGAAACAATGATATAATATGAAGAGCGATAAAAGGATAGGAAGGGTGGAATGACGTGATCTAAAATAAATCTACCAGGTTTCTTGAAGGCAAAGAATCAAAGAACGGAGCAACAGCAACACCTAGAGAAATAATGAATTTCCGCTAGCAAACTTTTGCTAGCAAAAATTTTTTTGCTGGCAAGGAAAATAAAAGCTATAAATTTAAGATAACAAATGAATATTAAGCAGAATAAATAGAAATTCACACCTAGAGTTATCACAAAGAAGTCACAGAAAAAAAAACAGATAAAGAAGGGAGAACTGAGAATTATGCAAAAAAGACAACTCTATGAGAACAAAATGGAAACCAGAAGACAGTGGAGTGATATGTTCAATGAGCTGACAAAATGTAACTGTCAATTAGCATTTTGAGAATGAAGATAAAATAAGAACATCTGAAGACAAAACTGTGAATAAACACCAGGAAATCCTAACAAAAAGAAACGGTAAACAACATACTCTAAACAGAAGGTAAGTGATGTAAGGTAGAAAGTCTCAGATGGAAGAAATTATTTGTGGGGATGTTATTAAGCTGTAACTCAAAGAAGCTTTTAAAAAACCCTATAACTCAAATATGTAACAATGACAACATATAAACGGGAGAGCAGTTAGTAGAATTAATGTATTCTATCGGTGAAGAAAAAGGATATTAGTTTCAAATTTTTGGTAAGTTAAATATATATGTGAAAATCTGTAGAGGAATGAGTAAAAAAAAATATGTACTTAAAAACAAACTGCAGAACTATTTTCATGCAAAAATATTTATAAGTACACACAATTTTGCATATATAAGTAACTAATAAAATATTTTAAAATAAGGCAAAAACATCTCCTAATAGTGTGAGTTTTCTGTTGTTCAGCGGCTCAATCGTGTCTCACTCTTTGTGACCCATGGACTGCAGCATGTCAGGCTTTTCTGTCCTCCACTATGTCTCAGAGTCTGCTCAAACTCATGTCCACCAAGTCAGTGATGCCATCCAACCATCTCATCCTCTGTTGTCCCCCTCTCCTTCTGCCCTCAATCTTTTCCAGCATCAGAGTCTTTTCCAATGAGCTGGCTCTTCATATCTGGTGGCCAAAGTACTGGACCTTCAGTCAGCATCAGCCCTTCCAATCCTGAATATTCAGGATTGATTTCCTTTACGATTGACTGGTTTGATCTCCTAGTTGTCCAAGGGATTCTCAAGAGTCCCCAGCACCACAGTTTGCAAGCATCAATTCTTTGGCACTCAGCCTTCTTTATAATCTAACTCTCACATCTGCTCATGACTACTGGAAAAACCAAACCTTTGTCTAGACAGACCTTTGTCAGCAAAGTGATGTCTCTGCTTTTTAATACACTGTCTAGGTTTGTCATAGCTTTTCTTCCAAGGAGCAAGTGTCTTTTAATTTCATGACTGCAATCACCATTTGCAGTGATTTTGGAGCCCAAGAAAAGAGTCTGCCGCTGTTTCCATTGTTTCCCCATCTATTTGCCATGAAGTGATGGGACCAGATGCCACAATTTTTGTTTTTTGAATGCTGAGTTTTAAACCAGCTTTTTCACTCTCCTGTTTCAGCCTTCATCAAGAGGCTCTTTAGTTCCTCTGCACTTTCTGCCATAAGGGTGATGTCATCTGCATATCTGATGTTACTGATATTTCTCCCAGCATCTAGAGTCCAGCTTGTGCTTCATCCAGCCCAGCATTTTGCGTGATATACTTTCAATATAAGTTAAATAAGCAGGGTGACAATACAGACCCTTGACGTACTCCCTTCCCAATTTTGAACCAGTTCATTGTTCCACGTCTGATTCTAACTGCTGCTTCCTGACCTACATATGGGTTTCTCAGGAGGCAGGTAAAGTGGTCTGGTATTTCCATCTCTTTCAGAATTTTCCAGTTTGTTGTGATTCACACAAAGGCTGTAGCGTAGTCAATGACACAGAAGTAGATGTTTTTCTGGAATTCTCTTGCTTTCTCTATGATCAAACAATTTGATCTCTGGTTCCTCTACCTTTTTTTAAATTGAGCTTGTACATCTAGAAGTTCTTGGTTCACGTATCGTTGAAGCCTAGCTTGAAGAGTTTTGACTATTACCTGGCTAGCATATGAAATGAGTGCAGTTTTGAGGTAATTTGAACATTCTTTGGCATTGCCCTTCTTTGGAATTGGAATGAGAACTGACCTTTTTCAGTCCTGTGGCCACTGCTGAATTTTCCAAATTTGTTGGCATATTGAGTGCAGTTTTTAACAGCATATCTTTAGGATTTGAAATAGCTCAGCTGGAATTCCATCACCTCCACTAGCTTTCTTCATAGCCATGCTTCCTAAGGCCCACTTGACTGCACACTCCAGGATGTCTGGCTCTAGGTGAGTGACCATACCACTGTGGTTATCTGGGTCAGACCTTTTTTTGTAATAATGTGAGTTAGGGAGGATTAATTCTTTTTAGCAGGGGAGAGACTTAGCTTGATACAGAATAAACATTGTTGTAGAATATAAAATAGATAATAACATGAATAAAAAAAAAGAAAGAAAATGGGTTAACTAAAGAGAAGACTTATTTCAGGATAAGATGGCTATATAACATGGAGTCAACTAATACAAAAACAAATTGACAGAGCATAAACAAAAATAAGTCAGTAAAGCATTTGAAACTGTGTAAAACTAACTTTTAGGCACTTAGCTGCCCACGTGGCAAAGAATGCCACTGAAACATTAATCTTTGTAGTAACTCTGGAAATTAGAGGAGCCTACTTATGCATTATTTTTTTTTGAGTCATGGAAAATAAAATATGTATATACACATATAATTACAACTGACCGGAACACCTTATTTCACTAATACATAAACTATGTTACCTTTTAAATTTTTCATCTCAAAACCAACTGCCTCTTTAGTATTAAAAGTGTCTCTGGTAAATTGGATTCAGCAAGTGTTGGATCCAAACCCAGCTGGAATACTAACTAATTGACTGACCTCAGGCAAATTACATAACTTCTATGAGTTTCACCTTTCTGAGTTGTAAAAATAATAAGGAGTGACTATTCTTGTCCATCTAGCCATTATTCATTCTTATCACTACAGGTAATCTTGATACCTAGCTACTTTCTTTTACTTCTCAAAGTCACATCATAGAAATGATTAAATATATTAGATATTATCAGCCTGGTAGGAAAAAAGGCTAAGAATAGTCACACACAGTGTTTACAATCATAAAAATGACAAATTGCTTCCCAACTCTGTGCACATGAAACTAAGAAACTGTTCTTAAACTTTGTAGCACTAACAAATGCTTACAGAGAATAATAATTGATGACGTGCAACCTTATTGCACTCTTTAAAAACTGTTAAAACTACCCTCCCTCAAATCACTGCAGTGAACATTTACTACTAAGTAATAGCTTAATATTTCAAAGTAGGATTAAAGGCTGAAAATGTATTAGCTGCTGAAAAGATATTAAGTAGTAAAAATACATTTCATTGTTGGTAAAACAATGGTAACCAGTGCTAAAGGAAAAAAATGCACCAGAAAAGAAAACAACAAAAACTTGCCAGATGTTTACAAAATCACACTGACTAATGGGAGGCTTTAGAATATTTGGTGGTAATTTTGGATTACCTCATAAAATTTTGGAAAATAATATTTGATGAAGCTTAGATAAATTAAAACAAATTTGAAAAAAAGTATGAAAATGTAAGTTTTTCAGGATTTCCCCTGGGAGTCCAATGGTTGAGACTGTGCTTCCAGTGAAAAAAAAAAGCGAGTCTTTCAATGAGAATTTATTCTACTGAGTACAGTACCAGACAAAGCAAAAAGAAAGCTAAATTAAAACACATGAAAACAACAGTTTAAACTTAAGAGCCTAACATGTAGTTAAATAAATCATGTGCACCCTAAGTAACTTATACAATATTTTAAATTCAGATAAAGCAAATTCATGCTTAAATGTCATAGGAAAGTAGAACTCTACACTTTAATTTGGACTAGAAGTATAGATGGGCAGAGATGGAAGTTATTTCCATTGTGTTAAAAATGAATTAACTGGCCAGAAGCCCAAGATAATAAACCCAAAATATATTTACTGCACTACTGAATAATAGCTACTATGACATGCTTTGATTGCAAGTATGTATATACATACATATATTTGTAGGTATATATATATAAAAAAATATACATTATTATCAGTGTTCTTGGACTTTAAAAAAAACTGAAACCCAATACTATGGTAGGCATAATAATGCCTCAGCAGCAGAAAGATGTCCATATTCTAATCCCCAAAACCTGTGAAAATGTTACATTAAATAGCAAAGGGGACTCTACTCAAACACATGGAATGGCAACATTTTGGTGGTGCCTTGCGAGGATCAAAAAGTCATAGTATTCAGTCAAACAGAGGGATCTTAGAAGAGAGTATGCATGTGACTCTGGATTCCTGCAGCCACTGAAGCAGAATCCAGATACAGAGATGGGATCACACAGGGAAGACATGTGGAGGAACCTTTGGTCTAACTGAATGAATCCCCAAGACATACACAGGAAACGCACAGGTTCTTGAGACTGTCATATGAACAGAAACACTGCCAGCTTACTGAAAAGGACAGAGAGAGGACAAAATAAAATAAGGTTCTGGATTCCCAAAATAACACAGGCTGGAAACAGCCTGATGAAGCTACTCAGCTGAAAACATGCACTACCCTTGGTGTAAAAGGAAGGATGATCCTAAGGGCAGAGACATGAGTACATAAGGGAGGAGCCTCAAATTAAAGAGGATGTTTCTGTCCCCAGCAGTGAAGCCTAATGGAACTTGCCAGACTGGATTTCAAAACTGCCTGGACCTGGTAATTCCATCTCTCTTTCTATTTCCTTTATTTTTGAGAGACTGTCTAATTTTCATCTTGCCCTATGATTGTCTTTTGAGAGCTGACAACTTATTTCTTGAGTGTTAACAAGTTCACAGATGGTAAGAATAGTATCTTAGGAAAAATGTATACCCAAAGCCTCTCCTATGCCTAATTTACATGGTGAGGTTTAGAAGAAATTTTAGACTTTGAGTTGATACTGTAATGTGTTGAGATTCTGAGAATGTTGGGATGGGGTAAATATACTTTGCATATGGTACAGTCATGAATATCTAGGGGCCAGAGCGTTGAGGATGGTAGGTAGAATAATGGGACACTCAAATTTCTAAGTCCTAATTCTAGAATCTGTTAATATGTTAAATACACTACCTGGAAAAATTGACTCTGCAAATCTGATTAATTCAAGAATTCTGAGATGGGAAGATTATCCTGAATTATCTGGGTATGCCCAATGTAATCACAGGGGTCCTTATAAAAGCGAGGAAAAAGGGAGATAGAGAATGAGAAACTATGACAGAAAAATAGGTTGGAATGACACAGAGTCAGAAGCCAAGGAATACTGGCAGACTCTAGAAGCTGGAGAAGAAAAAACAAACAAAAGAAGGAGTATCCCTAAGAAACTCCAGAAGGATCTGAGCCATGCTGATACCTTGATTTTAGCACACTAATAATCTGTTACAGCAGCAACAGAAAATGAATATGAATATTTTAAAGAATTCATAAAAACAAAGATTTACCTACAAGATTGTTGCTGTTGTTCTTCAGTCACTAAGTTGTGTCCAACTCCTTTGCGACCCAATGGACTGTAGCCCACCAGGTTCCTCTGCCATTGGGATTTCCCAGACTAGAATGCTGAAATGGGTTGCCATTTCCTACTCCAGGGGAGATCAAACCTACTTCTCTGGCATTGGCAGACAGGTTCCTTACCACTGAGCCACCAGGGAAGCCCAACTACAAGATTAAGAGAGAATTAAAGGGAAAAGAATGTTTCAAGGTATCATCATCAACATCAAGGAGCTTTTTCTGAGTGCTTATACTATCAAGTTGGCCAAAAAGTTACTTTGAGTTTTTCCATAACATCATACAGAAAAACCTGAATGAATTTTTTGGATAACTCAATATGTACCAAGCACTGTGCTAAGCCTTTATATGCATCCATTATCACATATAACCTTCTCAGAAACCATATGAAGTAGAATATGTTATATATTCATGGAATATGGATGGAGAAAATGAAGCTTAAAAAATACCTTGATAAAATTCATACAGCTAAAGTAGAACACGTCCTTGCGTAGAATCAAAATGTCTTGTATTTTTTTCAACCACTATATTACACAGGTTCATATAATTTTTTTCTTTGGGGGTCTGTGTTTCTTGACTAGATGTTTTACAGAGCAGATGGCTTGCTCTACAAGAAAATAACGCAATTTTAAAAAGCAGGCGGAATACTCTACTTGTACTCTTCTGTACAAAGTCACACTGAGGTAATACAGAGTTAAAGAGAAAAACAAAAATTCTGGTTGACAAGGTCTTTTTTGGTTTAAACATCATTAACAGTTATAAGAAAAAGTCCAAGTCTTCTCTCCTACCTTGGTAATTTAAGAATTTTGAAAGAAAAATGTCATATCTGCTTGATGGCTTCAAAGAATTTGTGGCCACAATACTAATTTCTAATTACAGTATTAGCATAGAAAAGGTAGGATAACAAACTAAAAATGCTACGATCTTAGGAATTAAGTTATAGATTGATTCTAATAGTTTTTATACAAATTTAACTCAAGCATCAGTTCACTGTAATACAAGGTGTCTTTCGAATACAAGAGTAAAAAGTCAGGAAGCTTCTGGAGAGTTCTGGGAGAGGTGCAAACACGGGGCTGGTTTTCCCTCAGGATTTCTGCAAACACTGGAGACGTGCAATGCAAGAGAACAAAGGGTCATCTATGGTTTGTAAGTCAGGAAAGCCATTATTAGTGATTGGAAGGAGCCATAAGAGAGAACTTCTAGGGTGCTGATAAAGGATAACACATTGACACTCGGCAGATAGTAGTGAATTAGTTCCAAAGACTTCTCATGCTCCTGAACATGTTTCCTAAAACAATGACAGAAATGCAAGAGGGTAAGCGAAAGCACTTGAGCCCCCCCCCCCCCTTTTTTTAATGCCCAGGTTTTAAAATGGCAAAACATCTTTCACGTCTTCCTCATTCTATTTGGCCAAAGCAACACAATTACACCCAAAGTAGACAAGAAGGCAACTATATGTAACTGCCACGACACATGGAAAGTGGATATAGGGAGGGGAAAAGAATTGGGGTCAAATCTACCAAACAGACACACTCTGGTTCAATTCTGCCACTACCAAGAAAGCCTAGATGGGTAATAAAGCCTACTCCAATTTGGCCTTGAAAACAGGGATTCTTTTGCAAACTTGTCCTGATAATAAATTTCATTTCACAATGCTCTATATTATAAGAAGGGATGAGCTGCTCAATTTGCCTTTAATATACTATTAAGAATTGGGAATGTTTATTTTTACATACAATTTACATACATACTGGATTCACACTGCTGCAAATTCTGTCTTGCAATCCCATGTAAATGAATTTTCACCTGACACACAGACTCATAAGTTACCATGCAAAACTAGGGTCAGAATTAGCTATAATAAATCTTTATGTGTTTCAGATTGTCAAATTGTCCACAAGTTGATAAAACAAATGAAAATAAATCACCTTTGTATCTTAAGAACAACTGTCTCCCTCAAGTAAACAGCTTAACTCAAGGGATGACAAACTGAACAATTCCTGCACAAGGGTGAGCAACTATGCTTCCTCTTTTCAAGTATATCCCAAAAAGGAGAAAAGAAAGTTGCTACTTTTATTCCAAGTTAGTTTAAAAATATAATTTAAGAAACTGATTCAGTTAATTCCCAAACTACCGTATTACTCCAACTTTACACATATCAATTTGAAAACATAGATGAGATGGACAAATTTCTTGAAAGACACAGACTACCAAAGTTACTAAAAAAAAAGCAAAAAACTTGAATGACTCTATATTGATTAAACTTGGATTTAACTTGCAATTTAAAAAAGTCCATCAGAAATGAAAAACAAACAAACAAAAACTATTCTAGGCTCATCTGGCTTCATTAGTGAATTCTAACACAAATTGAAGGAAAAAAAACTTCTTTCAATATACTCTTAAAATTCATTCTATATTGAGGAGAAATGACTCTCACTTCATTCTTTAAGGCTAGTTATTACTCTGATACAAAATAAATATAAATACATTATAAGAAAAGATAACTATAGACTAACAGCTCTGATTAAGCAAAAATCCTGAACAAAATATTAACCAATAAAATCAAGCAATATGTAAAAGTATAATAAATCGCACTACGTGGGGTTCAGTCCAAGAATGCAAAAGTGGTTCAACATTAAAAATCGATCAGTGGGCATCCTAATAGCTCAGTAGTTCAGTGAAAGGAATCTGCCTGTAATGTAGAAGATGTGGATTCCATCCCCAGGTGGGGAAGATCCCCTGGAGGAGGAAATGGTAACTCACTCCAGTGCTCCTGCCTGGGAAATCCCATGGATGGAGGAGCTTGGAGGGCTACGGTTCATGTGGTGGCAAGAAAGTCAGACACAACTGAGAGACTAAACAACAACAACATAAGTCACCACATTAACAGGATAAATATGTAAAACTACACGATCCTATCAATTGACACACAAAAAACTTATGACAAAATTCAACATCCATTTGTGTTAAGGACTGTCAGCAAAGTAGGAATAAAAGAAAATTTCTTTAACCTAATTAAAGGGTACCCATGTATAACCTACAGTTAAAATCATAATTCATGGTGAGAAACTAAATGCTTTCCCATTAAGACTGGGAACAAGGCAATAATGTCCTTTAGCACCATTTTTATTAAACATCATATTAGAAGTTCTACTTAGTGCTAGAAAGCAAGGAAAAAAGCATATAGATTAGAAAGGAAAAAATAAAACTGTCTTTATTTTCAGACAACACAATCACCTAAGTAAAACAATTCCAAAGAATCTACAACAAACTTCATAAAATTGGTAAATAAGTCTAGCAGTCACAGGACACAGAGACAACATACATACTATAGTCAACTGAATTCCTTTATATTGGCAACTAAAAATTAAAATCTGAAAATTTTAGATAACATCAATTAATATTTTTAAATTATTTGGGTAAAATCTAACAAAATATGTAAGATCTGTAGATGAAAAACTATGAATTCACAGAAGAAATATAAAAGATCTGAATGAACTGAGAGATGTACCATGTTCATGAATTGGATGATTCAATAATATTAAGACGCAGATTCTCTCTAGTCTGATACATTCATTCAAGACAACCTCAATTAAAATCCCAGTAAGCACTTTTGTAAATATCAACAAAGTGATTCTAAATTGATATTGATAAAAAAGTAACTAGAAGAGCCAAAATAATTCTGAAAATGAAGAATAAAGTTGTCCATATAGGATTTCAATATTTACTGCAAAGCTACAGTGATCTAGACCATCTGAATTGGAGAAAGAACAGATAGATAAATCAACAGAACAGAAAGAGCGTAGAAACAGACTGACGTAAATATAGTTGACTAATTTTTCACAAAGGGGCAAAGGAAACACACTAGTAAAAAGACAGCCTTTCTAACAAATGGTGCTGAAACAAGTGAATAAAACACTGAACCAGGAGAGAGACTTTACACCCTACAAAAGTTAACTCAAAATTGCTTATAGCTCTAACTGTCAAACACAAAGTAATAAAACTTTTTAAGGAACACATAGGAGAAAATATGCATTACATTGGACTTGGTGATGAGTTTTTAGATACAATATCAAGAGCACGAATTATGCAAGAAAAAAACTGATAAAAGTGGAATTCATCAAAATTAAAAAATTTTGCTCGGCTAAAGACACAAGCAAATGAGAAGACAAGACAAAGACTGAGAAAAAAATATTTGCAAATCACATGCCTGATAAGGGACTTGTATCCAGAACATATATAAAGTTCTTAAACAAACAAACAAAAAAAAACATCCAATTTAAAAATAGGCAAAAGATATTACCAGACACCTCACCAAAGAACATAGACAGGTGGCAAATTAGCATATGAAGATATGATTAAAATCAAATGTCATTAAGGAAAGGCAAATTAAAAACCACAGTGAGCTATAACTGCATATCTTCTAGAATGGCTCAACGCCAAAACACTGAAAATAACAACAGCTGGTGAGAATGCAGAGCAAGAGTAACTCTAATTCATTGTTGGTGGGAATTTAAAATGTTGCAGCCATTTGCAGGAGAGAACTTGGCAGTATCTTACAAATCTAGTTTTACCATTCAATCCAACAAACATTCTCCCAGGTGTTTACCTAATTGATTTGAAAACTTACGTCCACACAAAACTTGCATGTGAATGTTTATAACAGCTTTACTCATAATCACCCCAAAATGGAAGCAACCAATATATCCTTTAATATATGAATAGATTAACAAACTGTGGTACTGCCATACAATTAAGTACCATTAAGTGATAAAAAGCTATGGAGTATTAAGTGAAGTGAAAGTGTTAGTCACTCATTGGTGTCCAACTCTTTGCAACCCCATGGACTATAGCTCACTAGGCTCCTTTGCCCTTCACTATCTCCTGGAATTTGCTCAAATTCATGTCCATTGAGTTGGTGATACTATCTAACCATCTTATCCACTGCCACGCCTTTCTCCTTTTGCCTTCAGGCAAATAATAAGTGTCAATGGAAGTTTATCAAGCAGGAGGAAGTGGTGGGGAACATACAAAGAGCACTGGTACTGACAACTACACAGGGAAATGTATGTTTTCTTATTTAACCCTTCTTAAAGATAACTGATTGTCTACCAAGAAGAGTAAGGTATGAGGATAAAATTAAAATGTATCTTGACAGTTGCACAAAGATCAGGGAATAAAAAATGGTATTACACTATTGGAAGGTAATTAAAATGGTAGACTCCATCACTGGAAAGTTGACTGCTATTGGTTAGGTGAATATATACTTCTTATTGTGAGTGAAAAACACTCAGTCGTGTCAGACTCTTTGCGACCCCGTGGACGTCCATGGAATTCTCCTGGCCAGAATACTGGAGTGGGTTGCTATTCCCTTCTCCAGGTTATCTACCCAAACCAGGGATTGAACCCAGGTCTCTTGCGCTGCAGGCAGATTCTTTACCAGCCGAGTCACCAGGGAAGCTCAAGAATACTGGACTGGGTAAGCCTATCCCTTCGCCAGTGGATCTTTCCAACCCAAGAATTGAACCAGCATCTCCTGCATTGCAGGTGGATTATCTACCAGGGAAGCCCATATACTTCTTAAAGCAACCATTAAATACCAAGAAGAACAAAGTGATAAGCCAAGAAAGGAGATAAAAAATTTTAATATTCAATTATTCCAAAAGAAGGCAGAATAAAAGGAAAAGAGGGACAAAGACCAAACAAGACAAACTGCAAAACGATAAACATAAAAGCAACATATCAAGAATCATAAAATGTAAATGGCTTAAATTCTCTAATAAAAGGTATAGATGTCAGATTGGATTAAAAAGCAAGAGTCACCTGTGTGCTGGCTACAAGAAATGTGCTTTAAATATAAAGACAGAATTAGGTTAAAAGTTGAAGGATATAAAAAGACTTACCGTGGTAACACTAATCAAAAGAAGCTACACATTGACTAAGCTACAGTAGTCAGTGTAGATTTCAGAGCAAAGAATATTACCAGGAATAAAGCAAGTTATGTCATAATGATAAAGGGGTCAATTTATCAGGAAGAGATGACCATCTCCAACTATATGCAACTAAAAACAGATCTTTCAAATATGTGAAGCAAAAACTGATAGAACTTCAAGGAGAAATGGATAAATCCACAAGTATACTCAGAAATTTCAATTCTTCTTTCTCAATAATTGATAAAATAGGTAGATGAAAAATCAATAGCCATAAAGAAGCTTTACAGTACATATCTGACTCTTACAGAATAACCCACCTAACAGCATCATGATACAAGTTAATACAATACACTCCTCTCATACACAGATTCCTTCACTATCCAAAGCTATAAAATGGAAAGTGAGAACTTAGAAAATAAAGTGAAAGCTTTTATTTCTCCACTGCTCAACATTTTTTACTGCAAGAAATTAGTACAAACACTGCTCTACCATACAGGGATCTCATTAAAATGTGGATTCTGACAAAATAAAATCTAGCATGGAGTCTAAGATTCTGCATTTCTAACACGGTCCTAGGAATTGTAGGTGATGCTGACATTACAAATCCATGGAGTGAGCTTGGAGCAGCAAGGGACTACAAGATGAGAGGAAAGGAAATAAAGCAAACCAGGGTCACTTTACTATTGCCTACTTCAAGGAAGCAAACGACAGAAAACCTAACGGTTTTTGAGTGATAAATGTGGCTACTCATATGCACTATTTCATTTAATCTTCAAAACAACTCTTCAAAATAAAACAGTATTATGATTCTCGCTTTTCAGAGAAGGAACCTGAAGTTTTGGAGTTATTTATACACATCCCAGAGCTATCTAACCACTTGGCTTAATAAAGCACAGGTGTTCTGAGCACTAAATGAACACCACAGAAATTTTATTTTCCCAATATTTCCCTTAAAATCACAAAAATTGCAGATTTTTCTTTCTTTTGGGTCACCCCTCAACCTCCTCACTTGAAAGCAGAACCACAAAACAACAGAGAACTTCTGCAAATACCATTACACAATTGAACTGGCAAGTATTATTGTAACTACATACCATTAAACATCTTTTGGTTGACTTTTCTGTTGTGTTTAAAACATGTTTAATATTTTACCTTAAACAAAACATAATTGATACAAAATTAAAGGCAAGAGATCTGAAAAGTGCTTTCACTTAATGTCAATTTAGACCTACTTGCATCCATTCAGCTACTCAAGTGATGATTAAATGATGAACTAGGAAAACAAAAATACGCCACACTGATGATATCGAGAATGAAGCAATATTCTGCATTATTCCAAAATATTCCATAATGTACATGTATTGTTTTTAAAGTCAGGAAATATAGGTTAATTTTTTGGCATTAATTTTCACATATTCCCAACATTCCTCCTATCTCCTCAAATATTAATACTAATCATTAGAGGAGAGATGAACAGATATATATTTGTAAATATATATCTGTCAGGCTAGACAATTTCAAGAGTAATTACTATCCTATCTAGCAATGAAAAAATATAATACATGAATTGAAAAATCAAATACCTTAAATTAAAGTTTCCTTGTGTGTGTTCAGTTGCTCAGTTGTGTCCAACACTCTGCGACCCCATGGACTATAGCCCACCAGGCTCCTCTATCCATGGAATTTTCCAGGCAAGAATTCTGGAGTAGGTTGCCATTTCCTTCTCCAGGGGATCTTCCTGACCCAGGGATTGAACCTGAATCTCCCACATCTCCTGCATCTCAGGGAGATTCTTTACTGCTGAGTCACTGGGGAAGCTCAAAGTTTCCTCAAACGGGTGCAACACAGCGAATGCCAAAAAGTCTCTGCAGCTTTGCAGAACACGTGGCAATCAGCATCTCACAGTGCTCGACATTTATTTCAGCATCTCACAGTGCTCGACATTTATTTCAAAGTACTTGCACCATTTCTAAAAGGTAGTGGTAATTGTGCAACAGTGAACGTTGACATTCTAGGAATCAGCGAACTAAGATGGACTGGAATGGGTGAATTTAACTCACATAACCATTATATCTACTACTGTGGGCAGAAATCCCTTAGAAGAAATGCAGTAGCCATCATAGTCAACAAAAGAGTCTGAAATGCAGTACTTGGATGCAATCTCGAAAATGAGAGAATGATCTCTGTTTGTTTCTAAGGCAAACCATTCAATATCACGGTAATCCAAGTCTATGCCCCAACCAGTAATGCTGAAAAAGCTGAAGTTGAACAGTTCTATGAAGACCTACAAGACCTTTTAGAACTAACACCCAAAAAAGATGTCCTTTTCATTATAGGGGACTGGAATGCAAAAGTAGGAAGTCAGTAAACACCTGCAGTAACAGGTAATTTGGGCTTGGAGTATGGAACGAAGCAGGGCAAAGGCTAATAAGAGTTTTGCCAAGAGAACGCACTGGTCATAGCAAACACCCTCTTCCAACAACACAAGAGAAGACTTTACACATGGACATCACCAGATGGTCAACACCGAAATCAGGCTGACTGTATTCTTTGCAGCCAAAGATGGAGAAGCTCTATACAGTCAGCAAAAACCAGACTGGGAGCTGACTGTGGCTCAGATCATGAACTCCTTATTGCCAAATTCAGACGTAAATTGAAGAAAAGTGGGGAAAACCACTAGACCATTCAGGTATGACCTAAATCAAATCCCCTACGATCATCCAGTGGAAGTGAGAAATAGATTCAAGGGACTAGATCTGATAGACAGAGTGCCTGATGAACTGTGGATGGAGGTTCGTGACACTGTACAGGAGACAGGGATCAAGACCATCCCCAAGAAAAAGAAATGCAAAAGAGCAAAAGGGTTGTCTGAGGAGGTCTTACAAATAGCTGTGAAAAGAAGCAAAGCGAAAAGCAAAGGAGAAAAGGAAAGATATACCCATTTCAATGCAGAGTTCCAAAGAATAGCAAGGAGAGATAAGAGAGCCTTCCTCAGTGATCAGTGCAAAGAAATAGAGGAAAATAACAGAATGGGAAAGACTAGAGATCTCTTCAAGAAAATTAGAGATACCAAGGGAACATTTCATGCAAAGATGGGCTCATTAAAGGACAGAAATGGGATGGACCTAACAGAAGGAGAAGATATTAAGAAGAGGTGGCAAGAATACATGGAAGAACTATACAAAAAAGATCTTCACAACCCAGATAATCACGATGGTGTGATCACTCACATAAAGCCAGACATCCTGGAATGTGAAGTCAAGTGGGCCTTAGGAAGCATTACTATGAACGAAGCTAGTGGAGGTGATGGAATTCCAGTTGAGGTATTTCAAATCCTGAAAGATGATGCTGTGAAAGTGTTGCACTCAATATGTCAGCAAATTTGGAAAACTCAGCAGTGGCCACAGGACTGGAAAAGGTCAGTTTTCATTCCAATTCCAAAGAAAGGGAATACCAAAGAATGCTCAAATTACTGCACAACTGCACTCCTCTCACATGGTAGTAGGGAAAAGGCAATGGCACCCCTCTCTAGTACTCTTGCCTGAAGAATCCCATGGATGGAGGAGCCTGGTAGGTTGCAGTCCATGTGGTTGCTGAGAGTCGGACACAACTGAGGGGCTTCACTTTCACTTTTCACTTTCATGCCTTGGAGAAGGAAATGGCAACCCACTCCAGTGTTGTTGCCTGGAGAATCCCAGGGATGGGGGAGCCTGGTGGGCTGCCGTCTATGGGGTCGCACAGAGTCGGACACGACTGAAGCAGCTTAGCAGCAGCAGTGGCACATGCTAGTAAAGTAACGTTTAAAATTCTCCAAGCCAGGTTTCAGTAATACGTGAACCGTGAACTTCCAGATGTTCAAGCTGGATTTAGAAAAGGCAGAGGAACCAGAGATCAAACTGCCAACATCTGCTAGATCTTCGAAAAAGCAAGAGAGTTCCAGAAAAACATCTATTTCTGCTTTATTGACTATGCCAAAGCCTTTCACTGTGTGGATCACAATAAACTGTGGAAAATTCTGAAAGAGATGGGAATACCAGACCATCTGACCTGTCTCTTGAGAAACCTGTATGCAGGTCAGGATGCAACAGTTAGAACTGGACATGGAACAACAGACCGGTTCCAAATAGGAAAAGGAGTATGCAAAGGCTGTATATTGTCACCCTGCTTATTTAACTTCTATGCAGAGTACATCATGAGAAACGCTGGGCTGGAAGAAACACAAGCTGGAATCAAGATTGCCAGGAGAAATATCAATAACCTCAGATATGCAGATGACACCACCCTTATGGTAGAAAGTGAAGAAGAACTAAAGAGCCTCTTGATGAAAGTGAAAAAGTAGGCTTAAGGCTCAACATTCAGAAAACTAAGATCATGGCATCCGGTCCTATCACTTCATGGCAGAGAGATGGGGAAACAGTGGCTGACTTTATTCTTTTGGGCTCCAAAATCACTGCAGATGGTGATTGAAGCCATGAAATTAAAAGATGCTTACTCCTTGGAAGGAAAGTTACGACCAATCTAGACAGCATATTAAAAAGCAGAGACATTACTTTGTCAACAAAGGTCTGTCTAGTCAAGGCTATGGTTTTTCCAGTGGTCATGTATGGATGTGAGAGTTGGACTATAACGAAAGCTGAGTGCCAAGAATTGATGCTTTTGAACTGTGGTGTTGGAGAAGACTCTTGAGAGTCCCTTGGACTGCAAGGAGATCCAACCAGTCCATCCTAAAGGAGATCAGTCCTGGGTGTTCATTGGAAGGACTGATGCTGAAGCTGAAACTCCAATACTTTGGCCACTTGATGCGAAGAGCTGAGTCATTTGAAAAGACCCTGATGCTGGGAAAGATTGAGGGCAGGGGGAGAAGGGGACGACAGAGGATGAGCTGGTTGGATGGCATCACCAACTCAATGGACTTGAGTTTGGGTAAACTCCAGGAGTTGGTGATGGACAGGGAGGCCTGGAGTGCTGCAGTTCATGGGGTCACAAAGAGTTGGATATGACTGAGCGACTGAACTGAACTGAATTTTGCTCCCAGAGCCATTAAAGAGAAAATAAGTAAAACCAAACAGGTAATGTCCTCCTACTGGCTGGCACATTATGGAAAATACCTGACTTTGTCTCAAATTTTTAACTTTCTAAGAAGCCTACAGAGAGACTGTCCAAAAACAGCATTTAGAAATCTTCTATCCTTCTGAGGCCAGGACTTGGACACCAGTCACCTCCTTTGCTACACTGAAGGTAGAGAAATGAGAACAGGGAGGAAAAAAATAAATAATATTTTTTGGTGACAGGGAATGTATTTCTTTAGTTTCGTACGAAACTGCACCCCACCAAAAGAAGCTTCCCTCCTAAAGAATGCAGTCATAAAAACTGCTTTACAAGTAGTTGAAAATATTGCCTTGCTTATAGTAAGACTAGATTTTAAGAACTTTCTAAAAGTTTTTACGTACAATGTCTACCTAGCAACTTAGATAGACGAGCACAACCAATGTTTTTAATACTGTAGTTTAAAGGATCCCATCCCTGTGAGAAAGACTAATCTCAGACTATTTTAAGATACAATACAGGAAATTCATTAAAAAGTTCAGCTATGAAATTCTACCTCTTTAGTAGTTTCTTCACAACCCTTATCATATTTCTTCCCTGGAAATTCCCCAAAGAACAGAAGTCCTTACTAAAATTTCAGTTGCCTCCTGATCTGGTAAGCCAAATAACATTTCTATGCAAATAATCCTTTTATGCTGCATCAGTTTTATGCTCTATCAGTTCTAAAATATTTTTAGCAAGTAATTTGGGGCAAGAGCTCTTAAAACTGTTTCTTTAGCCTATCTTGCCAGAATGCCAGCCTTGCATTTTGAACTTTGCAGAGTCAGCTCTGACACTGCAGGTCCAACTAAGCGTCAACAGTAAAATGCTGCCCTGAGTTGTAAGAACACATGAAAAGAAGGTGCTGGGAAAAAACCCAAAAAGTGGTAGTCCCAAGAAGACCTGAATCAACTCCCAAAACAATCCTTTAATTGGCTGCTCGTTTAAGCTTTTCCAGTCATCCAACCGACAGCATTCACAAAAGCATCCACAATGTTGGAGAAACAAAAGCTAATAGAACATACAGATGTCCAAAAGGCACTGAGTTTCTCCAGAAAACCTGTGCTTTCAATTATTTATTCTGTGACTTCACTGACATGCTCTCGGCATCCTATCCTGTACCCTTCCTCGACCACATGACAATTTTTTACACTGAACATTTTCTAAGTGCATTCAAAAAGCTTAGATACCCAAGAGCATTAACATAACAGCTTCCACCATGAGATATTACAATCTTGGTTCAGAAACCAAAGGAATAAAAACATAGGGAATACTTCCAGACTAATGCTGTGGCCTGATATATTCAAAGGCACTGAAAAGCAGGCATCTGAAGATCAACATTTCAGAAGCAGAATTCTAAATATTCATAAGCAACAAGATCTTTACTAAGACTCATTGCCTCATTCAAGATAACAAAACTAAACTTAGGTAAATAGCTATTCATAATGAAGTATTTTGAAGAGAAAATCAGATAATAACATTTAACCCTAGAAGTTTTACTTCATAGACCTATTTCTATGGAGACAGACTCTATATCTAAAAGTGCAGATTTTAAAAATTTGCTCTGCCATGAGGGGGATGGAAAAGCATCCCTGATTTGTATATTAAAGCACTAGCATCTGTCCCACTGATGATATTCTAGGGAAGCACATTAGCATAAAATTTAACGATGTCAAATAAGTGGATGTGAAATAGGGACTGCGTAAAGACACTATTTCCAAGGCTGACAGAAACATCACTGTTTAGAAATGCAAATGAAACCATTATGTTCAATAATTATATGAAAATATGAACAGTTCAGCATGTTTTCCAGCCCTGATGGCGGTTAATGGGATGTACGCTTATGTAAATAACTACTATTAAAGCTAATGCTGAAAAAAACTAATAAATTCATACTAAAGCAACTGATTTAGTATGCTTTTAAACCCCAGCAGTGCTCACTTATTAGAAAAGAGTGCATTATTATGTTTAGAACTCATTACTGCTACAAGTCACTGCAACTCCATCAATTACCATGCATTAATGAAAATGGGACACATACAAAAAAAATTATTGCCTCTCAGCAGTTTTCTTTAACGACAAAATCTAGGGGTATTACCATCATGGGGCCTTGTAGGGAACTTATCCACACTATAATCTTTATTACTAAAACAGTACTCCCCAAACTATCACTCTAGGGTATTCTGATCGTAAAAAGGGCTAACCTTTATGCAAAAAATATCAGTATTTTATAAAACTCACCATTTAACATCAATAAGAAAGTTTTAATATTTGAACTGCATTTAAAAATGTATCAAAATATATGTGGCACATGGTTCTTCTTTTTGAAGGGAGGCTAAGGAGAGAAAATATACATTGGTCAATCATACAGTATAGAGGATAGATGGTTTCATTCCAAGATGCCTCACAATAAAAGAGATAAATCCCACTCAGTTCTACATTTACATTTCAGTGAATTCTGTAAATTCTACAGAATTAGTTGGATTGGATATTTAAGAACAAACCTAAAGTTTCCTTCTTGGCCATTAGGTGGATTTTTTTGCAATATATTAAATATTTAGTGCAAGAGGTTAAGAAGCTGGAAAATCCCTATTGTTTAAAATTCAGGTTGGCTAGCATCTAAGAACAAGGGAATGCTGACAGAGCATGAATGCAAATACAGAAATGCCTTTGCTCTCACCCTACTTGTGTCAACTTTCACAATTTATTCTGTGTCTTTAACATAAGTAATTAAGCTGATCCTTCATCCTTTTCTAGCATCCAGGAAAAGAGAAAATACTTTAGCACCTACCAAATGTGAAAAATATTTGCTAAATCTCAGACACAGTACTGTTATACATAATGAATATTTATTTATTTGAAATTCTAACTGTCAGATCAGTCCATCATTTGCAGTTTCAGTTCTCGTAAGTTTATTCACCGCCCAAGCTTTTACTGTAATTTAGATACACTATCACCGGGTGGTGATAGAGTGCTGTGATGCAGTTTTGACAGCAAAGTACAAGTTTTCTCTTCATAGTCTGATCAAGTAACTCACAGATGTTTAACAATTGTTCATGTAACAAGTATTTTTTTGAGTACATACAGTATTATACAAAATTCTCAATGTACAATAGTGCACAAGACAAAAATGATTTCCCATTAGGGAAACAGACAATAAATAAATATGTAATCAAACGTCAAGTGCTATGAATAATCAATATCCATTCACGACTTAAAAATGAAAAAAAAAACTTTAGGAAACTAGACATAAAATGGAAACTTCTCAGTATGATAAATAGCATCTATTAAAATACTATAGCTATTTATAGCTAAATCAATCTTAAGGATGTATTAATATTTCCCACTAAGATGTGGAACAAGACCAGGATGTTCTCACTCATCACTTCTATTCAATATCTAGCTGGGGGTGCTGCAGTAATGCAAGGAAAAGAAATAAAAGGCAGACAGACGCTTTCATTTACAGGTGACATAACTGTTTGCATATAAAATCCAAAGGACTCTGTAAGACAACTACTAACACATCAGAATTCAGCAAGGTCAAAAGATATAAAGCCAATATACAGAAATCAGCTGTATTTCCAAATCCAACATTAAAAATTGAGATTAAAACTAAATTGAGAACAAACTTTTCAAAATTATTAATAACACTCCACTCTGTGATTAGAATGTGCACATGATGGCTGAAACTCAGAATGCCAAGATAAAAAAATCTAGCTCCCCCAAAATTTATGGAGTCATCGTATCTGCCTCAAATTGCCAAAACTCAGATGTCTTTTACATGAAAAATAAATAAATATATATCTTGTTTTGGTTACTGTTAACTTGGTGTTTCTTGTTTTATACAAGGAAGATTAATCACGACACAGATTCACAAAACATCCTTAAGTACGCTCCATCCAGTGCTAGCCTTTTCAGCTTTGTTTGTACACTACTTTCCTTGTGATCTCTTCTACACCTTGGCAGAACATGAGATTCCTTAGCAATCCCTACCTGATTTCTCTTAGCATGAAGGTTCCTTAAAACTACTTTAAAAATTTTAAAGGATGCTCACCCATATGATCAAAAACTATTTTGCTTCAAAAACTATACTCTTCAAAAACTAGAAACCTACCCACTCTGGGCAACAGAGATTTGAACAAGAACTCTAAAGGTAAACAACAACAACAAAAACTTCAAGTAAAAGACAGCATTTGAAATAAAAGGCAATTTTTGAAAGCTTTATTAAATAGAATGATTTCAGAAGCATGGCAGAATGAAAAACTACCTTTGTTTCCCCACTTTAATGTACAACCAGTAAACATCCACAACTCAACAAAGGTGCCTCTGCCCAACACAACAGGATGCTGGATAATTCTGTACATCTGGACATCAAAAGGTGGGTGAGCTGAAACACAGAGGAGGCAGAACCAAGGGAACAGCAGAGATGGTGCCGGCAATCCTGGCCCTCTGACTATGGCAGCAAGGCCCACAGATACAGAGAACCCAGTACCAGTGGGGAAGGTGGTGCACACGACTGTGGCCACCAAACTGCACCAGTGCCCACGGCTGCAGGCAACTGGGCAGCAGTGGCAGTGGGGCCTGGGACCCTGCCCCTGCAGTGTTGAGGTGCCCATGACTCCAGCCTCTGCCCCCTCATCTACAGTGGTGGAATTCACAAGCTTCACAACCACGAACATGGTGCAACCCAGTTGCCTCATTAATGCACCCCTCACCCTACAGCAGAGCCTGTCACATCACTCAAGCAAAGAGACCACCATTCTGACAGGGGACAGTAGCTCTGGAAGAAGCAAGGCAGCAACAACCCTGGTGGCACAAGAAGCAATCATGAAGGCAAGGAGCCACACCTCTTACAGAGGTGGTGGAGGCTGGAAATTGCCACTGTCAAACATAAAGGCAGTGGAGGGAAGAGAAGCCAAAAACTTGTCTGATAGTGCCACCTACCAGAACACAAAAGAAAGAAAACAAAACACTAACTCCTAACTTGTCATTTAATTTCAAATGAGAAGGCAGAGGAACAATTCAAGCAACATGAAGAACCACAGTAATACCATACCACAGAAAGAAAACACCAAGTCTCCAGAAACCAAACTTGAAGTTACAGATGATGAGATCTAATTGATAGAGAATTCAAAATAGCTGTCATGAATAAGTTCAACAAGAAAACTCAGAAAGGCAGCTTAATGAGCTCTAGTTAATTAACAACTAATTAATAAGAGGAATACTTTACCAAAGAGATTGAAACTATAAAAAAGAATCAAACAAGAATCAATCAAACAAATTCTTAAGCTGAGGAACACAAAAACAAGATTAAGAATGTTATCAGAAAGCCCTAGGAATAGAGCAGACTATATAAAAGAGAGAATCAGTGAGCTGGAAGATAGAAACATATAAATGATACAAATGGAAAAGGAAAGAGAAATAAGACTTAAATAAGGAAATCCTACAGAGCTGTTCATTTTGCAGGAAGGGCAACATTAGGATAAGTGAGTATCCCAGAAGAAGAGAAGGGGAAGGGAGGAGAGTTTATTTAAAGAAGTTAAGCTGAGAACTTCCCAGACTTGGGAAATAAAATGGAAATACAAGTCCATGAAGCTAAGAAAACACCTAATTAACTCAATGCAAAGAGATCTTCTACTAGGGATGTAATATTAAAATTGTCAAAAGTCAATGACAAAGAATTTAAAAGGAAGCCAGGGAAAAAAGGATGATAACCTACAAGGAAACCCCCATTAGGCTATCAGCAGATTTCTTAGCAGAAATCCTATGGGCCAGGAGGGAACAAACGACACTCTCAAAATACTGAAAGATAAAACTCGTCACCCAAGATTCAGCAAAACTGTCATTCAGATATGAAGGAGGAATAAAGACTCTGCCAGACAAATAAAAGCTGAAGCAGGTCATCAACACTAGACCTGTCTTACAAGAGATGTTGACAGGAGCTCTTCTAGAAGCAGCAAAATAGGAAAAATACATAAAATGCTGAACAAGGTGATAAACGGAACCTGAAAATTGAAACTATCAGAACAGATTTTAAAGATTTTATTAAAGTATGAAAATTAATGGAAAAAAAAAGAAAGTAAAAGAATGACTATAGCTATCTCCATTTGGTAACAAACTCACAACATAAAAAGGGATAATTTAAGACAACAAAAACATTAAAGTGGAAAAGAATGGAACTCCCATAAGTAACTAAAGACAAGATGCTATCAGCAGAAAAAGGACTATTTTAAACATGAGACATATTATACAAACTTCAGGTCAATCTTAAAACATATACAGGCACAAATATAAAAAAAGAGGAAACTAAAAAAAAACACAGACAATCACCACAGCAAAATGGCAGACAGAAATACAAGGGAAAAGAAACAATGGAGATACAGAACAACCATCAAACAAAAGATAAAGAGGCAGTATTAAGTCCTCATCTATCAAAAATCACCCTAAATGGAAATGAATTGAATTCACCAATCAAAAGACAGAGTGGTTCAACAGATTTAAAAACAAGACCCAACTCTATCATGCCTCCAGGAGACACATGTCTGTTCTAAAGACAAGCAGAGGCTAAAAGTGAAGGAAGGGAAGATGATACTCCAAGCAAACAGCAGCCAAAAGAAGCAAGTGTAGCCATATTCACATTAGCAAAATAGAATTCAAGTCAAAAATGGTAATAAGACAAAAAATGGACGATGTATAGTAACAAAGGGGCCAATTCATTGAGAGAACATTGAGTGACTAATATATCTGCACTTAACAAAGGAGAACCAAAATATATAAAACAAGCATTACCAAATCTAAAGGGAAAAACTGACAGCAACACAACAATAGTAGGGGACTAGAACAACTCACTCACCTCCATGGATGGATCATCCAAACAGAAAGTCAACAAGGAAACCCAGGCCTTAAATGAAACACTAGACTAGATGGATTCTATAGATTTGTACAGAACATTACATTCAAATGCAGCAGAAGACAATTCCTCTCAAGTACACATGGAACTTTCTCAAGGATATTCTATATACTAGGACGAAAACATGTCTCAGTAAGTTTAATAAGACTGGAATTATATTAAGCATATTTCTTGTTCACAATGGAATGAAACTAGAAAATCAGCCACAAGAAGAAAACTAGAGAAATCACAAACATGTGGGGATTGAACAACATGCTACTGAACAACTACTGAACCAATGAAGTTATCAAAGGAGAAACCAAACACTACCTGGAGACAAGCAAGAATGAAGATATGACACATCAAAATCTATGAGATACAGTACAAGTGGTACTAAGAGGGAAATTTATAGTGATACAGGTCTACTTCAAGAAACAAGAAAAATCCCAAATAGACAATCTATGCTCACATCTAAAGAAACCAGGAAAGGAAGAAAAAATGAAGCCCAAAGTTAATAGAAGGAAGAAAATAATAAATATCAGAGCAGATATAAATGAAGTACAGACTAAATAGATAGTAGAAAAGATCAATGAAGCAAGCTGGTTCTTTGAGAATATAAACAAAACTGATAAACTTGTTAGCTACACTAAATCAAGAAAAAAAGAGTAAAGGCCCTTAAAATCAGAAGCTAAAGAAGAAAACCAACAGACACCACAGAAATATAACAGATTATACGATAATATTATGGACAGCTACACATCAACAAACTGAATGACCAAGAAGAGATGGATAAATTCTCAGAATCAAACAACCTTGCAAAGACTGAAAAATGATGAAGTAGAAAATCTGAATAGATCAGTCATTGGTAGGGACTGAAACAGTAACCAAAAAGCTCCCCACACCTAAAAAGTCCAGTCACTTCACAGATGAATTCTATCAAACATCCAAAGACTTAGTACCTATTCTTCTCGAACTATTCCAAATAAATAAATAAATAAATAAATAAATAAATATATATATATATATATATATATATTGACAAGAAGAGAATACTTCCTAACTCATCTTATGAGGCTGACATTACTCTGATACCAAAGCCAAACAGAGACAACACAAAAAAGAAAATTACAGGGCACTACATCTGATGACCATAGATGCAAAAATGCTCAACAAACTATTAGTGAACTGAATTCAACAACACATCAAAAAGATCATGTGCCATGATAAAATGAGATTCATTCCAAGAACACAAGGATGGTTCAACATCCACAAATCAAAGTGACACACCACATTAACAAAACAAAGGATAAAAACCATATGATCATCACAATAGATGCAGGAAAAACATTTGACAATATCTAACACACGTTTATAATAAAAACTCAATGAACTAGATATAGAGGGATGCATCTCAACATAATAAAGGCCATATATAACAAGTCCATCATACTCAATGGTGAAAAACTGAAAGCATTTCCTCTAAGATAAGAAATAAAACAACAATGCCCACTTTCACCACTCCTATTCAACATATTATTGGCAGTCCTAGCCAGAGCAATCAGGCAAGAAAGAAATAAAAGCCATCCAAGCTGGAAGAGAAGAGGTTAAACTGTCACTATCTGCAGATGAAATGACTTTATATATAGAAAATCCTAAAGACTTCAACAAAACTATTAGAAATAATAAATGAATACAGTAAAGTTGCAGGATTACAAAATCAATATACATAAATCTACTGTATTTCTAAATGCCAACAATGAGCTAGCTGAAAGAAAACTTAAGAAAACAACCCCATTTATAATTGCAAAAAACATAATAAAATACCTAGGAATAAATTTAACCAAGGAGGTGAATTATTTGCACACTGAAAATTTTAAGACATTATTGAAAGAAACTGGTATTTCATGCTCTTGGACTGGAAGAATCAACATTACCAAATGTCCTCATTACCTAAAGCAGGGAAATATTGAGGGCAGGAGGAGAAGAGGGCAACACAGTGAGAGGGTAACAGGCAGGAAGGGCAGGGATCTCCCAAGGAAGAAAATAGGCTGCAAGTGTCAGACACTTTTTATCTCTCTCTTAAGCAGCAGAAGGAAACAAAATACAAGTGTTGGATTTTTTTCCCCTTCTCTACACAGGTTTCTTTTAAAATTCTGTGTTGCCATAAGGACACCTGGTTTCACTGAACTTTTCTGGAACCTTGAGCTAACCAATGCATTTTTCTTATGGAAAATGTTTTTCTTAAGCTATGTTAATAAACTATGTATTTACCCTAGACTCTGTCTTCAAGTTGGTTCTGCCTAAGACTCAGAAGTGACTTGACAAACCAGTATGTTTTACTCATGCAAATATTCTCTTAAGTTATGTTAATGAGACTATGTATTTGCTTGCAAACCTGCCTTTCTTCAAGATTCATATCAATCATTTTATGGCCCACGGCAATCCATCTTGTGCCAATGTTATCCCAATGCATGTTGTGGGTGAGAGGCCTGGTGCCAGTCTCTGAGTTTTGAGACATTTCCTTTCTCTAATTACCAGCCTGCTAGTAGCTATATAACATCTGGCTAAAGACTAGCAGAGGGGCACTCTTTCTGCCCCCTTCCGATGTCTATGTCAGAAGTTTTCTCTATTTTACACTTTAATAAAACTTTATTACACAAAAGCACTGGGTGATCAAACGTTGTCACTGGCCCCAGATTGAATTCTTCTCCTCTGGAGCCCAAGAATCCTGGCATCTTTCACAGCTCTGAAACAACCTTTCAACAGGATGAGATGGTTGTGTTAGGGGAAGCACACTGGCTAAAACCGCCCACCCTGGCCAGGCTCTTTAATAACCAGACACATGAGTTGTTTTATGACAGGAGATCCTGGTAAGGAATACGGAACTAATAAGCCACCACCAACCGGAAGAGTTTGGGAAAGGTCAAAAGGAGACACCACATGTCCATCCACTTCCCAGAATCCCTCTCACTAGCATCCATCTTGGCTGAGTGATGCATGCATCATCAGGAAAGACTCTGAATTAGAATGATTGGCCAAAGACAACGTGGAAACTAATCTCATCACCATAAAACCCGAGACTGCGAGCCAGGTGGCAGAGCTGTTCTCCTGGGTTCCCTTACCCTACTGCTCTCCACCCAGGTGCCCTTTCCCAGTAAAATCTCTTGCTTTGTCAGCACGTGTCTCCTCGGACGATTCTTTTCTGAGTGTTAGACAAGAGTCCACTCTTGAGGCCCTGAAGGGGGGGTCTCCCCCTTCCTACAACAGTTGTATGGCATCACTGACTCAATGGACATGAGTTTGAGCAAACTCCAGGAGATAGTGAAGGACAAGGAAGCCTAGTGTGCTACAGTCCATGGGCTCACAAAGAGTCAGGCATGACTTAGCAACTGAACAAAATCAAATAACAAGTGTTGGAAAGATGTGGGAAAAAAAGAGAACCTTCATAAACTGTTAGTGGAAACATAAATTGGTATAGCCACTATGGAAGACAGTATGGAGATTCCTCATATATGATCCAGGTAGTCCACTTCTGTCTATTTATCCAAAGAATATGAAAACACTAATTCAAAAAGATACCTACACCCTTAGGTTCGTTTCAGCATTATTTACAATAGCCAAGATATGGAAACAACCTAGTATCCATTAACAAATGACTAGATAAAGAAGATATGAAATATATATATGTATATCCTAAGTGAAATAAATCAGATAGGGAAAGGAAAATATCATGTGATGTTACTTATATGTGGAACATATAAAACCAATAAAGAATAAAATAATGAACAAGCCAAACTAAACAAAAAACAGACATGTAGACACAGAGATTAAGAGTACTTGTTCCTGGAGAGGAAGGGTAAAATGGGCAAAGGGGATCAACTGTATGGTGATGAATGGAAAATAAACTGTTGGTGATGAGCACACTGTAGCATACACAGAAGTAGAACTATAATGTTGCAAATATAAAATATATAATGCTACAAATTGATATTAGTTCAATAAAAAATAAAATATGAAGTAAAAAATATATATTTTATATATTTTCAATATAACTTTAAAAAGAATCATAATAGAATTTGCTTTGGTACAAAAGGAGGCTTATAAAAATTCACAGAATGCTTGAAATGATAACATTTTTAAATGTGTGAGGGAATAATACAAAGAATAAAATAAAAATATCATATATTTCTTCATATTCATTTGTATGTTATAAAACTTTTCAGAGTGAGAAAATATTTTTGTAGACTAAATTTTTATAGAATTTTCATAGTCTTGATCACCTTTTTTGGTAAACAGTTCAGATATTATTAACATGTTAAATATGATAAAATTCAGACTTGCAGAGATTAGAGGTTAGTTTATCCAAAGTCATATATCTAGTTTAAAAGCAAAATGAAAAAAAAAATAAGGCAAAATGAAGTCATGATTTCAAGTTTATGATTTTGGTGTTCTTTCCAAAATACTAGTGTTTTTATTATGTCACATACTGAGATAACTCATATTTGAGACGTCCAATTTCTAATGAACTAGATAGAAGTTTACAAAAGCATTTTTCACATAGATTTTGCATTTAAAAAGCCATCTCAGATTACTGTATAACACTATGTTAAGAAGATACTTATCAAGGCTGTGCTATCTCTAAATGATTACATCTACCATCACACTAAAACTTCCTCTTATTCCCTTTGCCTCTAAGAGCATTAAACTACTCCCTGTGCTCTCAGTCTGGCACACTGATGCCTTGGGGTTATTATGTGAGACAGAGGTAGATATTTGGCAGCTTTTCCTGGCACTCAACTAATAACTGTTCACTTCTATCAGCATATTGCTAGGCTCTCTTCTCAACTGTCAAACTTTCTCTAGTGCAAATTTCTCATTAGGATAATTCCTATTATTTCTAATTCCTATTATTTCTTTCTAACCTTCTTTTCTACTGGTTTCATCTCTTTCTTATATTCTCCTTTGCCTGTTGCCTGTTGCTGTTTTCCTGTGCTTATCGGCCTTTGTGTAGATAAAGATCTTTTAAAGGTATGGCCAAAAAATGACACACACATTATAACTACTATTTGAAAAACTGACCAACTGGAAGATAAATCAGTATTATCTTTAGATATTTGTGTTTTCTAGGTTTTATTTATTTAGAAATTCAAGGACTGTGTAAGACTTTTGATAGGAAGGATTCTTTCTCCATTTTTCACCAGCCTGAGCATTCAGGAAAAGAGCTGAATAGCGTGGGATTTCTCTATTAACAAAACATAATGAAATCCGGAGAAAATGACAATCATTACCATCTTATCTATAAGGAGATCGATTTCAGATATTCAGTTAATCTTTTTATCATTACATGACTATACCATAACTAGATTTACTACATCTAAACAATTAAAGCTCTGGGAATGTAAAATCTTGGGCATAACAATAAAACTAAAAATGGAAATGCTATTGCATAAGTCTTTACCTGAGGTGAGAATAGTACCATCTGAATCATTTAATCATTTAACTATTCAAAAGTGAAGGCCACATTGAGGTTAAGAACACTAAGACAAATTTGCTATTGGTTAATCATAAAGCCATTCATCACATTCTTCAAATCTAAAGCAATTACAAGCTGTGGTATGGCAAATGGATTTAGCCGAAGAGATTATGTCAGAATAGTACTTTAAAGAAGATGACTAATGAAAAAGGCTAAAGGAAATAATGAACTCTCAACAATAATTATTATGCAATTGATTTATCGAAAGCCTATTTCTTCATGCAAGAACTGGTGAAACTTCCCAAAGTAATTTTAAATTATGCCAAACAGATTTAGTATTGTTTATCCAGTACAGAACTAATACTAAATAAAATTAAACAGAAATGTAGAAAATCAGTATTTTTGAATTTCAGTCTGCTTAGCTTATTTACACATGGCATCAGAAACAAGTGAATACTTTAGCCACTCAGGCTACTTTAGAAGCCCCAAACCACAGCTATTTGAATTCCAGTGTCACTCACTACAAAGCAACACAGAAATCGCTCTGTGGGGGGGCTCAGGCTTCATATCTAGAACCTTCAGCAAGTCAAAAAAATCAAAACACTATCAAAACCAAGCCTGGAAAGTAAAGCTGTTTTTATTATAAAATGGTACACCACAGATATTAAAAGGATCTCAAACAGTAAGGTTGAAAACTCTTTAAAAGCAAATCTCATTAAAAAATACAAAATAATATTTTAAAAATTACTGTTCAAAGTAACCAGGAGATTAAAAATAAGAGAAAATTATCAGAGAATGATATCTGAAACCATACCAATTATTTAGAAATTGAGTGTACCCTTCTACAGATACACCAAAAGGTTTTTTTGATATATACACAGAATAAAAATACCAAAGAACTAGTCATATCCGACTCTCTGCAACCCCATGGACTGTAGCCTGCCTGGCAGCCTACGGTACACTCCATGGAATTCTCCAGGCAAGAATACTGGAGTAGGCTGCCATTCCCTTCTCCAGGGGATCTTCCCGACCAAGAGACTGAACCTGGGTTTGCCACATTGCAGGCAGATTCTTTACCACCACCATGGAAGTTCCCCAAATAAGAGAAAATTACCAGAGAACGATATCTGAAAACATACTAATTATTTAGAAATTTAGTGTCCCCTTCAACGACACACCAAAAGGATTTTTCAACATATACATAGAATAAAAATACTGAAGAACTAAGGACACATTAAATACTATCTAAATCTGCTCAGGCTGCCACGACAAAATACCACAAACTGGGTGAAATTTATTTTCTCATCATTCTAAAGGCTGGAAAGTCCAATCAAGGTCCCATAGGATTTGGTTTCTGGTGACAGCTCCCTTCTGGTTTTCAGATAGCTACTGTAGCCTCACATGTGGGGGATGGGAAGAAGAGAGGGAGAGAGATCCCCTTCTCTTCTTATAAGGCTAGAGTCCTATTGGATTAAGGCCCCATTCATATAGATATCATTTAATCTTCAGTTCAGTTCAGTCGCTCAGTCGTGTCTGACACTTTGCGAAGCCATGAATCACAGCATGCCAGGCCTCCCTGTCCATCACCAACTCCTGGAGTTTACCCAAACTCATGTCCATTGAGTTGGTGATGCCATCTAACCATCTCATCCTCTGTCATCCCCTTCTCCTGCTTTCAATCTTTCTCAACATCAGGTCTTTTCAAATGAGTCAGCTCTTCGCATCAGGTGGCCAAAATATTGGAGTTTAGCTTCAACATCAGTCCTTCCAATGAACACCTTAGTGAAGTGTTAGTCACTCAGTAGTGTTCGACTCTTTGCAAGTCCATGGACTGTAACTCACCAGGCTCCTCTGTCCATGGAATTCTTCAGCCAAGAATACTGGAGTGGCTTGCCATGCCCTCCTCCAGGAGATCTTCCCAACTCAAGGATCGAACCCTGGTTTCCTGCATTGCAGGCTGATTCTTTACCATCTGAGCCACTAGAGAAGCCCTTAATCACCCCCTAAAAATCCGTTTCCAGATGGCTACATCAGGGGGTTAGGGCTTCAACATATGTAATTTTAGAGGGACACAAATCAGTCCATAGCAAATATAAAAATAACAAATATAAACATACATAAACAAATGAACCTTGCTAAGCCCAAAATAGAGGGCAAGTGGCTGAAAAGCACAATCTCATATATCAGTACTCCAAAGCATATAAGCTTAACAGTTAGATAAATTTATCAAGATTTCTTTAAGACTTGTTTCATTTTCACAGAAAGAAAAACTAAAAATCAGAAAAGGTACTATGAGATGGAAAGCAGATCTTAATCATTACCTAGCACATTTGTTTCAACATATAAATATACTTCCCATTCTTTTCCAGCCTTAAAACAAACCAAAAAACATTTTTTCAAATATAGATCCCTTTTGGCTAGACAGTATCTTCTTTTCTTCACAGCCTTCGCTTTCTCTACTACTCAAGTCTAAGAGAACTGCAAATTAGCTTATTCTTCTAAAATGAAATTGAAATGCTTCTGCACTCAGTGACTGCAGTAGAGTCAGAAAGGGATAAAGTAGCTGGTCCAAGACTGACGTCAACTTTCTTATTCAAAATGCAGTACTGCTGAAAGAACACCACAGATGCCCAAGGGGCCATAAGATGCATAAGTTAGGGCTGCTGGCATAGGTATGAACAGTTAAAGAGTTCTAAGAGTCAAATACTGCTAAAATTTTTTCAGAAAAAAAGTCCTAAAGTCTCAAATAAAACTAGAAAAAGGAACAATGACAAAGAAACAGAAACAAACTGCAGTAAGCAGGAAAAAAAAGAGAGTTTTTCCTATCTAGTATGTAGGTACCACACAAGAGAGTCATAAAAGTGAAGGTCACATATATTACATGGCATCAGAAATAGAGGGCTTAAATGTCAAAACTAAGAATACACATTTGATACGTTAGGCCATAAGAACCCAAGGCAAGTTATTAAAAAGCCAAATGATGTAATAAAAATAGTCCTTAAGAAAGATTAATCTGGCAACAGTGATGAAGTCAATCAAAGGACAGCAGAAGATAACGGAGATGGGCAAAAGGATACTACACAAGAATGCAGCGATGTGTCGGTGAAAACAGCCAAAGACAATCACAACTTCTTTATCCACATATACAATGTAATATTACTCAGCTATAAAAAGAACAAAATAATGCCATTTGCAGCATCATGGATGAACCTAGAAATTCTTATACTGTGTGAAGTCAAACAAATATCATATGATATTGCTTATATGTGGAATCTTAAAAAAGACTAGAAATGAACTTATCTCCAAAAGAAAAATAGAGTTATAGATGTAAAAAATAAACCTATGGTTATGGGGTGGGGTTGGGGGATGGGGTAGGGATAAACTGGAAGATTGACATTGACATATACACACTGCTATATACAGACAACTGGGACTTCCCTGGTGATCCAGTGGTTAAGAATCTGCCTTGCAACACAGGAGATGCAGGCTCAATTCTCAGTCAGCGAGCTAGAACCCCACATGCTGCAGAGCGGCTGAACCCTTGCACCACAACTGTTGAGCCAGTGTTCTCTAGAGCCCATGTGCCACAACTGGAGAGCCTTTGCATTGTTCCTACTCAGCCCATGCACCACAGCTAGAGAGTCTGTGCACCTGCAACAAAATATCCCACAGGATGCAACGAATATCCCACCTGCCACAACTAAGACCTGGTGCAGCCAAGTAAATTTATATATATACTTTAAAAAAAAAACAGATAACTACTAAGGAGCTACTGTATACCACAGAGAACTCAACTCAATACTCTATAATGGCCTATATAGGAAAAGAAGCTAGAATAGAGTGGATGACAGATTTGATTCGCTATACACCTGAAACTAACACAATACTGCATATCAATTATACCCTAACAAAATTTTTTTTAAAAGACAGTGGGTTAAGAGTAATATTTCAGAGGGAAAATGATAAAGACTTGGTGACTGTATCAGTTCAGTTCAGTTCAGTCACTCAGTCGTGTCCGACTCTTTGTGACCCCATGAAACACAGCATGCCAGGCCTCCCTGTCCATCACCAATTCCCTGAGTCCACCCAAACCCAATCCATCAAGTTGGTGATGCCATCCAGCCATCTCATCCTCTGTCGTCCCCTCCTCCTCCTGCCCTCAATCTTTCCCAGCATCAGGGTCTTTTCCTATGAGTCATCTCTTTGCATCAGGTGGCCAAAGTATTGGAGTTTCAGCTTCAACATCAGTCCTTCCAATGGACACCTTGGACTGATCTGCTTTAGGATGGACTGGTTGGATCTCCTTGCAGTCCAAGGGACTCTCAAGAGTCTTCTACAACACCACAGTTCAAAAGCATCAATTCTTGGCACTCAGCTTTCTTCACCGTCCAACTCTCACATCCATACATGACCACTGGAAAAACCATAGCCTTGACTAGACAGACCTTTGTTGGCCAAGTGATGTCTCTGCTTTTTAATATGCTATCTAGGTTGGTCATAACCTTCCTTCCAAGGAGTAAGTATCTTTTAATTTCATGGCTGCAATCACAATCTGCAGTGATTATAGAGCCCCCCAAAATAAAGTCTCACACTGTTTCCACTGTTTCCCCATCTATCTGCCATGAAGTGATGGGACTGGATGCCATGATCTTAGTTTTCTGAATGTTGAGCTTTAAGCCAACTTTTTCACTCTCCTCTTTCACTTTCATCAAGAGGCTCTTTAGGTCTTCTTCACTTTCTGCCATAAGGGTGGTGTCATCTGCACATCTGAGGTTACTGATATTTCTCCCGGCAATCCTGATTCCAGCTTGTGCTTCCTCCAGCCCAGCGTTTCTCATGATGTACTCTGCATAGAAGTTAAATAAGCAGGGTGACAATATACAGCCTTGACGTACTCCTTTTCCTGTTTGGAACCGGTCTGTTGTTCCATGTCCAGTTCTAACTGTTGCTTCCTGACCTGCATACAGGTTTCTCAAGAGACAGGTCAGGTGGTCTGGTATTCCCATCTCTTTCAGAATTTTCCACAGTTTATTGTGATCCACACAGTGAAAGGCTTTGGCATAGTCAATAAAGCAGAAATAGATGTTTTTCTGGAATTCTCTTGCTTTTTCGATGATCCATCGGATGTTGGCAATTTGATCTCTGGTTCCTCAGCCTTTTCTAAAACCAGCTTGAACATCTGGAAGTTCATGGTTCACGTACTGCTGAAACCTGGCTTGGAGAATTTTAACCATTACTTTACTAGCGTGGAGGTGCTACCCTGGGCCGGAGGTCAGGGATGGTGGCTGAGAGGAGCTACTGCATCCGAGGTAAGGGGCAGTGGCTGCGCTTTGTTGGAGCAGCCGTGAAGAGAGACCCCGCGTCCAAAGTAAGAGAAACCCAGGTGACTGTATAGAAGAGCCAAAATACAAGTGAATCTCAGGAACATCCCACATATCTGGATTTCTGGATAATTAGGTTACACTCTAGTAAGTACTCCGCCAGCCCCCTGCCATTTTTTTAAATCAACTTTGGATAAAAAGCACTGTAAAATATATTACAATTTTTTAAAATAAAATTTTGCTTTAACTATAAAGCAGGCTAGAAAAGTAAGGCCTATTGATATTTGCATTGTTCAAAAGATATTTCCTGTCATTAAGATTTTACTCTTAACCCTGCAATGGGCTGTATCTTTGTAAAAATAAGGAAAAGAGCATTGGATTCACCTATGTTAACCAAGTTATTGTGAAGATTAAAATGTGTAAGTTTCAGTGCTCTGTAAATAGAAAAGTGAAAGTGAATTCGCTTAGTCGTGTCCAACTCTTTGTGACCCCATGGACTGTAGCCTGCCAGGCTTCTCTGTCCATGGGATTTTTCAGGTAAGAGTACTGGAGTGGGTTGCCATTTCCTTCTCCAGGGGATCTTCTCGACCCAGGGATCGAACCTGGGTCTCCCGCATTGCGGGCAGATGCTGTACCCTCTGAGTCACCTGGGAAACCCATACACAAATGTAAGACATCTTACTAATAGAAGTACTGCTGCTGCTGCTGCTGCTGAGTTGCTTCAGTCGTGTCCGACTCTGTGCGACCCTATAGACGGCAGCCCACCAGGCTCTGCCATCCCTAGGATTCTCCAGGCAAGAATACTGAAGTGGGTTGCCATTTCCTTCTCCAGTGCATGAAAGGGAAAAGTGAAAGTGAAGTCGCTCAGTCATGTCCGACTCTTAGCAACCCCATGGACTGTAGCCTACCAGGCTCCTCTGTCCATGGGATTTTCCAGGCAAGAGTACTGGAGTGGGGTGCCATTGCCTTCTCCGACTAGACATACATAAAAAAAGCAATGGGATAAAAACAATTTGTCATTATTTTGATGCCTCAGAATCATCACTACGAATGTTAAGCAGTGTGCTGCATTTCATACAGGATGGTCTTGAGATACATCTAGGTGGGGAGTTCTGGATTGCTGTACATTTTCAGTTTTTATATGGTTTTTAATAATTTTAATAGCTAACTCTGTCAGCTTCAATATCCTCACTATAGCTTCTTTCCCTACTTCTAATCTTCCGCTTCTAATGGACTTATAAACTAGATCTCAGACAATGAGTTTAATATTATACATGTGATAGCTTCAAGAATTTTCATGTGAGAAAAGTGCATTATTTAGGGGACCAGAGCAGGTAAGGAGTACTTCTTTTTACTTTCATCTTGGATGAGAGCAGAAAAGTAATGGGTAAATAAAACTCACTACCACAGAGTAACTTAAACTCTAAAGGCTTACTGAAATGAAGTATATGGATACAATTTTATCTAGTTTTCTTACTTTCTGCAAACATTTATCATCAATTTCTCCCTTCAGTTAGCATTAATATCTAAGTATTTTTAAGAGAACAAAATAATATTTAAGAACAGCTAAGGCAACAGTACTACTAGTAATAGCTAGTTCTTTCCTTAAGCATGCTTATTTCTTCTTAACACAACGGTAAAGGGTTATTTAATCTGTTATTATGATTTACAATGACAATATTATCCTGAAAATATACAATAATAATGGTCCAAAACCTGCTAAAGTTATAAAGCATCACACAGCAAATAAAACAGCCCCCCAAAGTACAACTTACACAGTATTAGAGATAGTTATTAGATTAGTAAAGCAACATTGTCTAGGGCTTGCTAAATGGAATTAACTGACTTTATCCAAGTACACCAAATAAGTCCTATCACCATAATTCAATTTGTAAACATAAAAAAAAAAACAATATTTATTCAAAAGGCCAAGATTCATCAAAGCTGATAAGGTGTCGGGCAACATACTTTGCTATATTCATATGCCACAACCACACTGCCAGGCACCAAAATACCCTCTCCTCTGCCTATAGGCATCTTCACTAAGTTTACATTTTTAATTCTCCCCAAACTGCTTCTAAGACTGGAGAATCTCCTGCCTTTTCTTATGAAGGATCAGAAATTTTAATTAGAAAAAGACTAACCCTTTCTTTTGAAGTTCATTTCCTTTCTCATGAAACTTATTTCTATTTATTATACTACCCTGCCTACCCACCCAAGACCACTGCACCCAGATCTGTGATAGAACTTTCTACAGTATGGTTGTTACTCTTGGCAAAAGTCTATCAGATCATGGTAGTCTGGCTCATGTACCAGAGATGTATATAGTTAAATAGAAAGCTTTGAATACCTCTGAAATATTACTGCTATTCAAACAAATGATTTCTTTTTATATAATTAGATGAAATTCTTGTGAGTTTTCTCTAGCCTAATTTCAGCACAGATATACTAAGACCTTTGGCTCACTCTAAAACCTTCCTCAAAAAGGTTAACGTTGGTTCCTTTAAAACGCTTTCTTCCCAGAGCAAGGTTTCTAGAATGACCTCTGACACAGTGGGCTCAAGGATCTAAGCTCTAAGGACCTCTAAACCTCTTCAACTGACTGACCCTCAGAGATAAGGGGACAGATCAGAAGGAGAAGGAAACAAACATTTCTGTCAGTCTGGTTTCCGGGAGAGGAAAGTAAAACCTGGTTTGCCCTTGATAAGCACCCAGCTGGTATAAATGAGACAGAAAGATTTCCTCCTTCATAGAAACAGAAGACAAAGCAGATCAATTTCACTCTCTTAAAAAAGTGAAAGTGTTAGTCGCTCAGTTGTGTCTGAGTCTCTGGGACCCCGAGGACTGTAGCCCGCCAGGCTCCTCTGTCCATGGAATTCTTCAGGCAAAGATACTAAAGTGGGTAGCCATTACCTTCTCCAGGGACTCTTCCTGGCCCAGGGACTGAACCCAGGTCTCCTGCATTGCAGGAAGACTGTTTACTCTCTGAGCCACCAGGGAAGTCCTTTCACTCTCCTACTGGGCCTCTAAGCAGCCTAAGCATCTGCTTAACCTAATGAAAACCATCAAAACCCCACTGAAGAAAGGAAGAGTTGAAAAACAAAGGAGCTAGTGAACTCATTCCTCATCTAAATTAATCATAGTAACAAGGAGAATTGCTATCTTTTTTTCAGTATTCCAAAGTAAGAAACACTGCTAGATTCTTTACACACATAAAGAAGCTACCAAATTTCAACAAGCCAGCAAAATAAGGCATTATTAGCTATCCGTATATTATAGATGAAAAAACACTCGGAAAAGTTCAGTAGCTTTCCCAAGAACAGACAGCTCATCAGTACTAAAACAATTTTGACTCTAAAGCCCGTTGTGCTTTCTTGTCTGTCACTTCCCTTGCTCTGTCAGTTAAAAGAGGGAAGTCAGCAAACATCAGACTTCACTTTCCTTCTGTAAGCTTTTGATACCATCCTAACCTGAGACATATATTCTGGAATTACAATCAACTCAAATATTAATCAACTTTTATAATGGCTACATCCTCTGTGTCTTACACTATTACACACTAACATGTTTCAGAATTATTCCTATTGGACATATTATTCTGTCCCTTTCAGATTTACCTCCCTATTCATACACACTTAGTTAGGGAAAAATCTACTAGGTTCATCAGATTGCTAGACTTTGTAAATGGCATATTCATTTACATAGCTAATTTCTCAGAAAACAAGTTTTCTTTGTTCAAAGACTGAAAACTATTAAGAATGTTTATGTTTTAGTATTAAATTCTCTAATTAGCTTAAGAACAAATCCTTCAAAAGCTTGATCCAAATGCAAACATGTAAAATATGTTCACTCTTTTCTACTAAGGGACTGCTCTGGGTTCATATAATTAATTATAAATCCTATTATTAGGACTTTTACAACAAAAGAACCCCATAAATTAGGATAACACATCATTAAAATGCCAAAAATCAGAATCCATATAGTTCCTCATGCAGAAACAGGCTTTAAAATAATTTGAAATTATCTCATTTCATGTATGTGAGTCTGAATCATTCATGTATGATAGGTAAATGTATCTGTAGTTAAAATTACATTGTTTTAAATTATATCCTTGTTTTATGTTTCTAAGTTTTACAGAGTTTTATGTACAGTAAAATCATCTATATTAACCTTTGACAGGTTTATCCTGGTAAAGGAGATTCATACCTGAGCCATCTACTTGGGAAAAAAGACATGGATCTCACTGTTTTTTAATCTTATCTTCCTTTCTCTTTTCTTTGACAAGTTCCACAAATACCACTTATCTTTAGGTGATTCAAAAAAAATCTTAAACCAATTACACTAACTAAACTATTTTAATTTTTGAACATGGTCTAACATTTACTCCAATCTTCACTCACAGTAATAATACTCAAGTCAAATCTTTTTATATCAAAATAGGTCTAACTATGACTCATGTCTAAGTCTTTGACTGTATCTTCCTTTACTTTTTAATCTTACAATTTAGATCGGAGTAAGCAAACTTTTCTGTAAAGGGTTAGATAGTAAATATTTTAGGCTATTCTGGCCACAAGATCTTTATTGCAACTGTACCACTTGCAGCTGCAGTGCAAGAACAGCCATGGAAGATATATAAATGAATGTGTGTGGCTGCACTTAGTTGGCACCTGACAGATTTGGCCCATGGCAGTGGGCTGACCTATGTGCTAAGAAAAAAAGGAAATACTGTGTCACTACAATCACCTGAGGGTATCTTAATATTCAGTCTGACAGAAGAAATCATTCTGTCCCTAATCATGCTGAATGTCGACTGCTTCAATCCTACATACAATTAATCTTGACCCAGACAGTGCTAATTGTAATAGTCCACCAAAGTTAAACTGTGCTTTACCATATAGCCACACATTTTTTTTGTTAGGCTAGCACCAGATAAACAAGGTCCCATTCTACCTGTAGCCAGGCTTTCTAAATTGTCTGCGACCTCTTTCGTCTCTCATCTTATTTCTCAGCCCCAATTCCACTGGACACAATACTATTTTTTTCCTCCCAGGAAGATCAAGGTATCACCACCTCCTCCATATACAAAAAGTGATTTCAGTCTCCCCTACTTCTGCTACCAGAGTTGAAGGCTGACTTCATTTCCAACCCCGTTCCCTGCTGCCTCCCACTGTATAAATTGGACAAGCTGAATGTTCACTTTCTCAGCCTCCCCTGCAGATTAGCATGCCCACATGATAAAGTTCAACTTCAGCTTCTTCAGTGTTACTGGTTGGGGCATAAGCTTGGATTACCATGATATTGAATGGTTTGCCTTGGAAACGAACAGAGATCATTCTGTCATTTTTGAGACTGCATTCAAGTACTGCATTTCAGACTCTTTCGTTGACCATGATGGCTACTCCATTTCTTCTAAGGGATTCCTGCCCACAGTAGTAGATATAATGGTCATCTGAGTTAAATTCACCCATTCCAGTCCGTTTTAGTTTGCTGACTCCTAGAATGTCGACGTTCACTCTTGCCATCTCCTGTTTGACCACTTCCAATTTGCCTTGATTCATGGACCTAACATTCCAGGTTCCTATGCAATACTGCTCTTTACAGTATCGGACCTTGCTTCTATCACCAGTCACATCCACAAATGGGTATTGTTTTTGCTTTGGCTCCATCCCTTCATTCTTTCTGGAGTTATTTCTCCACTGATCTCCAGTAGCATATTGGGCACCCACCGACCTGGGGAGATCCTCTTTCAGTATCCTATCATTTTTCCTTTTCATACTGTTCATGGGGTTCTCAAGGCAAGATGTTGAAGCTGAAACTCCAATACTTTGGCCACCTCATGCGAAGAGTTGACTCACTGGAAATCACCCTGATGCTGGGAATGATTGGGGGCAGGAGGAGAAGGGGACGACAGAGGATGAGATGGCTGGATGGCATCACCGACTCGATGGACATGAGTTTGGGTAAATTCCAGGAGTTAGTGATGGACAGGGAGGCCTGGCGTGCTGCAATTCATGGGGTCGCAAAGAGTCAGACGTGACTGAGAGACTGAACTGAACTGATGATAAAGTTCAGGACAACAAATATCTCATGGACTGCTGAGTGGCAGTGTGGGGGGGAAATGCCCTGACAAAGACTGCATGTGTTCTAAAAACAAACAGGGAGTCACAACGACCAGAACGGCTTCCTTCCTCTTTTTTTCTGCCTTAATGCAAACATAATAACTGAAATTGGAGCAACCATCTTGCAACCTGGCATCCCACAATCATTAGAAGAAACTAAGAGAACTCTATAGACCCATCACTGAAAACTTTAAGCCACTACAGCAATGCCAGCGGCCACTTATCTTCGTAACTGTTACGTGCAAAGTAACAGACCTGTAAAGTGAGCTTCTCTTACACATAAAAGCACTCCTGATCTACCTGTTCTTGAAAGTGCTAGGGTCCTGAGTCACTACTCCTTTTGCAAAGTGAAAGAGCTGAGCAAAGTTGTAAATTCTGACTAAACAGTGCTGTTTCAATCAAGAGAAAAAAGCATCAAGATGAAAATCACCAAAGGGGGACTGCCTGAGAGCTGACAACCCAGGGCAATAGTCAATGAAAGCAAAGAGAAGGCTTAAGCTTACTCAAGTGCTGAAGAAAAAATATAACTGGAAAAGTACTCCTTTGAACTGGGGGGCCCATAAAACTAACAAATGTCCTACTCTACAAATCAAATTGGAGAATTCTGATTATATTAATCTGCAATCACACACTCCCATTGTTTGAAAAATGCAAGTTCAGATCTCAATTTTAATAGTTACTTTTTGTGCATTTTTCCCCAGTGAATTAATTTATCTTTATGCTTCTCTTTGCCTTGTTTTCACAAAGGTGTAGTCCTGTCAATATGTGATCATTTTTGACACTCAAAGAAACTACAAAATAATTATTAAAATCACATACATTATGATACTGACAATAAGAACAATGGTTCCTTCAGGAATTCACATACCCTGGCAGATTCAGGATCCTAACTCTAGGGACAGTCACTTCTCTTTTTTTGACAATGTCAGTGCAAAAACACCCAAAGATAAGCAATTCTACTCAGTCAAAACAATTTCAGCAATACACTTATTTCAACTCATATATCCCTTAAAGTACAATCCTTAAGTTAAAACTTCAGTTTTTACTTTATTTTCTTACAAATAATGCAATCATACATATTTACACTCACACACACACACACACACACACACACACACACACACACACACACACACACACCCCTCTAATTCTACACCCAATAGAATTCTCTTCCATGAAAATAGTTTGGGGGTATCATGCTGCAGTTTAAATATCTATCAGTTACAACATCTATAAGCTACAATGGATTTTTTTTAATGATATTAGAGTAGAATGCCTTAGAACTGTCAAAGCTTCAGCCAGAAAGAATACCAAAGACAAAGATGTTTTGGGCTCAATTACAGTAGTGGAACAGAATTTAATAAAGTTCCAACACTACATTTTAATGCCCAAGTTTCTTATTGTCTCTTTGAGTTGACAAATATGTGCTCCACTGTATAGCAGCAGCAGTGGAACAGCTGGACAGCTGTATCAAGCACAAAGGGAGCCACAGCACATGCTGTTAAGTGTCGTTCTGATTACCTCGAAACGGCAGCCCATGCAGATTTACACTTGGTAATAAATTAGAACAATTATTTCTCTGGAGTTTACATTTTCTTCATGAAAGAGTCAAACTTTCTGAATGTTAAAAAAGACTTTCAAAAAGGATATCTTCTCTTTCTTTGATGATCAATTCATTTTGTTCTTCCAACTGCCTGATCTTCTTCTCAAATGATTCCTGCTCAGCTTTGAGTCTTTCTTCTGTCACTTCCTTTTCCTCACTTACTCTGAAAGAAACGTAAGTGAAAAGAAAATGCCATGAGAATAAAATAAAATATGTGCCGACAGCTGTGGCTTACCAAAACTAGATTTCTTCCAGAAGTATGCTGGTTTTTTCAGGGATACTGTATGTCTTTAAAATTTCTTCTCAAATTAACCCTTCAGAAAGGAATTTTCCACACCTTTGTAATAAAATGTGTATGTGATTTTTACATTAAGAATTTTTGTAATAGTCAGAATTGTCTTAAATACAGAAAGTCCTATACATTATGGGTTCCCAATTATGATCCAGGACAGAAAAATATCTAATACAAATATTTCATCTTTTCATTATCAAATAGGCACTATTTATATTGATTTAGATTTTTTTCATACTTCTATTTAAATCCTAACAATAAAATAAACAACATATATATCACTTAAATACTTCACTAAATATGCATGGGCAATTTTACTTTTTCCTGGTACTTATACCCTGCAATCCTCAGTAGCATATAAATGATTGGACTGGAATTTTTAAATGGAATTAACATAAAAAATGTCTGCACATTTATTCTTAGTTCAAAAAGGATTATGAAGTTAAAAACACTGACCAAAAATATGTATCTTTAATGCTTAACTCTGAAAAGCATCCCAACTAAAAGAAAAAAAGACCTAAACAATAACAACATTAAAACTTAACAAAGGACAATCTTAATTTTCATGTTACTCTATAAACAGAAATGTTGGTTCTGAATTTATGTTACTGGTGATTAATTCTCCAAAAAGAGTACAACACATTTTACTCTATAAGATCACACTGGGATCTGTGTAAGTGAAATCCACAGGGAATCCAAATCTTTTCTCTGAGCATCTAAATTTATTTCCTCCCACATCTGTATTCTACCAGAACAGTTTCTGAATAACATGGACTCCACAGCCTATCCTTTGTTGCTAGATGGCGACAAGATCAATGAGATAACAGAATGAAAATTAGAATTTTGAATGTTCAAGAGTTGACTGCATCTTTGAATTCATTTGTGTGAAAGTGCATGGCATACAATGTTTAAAAAAATAGGCTTATTTTCTCTTGTTTATCATGACATTCAAATCATTTTCCCACCCCCTATCATTCACATGTTGCACACTACTAGGCTCATGAATGGGACTCAGGACCTTCTTTCTAAGAGGATAATCTCTAGTACTGATACAATTACAAGAAATCCAGAAAATTAAACAAAGAACAAATACATATATACATAGAGGATTTATATTCTGGTTTCAGGTTATCCTTCCTCTCTTGTTGCCATCTTTTTACAATGTCTTCCCTTTTCCTGTCAGTATTCTCAACCAGATTTGCACTAACATGTTTCACAGTAATTTCCCACTGCCTCTAAGTTTTTTCTAAAATTGTCAAACATTTGAATCATTAATTAATTCTATCATCCAAATCACTCCTCATCAATCTATCAACCAGTTTCTGAAATATGTTCGTAGGAAACTGTTCCAGACCTAATACACCCCCAAACTGTAAATCAGAAAACCACATATATATGGTGACTGTGGCAAAGCATGCTTATTTCTCTGAGCATCAATATTCCCCACTTGTAAGCAAAAAAGGCTAGACTAGACAATTTTAAAAATTCTTTTAAAAAAAAATTCTTTCCAGCTTGAGTTCTATAATTTCTTTCACTATAATACAAATATACTGAAATTATATATGTCCTTTACAAACATGGAGGGCATTTGCAAAGAAATAAGAAAGAAGTCATCAAACATGTGGTTGGGTACAAGGCATATAATAACTGTAATCTATGCAAAAGCCACAGTCATAGGCTGAAAGAGGCAGTGTCAAAGGATAACAGACATTGGAAACTGTAAAAATGCAAAATTTAGCATGAGGTTAATATAAAACAAAAGTGATGACTCTGTAGAATTATGCATAAAATAAAGATGAAACAGGTACTGCTATATATTGTAAGCAGAGAATAAATAAACACTCTCAAGATGAGAAAATATGTGGAAAAATCTCTCCCTTTAGATTGGTAAGATGTTGATGACAAGGCTGAAGAGGAAAATCCATAAGTAGGTAACAGAACATTTATTTTCATTTGCTATTAAAAAATATTAGCCAAATACCTACTATAGGAAAAAATAATCACAGTAACTTTACCCAGTTATGAGATATCCAAAAGGAACCTCACAATGGCCCACTGTCATTTCAATCCCATTCATAAAAGCCATTGAAATACAAGGAATGACCACAGATTTGTTTCTTCAAGAAAGCAAGGCTTCCAAGGTCATAAAAACAGTAACAAAAAGTCCACTGTCACATTGACCTAACATCAAAGAAAATTCACAAAGTATGTCTAGAGCCTGCTAGGTCAGAACATCAACCTCAACATTTACTTACTCCCTTTGTTGAACGTAAAGAAAATCCATGAAAACTACAGGGATCATTGAGGGCAAAAAATGATTGTATATATATTCCATAATGCCAGTGGCTATGATGAGCCTTCCCCAAAACTTCAAGTACTCTATCTAGAAAAACTACTCTTTTCTAAATTTAGTTTCCAGAGATGTTTGAAAATTTTGTTGCTACACTATTCAAATAGAGCTTTTTAAAAAAAATAAAATCTTTTCTCTTATGCAGTATGATCAGACTACCCATCAGTGATTATTATGTTCTGGAAGGCTATAAAATTAACAAGCTGTGTTAAGCACAAAAGGCAACACTTCTATAGGACTATCTAAAGATATGCATGGCTTCTCTGTGGCCTATTAGCATAGTTAATAAGAGCAATTATATTAATACAGTCTTTAAATGTTGAGGACTTGCCAATAAAACAAACTCAAGATTTTATATCCACTCTGAAATATGTCTTCCTGTTTATGTTCAATATTTCCCATGAGGTGTATACATGAGAAATTATCTGGTATCATGACCTACACTTTTTATCAAAACATTCTCAGATGACAAAGTAACATAAAAATACCTAATCTTCTATCTAATTTAGAGTATAGCAATAAGCTAGTTAACAAATCAAGAAACTAAATACACACAACAAAGAGAAATATTTGACTAATAGGACAGAAAAGTTAAAAACTCTGGACACGAGGATATTCCCACTGTTGGTTTGTTAATTATTTACAAGGACAATAGTCTGTTCATAAAGTAAGAAATCACCATTTCAACATTTGTTTAATGTCCCAGAGTATTTCTCAATAACATCCACAAATTGTACTCTTTTTATCTAACAAGAACAGAGAATTCACACACTTAAGAGTTGCATGGTTGGGCTGAAAACCATGCCATAAGGCCTGAATTTCTTTGAAGCCTTATGTTTTAGCTTAAACATCCCTAAATATTTTTTATTTTACTCAATAAAACAACCTTTACTGTTTTAATATAAAAAGTTTCCCCACATTCATCTATTCTTTACTTTTTAGTAAAACTAATGTTCAAGAAAGAGGTTTTATATACCCTCAGTGTTCTTCCAGGTACCCCAGGAAAGGGTACTTTCACACTAATATGAAAGACAAGGTGAAGGCAGTAAAGTTTCTAACCCAAAGAGAATTAATTAAGGCTCACACAATGGTCAAACAGATAAATTTCTTTCCCTGATTGATATCTCACATTTCAAACCAGAGAATGCTGGTTGCATTTCATAAATTCTCAGTATTAACTTAGTGGGTAAAATTTAGAGATTAGATATCCTAGATTTCATAGGATACCCAGCAGAGAGAAAGGGATATATTGTTTTTGAGCAAATGTAAATGCATGGTGAAAAAGAAGAGCTTCCATCATTAAATACATACATATACACACACATACGCATACACACACATATATATAAAAGACTGTGCTTTTCTCCTATGATCAATAACAAGTCAAGAAATGTCTGCTCCTGCTACTTCAATTCTACTTTATATTAAGAGATTATAGTCAGCAATTAGGTAGGGAAAAGATATAAAAGGTGTCTAGATTATAAAGGAAGAAGTCAAATCATTTCTATTTTATATGATATGATTTTATATAAAGAAAATCTAAAATATCCACTTAAAAACTATTAGAGCTAATAAAGGAGTTCAGTGAGGTTATAGGATAAAAGATTAATATACAAAGTCAATTACATGTTTATAGACAGGCAGCAAACAACCTCCCCAAAAATTGAGGAAAAAATTCCATGAATGTTTGCATCAAGAAAAATAAAACACAAAGGATTAAATTCAAGAGAAGAAGAAAGATGTGTCCATTGAAAACTATAAAAATATGGTAAAAAGAAATTAAACACCTAGATAAATGGAAAGACATTCCATGTTCATGACTGGAAGACTTAATATTGTTAAGATGGCAATATTCCCCACATCGATCTTCAAATTCAACTCAATCTCTATTAAAATATTAGCAGGTTTATCTTCAGAAATTGACAAGTTGATCCAATCCTAAAACTCACATAGAAATGAAAGTGACTCAGAATACCTAAAATATTCCTGAAAAAGGAGAAAAACATGGGAATTTCACACTTGCCAATTTTAAAACTTACTTCAAAACTGTAATAATCAAGAGACTGCAGTACTGTCATAAGAACAAACATATAGATGTACAGAACATAAACAAACACTTTTATAGTAAACTGAATTTTCAATCAGAGTACCAAGAAAATCGAAGAGAAAGAACTGTCTTTTCAACATGTATTATAGGCGACAACTTTCTATACACATGCAAACGAATAAAGCTGGGCCCCTATAACTCAAATTGCTTGCAAAAATTAATTCTAAATGAATTAAAGACCAAAATGTGAGAGCAAAAACTATAAACTCTTGTAAGAAAACATAGGCATAAATCTTCATGACCTTGAATTAGGCAATGGTTTCCTTGATATAACACCAAAAACGCAAGCAACAACACAAACAACAACAAAAATTAGACTTTATCAAAATTAAAAAACAATGCAAAGAATGGGACCAAATTTTTGCAAATAATATATCTGATAAAGGACTTGTAAATGGAATATATAAAGAACATTGAGAAGCCAAAAATAATAAGACAACCCAATTTGAAAGGATCTGAATAGATATGTCTTCAAAAAAGATACACAAATAGCCAAAAGACACATGGAAAGATGTTCAACACTATCAGCCATTAGGTAAGAGGACAGATGAAAATCTTCATAGATTTCTGGTGGAAATGGAAAACAGTGCAGCCACTCTGGAAAATAATCTGGCAGTTCTTCAAAAAGTTAAATAAAGAGTTACTATTTCAATCAGCATTCCTAGATATATACCCAAGAAAAACAAAATTTATGTCCACACAAAAAATTATACATATATGTTCACAGCAGCATTACCCCAAATTAGAAAGTACAAATAACCCAAATGCTATCAACAAATGAATAGATAAGTTAAATGTGGTACTGTATATGCAATTTAATATTATTTGGCAATAAACAGAAATGGGGTACCAATACATGTGCCACAGGAATAAATTTTGAAGTCATCATGCTAAGTTAAAAAAGCTAGTTTAAAAAGACTACATATTATACATATATTATCTGTATAGTCAAAGTTATGGTTTTTCCAGTAGTCATGTATGGATATGAGAGTTGGCCCATGAAGAGGGCTGCGTACTGAAGAACTGATGCTCTCAAATTGTGGTGCTGGAGAAGACTCTTGAGAGTCTGTTGGACAGCAAGGAGATCAAACCAGTCAATCCTAATGGAAATCAACCCTGAATATTCAATGGAAGGACTGATGTTGAAGCTGAAGCTCCAATACTTTGGCCACCTGATGTGAAGAGCTGACTCACTGGAGAAAACCCTGAATAGAGGGCAAGAAGAAAAGGGGCGACAGAGGATGGGACGGTTGGATGGTATCACTGACTCAGTGCACGAGTCTGAGCAAACTCAGGGAGACGGTGAAGGACAGGGAAGCCTGGCATGCTGCAGTTCATGGGGTCGCAGAGTTGGAGACGACTTAGCGACTGAACAGCAATGTATTATACAATTCTGTTTATAAGAAATACCTAGAATAGGCAGATTCACTGAGAAAAAAACTCAGTGAGTTTTGTTGTCTAAACAAACCTAGAGTGGCTGTCTAAAGCCAGCAAGGTTGGTAAGAAGTGAGAATGACTGCTAATGGGTACATGGATTCTGATATAATGAGAATGTTATAAAATTGATTTTTGTAATGACTGTACAACTCTGTGAATATACTAGGAAAAAACAGAAAAAGAAATCAGAGGAATCTAAATTGGGAATAAGTAAAACTAGATGACATGAAAATATATAGAAAATCTGAAAGACATCACCAAAAAACTACTACAAAGCATCAATGAGTTCAGTAAAGCTGCAACATACAAAAATTATATTCCCAAATATGTCACATTTCTATACACAAACAAATTTCAGAAAGAGAAAATAAGGAGAAAATCCCATTTACAACTGCATCAACAGAATTTTAAAAGCCAGGAATAAACCAACCTAAGAGGCAAAATGGGGCTTCCCTGGTGACTCAGTGGTGAAGAATTTGTCTGCCAGTACAGGAGACGTGGGTTTGATCTCTGAATCAGGACGATCCCAGGGATGTGATGTTCCCTGGGAATGGAAACCCACGCCAGTATTCTTGCCTGAGAAACCCCATGGACAGAGGGGCCTGGCAGGTTACAGTCCATGGGGTTGCAAAGAGTTGGATATGACTGAGCAACTAAAACAATAAAGTGGTTTCTGTACTCAAAAAACCGTAAGACACTGATGAAAGAAATTGAGGACAACACAAACAAATGGTAAGATATGCCATGTTTGTGGACTGGAAGAATTAATATTGTTAAAATGACTGTACTACCCAAGGCACTTTACAGATTCAATACAATCCCTATCAAAATACAGAGGGCATTTTCAAAGAACTAGAACAAACAATTTAAAAAACTATGGAAATACAAAAGACCTTGAATAGCCAAAACAATCTTGAAAAAGAATAGAGCTGGAAGCAACACACATTCTTACTGTAGACTATACTATTAATACAAAGCTACACTAATCAAAACAGAATGGGGCTCAAAGAAAAAAATACACATAGATCAATGGAATAGAATAAAGAGTCGATAAATAAACCTATGCACTTACGGTCAGTTAATCTACAACAAAGGAGGCAAGAATATACAAAGGATAAAAAACAGTCTCTTCAGTAAATGGATCTGGGAACACTAGGCAACTACATGCAAAACAAATAAATTAGAACATTTTCTAACACCATATACAAAAATAAATTCAAAATGGATTAAAGACCTAAATGTAATACTGGAGACCATAAAACTCCTAGAAGAAAATATAGCCACAACCACTTTGGCATAAATCCTAACAATACTTATGGATCTATCCTCTAAAATAAAAGAAAAAAAGCAAAAATAAACAAATGGGATCTAATTAAACTTACAAGCTTAAGCACAGCAAAGGAAACCATCCACAAAATAAAAAGGCAATCCACTGAATGGGAGAAAATATTTGCAAATGATATACCTGATAAGGGGTTAATATTCAAAATATATAAACAGCTCATACAACATCAAAAAAAACCTGATTAAAAAAAGGTCAGGAGATCTAAATAGACATTTTTCCAAAGAAGACATACAGATGGCCAAGAGGCACATAGAAAAGATTGTAAGCATTGTTGATTATCAGGGAAATGCAAATTTACGCCACAGTAAGATATCACACTTTTCAGAATGGCTATCATCGAAAAGAAAACAAGTAACAAAAGTTATCAAGGATTCAGAGAAAAGGGAACCTTCATATACTGCTGGTGGGAATGTAAATTGGTGCAGTTACTGTGAAAAATACTATGAAGGTTTCTCAAAATACTAAAAATAGAGCTAACATATAACCCAATAATCCACTTGTGGGTATATATCCAAAAAAAACCAAAAACACTAATTTGAAAAGATACCTGCACCTCAGCGTTCACTGCAGTGCCATTTACAGACGCTAAGATACGGAAGCAACTGAAGCGTCCAGAACGCATAAACAAGACACGGCAAATACGTATGAAAGAAGTGAAAGTGGTAGTCTATGTATCACTTGACTATCAAAATGGAACACTATTCAGACATAAAAAAAATGTAACTTTGCATTTGCAACAACATAAATAGATTTGGAAGATATTATTCTAAGTGAAATAAACCAGAAAATGACAAATATGTATGATATCACCTTACTTGTGGAATCTAAAAAATAAAACACTAGAGAATATAGCAAAAAAGAGCAAGACTCACAAATATACAGAACAAACTAATGGTTACCAATGAGGAAAGGGAAGGGGATACGTAAGGGAGGAAGGGCAAGCAAGGGGTAAAGGATTTAGAAATACAAACTACTACTTTTAAAATAAATAAGCCACAAAGATATACTGCACAACACAAGGAATTATAGGTAATGTATCATAATGCAATAAATAGAATATAACCATTAAAATTGTGAATTACTATGTTGTACTTTTGAAACATACAATATTGTACAGACAATACCTCAATTTTCAAAAGTGAAAAAATGGAAAATCTTGAAAAGAATCAGGATTTCCCTCATGGTCCAGTGGTTAAGAATCCACTTGCCCCTGAATTCAGGGGATATGGGTTCGATTTCTGGTCCGGTAAGACTCCACATGCCATGGGTCAACTAAGCCCAAGCACCACAACTACCGAGTACGTGCTCTAGAGCCCACAAGCTGCAACTGCTGTGCCTATGTACTGCAGCTCCTGAACCCCGTGCACCTAGAGCTCGAGCTCCGCAACAAGAGACGTCATCGTAATGAGAAGCCCACGCATCACAACAAAGAGTAACCCATGCTCACTACAATTAGAGAAAGCCTGCACACTGCAGTGAAGATCCAGCACAACCAAAAATTAAACAAGCAATTAATTAAAAAGAGAGTTTGACTTTAAAAAAATAAGAGAATTGAACTCCATATTCTATTCCTATTAAGGAATGACTTTCTTTTCCTTTAAGTATAAGTGGTTAAAGACTCTAGGTGAAATAAGAAATCTGAGATAAAAGGTAGAAGACATGATTTCTCCTAAAATTAATATAAAAGTTAAGACATCAAAAATGGAAATGACAAAAATGAATCTGAATACAAGATGAAAGATTAGGTGGAGAGAAAATTAATAAAAATTCATGTTTTAAAAGACCTAAAACACATTTTCCAAGGAACAAAGCATAAGAGGCAGTATGATACATAACAGAATAAAGGAGAAATCTTACATGATCATCTCTAAATGCAAAAAAGGCATAAAAACTCTTCTATAATTTAGGAACTAAAGGAATTTCTTCAGTCTAATAAGGAATACCCATAAAAAACCATATCTGTTGTTGTTCAGTTGCTAAGTCACGTCCGACTCTTTGCGACCTCATGAACTGCAGCACACCAGGCTTCCCTGTCCTTCATTATCTCCTGGAGTTTGCTCAAACTCAAGTCCATTGAGTCAGTGATGCTATCTAATCATCTCATCTTCTGCTGCCCCCTTCTTCTTATGCCTTCAATCTTTCCCAGCATCAGGGCCTTTTCCAGTCACTCAGCTCTTCTCATCAGGTGGCCAAAGTATTAGAGCTTCAGCATCGGTCCTTCCAATGAATATTCAGGGTTGATTTCTGTTAGGATTGACTGGTTTGATCTCCTTGCAGTCAAAGGGACTCTCAAGAGTCTTCTACAGTACCACAATTTGAAAGCATCAAATCTTCGGCACTCAGCCTTCTTTATGGTCCAACTCTCACATCTGTACATGACTACTGGATAAACAAGTATAATACAGTATAGTATAGTTCTGTGTATTCTTGTCACCTCTTCTTAATCTCTTCTACTTCTGTTAGGTCCTTGCCATTTCTGTCCTTGATTGTGCCCATCTTTGCATGAAATGTTCCCTTGGTATCTCCAATTTTCCTAAAGAGATCTCTAGTCTTTCCCATTCTATTGTTTTCCTCTATTTCCTTGCATTGTTCACTTAAAAAGGTTTTTGTATCTCTCTTCGAAATTTTATAGAACTCTGCATTCAGTTGGGTATATCTTTCCCTTTCTTCTTTGCGTTTTCTCTTTTCTCATATATCATATCATATATACATATGTATATGTACAAAATACGTATATATATATATATATACACACACACACACATATATACATATATCATCTCATACATACATATCTGTAAGGATGAAAAAAACCCACTTTGTCCCCTTCCTTGTACTTCAGGAATAAGTCAGGAGTGTCAACTATTACTACCTCTGTTCAATAATGACTAGAGGTCGTAGCCAGTGCAATAATGAAAGAAAATAAAATAAAATGCATACAGATTGGGAACAGGTAAAATTTTATGTGTCAGTGACATGATTGTATATGTAAAAATATTAAGGAATCACAGAAAATACATTAGAACAAGTAAATTTAGGAAAATCACAATGTTACTGTGGTAGCCAGCCTCTAAAATGGGTCCCAGCAATCCCTGCCTCTTGCTATTCTTTAATTCTCTCCCCTTGAGAATGGGCTGACCTAGTGACTATCAAAATTGGCTAAATATAACTTCTGAAATTAGGTTAACAAAATATAGGGACTTTTGTTTTTGATTACTTTGGCTGACTCTGATAGGAGCCAGTTGCCAAGTTGCAATCTACCATATGAAAAGGCCCTTGAAAAAAAAAACTAAGAGAGGCCTCTAGAAACTCAGACCCAAGAAGACATACCTGGAAACTGTAGAAAGAGAAAGTACTACATGTGATGGCAGAAAGTTTATCAACATCCTTAGAAATAGGGAAAGGAGGAAATGTGCTTAATAAACTGAGTAACTGATCTACCTAAGGAGACTTCCAAGTAAAGTGTTGAAAGTGCTGGCTGGTTTCTTCCTTGTGTTTACAGTAAATTGGGAGGAGAGAGAGAGAGAAGTTGAAGGAAAGGCTATTTAAACAAAAATGAGGCAGGATTTTCATAGTTTCAAAAATGCTCAGCCTCTCCAGAGAGCAAAACTGCTAAAATTAAATGTTTTCTTAGTAGACTGAAAAACCAGGACACTGACAAGAAAAACAAGCTCTGGAGATACAGCCAAGGTAATAACTTCTGTTTAAGACCTCAGAAAGATCAAAGTTGATGCCTCAACAGAGTCAAACAAAAAGCACTTTAAAGAGATTAAGACTGGTTCTCACAAATCCTCTCAAACAACAGGGCCTCTAGGAAGCTTACTAGTATTCTAAACTGCTAAAAATTTTATGATTATGTTAGGCAGTCATAGATAACTAATACAGATTTTTACATATTAATCAGTCATTTTAAATGTCTAAGATCATTCCACCTGCATCTGCTTCTTCTGTTGCTTTATCTCTTTCCAACATGTTGTTTTACCTTGCCTTTTCACATATTCACAGTTTTATTGGTATCTGGATATCCTCAATAGGACAGTAGAGACTCAGGCAAATAATCTCTATGCTTGGTAATGGGCAGACTTTTCCTTTGGCTAGGTGTTTAGCATAAGGGTTATGTTTATCTAATCACGTTAGGTAGGTTTAAGGTTTACTGTCGCCGTGGTTACCCTCAGTATACCACAGACTTCAAATTTCTCTAGGGATACACCCCCTCAGGTGGACCAGATGTTTTCCACAATGTCTGCTCCACACTTAGCTTCCAGTCTTCCCTTCTAGAGGGGTCTGTATCTTGTGAAGTTCTCATTAGTACTGAATTGTTACTTTTATTAGATACTTATTAGTCTAGATGTGGGAATCTCTATTATTGGAATGGTGTTCTCTATTATTCTGATTAGGCTTGTGCTAATCAGACCCTACATACCTGAGTCTTAGAAGTGCTTCTGTCTCTTTTCCACAGTTCTGAGACCAGCATCTAATCCTGCCCTGCCCCCAAGTTATTTTCTGCCTATCCCCAGCTTCAGTGGTTTTTACCAGTATCATAAGGACTGTATTTTAAGGAACCCCTCTTTCTAAACTCATCGTTATTGCTACATAGAAAAGATACGGAAGAAGGATCCAGAAAATATTCTGTCCCTTTTCCATAACAACTACTGTTCCTCCTCCCAGGCCTGTACCAAGAGGGATAGGTCAACAGAGTTCTCATCAAGTGGGGCCTGTGAAGAAATTCTGCAAAAGAGCTCAAGCTGCTCCTATATTTGCTGCCCCAGGAGGCTCCCCATTCTAACCTGCCCACATTTGGCCTCCACCAATTTGTTGCCTATGTAACTGAAACGCTCTCACCCATTTTCAGAGGCGTCTGCCCATATAAGCTAATGCTCACATCTCATCTTTTCCTGTAGGCAGGTATCTCTCTGGAGATTTTGAGTTAGTTGGTTAAATTGAGCTGTTTCAAGAAATGTCTAGAGCTTGCACCTTATTTTTAAGTGTAAGGTTGGGAGCAACAATCTCTACAGCCATTTACACTTAGCTTTGCAATTATATAAACATATTCATACATCTGGTTTTGCTCCTGTTAAATAAATTATCCAAGGAGGCCATTAGACTGAGGTGCTTTTAGTACCTTAGCAGCCTACTTAAAACAAGCTAAACTTATGCCTATAATGCCTCAAGGTGAAGAAATCAAAATCTAGGAACAACCTAGCACAAACAGCCACCTACTTTTTCCCTTAAATAAGGCAACCACTTAAGCTACAGTCTTGTAGCTCATTTGGTAAATAATCCACCTACGATACAGGAGACCAGGGTTCGATCCCCTAGAGAAGGAAATGGCAACCCACTCCAGTATTCTTGCCTGGAGAATCCCATGCACTGTAGCCTGCCAGGCTCTTCTGTCCATGGGGTCGCAAGAGTCGGACACGACTTAGTAACTAAACCACCACCACTAAGTTACAGCCAATCAAATACTTACCTTGCTTTGCTTCTGAGCCTGCTCTATAATAAAGTCTCTCCCCTCACTCTTGAGCACAAAGGCCGCCTCAACACTTTCAGTTTAGGGCTTCCCTATTAGAGTTTTGCTCAAATAAAGTCTTAAAAATATAATATGTCTCAATTTATTTTTGAAAATTCTTATTCTGCTAACATCTCCCAATTTTCAAAGCTGGAACAATTTTAACAACAAAATAAATAACTTTAGACAATAACCATAAAACTATGATATTTATTAATGTTAAGAAATAAACTGAGGCATTATTACATTACCCACAGGAGCTAGGAAAGAGATTTTTATAGATAGGAGTTGGAAGCCAAGCAAGGAGAGTATTTTCTTGGCTACAGTGTAAGCAGCTGCCTTATTTAGGAAAGCCTAGGTGGCTGTTTGTGATGTGTTGTCTTTAGGTTTTGATTTCTTAACATTAAAGCACTGATATATATAGGGTTTGGTCTGCTTATTTAGACTACTAAGGTTTTAAAGCCTTCTAAGTCTAATGACCTCCTTATTTAACTTAGTATTAATTTAAAAAGAGAAAAACTTAACAGTGGAAAAATCTGGCAGAAGCCACCTTAATCAAGTTCAGTTCAGTTTAGTCGCTCAGTCATGTCGACTCTTTGTGACCCAATGGACTGCAGCACGTCAGGCTTCCCTGTCCACCACCAACTCCTGGAGCTTACTCAAACTCATGTTCATTGAGTTGGTGATGCCATCCAGCCATCTCATCCTCTGTTGTCCCCTTCTCCTCCCGCCTTCAATCTTTCCCAGCAACAGGGTCTTTTCAAATGAGTCAGTCCTTCGCATCAGGTGACCAAAGTATTGGAGTTTCAGCTTCAGCATTAGTCCTTAATCAAGTGATCAAGGTTAGTATCATCAGGAAACAGACATATCAATTTCAGGTAGGCCTTGCTATGACATACTGGAAAGGCACATCACTTCTCTGGTATTCTTGCCAAAAATGCATAATCTGAATAATAATCTAATATAGAAAAAACACTAGACAAATCCATATTGAAAGACAATGAACAAAATATCTGATTAGTGTCAAGGTTATGAAGGTTCAAAGAACTATCATAGATTAGAGAAGACTAAGGAGATGTGACAACTAAATATGATGTGAGATACTAAATGTTATGTGAGCTACTGAATGAGGCTTCCCTAGTAGCTCAGATGGTAAAGAATCTGCCTACAATGCAGGAGGTCCAAGTTTGACTCCTTGGTGGGGGAGATCCCCTGGAGAAATGAATGCCAATCTACTCCAGTATTCTTGCCTGGAGAATTCCATGGACAAAGGAGCCTGGTGGGCTTCAGTCCATGGGGGTCACAAAGAGCCAGAGATGACTGAGTGACTAACACAGTGAATTGAATATTGGATCAGAAAAATGCTATCAGTGACATGACATTGGTGAAATGCGAATAAAGTCTGTATTTCAGTTGACAGTACTGCACTACTGTTTATTTATTAGTATTGATAACTGTACTATGGTAATGCAAATGTTAATAGTATGGAAAGAGGAGTAAAGAATATATGGAAATTCTACCTTTGAAACTTTTCTCTAAGTCATAAATAATTTCAAAATGAAAAGTTAAAAATAAACAAACTCTACCCAGATATAAACAGTGTGTGTATGGGGAAGGAGGGGGAGTGTCAAACAGGGATTTTATTTTATTGAAGCTTTTTTATAACAAGAGGATAGTTTTAATAGTTGTGTAATTATTCAATATATTAAAATTAGAGAGCAAGATATACCTTGGAGTGAATAAAGATGTAATTTCTGGCTCTGCAAGAGCTAGCATAAAATATCACTCAATATTATCCAGTTCCCTTTGTTGTGTCTTAATCAACTACTTTGAAAAGTACTAGAAAAAATGCGGTATAACATATTATGACAAAAATTGATTATCTCTTCCACAAATGCTCTGCAAAAGTAGATCATCATGTAGCAAATACTCAGTAATTGTTTCCAATAAAAACCATGTAATTAAAATAAAAAGTTTAAAAAACCCACATAATTAATATGGTATACACACCCTCAGTTACAAAGCACTAACCTGATAATACCAAAACTCAAATGTTATATTTCAAGCTCTAGTTTCAATTTTGAGACGGCAACCTAATAAAATCGTAATATAAGAATTTCTGGTAACCTATGCTCTTCACTCTTCCCTTAACTCAATGATTTTCTTTCTCCTATTAAGATCCAATAAATCTGAATCTATTTCAAGAGGCATATAAAAAAAACTATGAAAGAAAATAATCAGCATATATATAGCCCATGGGTTAAAAAAATGTGAATTGCCCCAAAAAAAGACCAAAAAGCAACAGCATATACATACATATAACATATACCAACAATTGTGGCCTTCCAACTTTCTATAACCAAACTGTGACCCAAGCACAATTCTACGCAGGTCAAGCAGGCATAATTCTGAGTATATTCAGCAAGATCAGACGAGCTTGGCCACATTCATACGGCACTGTACATGTTTCCAGAGGTCAAACAGAAGGGGAAAAAAAAGTAAATCCTATAGAAAAATTAACCTCTTTTAGGAAGTTGTATCTAGCCAGAACCAAGCGAAAGACTGTTGAGAGCATGTGAGGCACTCAAAAAATATTCTTTCAATTGTACATCTCAGAAGCTACAATTTGAGAATGTATCTTGGAATGCTAACTGTTTTACAGCATCAAGATATATTAAAGTTTAGAGAATGCCTTTCTACCTAAGGCAACTTAAAAACTCCTTATGCTTTTTTAAATTTACTATATAACCTATTATAAATTCTATTTGTGTGTATGTGTGTATTATTCTCTATCTTGATGAACTGTCCATTAGTGTGAGTGGAGTGTTAAAGACCCCTACTATTGTTGTTACTGTTGATTTTTCCCTCTTATCCCTGTAAATGTTTGCCTTAAGTATTGAGTTGCTCCTATGTTAGGTGCATAAATACTTACAACTGTTATGTCTTCTTCTTGGATTGATACCTTGATCATTATGTAGTGTCCTTCTTTGTCTTTCATAATATTCTTCATTTTAAAGTCTATTTTGTCTGAAATAAGGATTGCCACTCTGGCTCTCTTTTGATTTCTATTTGCATGGAATATCTTTTTCCATCCTTTTACCTTCAGTCTGTATGTGTCTCTAGGTCTGAAGTGGGTCGCTTGTAGGCAGTATATATATAGGTCTTGATTTTGTACCCATTCAGTCAGTCTGTATCTCTTGGTTGGTACATCTAATTCCTTTACATTTAAGGTAATTATTGGTATCTTCAGGACTTTCCATCCAAAAGGGGAAGAATACACTTTCTTCTCGAGTGCACATGGAACATTCTTCAGGATACACCACATATTGGGCCACAAATCAAGCCTCAGTAAATTTAAAGAAAACCGAAATCATATCAAGTATCTTCTCTGACCACAATGCAATGAGGCTAGATATCAACTACAGGAGAAAAAACTGCAAAAAAACCCAAACTCATGGAGATTAAACAATTCATTACTAAATAACAAAGAGGTTACTGAGGAAATAAGGAGGGAAATCAAAAGATTCCTAGAAACAAATGACAATGAAAACATGATGACCCAAAACTAATGGGATTCAGCAAAAGCCGTTCTAAGAGGGAAATTTATAGTGATACAATCCTACCTCAAGAAACAAGAAAAGCACTGAATAGACAACCTAAGTCTACATCTAAAGCAGCTAGAAAAAGAAGAAAAAAACAAACCCGAGTCAGCAGCAGGAAATAAATCATGAAGATCAGAGCAGAAATAAATGAAAAGGAAATGAAGAAAACAACAGCAAAGATTAATAAAACTAAAAGCTGGTTCTATGAGAAGATAAAAAAAATTGACAAACCACTAGCCAGACTCATCAAGAAAAACAGGGAGAAAAATCAAATCAACAAAATTAGAAATGAAAAAGGAGAGGTTACAATAGACAGCACAGAAACACAAAGCATCATAAGAGAATAATATGAGCAACTATATGCTAATAAAATGGACAACCTAGATGAAAAGGACAGATTCTTAGAAAAGTTCAACCTCCCAAGACTGAACCAGGAAGAAACCAAAATTATGAAAAACCCAATTACAAATACTGAAATTGAAACTGTGATAAAAAAATCTCCAAAAAAACAAAAGCCCAGGGTAAGATGGCTTCACAGGGGAATTCTATCAAACATTTACAGAAGAGTTAATGCCCATTTTTCTGAAACTCTTCCAAAAAATTTCAGAGGAAGGAACACTTCAAAACTCATTCTATGAGGCCACCATCATTATGATACCAAAATCAGGCAAAGTCAAAACAAAAAAGAAAATTACAGGCCAATATCACTGAAAAGAAAGAATGAAGCAATGGAGCCAAAGCAAAAACAACACCCAGTTGTAGATGTGACCGGTTGCGGGAGTAAAGTCCGATGCTGTAAAGGACAATATTGAATAGGAACTTGGAGTGTTAGGTCCATGAATCAAGGTAAACTGGAAGTGGTCAAACAGGAGATGGAAAGAGTGAACATTAACATTTTAGGAATCAGTGAAATAAAATGGACTGGAATGAGTCAATTTAATTCAGATGACCACTATATTTACTACTGTGGGCAAAAATCCCTTAGAAGAAATGGAGTAGCCCCCATAGTTAACAAAAGAGTCCGAAATGCAGTACTGGATGCAATCTCAAAAACAATAGAATGATCTCTGTTCGTTTCCAAGGCAAACCATTCAATATCACAGTAATCCAAGTCTATGCCCCAACCAGTAATGCTGAAGAAGCTGAAGCTGAATGGTTCTATCAAGATCTACAAGACCGTCTAGAACTAACATCCCCAAAAGATGTCCATTTAATCCCAGGGGACTGGAATGTAAAAGTAGGAAGCCAAGAGATACCTGGCATAACAGGCAAGTATGGCCTTAAAGTACAAAAATGAAGCAGGGCAAAGGTTAACAGAGTTTTGCAAAGAGAACGTACTGGTCATAGCAAACACCCACTTCCAACAACACAAGAGATGACTCTACACATGGACATCACCAGATGGTCAATACCAAAATCAGACTGATTATAGTCTTTGCAGCTAAAGATGGAGAAATTCTATACATTCAGCAAAAACAAGACTGGGAGCTGACTGTAGCTCAGATCATGAACTCCTTATTGCCACATTCAGACTTAAATTGAAGAAAGTAGGGAAAACCACTAGACCATTCAGGTATGACCTAAATCAAATCCCTTACAATTATACAGTGGAAGTAAGAAATAGATTCAAGGGATTAGATCTGATAGAGTGCCTGAAGAACTATGTAAAAAGGTTCAAGACATTGTACAAGAGGCAGTAATCAAGACCATCCCAAAGAAAAAGAAATGCAAAAAGGCAAAATGGTTGTCCGAGGAGGACTTACAAATAGCTGAGAAAAAAAGAGAAGCAAAAGGCAAAGGAGAAAAGGAAAGATATACCCATTAGAATGAAGAGTTCCAAAGAATAGCAAGGAGAGATGAGAAAACCTTCCTCAGTGATCAGTGCAAAGAAATAGAGGAAAACAACAGAACGGGAAAGACTAGAGATCTCTTCAAGAAAATTAAAGATAACAGGGAACATTTCATGCAAAGATGGGCACAATAAAGGACAGAAATGGGATGGACCTAACACAAGCAGAAGATATTAAGAAGAGGTGGCAAGAATACACAAAAGAACTATATAAAAATGATCTTCATGACCCAGATAACCACAATGGTGTAATCACTCACCTAGAGCCAGACATCTTGGAAAGTGAAGTCAAGTGGGCCTTAGAAAGCATCACTACGAAGAAAGCTAATGGAGGTGATGGAATTCCAGCGGAGCTATTTCAAATCCTAAAAGACGATGCTGTGAAAGTGCTGCACTCAATATGTCAGCAAATTTGGAAAAGTCAGCCATGGCCAAAGGACTGGAAAAGGTCAGTTTTCATCCCAATCCCAAAGAAAGGCAATGCCAAAGAATGTTCAAATTCCTGCACAATTGCACTCATCTCACATGCTAGCAGAGTAATGCTCAAAATTCTTCAAGCCAGACTTCAACAGTACATGAACTGAGAACTTCCAAAGATGTTCAGCTGGATTTAGAAAAGGCAGAGGAACCAGAGATCAAATGGCCAACATCTATTGGATCATCAAGAAAAGCAAGCGAGTTCCAGAGAAACATCTACTTTTGCTTTATTGACTACATCAAAGCCTTTGACTGTGTGGATCACAACAAACTGTGGAAAATTTTTAAAGAGATGGGAATACCAGACCACCTGACCTGCCTCCTGAGAAAGCTGTACGCAGGTCAAGAAGCAACAGTTAGAACTGGACATGGAACAACAGACTGGTTCCAAATCGGGAAAGGAGTATGTCAAGGCTGTATATTGTCACCCTGCTTATTTAACTTATATGCAGAATAAATATATCATGTGAAATGCTGGGCTGGATGAAGCCCAAGCTGGAATCAAGACTGTCGGAAGAAATATCAATAACCTCAGATATGCAGATGACACCACCCTTATGGCAGAAAGCAAAGAACTAAAAAGCCTCTTGATGAAAGTGAAAGAGGAAAGTGAAAAAGTTGGCTTAAAATTCAACATTCAGAAAAGTAAGATCATAGCATTCAGTCCCATCACTTTATGGCAAATTGATGGGGAAACAATGGAAACAGTGAGAGACTTTATTTGGGGGGGCTCCAAAATCACTGCTGATGGTGACTGCAGCCATGAAATTAAAAGACGCTTACTCCTTGGAAGAAAAGCTATGACCAACCTAGATAGCATATTATAAAGCAGAGACATTACTTTGCCAACAAAGGTCCATCTAGTCAAAGCTATTGTTTTTCCAGTGGTCATGTATGGATGTGAGAGTTGGACCATAAAGAAAGCTGAGCACTGAAAAACTGATGCTTTTGAACTGTAGTGTTGGAGAAGACTCTTGAGAGTCCCTTGGACTGCAAGGAGATCAAACCAGTCAATCCTAAAGCAAATCAGTCCTGAATATTCATTGTAAGGACTGATGCTGAAGATGAAACTTCAATATTTTGGCCATCTGATGCGAAGAACTGATTCATTGGAAAAGAGCCTGATACTGGGCAAGATTGAAGGCAGGAGGAGGAGGGGACGACAGAGGATGAGATGGTTGGATGGCATCACCGATTCAATAAACATGAGTTTGAGCAAGCTTCAGGAAGCGGTGGTGCACAGGGAAGCTTGGCATGCTACAATCTACGGGGTCGCAAAAAGTTGGACACAATCTAGCGATTGAACTGAACTGAACTGCATCAGTGATGATCACAGATGTAAACATCCTCAACAAAATTCTAGCAAACAGAATTCAAAAACACATTAAAAAATGCATACACCATGATCAAGTCCAGTTTATTCCAGGGATGCAAGGATTCTTCGATATATGCAAATCAATCAATGTGATACACCATATTAACAAATTGAAAATTAAAAACCATATGATCATTTCAACAGATGCAGAAAAAGCCTTTGACAAAATTCAGCACCCATTTATGATAAAAACACTTCAAAAATAGAGAACAGAAGGAACCTACCTCAACACAGTGATGGCCATAGATGATAAGCCTACAGCAAACATTATTCTCAATGGTGAAAAACTAAATGCATTCCCTCTAAGAACAGGAACAAGACAAGGGTGTCCACTCTCACCATTATTGAACACAGTTTTGGAAGTCCTAGCTACAGCAAGTAAAGAAGAAAAAAATAAAAGGAATCCAGATCAGAAAAGAAGATGTTAAAACTCTTACTGTTTGCAGATGACATGATACTATACATAGAAAACCCCCCAAAAACTATCAGAAAATTACTAGAGGCAATCAGTGAATTCAGCATATCTGTGGGATACAAGGTCAATACACAGAAACCATTTCCATTCCTATATACTAACCATGAAAAATCAAAAAGAGAAATTAAGGAATCAATCCCATTCACCATTGCAACAAAAAGAATAAAATATCTAGGAATAAACCTACCTAAGGAGACAAAAGACATGTATACGAAAAATTATAAGACACTGATGAAAGAAATCAAAGATGACATAAACGGATGGAGAGATATTCCATGTTCCTGGGTAGGAAGAATCAATACTGTGAAAATGACTGTACTACCAAATGCAATCTACAGATTCAGTGCAATTCCTATTATACTACCAATGGCATTTTACACGGAACTAGAACAAAAAATGTCACAATTCATATGGAAACACAAAAGACCCTGAATAGCCAAAGCAGTCTTGAGAAACAAGCATGGAGCTGGAGGAATCAACCTTCCTGACTTCAGACTATACTACAAAACTACAGTCATCAAGGCAGTATGGTACAGGCGCAAGAACAGAAATATAGACCAATGGAGCAAGACAGACAACCCAGAGATAAACCCACACACCTATGGTTACCTTATTTTTGACGTGGAGGCAAGAATATATAATGGGACAAAGATATCCCCTTCAATAAGAGGTGCTGGGAAAATTGGACAGCTACATGAAAAAGAATGAAATTAGAACACTTCCTAACCCCATACACAAGAGAAACTCAAAATGGATTAAAGACCTAAATGTAAGACCAAAAACTATAAAACTCTTAAGAGGAAAACATAGGCAGAACACTCAATGACATAAATCAAAGAAAGATCTTCTATGACCCACCTCCTAGAGTAATGGAAATAAAAACAAAAATAAACAAGTGGGACCTAATTAAATTCAAAAGCTTTTTCACAGCAAAGGAAACTACAAACAAGGTGAAAAGACAACCCTCAGAATGGGAGAAAATAACAGTAAATGAAACAACTGACAAAGAATTAATTTCCCAACTATACAAGCAGCTCATACAAGTCAATACCAGAAAGAAAAAACAAAAACAAAAACAGCCCAATCAAAAAGTGGGAAAAAGACATAAAAAGACATTTCTCCAAAGAAGACACACAGGTGACTAACAAATACATGAAAAGATGCTCAACATCACTCATTATCAGAGAAATGCAAATCAAAACTACAATGAGACACCACCTCACACCAGTCAGAATGGCCATCATCAAAAACTACAAACAATAAATGCTGGAGAAGGTGTGGAAGAAAAGGGGACACTCTTGCATTGCTGGTGGGAATGGTAAACTGATACAGCCACTATGGAAGACAGTATGGAGATTCCTTAAAAAGCTAGGAATAAAACCACCATATGAACCAGCAATACCACTCTTAGGCACATACCCCGACGGAACCAAAATTGAAAAAGACACATGTACCCCAATGTTCACTACAGCACTATTTACAATAGCTAGAACATGGAAGCAACCCAGATGTCCATCGACAGATGAATGGATAAAGAAGCTGTGGTACATATATACAATGGAATACTACTCAGCCAAAAAGGAACACACTTGAGTCAGTTCTAATGAGGTAGATGAACCCAGAGCTTATTATATAAAGTAAGAAGTAAACAAGTAAGAAGTAAGTCAGAAAGAGATATATAAATATCGTGAAAGTTGCTCAGTCGTGTCCAACTCTTTGCAACCCCATGACTATACAGTCCATGGAATTCTCCAGCCAGAATACTGGAGTGGGTAGCTGTCTCCTTCTCCAGAGGATCTTCCCAACCCGGGGACTGAACCCAAGACTCCTGCATTGCAGGTGGATTCTTAATATAGTATACTTACACAAATATATGGAATCTAAAAAGATGGTACTGATAAATTTATTTTCAGGGCAAAAACGGAGAAACAGACATAGAGAACAGACCTATGGACACGGGGGTAGGGGAGGAGTGAGAGGGTGAGATGTATGGAGAGAATAACATAGAAGTTTACAACACCATATGTAAAATAGATAGCCAATGGGAATTTGCTGTATGACTCAGGGAACTCAAACAGGGGCTCTGGGACAATCTAGAAGTGCGGGATGGGGAGGGAGATGGGAGGGAGATTCAGGAGGGAGGGGACATGGGTTTAACTACGGCTGATTCTTGTTGATGTAGGAGAGAAAACCACAACATTCTGTAAAGCAATAATCTTTCAATAAAAATAATAATAATAAATTAAAGAATAAAAGAACACTGGAGTGGGTTGCCCTGCCCTTCTTCAGGGGATCTTCCCAACCCAGGGATTGAACCTGCATCTCTCACATCACAGACAGATTCTTTACTATCTGAGCCACCAGGGAAGCCCCTGAATTCTTTTTATACCCCTCTAAATCCATAAAGGCTTCAAATGGGAAAACAAAACAGAGTCACTGAAAAATTAAAGTCTACCTTTCATATTGGACTGCAATGTACTTTTATTTATGAATGAGAAAGTTATGATTGGTTTTAAAAAATAAAACACCAGAATAAATATAAAATAATGATGATCTACTCATTTTACAGTGGGAAACTAATGGTGCTACACATTCTATTTTTCTTCTAAGAAATGTCAAGTAGAAACAGCAAACTGTCCTCTGGGAAAAATCAGACTATCTGAGCTTAAAAAAGAACTCTGTCCTCAAATGAGTTAGTGTTCAAGTATTCACCAGGGAACCATGCATTCTTTGACAGTGTGGGCTCAGGACATGAAATAGTGGAGGTTTTTAAGGTTTCTTAGAATATGGCTCATATACATCAAAGACTGAAGTTGTGGCCTAGAGTATTTTAAAACTTTCTCTTTCCTTTAAGGAATAAGCTATAATACAGTCTGTACATTAGTCTATGGTATCCCTCCTCACCTTAAAAAGTCTCAGTAAAAAAAAAATGCAAATGCATAAATAAGAAACTGTCACCATCTTTCAGCACAAACTACAATATTTTGCAGAGCCATTCATTTTTCAACTCTCTATAAATGACACAACTTTTTCTGTCCATGCAAACAATTCATTAATTTTATTGTAAGACTTTCTGAGCTTATTCAATTCAGCAATCTTCAACGAAAAGAATTTTCTCTAGTCTAATATCTCTTACAAAGATTAATCAATATTCCACTTATCCTTCTGCAAATGTAAATCAATGCTGGACACCTCAGGGAAATACCTTCATTTACTTGAAACCTATGTACAAAGTTATCTCTTATACTCTCTTCTATAAACTAAATAACATAATATTCCTAATTTATCTCTGAGGTATGTATTACCCATTAGCTTGTAAATTTTGATTTGTATCTGTATTCGATTATTTTATCAGCATAGTTAACAGAAGTGAAAAAGTTCTCTGAGTGTATAGATTATTAAGAAGGCATCTATAGATTAAAAACTCATACCAAATGCTTTTATCTATGTTTTCTTGCCAAATAGCATAATATTGCTTGCTCATGTTCAGGTTAAATTTAACTAAGAACCATGTATTTTTTTTTCATTAATGCCACTAGGCTTAGCCAGTAAGCCATTCTCTAAAATGAATTTCTAATTTATTTTTATCCCAGACATTTAATAACCTGTACTTGTCACCACTGTCTTCTATTCTGTTTGAATGAAACCATTTTGCAACCTCTCATACCAATTCTGAATTTTATTTATATCCCCTATTAACATTTATTTTCATTTAGAAACAACAATAAATCATGCAGAAATCTTTTTGATATCACATGCATGAGAGCACACATAACACCAATGAAGATACTGACTAAAAGGGACTTCACAGCTAGATTCTCAATGGACTCCTCCAAGATATCTATATTCTCCAAGATACAAGTCAGTCAGTCTTGGAATCTGGATATATTTGGTTTTCCTATTTATACTGCTAAAGTCAAGGCCACGTTTTTATTTAAAAAGGTTATGCTTTTGTAAGAATACTTTTCATCTCAAGAAACTGAAAATGAAGTCACTTAGTCGTGTCCGACTCTTTGCGACTCCATGGCCTGTAGCCCACCAGGCTCCTCCATCCATGGAATTTTCTAGGTAAGAGTACTGGAGTGGGTTGCCATTTCCTTCTTCAGGGGATCTTCTCAACCTAGGGATCGAACCTGGGTCTCCCGCACTGCGGGCAGACGCTTTACCCTCTGAGCCACCAGGGAATCAAAGGCAACATTAAAAAAAAAAAAGCTCCTGCCAATGCAGGAGATGCAAGAGACACAGGTTCGATCCCTGGGTCAGGAAGATTCCCTGGAGTAGGAAATGGCAACCCACTCCAGTATTCTTGCTGGAAAATTCCACGGACAGAGGAGCCAAGTGGGCAACAGTCTATGGGGTCGCAAAAGAGTCAGAAATGACTCAGCGTACATGCATGTATGCTCGTTAACAAATATAAACATCAAATAAACTATATAATTACACCAAAAAAAAAAAAAGCTACAGCTATCACTTTGCCTTTATATTGCATGTCACTCTGTAATTGAAAACACACTACTTGCTTTGTATGTTGTACTGAGAATTAATGAGTATTACAGAATTATGAAAATATGCTTGTTAATGGTCAACATTGTATACTAAGCACCCAGTGACTTCTCCCCAAAACAATGTTCACAGACTTGTATAGTGGCTAAAATTCTTAAGCATGCTATACTTGAATATGACATAGGAATACATAAGATTTTCTAAATCTTCCAGTACTTTTCCCATTTGACTTGACATTTATCACAATCGAAACAATCGCCATTCTTTATACCTAATTTTTATTGAAAAAACATGAATGAAAACAACTTTCAAGACTTTAGCCTCCTAATAACCTTTTAGTAATACTTTTTCATTATTCTCTATTTATTCAAAAGCATTTTAGTTTAAAAAGAAAAGGCAAGGCAGGGAGAACACAAAAGAATCAGAGTTCTTGCTGTATTTTAAATGACACAAGTTGAAAAGCAAAGTATATAAATGTAACGTCTAAATATCCTTTATTCAAAGAGAAAACTTTTTTCTCTTCTAAAGTGATTGCTGAGCTTTCATTTCCTATTTCTCCTCTTCATTTTCAACTTTCCTTTTCTTCCTAAACAATTAAGTCCTAAAACTATAACACAGGGCAGAGTCAGAATGCTGTAAGTGAGATCAAGAAGTGCAGAGAAGGACAGCCCAGTGGGATATCAGTGGCCAAGCTAGCTGAGAAGGGCACCAACAAGACAGAGTAAGCACAGCCTCAAGAAGGTGAGAAGAGCATCCACATGGAGGGGTAGCCCAGCATGTGTATCAGAAAATAAGTGTTTGAGGTGGGTATCCCCCCAACGCAGTGGAAGTGATCCAGCATCAAGATTCAGAGTCCCAGTATGGTGAAGAGCGGTCTATACCAGGGATTGGTGCTGGTGTAGAGAACAAAGAGTGAAGAGACATTCCACACAAAGGCTTAACCTGAGGCAGGTTATCACAACCCAAGGAGAATGAGAAGGATGCACAGTCAGAGAGCAGCCCTGAGGGTAGTACCCAAGCCCAGGCAGAGTGAGAAGGGTCATCCTCAAGAAGCAGCGGGCTGGTGAAATGCAGGAGCCTAAGGTGAGGGAGAGGGCCTCCACACAATGGAGAGGACCAACATGTGGAGGTCAGAGCCAGAGAAAGGAAAGGAGGACGTAACTGCAAAGGGGTGACTTGGTGCAGGGTATCAATGCCTCATCAGAGTAAAGAGGAGGGGACATCCAAGGAGTGGCAACGTCCCAAAAAGAATGGTCAGAACCAGAGTGGAGTGAAGAGGACATTCAGGCAGAGTTCGGCTTGGACTGTTGTGCTGGAATATAAGCAGAGAGAAAGGGCATCCACGAGAGGGAGGCTGGTGAGTCCAAACAGAGAGTCCAAGTTCTGGCAGGATGAAGCAGCTTCTGTGTAGTAGAGGGAGCAGTGCAGAGATGGAGACTTATGTACAGAACGGTTAAACAAAATAAGGAAATATATTAAAGATAATACAAACCAGGCTTTTCAATATCAACTAGGAGGATTCCGATTATAAACACTTTTTCCAAGCGTTCATGAACACTCACCAAGATCAACCATATCTTGGGCCATGAGACAAACCTCAAAATTTTTTTTTTAATTATTCTCTTAGCATAAGAGAACCAAACTAGAAATCAATAATAGAAAGACAAGAGGAAAACCTCCAAATGTTTGGAAATTACATAACAGTTCAAAAAATCCTTGGGTCAAAGAGGAAGTCTCAAATGAAATAATTTTTAAAAATACACAGAAGGGAATGAAAATTAATACATGAGATGCATTGAGAGCAGTAACGAGAGAGACTAAATATTAGACTACTAAAAAAATAGTATCAGGTTCCTATTTCAAGAAACCAGAAAAGAACAAATAAATATAAAATAACAAGATGTAAGAAAATAACAGACAAGAGCAAAAAACTCAATAAAATTGAAAACAGGACAAATAGAGAACAATCAATGAAACAAAAACCTGGTTCTTTAGGGAAAAAAATCACTAATACTGACAAACCTAGCAAGACTAACAAAAATAAAAGACAGAATGTACAAGTAATATCACAAATGGTGCACTACAGATCCTGCAGTCATTAAAAAGATAATAAGAAAATACTATGAACAACTTTATGATGACATAAATTAGAGGAAATGGAACAATTCTCAAAAGCCACAGACTCCCAAAACTCAACCAAGACAAAACAGACAACTTAAATAATCTTGTAATCATTAAACAAATTGAAGTTGTAATTAAAAAGCTCTTTAAAAAGAAATATCTAGGCCCAGATGGTTTCACTGGAGAATTCTATTAAATAACTAAAGCAGAGCTAACACCAATTTTAAACAATTTCTCCTGGAAAACTGAAAAGGAGGGGATACTTCTAACTTACTTTACAAGGCTAGCATTACCAGGACACTAAAACCAGACTAATGCAATTAAAAAAAGAGAGAGAGAGAAAACTGCAGTCCAATACCCCTTACAAGCTTTGATGTAAAAATTCCAAACAGGCAATTCTCTGGTGGTCCAATGGCTAGGACTGTTTTAACTGCTTTAACTGCTGGGGCCCAGGTTCCATCCCTGGTTAGGGAACTAAGATCCCACAAGCTATGCATGGCCAATAAATAAATAAATAAAAATTTCAACACAATACTAGAAAAGCAAGCCTAATAATATAGAAAACAATTATAAGAAGTGAGATGTATTACAAGCATATAAGGCATGCCCAACATTTAAAAATCAATTAATATAATCCATCAAATCAACAGCTAAAGAAAACTCATATGATACTGAGGCAGAAAAAGTATTTTACAAAGCTAAGCAGGCAATCATAGTCAAAACTCAGCATTGAGGGAAACTTCTTCAGCCTATAGCTAACATCACACAATGGTGACAACTGAATGCATTCCACATAAAATCAGGAACATAGTAAACACATCCTCTCTTAACACTCCTATTCACATAGCACTGGAAGTCCTAGACAGGATCATAAGGTAAGAAAAAGCATACACATTCGAAAGAAAGCAACGAAATTATCCCTATTTGCAAATAACATGCCTGTCACTGTCCAGAAGAATCAACAGTAAAACCGCCAGAACAAGGCTCCGGGAATCAAGATAAACACAAATTTCAATCATATTTTAAAGAGCAAACAAACATGAAATAACAAATCTGAAAATCAAAATTTACAACATAATACCATTTATAATTGCTCCAAAGAAAATTAATTAGATATAAATGTGAGAAAACACATATATGATTTATATCCTGAAAATTATAAAATGCTGATGAAAGAAATCAAAGAGCTAAGTAAATGGAGAGTCCTGCCATATTCATAGACTGGAAGACTCAACATAGTAAAGGTGTCCATTCTTCTCAAAACTGATCTATAGTCTTAATGTAGCAGCTATTAAAATACTAGCAGAGTTTTTAAATACACATTTATAATCTTATTCAAAAATTATCATGAAAAGGCACAGGACTAGAAGAGCTAAAATAATTTTGAAAGGGAATAAAGTAGGATGAATCACTCTATCCAATATTAAAGGTTACTATGTAGCAAGAGAAATTAAGACAGTTAAAAGAAGGATAGAGACATAGATCAGTGGGTCAGGAAAGAGAACTGAGAAAGAAACATATGGAAATCTGTCCAGCTGATTTCTGACAAAGGTATAAAAAATACTTTAACAAATGGTGCTGGAACAATTGAACATCAGTAGGCAAAAAAAAAAAGAAAAAGAAATTGCAACCTAAGCCTCATATCTTATACAGAAATTAATGCAAAATGGATCATGCACTTACTACAAAATATAAAACTTTCAGAAAAAAAAAAAGAGCAGAACATCTTCAGGTAGTAAGGCTAGACAAAGAGTTCTTAGTCTTCAAAATAAAAGCATGGTCCACAAAAAGAAAAAAACTGAAAAACTGGACCTAGTTAAAATTAAAAATGTTTGCTCTATGAACGACCCTGTTAAAGGGATGAAAAGACAACCTACAGGCTACTAAAAGGTATTTGCAAACTACATATCCAATAGAGGATCTATATATAGGACATATAAAGAATTCTTAAAACTCAACAATAAAAAAAAAAAGTCCACAAGAAATGGGCAAAAAGGATGAAAGGCTACTTCTCTGAAGATGACAAACAAGCACATGAAGCAATATCCAACATCAATAGACATCAGAAAAATGCAAATTAAAACCACAAATGGATAACACTAAATAGCTATCAGAACGGCTACAATATAAAACACATGACATATTTCTAATATAATTACAACAAACATTGGCAAAAATACAGAGGATTTAAATCTCTCCTGCACTGTTGGTGGGAATGTAAAATGGTAAATTCTCCTCAGAAATAGTTCAGCAGTTTCTGACAAAACTTAAACAGGCATTTATGACACACTCCTCCAAGGAAATGAAACTACTATGCTCACACAAAAACCTATATATGAAAATTCACAGTTTCACGTATTACAGTCAAAAGCTGAAAACAATCCTTTGATATGCAAATGGTTAAATAAAATGTAGTACATTCACAGCATGATATATTATTCAGGAAGAAAAGAAACAAACTATTAATACAGGCAACAATCTGGATGGATTTAAAAAGAACTACATTGAATGGGAAAAAGCCAATCTCAAAGGTTACATACTGTTTACGATTCCATTTATATAGCATTCTTGAAATGACAACATATAGAGATGGAGAGCAGATCAATGGTTGCTAGGGATTAGGGAAGGAGAAAGCGGTAGGAAAGCAAGCATCCACGTTTATAAAAGGACAGCATAAGTGACTTATAACAAAACTGTTTTGTATCTTGATTACGGAGATGGTATACAAATCTACACCTGCGATACAAAGCTGCACAGAACTAAACAAGTACATGTGAAATCTATACAAGGCTGATGAATTCTATCAGTATCAACTTTCTAGTTGTGATACTGCACTTGTTGCTCAGTAGCTAAATAGTATCTGACTGTGCGACCCCATGGACGGTAGCACACCAGGCTTCCCGGTCCTTCACCATCTCCCGGAGCCTGCTCAAGCTCATGTCCACTAAGTTGGTGATGCCCATCCAACCATCTCATCCTCTGTCGCCCCTTCCTCCTCCTGCCCTAGGTCTTTTCCAGCATCAGTGTCTCTTCTAATGAGTCAGCTCTTTGCATCAGGTGGCCAAAGTACTAGAAGTTCAGCTTCAGCACCAGTCCTTCCAATGAGTATTCAGGGTTGATTTCCTTTAGGATTGACTGGTTTGATCTCCTTGTTGTCCAAAGAACTCTCAAGAGTCTTCTCCAGCATCACTATTCAAAAGCATCAATTCTTCGGCACTCAGCCTTCTTTATGGTCCAGAGTTTAAATAGCTAAAGAGGAGAAGTCAATGCCTGGCTTCAAACGACAGTGTGACTCTTATTACAGGCTAATGAAGATGGTGGATTGAAGTTAAAGACAATTCTTATTTACTATTCTGAAATCCCAAGGGCCCTTAAGGATTGTGCTAAATCTCCTCTGCGTGCACTCTATAAGTGTACCAATAAGGCCTGAATGACAGCACATCTGTTTATAATGTGGTTAACTAAATATTTTAAGCTCACTGTTGAGACTTACTACTGCTCTGAAAAAGATTCCTTTCAAAATATTACTGCTCATTGATAATAAGATTGGTCACCCAGAAGTTCTGATGGAGATGTACAAAGATCAGTGTTGTTTTCATGCCTGCTAACACAACACTTATTCTGCAGTAAGGAACCATTTCAATTTCCAAGTTTTACTATTTAAAAATTACATTTTGAAAGCTGCCAAAGAAAGTGATTTCTTCAATGGATCTGGGAAAGGTAAATGAAAACCTGTGAAGGATTCATTCTTAAAGTGTCATTAAGAACATTTGTGTAAAATGTCAACATTAGCAGGAATTTGGAAGAAGCTGATGCCAACCTTCATGGATGACTTTGAAGGGTTCAAGACTTCAGTAAAAAAAGCAACTGCACATGTGGTAGAAACAGCAAGAGAACTGGAAGTAGAACAGTAGCCTAAAGACGTGACTTAGTTGCTACAATTTCATGATAAAATTTTCAAGGAAAAAGAACTGCTTCTCGTGAATGAGCAAAGAAAGTGATTTCTTGAGATGGAATACATTTCTGGTAGACTGTTGAGATGCCAACAAAGGATTAAAATATTATCTAAACTTAGTTGATAAAGCAGAGAAGGGTTTGAAACAAGGACTGATTTCAATTTTCAAAGGAGTTCTACATGCATAAAATGCTCTCAAACAGCATTGCATGCTACATTACAGAGAAATCAGCACAGTAGAAGGAAGGGTCAACTGATGCAGCAAACTTCATTGCGGTCTTACTTTAAGATTGCTATATCCACTCCAATCTTCAGTAACCACCACCCTGCAGTCAGAAGGCATCAACACCGTGCTAAAATCCTTTGCCAGCAAAAAATTGACTTGCTCAAAGTTCAGATGATGGTTAGTATTTTTAACAATAAGGTATTTTTAAATTAAGGTATCTACATTCTTTTAAAAAACAGAATGCTATTGCACTTAACAGACTACAGTATAGTATAAATATAACTTTTATGTGCACGGGGAAACCAAAAAGGTTTTGTAACTCACTTTATTATGATACTTGCTTTACTGTGATGCTCTGGACCCTGCAATAAGTCTGAGATATGCCTGCATATATGCCTGCATATACACTCAGACGCATACACACATACATATCTATACGTGTAAAGCAAAATGGTACTTCGTTACAAAAATTATTTTAAATATAAGTGAATTATATTCACCAAATGACAAATAGAGGTTGGCAAATGGATTATAAAAAAAACAATAATTCAACTATATGTTGTCTACAAGTGACTCACTTTAAATCAAAAGAGAAAAGCTAAAATATGGAAAAAAGCTATTTCATGCAAATAGTAACCAAAAGAGAAATGCGTTTCCTTTTTACTAACATCAGCCAAAATAAACCTTCAAAAAAAAATGTTACAAGACAAAGAAACAGATGCCATAGACTGAAAAATGGGTCAATTTCTTAAGAATATATAAAAATTATAAAAGTAAAAATACCAAACATCAGAGCCCCCAAAATATATAAAGAACATATGGACATAATTGAAGAGAAAAACAGACAGTTTTACAATAATAGGTGGAGACTTCAATAATCTCCTTTCAATGGACAGAACACTGAGGTGAAAAATCAACAATATGAAAAGAGAGGACTTGAACAACACTATAAACTAACTAGATCTAAAAGACATATAGTAAACACTTTAGCAAGCAATAGTTGAATCAACATGTTTTTTTCAAGTACACATGGAGCATTCTTCAAGACAATCATCAGTTCAATTGAGTTCAGATCAGTTGCTCAGTGGTGTCCAACTCTTTGCAACCGCATGGACAGCAGCATGCCAGGCTTCCCTGTCCATCACCAACTCCTGGAGCTTGCTCAAACTCATGTCCATCGAATCAGTGATGTCATCCAACCATTTCATCCTCTGTTGTCCCCTTCTGCTCCTCTGTTATCCCTTTCTCCTCCTGCCTTCAATCTATATTGACTACATATTAACATATGATTAACATATTGACTACATAGTAACATATGATAAGATAATCATATGTTTAAGTCAAAAAACAAATCCCGATACATTTAAACAGGATTAAAGGAATACAAAGTATTCTCTCTAGTACAACAGAATAAAGGTAAAAATCAAGGAAAAGAAAAATGGAAATTCATAAATATATGGAAATTAAATAACACACTCAACAAATGGGCAAAATAAAAAACCAGAAAGAAAATTAGAAAGTACTTTGAGATGAAATGAAAATGAAAAGTAAACATACCAAAACCTATGGGGGTAGCAAAAGCAGTGCTCAGAGGGATATTCACAGCTGTAAATGCCTACATTAAAAAAGAAGAGAGATTTAAGGACTTCCTTGGTGGTTCAGTGATTAGGATTCTTAACTTCCAATGCAGGGATAATGGATTTAAACCCTGGTCAGGGAACTAAGATCCTGCATGTCCTGTGGTATGGCCAAATAAAAATTATTTTTTAAAAAACTATAATATCTAAAATTATTACAACAACAAAATGATAGACAATCCAATTAAAAAGTGGGCAAAGGACTTGAATAGATATTTCTCCAAAGAAGACACGCAAATGGTGACATCAGTAGCCACTAGAAAAACGGCAATCAAAATCACAAATAAGATACCACCTTATACCTACCAGGATGGTTATATTAAAAAAAAAGAAATACAACAAGTGTTAGTGGGGATGTAGAGACATTGCAATCTTTGTACATTGTTAATTGGAATATAAAGTGGTTCAGTTCAGTTGCTCAGTAGTGTCTGACTCTTTGCAACCCCATGGACTGCAGCACACCAGGCTTCCCTGTTCATCACCAACTTGTGGAGTTTACTCAAACTCATGTCCATCGAGTTGGTGATACCATCCAACCATCTCATCCTCTGTCACCCTCTTCTCCTCCTGCCTTCAATCTTGTCCAGCAACAGGGTCTTTTCCAATTAATCAGTTCTTCACATCAGGCAGCCAAAGTATTGCAGCTTCAGCATCAGTCCTTCCAATGAATATACAGGACTGATTTCCTTCATGATGGACTGGTTAGATCTCCTTGCAGTTCAAGGGACTCTCAAGAGTCTTCTCCAGCATTACAGTTCAAAACCATCAATTCTTGGGCACTCAGCTTTCTTTACGGTCCAATTCTCACATCCATACATGACTACTGGAAAAACCATAGTTTTGACTAAATGGACCTTTGTCAGCAAAGTAATGTCTCTGTTTTTTAATATGCTATCTAGGTTGGTCATAGCTTTTCTTCCAAGAAGCAAGCATCTTTTAATTTCATGGCTGCAGTCACTATCTAAAGTGATTTTAGAGTTCACAAAAATAAAGTTTGTCACTGTTTCCATTTTGTTTACCCATCTATTTTCCATGTAGTGATGGGACCAGATACCATGATCTCAGTTTTTTGAATGCTGAGTTTTAAGCCAGCTTTTTTACTCTCCTCTTTCACCTTCATTAAGAAGCTCTTCAGTTCCTCCTGTGGCTCCCCAAAAAGTTCAACACAGAATAACCTAAGACCTAGCAATTCCACCCCTGGGTACATAACCAAAACAACTGAAACGTGTTCAAACTAAAATTGTACATGAATATTCATAGCAGTGGGGCTTCCCAGATGGTACTAGTGGTAAAGAATCCGTGTGCAAATGCAGGAAACGTAAGAGACATGGGTTTGATCCCTGGGTTGGGAAGATTCCTCTGGAGGAGGAAATGGCAACCCACTCCAGTATTCTTGCCTGGAGAATCCCATGGACAGAGGAGCCTGGAGGGCTACGTCCATGAGGTTGCAAAGAGTCAGAAATGACTGAAGTGACTTGGCACACATTCATAGCACCACTACTTGCAAAAGCCAAAAGGTAGAAACCCAAATGTCTACAAGTGAATGGAGAAACAAAATATGATGTATGTATACAATGAAGTATTTTTCAGCCAACGTTGAAAACATTATGCTAAGTGAAAGAAATCAGACACAAGAAGCCACATATTGTATGATTCCAGTTAAATATCAAGAGTCAGCAAATCAATATGGACAGAAAACTGATTAGCTATTGTCAGAGGTTAGGGTGAAAGTGAGAATGGGGAGCAATTGCTTGATGGGTACAGTTTCCTTTGGGGTGAAAATGTTCTAGAGCTTAAAAGTGGTGGCTGTGCAAAACTGTGAGTGTACTAAATATCTCTTCACAAGCTGTAATCAAGATTGCCCAGAGAAAAATCAACACCTCAGATATGGAGATGACACCACTCTAATGGCAGAAAGCAAAGAGGAACTAAAGAGCCTCTTGATGAAGGTGAAAGAGGAGAGTGAAAAAGCTGGCTTAAAACTCAACATTCAAAAAACGAAGATCATGATATCTGGTCCTATCACTTCATGGCAAACAGATGGGGAAAATATGGAAACAGTGTCAGATTTCATTTTCTTGGCTTCAAAATCAATGCGTACAGTGACTATAGCCACAAAATTAAAAGACGCTTGCTCCTTGGAAGAAAAGCTATGACAAACTTAAGAGACTATATTAAAAAGCAGAGACATCATGTTGTTGACAAAGATCTGTCTAGTCAAAGCTATGGTTTTTCCAGTAGTCATGTATGGAAGTGAGAAATGGACCAAAAAGAAGGCTAAGCACCAAAGAATTGATGCATTTGAACTGTGGTGCTGGAGAAGACTCTTGAGAGTACCTTGGACAACAAGGAGATCAAACCAGTCAATCCTAAAGGAAATCAATCCTGAATATTCATTGGAAAGACTGGTGCTGAAGCTAAAGCTCTAATACTTCTGGCCACCTGATGCAAACAGCTGACTCACTGGAAAAGACCTTGATGCTGGGAAAGATTGAGGGCAAGAGAAGGGGGCGACAAAGGATGAGATAGCTGGATGGCATCACTGACTCAAAGGACATGATTTTAAGCAAACTCAGGGAGACAGTGAAGGATAGGGAAGCCTGGTGTGCTACAGTCCTTGGGGTTGCAAAGAGTTGGACATAACTCAGCGACTGAACAACAACAAATGTCTCTAGAGGTCAGTTTTACATTATATGTATTTTACCACAATATGGTACTAAAATAGTAAAACCCACAGATAGAATAAGTAGAATAGTGATTACTACAGGCAGGCAGAGGGGGTGCTGGGGAGTTTCAACAGGCAGAGAGCTTTAGTTTGCAAGATGAAAAGTGTTCTGGAGACTGGCTGAACAACAATGTGAATATCTTTAATGATACTGAATTGTACACTTAAAAAATGGTTAAGATGGTAAAATTTCTGTGCATTTTACCAAATCAAAACATAAAATTTAAAAAATAAATGATGACATTTCATGAAAACTACTAGCATTTCTCATGATACAAAAATCTTTAATAAGATATAAGTAAATCAAATTCAGTAACACAGTAAAAACAAAACCAAAAACTACCATGACCAAATGAGGCTTAGGCCAGGGAAGCAAGGTAAATTAAACACTCAAAAATCAACATTTTACCACAGTAATAGAGGAAAAAAAGAAAAGACATATTATCAGCATAGTACATGAACATAATCATTTGACACATTCTACTTCTATTTATGACAAAATAGAAGAAAAAAACCTCACCAAACTAGGAACAAAAATAAACTTCCTCAACCTGATGAAGAACATCTATAGAAAACCAACAGCTTACACTGTTCTTAATAGTGAAAGGGGAAGATAAGAAAAAGAAGGCAAAGATGTCCCTCTTCTCACTCTCATTTAGCATTGTCCTGGAGGTCCCAGCCAATGCCAAAGAGCAAGAATAGAAAACAAACTACCTACAGACTGGAAAAAAAAATTGCTTAGGTCAGTAGATGACATGATGCTGTATGTGGAAAATACAAAACATTCTGCAAAAAAACTACTATAGCAAGTGAATTTTAAGAAGTTGAAGGATATCAAGTCAATATTAAAAGCTCAATTCTGTTGCTTTCAAATTAGAAATAAAGTTAGAAATTAAGCATACAGCATAATATAAAATTAAAATTACACGATTTATAGCATCAAAAACATAAGATACTTAAGAATAAATACTATAAAATATGAGCATATTTTATACCTGTACCTGAAAACTACAAATCATGCAGAGAAAAATGAATGAAAATTTTAAAAAAACAATGGAGAGATATGACATATTCATAGATTAGAAGACTCAGTGTGAGTATGTCAGTTTTCCTTACTTTGATCCACAAATTCCATATGCTTGCATGCTCAGTCACTCAGTCATGTCCAACTCTATGTGACCCCATGAACTGTAGCCCGCCAGGGTCCTCTATTCATGGGATTCTCCAGGCAAGAATACTGGAGTGGGTTGCCATTTCCTCCTCCAGGGGATCTTCCCAAACCAGAGATCGAACCTGTGTCTCCTGCACTCCTACATCGGCAGGTAGCTTCTTTACCACTGAGCCACTGGCTTCCCTGGATCTTCCCTGAGGTAAATTCCATATTTACCTCAGTCACTCAGTCATGTTCCACTCTTTGCAACCCCGTGGACTATAAAATCCATGGAATTCTCCAGGCCAGAATACTGGAGTAGTAACCTTTCCCTTCTCCAGGGGATCTTCCCAACCCAGGGACTGAACCCAAGTCTCCCATATTGCAGGCAGATTCTTTACCAGCTGAGCCACAAGGGAAGCCCAGGAATACTGGAATGGGTAGCCTATCCCTTCTCCTGTGGATCTTCCAGATCCAGGAATTGAACAGGGGTCTCCTGCTTTGCAGGCATATTCTTTACCAAATGAGCTATCAGGCAAGCCCAAATTCCATATACTTCACACAAAATTCCAGAAGGTAATTTTCTTTTAGTAATTAATAAGCTGACTCTAAAATTTAGTGGCATGCAAAGGACCTCAAAGAGCCCAAATAATTTTCAAAACGAACAAAAAAATCAATGACACTTCAAGACTTGACTAAAAAAATAACAATAATTAAGTTAGTATAGTATTGGCATAAGAGTACACGTCAATGGAATGAAATAAAGTGCCCAGAAACAGACCATGCATATGGTCAACCAATTTTTGACAAGGAGGCTGAGGCTAATTCTGCAAAAAGATATAGGAAAAACATTTTGCCACCATGGGATGGGCAAGGTTTCTTACATGTAACACTAAAAACATGAATCACAAAAGAAAAATTGATAAATGAAAGTTGAGCAAAATTTTTAAAAATTGCTTTTCAAAAGAAAATAGTAAGTGAATTAAAAAGCAAGCTGCAAGATGGGGGGAAAACCAAATACTTGACAACTTACATCTAGAATATATAAAGAACTCTAATACTTCACTATCAAGAAGGAAGAGAGTGAGCGGGTGAAAAAAAGGCAAAAGATTTGAACAGACACTTAACGAAAGAAAACTGGCCAATGAACACATTAATCACTGGAGGAACACAAATTAATCCCACAAGGAGATATCACTATACTCATTAGAATCATCAAAATTTAGAGAGATGACAATACTAAGAGTTATTGAATATGCAGAATGATGGAACTCTCATACATTCCTAGCGGGACTGTGAAATAGCAAAACCATATTGAGAACCAGTTTGGTAGATTTTTTTTTATAAAAAATAAACACTTAACTTATAACTGAACAATCTCACTCCTAAGTATTTACAGAGGGAAAATAAAAACATCACAGTCACACAAAAACTTGTACACAAATGTTAGAGAACCACCATTCATAAAAGGCAAACACTGGAACGACTCAAATGTCTATCAATAGAAGAACACATAAATTAAAGTACAGGCATACAATGAGATATTACTCAGTAATTAAAAAAAAAAAAGAAATTACTTAGACACAAATTGAAATAGTCTCAAAAACATTATATTCTGAAATAAATCAGATACAAAAGGACAAATATATGATTCCACTTACATGAGGTATCTAGAATACTCAAATTCATGAAACACACAAAATAATGGTCACCAGGGAATGGGCAGTGTAAAGAGAGTGAAATTACTCTATAATGGGAACAGAGTTTCAGCAGTGAAAAAGTTCTGGGAATGGATGGTAGAGATGGTCACACAGCAAAACAAATGTACTTAATATCACTCAACTCTACACTTAAAAATGGTTAAGATGGCAAATTCTATGCTATGTATATTTTACTACGTACAAAAAATTACTTTGCTGAGGGAAAAAAGCCAGACAGAAAAAAAGTACATACTGTTTGGCCATTTATATTGTTGGCACCTCAGAAGACATAAAACTACTCAGTAATAAAAGAAATCACATTAATGGCTACCTGGGATGGATGATGAAGATGGGGACTAACTTTAAAATTCTCAATGTAACTTTTTGAAGTAACCTTATATTTGTCAAAACTCAATGAAATATACAATTGAAATGAGTATATATTATCCATATGTAAACTTCACTTACACATGTTATATTTTAAAATAAATGAGGAGGTTTGAGGAGGAGATGAAATGCAACAGAGTAGAAAACAGAATTACAAACTCTTTTCTAGGATTCAGGTTATGTTGTTGTACAAAGAAAGGCAGAAGCTAGAGGGAAATACCCGGTCAAAGAACTATGCATTTTATTTCTCAAGATGAAAGAGAAATTACTGCATTTAATGCCAACAGGAAACCAGTTATTTGAAATCAGCTTGAAAATTCAGAGGTAAAAGGACATAAAGGCTAGAAATGTTTGCTGCCAGTGTTTCACGTATATGGAATTCTGTCTCTACTTTCCCACTTGCACAAACCTGAGTCTTAGAAGAAAAAAAACAAACAAACATGTTTTGGCAAGTATGAGGAGAAAGAAGTAGACTGAAATATCCAGCAGAGAAAACTCAGCAAACTCAAGAAACCAAGAATACATTATTTCCATATACCTGTATATTAATAGTAAATATAGTAGTAGTGGGATCACATGGACCATAGCCTTATCTAACTCAATGAAACTATGAGCCATGCCATATAAGGCCACCTAAGACGGACGGGCCATGGTGGAGAGTTCTGACAAAATGCGGTCCACTGGAGAAGGGAATGGCAAGCCACTTCAGTATTCTTACCTTGAGAACTCCATGAACAGTATGAAAAGGCAAAAAGACAGGACAGTGAAGGATGAACTCCCCAGGTCGGTAGGTGCTCAATATGCTACTGGAGAAGAGTAAAGAAACAACTCCAGAAAGAATGAAGAGATGGAGCCAAAGCAAAAGCAATGCCCAGGTGTGGATGTGACTGGTGATGGAAGTAAAGTCCAATGCTGTAAAGAACAATACTGCATAGGAACCTGGAATGTTAGGTCCATGAATCAAGATAAACTGGAAGTGGTCAAACAGGAGATGGCAAGAGTAAACATCAGTATTTTAGCAATCAGTGAAATCAAATGGACTGGAATGGACGATTTAATTTAATTCAGATGACCATTATATCTACTACTGTGGGCGACAATCCCTTAGAAGAAATGGAATAGCCCTCACAGTCAACGAAAGAGTTTGAAATGCAGTACTCGGGTGCAATCTCAAAAATGACAGAAGGATCTCTGTTTGTTTCCAAGGCAAACCATTCAATATCACAGTAATCCAAGTCTATACCCTAACCAGTAATGCTGAAGTTGAACGATTCTATGATGACCAACAAGACCTTCTAGAACTAACCAAAAAAAAAGATATCCTTGTCATCATAGGGGACTGGAATGCAAAAGTAGGAAGTCAAGAGATACCTGGAGTAACAGGCAAGTTTGGCCTTGAAGTATAAAATGAAGCAGGGCAAAGGTTAATAGAGTTTTGCCAAGAGAATGCACTGGGCAAAGCAAACACCCTCTTCCAACAACACAAGAGACAACTTTATACATGGACGTCACCAGATGGTCAACACCGAAATCAGAATGATTATATTCTTTGCAGCTAAAGATGGAGAAGCTCTATACAGTCAGCAAAAACAAGACTGGGAGCTTACTGTGGCTGAGACCATGAACTCCTTACTGCAAAGTTCAGAATTAAACTGAAGAAAGTAGGGAAAAACCACTAGACCATTCAGGTATGACTTAAGCCATATCCCTACAATAATACAGTGGAAGTGAGAAATAGATTCAAGGGATTAGATCTGATAGAGCAAGTGCCTGAAGAACTATGGACAGAGGTTCGTGACACTGTACAGGAGGCAGTGATAAAAACCATCCCCAAGAAAAATGAAAAAAGGCAAAATGGTTCTCTAAGGACTTACAAATAGCTGAGAAAAGAAGAGAATCTAAATGCAAAGGAGATAAAGAAAAACATACCCCTCTGAATGCAGAGTTCCAAAGAATAGCAAGGAGAGATAAGAAAGCTTTCCTAAGTAATCAATGTAAAGAAGTACAGGAAAACAATAGAATTGGAAAGACTAGAGATCCTTCAAGAAAATTAGAGATACCAAGGGAACATTTCATGCAAAGATGGGCACAATAAAGGACAGAAATGGTATGGACCTAACAGAAGCAGAAGCTATTAAGAAGAGGTAGCAAGAATACATAGAAGAACTATATAAAAAAGATCTTCTTGACCCAGATAATCACAATGAGAGCCAGATATCCTGGAGTCCAAAGTCAAACGGGCCTTAGGAATCATCACTATGAACAAAGCTAGTGGAGGTGATGGAATTCCAGCTGAGCTATTTCAAGTCCTAAAAGATGATACCGTGAAAGTGCTGCACTCAATATGTCAGCAAATTTGGAAAACTCAGCAGTGGCCAAAGGACTGGAAAAGGTCAGTTTTCATTTGAATCCCAAAGAAAGGCAATGCCAAGGAATGTTCAAACTACCACACAATTGCACTCGTTTCACATGCTAGCAAAGTAATGCTCAAAATTCTTCAAGCCAGGCTTCAACAGCACATAAACTGAGAATGTTCAGATGTTCAAGCTGAATTTAGAAAAGCCAGAGGAACCTGGGATCAAATTGCCAACATCCAGTGGATCATAGAAACAGCAAGAAATTCCAGAGAAACATCTACTTCTGCTTTATACACTACACCAAAGCCTTTGACTGTGTGGATCACAACAAACCATGGAAAATTCTTAAAAGAGATGGGAATACCAGAACACCTTACCTGCCTCCTGAGGAAGCTGTATGCAGGCCAAGAAGCAACAGTTAGAACCGCACATGGAACAACAGACTGGTTCCAAATTAGGAAAGGAGTATGTCAAGGCTGCATATTGTCACCCTGCTTATTTAACTTATATGCAGAGTACATCATGTGAAAAGCCGGGCTGGCTGAAGTACAAGCTGGAATCAAGATTGCTGGGACAAATATCAATAACCTCAGATATGCAGATGACACCATCCTTATGGTAATTAACAAAGAGGAACGGAAGAGCCTCTCGATGAAAGTGAAAGAAGAGAGTGAAAAAGTTGGCTTAGAACTCAACATTCAGAAAACTAAGATCAGGGCATCTGGTCCCAACACTTCATGGCACAATGATGGGAAACAATGCAAACAGTGACAGACTTTATTTTCTTGGGCTCCAAAATCACTGCAGGTGGTAACTGATGCCATGAAGTTAATAGCTATGACCGTCCTAGACAGCATACTAAAAAGCAGAGATAAGACTTTGCTGACAAAGGTCCATCTAGTCAAAGATATGGTTTTTCCAGTAGTCATGTATGGGTGTGAGAGTTGGACCATAGAGAAAGCTGAGCACTGAAGAATTGATGCTTTTGAACTGTGGTGTTGGAGAAGACTCTTGAGAGTCGCTTGAACAGCAAGGAGATCAAACCAATCAAATCAAAGGAAATCAGTCCTGAATATTCATTGGAAGGAATGACGCTGAAGCTGAAACTCCAATACTTTGGCCAGCTGATGCGAAGAACTGACACAGTGGAAAAGACCCTGATGCTGGGAAATATTGAGGGCAGGAGGAGAAGGGGATGACAGAGGATGAGATGGCTGGATGGCATCACTGACTCAATGGACATGAGTTTGAGCAAGCTCCAGAGTTGGTGCTGGACAGGGAAGACTGGCTGCAGTCCACAGGGTCACAAAGAGTTGGGCACTATTCATCGACTGAATTGAACTGATAGTGGTAATGGGGATTTTTAGTAGTCGAATTTGTAGTAATCTTGTACTAACACACTGACACACTCTACCAAGAATCTTACACTTTGCTAGAAAGCAGAAGTTTACTGAAACCAAAACAGTATGCTCTAAGATGTCAAGTGTTCTCTAAGCCTGGAAGCTGAACATGTATCAGGACAATAAGGCAATTCAGGACCATTAATATATGATGTCAAACTAATTGTAATAGCTATAAGGACATTCACACCCCCTCCATGGGTAAAAAAAAAAAAAAAAGTCTTGTAAGATGATCATAAATCAAATGTTTAACAATCAAATGTTTTCCCATTATAAAAAACACTGCTTAAGATAATGAAAAGTCTACTTCAGGGAGCAGAATAGTCAAAGAATTCCAGTGAAAGAGGTTACTGCTTAATCAAGTGGCATATCAAATTCAGACTAAGGCAGTACTTTGAATTCTTATACTCTGTAATCTAATCCCCCAAACATCACTGCTTTTGTCATCTTTTATACCTATGATTCTATGATTTAAAAAGGTAATTTTTAACTTCAGTCTTTCTAGAACAGCCTCTACAAACATTATTTTAAGGCATTAAGATGAAACACTTCATGTAGTTATCTTTAATTAAAAAAAAAGAAAGATGAAAATAGATCTACTATATTCAAGCATACAATTCAATAATAAAAATGAGTACTATTTCATCAATGTTTAGGTATGGCCTCCCCCTAAACTTAACTTTTATAATTTATATTAATACATTCCTCTACAGACATCTTCATTTATTAAGACCTCAAAACTTGACATGTATGTTAAGAAAAAATTATACAAAGTAAATACGCTTCAAACACATCATTAATAAACTGGAATACTACATCCAAACAGCTAGGAACTCTCTCAAAATTCAAAACCCCTTATTTGAAACTATTGGAAGTTAGCAAACTGACAAGTATTCTTGTGAAAGATGACAATAAAATGTATGTTCTCTCCCGTGTCATATGCTAAAGCAAAACCAAAAGTAACTGCTATGCCTCTGATTACAACAATATCAACCTACATCAATAGAAGAAATGTTCCCTCCAGATAAATGACCGCTGCAGATATTTTTATGAAACAACTGGGAAATTAAATAATCCAGAAAACACAAATTGGAGAGTGTTTGTTCTGCTGTTTATTTCTTTTCCATTTTATGGGTTTTTTTCGTGTGCTGTTTTTATTTTTCTACTTTTCTTTTTGGCACCAGAGAATATTATTTTTTCTAAAAGTCTTTGTTCCCATAAGACCAATGACAGGATGACATCGGAACATATTTATAATCTTCTATTTTCAAAAAAAATATTCTCTCTCACATAGTAATACACTTCATATAAGGCTTTGTCTCACCTGGCCAGTTCTTTAATTAAGTTTGCAATGCGTCTTTTGTCTTCAAGACATAAATCCTTCAGTGATGCACTCTTTATTTCTCCCCTGCAGAAACTCTAAAACAAACAAACAAAAATCATTCTGATAAACTTTTACAAAAAACAATTTTCAAGACTTTTCAAGAAATTTCTTAAAATTAGCACAGGAGAAGAAATTTCTTGGATCTCTTTTATTTGGTAGAAGACTATCTATTTCATTTAAACCTACTGTGAACTCAAAACAGGCTAAGGAACTGTCTGTCCACCAGGGGACATCATGAAATTTACACAGGAAAAGCAGAGAGTAAGAACTCACAGGCACAAATGTGCCTGCTTAAGTATTAGGGAATAATAAGGAAACAACTTTCCCTTGGTGAATGTCACAGAAACAAACACCTAATGGAAGATACTGAGATCCTTTCTGACACCACAGTCCCGTGGCTGCTTGAAGGTATACTAAAGTTGACAGCAGAGGCACCAGTTTCTAAGCTCTCAATATATCCCAAGGTTCATTCCAAAGGGTATTAGATCAAAGAGTAATAGTAATAATAGATAATGTTATATCTAGTGTTATTAGGAATATTCTAAGTATTTTATACTTATTAATCCATTTCACTTTCACCACAATGCTGTTAGGTAGGTATTATTCCTATTCTACAGTGAGGTACATATCTTGTCTAGGAATATAGCAGTTAAGTAGCAAAATCGAGACTCAAGCATTGATTCCACAGTCTATGTTCTTACCCACTGTACTATCCTACCTCTTATACTATAAAAAGTTCTTTCTAGTACATGAACATCAAAGAGGGGTCTTTAAAGTCATGAAACCTAGGAATTCACAAGATACCTGCAGGTAACACGTAGAAGGAATATGTTTAATAAAACAATCCTTGGCATTGGCAGTTATGCAACCACAAAGTAAATTAGTCCAATTACTTCACGTGGCCAAGAATAACCCAAGACCCCTAAAATGAATCCTGGAAGCACTGTTAGCCAAAGATGGGAAAGATAAGGGAGAAAAAGGAAATGGGAAACAGGATACGGTAAAAAGAAAAAACATTAAATGGATTTGGTTTTAGATTTTAGATATGGTTAGTTTGAGATGCCAGGAGGACATTCAAGGGGAAATGTTTAGGCAGGAAGCTGAAAATGTAGGTCTGGATCTCAAGTCAGAGGAAAACATAAAAATTTAAAATTCAGCCATATGTTGCTATCAATAATGTTTAGATTTTTATTATTTTATTTATATTTTTCTATGTTTTAAAATTTTTCTTAAAATTAAGAAAAAATACTAGTTTTTTGAAATCAACTCCTAATCCAAGAAAATAAATTAAAACTGATAACTAAAAAGATAAAAGGAGGCTCAGAAGCATACAATATTGTAGGAGAAAAAAGTTTTAAGAAGCATGTGGGGTTAACAGTGGTAATAATCAAAAAACAGAATATTAAAAGGAGTCACTGGATTTGGCAACGGGACAAATTGCTGAAAACCCATTAAAAGATTTCAGTAAACAAAAAAGAGAAACCCTTGCAAACAGGCAAGAACTTCAGCAGCATTGTGTTCAGGCAAAAACCTGAAAACACAAATGTTTGTCAACCAGAGTTAAACTGTGGTATATTTATACAATGGAATTCTGCAGCTACTGATTGTTAGTTGACATTCATCCATCTTCAAACCCACCCTACCCTGCTTTGCTTTGTGAGGCTGACTCTGGAAACCTCAATTCTCCCTTGCCACATCATTCTCTATTATGCTGTGCTTAGTCGCTCAGTCATGTCCAACTCTTTGCAAGTCCATGGACTTGCAGCCCGCCAGGCTCTCCTCTCCATGGGAAATCTCTAGGCAAGAATACTGGAGTGGGGTGCCATGCCCTCCTCCAGGGGATCTTGCCAACCCAGGGACTGAACACAGGTCTCCCGCATCGCAGGTGGATTCTTTACCATCTGAGCCACCAGGGAAGCCTGTTCTCTATTAAGCTCTATCAACAGGGAGAAGGAGAGGCTCTGAGAGGAAGAAAGGACACATTCCTTCCTATTGCTTTCTGTTTCTGTCAGTGTTACCCCTGCCAGAGATCTTCACCCTGGCAAGAACAACTGATTCCAGTTGGTAATTCTTCCAGGCCTCACAGAACCAGCCTTTGTCATGTCTTCTTGGGGATAGCAATACCCCTTAGGCTGGTTCCCCATCATCAAAGGTCCAAGTTTCAGCTCTAAGTGGCCCCTCCTCCAAGTTTCTAGGTTTTAATAATTCCAACTTGTTCTGTTTTCCCAACTCTAGAGATGGTGGTTGTGTCTTGCTGTTACTATCTACATGATAACTTAGTGTGCCCTTTTTGCCTTTCAGTTCTCCAGCACCAGTTTAACAAGTTTTCATATACTAAACATACTCTCAGTTGAAATAACTGAGTAAACCCTTATTGAAATATCAGGGAAAAGAAATTAAATATGACAACATGTAGCATAAATAAATCTCAGAAACATAACACTGAACAAAAAATAACAAATCAGACAATATGAGATCATTTATAAAAAGTTGGAAAAATACATATAACTATGGGATTCCCTGGTGGATCAGCCAGTAAAGAGACCTCCCGCAACACAGGAGACACGGATTCAATCCCTGGCTTGGGAAAGATCCCCTGGAGGAGGAAATGGCAACCCACTCCAGTATTCTTGCCTGGAAAATCCCATGGAAGGAGGAGCCTAGTGGGCCACAGTCCATCAGGGTTGCAAGAGGTGGACACAACTTAGTGACTAAACCACCACCATCATTGTTTAAAAAATAAATACATGTTTACACCATATAGGACAGCAGTCGATAAACTACAACTGCAAGCTAAATCTGGCTCAAAGCTTATTTTTGGAAAAAAAGTTTATTAAAACACAGCCATGCATATTCATTTATACACTGACATACATACGGCTCTTTCCACACTATCATGGCAGAATTAAATAATTAAGACAGAGGCCATGTGTCTCACAAAGGCTAAACATTTACCATCTGGCCTTTTACAGAAATAGTTTGTCAACCTCTGCTAAAGAGAAACAACAGAATGATAAACACAAAATTAAAGATAGAGATTACCAAGTAAGATGCTATGCTATAATAAGGGAAGAATAATACATCTTTACATATATTATCTCAGACTGCAAGGAAGTCTGAGGCTCTTCCCAGTCAATCTTTCTTTCCTTCTCCTCTCACAGATGCCAAACTTGTAGTGAAATCTTAAGTCTCTCCTTGATTTATAATAGCACCATGGCAATTCAATGCAGAAATGAATGGTTCCCTCAATAATCAGTACTGAACCAAAAGACTATCAGTATGAAAAAATGATTTGGAATAAGGTTTGTCACATTTTTAAATCTCTTTACAAGACAACTGAAATAAAAGGAATCCAAACTGAAAAGGCAAATGTAAAATTACCTCTATTCACAGATGGCATAATCTTGTATATAGGAAATTGTAAGAAAATCACCAAAAAGCTACTAGATTAGAACTAATAAATGTAGAAAGGTTACAGGATAAAAAAATTAACTATGTTTCTATATACTAGCAGTCAAAAATCCAAAAATGAAATTAAGAAAACGATTTCATTAATAGGAGCATCACAAAGTATAAAATACTTAAATTTGGCATGTACACTGAAAACAACAAAACATCACTGAAAGAAATTAAAGATCTAAGTAAACAGACAATTTACACACCATATTCAAGGTCTGGAAGACAATATTATGAAGCTGACAGTACTCACCAAATTGATCTAAAGATTGAACACAAGGTAGGGGTAGCAGAGCAGGAGATACAAACTATGGGGTGTAAGGCTGAAGGATGTGCTGTACCACATGGGGAATACGGTCAATATTTTGTAATAACTGTAAATGGAAAGTAACCTTTAAAGTTGTATAAAAAATTAAAAAAAAGATTCTGAATCACTTAATTTATGGGATTAGCATACACAGAGTATTATATATAAAACAGGTAACCAATAAGGACCTACTGTATAGCACAGGGAACTAGACTCAATATTTCACAATAATCTATAAGGGAAAAGAATCTAAAAAGGAAAATATATATATATATATACACACACATACATAATTATAAACATGTATATATAAAACTGAATCACTGTGATGTATACCTGAAACTAACACATTACTGTAAACCAACTGTATTTTTCAACTTTTTTTAAAAAAGATTCAACACAATTGCTACCAAAATCCCAACTTGACTTTCTGAAGAAACTGGCAAGCTGATTCGATAATTCCTATGGAAACACAAAGGACCCAGAATAGCCAAAACAACCTTGAAAAAGAAGAACTTGGACTATTTACACTTTCTGATTCTAAGACTTACAGCCAAGCTACAATATATTAAAACAGAGTGGTATTGGCATTAAAACAGAAATACAGATCAACAGAATAGAACTGAGATTACAGAAATAAACACTTACATTTATGATTAAAAGATTTTTCAGCAAGGGTAGCAAGACAAAGAAAAAGAATAGTCTTTGCAGCAAATGATACTGGGACAAGAGGAAATCCACATGCAAAAGAATAAAGCTGGGTCACTACCCACACCATCTATAGAAATTAAATCAAAATGGATCAAAACTTAAATGTATTATCTAAAAGTACAAAGCTCTTAGATATTGGTATAAATCTTTGAGACCTTGGTTTAGGTAATGATTTCTTAGACATGACAGCAAAGCACAGGCAATAAAAGAAAAACATTGGTAAGCTGAACTTCATCAAAATTTAAAACATCCAAGCTTCAAAGGACACCAATAAGAAAGTGAAAAAAACCCCACAGAATGAGAGGAAATATTTGCAAATAATGTATCTGATAAGAGACTCAGAGGTGGAATTTATAAAGAACTCTTACAACTCATCAATAAGACAAATAACTCAAATTGAAAAAGATCTGAACAGACATTTCTGTAAAGAACATATACAAATGGCCAAGAGGCACATAAACAGATGATCATTACTGGCCACTGTGCGTGTGTGTGTGTGTGTGTGTGTGTGTGTGTGTGTTTAGTCACTCAGCTGTGTCCAACTCTTTGCAACCCCATGGGGTGTGTGTGTGTGTGTGTGTGTGTGTGTGTGTGTGTGTTTTAGTCACTCAGCTGTGTCCAACTCTTTGCAACCCCATGGACTGTAGCCTGCCAGGCTCCTCTGTCCATGGAATTCTCCAGCCAAGAATACTGGAGTGGGTTGCCATTCCCTTCTCCAAGGGATCTTCCCCACCCAGGGATCGAACCTGGGTCTCCTGCATTGCAGGTGGATTCTTTACCATCTGAGCTACTAGGGAAGCCCACTACTGGCCATTAGGAAAATACAAATCAAAACCATGCGATACCACTTCAAATTCACTACAATTATAAATAAAAAAGATGGATATAAAGTGTTGGTGAGAACGTGGAGAATCTAGAATCCTCATACATTGCTAGTAGAATGTAAAATAGTATAGCTACTTTGGCAGTACATCAAACATAGAATTACTACATGCTCCAGCAATTCTACTTCTAGATATATACCCAAGAAAATTGAAAACATAAATCCATACAAAAATCTTTACATGAATGCTGATGGAGCATACTCATATTAGCCAAAAAGTGTAACAATCCAAATATCCTTCAACTGGTGGTTAAACAAAACATGCACCGAGCCATAAAAAGGAATGAAGCAATGATTCCTGATACAACATAGATGAAACGTGAAGTGAAAGAAGCCAGTCACAAAAGACCACACAGTACATTATTTCATTTATATGAAATATTCAGAACAGACAAATATTTAGGGATTAAAAGCAGGTAAGTGGTTGTCAGGAGCTGAGAATAATGGGGAATAGCTTTTGTGAAGTGGACATACTGGTGATATAAGCAACATAAGTAGGCCTTTTGAGCTCAGTCATGTCCAACTCTTTGTGACCCCATGGACTGCAGTCTGCCAGGCTGCTCTGTTTATGAGATTTTCCAGGCAAGAATAATGGAATGGGTTGCCAGTTCCTCCTCCAGGGGATCTTCCCAACCCAGGGACTGAACCCATATCTCCTGCATCTCATGCGTTGGTAGGCGAATTCTTTATCCACTGAGCCACCTGGGAAGCCCATACACGATATGAGCTAATCACAGTTAAATCCTGTAGATAACTAAATGTGATACAGCTGACCCTTAACAACGTGAGTCTGAACTGCACAGGTCTATTTATAAGCAGATTTTTTTCAACAAATATATTGGAAAACTTGTTGGAGATTTAAGACAATTTGAAAAAGCTTGCAAATGAATCACACAGTCTTAAAGAAATATATAAAAACAAATTAAGAAAAAAGTTAGGTGTGTCATGAGTGTGTAAAATACCTGTATATATACATATAACACTCAAAATACATGTTAACTATGTTATCAGCAAAGCGTTCATTCAACAGTAAGTTACTAGTGAAGTTTTGGAGGAGTCAAAAATTATATGCAGATATTTGACTGCATGGGGTTCAACACCCCTAACACCTGTGTTGTTCAAGGGTCAAGAGTAATAAGTAACAAAACTAGACACTGAACATTTCCTCAAGAACATAAACCAGGTATTGAAAAACACTTTTTTATCAAGAGTTCAATAGTAAATGATTTTGGCTTTGTAGGCATACATCTTTACAGCACCTCTGACACTGTAATACGAAAGCGGCAGAAAGATAACATTAAAAGAATGTTAAGAGAATGGCTGTGTTCCAGTAACACTTGACTCACAAAACAAGGAAAAGCAGATGGCCTACAATTCACAGACTGTCAAACCCTGACTTAACCTCTGGTTGAGGAGACAAAATATAAAGTAAAGTAACGGGGAAGGAAATGTGTATTCTTGGCTGAAGAATCCCATGGACAGAGGAGCCTGGCAGGCTACAGTCCATAGGGTCGCAAAGAGTTGGACATGACTGAAGCAACTTAGCACACATGCAAAGTAAAATAAACCAACCAGATAAGGCACGTACCAAAGGAATGTAGAGACACTATTACAGAGGCAAAGGCAGACAAGGGAGAAATAAATGGCTGAGCAATAAAAATAAACTCTTCATGATAGTATTTGACAAGTGAAGGAAATAATACTAATAATATAGGCTAATTTTAACAAAGCATTTTCTTATATGCAAAGGATTATTTATCAACTAACATATTTACATGAACAAAAATCATAAAGAATACCTAATAAAAGAAAAAAAAAAACTGCTGTCAATTTGATTTACTAATACCACACAGATCAGGATGTAAGTTTTTTGAAACTTATGAAGAGAATAAACTTTTCTTAACTAAGGCTTAAAGTAAGCCTGGACATTCTGGAACAAAAGCTTTGAGTAATATATATATTTTATATTCATACTAAATATTAATAAAGCATCCTTGAATCCTCTGTATCTTTTCAAAATACTTGTAGATCATCTAATGTTCTTTCAAGGGCTCTTCTACACTGACCTATCAGTTATTGGCCAGAACAGAAAAATGACTTATTGGTCAGCATTTATAAAGACTGGAGAATAAGGGGAAAAAAAAAACAGAAAAAAAGAAATTACTGACCTGTTCATCAACTGAATCTCCTGCACCTTTTAAAGACTCCATGGAGACTGGAGTAGCAGTCACCCTGGAGGTCTTGAGTTTAACATCAGCTTTTGGATTCACCATCTTGTGTCTTGACCTGGTATTTCCTTCTGTAGAAATTCCTAAGGATTTCCATCAAAACAAGATTTCAAAATTATGTCTTTTCATTCTTTTAAACCCTCCCCCTAGCAACCTTTTCCTTGATAGCCTGCATGGAGAATCCCAGGGACGGGGGAGCCTGATGGGCTGCCGTCTATGGGGTCGCACAGAGTCGGACATGACTGAAGCAACTTAGCAGCAGCAGCTCTACTTTATGGCACCTGATGGACAAATCTCTTTATAAACTTAATTTTAAAGCTCTGTTAATAAACAATGAGTCATGAAAAGACTGTGTTTTGAATACATTAGAGATTCAACTGAAATATTTTTTAAGGGGATGTGAACATTTGTAAGTCAAATTAAAACCAATAAACTACAACATGCCACATATACCTTAACTTACTGGAAACTAAAAATCTGAATTTTCACATAATTAGAGTGCCTCCAATGGTTCAGTTTTACAACTCATCTCATAATAACCAGTAAACTTTAAAGTCTGTTACATAAACCCTACATATGAAGTTTATACATTTTCTTTGAAATATAAAATTTAGACTATTATTTGAATATGAAAAGTAAGAAAAGAGTCTGCTGCTCTTTAATTCATGAACAAAGTATTCTATAAATTCATCAAAAGCTGACTTGCCAGCCAGCCCCTAAAATAAGGCAATATTTCAAACCTTAGTGGGGGGTCACACCAAATATTAAAAAAAAAAAAAAAAATTAGGTTCTGATGAACTGTTCTGCATCTACTTATACCTACAAAGTTGTCCTAATGTTTTATTTTCTTTTAACCTTTAAGAACCAAAGGAAGTTTACCAAATTAATATAGAAAATCATACCTGGAACATACACTACTGATTGTTCTTCATCAGAAACTATGCAGGAAGACATAAAGGAAAATACTAGAAAAGATTATCCAACATCCAAATGCTGTTGTTCTGTACTTCTGCTATCATTTGCAATTTCTTCTGAGCTAGAAGTTTGTAACTAGCTTTTAAAAACAAAACTAGGAAGTAATATAATTAAAATAAATGTAGAATAATTAATAATCTTTTAAAGTTCATCTTTATATATTCACAACTATTTGCTTTGTAAAAATGCTGGAATGCCTTGTTCCATTAAAGTTTTATCCGTGCTTATTCCCCAATGACATACCCAACACTGTAAATTCTGCTGTAGTTTCTTTTCATTTTCTTTCCTTTTGTAAACAAGGAGTTAAATGCTCCATCATGCTCATCTTTGGTGAATTGACAAGTTATCAGAGGCATGAATACGTAATTTCAAAATGAGTTTTAGCTTTGAAGAACAAATACTGTTTAAGGGCAGCTCAATTATGCAAACACAAAAATATTTTTTATTCTTCCACAGTACATTCATGAAATGTCTCAAGAAGCCCTACTATTTAACAAGTGGGAGAAATTTAAGAAAAAAAGAACTATTTTGAATTTCAAAAGGAGAAATTTTGAAAGGGTGAAAGTGAAAGTAGTTCAATTGTGTCCAACTCTTTGTGACCCCATGGACTATACAGTCTATGGAGTTCTCCAGGCCAGAATACTGGAGTGGGTAGCCTTTCCCTTCTCCAGAGGATCTTCCCAACGCAGGGATGGAACCCAGGTCTCCCGCAATGCAGGCAGATTCTTTACCAGCTAAACCGAACACTGATATAGAATGAGAACCAATATAATAAAGTTTACTTTTCAAAATTAAAATTTTATTCAGAACTAGATTTAAATTCAGGTATGTCTACCATTTGATAACCTTCGATTACATATTCAGGAATCAGGTGTCTAAACAATTTTTTTCCAAATGACCTCAAAAAGTCCAAAGATTTCTGTTACTTTATGAAATACTTTGTTTTCCAAAATTTGTAGACAAATCAATTATTAACTATTTCCTCCTGGGAGCAGACGGGAATAAAACAGTAGATAAAACATGTTAGAAAGCCAATATATTTCAGTTTAGAACCAATTCTAGAAATGGAATCTTTTCAAAGAATGTTGACTGGAAATGCCTAGAATCCCGACGGAAATTTAGGAACACAATGGTGGTGCTTACTGTCTGACCTGCTAGGTGGTTCAGCTCTCCTCAGCAGCATATGCACTATCATAGCTTCAAGACTTTGGCTGGTAACTAGTGCCCCTAAAAACTTTAAACTCCCTTAGACATCAGGAATGAGCATAAAAAATTTCAGGAGGCACACAAGACAAGTAAACAAGCAAAAAATTAGACCCCACTAGTCCAAGGAAATTGACTGTAACTAATACTGGAGCAGAGCATTTCTAAATTCATTGACACCCAATCCAAAACAAAAGCTTTACAAGCTGAAATTGTGCAGACTCGTTAGCAGCAGATTCATTTTTTACATCCTCCGGGAATCCTCAGTTACTGTTTAATTATTTGCTATTGGAAATACACACATGGGAAAAAGTACCCAGGGGAAAAAATTCAAGATGACTCAGGACATGCTCCATATGACAGGGTCCTCAGTTAAAATATAAAATAGGGATGAATTTGCAGAATATCCTCCATATCCAAGGATGATCTATAGAAAGACTGACATAACTGTGTCCTGGAAAACATACTGCACTTCTCTAGACCATCCACAAAGGAGTCTGCTCATAGCTGGAAGAGAACAGCCACTGAGGAACCTACTTAGCCATACCCTGACTCAGAAGCTCATCAAATATTTTGTACTTTCTCTTCTCTCCTAAAACCTGATACCATTTCCCCCATCTTTACTCTAAGCTAATAATTTTGCTTCCTATTTCTTTAAGAAAAACAAACTATAGAAGCCTTTGCCAAACATGCATTTGCAGATGACATGATATTACATATAGAAAACACTAAAGATTCTACTGAAAAACTGTTAGAATAATCAAATTCAGATTGCTGATAAACAGAAGTTGCAGAATACAAAATCAATAAATAAAAAATCTGTTGCATTTCTATACAAGAATAACCATCAGGAAGACAAAATAGGGGGAAAAAATCCAATTTACAATTGCATCAAAAAAAGACTATAAAATCTAGAAAATTTAACCAAAGAGGTGAGAGACCTGTATGCTGAAAAGTATAAGACACTGATGAAAGAAACTGAAGAAAAATGAAAGAAATTCATGCTCATGAACTAAAAGAATATTGTTAAAATGTCCATAAAGCAATCTACAGATTCAAACCAAAATTCCAAAGTCATTTTTCACAGAAATATTGTAAAACAACAATCCTAAAATTTATATGGAACCACAAAAGACCTTAATTAGTCAGAGCAATCTTGAGAAAGAAGAACAAAGCTGTAGGCATCACAATTCCTGGTTTCAAAATACTACAAAGCAACAGTTATCAAAACACAAAAGACCCCCATGACATTAACAGCTACCCTCTTCCTGCTTTATTTTTCTCCATAGCACCCATAATCATATAATATTATTTTACTTATTCATGAACTAATTTCATTTCACTAACATGTAAGTACAAAGCCAGTGAAAATCTGCATTGTTTTGATCAATGTTGTATTGCTAAGATCAAAGAATGCCTGGATCATAGTAAACCATCTAGGAACAAATGAAATTGCTATTTATTTAATCCCATGAGGCACTGTCCAACAACTCTCAATGCTGTCTTTCTCTCTTTGTCCTATTCAAAATATGCACACAGACCCCACTAGCTACATCCATACCAAATTTCTTTTTCAAATATAAGACCACTAAATAAAACTGACCTTAACAAAAGTTTTTATAAATAAGACAAAATATTTGAAATTGCCTCCATCCAAACTATACTTTCTAATTGCTTGTAATCTATCTTCATCTCATTATTTTTGAGAACCCAAATATTTACCTTCTTCAAATACCAATTCCCAAGAAATGTATATTTCATAGGAAAGTTAAAGAGACACAATTTGGACCTCTTATACTGTTCTCTGTGTCACCTTAGTTTCACTTGGTTCATCTGGAAGTGCCTCAATAGGATAAGTATAGCAAGTTATAAAGAGTCTTTAATGCCCAAGTTTTCAAAATTAAAGTGGCAAGCAGAAACCCAAGCCAGAAGTGGTAGGGAGAAATAAATAAACCTATCCTAGAGCAACAGGATGTGAAGAAAATAAACTTGGTACTTCCCATTCTGCAATAACCTTGTGAGTGTGAATCACTTATCAGCAACATGTGTATCATCATTACTAACCATAATGATTTTCCTGACATACATGGTTTTTCCAGTAGTCATGTATGGATGTGAGAGTTGGACTATAAAGAAAACTGAGTGCTGAAGAATTGATAATTTGAACTGTGGCATCAGAGAAGACTCTTGAGAGTCCTTTGGACAGCAAGGAGATCCAACCAGTCCATCCTATAGGAAATCAGTCCTGAATATTCATTGGAAGGACTGATGCTGAAGCTGAAACTCCAATACTTTGGCCACCTGATGCGAAGAACTGACTCATTTGAAAAGACCCTGATGCTGGGAAAGATTGAAGGCAGGAGAAGAAGGGGACAACAGAGGATGAAATGGTTGGATGGCATCACCGACTCAATGGACATGAGTTTGAGTAAACTCCGGAAGTTGGTGACGGACAGGGAGGCCTGGCATGCTGCAGTCCATGGGGTCGCAAATAGTTGGACACAACTGAGCAACTGAACTGAACTGATATTATTTTAAAATCAACGTAAATAGAGACCAAAAGAAAGCAGGAGTAGCAATACTCATATCAGATAAAATAGACTTTAAAACAAAGGTGGTGAAAAGAGACAAAGATGGACACTACATAACGATCAAAGGATCAATCCAAGAAGAAGATATAACAATTATAAATACATATGCACCCAACATAGGAGCACCGCAATATATAAGGCAAATGCTAACAAGTATGAAAGAGGAAATTAACAATAACACAATAATAGTGGGAGACTTTAATACCCCACTCACACCTATGGACAGATCAACTAAACAGAAAATTAACAAGGAAACACAAACTTTAAATGATACAATAGACTAGTTAGACCTAATTGATATCTATAGATCATTTCACCCCAAAACAATGAATTTCACCTTTTTCTCAAGCGCACACGGAACCTTCTCCAGAATAGATCACATCCTGGGCCATAAATCTAGTCTTGGTAAATTCAAAAAAATTGAAATCATTCCAAGCATCTTTTCTGACCACAATGCAGTAAGATTAGATGTCAATTACAGGAGAAAAACAATTAAAAACTCCAACATACGGAGGCTGAAAAACACAAGGCTGAATGACCAACAAATCACAGAAGAAATCAAAAAAGAAATCAAAATATGCATAGAAACGAATGAAAATGAAAACACAACAACCCAAAACCTATGGAACATGGTAAAAGCAGTGCTAAGGGGAAGATTCATAGCAATACAGGCTTACCTCAAGAAACAAGAAAAAAGTCAAATAAATAACATAACTCTACATCTAAAGCAACTAGAAAAAGAAGATATGAATAACCCCAGGGTTAGTAGAAGAAAAGAAATCTTAAAAATTAGGGCAGAAATAAATGCAAAAGAAACAAGAGACCATAGCAAAAATCAGCAAAGCCAAAAGCTGGTTCTTTGAGAAGATAAATAAAATTGACAAGCCATTAGCCAGACTCATCAAGAAACAAAGGGAGAAGAATCAAATCAACAAAATTAGAAATGAAAACGGAGAGATCACAACAGACAACGCAGAAATACAAAGGATCATAAGAGACTATTACCAGCAACTATATGCAAATAAAATGGACAACTTGGAAGAAACGGATAAATTCTTAGAAAAGTACGACTTCCCAAAACTGAACCAGGAAGAAATAGAAAATCTCAACAGACCCATCACAAGCACAGAAATTGAAACTGTAATCAGAAATCTTCCAGCAAACAAAAGCCCAGGACCGGATGCCTTCACAGCTGAATTCTACCAAAACTTTAGAGAAGAGCTAACATTTATCCTACTCAAACTCTTCCAGAAAATTGCAGAGGAGGGTAAACTTCCAAACTCATTCTATGAGGCCACCATCACCCTAATTCCAAAACCTGACAAGATGCTACAAAAAAAGAAAACTACAGGCCAATATCACTGATGAACATAGATGCAAAAATCCTTTACAAAATCCTAGCAAACAGAATCCAACAACATATTAAAAAGATCATACATCATGACCAAGTGGGCTTTACCCCAGGGATGCAAGGATTCTTCAATATCCACAAATCAATCAATGTAATACACCACATAAACAAATTGAAAAATAAAAACCATATGATTATTTCAATAGATGCAGAGAAAGCCTTTGACAAAATTCAACATCCATTTATGATAAAAACCCTCCAAAAAGCAGGAATAGAAGGAACATACCTCAACATAATAAAAGCTATATATGACAAACCCATGGCAAACATTATCCTAAATGGTGAAAAACTGAAAGCATTTCCCCTAAAATCAGGAACAAGACAATGGTGCCCACTCTCACCACTACTATTCAACATAGTTTTGGAAGTTTTGGCCACAGCAATCAGAGCAGAAAAAGAAATAAAAGGAATCCAGATTGGAAAAGAAGTAAAACTCTCACTGTTTGCAGATGACATGATCCTCTACATAGAAAACCCTAAAGACTCCACCAGAAAACTACTAGAGTTAATCAACGAATATAGTCAAGTTGTAGGATATAAAATTAACACACAGAAATCCCTTGCATTCCTATACACTAACAATGAGAAAACAGAAAGAGAAATTAAGGCAACAATTCCATTCACCATCACAACAAAAAGAATAAAATAGGAATATATCTACCTAAAAAAACAAAAGACCTATATATAGAAAACTATAAAACACTGGTGAAAGAAATCAAAGAGGACACAAATAGATGGAGAAATATACCATGTTCATGGATTGGAAGAATCAATATAGTGAAAATGAGTACACTACCCAAAGCAATCTATAGATTCAATGCAATCCCTATCAAGCTTCCAACGGTATTCAGAGAACTAGAACAAATAATTTCACAATTTGTATGGAAATACAAAAAACCTCGAATAGTCAAAGCAATCTTGAGAAAGAAGAATGGAACTGGAGGAATCAACCTGCCTGACTTCAGGCTCTACTACAAAGCCACAGTCATCAAGACAGTATGGTACTGGCAAAAGGACAGAAATATAGATCAATGGAACAAAATAGAAAGCTCAGAGATAAATCCACACACCTATGGACACCTTATCTTTGACAAAGAAGGAAACAATATACAATGGAGAAAAGACAATCTCTTTAACAAGTGGTGCTGGGAAAACTGGTCAACCACTTATAAAAGAATGAAACTGGAACACTTTCTGACACCATACACAAAAATAAACTCAAAATGGATTAAAGAGCTAAACATAAGACCAGAAACTATAAAATTACTAGAAGAAAACATAGGCAAAACACTCTTCAACATAAATCACAAAAGGATTCTCTATGACCCACCTTCCAGAATATTGGAAATAAAAGCAAAAACAAATGGGACCTAATTAAAATTAAAAGCTTTTGCACAACAAAGGAAACTATAAACAAGATGAAAAGACAGCCTTCAGAATGGGAGAAAATAATAGCAAATGAAGCAACGGACGAACAATTAATCTCAAAAATATACAAGCTACTCCTGCCGCTCAATTCCAGAAAAATAAACGACCCAACCAAGAAGTGGGCCAAAGAACTAAACAGACATTTCTCCAAAGAAGACATACAGATGGCTAACAAACACATGAAAAGATGCTCAACATCACTCACTATTAGAGAAATGCAGATCAAAACCACAATGAGGTACCATTTCACACCCATCAGAATGGCTGCTATCCAAAAGACTACAAGCAATAAATGCTGGAGAGGGTGTGGAGAAAAGGGAACTCTCTTACACTGTTGGTGGGATGCAAACTAGTACAGCCACTATGGAGAACAGTGTGGAGATTCCTTAAAAAACTGGAAATAGAACTGCCATATGACCTAGCAATCCCACTTCTGGGCATACACACTGAGGAAACCAGAACTAAAAGAGACACGTGTACCCCAATGTTCATCGCAGCACTGTTTATAATAGCCAGGACATGGAAGAAGCCTAGATGCCCATCAGCAGATGAATGGATAAGGAAGCTGTGGTACATGTACACAATGGAATATTACTCAGCCATTAAAACGAATACATTCGAATCTGTTCTATTGAGGTGGATGAAACTGGAGCCTATTATACAGTGTGAAGTAAGCCAGAAAGAAAAAACACCAATACAGTATACTAACACATATATATGGAATTTAGTCAATCAGTAAAGATAACCCTGTATGCAAGACATCAAAAGAGACACAGATAAACAGAACAGTATTATGGACTCTATGGGAGAGGGCGGGATGCTATGGGAGAATGGCATTGAAGCATGTAAATTATTATATGTGAAACGAATCGCCAGTCCAGGTTCAATGCATGATACAGGGTGCTCGGGGCTGGTGCACTGGGATGACTCAGAGGGAGGGGATGGGGAGGGAGGTGGAAGGGGGCTTCTGGAAGGGGAAAACATGTATACCCATGGTGGATTCATGTCAGTGTATGGCAAAACAAATACAATATTGTAAAGTTAAAAAATAGAAAATAAAGTAGTTTAAAAAAAAATAAAAATCAACTTTTGTTCTTAAAAAAAAAAAATCAACGTAAAGTCTCTATTTAATTGAAAACTCAATGGCAGAGATTATAGCTACTGCAATGCTTTGACCAGGCCCTTTATAGTTCATATTTGTTAATATCAAATTCATAATACTGTTAAAGATAATACACTTGAGTGTACTTCAGCAATCAAATTTAGATACTGCAGAAATACTAATTTCTTTTGATATCACCAAGAGCTATAATGAAGAAGGAAGGCAGTTTACGACCAAAGGGGCATATTTCACTTGTAGATTTAAGCCATAAAATGACAACATGGCGTATCACTGTTTACACATTGGGTATAAAGAAATACCTTGTGCAAAACAGCACTGATGAATCATACTGTCCAGAAGATAAACAACTCATAAAAACAACAATATGAAAAGATGACCTTCAGTCACAGATGATCTGTCCTCACATGATAGAAACATCTAGGAATGGGAAATCTCTCAATCATACTTCTCCAATTGTTTAGGTGAGGCACTGAAAATCTCTGAATAGTGTGAAAAGAATACCAAATTACAGGTATATACTTTTTGGCCTTTTTCTATTGAAACTTCTAACTATAAGTACTTCAGGGGTGGTCTGGGAAGTCATCAGTGTAATGAGAAAAGAGATCAAGATCAAAAGACATTCCAATAAATTTTTTTTTACAAAAAGATCAAAAGATACATGACTAAATCAAATGACTCATAATTATGTTTTTTAGCAAAGATTCAGTAACAAATTCATATCTGACATGCTTTTAAGTTCTACAGAGATTTAACATGAAAATATTTGAGGCTGGATATTAATTGGTCATTAGGTGGAATAGGGAGAGGAAACAGGTGATACTGGTAACCTTGAAGCTCCTTTCAAACTGAATTTCTACAGGATGTAATCACCACCATTTTCCCCAAATAACTTTAACTCTTCACTTTCACTGCAAAGATGAGTATTTTACGTTAATTTTTAGAGTAAGGAAGAATGTAAGAGAAAATGAAGGCTATATGACATCTATATGAAATATAGAGTAATGTGACTACATAAACAATTGAGTACAAGGCTGCTAAGACCAAGAGCAGATTCTATTTACACACCTATTAACTTAATCATACCCAGTGCAACAGACTGTCTCCCCTATCCACACCCCACATACATTCTATTATATATCAGAACAATATCCTCATACATTTCGTATCAGCACAACAGCATTGGTTATACAGAAAGTTAAGGAATAATAACGAAAGCCACATAGATGGTTATGAAAATGATTACACTGAAGAAGCACATTATAAGTTAATAATCTTCACATATCTCTATCACAAAATTCTAACATTGCCGAGGCAATGTTTCATGAGAAAGACTCATCCCAATTTCCTGACTTCCTAATTCATTCCAGCTGCTCCCGATGCACATATTCCCCTGACAGGTAAAGAAAAAAATATTTAATTTGCACAGTGTATCAGTGTGCTTTTTATCCACAGTGTAGGATCACGATTTCACTTGATGCTCACCAACCTCTCACACACGAATGGTAATAATGCTTAGAAAGACCATAACACCAAACACTCAGCAGCAAGAAATGCAAAAATACCCCACTCTCCAAGGCGTGACACTTGAATCCTAGTAATCCAACAAGGGGAACTGATAATATAACTTCTTAAGTTTTACTGACTAGCTAAGTAGAACCTCCAAAGAACGATTCAGGAAAAGTTAACAGCAATGCCTCTAACAATGCTATGGCCACTCCTAGCAAACAGACCAAAAGGCTTGCCTCTGTGGGCATCCAACACACTGAATGCCCTCCTTTCAGGTAACTCTCCTGGAACATGAAGCAAGTTACCAGGGCCAAAGATCAATCTGGAAAAGTGTACCTAACGCAGGGAAAGAACCAGTGTTGTCACACATCTCATTACTCCAAGGGTAAAAGCGTCACAGCTTCTCTACCATGAAACTATCCAAGAACTGACTCAACCCTGCTAGCGGTGACCCGCAACCTACATACAAATCAACGCTACACCCAGGCCCTAAAATCTGCATCGCATCTGATTCCATCATCAGCATCACCAGATCACGTCCGTGTGAAACCAAGTCTCACGATTCTCTGAAGATCTAAGTATGAAAATACATCGTCACTGCCAGGCCTTCGAAGTCCAACAAGGTCCAGACTTGCTCCTAACAGCGCAGGCCAGGGATACTCCTAAACCAAGACGAAAAGCTCCTGGAGCACCCAACACCATGCCCTCCTCCAGAAGCTCACTCCTCACAGACCCGGCCGGCTGGAGGTCGCCTCAGGCAGAGGGCCGCTTCCAGCCCCCGACTCTAGGCCGTCTTTCCGGGGCTCACCGCCAAGGAGGGCAGGGAAACAGCTTGGGTCGAGTCCTCACGTCTAGAACTCCAGCCTGGAGAAACAGTGCAGGCTCTCTGCCACTTAATACCCAAGCAAGGGACCTGCCGGGCGGCCCGACTGCACGGCCCCGCCCCCGGGGGTCCGCAGCGAGCTTCTCCCCTCCGCTCCGCGTCCCTCGCGACCGCTCGCCCCGGGAAAGGCGCCGGCGCCCCCTGTCAGGCGGGCAAAGGATACAGTCCCGGCTCCAGAACGCCGCCGCGCCCGGGCGGGAGGGGCCCGCCACGTCCGCCATCTTGAAACAACCGCCACTCGGGGCGTCGCGCCGGGGCCGCCCCGCCCCGGCCCCCAGGCCCGGTCCGGATTGGCCACACGACACAGAGGCCCGCCCCCGCTTGCGCGGCCGGCCCCGGCGGGGCGGGACGGTCCGGCTGGAGGAGTCGCTGGGTCCCGGCGGCGTGGCGTGGAGCACCCTCCGGGGCAGCGGGAACAAGCGTCTCGGGGGACTACTACTGCCCGAGCAGCCCAGGCCCCTCATCTCCGCCCCGCAGCCCTCTCAGGCGCCGAGCACTACAAGTCCCGGCATGCCGCGAACTTGACGGCCGCGCCTCCCGGGCGGTGTCCGGCCCTCCGGCCCGCCCCGCTCCCCCGCCCGGTCCCCACCCCTTCCCCGGCCGCACGCGGAGCCGGGACGCGAGACATGGAGGAGACGTCGCCCCCGCTGCTGGGCGGCAGCAAGCCGCACCTGGAGAAGCTGACCTTGGGGATCACTCGCATCCTAGGTGAGTGAGGCGGGGGGCCGTGAGGGCGACTGCGAGACGAAGGGTGTGCCGCGGAGGTGCGACAGGAGCTGGACTCTCTCGGCCGGTGGACATCGCGACTGTAAAGTCCCGTTGTTCAGAAGGTGCGTTAACTGGGCCAGGGAAGCGTTTCCCGGGAGTGTGGATGCAGAGACGCGAAGCCCGAACGAAGGTCACCCCATCCGAAGTCCCACCACAGGGGCCAGGAAGGACGCGGGAATAGGTGTGCTAAGGGGAAACGGCAGGCCCCTGACAGTGGGAGGCTGGCTGGCTGAGAGGCCTTCTTGGCCTCAGGTGACAGAGAGAGGTGGGGGAATGTTGCAGCCGACCTCCCAGGGCAACCGGTTCCCATGCGCCTCCGTGTGAATGACACCTGAATTGGTCCAGAGAAGTCAAGGTTTGCACCGTTGAATGGGTGGTTTTCCTTAATGGAACCTTTCCTTAGTACCTACCACTACGTTAAATGCTGGAGCTACTCTACAATGAAATGAAACACACACGCAGTTCAGTCATTCGTTATTGCTTAGAGGTAGCACGCAGAAGGAGGTGATTGATCTTATCTGGAGAGTTAAGAAATATGTCCCACAGGAGATGATGCTGATTTTGAAAGACAAGTGGGAGTTAATCAGATAACCGAGGAGAAACGCAGTCTAAGCAAGCTGAGTAGTACATTTCAACACCTTCCTTTTGCATTCATAATAAAATCCGGATTTTGTGCCATGACCCATCAGTCTCCTATAATTTACCCTCAGCTGTCTTTCTGACTTTAGTTTCACTCTGGTTTTGCTAAGTCGCCTCCTTGTTGTATGTACCATGAACCCACTAAGCTTGTTCCCACGTCAAGGCTTTTGCAATTTGCTAGACCTTCCATCTAAAATTCTCTTCCTCGGAATGTCTTTCTCTGACTTCATTCAGATCTCTGATTAAATATCACAATCTCGGAGGAGCCTTCCCTGAATACAGTTCCAGTAACACCGTTCCTTATCACTGTCTTCCTTTATCCTACTTTTTTTAATCCTCATGGCTTTGCCACTATTTGAAATTATGTATTTATTTGTTTGTTTTAATTTGTCTCTTTTCTGTAGTTGAAGTCCATGAGATTAGGAAGTTTGTATTATTCTTCCATATATTCCTCGGTTGGATGGCATCACCCCCTCAATGGACATGAGTTTGGGTAAACTCCAGGAGTTGGTGATGGACAGGGAGGACTGGCATGCTTCGGTTCATGGGGTCACAAAGGGTTGGACACGACTGAGCAACTGAACGATATTCCTCAGTGCCTAAAACAGTAAATGAGGTGTGAAACATCCTGATGTGTTTGGGAGAAGCAGTAAGTTTTAGAAATGAAATTAGAGTGTAGGGCAAAGAGAGAGCTAATCACCGAGACCACTTACATCTCCTTATTCTTACCCAGACTTCTCCCTGTTGCTTCTTGTACTTCTGGACTTAGGCAGGTCTTGCTATTCCACAGGCATACTTCATTGCAGTTGTTCTGTCACTAAGTCATGTCCGACTCTTTGCGACCCCATAGACTGCAGTGTTCCAGGCTCCCTGTCCTTCGCTATCTCCCCGAGTTTGCTCAGACTCCTGTCCGTTGAGATGATGATGTTATCCAACCATCTCATCGTCTCTCGCCCTTCTCCTCCTGCCCTCAATCTTTCCCAACATTCAGTCTCTTTGCATCAGGTGGCCAAAGTATTGGAGCTTCAACTTCATTAGTATCTCTATAAATCTAGAAAGTTTTCTCTAAATAAGAAATTATTTTCTTTTAATAAATGTTTAATCTACTCGTCAAGCTAACTAAACGTCCCTTAAGCTGTCAGTTTGATTTAAAGGCCTAAATAATTAAATGTCTATAAACATTTTAAATTTCATTTATGCATTTAATATATTCTATTATGTATTTCAGATGTCTGGCAAACTGCTAACAGTTACAAGTTAAAACCTACCTAAGGAATTAAACAACTCTGGTAATTAAATTTATAGGAAATCTAGCCTCCTGTAAGCAGTCTATTTATAAATGTAGTCAAAACCTAATAATTTCAAGTTAGTAATCACAAGTCGAAAATCATTTGCAGACATACCTCAGAGATGTTGGGAATTAGGATCCAGACCACTATAGTAAAGTGAATATCCTAATAAAGTGAGTCTCACAAATTTTTGTTTTCCACTGTGTATGAAAGTTACGTTTATACTCTTATTAAGTGTGCAATAGCATTATGTCTAAAAAATATACATACCTTAACTTTAAAATACTTTATTGCTGAAAAATACTAACCATTATCTAACAATACAAGGTTGCCACAAATCTTCAATTTGTAAAAAAAAAAAAAAAAAGGCAATATCTGAGAAGCACAATAAATAAAGCAAAGCACAGTAAAATGAGCATGCCTGTATGTTTTCACCTTTCTTTCTTGTTTGAAAAGACAATATATTAAGAGGATTCTTTTTAAAGCAAAGCAGCTGAAGTCAGTGGTGGGTATATGGTAAGCAGCCTCCCAAAAATCTCCTTCCTAAAATATGTGAAATAACTCCGCAACTACATTTTTATCCAAAACCAAACTCTCAGTGTTGCTTAAAGACAGAGAATACCAAATGTGCAAAGTAACGGAGTAAAAAGAGAAAAAGTAACAAATCATAGGACCAGACTGTAATTTTTCCTGCCCCAGTCTCTTGCAGCCAGAAGAATCTGTGGCAAGCAAACAGTCCCAGAAATGATTCTAGCCAAAGAGGCTAGCTGGAACAACCAACAGAAATGAGAAACTAGTGTCACTAACCTAGAAATCTTTTTAAATGACACACTATTGCAAAATTTAGGAGAGAAGTAAAACCCATAGAGAACTAATGCTGGAATCAGGAAATAAAATGTCAAACAGACAACTGAGGAAGACTCTTCCCAAAAAAGAACTGAAGTAGAAGAAAACTTTAAACTCCAAACAAAATTAAAATAGATGAAGAAGTATAGAAAATTCAGTGAAAGAAATGTGAGCCAAGGATTTAATATCTATCCAAACTGTCTATCAAATAAAAGAACTTAGGAAATTCTCCACCCATGAACCCATCCTGAAGAATCTACTAGAGGACAGATTTTATCAAATCAAATATAGATTGGGGAACCTTCCGCAAAAAGACTTCTGCTGAGCATTATTTTCATACAGACTAATACACACAAACGTACATAAATACATGCACGTAAGACTAAACCAAAGGTGGGAGGAGAGTTGAAGAATGATGTACCAGTTATTTTCTATTATGACAAAAGGATGTTTAAAAGGATGTAACTATAGTGTAACTAGTGGGCAGATTTCTAAGATGACCTCCAGTTCTCAGTTCAGTTCACTTCAGTCACTCAGTTGTGTCTGACTCTTTGCGACCCCATGGACTGCAGCATACCAGGCCTCCCTGTCCATCACCAACTCCCAGAGTTTACTCAAACTCATGTCCATTGATCCGGTAATGCCATCCAAACATCTCATCCTCTGTCGTCCTTTTCTCCTCCCGCCTTCAATCTTTCCTAGCATCAGGGTCTTTTCAAATGAGTCAGTTCTTCCCATCAGGTGGCCAAAGTATTGGGAGTTTCAGCTTCAGCATCAGTCCTTCCAATGAATATTCAGGACTGATTTCATTTACGATTGACTGGTTGGATCTCCTTGCAGTCCAAGGAACTCTGAAGAGTCTTCTCCAACACCACCGTTCAAAAGCAGCAATTCGGTGCTTAGCTATCTTTATAGTCCAACTCTTCACAAGCATACATGCCTACTGGTAAAACCATAGCTTTGACAAGATGGACCTTTTTAGCAAAGTAATATCTCTGCTTTTTCATATGCTGTCTAGGTTGGTCATAACTTTTCATCCAAGGAGCAAGCGTCTTAATTTCATGGCTGCAGTCACCGTCTGCAATGATACTGGAGCCCAAAAAAAGTCTCTCACTGTTCCCATTGTTTCCCCACTTATTTGCCATGAAGTGATGAAACCAGATGCCATGATCTTAGTTTTCTGAATGTTGAGTTTTAAGCCAACTTTTTAACTCTCCTCTTTAATTTTAATCAAGAGGCTCTTCAGTTCATCTTCGCTTTCTACCATAAGGGTGGTGTCATCTGTGTATCTGATGTTATTGATATTTCTCCCTGCAATCTTGATTCCAGCTTATGCTTCATCCAGCCCAGCATTTCTCATGATGTACTCTGCATATAAGTTAAATAAACAGGTTGACAATATACAGCCTTGACCTACTCCTTTCCCTATTTGGAACCAGTCTGTTGTTCCATGTCTGGTTCTAAATGTTGCTTCCTGACCTGCATACCTATTTCTCAGGAGGCAGGTCAGGTGGTCTGGTATTACCATCTCTTGAAGAATTTTTCCACAGTTTGTTGTGATCACACAGTCAAAGGGTTTGGCATAGTCAATAAAGCAGAAGTAGATGTTTTTCTGGAACTTTTTTAATGACTTTGGATTAGGCAGTAGATTCTTAGATCTAACACCAAAAGTACAAAAAACAAAAGGAAAAAAATAGCTAAATCATAATTCATCAATATTAAAAATGCTTGTGCTTCTAAAGATACCATCAAGAAAGTGAAAAGACTTCATAGAAAAGAAGAGACTGCAGATCACATATGTGATAAGGGATTTATGAGTGAAATCTATTAAGAACTCATATGACTCAACAAAAACATCAAATAATCCAATCCAAATACCACTTCACACCCTCTAGGATGCCTGCTTAAAAAATAAATAAATAAACCTAACTCTTGGCAAGGAATTGGAGAAACTGGAATATTCATTCACTATAGGTGGGAATGTAAAATGGCACTGCCAGTTTGGAAAGCAGTTTGGCACCTCCTCGAAAAGCTAAACATAGTTACCATATGACCCAGAGATTTTACTTCTGGATATATATCCAAGAGAAATGAAAACATTTACATGCAAAAACATGTACACAGATATTCTTAGAAGCATTATTTATAATAAAGTGGAAACAATCCATATGTCCATCAGCTGATTAATGGATCTGAAAAATGTGGTATGCCCATACAATAGAAAATGTTGGCAAATAAATACCGTACTGATCCATGCTATAATATAGATTGACCTTGAAAACTAATTGAAAGGAGAATTACAAAGGCCATGTGTTTTATGATTTCACTTAATATGATCTATAGTATGTACAGATGTAAAGTAAATTGCCAGAGTGCTGGGAGTGGGGAGTGGAGGGTAGTACAAGGTTACTTTTTCAGGAAAGGATGCACAACTCTGTGAATATACTAAAAATCACTGAAGTATACATTTCAGTGGGGTGAACACTTTATGATGTGGAATTATATCTCAATAAGGCAATTTTTTTTTTTATAAAAAGGAATCCCAAAAATAGCCCTCCAAGATTTCCTGAAGTATAACACCTGTGATTTGTTGTGTGAAATAGCAAAAAGGGAGATTATCCTTAACTCCATGAGCACTTTACAACAAGCTGTTAACAGAAGAGGAAGTCAAAGGAATTTGAAGCATGAAAAAGATTTGTTATGCTGTTGCTGGCTTGAAGATGGATGAGAACACACGATAAAGTGTATCATAAAGGCCTCTGAAAGCTGAAAGTGTCCCCAGCTGACAGCAGGCAAGGACTGAAGACTTCATTCCTAAAACCACAAGGAGTTGAAGTCTGCCAGTAACAGGAATGGAAGATAACCTGGAGCACCCAATGAGAACAGATCAGCTGACACTTGAGCAGTCGGTTTGTCTGGATGGATAGAAATATAGATCAATTATTCCAGCCTCAGCAGAGAGACCAGTAATGCTGTGCCAGATTTATGAGCTACAGAACTGTGACCTGAGTGCTGTTTAAAGTTGCTGATTTGTGGTAGTTTATCATCAAGCAATAGAAAGCAGTCCATTCCCCCAAATATTGTAAAGAAAAGAGCAAACATTGCACATTTCAAAAAGAAACGTAACAAGTGTAATATAATACGTGTAATTACAAAATATAATGATAAGGCTGAGACCAAACATATCCTTCGTAACAATAAATATGAATGAGCTTAAGTCACCTAGTAATAGAAAAAGAAGGGTTTGGCTCACAAAACCCAACTATTTGCTGTTTCCCAAAACATAACTAAGGCAAATAAATTAAATATTTAAAATGAAGAGATAGATAACATGTTTCTGGTGTCTCACAACTGTCCACAAGTCTCAGTGATCCGTTAGAAGGACTCACAAGACTCAGACAGGACTCCCAGTTTATTATATCAATCAATTGGACCTTGGAAATCTGACCTTTGACATATCAGGTAGTATCCAGAGGAAGCCGTGTATCAGCTTCTGAAGTTTTCCCACTGGTGAGTGGTCACATAGAGTACATTCCTTCTTCAAGTAGTGAAACGCTACAATATGTGTTCAGTGTTTCTGCTCAGGGAAGCTGGCCCAAGACCCAAATTCTACAGGTCTTATTGGGGACCACTCATGTAGGCAAAACAATCAGCCTTTTGTTTTTACCAAACCTTTTGAGTTGGGCCCCAAAAAGGGTCTTCCTGCCCAGTATCATTAGAGCCAGTAGGATGAGACCGAGTTTGGTTCAGAAGCAAAGGAAAGTTTTATTTGATCAAAGAATGGAAAGAAGCCAGCTCACACTCCAGAGTCTAACTCTCTCCCACAGCCAGCGGCGGGACTGCTTTGTAGGGTTCTGGTTGGGGAGGGCGAGGGGAGTATTCACCAGGCTGCACCACTTTGCCGTTCAGATCTCAGTGCTGGTTGCACCCTCTCTGTGGAGGTCTACACTCCATGGGGTCCCTGAAAAGTCCAACCCGTGATTTAGCAACTTGGAGACTCAGACACATTAGTGACTAAACAACAAACTACTTCAAAAGTGGCAATTGAGTTTTTTGGACTCTTTGTATCTTCTGTTTAGAATTTGCCCCAACTGCACATGCACACAGTTATTTTTAGTCCCGTACAGTTTCTATGTATTTTGTTGCTCAGGGAGAGGTGTGTCCAGGTACAAGCATTGCGGCCCTGCAGCAAAGGGTCCTAGGTCCCAGCGTGTTATTACTTTTTGAGGCAAATGACTTCAGACAATGTAAGATACATGGCCCAAGAGAACAGTGGTTACATGTCAGATGACAAAAGAATAATGGTCACATGTAAGATTTTTCCTAAAAATATAAGTATCTTGGTTTTCTCCCTATGGCCAAGTGTGTCCTGATGTCGAGGCTCACTGCTGGGGCTGCATCTCCCTGTTCATGCTTTGATTGTTTTTCAGAAGAGAAGCTTCGGGTCTTAGAGAGGATCACGAGTTGTCAAGGGGGCCATTGCCCCAGATTGTCTCTCTACAGGTTGGGGCTTGAGGGCCTCTTCCCTCAAGTACGGTGTCTCCATGGAGTGATGCCTACATCAGGGCACAGTGAGTGGTTAGGGTCACCAAGGAGAGTCTGTTCTACTTAGGCATGAGCTGATCTTGCAGCAGCTAGTTTTTGAGATTTTTAGGTTCACCCAGGCTCCTGGCTGGAAGAGGTGGAGGGCCAGGTCAGTGGGTGCGGGCACCTGGTCACCATCTTCTGTGAGAGCTTTCATGGTTTCTCCTACCTGGACGGCATACTTGAGTTATTCCATTTCAGCGGGGTTAAGGTGTCCCTTCTCTTGGGATTGGGAAATGGGTCTACTATGTGTGTGTGTTATAAGTTCAAATACACTTAACTTTAATTTATCCCCTGGGGCTAACCACATGCAGAGTAGGGCCAGTTTTCTTGTTTCCTGACATACCTTGGCTAAGGCCCATTTCAGGATCTGATTGGATCTCTCTTTGACAGTTTGGGTGGGGAGGGTCTCCAGACTGAGTACAAGGTCCATTTTATGCCCAGGGCACTTAACTTCCATCATCGCTTGAGACACAAATGCTGGACCATTATTTCTTTGTAGGAATCCTGGGAGCCCCAACCTGGGGATTATATCTTTTAGTAATGCCTTAGCCACTTCAGCTATCATTTCAGTTCTAGCAGGGAATGCTTCTGTCCACCCAGAAATTGTGTTTTCTAGTGCCAAGAGATCCCTGAAAATCCCCAGTACTCTTGCCATGATGGTGAAATCAACCTGCCAGTCTTCTCTAGGATATGTCCCTCTGGTCTGAATGGCCCTTATCTAGGGGCCTCTGGAGGGTCTAGTCTGGGGAGTTGTGTTCATTGTGCAGATGGGCATGTCTCATCTATCCAGCTGATTGTAGTTTTCATGCCTGGAGTTAACCATGAGCTCAACTAACCAATTATTTAGGACCTTCCTCCTGTGGTGAGTCTTGATGAACCTTCCTGATGGCTTGACAAGCTGCAGTTTGGGAAAAGAAGTGTTGCCTGTGTTCATTAGCTATCCACCATGGTCTTCTAGATCTCTACTGAAGCCCAGTTTTCAGTCTTTATCTAATTCTTCCTTTCTGTAGATTGGGGAATGATTGCATGGATCTCGCCTTTGAGGCATGACGGGTGGTCGCCAAGTTACAGGTTCTGGGCCACCCTTTTGGCAGTTGTATTTGCTTTGTTTCCCTTTTTTACCTCTGTATTCCCTTTGTATGAGGCCTGCAGTGAATTTGCAGTGATGCAATGAATCACTGCCATCCGTTTTGGAAGCTGTACTCCTTCTAAGAACTTCAGTATGCTTAAGCCACATTTCACAAGTTTATTCTCTGCAGTAAGCATACCTCCTTCCTTCCAAATAGCCCCATGTGTGGGTAGGATGGCATATGTATACTGGGAATCTGTGTAAACATTTAGGATTTTCCCTGTCCCATGCTGAAAGGCTCAGGTGAGGACTGTCAACTCCTCTTTGGGGGCAGGAGCCCCAGGGAGTAGTTTCTCACTACTGTGACTTGGGTCTGGTAAGTTACTGCATATCCACCAGACTTTTCCCCCCCTCTCATAAAACTACTCCCATCTGTGAGAGGCTAACTTCCTCAGTTGGGGCAACTGGAATAGGTCATGTCTATGGTTTCTATATGATCATGCTCCAGGGACCCCGATCCTGTGGGTAGCAGGGTGGCAGGATTTAGTGTGTGACAGGTTTTAGGGTAACCACTGGGTTGTGTAAAAGCATAGCCTGAACTTGAATCGACTTTCCAGGGGATAACTACTCTGTTCCCTTAGAACTTACCAAAACCCGAACCTGATGTGGGAGGCAAGCTAAAGTGTTAGGTGCAGTCACCTTGCAAGAGAAACTGTGGTCTGAAGTGCCAGGTACAAGGTCTCTGCACATGGTATCCTATAAGCAAATGAAAGTAGACCAAGGCCAAAGGGGAAAAAAAAGTTAGACTTTATCTTATTATCCAGATTCTATTTTTATTTCCTGGGAATTGTTAGTGAGCTTTGCCCATGACACCATGCAAAGTTTAGACTCTCAAAAGGAAAGCAGATTTTTAGTGGTTTACGCAGATTGGCACAACAGCCTTATCAACGTAGAACACATGCAGAGGCCAGATTCCCAGCATCAGCCAGAGATGAACCCTACAAGCTGGTCCTTCTAAAGAACCTCAGGTTGGCCGTGTACAGTCTACTCCATTCTACCTGCCCACCCCCCAAGCCCTCCAGGTACCTCACCTTCAAGCCCTAGCTTCATGTATTATCTTTACCTAATTCTTTGATTTGTGTAATAAACTATTGTTCTCTTTGAATAATCTTATATAGTCTTAAGTTTTCTTTTCTGTCTCTAAAGACCTTTAACGTCTTTGGAATCTTGGGTTCCAAAACCTCTACTACTTTTTGTTTGGCTCTGTGGCCACAATTTTTAAGTCATATTAATGACCATTTCCTCATGATCTGCACACATTCATTTGTCCTGAAGGTGAACCCACAGATGCAAACTTATCAGGATTGTTAGTGGCAGACCATAGAATACATAGCTTATTAAAGGCTAGAAATACACTCTAGCTAGTTAAGGCAGGAAGGACTTAAGAGGCATCAGCCTATAAAATCACTGGGAGATTAAACAGAGCAGATTCTAGGCTGAGAACCAACCAAACTGTGAAAAGGGGATGCTAAATGGGACATACCTGCAGCTAGGAAGCTGTAGAATTGAGAAATTGCTGCTGCTTCTGCCACACTAAACTCTCAACCCCATGAGATCAAAATACCTTTGCAACTATGCTTGTAAAAAGAGCCCATCTCCCTACTTACCCCTCTACCTCACCTGCTTCTTCTCTCCTTCCAGGTTTTATGCCAGCGGGTTTCCCTCCAGAAATCTTGGCCTCCAGAGGGTGCCTAGCTGCAGTGGAATCTGGGAAATGTACTCTGATAAAAGTATATAAGGCCTTGATAAGACTAGCAAGTGGAACACTCTCTCTCCCTCTTTTGATGTCTATGTCAGAAGCTTTTTCTGTCCTTTTTCACTATAATAAAACTTCTGCCACACAAAAGCTTTGAGTGATCAAGCCTGATACCTGATCCTGAAGCTAAATCTTCTTTGGAGATCACAAATCCAATATCATTCACTGTTAGCTATCATCTTGGGGGCTCTGCAGATGACACCACCCTTATGGCAGAAAGCAAAGAGGAACTAAAAAGCCTCTTGATGAAAGTGAAAGAGGAAAGTGAAAAGGCTGGATTAAAACTCAACATTCAAAAAACTAAAATCATGGCATCTGGTCCCATCACTTCATGGCAAATAGATGGGGAAACAATGGGAACAGTGACAGACTTTATTTTGGGGGTCTCCAAAATCACTGCAGATGGTGACTGCAGCCTTGAAATTAAAAGACGCTTGCTCCTTGGAAGAAAAGCTATGACAAACCTAGACAGCATATTAAAAAGCAGAGACATTACTTTACTGACAAAGGTGTGTATAGTCAAAGCTATGGTTTTTCCAGTAGTCATGTATGGATGTGAGAGTTGGACCAAAAAGAAAGCTGAATGCTGAAGAATTGATGCTTTTGAACGGTGGTGTTGGAGAAGACTCTTGAGAGCCCCTTGGACAGCAAGGAGATCCAACCAGTCAATCCTAAAGGAAATCATTCCTGAATATTCATTGGAAGGACTGATGCTGAAGCTGAAGCTCCAATACTTTGCCCATCTGATGCGAAGAACTAACTCATTGGAAAAGACCCTGATGCTTGGAAAGAATGAAGGCAGGAGGAGAAGGGAATGACAGATGATGAGATGATTGGATGGCATCACCGACTCAATGAACATGAGTTTGAGCAAGCTCCAGGAGTTGGTGATAGACAGGGAAGCAAAGAGTCAGACACAACTGAACATCTGAACTGAGTATCATCAGATGCTACTTCTTGTGTCACATATTATTAATAATAAACCAAACACAACTTGTTACTTCTATTATTTCTAAATATCCTCATGATGTTTTTGATCATATGAGGTATTATGATTTATAATAAATATATATTTAGACTTTGTCACTGTTTTAGGCACAGAGTTCCTAAAACCCCTGGAATTTCCTAAGTGATAAAAGAAGGTGCCTTTTGTTAATGATGTGACTTTTGGAAAGCCCTTGGGTAACCTAAAGATGGAGCCAGTTCCCAAGGGAACCAACCAGGATTAAAGGGTTGGAACTTGCACTCCCCCCACCTGATTTACATGAAGGAGAGAGTCTGGAGGTTGAGTCATTTGCCAATGGCCAGTTATTTAGTCAAGCATGCCTGTGTAATAAAGCCTCCATAAAAAACCAAAAGGAAAAAGTGCAGGGAGCTTCCAGTCTGGTTAACTAGACACTTCCTCATGCCCCAAACTCGACAAGGACAGAATACCCTTTGTTCAGGACCCAGCCCTACACATCTTATCTCCCTGTTGATCTGTAATATCCTTTAAGATAAACCAGTATTCCAGTGAGTAAATGGGTTTCCTGAGTTCTGTGAGCTCCTATATCAAACTCATCAAACCCAAGGGAAGGTTCATAGGAATGCCTGATTTATAGCCAGTCCATCAGAAGCACAGGTAACAACCTGGACCTGCAGTTAGCATCTGAAGTAAGGGCAGGCTGGTGGGAATGAGCTCTTAACCTGTGGGATCTGAGGCTTTCTCCTAGTAGAGCCAGGATTGAGTTGAATTGTATAACACTTAGCTGGTGTCTGAGAATTGGTTGGTGGTGTGAAGAAAACTTTCCCCCTTGTTGGAATTAACTACTAAGGCAGTACAGTAGAGAAAACATTAGGCTTGGTACCCACACCTGTGGTCAGAGATTTAGTTCTGTGGAATGATTAATATCGCTGAACCTGTTTCCTTATCTTTAAAATAATGATGCTTGCTTCACATGATTGTTGAGTCAGTGAGATAACTTATACCAGTTCCCAGAAATACAGCATTATACAAATGGAATTTATTGTGTGTCCCTGTCTTCCTCACCCCCAGTACCTCCTCCTTATCAGTGCTGAAGTATTGGATAGCGGAGTCTCTGCAGTGGGGTACTTCCTAAGCTACTTGTTATTTTAAAGTTTTTAAAGTCAATATGTTGACCAGTTGTCCTATCCTGGAGATATACAAAAATTAAAAATGATATGTTGTCATCTGTGCTACACCACAGAGGTCTGTTACAAGCTGAAGAATGGTGTGTTTGTGTCTCTCTCAGCCTACTTACTGATAGTGTTGCTGTTGGCTAGGAATCCCTGAGGCACTCACCGAGGCCTATCCTACTTGGACGAGCACCACAGACACTTCCTGGACTGAAGCTGATGTTGTGGTTGGACCAAACATTGTGGCTTTTGTTAGGACTGAAGATACACCTCAGCAGCAACCATCGGGGAACCTTGAAAAAAAATTTTTTTTTATTATACACAGGTCCTGGAGCGTACGTGGTATGCCCACAGCCACACAGCCAGATAGCTGGGAGTGAGTGAGCAGACCTGGGTCTTTGCCTTTATTAGGGCCCCAGAGTTGGGTATCTAGGGTTTTGCAGGTTTACACTTTATTGGTGGATTTAAAACTTAAGAGGGGGAATTAGGACATCTGAAGGGAAAAGGTGGCTCATTCAAGTGGTCAGTTATCCAGGTTCCCCAGGGATTTCTAAAAGGGGAACTTTGTGAGTGGGAGGGTGGCCTCATTCCTCATCTAGTTGTTTAGTTAGTAACTGTGTCATACAACTGGCAATTTGTTTATTCAAGATGGATGTATTTGAAATGGATGCCTCAGCAAAACTTAATGTCAAGTACTTACATTATGTGTGTGTCCTCTTGTAGCCCTAGGCTTTAGACTGCACTGAGTATAGTCAGATGACATCCCTATGATGTCATCCCTATGTCATCCCCACAGATGACAACCAGCTGTGTTGTGGGCCAAGAATTCTGTATTCTTCGGTCCTACTGCAGGTGGAGTGGTGGGTTGCCAAGACTAATTAAAGCTAGACTCTGCATTTGCATAGGATAATTGCTTTAACGGGCTATGCCAGGGGGCATGTAGTGACTTTTGAACATATTCTTCATTTTTCAACTAGACCCATACTTGGAGTCAGAGGATTGGCTTTGTGGTTTAACCTCTCAACCTTGGTGTCCTTGCTGTAAAATTGAATAATGGCATTTATTATCTACTGTTAGTTTCAGTGGAACAGTGCCAAATGAGACCATCCTTAAAGGGACAAGACATTTTCTTCCATCCTAACCAGTCAGGGGCATAGCAAGGACTCACCCCAGGTCAAATGGCTTGAAGCTCACTGGTTTTCTACCACAGTACCGTGCTTCCCAACACGTTAGAAAGAACCTTGAACAGAAGACAGAAGAAAAATTGTGTATATGGTACTTTTTACTTTTCCAAAGCATCTTCATTTCCGTTTCCTCTTCTGTTTCTTCATTCCTGTTTTGGCTTCACTTATTGAGGAAAGTATTATTGCAATTTTTGTCTTACTGAATGCAAAAAGAAGTGAGCACTCATCTAAGGTCACACAGCTAGTGAATGCATAAAGCATGACTAGGATGGTGGGGTCCCGATTTCTTAGCTAGTGTATTGGGCTGTTGCTGCATCCCAAGATTTGACTTTTCTGAAAACTTGAGGAAAACTTTGATATGTGGAAAGGATACTGGCATAATTATCACTATAAGACTACATGGTCTTAGCTTATGGGACCGACTGCTTTTGAGGGACCAGCTGCTTTTATTACAGGGGTAACAAATGCTCCTCAGAGGGATCTGGTATTCCTAGAGCAGACTTCAACAGTTCATCAACATTTCTGGTAGAAATATGTGAGAATGGACCAACTACTCTACTCTGTGCTTCCTCTTCCAGAATCATCCCCAGGTGTGACAGAGGTGACCATCATAGAAAAGCCACCTGCTGAACGTCATATGATTTCTTCATGGGAACAAGTAAGTGTCACCCTGTTGAATCCTCACCTCCCAACAAAGAGTGGTCAACTTAAATGCCCCTGAGAAGGAAAGACTGGACAGGAGACTTTTTCTTATCTCAGGCCACAGCCACCTTCAAGTTAGAGTTCATCTTTCTCTCTGTTTCTGTTCAGGGCTTTTAACACTCCCTTCCATTCCATACCATCTCCCCAACACGAAGCATCTCCCCTGAGTCTGTCTTAAGGAGGCAGTGGAACATTTGAAGTTGTATATATACACAACAAAGCTGAAAATCCATCAAGGAAAGAAGGAATTAAATATTAATAAGCATGCTGGGCAGAACGTGGTTAAGTGTTGCAGAGAAGTACTAACCAGATTAATAGCGAATGCTTTCCAACCCTCCTTTGAACTTTCATTCATTCATTTATTCAGTAAAAGATTTAAGCTCCTAAAGTGGGCCAGGCATTGTGCTTGATGTTGAGTCCTGGAGATTCAGGGGTAATCAATAAAGAACACAGTTTCCTACCTCTTGATCTTGTCTGAGACATAGTATAAGTCATCCCAAGTATAATTACAAAGCAGATCAAGCTCTGTGAAAGAGAGGCTAAGGGAGCATTGTCAGGAGGCCTGACCTAATCTGGAGGTTGAGGAATATTTTTCCCCAAGAAGTTATGAGAAGTTGTTAACCAGATAGATGAGATACGCGAAGAAGATGCTTTGAGCCTGTGTGAAGGCTTCAAGATAGGAAGGATTACATCTTTGAGAGCATAAAGAGGGTCCATGTGGCTAGAGCACAGGAAAATGAGGGAGAGAGTTAGACAAGCACCAGGACATGCAAGGCTTCTCAGATCATCAGGATTTTGTTCTTTACATTTACCAAGGGAAGCCGCTGAAATGTTTTAAGTAGAGAAGTCAGATTTCTGTTTTGGAAAATAACTGTGGCTGAGTAGCAAGCAGCAAATGGATCTGACTAGGGAGCACAAGGTCACCTTGTCACAGAGTGAGTGCTGCTGCCATATCAGGTAAATCATTTCATTTAATCCTCATAATAACCCTGGCAAGATCAGTGTCTATATCTCTGTGATATAAATGAAAACTCTGAGGGTCAGAGAGGTCAAAGAATTTGTCCTGGGCCACACAGCTACCAAGTAGAAGAGCCTGGATTGTCTGCCTCTAAGCACATGCCCAGACTACCCCTCCTGCGGAGGGCAACACCATGGCAGCCTTGCCCTCGCCAGCCAAGAAGCCTCCAGGAATGTGGGCATGGTCAGTCCCTGCGAAGAGCACCCACCCTCCCAGGGCTGAGCAGTGGCTTCACTGGCATATCAGTAGTTGGTAGTTAAGGTTTCTCTCCATGACCTCTGCTCAGCAGCACCTCAGCTCTTAGCATGGACTCACTCAGCTCCCACTCACATTTTTACTCACAGTACCTAAGAGAAAATGAAATTCCAGAGCAACGTCTACTGTTAAGCTCTTACTAGCTGATGGTGCTGGTATAGCTGTGGCTATGCCAGCCAGGCCTGCAGACCTTGTGGATTACACCCCTTCTTATTCTTAAAAGGTTTGAGTCAGGCCTTTAGGGAGAACTGCCTTGGTACTCTGTAAGAATGAGAACCTCAAGTGTTTCTGTCTGCTGAAGAGGATTCCTAGCTTAGAAACCCAGGTTCATAGGTCAGGATGGGAGGATGAGAGGACAGGAATGCATTTTCTGGGGTGGAACACCATTAAAGCTATGTCATATTATGTCACTTATTTACTGAGGTAGCTTTTGAGGCATGGTCTTCCTGTGTCTTATACCAGATATTTCCCAGAATTCTCTAAGATGACTTGGTGCCTTTGTTCCAGTTTTACTTATGATATCGTGGTCTATTCATTTGTAGCATGCCTCCCATGACTGCTTTTTATATCTAGTGACACTGGGAACTAATCTGCCTCCTGGACAATGCAACTTTTTTGGGTTCCCATTTAGCTTAGACTGATATTGAGGAGAATACAGTTGTAGAGCTGGATAAATAGCCATCAGCAGACTAGAAGAATTAAAGGGTATGCACGAGACAAATAGATTTTTAACTAACTGAGATAGCCAATAGAACATTTTCTTCAGACATCCTGAGTTGGGGGAAGTTTTACAGTAATTGCAGCACACAGGCTCAGTAGTTGTGGTTCACAGGCCCAGCTGCTCTAAGGCATGTGGAATCTTCCCAGACCAAGGGCTGAACCTATGTCCTGTGCATTGGCAGGCAGATTCTTAACTACCGGACTACCAGGGAAGTCCCTGGGGTTTTTTGTTGCTGTTGTAGTTACTGAGTTGTGTGAGCTCTTTGTCTCTTTTGGAAATTGAGCCCTTGTTGGTCGTAGCATTTGCAAATATTTCCTCCCAGTTTGTACCTAGGCTGTCTTTTCATTTTGTTTATGGTATTCTTTGCTCTGCAAAAGCTGTTAAATTTGATTAGGTCTCATTTGTTTATTTGTGCCTTGGGATACCTCAGAAAACATTGGTATGATTTATGTCAGAGAATGTTTTGCCTATATTCTCTTCTAGGAGTTTTGTGATGTCGTGTCTTCCAGTTTTAAGTCAGTAAGCCATTTTGAGTTATTTTGTGTATGATTGAGGGTGTGTCCTAACTTCACAGATTTACATGCAGCTGGTTGTTCCACTTCTCCAACACCACTTGCTGAAGAGACTATCTTTCCCCATTTTATATTCTTGCCTCCTTCATCAAAGATTAATTATCTATAAGTGTGTGGTTTATTTCTGGGCTCTCTGTTCTATTCCATTGATCCATATGTCTGTTTTTGTGCCAGTCTCCCACTGCTTTGATTACTGTAGCTTTTTAGTATTGTCTGAAGTCTAGACGGGTTATGCCTCCTGCTTTGTTCTTTTTCCTTAGGATTGCTTTGGCAATTCTGAATCTTTTATGGTTACATACAAATTTTAGAGCTATTTGTTCTTGTTCTGTGAAAAATGTCTTGGGTAATTTGATAGAGATCAGATTGGATCTGTGGATTGCACTTGGGTAGTATAGCCATTCTAACCATATTAATTCTTCTAAACCAAGAGTATGGGATAGCTTTCCAGTTTTTTGAATCATCTTCAGTTTCCTTCACTAATGTTTTGTAGTTCTCAGCATATAAGTCTTTCACTTTCTTGATGAGGTTATTCCTAAGAATTTTATTTTTTTGGATGTGACTTTCAAAGGGAGTGTTTACGTTCCCTTCTCTGATATTTCATTGTCTGTTTAAAGAAATGCAACTGATTCCTGTGTCCTCCTACCTTGCTGAATTTGTTTATCAATTCCAGTCTTGTTTTGTGTGGTCTTTAGGGTTTTCTGTATATAGTATCATGCCATCTGCATAGAATGACAATTTTATCCCTCCCTTACCAACTTGAAATGGGCTTCCCAGGTGGCACTAGTGGTAAAGAACCCATCTGCCAACACAAGATGTGAGAGATGCAGCTTTGATCCCTGGGTCAGGAAGATTCCCTGTAGGAGGGCATGGCAACCCACTCCAGTATTCTTGCCTGGAGAATCCCATGGACAGAGGAGCCTGGCGGGCTACAGTCCATAGAGTTGCACAGAGTCAGACATGATTGAAGTGACTTGGCAAGCACCAGTTTGAATTTTAATTCTTTTCCTTGTCTGATTGCTCTGGCTAGGATTTCCAATACTGTGTTGAATAGAAGTAGTGAGACTAGGAATCCTTGTCTTCTTCCAGAATTTAGTGGGAATGCTTTCAGGTTTTCACTGTTGAGTATTGTACTAGCTGTGGGTTTGTCGTAAATAGCTTTTATTACGTTGAAATATGTTCCCTCTGTACCCACTTTGGTAAGAATTTTTATCATGAATGGATATTTAATTTCACTGAATGCTTTTTTTCATCTATTGAGATGATTGTGTGGTTTTTATCTTTCCTTTTGCTGTGTAGTATATCACATTGATTCATTTGCGTATGGTGAGCCATCCTTGTATGATTTAATCCTTGGATGAACCCAGCTTTGTTGTGGTATATGATCTTTTTTATGTATTACTGGCTCTGGTTTGCTAATATTTTGTTGAGAATTTTTGCATTTATATTCATCAAAGATATTGGCTTATAATTTTCTCTTCTTTTTGTACTGCCTTTGTCTGGTTTTGGTATCAGGTGATGGTGACTTCCTAGAATGTCTTTGGAGTGTTCCTACCTCTTTGATCTTTTGGCAGTTTGAGAAGGATCTGTGTAAGTTCTTCCTTGCATGTTTGGTAAAATTCACCTGTGAAACCATCTGGCCCTGGACTTTCTTGTAGGGAGTTCTTTTTTTTTTTTTTTTTTTTTAATTACAGATTCTATTTCACTTCTAGTGATTGGTCTGTTTAAGTTACCTATTTCCTCTTGATTCAGTTTTGGTGGGCTGTGTGTTTCTAGAAAGTTATCCATTTCTTCTAGGTTACCAAATTTGTTGACATATAGTGTTCATATAATTGACATATAATTGTTCTCTTATAGTTTTTTTGTCTTTCTGATGTATCATTTCTTATTTTGACTATTTGAATCTTCTCTCTTTTCTTCTTGGTGAGCCTGGCCGGATATTTGTCAGTTTTGTTTAACCTTTCAAAGAACCAGCTCTTTGGTTTCTATTGATTTTTTTCTATTGCTTTTTAATCTCTATTTCCTCTCTGATATTTATTATTTCCTTCCTTCTGCTGACTTTAAGTTTTGTTTATTCTTCTTTAACTAGTTCTTTTAGGTGGTGGATTAGGTTGTTTGAGATTTTTCTTGTTTCTTAAAGTCCTGTATTGATATGAAATTCCCTCTAAGAACTGCTTTTGCTGCACCCCATAGATTTTGTATATTTGTGTTTTCATTGTCATTTGCCTCTAGGTATTTTTTTTAAATTTCTTCTTTAATTGTTGACCTGTCGGTTTTTAAATAGCATATTGTTTAGTCTCCATATAACTTTTTTTTTCTCATTTCTTTTTCTGTGGTTGAGTTCTGGTTTTATACCATTGTGGTCAGAAAAGATACTTGAAATAATTTCTATACTCTTAAATTTGTTGAAGCTTCTTTTGTGCCCTAGGGTGTAATCAGTCCTAGAGAATGTTCTGTGTGCACCTGAAAAGAATGTGTATTCTGCTTTTTTTAATGTAATGTCCTGGAAATATAAATTAAATCTAACTGTTGTATTTTGTCATTTAGGATCTCTGTTACCTTGTTGATTTTCTGTCTCAAAGATCTGTGTGTTGATGTGAGTGGGGTGTTAAAGTTCCATACTATTATTGTATTCCCATCAACTTCTCCCTTTATATCTGTTAGTATTTTTATGTATTTGGGTGCTTCTATATTGGGTGTTTGGGTACTAAAATTACTGCAGATGGTGAGTATATCCATGAAATTATAAGGTGATTGCTTCCTGACAGGAAAACCATGACAAACCTAGACAATGTGTGACAAAGCAAAGACATCACTTTGCCGACAAAGGTCTGTATAGTCAAGGCTATGGTCTTTGCAGTAGTCATGTACAGATGTGAGAGCTGGACAGTAAAGAAAACAGAACACTGAGGAATTGATGCTTTCAAACTGTGGTGCTGGAGAAGACTCTTGAGAGTCCCTTGGACAGCAAGGAGATCAAAACAGTTAATCTTAAAGGAAATCAACTCTGAATACTCTTTGGAAGGACTGATGCTGAAGCTGAAGCTCCAATACCTTGGCCTCCTGAGGCAAACAGCTGATTCATTGGAAAAGACCCTTGTGCTGGGAAAGACTGAAGGCAGAAGGAGAAGAGGGTGACAGAGGATGAGATAGTTGGATGGCATCACTGATTCACTGGACATGAACTTGGGCAAACTGGGAGATGGTGAGGGACGGAGAAGCCTGGTGTCCTGCAGTCTGTGGGGTCACGAAGAGTTGGACACAACTTGGTGACTGAGCAGCCACATCATATTGGGTGTGCAAGGAGTCGGCCATGACTGCGCATGAGCATACAATACATAGGTTGGGTGCATATATGTTAACGAGTATGATATCCTATCCTTGTACTGATCCTTTTATCTTTATATAGTGTCTTTCTTTATCTTTCTTTGTAGCCTTTGATGTCAAGTCTATTTTGCCTGATAGAAGTTTTATGACCCTCTCTTTCTTGTAATTTCCATTTGCATGAAATGTCTTTTTTCTTCCCCTCACTTCAGTCTGTGTTTGTGTTTTGCCCTAAAGCGGGTCTCTTGTGGACAGCATATTGTAGTCTCTTTGTTTTTTTATGTAATACGCCACTCTGTGTCTTTTGATTGGAGCATTTAGCCCATTGACATTTAAGGTAGTTATTGATAGATATGTATTTATTGCCATATTAAACCCTATTTTCATGTCTTTATATTTTATATTTATATTTTCTTGATTTTATATTTCTTCTTTGTCCCTTTCTGTTTTTTCTTTTCTAGTTTTATGATTTTCTTTTGTTTTACACTTATGTTCTCTTCTCTTTGGTTTTTGTGAATACATTGTATGTTTTTGCTTTGTAGTTACCCTGTTTTCAAGTTTGTTAACTCCTTCTTGTACTTACTTGCCTTAAACTTGTAGTCATATAGACTCAAACACATTCTTGGAAAAAAAAAGATCTACATTTTCTTACTCTTATTTCCCACATTTTATGATTTTGATCCTCTTTTACATCTTCATATTCATCCTTTTGCTGTTCATTGTGTTTATCACTTTCACAGAAATTTTTTAATTTATTTTTTAAATCAGTGTACTGGCTTATTTAAGTGATTTACTCTTTCCTGTAGATTCTTACTACTTTCTCTATTTAGAGAAAATCTTTTAATATTTTATTTAAGATAGGTTTAGTATTGCTATATTCTTCGAATTTTTGCTTATCTGAGAAATCCTTAATCTCTCTTTCTATTCTAAATGATAATCTTCTTGGGCAGAGGATTCTAGATTGCAAATTTTTCCCTTTCAGGACTTTGAATATATTTTGCCCCATCCCCTTTTGGCCTGCAGCTGTTTCTGTAGAGAAATCAGCTGGTAGCCTTATTGGGGTTCCCTTATAATTAACTCTTGGTTTTTCTCTCGCTGCCTTTAGAGCTGTCCTGGTAACTTTGGCCATTTTTATTATGTCTTGGTGTAGGTCTGTTTGCATTTACCTTGTTTGGGACCCTCTATGCTTCTTGCACCTGGATATTGTTTCCTTCTTTATGTTTGGGATGTTTTCTGTCACAGTTTGTTCAAATACATTTTCAATCCCCTTTTCTTTATCTTCTCCTTCTGGGATTCCTATTATGTGTACATTGGCATGCTTTGTATTATCCCATAGGTCTCTTATATTGCTTTCATTTTTTTTAATTTGGCTTTCTGTCTGCTGTTCTGACTGGGTGATTTCCATTATTCTATCTCTCAGATCATTTATTCATTCTTATGCATTATTCATTCAGCTTTTCATCACCTTTAGCTCAGCTTTTGTCTCAGTGAGTGAATTTTCTAATTTTTCTTGGCTCCTTATAGTTTCTAGTTTCCTTTTACAGTAATCTGCATTTCTCTCAATAGTCCTTCTTAACTTCTTCAGTATTTTTATTATCTCCTTTTTGAACTCATTGTCTATTAGAATGAAGAGGTCTGTTTCATTGCTTGTTCTTTCAGGGGAATTCTCTTGATCTTTTATTCGAGAGTGGTTCCTCTACTTCATTTTGCTTATATTTCTCTTGCTATATGAGTTTAGGGGAAACAATTATCTGTTGTGGTCTTGGAGGGCGATTTTTGTGGAGGAGCATCCCTGTGTAGCCTGTATAGGTTTAATATGTTTTGATGTGAAAGCTGTTTTTGGTGTTGATTCCTGGTGCGTCTTTCCTCAGTGTATTCTGGCCGCTGTCCCTTTGATAGGAGGAGTGCCTGCTGTTGTAGTGGCCAGAGCCTGCCCTGGTGATTGATCAGGGCTTCCTCCTTGCTCTGTGGTTGCCGCTGCCCTGTTGGGAGCTGGATCTGTTCTCTCGCTGTTGGAGTAGAAGCCCCCAGATCCATTTCTGAGCTTTAGTGGGAGGTAGATGGGATTGGAGCACTCACACTGGGAGAAGAGCCAGAGTTGTTCCCCCAGTGAGTGTGCTTTGTTGTGTCACCTGCCACCTGTTGTGCTGCCTTACAAAGTACACGGTTGCTGGCACTGCCTTGGGCCCCATCTCAACCTTGGGAATGCCAGCAACCAGCCCTCATGTCCCCCAGGCATTTTCACAGGACCACCAGCACAGATCAACCGGAGTCAGGTCCCAGGACCACATTCGTCACTCATCTGGACCACAGTGGGAGCTCAAAGGCAGCTCAGACCCTGGCCCAGCCCAGTCCCCAAGTGCACATGCCCACAAAGCCCATAGCTGCTGAGGCCACACCCATTCCAGCCATGGACACACCCAGCGTCTACTCTGATGTCCTACAGGCACTGAATTTACAAAGCCAGAGGCAGAGCTGTAAGGTTGTGGCTTGCACAACCACAGGGTTAGATTTCAGTCCTACTTCCCAAGTTGCATGGCCTCTGAGGCTCAGCTCTGGTTTTAGGCCCACCTCTGTGAGTGGGCAACCTGCTGGCATTTACTCCCAGCACCCCCAGGATGGTGACTGGGGCCCCAAGAGCCTTTGGAGGCGGGAGCCCCTTAGGCAGCAGCTGGGAAGACATGTTCTCACAGGGCCCGTGGGAGCAGGGCCAGTATACAGAGAAAGAGGCTGTGATGGCAGCTTCGCCCCCCACTTCATGCTCCACTTAACAGCGACGCTTTGGTTCTGTTTCCCACCTGGGATTCTTTCGTGAACACCCCCAGTTGCAGCTATACCACACTCCAGCCCTTTCAAACTATCTCTGCACAGCCAACAGCAGTCCCTTCCCGCATCTGTTCTCTACACCCCAAATTCCAGCGCCAGCCCCACTCCTACCAGCAGACGTGCATCTCAGGCTGGGGCGCCCAGGGCAGTGGTGCCGACTGGACCCTCTGCAAGTCTTTCTCTGTTCCGCCTGTCGCAGCATGATTCCTGGGTTCTCCTCTGAGCCTCTGAAGCTCGCTCTCTGTCCCAGCTCATCTCCCTGCTGGTGAAGTGGCTTCATTCTGTGGGAACTTTCCTCTTTTCCCCGCACTCCCCCTGCCAGGGGTGCAGGTCCCATCTGCTCCCTCTTTTCTTTTTTCTTACCCTGTTACTTGGGGCTCTTTCATGTCCTCTCAGGGGTTTGAGGTCTTCTGGTAGTGTTCAGCAGGTGTTCTGTGAGAACTGTTCCATTTGTAGATATATTTTTGATGTTCTTGTGGGAGGAGGTGAGTTTCACATCCTTTTACTCTGCCGTCTTGTTTGGAGCTAGTGTTATAGAAGGATTCATCCATTTCTAATATTTCATTATTCTTTGCTGCAAATGTAGGAAGAAAAGGTTAAAACTAAAACCTAAATGGCTATCTATACCTGCTGCAATCTCCTAAAATTAGAAAAAAAAAAAGGACAACCTCTTCTTATTTTAATGTATTTCACCCTTTTTTTGTTGTTGTTTTTTAAACAATAGTTTCAATCTGCTTGGTTTTGTGCAGTTTCATGATTCACGTTCCCTGTGCCTGCAACCTGCCTTTTATAATGATGGTAGCTCATGAGATGTAATGTCTGCACCAAGCTTTTCATCTTTTGCGCACTGTGAAGGCGTCTGCCTCTTAATTCTCATAGCATCCCGGGGTCAGGAGAGTTCTGTTATTAAACATTTCAGTGACATTCCATAGTTCCAGAGTGCAGTACAATTCTTGATTGGTTAGACTTTTCAATTTCCAGATAAAAATTCAATTTACTAATGGTAAAACTACAGCCCAGGAGACCAAACAGTTTGGCAGAACATCCCCTCTTTTTTAGCCTCACTTTTTCTACAGTCTTCAGGGTGGATCCTGAACCTTCTTCCAGATGTGTCCCTTACATGCCCCTGCTCTGAATGCATTGTAAGCATCCCAGATGGGAGAGAGCAGCCTGCAACACCCTGTCACAATGACCCCTCACACTATGCGCTCACTCTGCCCCCATAGTTCTGTGACAGGTAAGTCACCCCCTCTGCTCTCCAGGGCCTCCCTTCCTCCCTCCAGACTGGCAGCTGCCTGAGAAGGGTCTTCCCCATCTGTTCAAAACTAAGAACAAAAATAAAACTTTCAACCTTACATGTATTTTGAGAGGGAGACTGATGGTTGTGTGGAGAAAGAGTGGCTGCCTCTCCTCTGAGTCTTCAGCAACTCAGCTCTGTCCCCAAACTTGGGTACCCCAGCCGCCAAGACAACAGGTTCCAGTTAACCAGGCCTCCCCCCTCTCCTTAGGAAGGGGTTTGAGAATGCCCTGGAGAGTTCTCCGGGAATCTCAGCCCATCCTTCCACCACCCTTCCGGGTCCTCTCCCCCCGGAGGGGGTTTTCGGTAGGCACAGGTGTCCTCCCTGCCTCAGGTGTCCAGTTAGGTCTTGGCGCTCCTCATCAGTGGCCATTCTGGGCAGCCCTTCCTCTGCTTTTGTTGCACATGAACTCACAGGAGTCTGCCCACTGTGGATAAGCACCTACCGCAACAATGATTTCCATCTTCTGGCTGTGGCTCTTTGCAGAACTGATCCTCCATCCCTGGCCGCCCCCAACCCTAGTGAAGTGGCTTCTGGAAGACGGAACAATGGGGCACAGGATTCTCAGAAGTACAGCAGGTGAGCAGGAGGCCACAGATGGGCTTAGGAAGGCCCCAGGAATCAAGCTGATGACTCCCAAAACATTCGAGTGGTCAGTCCGTCCAGGTGATGAAACAGTGACACAGCTTGTGGTGGACTTTCTAGCAGAGCTTAAAGAAATTATTGTAAATAGCCTCCTCATGAGGCAGGAAAAAAATCAGAATTTGGGAATTAAGTAACCGAGTCATCACTGGGATGAAGGGAGATTGTAGTCCCGTGGGGATGCCACTCTTACTTCACACACTGGTCAGCAGAGTTATTCTCCCTTCTTGGAGTTATTCTCTCCTTTCTCTCAGATCCTCTCATCCTTACACCTCAACTGCCATTTGCTTTCTGCCAGTCTTCCTCCTTCCCCTTCTTTTTCATCCTCTAAAAATAGAGACTGACCCTAAATCTGATGAGAGAACCCTTCTGAAGTAAGTAGATTTCTCCCTGCAGAAGAGCAGTCTCTTCCCACATTGTGCAGGAGAGAAATGAAAATGGCAGTATCTCTGAGTTGCTGGCCAGGGCATAGGAGCCACCCAAACATGATGCCCCTGCAGCTCAGCCCCATGTCCACAGAACATACTTATCGCCTCCCACAGCCAGCCTCTGCTGTGTGGAATCAGTTGACATCTGCAGGCTCTTTCATGTTTTTCTCCTTCATCTGCCCTCACTGAAGCAACTGGAGACTTCAGTTACTCAGCCAAGCATGAAGAGAGAAAGCAATGATAATTAGGTCAGTCTTCTATAGCACACTGCACATGATAAGGCATTCTTAAAATAATAAATTAACAAAAATTTTTTTAAATGTTTTAAGTAAAAATAAAAGTAGCTTCTGCACTAGAAGCCACACTCAGAAGGAAGGGCTGGAAGTACTGCAGGAGCCGCCACTTGGGCTGCCAGGCGGTAAGGTCCACAGCAAGGAGGCAGCACAGCTGAGGCCACAGTAATTTCCATGAAAATGAGAGAGTATGTTTACTGTTTTTTTGAACTTGGTCTGCTTGACATTTTGCATATTTATGTATTTGAGATGTTTTAAACACTTTATTTCACTTTTTTTTCTATTTTAATGAATTCTCAGTAATTTTTTAAAATACTAGTATAAAATAATACCAAAATTTCTTTTTTGAGTGAAATAAATACTGTGTGTTATAATCACTACTATTGAAATTCTCCAGCATAACTTAAAGGTGAACAATGCCCTCAGACCTTCTCAGCTGGGATCTTACAGAATCTGGGTTGAGAAGTAGTTTCCTTGTGCCCACCACTAGATGGCACTAGTGACCAGCATCTCATATTGGATGCTGACGTTTGGGGATGACAGAAGGAGCAAAAACTGTCAGAATACTTATAACTATTGACTTCCTGTACTAGGGTACCATGGGTCAGGAGAAAGGTATTTTGCATGCACACTTTTCTCTCAGAAAGCACAGACAGTGTGCAATACCGGAGGCATTAGGAAAAAGCTGTAAACTCGAAATAACTTACTAAGCAGGAAAATAGATGTTTAGCACAAAGAGTCAGAGAATTCTTTATGTTACCCATCTCTGAAATTGAGAACTAAATGGTGAAGAGAGAAAAAACAAACAAAAAGGATCAGAATGCGTGTTTTAGTTCTTAGATGAAGAAAATGAAAATCCTGTTTCTTTAAAATGACAGCTCTACTAGTATTTTGTTGTTGTTTAGTCACTAAGTTGTGTCTGACTCTTTGTGACCTCATGGACTGTAGCCCGCCAGGCTCCTCTATCCATGGAATTTTCCAGGCAAGAATACTATACTGGGTTGCCATTTCCTTCTCCAGGGGATCTTCCTGACCCAGGGATTGAACCCACGTCTCCTGCATTGACAGGCATATTCTTTACCACTGAGCCACCAGGGAAGCTACTGTGTTCTTAATAATTTAAAAACATTGCTTAACATTACCTGCAAGCTTGAAGCTTGCCTCTTACATATAGTTCTTCAAGATACTGTACCCTGAAACCGTAGTGAAGTGAAGTCGCTCAGTCATGTCTGACTCTTTGTGACCCCATGGACTGTATGGCCTACCAGGCTTCTCCATCCATGGGATTTTCCAGGCAAGAATACTGGAGTGGGTTGCCATTTTCTTCTCCAGAAACCATAATTACCCTGATTACCTAGTCTTCTCCCTTCCTGCCAGATTCCTAACTTCTCCCACCTCCAGTCTTTTATAGACTCAATCTTAGAGATTATTCTTAAACCTGGATTCACAGAGTCTGACACTCAAGGTCACTCAGCTTGTTGCAAAATTGGGAAATAAATTCAGATCATCCTGTTACACTCAACTTCTTCACACATTGGGTACCTGGAGTTGACTGACAGTGTGACCTAAACAAACTTGATACAAGCAGTGTTCAGGATCACATCTCAAAAGGGTCCAGTAAGCAGAAAGTTTGGAAATTGCCCCTCTGCCTGTATAAACATGACAAGAAGAAAGAAAAGTAATTGGAGAACTCATCCTTCTGTGCTCAGTAGTTTGATTGGCTAGAAAAGACTGGCCAGATGCATGCAGAGGTGTGAATTACTTAGAATTGAATGGGTGTTCCTAGGAACTCCTGAAAGGAATCACAGCTCTTTTTGGATAATTTGCTATCCATATGAAATATTTGTTTATATTGTGCTTCTTTTTAAGAACTTTCAGAACTATTAAATTCATTGCATTAAATGCCTTAGAAGTATATCCTTTTTACCTTAATCAGTTCTCACTGATCCAATAATTTGTTTCAGGAAATAATTTATGAGCATGGTTCTGAAATTTACAGAAGTGATTGCTTTGTTACAGCATCATCAGAACTGTAGGCTCTCTCCTACACCATGTTCCTTTAGGTTTTAAGTGTGCAGGTCTTTCAGCTCCTTGGTGAAACTTATCTCCAAGTATTTCATTCTTTTTGATACAATTATAAATAAGACTGTTTTCTTAATTTCTCTTTCTGACAGGTGGTTATTCTTGTGTAGAAAAACAACAAAATTTTTATATTGATTTGGTACCCTGCAGCTTTACTTAATTCATTTGTTAGTTATAAGAGTTTTTTGGTGGGGTCTTTAGGATTTTCTCTGTGTAATACCATGTCATCTGTCAATAGTGATAATGTTACTTCTTTTCTGATTTGGATGCCTTTTGTTTCTTTTTATTACCTAATTGCTCTGCTTAGGATTTGCAATACTGTGTTGAATAAACTTAGCAGGAGTGGCCATCCTGATGGTCAGTGTCTTCCTGATCTTAGTGGAACAGCTTTCAGCTTTTTACCCTTCAATATGACGTTACCTGTAGGCTAACCTATGTTTCCTCTCTACATACATGTTGAGAGGTTGTTTTTTTTTTTAAATCATGAATGGATGTTTAATTTTCTGTAATGCTTTTTTGACATCTATTGAGATGATCATATGCTATTTTTAATGTTTGTTTATTTTTTGGCTGCATCAGGTCTTAGTTGAGGCACGTGGGATCTTTCACTACAGCCTATGAGCTCTGTAGTCGCGGCCCACGGGTTCTGTGGTTGCAGTGCTTGGGTTCTCTAGTTGAGGCGCGTGGGCTCAATAGTCATGGTGTATGGGCTTAGTTGCCCCGTGGCATGTAGGATCTTGGGCTTCCTTGGTGGCTCAGATAGTAAAGACTCTGCCTGTCAATGCAGGAGACCCAGGTTTGTTCCCTGGATTGGGAAGATCCCCTGGACTTTGAATGGCTACTCACTCCAGTGTTCTTGCCTGGAGGATTCCACGGACAGAGGAGCCTGGCAGGCTACATGCAATGGGGTCACAAAGAGTTGGACACGACTGAGCGGCTAACACTTTCACATGTGAGATCTTAGTTCCCCGACCAAGGATTGAACCCATGTCCTCAGCATTGAAAGGTAGATTTTTAACCACTAGGCTACCAGGGAAAGTGAAAGTGAAAGTGATAGTCGCTCAGTACTAGTGACTTCTACTAGTTTTGGTCTTATTCTTTTTTCTCTGGTTCCGTGAAGTGTACAGTTGCATTGTTTACTTGAGAACTTTCCTATTTCCCAATTCAGGCACTTACTGCTATGAATTCTCTAGAACTGCTTTTGCAGCATCCCATAAGTTTTTAGTTCAGTCGCTCAGTCGTGTCCGACTCTTTGTGACCCCATGAATCGCAGCACGCCAGGCCTCCCTGTCCATCACTAACTCCCTAAGTCCACCCAAACCCATGTCCATCGAGTCGGTGATGCCATCCAACCATCTCATCCTCTGTCATCCCCTTCTCCTCCTGCCCCCAATCCTTCCCAGCATTAGGGTCTTTTCCAATGACGCAACTCTTCGCAAGAGGTGGCCAAAGTATTGGAGTTTCAGCTTCAACATCAGTCCTTCCAGTGAACAACTAGGATGGATCTCCTTTAGGATGGACTGGTTGGATCTTCTTGCAGTCCAGGGGACTCTCAAGAGTCTTCTCCAACACCACAGTTCAAAAGCATCAATTCTTCAGCACTCAGCTTTCTTCACCATCCCACTCTCACATCCATACATGACCAATGGAAAAACCATAGCCTTGACTAGACAGACCTTTGTTGGCAAAGTAATGTCTCTGCTTTTAAATATGCTGTTGAGGTTGGTCATAACCTTCCTTCCAAGGAGTAAGCGTCTTTTAATTTCATGGCTGCAATCACCATCAGCAGTGATTTTGGAGCCCAAAAAAATAAAGTCTGACACTGTTTCCACTGTTTCCCCATCAACTTCCCATGAAGTGATGGGACCAGATGCCATGATCTTAGTTTTCTGAACGCTGAGCTTTAAGCCAACTTTTTCACTCTCGTCTTTCACTTTCATCAAGAGGCTCTTTAGGTCTTCTTCACTTTCTGCCATAAGGGTGGTGTCATCTGCATATCTGAGGTTATTGATATTTCTCCCTGCAATCTTGATTCCAGCTTGTGTTTCTTCCAGCCCATTGTTTCTCATGATGTACTCTGCATACAAGTTAAATAAGCAGGGTGACAATATAAAGCCTTGACGTACTCCTTTTCCTATTTGGAACCAGTCTGTTGTTCCATGTCCAGTTCTAACTGTTGCTTCCTGACCTGCATACAGGTTTCTCAAGAGACAGGTCAGATGGTCTGGTATTCCCATCTCTTTCAGAATTTTCCACAGTTTATTGTGATCCACACAGTCAAAGGCTTTGGCATAGTCAATAAAGCAGACATAGATGTTTTTCTGGAACTCTCTTGTTTTTTCGATGATTCAGAGGATGTTGGCAATTTGATCTCTGGTTCCTCTGCCTTCTCTAAAACCAGCTTGAACATCTGGAAGTTCACGGTTCATGTATTGCTGAAGCCTGGCTTGGAGAATTTTGAGCGTTACAAGTTTTACTGTATTGTATTTCCATTTTTATTTGTCTCAGGATATTTTTAAATTTCTCTTTTGATTTCTTCTTTGACCATTGGTTGTTTAGTGGCATGTTGTTTAAATTCCACATATTTGTGAACTTTCCTGTTTCTTTCCTATAATTGAGTCTAATTTCATACCACTGTAGGCAGAAAAGATACTCAATATGATGTCAGTCTTCTTAATTTTGTTAATAGTTTGTGGCCTAACCTGTAACCTGTTATGAATATTCCATGTACACCTGAGGAGAATCTGGATTCTTCTGATTTTCAATAGAATGTTCTGTAAATGTTACGTCCATCTGGTCTAACATGTCTTTGTGTTCATTGTTCCACTGTGTTGCTGTTTCCCCATTAGGTCTGTTAATACTTGTTTTATCTGTCTTGGAGGCATAAATATTTATAAATGTTATATCCTGTTGTTGGATTGACCCCTTTATATACTGCCATTCTTTGTCTCTTGTAGGACTCTTATCCTACATAACTATCCCAGCTTTCTTTGATTTCCATTTATAGGGAATATCTTTCCATACCTTCACTTTTAGTTTATGTATTACATCTGAAGTGAATCTCTTGTGGACAACATAGTTACATAGTTTGGCCTCCTTTCTTATCCATTCAGCCACTCTTTGTTTTTTGATTGTAGAATTTAGTTCATTTACATTTGAAGTAGTTGTTGATAGATACTGCCTTACTGCCATTTTGTTCATTATTTTCTAGCTATTTTATAATTTTATATTTTGTTCCTTTCTTCCTTTGTGATTTAATGACTTTCTGTAACGGAGTGCTTAGACTCCTTTCTCTTTATCTGTTTTGTGTCTGCTATAGGTTTTTGCTTTGTGGTCATCATGAGGCTTATATTTAAATGTAACAGTCTAAGCTGATCATTGCTTGTTTGAGTGCATTTTAAAGCTTTACAATTTTTCTTTCCCCACCACACATTTAAAAAGATGTCACAATTTACATGTTTTCATCTTGTGGATCTGTTAACAAATCATTGTAGTTACAGTTATTTTCACTACTGAAATAGAGTGTGTTTTAGTTCTTTTTAAAGTGTCCTGCGTGTGCAGTCGCTTCAGTCATGTCCAACTCTTTGTGACCCTGTGGACTGTAGCCCACCAGGCTCCTCTGTCCCTAGGGATTCTGCGGGCAAAAATACTGGAGTGGGTTGCCATTTCCACCTCTAGAGCATCTTCCCAACCCAGGGATTAAACCCACATCCCTTATGTCTCCTGCATTGGCAGGTGGGTTCTTTACCACAAGTGCCTTTAGTACCTTTACTATGGTTATTTTCTACTTTGTATTTTAATCTTCATGCTTTGTCTCTAAGTGATTAACCCACTACCATGACAACATTATTCTGAATTTAACTATACATTAACTTTTGCCTGTGAAATTTATACTGTCATTCTTTTTCCTCTTACTGATTACCTTTTGTTTCACTTTAAAGAAGACCCTCTAACATTTGTTGTAAATGTTCATTACTACCAGAGGCCATTGTAAAGCTGGTCCAGTGGTGATAAGCTCCTTCAACTTTTGCTTGTATGGAAAACTTTATTTTTCCTTAAATTCTGAAGGTTTTCCAGGTAGGTATTCCTGGCTGGCAAGTTTTCTTTTCTCTTTCAGCACGTTGAATATATTGTGCCACTGGTTTCTGCCTAGAAATCTGCTGACAGTTTTATGAGGGTTCCCTTGTATATAACAAGTTGTTTTTCTCTTACTGCTTTTAAGATGTTCTTCTTTAAGTTTTGACAATTTAGTTATAATGTCTCTTTGGATTCTTCTTTTTTGGAACTCTCTGGGATTCCTGGATCTTTTTCCAGGTAGTCTATTTCCTTCCCCACATTAGGGAAATTTTCAGCCATTATTTCTTTAAATAAGCTTTCTGCCCTGTTCTCTATTCTTCTGATACCCCTGTAAAGGTATATAGTATTGATCTGCTTTATGTTGTCCCATAATCTCTTAAGCTCTATTCATTCTTTCTCCTTTTTTTTTTAAAGCTGATCTGATTGGATGAATTCCAGTACCCTGTCTTCTAGTTCACTGATGCTTCATTTCACTTTATCTAGTCTGTTGTTGAACACCTTTATTGAATTTTTCAGCTCAGTTATTATATTCTTCACCTCTGTGATTTCTGCTTAGTATTTTCTTTTTGTTGAAATTCTCACTTCATGTATTGTCCCCCTGATGTCTGTGAGCATCTTTAAAAATTGCTTGTCTTATTTCATTAAGGTCTTTTCTTGGGGTTTTATCTAATTCTTTCACTTGGAACACATTCTTCTGTTTCTTCATTTTTCTTGACACTCTGTTGATTTCAATGCATTGGATACAACAGCCAGTCTTGTAGGAGTGGCCTTATGTAAGAGATGAACCTTTTTAATCCTGTCCTGGTTCTTGGTTGTCTATCAGACCTTTCTGAATGTCCAGCCTACTTTGCTCTTAGTGGCTCCCAGTAGTTAAGGGTATCATACGACCTGTCAGTGTCCCAAAGAAGAGAATTTCAGCACCTCGATGTAGGCTAATTGGAAACTGGGCACTCAGACAGTAGCTTAAAGTATGTATGTATACCCTCTCTCGGGGGGGGACTGAGAGAGGGGCATTCTGTCTGCTCCCTCTGGACTTTTTGTTCTCTACCATCCCGTTGAACCCATGAACACAAGCTTTGCTGCTCACCAGAGCCAGTTACACAAGGCTTGCTGCTCACCAGAGCCAGTTATCAAGGGATGTGTCCTCAGCAGCAGCCACAAAAGCTGGAGCACCAGAGGTTTACACAGTCTCCTTCCTAGAAATACTGGTGACCTGGGGCAGGACAGAGGGAGAGTGCAAAGGTGGCACCCACTGGCCTCCGCAGTCTTTGGAGAGGGTTTTAGTTGGCCCATAGATGTTAAATTATAAACTTGATTCTCAGGCTGCAGTTAAGATCTCCAAACAGGCCTCTTTTCACAAAAATACTGGGTATTTCAATCTGCTGCCTCTGTCCTGTGCCCTGGTGGGATAGCTTGTTTATTAGAGCCCTTTGGGACCTGGGAACATAAGCTGTGTTGGCCAGCAGAGCCAGGCAGTCAAGTGTGTCCCCTGGGCAGCCCCTGGGGTGTCAGACATGTGTATAAGCTCCTTTTCAGAAGATATCTGTGAGTGAGGCAGAAGGAGAGCATAAAGATGGTATGGTGCCCACTGGCCTCCCTGGTCTCTGGAGAGGATTACAGTTGGCATCTTAATGGTGTGCTAAATTAGAAGCCTGCCCCTCAAGCCAAAGCTTTAAAGATAAGCAAATAGGCTTCTTTAAGGAAAAGACTGGGCATTTTAGTCTACTGTCTCTGCACTGGACCCTGGGGGTATATCCACAGTAATGTTACTGAATCACAAGTATGTGTGCCCGATGCAGAGTGAGGCCCATCCGTACAAAAACATTAGAGTTTGGAACAGAGAATGGTTTATTACAGACTCATACAAGGAGATGAGTGACTCATGCCCTAAGAACCCCAAAGTTACTGAAAGCTTTCAGCAAGCTCCTTTAAAAGCAAAAGGTGAGAAAGGTGACTGGAATCACTTCCCTAATGGTCACTCATTGACAGTTGGTTGCTTGGGGTGCGGGGTGCCTACTGAGGTACTGACTAGTGGCTGAGCAAGACCTGCTGCCTAGTCGCAGGTATGGAGTAATGAGACACAGCAATGGCTGCGTGCTAAGGGCTGTGCTCATCCTGCTGTTACAGTAAGTCCATAGGAGCCCATTAAAAACTGTCTCTTAGTTCACTGTGGCCTTGTGGGTCTCCTGGATCCAAGCTCCACTGGCTTTCAGAGCTAGATTTATGGGGGCCCATCTTTCACGTAGAAGTCTTAAAAACTGAGGTGCCATATGCAAGGTCCAAACCCTTTGCTCAGTGAGAATCTGGGAGTTGTGAGTTCCTTCCTGGTTGTGTGTTACCCTTCCAAGAGTGGATTTTATGGTGAGATTGTGATCAGCCTCTCATACCCATTTTGATGTAAATTTCTTCTTATTCACCCAGTGGGTATATAACAGAGCAGGATGAGCACAGCCCTTGGCAGGTGGCCATTGCTGGGCCTCATTACTCTGCATCCTGTTACTAGGCAGCAGGCCTTGCTCAGCCATTGCTTTGTGCTTCAGTGGGTCCTGCCCACAACCAACTGTCAGTGAGTGACCTTTAGTTGTCCTGCTCAGCTATTGGTCAGCACCACAGTAGGCCCTGCCCACTGGTAACTGTCAATGAGGGACCACTGGGGAAGTAATTCAGTCAGTGATCAGTAGTGTGGTGGTCATCAGCCTTGGGCCAGCGGGTGAGCTGAAGGGCCCAGGAAACAGACTAGGGACTACGTCCTACAGGGCTCCAGAGCCCTCAGTAAGGCCCTCTACTAGCCTTGGCCCAGGCCTTGTGGCAGAGGTGACCTTCTTCCCCCATCCCTGTCTCTGCTACCTACTAGCAGTGGCTGTCTGTCTGGGTCACAGTCTGTGACTTGGTCTCCCCATTTGGGCAGCCTGGGGAGACTGAGGGCCAGTTGGGCTGGGTGCCTGACTCCCTCAGGGATGACAGCTGGGCAGGAACCTGGCCCTGAGGAGCTGCGAGCTGAGATCTGCCTCCTCTTAGCCAGGACTGGGACCTTGGAGGGTGAAAATTGTGCCTTGCAACTTTGCCCTTTCTGGTCAGGACAGAACATTCATCTGGTAGGGATTAACAGGGACTTCATTACCTGATCATGACCTGACCTCAGGAACCAAGGATCTGACACCAAGAAGTCTGCAACAACTCACCACGCCCATCCCTCACCTTTTGCTTTTAAAGGGGCTGCTGAAAGCTTTCAGTAACTTTGGGATTCTTAGGCCATGAGCCACCCATCTCCTTAATAAATCTGTAATAAATCTTTCTCTGTTTTAGTATTGATGGGCCTCACTATGCGTTGGGCACACAGACTTTCAATTTGGTAACAGAAGTCACTCAGCTAGTTTCTGGGTTTCTTTCAGAGGGAATTATTGTTCAGTATATAGCTGTAGATTGTGTGTCAGTGACATGAGATGAGTTGAGGGGCTTGCTTTGTGGTCATCTAATCCCAGAATTCTGCAGTAGCATTTTAGAGGTAATTACTCAGTTTTAGGGATCTGAAATACAGTTCCCATGTGCTTTGAGGCATAGCCCTACACCCTCCTTCAGCCCTGACCTAACACTCAGTTGCTCTGTGGTTCTAGAAGAATAATTGTGTGCTGCCTGAGGATCTGAAGAACTTTTACCTGATGACCAATGGCTTCCACATGACATGGAATGTGAAGCTGGATGGTGAGTCAGCCTTCTTGCTGTGAAGGGACACTTCCCTGGCTGAGAGCTTAGAGGAAACAACTCTGGGGCCTTTACAACCCAGGAGACTGAATATGGACAGTGTGTGGGGGATCTGCTCAAGAGCAGTATCCGGACGCTGTGATCATCTCCCAGCGGCAACCTGTGCCATCATTGCTTCACCCACCGCCTCTGTGGCCCCTGTGCCAGGATCTATCCAGTACCTGACCGGAAGCTCAAGTTAGAGGCTTCCTCTTGGCATGAGATATTGGGAAAAATTAAGCACTACACAAAAATCCTGAGCTACCCTGAACTTAAAGCCTCAGAGGAGTCCGCTTTGGAGCAGCCTCCTCGGGTGAGCTGCAATGACAGTCTCCGGCAGTCATAAGAGGGGCTCCTCCCTTCATTCCTAGCAGGCTGGAGGTCTCAGGGCTCTGACCTCTCCCTCACATCTCCCCAGCCTAAGTTATCAGCCACCTCAGTTCACAGGTTATCATCCCGCTATTAAATACATCCAGGATAAACACTTCTGTTGTGGATGTGGGAACTCACAACTTGGCACATGTAACAGATTCAGGCACTATGCAGCCACGAAGGTCAGTGCTGCGCATTAAGGTGAAAGCACTAGTAACATTTCAGGCTGGGAAATCCTGATCTAGCCACTGGGGTACAGCTCATTCCTGACACAGACTTCCCTGTCCTTAGGAAGACTTTATAACCTCCAGACTCCAGCCACATCCCCAGATCTGCTTTGGTCCTTGGGAATCACCCTGCACCTCTCCTTGCTGCCACTAAGATGAGTAGTTTCTGCAGCCCAGCAGATCTACAGAACTGACTCTTCCCTTCACTGCCTCTACCTCCTGAGTTCCCTTTTTTGGTGCTTCTCCAAACCTTCCTGTTTCTCACTCAGCTGACCAGAGGCACATTTTATAACTTACCTAAGCATTTAACGTGAACTTAGAATCGTTACCTCCGATGGTCTAGAAACCATGGTGTCACCAAAAAAGAGTGGACAGAGGCTGGAGTGACTGTCAGATTCTCCCTTGCCCACATCCTAGAGACAGGCTAACCCTTTCAGAAGCCTACTTCAGGAAAGAAACATTTCATGAAGGTTTTATGAGTCCCTACTCATTATTAATACTTTTTCTAACTTAATCCTCCCAACCTATTTTCTTATCCTCATTCCCATTGCCATACCCGTTCTTTACTGGATGGCCAGAATCATTAACAGAAAACCTAGCACAGGCAGCTTCTGATGTTTACCTCCTTAGTGGTCTTTTCTTCTTGGACATTCCAGGCTGTACACCAGCTGTTGTATTGCCTTCAGTCATTCCAGTATTTTAGCAGTCATATGTCCAAGTCTTTGTGCACCATCCCATGCCCAGCACCTGTATTAAAAAGATTCCGTATGACAGATAAGAAAAATAGATCATCTTTGTTTCTTGTACACCTGAATCACAGAAAACTGGAACAATGCAAGAAGGCTTTCAAGAAAATTTGCTCCATTGAGTAAGAAAAAATGACAAAGGGGGAGATAGTTTCCACAGTGAAAGCTTATGACAAGAAGGGTAGTAGTGGTCAGTTATATAATTAAAACTGTTACTTTGGAAAGTATAATCCTTCATTCTGGATGGCAGGAGCAAAAATATTTTTCAGTCCTTTGATCTTCAAACAGGCTCCAACCCTAGAATTCCCAGTTCTTTTTGAGAATTCCCTCTTAAAATTTCCTTTGGTCCTCCACCCTAACACATGCAGTGGGGACTCTTCACTCAAGGCCCCAGCTGTTTTTTTTTGTTTGTTTGTTTTGCATAAAAGATAAAAGTCTGGTGCTTCAGAGCATGTAGTACATTGATTCTCTTTTTTCTACTTTCAATTCAATTTTTCAGCCCTGGGATCAAATAATAATTGGTCTTAAGTTAGTCAAGCAGACGCCGTTTTGTTGACCATGGTAACAAGCTTATTATTCCATGTAATTCTTTTTGTTAATGTTCCCATAGAACATGCCATTCCATTGGGCAGCATGGCAATTAACAGCATCTCAAAACTGACTCAACTCAACCAGTCTTCCATGTACTCACTTCCTAACGCACCAACTCTGGCAGACCTGGAGGACGATATACAAGAAGGTAACTGGGGGAACTTCTGCTTTGAGTTACAAATCAACCTGCTTGTTTCCATTTTATAATATTGAAAATAATAGAAAGACATTGTAGCATTGTAAGTTGTTCCCTTAAACCCAAAACCTTCCCACTCATGGCTTCTCTGAACCATGGGAGTAAGGTTAAAAAAAAAAAAAACAGCCCATGTCAAAAAAGGAAATTTTCATCAAGAAAATGCCAGGGTTGGGATCTTTGTTTTGTGTCCAGTACCCACTTCAGTCCCTGCCGCATAGTAGACAGTTAATGAATACTGGTAAGTGAATGAATGTTATGGATTAAACTTTACTCCATATTTCAGTGTTGAGACATTTCAGGGATCGTGGCAATCTAAGTGCAGCTTCCTTTCTCCCTTCAGGCTCTTGGCCACTTCTGATTGAAATGGCTTAAATTCAAATGGCTGCTAAAGCTATAATCAATTATGTATAAGTGAGGACTTCTTCAGTCAGAATTGTGTTTGGCTGCATATAACAGACCCTCATTACAATGTTTAAACTAAAGAGGAGTTTATTTTTCTCATAATAAGAATCTGGAACTAGGCTGGTGTAGTTGCTTGAGAAACTCAATGATAAAGTCTCCTCTGGATTCCTGGCACACCAGCTTTCGGGTTTGGTTTTCATTCTCATGGTTGAAGAATGTCGGTTCTACCTCCAAGCTTCAAGTCTGTGTTCCAAGCAGGAAAAAGAAGAGTAAAGGGCAAAATAACTGTCTCTTGGCAGAATATTTCCCTTTTTGTCAAGAAAATAGTAGTTTTCTCAGAAGCCCCTCCCAATAGCCATTGGCCAGAATAGAGTCAGAAGGTTACCCATCCCTACAAGGGAATTTGAGGAGGTATTTTTAGCTGTGAATAGTGCCTCTTCAAATTGAATTGGAGTAGAACTGGAGTTCTAGAAGGGAGAATGAATATTCAGTAGATAACTATAGCATCTCTAGTAATAATGCCTTGGAGTGCATTGAAGTTCTGACAGAACTGATGATAGTCTTTCTCCTTCAACTGGACAAGCAGCTGGATAATAGGAGGAGGAATCCAGGGGCTGAGACTGGAAAGTTTTGGGCCCTGGGAAGAACCTGACACTCAGAAATGTATGTATGGAATCCTCATGGGTGGGAAAAAGGTCACATTTGCTTTGTGTGTGTATATTGGGGCTCTCTACTCCCTCAAAGGCAAAGATGCTGTTGAATAAGGGGAATGGGTGTACCCTGCCCTTGAGGCTGGTAGGCAGCAGTAGACTGCTGCTGCTACTGCTAAGACACTTCAGTCGTGTCCAACTAGGTGCGACCCCATAGACGGCAGCCCATCAGGCACCTCTGTCCTTGGGATTCTCCAGGCAAGAATACTGGAGTGGGTGACAGAAATGATTTCACAGGACCTCAGCACAGGACTTGAGGTAAGGGTAGAGACCACATTGTCCTACGTATTCATGGGGCTAAAAGTCACTTGGGCTTCTGGCACCTTCTGGGTTCATGCTTTTTAGTATAGCTCAACAACTCCAAGTTTCATTAACCTTAAATCTTAAAATGCTGACTTCTCTCAGGGGACTTAGCAGTTAGAAAGAGGACAATCAGGAAGAAATATTAGAATATACAACCAGAGAAGTAACACCGCTAGAGGACACTGATGAACACCTAAGTAAAAATAAGAATAAGAACACTTGGACATGTAAGACAGCACAAAAATTTCCTGTAGAAAAAAATCAAAAAGTCTTGATTAAACAACAGACTAGATGAGTTGAATCAGAGTATAAATATTGAGACCTGAGTTAATAGCCTGAAAAAGCAAGTACAAGAATATCTAAAAGCACAGATAAAATACATTTTAAAATGAAGGAAAAAGTGGAAGGATAAGAGAAATAGAAAATACAACCAGGTGACCTTCCATTGGAATTCTAGGTGCTCAAAAAAGAGAAAAAGAATAGATGCAAAAGGAATAATAAATAAGCAATAATAAAAGAAAATTTGTATTATTCAATCTGCTGATTGAAAGGGCTCTCCTGGACTCCAATTGAATTCAGGAGAAAACAGAAACCTAGACATTACATGATACAGAAAAAAATCACAAGCGTCTAGGCAAAAATAACAAATTATAGAGAGAGAATAATCAGACTGACATCAGTCTTCTTACCTGCAACAGCTGAAAACTAGAAGATTGTAAAAAAGAAAAAGCATAAACAGGTTGATGAGAGAAAAGGAGTGAAAATCAAGAGTCCTGTATATATATGGACCAAATACAGCTCTCAGATTATTAAAAGAATATTAAAGTTTGTGTAAAACTTTAAGAACATAAATCCTCTAACCAGAAGACAAATGGAATGGAGATCTCTAGATGTGGCTCCATAAAGAGGAAAGGAAACAACACATTAGTGACCCTCCTATGAAAGAGAGAGATTGGGCTTCCCTGGTGGTCCAGTGGTTAAGAATCTGACTTGCAGTTCAGGGGACACAGGTTTGATTCATGGACAGGGAAGATCCCACAGGCCATGGGGAGTTAAGCCTGTGCACCACAACTACTGAGCCCATGCTCTAGACCTGCAAGCCACAACTACTGAACTGCACGCTCTGGAGTCTGTGCTCTGCGACAATAGAAGCCACCACAGCTAGAAGTCTGTGCATTGAAGCTGGAGAAAGCCCAAGCACAGCAATGACAACCCAGCACAGCCCAAATAAAGAAATATGTAAATTAAGATTTAAAAAAGACTAAATTAAATCTTACTGTTCAGGAACATAACCTTACCACCAGACCACCTAACCTGCCTCCAAAGAAACCCGTATGCAGGTCAAGGAAGCAACAGTTAGAACCAGACATGGAATAACAGACTGGTTCCAAATTGGGAAAGGAGTACATCAAGGCTGTATATTGTCACCCCACTTATTTAACTTATATGCAGAGTACATCACACGAAATGCTGGGCTGGATAAAGCACAAGCTGGAATCAATATTGCTGGGAGAAATATCAATAACCTCAGATATGCAGATGGTACCACCCTTATGACAGAAAGCAAAGAGGAACTAAAGAGCCTCTTGATGAAAGTGAAAGAGGAGAGTGAAAAAGCTGGTTTAAAATTCAACATGGCATCTGGTCCCATCACTTCATGGCAAATAGATGGGAAACAATGGAAACAGTGACGGACTTTATTTTCTTGGGCTCCAAAATCACTGAAGATGATGGTAACTGCAGCCAAGAAATTAAAAGACACCTGCTCCTTGGAAGAAAAGCTATGACAAACCTAGACAGCATATGAAAAAGCAGAGACATTACTTTGCCGACAAAGGTCCGTCTACTCAAAGCTATGGTTTTTCCAGTAGTCATGTATGGATGTGAGAGTTGGACTATAAAGAAGGCTGAGCACTAAAGAATTGATGCTTTTGAACTGTGGTTTTTGGAGAAGACTGCTGAGAGTCCCTTGGACAGCAGGGAGATCAAACCAGTCAGTCTTGAAGGAAATCAACCCTGAGTATTCATTAGAAGGACTGATGCCAAAGCTGAACTCCAATACTTTGGCCACCTGAGCTGCCTCATTAGAAAAGAACCTGATTCTGGGAAAGACTGAAGTCAGGAAGAGAAGGGGACAACAGGATGAGATGGTTGGATGGCATCACCGACTCAATGGACACGAGTTTGAGCAAGCTCCAGGAAATGGCGAAGGACAGGGAAGTCCATAGGGTTGCAAAGAGTCGGATACAACTGAGCAACTGAACAACAACAAAATTCAGGAATGTATACAACTTTTACATAAGAACTCTTGGAAAAGAGGAGACGTAGTGCATGGAATATGTTTAAATGTACTGACTCAGCTAAACCTAAAAAATAGGACAAAGGCAAGATATAAGAGAATTATGGGTTAAATTGTGTCAAATATTCATATGTTAAAGTCCTAACCTCACTACCTCAGACTGTGCCCTAATTTGGAAATAGGGTCATTATATTAATAGATGTAAGCTCAGGTGAGGTCATACTGGAGTCAGGTGGAGCCCTAATCCAGTATGACTGGCAACCTCTTAAAAGGGGAAATTGGGAGATATAGGTACGTAAGAAAGTCATGTAAAGATGAAGACAGAGATGGAGTGCTGCTTTTACATGCCAAGGAAAGCATAAACATAGAAGTTGCAAGCAAACTACCAGGAACTAGGGGAGAGACACAGAACAGATTCTTCTCCACATCCCTCAAAAGAAACCAACCTTGACCTTGGATCTGTAGCCTCCAGAGGCATGGGACAACAAATGCCTGCTGTTCAAGCTTTTCAGTATGTGGTACTTTGTTACAGTAGCCCTAGCATTAATACAAAGAATGTTCCAGAGAGTCCTTACAGTACAAAGTATAGGACAAAGAGGAAAGGAAGTAGAAAGTGGAAGGTCTCATCCTACTGGAGGAAAGAAATAGTATACTTTGGGGGAAACAGAGTGTCTTTAGTGTCTTGGTTTTCTTTTCCTATGTAGCAGATTACCACAAATTTACTGACTTGAAACACCACCCATTTCCTGTCTAGCTTTCATGAGTTAAAAATTCGGCTATAGGGTCCTCTGCTTAGAGTCTTAACACGTTATAATCAAGGTGTCAGCGGGTGCTGTGAAGCCATCTGAGGATAGGGGCCTCTTCCAAGCTCACTGGTGGTTGACCTTATGCAGCTCCTTGCAGTTGCGGGACTTGGTACTTGTTTTCTTGTTGGTTGTTGGCCAGGGGTCACTCTCAGCTCATCTAGACTGCCCTTAGATTCTAGCCACATGATTCACAACATGGTAGCTTGCTTCTCAGCCAGCTGTCTGCTACAGTAGTCTCATAATGTCACCTAATCAAGAGAATTATTACTCCATTGTTACAGGTCCTGACTACTCTCAGGGGAGGAGGTTATACAAGGTGTGTATACCAACGAGTAGGACTCTTGGGGGCCATTTTAGAATTCTACTTACCACACTTGGTTAGAGAAACAATGGTCTATTATTTTCAAATAAGGGTAGAATTGTATGAATCCAGTCATGCAAGCATAACAAAAAGGAAGATAACCACTAGAGGAATAAAATATTACTTTAGAATCTCTAACCTAATAAAGGTAGTGTTGAATCACATGACTAAAAGTAAGAAAAAGGGAAAAGAAACATTATAAAACAGGCAACAAAACATTAAAAGGAATAAAATAAAACAGATTGATCATTATATTAAGTGTGCTGGAATTGAATTTCCCTTTTGAAAAGCAGAGACTATCAGATTGACAGAAAAAGCAAAGCTCATCTATGTATTATTTTCAGGAGCATACTTAAACTGATGAGGAGACCTCCTGGTAAAGGCAGACAGGTAATTCAGAGCAGCCTTCTTGCTGAAGACAACTGAAAAGTCAGACAACATATAAAAATGATCAAAGAGCTAATAAGATGATGAGGCAGCACTAGATTAACACGCAGAAGAAGACAGCAATCCAGGGAAGAGGCACAATGTTTGGGGTTGCTCTTGCCTGGGATATGCTGTCCTTTTCAAAAGAAGCGGTGAGGCTACGAAAGGCTGAGAATTGGACCCATATATGAGACTAGGAGAATAAAATGGAGTGTAGGACCTACAAACTAGAGCACCCATAAAAGCTACCCTACCCTTTTCGGTTAGCACGGTGGGGAGCTGTACCTTAGGAGACATAATGAACCAGAAATAACCACTTTTCACATGGACTGAAGTCCAAGTGTAAGTCACCCGTGCACCCCAGAAAATGTTAAATCCCCAAATTGGCCTAATTTTATTCCAGTATGACTATCCTAGGGGGCCTGGCATTCACTCACAGACATTCACTCTAGAGAAATGTTCTGAAATTGTCTGTGTTAATGGTTGCACAGCTCTGTACATACACTAAAAACCATTGAATTGTATACTTTAAATGAGTAAATGGTATGATAGATGAATTATATCTCAATATAAAACTCATATAAAAGTAAACTTCTTCCCTAAAAGAAGAAAACAGTATCTTAGACCCCATTGTTTTTATAAATAATTTTTCAAAAATAATCCTCCTGAATATGAACCAGGTACACGAATAAATACAACACCATGAACAAGAACTAGCACAAATAACGTAACAGGAGGAGATCCACTGGTACTCCCAAGGATGAAATTATTAGGCACAAGCTATAAGACAATGTGCTAATGTGCAAATGAAGATAAAACTAAAAATTCAACAAAGAACTAGGAACAGGGACATTGTAGATTTGACCTTATGATTCTGGTCATAAGGCATACTATCTTTCAAACAGATCAGGACTTGTGCAAATAATACTCTAAACTCTGAGGAAATTTTTAAGATAATTACTTAAAAGGACTAGAGAGTAACCAGAAATAAGCAGAAACTGGAGTGGCATCTACAAATGGCAGAAAGGAATCACACCGAATGATTTTCCTATTTTTGTAACTTTTTGCCTGAGAGTAAACCCCAGATAGCATCAGTCAGGGCTGCTAAAACTTGGTAGGAGCCTACAGTCTGAACTTTTGATTTCATCCAAGATGAAATAGCAGAGACCAATCTTCCCACCTGGAACAAAACCCAAAACAAATGTAAAAAAAAAAAAAGTAAAACAATGGATTTCAAGATAGCATCATGCAGGGAAGGATGATGAGTTCTGAATGACGGGAAACAATGAGGTGACCCCCAGCTTATTATCTGAAAGTTTCTAGTTGACAGCATAGAGAGGGAAACCCAAGCAGAACCTGTTGTACCTGTTATCTAAGACAGAACTAAGAACCCAGCTGGATGAAGACAGAGCTCACAGGACTGAGTAACAGGGAGGAACAAGCTGCACAGAGAACTGCCGAGGATCCTCCTCAAGTATTCAGCAGAGAACTGATGAGCACCCGCATGTGAAGATACTGCCCAAGGCCCAGGGACAAGACCGCCCCAGGTGATGAGAGGGAACAGCACCCGGTGCTCACACAGGACCAGGCCTAATGCCTGTTTCTCCCAGCCGGGCTGAAACACCTCACAGCTTACACAGAGTACTCAGAAGGGTCCCGCCTCAGGAATGGGAACAAAATAGCCCTCGGTTAAATACTGTCTTGGTTCTGCCTGACAAATACTACGACCCAAAAGTATCTTATTTTCACATAATTTAACTATCACAGAACAAAGCTCAACAATATTTGTAGAAATACAAAAATATAAAGCACTCAACAATGCAAAAGTAACTATTTCTGGTATCCAATCAAAGATTAGCAGGCATGCAAAAAAGAAGGAAAAAATAACTGTAAGGAGGAGAAAAACTGATTAGTTGAAACCAATCCAGATTTGAGACACTGCTTAGAATTAGCAGATACAGACTTTAAAACAGTCATTACTATATTCAATATGTTCAAAAACTTGTACAGACATAGAACTTAGGAAAAAACAAATCCAAACTTACCTTTTAGAGATGAAACTAGTGTCTGAGATGAGAAATACACTGGATAGGACTAACAATAACTTAGACATTGCTAAACAAAAGACTGGAGAACCTAGACATAACAGTAGACAATCCAAAATAGCACAAAAAAATTAAAAAATTCTTTTAATGAAAAGAACTTAAGTGAACTGAGGGACAGCAAATGGTGTAATATATGTCTAACTGGAGTCCCTGAAAAGAGTCCCTGTAATTGGGCCAGCAAATAATATTTCAAGAAATGGTGGCTCAAAACTATACCAATTTCATGGAGACTTAAACTGTATCTAAGAAGCTCAACAAGCTAGGAATAGGAAACATGGAGAAATAATAGTAAGAAACATAACAGTCTTATGCACTCTGAGGGAGAAGGTGAGGGTGGGACGTTCTGGGACAATAGCATTGAAACATGTATATTGTCATTTGTGAAGCAGAACACCATTCCATGTTCTATGCATGGGACGGGTGCTCAGGGCTGGGGCATTGGGATGGCCCAGAGGGATGGGATGGGGAGGGGGGTGGGGGTGGGGGTCAGGTTGGGGAGCACGTGTGGATCCATGGCTGATTCATGTCAATGTATGGCAAAAACTACTACAATATTGTAAAGTAATTAGCCCCCAACTAAAAAAAAAAAAAAAAAAGAAAAAGAAACATAATCAAATTGCTCCAAATCAGGGATGAAGAGAAAATCTTAAAAGCTGTTAATGGGAAGAGACAGTTCCATACAAAGGAAAAAGATATGGATAATGGCATATTTCTCATTGGAAACAGTTCAGTCAAGATAAAATACTGGGGCGTGGAAGGGATAAATTGGGAGATTGGGATTGACACATACACACTACTATGTATAAAACAGGTAACTAATAAGGGCCTACTGGACAGCACAGGAAACGCTAATCAGTATTCCGTAATGACATATATGGTAGAAGAATCTAAAACAGAGTGGATAGTATATAACTGATTCACTTTGCTGTACACCTGAAACTAACAACATTATAAATCAACTGTATACCAATTAAAAAAAGTTAAGAGATACTCATACTGCTACACCAGAGGAAAAAATAGATACATAAAAAAATAAAAGTGTTCTTTAAGCATATTCGATTGATTAAAAAAAGATAAAATACTCAGAGGAAAAAAATGTCAACCTAGAATGCTAAACCCCTTTCAAACATTCTAAATTCTTTCAAAAACAAAGGCCTTTTCAAAAAGCAGTCTAGCAATGTCCATTCTACTGTGTGGGTGTCTGTCCACATAACAAAAGCACTTGATCAAAAGGATGTGTACAGAGGTGATTACTGTAGCATTTGCAGCAGAATAATGTTGGGTGAATGCGTATCAGTAGAGGACCGGCAGGGTAAACTAGGGGGCACCCACTTCGTCAGTCAGGCAGCCATAACACATTAGAATTGCAAACCTCAGAGGCCTTTCCACATGGTGCTGTTATACAGCAAGTAAGATTCAGGTAACCTGTATGGTATCCAACTTTTATATAATAAACAATCTTGAAAAAATTTAGATGTATACCTCTATGTGTGTCTAGGACCATATGAGATGAAGAAAGCCATGTTTTAAAAAGGAAAAACCTTGTTAGTTAAAAATGTAAATACTAATGCACTTATATAAAATTATATACATAGGTTGGAGAAGGAAATGGCAACCCACTCCAGTATTCTTGTCTGGAAAATTCCATATACATATGTATAAATCAAAAATATTATTCTTATATACTGTTTTATCAAATCTCTCCTAAGTTTGTAAACCTTCTCCACCCAGTCACTAATACTAATCTTTATTGCGTAGTTGCTGTAATGAAAGAAGCAGGAGAGGCTTCTGATGCTTGCATTTCTAAGAATTTATCTTTTTTCTGTTCGGTCAGTTCAGTCGCTCAGTCATGTCCGACTCTTTGTGACCCCATGAACCGCAGCACGCCAGGCCTCCCTGTCCATCAGCAACTCCCTAAGTCCACCCAAACCCATGTCCACTGAGTCGGTGATGCCATCCAGCCATCTCATCCTCTGTCGTCCCCTTCTCCTCCTGCCCTCAATCTTTCCCAGCATCAGGGTCTTTTCCAGTGAGTCAGCTCTTTGCATCAGGTGGCCAAAGTACTGGAGTTTCAGCTTCAACATCAGTCCTTCCAATGAATACCCAGGACTGATCTCCTTTAGGATGGACTGGTTGGATCTCCTTGCAGTCCAAGGGACTCTCAAGAGTCTTCTCCAACACCACAGTTCAAAAGCATCAATTCTTCAGCGCTCAGCTTTCTTCACCGTCCAACTCTCACATCCATACATGACCACTGGAAAAAACAATAGCCTTGACTAGACGGACTTTTGTTTGGAAAATAATGTCTCTGCTTTTTAATATGCTATCTAGGTTGGTCATAACTTTCCTTCCAAGGAGTAAGCGTCTTTTAATTTCATGGCTGCAGTCACCATCTGCAGTGATTCTGAAGCCCAGAAAAATAAAGTCAGCCACTGTTTCCACTGTTTCCCCATCTATTTGCCATGAAGTGATGGGACCAGATGCCATGATCTTAGTTTTCTGAATGTTGAGCTTTAAGCCAACTTTTTCACTCTCCTCTTTCACTTTCATCAAGAGGCTCTTTAGGTCTTCTTCACTTTCTGCCATAAAGGTGGTGTCATCTGCATATCCGAGGTTATTGATATTTCTCCCGGCAATCTTGATTCCAGCTTGTGTTTCTTCCAGCCCAGCGTTTCTCATGATGTACTCTGCATATAAGTTAAATAAGCAGAGTGACAATATACAGCCTTGACGCCATGATATTTGGTTTCTAGGTAGGTATTTCTAACAGAGCCATACTTAGCATTAATTATGTTATAATTATAATATGGGCTTCCCTGGTGACTCAGTGGTAAAGAATCTGCCTGCCAATGCACAAGACAAGGATTTGATCTCTGGGTTGGGAAGATCCCCTGGAGGAGGAAATGGCAACCCACTCCAGTACTCTTCTCTGGAGAATCCCATGGACAGAGGACCTTGGTGGGCTGTGGTCCATAGCGTCACAGAGAGTCAGACACAACTGAGCACACACGCACACAATTATATTATGCTTATGTGTGCTTAGTCACTCAGTCGTGTCCAACTCTTTGTGGCCCTATGAACTGTAGCCCACCAAGGTCTTCTGTTCATGGGATTCTCCAGGCAAGAGTACTGGAGTGGGTTGCCATTTCCTCCTGCAGGGGATCTTCCCAACCTAGGAATTGAACCTGGGACTCCAGCATTGCAGGCAGATTCTTTACCTTCTGAGCCACCCTAGGACTCGTGTCCTTAACTAATACTGTTATTAATTAATGACAGTAACTAATATTTATTGAGTATGGGCTTTATATAAAATTTCTGACAGTCCTCACGAAAACTCTATTAGGTACACATTATCACTGCTTAAAAATAAGTAATCTAAGGAACTCAGACATTGCATAATTTGCCCGATGTTGTATAGTCAATTATTGACAAAAGGCACAGACACAAAATTCTTTAACAGAGTCATAACCACAAATATACACCTTAGACATAAGAAACAGGATTCTAATCAAAAGATCACAAAGCGCTGTAAATGAGGGGAAAGCAGTTATCTGGGGAAAAAGAAATTGTTCCATTTCCTCTGACTTCACGCGTCCCAGGAAGTTCACTTTGTTATCCTCACGCCACCTTCCCCTGGATTCCGTGATGCTGTCTGTTGGTAACAGCAGAGCCCCAACAGAAGACTTAGACCAAGAACAACACCCAGGACATTTAGAGTGGACAATACATTTGGTCCACATTTGAATGATAGTTAAGAATATGTTTGAAATAAGGCTTTTTTTCCCCTCTTGTTTTTTTCATCCTAGCAAAGCTGGATGAGTAAGTATGTTTGAGCTGAGTGTGTTTAAACATTACCATTAACTTCTGGATTTGCAGCCAGTGAGAACCAGCCAGAGAAGCCTCACTTTGATTCTCGCAGCGTGATATTTGAGTTGGATCCTTGCAACGGGAATGGGAAGGTTTGCCTCGTCTACAAAAGAGGGAAACCAGGTAAGAATCATGGCAGATGCAGGTCTGTAGTTTGGGAATGGCCTTGGCTGACCTTGCTCTACAGCCATCACACAGAACACACGCTGACCTCCTGAGATGCTGCAGGGTCTCTGGTAGACGCCAAGAGAAAGCCCCTTAGGTCGTCTCTGAGCACCCTCCCTCCAGGCCCATTACTGGAGTCTTTTTAAGGTACTGTCATTTGTGAGTTACTGCAGAGTAGTAAGATTAGGTTAGTAAGTGAATAAAAAGTAAAAGAAATAGTTACTCTGTTTATAACTCCTCTAGCTGGTTCATGTGTTAGAAAAGCATCCAGGAAAAGCATTGTCTTAATACTTTATGGAGGCAGTTTAACAGCAATAAAAACCTGAATTACTAAACCTCAGTCCAAGAGGAAAAGGCTCTGGCCTTCTGTGCAGTGGCCACCACTGGACACAGGCCACCCTCTGACAGCAGTTTAGTCCCAGAGGTGGACAAGGTCCAGCCCTCTTCAGGTAGGTACCTCTCTGCCTGGAAGGGATGAGAAGACACACCAGGATTTACCTCCGGGGGAAGGAGAGACCATCTCATGCTGGAGGGGTCTTTGTGAAGCAGCCTTTGAGCTGCATCCTGAAATACAGGTCAGAATGAGATATGGGTGGTGAGGCTGGGCAAAAGGGGGCATCCACACAAGGAGATGGGTAAAAGCCGTGCCATGGGACAGTGCAGCTGATTTGGGGGGGATGACAGGTAATTTTAGTTCATCGGCCACTTGGTTCCTCTTGTGGATGAGGGGAGATGATGCCAGAAGCCCTTCATGCCGAGTTTTGAAAGCCAGGTGAAGGAGTTTGGACCTTCTGTGGAAGTACGTTGGGAGTCAAGGTTATTGAGCACAAATACGGCAGGATTCAAGTGCAAATGTGACAAGTAGAACTGGAAGAGGAAGTTACTGGAGGATGGATGCCATTTAGGGAGCTGCCACAGCCATTAGAGAGGAAACGAGATGAGGAGATGTGCCAGGAGAGACCTCCACAGTAGTAAGGACGGAAGCAAGGGAGAGGCAGGAGCTGGGACAGCAGTGCTTCAGCTCAGCCAGCACAGCACACCACCGCAGGCAAGCGTCCCAGGAGAGGGGTGGTTTCTTCTGATTCCTGACAGACCTGAGAAAGCCAGGGCTGCCCAGAGTGGCTCTTCGTCGGCAGGCTAAGCCCACAGCCTGCAGCTGTTGGGGGAGGGCAAGCATCGCATTCACACAGGAAAGCAGTGCTGCTTAGGCAGCCTGAATGCACGGATGGCCAGGGCCCAGTGATAGGTCCCTCGACTGACTGATCAAGAATTTGTAAAAGAATACCAAACAAACCTTGACAGTGGCCGTTGGAGAATGGAGCTGGGAGGTTGGAAGGGAAAAATGGGAACTTTTACTTTCCTTCTACTTTGAAATTTGTTTTAACCATGAGTAGATGTTGACTTTATAGATAAAAGGAAAAAAGTGTTAAGCCATCCCTTTATGTCTTCTGTCTGCTCTTTCAGGATTAGCACGGGACACTGAGATCTGGTTCCTGGACAGAGCATTATACTGGCATTTTCTCACAGACACCTTTACTGCCTATTACCGCCTGCTCATCACTCACCTGGGCCTGCCCCAGTGGCAGTACGCCTTCACCAGCTATGGCATTAGCCCCCAGGCCAAGGTAAGGGAGGACGCCTGGTCATCTCAAACTGCAAAACGTATCAGAATCTTCTAAGGAAATGCCTAAATTGCAGAGTCCCAACTTCCTCATCTGATTCTGCAGATTTGGGTAGAGCCCAGAACCTGCATTTTCAATAAGCAAAGTAGGTGCTTCCAATTCAGGTGGACAGCAGCACTTTATACTAATCTAGTTAAGTGGTTCCCAGCCTTGGCTAGTCCTCAGACTCATCTGGGGAGTTTTAATTTCTAATGAATTGGGGGTGGGGCAGGGCTTAGGTTTGAAGGCTGGTTTTGGATACGCAGTACACGCACACAAGAACAGAGGACAGTCCGCCTTATTCTCTGGCTCCTCATCCATCCACTTCCCCACCAGCAGCCGCTGTTGGTTTCTCTTGTGCCCTCACTGGGCTATGTTGTTGGATAGAAAGCACGCACGCGTACAGTTTGGGGTTCTTTTTTCCTAAGCCACAAGTGTGATACACTGTTCACATTGTTCTGCACCTTTTCACTTAATTGCACATTGGAGCTCATTCCCTATCCATATATAGAGCTGTCTCTTTCATTGATATGCAGTATTTCAAAATATGGGTGTGCCTCATGTACACTATAGATCTAGATACCATTTTAAACATACAGATGTCAGATAATGCTGATAGACTGCCTTGTTTGAGAACACCAGGTGTGTTGAGAAGAACTTTTGACCAGGTGGCAAAAAATGAGTGGCTCGGTTCCCTGTATGTATTCATCAAGGGGACCGCACCTTGCTCAAATGGCACTGACATCATCCAGGCAACACAGTGGGTGGTTATTATCAATGAACATCAGTAAGTATAGATGCCCTTTGCCTTCAGCTGCCCAGAAAGCCTGTAGGGAAGAGAGCAGGCGGCTTCCCTCAGCAGAGCCGGCTCTGGTCTTGGTCTGCTCTTTCCCCATGGGAAGGATGCTACCTAAACCACCCGAGGGGCAGAGGCTGGTGTGAGGGCAGAACAGTTAGAAGGACACTATACCCTGTACCTTGCATCCCAGGCTCAGGGCTCACTACAGTAGAAGGAAGCACATTTACTGAAATTCTTGGTCCTCATCCTGCTCTATTTAAAGGTTATAAGACCCCATAAAGCGACGTGTGTCTTCCTTTTTACCCAAAGGAAGTGCTGATAGATTTTAGAGGCAGTTTTTCATAAAAACTTTTACTCTCTGCCTCATCTCCCCAGCTTTCTACCCCTATATCTCCACTAAAGAACATGAACACATGCTTGTCTCCTTTGAATTGTGACCGTCTTTCCCAACTCTGCCTTACAGCAATGGTTCAACATGTATAAACCCATCACCTACAACACAAACCTCCTCACTGAAGAGACTGACTCCTTTGTGAACAAGCTGGATCCTAGCAAAGTGTTCAAGAGCAAGAACAAGACCATAATCCCCAAAAAGAAAGGGCCTGTTCAGCCTCCAGGCGGCCAGAAAGGGCCCTCAGGTCCTGCTTCCACCTCTAAATCCTCCTCTGGGTCTGGAAACCCTGTCCGGAAATGAGCAGCTCCCTCCACCTCCCCGCCTGCCCCACAGCGGTCATGTCCGTGCACAGATGCCCAGGGCATGGCCCAACCTCCGAGTCTGTGTGTGGAACCACAGTCCTCTCTCCGTCTGCACTTGATCTCAGCCAAAAGGCTGAGAAGCGATTCCTCTCCCCATCTGAATGACAGAATCCTAGGCCTTTTGCTCCCATTGGCCTGAGCCAGGACTTGGAAGGGCATACTTAGGTCTCCCCAAAAATCCTTCCTGCATACCCATTACAGCAGGTAGTGCCATCTATCTACTGCTCCTGGGAGCTGTGAGGAATGTAAGGTTTTATGTAAGTGACTGAGTAGATGTTAAGAGCTTTCTTCTCTTTCTACTCCAACCCCCCACCCCTCAGCAGTAATTATAGAGGTTCCCCAAAGAAACCACTGGTTTTGACCTAGGAGGCATTAGAACTATGCTGTTCAATTGGTAGCCACTTTTAAAGCAGCTAAATTTAAGCCATATTAAAAATTCAGTTCCTCAGTTTTATTAGCCACATTGGGAATTTTCATGTGGCTAATGGATTCTGGATTCTGTATTAGACACCACAGAGATGATGAAACATTTCTATCATCACAGAAAGTTCTGTTGGGTAGCACTACATTAGAATATTTTTGCATTACCCTTACTTGGATCAGTTCATTTTTGCTAGAGAATATTGAACACTCTCACAATTTGATGGGTTATAATGTGCCATGTAAAATCCTGAAGATACATTTTTATGTTTTTTATATCCTTCCCCACAAGCAAATCTTGCTTGGCTCATTTTCAATTTTCTATAGAGTTTCATCTTCATCAGTTTTCTATAAAGTTTCTTGTTTTGTTTTGTGATGTTGATATCTGCACATTTGCCAAAATTATCTTTCTCACATTGTTTTTTTTAAGAAGTGATTCTACTGTACCATGAAAACAAGACCTCCCAAGCATTGCTTTGCCAGGACTCTTCATGAAGAGTTTTGATGAAATCAGTCGCTGTTGACAGGAACTTCCACCTGCTCTGCCAACTCACAACTGCTCAGCAGTTCAGAGTGGCAGAAGAGGGTAGAGAGGAACCCAGGTGTCAAGGATAATAGCTGAGGTTTAGTCTTCTGCAAGCATTTTTCTTCCAGAACTCATCAGAGGGAGAACCAGAAGTGCTAGATGAGAGAGCCCAGTATTTGGCTGCTTCCCCAAGTCAAGGCTAGAAGGGGATTGAGAAGCTGTGTTGTCTGCCACTGTGGCGGGTATCCTTCCTCTAGTGTTTTTGGAGCCCCTGAATTATTTCTACGTCAGTCCTGGTCCAATTCTGGATTTCACAAATGAAGCAGCAGAGGAGCCACCAAAGCCACGGTGCCCTTCAAACCAGCGACAATCAGCTGGAGTCCCCAGAGGGCTTGTAGACAGAAGTGGGTTCCACTGCAGAGAGGTTTGAGACCTGCCTCAGGAGGAGCAGAGCAGTTAAGAGCAGGGCTGGCTGCCTAATATATAGGGCCCAGTGCAGAATTAGGATGTGGGGCCTTTTCTCCAAAAATCCGGGAGACAGTACTATTAAAAGCACTAAAATGTTTTCCCTTTCTTCTCACAACTTGTTACAGATTTTTTTGTTTGCTACTCAATGCTATTCCAGAAAAAATTAAAATTTTGAATTATTACAATTTTATCATTCATCTTTCTACTTTTGGGCTATTCCAGTTTTAAATGCCACTGTAAGAGCATTTAATTCATATTCAGAATCAGCAAATTCACACAATTATTTCATATCTGTTGTATGTATATATGTCTCATTCTTACCAAAACAGTAGAAACAACACACAAAACTAACTCACCCATTATTTCACTTGTTGATACGTACACAGTCTCTCTCAACTTACCAGGGAGTCAGGAAGGACTGAAAGAGAAGTCATGAGCTGCCCTCAGTTTTCCTTTGCTTCCGTGTCCTCATTTTCAGTGTAAGTGGTTGGCCACTACAGGAAAGTAACATGAGTAGGAAGGGAAAGGTATGGCTTCCACGGTCACTCATGCTGCTTAGAATGCCATCGCCTTCTCTGTGTATTTGAATGATATCTGGTTCAGATAGAAAGCACGACCTCTGGGGCCTCGTGTCCTCACTTTCTCAGCTGTAGGCATGAGAAGCATGCCTTAAACTCTGAATCTCTTCATGTGTGCTGGCCCACTGGAATTCTGTCCTCATGGGAATCACAAAGGCTGTAAGTGAAAGAGGTGGTAAGAACAGGGGACAAACACATTGCACATATCTCCTCTGCTCATGTGTACACACCTTTGTCTCACCATACCTTGACTTACACAAGTTCAAAGACAAAACAAGGAATTTCAAGGCAGTGGCAGGAGAACATTAAACCAAACGTGAGACCTTCCGAGTGTGGGGGCCTTGCATGACTGTCCAGATCACCTGCACGCGAAGCTGGCCCTGGTGAAGGAGAAAGGGAGCACTCCTAGGGAAAGACTTCAGACAGCAGGTTAAGAGGATTACATGGGGGAAAAGCTCACCAGGATGTTAATGTTTTGAAACTAAAGCAATTAAAATGGCAGTAGGCACTTCTATCAACCAACCGCCCAACCGCCCAGGAAAGAGTCTGTGCTGGAATCACAGAATGAGAATAAAAGCAGGATGCTTCACGACGCACTGATGTAGCTCAGATTGTGCATGAAGTGCCACATCGTCGTGCTGCTCACGTCCTGAGGCAGGGAGGTACCCAAGCCAAAGATGGGCATGACAAGGGGCAGCTTGCAGAGGGTAATCCACAGAACACCTCTTGAAGCTGTCCTCCCCAGATGTGGACATGCATCAGTGCACTGGAGTTGGGTGCAGAAAACAAGATGCCCAGTTCTCCTCCAGACCTCCAAAATCGAAATTGTAAGGAAAGATTCCAAGCATCAGGACTTTAAATCAACCACAATGATGACAATAATGTTCACAGACTGTCAAACTTTCTACTTAATGGGTCTGGGTGGTTTTGCTTTCATTGCGTGGAGAGCTCAAAATATTTTCAGTCCAGTGAAGCGTACACAATGATTGGAACAGAAGGACCAAGGGACCTTTGAGTTTCTGTTTGAAGTACATCCATTTTTAAAACTTTTTATCATGGAGAGTTTTAAACATTTACAAAGATAGAACAGAATAATGAATCCCCATCTATCCATCACCTGGTTTCAACAACGACCAACCTATGATCAATCATATTTTGTCTATACCCATTCTTTACTCTTTTAATTTTTAAATAATTCCATTTTTAAGTTAGTTGTTGGTTTTTTAAGTTATACTTCTTTGCATTCTGTTTTAGCAGTTGCTCTAGGGATTACAATATGTATTAACTTTTCAGTAGACACATATGTACAGTGTCCCCAGTAGCCACATTTGTGTAGATAACTCTGCCTCCTTGACTGGAGTTGACACTGGGTGAGGACCAGTTGAAACTGGGATGCTGTGATGAATTTCCTTCTTTGGCTTAAGCCAGCCCAGACTGGATTCTGTCTTTGCCACCAAGCATTCTCTGGTTAACGCATCAGCCTTCATTATGGAGTTATTGTGAAGATTAAATACGCAGGTGAGAGCGCAAAGGCTGGTCCCTTCCTCCCTTGTAATGTGACTGTAACCTTTCTAGCCGTTAGCTTTGTACACGAGCCAGGCTCTGCCTACTGCCCCACTCACTTTCCTTCCAAAACACCAGTGTGGTTCCCCCTTCTGTGACTTTACACCTGCAGTTTCCTACCTGCAGTGCTGGCCAGCTGTCTCACGTCTTCCTCCCCAGGTCCAGCTCCAGTCCACCTCCACCTCAGAGCATCTAAGAAGCTGAGTCCGCAAGGAGAGCCCGCTCCGGGGGAGCGCGTCACACCCGTACCACTCCACTGATGTGATCATCTTGCCTTGTTTCCTCTGTGTCCTCAGTGGTTGTTGAGACAGAGGGTTACCACTGCGAGCCATGCTGCTTAGTGTGGAACCACATGAAACAGTAGTAGATTACACTTAAAGTTAATTAGTTCACAATTTTGTGCTGAATTAGGAGCTGCCCCATACTTACATCCAGGATAGACCAACAGAAACAGACCACCCAATAATGAGAAAAAAAAAGCTGTGGAAATGCTTAAATATTCATTTAAACTCTCAAAATGCAACCACTACTGTATTTTAGAGGCAGGACATCCTCATCCAGCTCAGAAACCACCTCTTTCAGAAGACTCTGTCATAGTGAAATCTGTTGCTTATATGCCCACGTCTTGACACCCGAACCATTATCTCCCAGCCTGCCTCTTGCACCCACTGGCTGTGACTTGGAAATCTTGTTTATCTGTGTCCCTTGTGGTTTCAGAAGTGGGATCTTTGTGGTTACACATCCTTACATTTCCTATAGCACCCAACACCCGAGCCTTGACCAGTACGCACTCTGGTAAATGCGGCACTTACCAACAGCCAACCAATTCATCTCACATAGATAATATCTATTAAGAGCAGGCCTGAATGCAGTAGTGAGGACCATGGTAAAAACAACACAAGACATGAAATGGTGCTTTGTAAAGCTTTATTACAGGGTGGATTTGGCTGTTGGAGATGTGTACTCAACCATGGCATATATCCCTGGGTCGCACACACAGGCCTGTTGTGGACTCTGCCGAAGAGATAGGGTGTCATCTAGGTGGGATGTGTTGGGAGAGAAGAGTGTGTATTTGATGGATGGCAGTGAACATCAGTCACAGAATTCTCCACCAAGGACAGGGACCCACAAGGCTCAGAACACAATATAAGCAGGCTATGGACATAGCTTCTTAAACACTGTTCTTAAGGTCTTGAACAGCACCCCAAAGCAATTCCATACATAACTTCACATGAAAACCTTTATGTAGAATGAATAAACAGCAACAAACACATAAGATGTGTTCTCTCAGACCTGTGATGTCCAGTACAATAGTGACTAGCCACAGATAGTCATTAAACTTAAAATTCAAGATTCTACCCTTGTCACATTTCAAGTGTTCCATAATCATGTATGTCTAGTGGCTACCATTTGAATAGGGCAGATATAGAACATTTCCATCATCACAGACTGTTCTGTTGGGCAACCCTGTCTTGGACTATGCATGGCTTATTTTTCACAATTCTCAGCATAACTGCTGCAAAGCCCTTTTGTTACATGCTATATTCAACAAAGAGTTTCCCTGGTGGCTCAGTGGTAAAGAATCTGCTTGCAGTGCAGGGGATGCAGGTTCGATCCCTGGGTTGGGAAGATCAAATGGCAACCCACTCCAGTATTCTTGCCTGGAGAATCCCGTGGACAGAGGAGCCTGATGGACTATATAGTCCTTGGGGTCGCAGGAGTCAGACACAACTTGGCAACTAAACTACTACCACCACCATATTCAACAAAGGACAGGGATATTTACTCAACTTCAGATACTTTTCTAAGATACAGCATCCTTTAACGCTTTAAAGATTTTTTTACAACTGCTGGCTCACAGGACAAGCCCGGGATGAGGCAGCATGTCACTGCATACCTTGGAAAAGGGCCTGCTGTCCTGGCTGCAGAGCGGCCTGCATGGGTTCTGGGCTTTCCCCCACATTGTAGAAAAAGGCCCCAAAGCAGCTCATCCTCTAGGGCTCTACAGTGTCTCCAGCATGGAAAGCTGAGGGAGGTGAAGGAGCAGGTTCCCAGCATCTTTTTTTTTTTTTAATTTTAATAGTAAAAGATGTTCAACTTGCATCTTAAAGCACTTCTTCGGCCCTCCCAGGGAACAGGTGGGCCTGACTGAGAACACATTCCTGAGCTCGTAAGTACCCACTCACGAAGTGACATTTCTCAGGTCACCTGCTTTTCCTCTGGGAATCAGTCACCTCCTCCTTTTCTCACAGCAGAAAGAGTATCTTGGAGATCCACCAGAGCAGTGACACAAACAGTCCTTAGGACAATTCTAGGCCAACAGAGGGAGAGACCTCATACCTCAAGACAAAGCAGCAAAGTGAGGACAAGATTAAGCCTCTGGAAAAAATGGCTTACCTTTGCCAAGGCTCCAGTTCCCAGCTTGATACTTGTGTTATTTTTAAGTGAGGCCACCCCTTGGGCAAGATGGAGCTCTAGACTGCACTTCAGGGTCTGTGTTTCAATGTCTGGGGGCTTCTGAGGCACACCTGCTCCCACAGGTGGCCCGGGACCATGTCCACACAGGTTCGAGACAGGGGTTGGGATTTTATTGATAGAATATATGCTTACTGAATCGCTTAATGAGAAACGCTATTTTCCTTTAAACATGTGATTCTAAAACAGACTGCTGAGGCCTTAATTACTGTCTTCACAAAGCATGTTTTTGGCCACTGAAAAAATGGGAAATCACCTTCAACATTTTTCTATAAACACAAGCTTGTAAAGTTTACTTCACCCAAAGGTGACGTTCTATTTTCTGATGTTAATTTAGGAAGTTGTTTAAATTTTCATAACCTTTACAAACTTCAGAACAAGTTTTTCTTCCACAGAGAGATAGACAAGCTTTTTTTCATACCACCTGCTGATGGGCTGCTGGATTAGAACCCATTTTCCTCCATTGAGACTGCATTTCTGAGGATGGTTTATACTGGGGAAATGTGTGTTGTGTTAGTCACTCTGTCATGTCCGACTCTTTGCAACCTCAGGGACTATGAGCCCACCAGGCTCTTCTGTCCATGAGAGTGGGTTGCCATTCTCTTCTCCAGGGGATCTTCCCGAACCAGGGATCGAACCTGGGTCTCCTGCATTGCAGGCGGATTCTTTACCATCTGAGCCACAAGGGAAGCCCAAAGATGTGTCTTGTCAGAAGTGGGATTGTCACTTCCAATATCACAGCTAATCTTCTGAGCCGGGAAGCTCTCTGATGTTGATTGAATCGCTCTAATTCTGTAGCGAGGTCTACCACTCAGGTGTGTGCTGAGCTCCAGTCAAAATGACCTCAACCAGCATACCATCAAGGACACCTATTTCTCAGGGGCTGGATACAGCAGCTCCAAAAGCTTCCCCAGGCAGCCATCTCTTTCTGTACAGCTACCTTTCAGATTCTTACTTGAAACTTGGGGTTTACAAAAATACAATTATTCCACTGTGTACTTGATTCAGACATTTTTTGGGAAGGATTAGTGTTTCTGTTTCCCAGCCCACGGCCCTGCTCAGAAGTATCTGATGGTCACCCAGCGGAACCCCCTCCCACAAAGCAAAGCAGTGTTGAAAGCCCCGCTAGGCAGATGCTCTCAAGGGGCAAGGAGTCTCTGAAGGGAAATGAGCTTTCTGGATTTTTTTCTGATAGAGCAAAAGCCTGGGCCTCTGCTTTAGCTGGGCCAAGTGAATAATCCCGGTGCTGCAGGGACCTGTCACAGTCCAAGAAACCTGCTGCTGACACAGGGACAGAGGTGTCTGCTTACCTCCTAGTGGATGCATGCGGTAGCTGTAACGTGCTGTGCTTGTCCTCAGTGGAGTATCCTTTCTTCCAATTTTACTGAGATATAATTGATATATAGCCCTGTATATGTTTAAGGTATAGAGTCCAATGATTTGACTTACATACATCATGAAATGATTACACAGTAAGTTTAATCAACAGCTATTTCATGTAGATGCAATATTAAAGAAACAGAAAATAGTATTTCTGTGATAAGAACTTCTAGGATTTACTCTCTAAACAACTTTATATATAACATACAGCAGTGTTAATCATGTTTATCATGTACATTATGCCCCTAGTACTTACTTATCTTGTAATTGAAACTTTGTGCCTTTTGAATGCCTTCATCCAATTCCTACTCCCCCACCTGCTCCCTCTGGTAACCACAAATCTGACCTCTTTCTCCGAGAGTTTGTTTGTTTTAAACTATAATTGAGCTATGACTTCGTGTTAGTTCCTAGTATACCATATAGCCATTCAATATTTCTATACATTTCAAAATATCACCATGATAAGTCTAGTTACCATCTGTCACTGTAAAAAAAATATTACGTAATTATTGACTCTATTCCCCACTCTACATTTCATAGCTGTGACTCATTAATTTTATAACTGCAAGTTTGTACCTCTTAATTTCCCTCTCCTATTTCTCTCCTTCCCCCAACCCTCCCCTCAGGCAACCACCTGTTTTCTCTATATCTGTGAATCTGTTTTCTGTTTTATTATGTTTGTTTATTTTCATTTTTAGATTCCATATATAAGTAAAATCATACAGTTTTTGTCATTCTCAAATTTAACTTAATGCTCTCTAGTTACATCTCTGTTGTCACAATGGCAAGATTTCATCTTTTTATGACTAACACACCACTCTGTGTGCATATATATATCACATCCTTTTTATTCATTCATCTATTGATGGGCACTTAGGTTGCTTCCAATTTGGGCTATTATAAATAATACTGCAATAAAAACAGGAGTGTATATATCTTTTCTGATTAGTGTTCTTGCTTTCTTCAGATAAATACCCATGAGTGGAATTGCTAGATCATATCATAATTCTATTTTTAATTTTTTTGAGGCGCCTATATACTATTTTCCATAGTGGCTATACCAATGTACATTCCCACCAATGAGGTTTCCCTTTTCTCCACATTTTCCCCAACACTTGGTATTGTTGTCTTATATTTTATAATAACCATTCAGACAGATATTTCATTGTAGCTTTAATTTGCAGTTCTCTGATGATTAATGATGTTGAGCATCTTTTCAGATGCCTGTTGGCCATCTGTATGTTTTCTTTGGAAAAATGTCTATTCAGGTCCTCTGTCCATTTTTTAATCAACTTTTTTTTTTTCTTACATTGAGTTGTAGACATTCTTTGAATATTTTGGATATTAACCCCTCATCAGATATATTGTTTGCAAATGTCTTCTTCCATGCTGTACGTGGTCTTTTCATTTTGTGTATAGTTTCTCTCACTGTGAAAAAGCTTTTTAATTTCATGTAGTCCCATTTGTTTATTTTTTGTTTCCTTTGCCTGAGCAAAAGAAAAAAATCAATATTGCTAAGACCGATGACAAAGAGCACACTGCCTATGTTTTCTTCTAGAAGCTTTATGGTTTCAGGCCTTATACTTAACTCTTTAATCCATTTTGAGTTTACTGCCATGTATGGTGTGAGAGTAGACCAGGTTGATTCTTTTGCATGTAGCTGTCCATTTTTCCAACACCATTTAAGAGGCTATATCTTCCCCACTGTATATTCTTGCCTCCTTTGTCACAGATTGACAATATAAGTGTGAGTTCATTTGTGGGCTCTCTATTCTGTACCATTGATCTATGTGTCTGTTTCATACCAGTTCCACACTGTTGATGACTGTAGCTTTGCAGTGTAGTTTGAAATCAGGGACTGTGATGCCTCTAACTTTGTTCTTTGTCTTGTTCCTTTTGGCTATTCAGTGTCATTTATGTTTCCATAAAATTTTAGAATTATTTGTTCTACTACTGTGAAAAACACTATTGGTATTTTGATAAGAGATTGCACTGAATCTGTAGATTGCCTGAGTATAACAGTATAGTTATTTTAATAGTACTCTTCCCATCCATAAGCATGTTATATCTTTGTGCACCCTCCCCTCCACCCTAAACTTTCTCAGTAAGTTATTTTTTAAATAGAAAAAAAAAACCCTCAAGACTCCAAAGAAACTAAAACACAGGTATCTTTAAAAGAAAAGTATTTGCCTTTCTTTACCAGCAATTTTGTAATTTCAACCCAGATTAAGAAATAGGCACAAGAATACATATAGTGATGAACGGCACAACTAGCAGTATCTCACACTGCAAAGTACTATTCACTTTAATGCTTCTCAAAAGTCTTTAAGAAAAATTTAACTTCTTGAATCAAAAACACCAGTAGAGGCAGACAGAATGAATGGTGACAAGGAGAGAGGAGATGAACTACAGAAGAAAATCACTCAGATTCACTAAAAACTACTAAACCAATTCCCAGTAAAAAGAGGCCTTCTTTACCTAGCTGTAACCAAGAACTTATCTGACTTAGCTTGCTCCCTCTGAGAATATTTTAATCCCTAAAATAAAATTAACATTAGATTTATTCAGTCACTTCTTTCCAAATCTGACCTTTTATTCTACAGCAGTAACTCTCAGCAGAACACCAGGGACCCCTGGAAGGGCATCAAAATATTTGTTCATTAAGTGCGTGGAAAAAAATTTCATCTTCCTTTTCTTTGCCCATCACGATCCCCAGTGATACAGAAATTCCTTGTTCATATTCTAGGCCGAGGCTTTGACAAACCACTAAACCACATGTGGGATATAATACATGTTATTTAGAACCATAAGGAAATAAACATTAATACCCTATGCACCCTTTTCAATAAAGTGATTAAATAAACTCAGTTGTCTGGAATACACAGACCTAACTCTTGCAGGTTCTAGGCTCTCCAGGGTACTCACGTATTATTTGACAAATGCCTGTTTGAAAGAGCTCCCTGTCTCCCAGAGAGTGGAGACGCAGAAGTTTGAGGAGGGGCACAATCACAAAGGCCAGTGGGGTGAATATATTATCTACAGCTCTTCAGACCACATGACTGCATCCTGTCTCTACATGACACCTGCCCAGATTCAGGAACACAGGGTCACAGAGGTTCTGGAAGTGAGACACTGATAGAATTGGTGACCTGACTATCTTTTGACACCACCCCCTTGAATACTGGACTTCCCTGGTGGCTCAGATGGTAAAGAATCTGCCTGCAGTGTGGGAGACCTGGGTTCGATCCCTGGGTTGGGAAGATCCCCTGGAAAAGGAAACAGCAACCCACTCCACTATTCTTGCCTAGAGAATCCCATGGACAGAGGAGCCTGGTGGGCTACAGTTCACGGGGTCGCAAAGAGTCGGACACGACTGAGCAATGGCGATTGTTGACCGTCCCGTTTCCGGAGGTGGAGGTTCTTCAGAAGGAGCCATGCGCCCTTTGAGGGGCTGAGGGTCTCTGTGGAGGGCTTCAGGCCCCTCAGAGTGGCTCTGTGGTTGAGCCCCTCAACGCATCTTCCCCTCTAGATGCCCGAGTTTCTGATGGCTGCGCTTGAGCACCAAGGGTAGTACTTCTCATTCTGAAGTTCTCTGCAGACAAAGTTTCAACTTTTCATTTTTCTTTTGGTGACTTAGTAAATTCTTTGAGAAAATGAATTTTTACATCAGAGGCTGGTGAGTCAGTTGCAGAATAGATTTTTTCAACGCTACTCTAGGTTTCACTTCAGCATCACAGAGGAGCAAAAACAAAGCATGCGGGTAAGGTGATATACAGGAGGTTACTGCTAACTTGTACTGCCAGGAAGACTGTGCCTAATTAATCTGGAGTTACAAAGAGCACACATCAGCGTTTCTCACTCAATTAACAAATGAAAGGAAATCCAAAGCGCTTGGAGGCCATACCGAGTCAGGGTCCTTCTCATGAACCTGAGAAGAGGTTTTGTGGATCCAGAAGGAGCTGAGCCTATGGAGCTATTTAAGGTTCTACGCAGGAGAAGAAAGGTTTCCAGTTACGGCATTAAACTCTGTTTATTTAGTATTTGAAACAGGGTGTACATTTATGAATTTGTATAAACATTTATTAGTACATCTAAAATCCACAACCAGTAAACAATCTGTGCTTTCTCTTGTGTACGGCTTTGGAGTTGACATCTGCATGTTTTGGTGTCGTGGCGGGACCCAGTCTGTGAACCTAACCAAACTGCTTCATGACCATGGTAACTGTGACGGAAGAGATCTGCTCCTGAAAAGGGGCTTCTCCTGGCACAGAAAAGGTGTCACGCTCTGGAACTACTAAGCCAGGTGTCAAGGAAGGAAGAGACACACAGCGGACACGATGAAGAAAGTATAGGAAGGGGACGTCAGCATCCGTGTCACAAGCCGGGCGGTGACACCTAGACACGCGCGCCTCCCCCCTTCAGAAGCTTCGGGCGTTAGAGTCTCCGCACCTCCAGGGGAGGGGTCCCCCCCCCCCCCGGCAGGAGCTCGTGCCCGGCGCAGACATGCTTCTGAGGGCACCGTGGGGTCACAGCTGCAGCTCCGAGGTGCCCACCAGGCCCAGGGCCCGTGCTTCTTCCGGAGTCAGGCCGCTCTTCAGGGTCCTCCGCACTGCCGGGGCCAGAGACGAAGGGGCGAGAAGAGAGGGCAGTGTTAGCAGCCAGGCCCCTTCCCCGGGGAGTCACAGCGCTCACGACCCCCAGCCCCACCCTACTCCTGCCGAAGAGCCCCAGCTGACTGGCTGTTTTCAGGGCAGGAAAAAAATCTAGGGGCTGCCAGAGGCTGCCCTGGAGATGACCCAGGCACCACCCTGGAGAGTCAGGCAGAGAGGGGACTGTTTAAGAGGGCAGGCGTGGGGAGAGGCCCACCCTTATGAGGTGTCTGAGAAAGGGTGTGAACTACAAAGCGAAGGTGGCATGTTGAGAGCGCAGCCTTTCCCAGCACAAGGAGCAGATCAGAGCTGTTAAGGAATTCCAGAGTACAGGAAAACACGCATTCCAATGATGCAAATGAGGTGAGATGATCCCACAAATCTGCAGGGATGTACCTCTTGCAGAGGCACTCCAGCAAGGTATTAACGGAACTCGGCACAAGGTGGGAGTCGTCAGGATGAGCCCCCCATGAACACCATGGTCTTAGTCTCAACTCATCAAAGGGCCGCTACAGAGAAGAACCACTGACTCCTTGAGGACTCAATGCCAAGGAGCAAACAGCCAAACCTCTGAGCGGACTTGGTGGATGTTCTCTGTGAGACACACACAGCTCAAGAAGGACCAGTGACCTCCCGCCCTGAGGTTTACAACTGGCAGTTGGAGGAACACTCATATTTAACTGACCGAGAATTGGCTTATGTTTGCCTGACATTATGGGTTTTCCATTGTTTAGTGTGATCAATTTCAATGTCAAAATAGAGGCTGGATAAGGCTGAAGGACGAGGCAGCTGGCCCTTCCAAGACTGGTCTTTTCATTTGAAAGGTTTCCTAATTACATTTTCCTGAATTGATAAATTGCATTTGGCCTACTCTGTATGGGAGTCATACAGAGTTTGGGACATCTGTTCTATTTTCAGAAGCAATGTGTCATAGATCTACCATCTACTCTAAATCATCAATCAGCTAGAGTCCCTGAGATCACCAGGGAAGGCCTTTGATCAGAATGCAGAGAAAGTAAAGCTCACCCTTATTGTTTTCCCACTTTCCTTGCCAGATCTAATTCCCCACATTCCCTCTATGACAAGGGGGCCTATGTCCTCTGAGGCCTCCACAGAGGTGAGGTCCCCACCTCAAGTGTCTGTAGACAACTCCCACATCGATGCCTCCCTGGTCAAAAGCCCACTTAGCCCATGGACAAAGGGCCTGAAAGAGTCAGGTCTCTGGTAGAACAAACAGCGGCTAATATCTGCTAATGAACATTTTTTTCTCTCCCAGGAATCAGCACTCTGGACAGGAAAGGGAAAGTGTTAGTTGCTAAGTCGTGTCCAACTCTTTGCAACCCCGTGAACTGTAGCCCACCAGGCTCCTCTGTCCATGGGATTCTCCAGGCAAGAATACTGGAGTGCATAACCATTCCCTTCTCCAGGGAGACCTTCCCCACCCAGGGATCAAACCTGGGTCTCCTGAACCGCAAGCAGATTCTTTACCATCTGAGCCACCAGGGAAGTCTTACTTTGGACAGGGGCCAACACCTAATCCATCAGTCAGTCAACAGATACTTCATGGAGAACCTATTGTTTGCTCAACTCTTTAACTCAAAGAATGGGTTTTTAATAGCAGCACAAAGTTTTGCAGTGAAGGGTACCCTCAGATCAGGCCACCACACACACTACTGCATTTCCAAGCCGAGCAGGGCCCCAGAGCCCCCCTGGCCACAGCTGCTCCTGCACCAGCTCACCCTCCCCCAAGCCCAGACATCCTGGGCTCCAGACTGAGTATCTAACTCATCCAGACAAAATGCTTGGCTCTGGAGCCTTGGCTGGAGGCAGATTGCATGTAACTGAGTAATGGAATTTGTTCTATGGGGCAGCAATAAAAATACTAGTTTGTAATACCTTTTATGTTCTTTAAACACTCCTTCAAGGGTTTGTTAAAGAAAGATAATAATTTTAGTGGCAGAAAACAAGATGAAATATTTCTCATTCTTGACAAGGACGGCTGAGACCTCTTATCCAAGATACAAGCTTCTGCCTGAAGAAGTCCATGCTGCACTAGGAGGGCATCTCATATTTCCTTGGCAACAGGAGGTGGCACGGGCTAGCAACCACCACTCTGCACAGCTCTGCACCCTCGTGGATTACATGCCTGCCCAATGACCACACGAGCTGGTGGGCATTGAAAGATGACTCTCTTAGATCTGTTCACATGTTAGCACTATAACTAGAGTGCTCAGTTCATGTAAATATTTGAGTAAGGACCCTGACACCTTATAGAACAGGCTATACTCTCCTAATAGATATGGGCCTTGGGCCAGCCAATCCAGGAGCAGGCCAGAGAACAGAACAAAGCTTAATGGTGCTGTACCAGCCTTGCTGCCCTCAGCCTCATGGTCTACTCCTACGTTTTAATGCCATAGACCCCTGAGACCCCTCCAGCCCAGACTTTTCTCTGCTGTGGTGAAAAGCCAGTGTAAGTAAAGGTCCCTCTGCTTGCCAGATGAGTCCCTGAAAGGTAGGGAATCAAAGAAAAATTTGCCCCATTTATAAAATCGTACTTTCTGTAGGCCTTCCTGACAATTCAGATAAATTCTCCCAGAAATATATTAACCCTGAAGAGTACCTTAAGAATTTGAACACTTTGCTAAAAACTCAAAGTTAATTCACCTTACCAGTGGAAAGTAGATGTGAAACGCAGGTGATTGAAATCAGCTTGGTACCCCAATTCAAGTCCTACACGGAAAGGGCCCTTACAGTGTCTGTCTACTTGCTCGTCAGGTTAACTCATTCATTCAACAGAGGTTACAGGAGCTTATGGGGACATGGAGTGAGGGGAGGGGCAAAGGGCAGCAGACTCTGTTGGCACAGGGGGTGGCTCTCACGCAGAAAGTTTCTAGAAAGTAAAGAAGGGCTGGGAACATATGAGAATGAGGGTATCAGCAGAATATGGGACTCATACAGCAGAAACTAGCCTCCCATCAAACAGGGCATTCTCAAATAGCACATCTCAAGTGCTGGCGAGCAAGGAGGAAGGCGGGAGGCCGGGGGGCTGGCTTACATCTGATAAGATAACGTCTGGGCCCCTTTCCACTGCACCCCTCCCTGCTCCCCGCTTGAACGCTCCGGCTGCCTTGGAGCTCCCCAGCCTGTCACATGCGACTGCCTCCCCTCCCCGCAGCTGCTTAACAGAGAACAGACCATGGAAAATGTTTATCCTTGTCTGCCCCGCAGCCCTTCCATAGACGGCCTGGGTCACTCTGCTGGCACCGGCAGCCACTTGACGCCCCAGGCACTTGTGACAGCTCCCAGAACGCCAGTCATGGGATCCGACCCGGGGCACCTCTGCTGTCAACATGCGGCACAGGAGGGTCTGGGGCTCATGGAAAAATCCTAAGCTTGTTTTCTCTTTTCCTCCCCGCACCCACCCTTGAATTGAAAAAAATTTTTGTTTAATCCTCCAAAGTGCTCCCAGGTGACTCTCTGTTAAGTTGAATCTGAGAAGAATGATGGTGGTTGGCGTCTCCTGAGCACTACCATGGATTATTTCATCCCACTTTTGTGGAAACCCTGTGAGATTAGGACAGGGAATGAGCAACAGCGGCATGGAGAGACGGAGACCCTGGCCCCACGGAGAGTGGGAGAGAAGGATTAGGGCCAAGATGTTCGAACCAGAGCCCACCCTGGAGACAGCTGTGCCCTGGCAGCCCATGCACTGACAGTTTTTCATTCTGATGGCAAACGGGCCGAGTTTACTTCCATGTGACAGAAAGCCACATGTGTGCTCTCTCACCTTTGGATCACTGACAGATTTTTTTTTTTTTTCAGTTTTTTGTCATATAATGCCAAGCGATCTGGTAATTAGTTGTTGTTGTTGTTTGTAATCCCTAAGATCCTAAAGACTGTTCTGATGAGTATCCTGAGAATAGCGTGTCTAAGATGATAGGGACTCACATCAGAGCTTGAAGATGTCCTACATGTTTGCGTCTTGGCATTGGGAAGTAACTGGCCCAGCTGCTATCAGAGCTGTTCGTTTATGCAGCCCTTGTTCCTGGAGGGACCTGTCTGCTAAGGGAGAAAAATGATGGGTCCAGTCCTGCCCCTTTGGACTTAAATACCAGGAACTGTGTGTCATTCTTAGTAATTCAATGCTAGACATTCTGTGGGATTTTTGTGGGTTTGGGCTTTTTTTTTTTTTTTGGTCAATGTCAATTATTTAACCTTTTAGGTTAATTTCCTTACTTTTGCCCTCCATCTTTTTTTCACATAAAATCCTGTCCATTAAAAGCAAGGTTCCCCAAATTGACAGCTTTCTACAAAATAACTGGCCGGTGCTTTTCAAAAGTGTCAAGGTCATGAATGTCTGCCACAGATCAGAGGAGACTGAGAAGACATGATGACAATCCAACATGGGACTCGAAGTAGGATTGTGGATCAGAAAAGGGCATTAGTGGGAAACTGGTGAAATCTGAGTCAAGACTGCAGTTGAGTTAATAGTTAATTTTTTGACATATCGTCCTACAGCGTGCAGGCTGTTAACATTGAGGGGAGCTGGGTGAAAGATAGAAGGCAACTCTCTGAGCTTACTTTTGAAGTAAGCTTTTTTGTTAAGTCTTAAAATTCTTTCAAAGTAAAAAGCTAAAAAAAATAAAACTTGGAATGACAACAGCAAGGGGCCAAGGTTCCCAAAGCTGGTTGATTTAAACTTGACTTTGTAGACTCAGCCTGGTGCACCAAGAACCAGTGTCTCTGGGAGAGACCCCCGCAGTGCATCCTGACCTCCTGGGAGATTCAGATCCCTGACTTAGGAACAAGAAGGCGGAGGAGTAGGTGGACATGGAGTACATCTCTCTCCACAGATACATCAGGAATACACCTTCAGACACAGAAGTGCGTGCAGAACACCAGCTGAGAGCAGACAGGAGTATCTGACCAGTGGAAAAGAATATACAGAATCACACAAAACTCGGTAGGATGAAGGAAATGGGAGGGGGGGAGGAGTGTTAGTAGGACTGGAGAAGGCAATGGCACCCTACTCCAGTACTCTTGCCTGGAAAACCCCATGGACGGAGGAGCCTGGTAGGCTGCAGTCCATGGGGTCGCTAGGAGTCGGACACGACTGAGCGACTTCACTTTCACTTTTCACTTTCAGGCATTGGAGAAGGAAATGGCAACCCACTCCAGTATTCTTGCCTGGAGAATCCCAGGGACGGGGGAGCCTGGTGGGCTTCTGTCTATGGGGTAGCACAGAGTCAGACACTACTGAAGCGACTTAGCAGCAGTAGCAGTAAGACTGGACCTGCCGTCAGCAGATGGGGGAACTGAAGCAGGGGTCCAATCCCCACATCGGAGCAATTGTCTGAGTCTGGAGAAACATTTAAGGCTGAGTGAAACAGCTGACCTGTGGCAGCCTAAATGGAATGAGAATCAGACAGTCCTTGCCGCAGCCATACATACCCCGGACAGGAACACTGGTCTCCTGGAAGGCGCAGATCCCTGACTTGAGTCATTGCCATCTGACCAAAACACAGTGAAGCTGCTCAGGAAGGTGATAGCCTTTGTGGTGATAGGCCTGACCCAGAATTTAGTTCACTCACACTGAGACGGCTCTTAGCAACACTTATGGTCGTTATTGTTGTTGTTCAGTTACTAAGTTGTGTCCAGCTCTTTGCAACCCAGTGGACTGTAGCCCACCAGGCTCCCCTGTCCATGGGATTTCCCAAACAAGAATACTAGAGTGGCTTGCCATTTCCTTCTCCAGGGGATCTTCCCAGATCAGGGATCGAACCCTTGCCTGCTACATTGGGAGGTGGATTCTTTACCCCTCAGCCACTGTTGGGAGGTGCAACATTTATGGTATCAGGCACTTTCTACAACCACTGGTCTGGCCACGGTCGTGGCTGTGCAGAGTCGCTACCCCACTTCCCTCCTACACCTGTAGCTATGTTCACATCCAGTACTCCTCCACCATCTCTTTGGTTCCTAGGTAGGCACTGAACAGAAAGCAATCAGTGAAAATGCAAAAGCAGACTGCCTTTTATGAGTCACGCAGTGGGGGAGGACAGGGGAGAGAGAGGGTGGAGTCTGGCCAGGGAGAAAAGAAATGAGACAGTTCTCTCCATGGCTTTCTGGCCTCAGAGTTCTCAGCATTGTTGCAAGTCCTGGGCAGGACAGAACTGCCTTCCTCCTTTTCAGATGAAGCCCAGCTCCTTAGTGCATATCCAAGATGTCACTACAGTACTAGACACACACAGTGCTGACAACCCAGGCTTCTGTGCACAGGGGCAACTGCACCAGAGTCCTGGGGGTAAAAAGGGAGGGAAAGATGCGTCTGGTCCACGAATTACAGCAGACCAAGTGAGGTGGACAGTGGTGCGCGGGGAGTGAGGTGGGAGATGGTAGCAAAGTGATAATGAGGTGGGGGCATCTTCTGTGCACAAGCTCCTGGGTGACTTCCACATGGCAGCCCCTACACATCTACAGGCAGCTTCGTATGCCTACTGGGACCCTTGGGCACCAGTGTGAAGGGAAGGGGGGGGTGGAGACCCTATCACAGGTGGCTCACTTAGCCCTCACAACCGTCCCGGGAGGCTGGCATGACTGCCCTCACTGGCTGGAAGAAGACCGGCTCAGTGAAGCCAAGCCATTTAAATGGGAGCCAGTCCCCTCTGTGTTATGACTGTGAAGATTCTCAAGCATGGAGATGGATTCCATCTGAACTTGGCAGCAAAGACCATGAACCACTGTCACCTCCTGTCAGTAAGGTGCTTGGCACTTTCCGAAGCCCCCTTCCGAGAACCCTCTGCTTTGTTCCCAGAATAGCTCTCTGATGCAGGAAAGACAAATTCGCAGATTCCTCTCTTTCACGGATCCTCCCTTCTCTTGAACCTCCACTCTGGGCAAAAGGGTGCCTGCCATTCAGACAGATACGGTGAAGGACACAGAAGCCAGCCTCCTTTTTCAACACACTAGTTTGCAATTTGGGAGAGCGATGGGTCTGAAAACACAGCCAGAGAGCTATTCAGTGCAGGGAAACATGTCCAAGTTCTTCCTGCTTTGCCTCTCTAACTCCAAGACTTGAGCCTTCCATTACATCAGAGTCCCAGCAACTCTAGAGCAATGGGCTGCTTCTGCCCTCATGAGCTTGTGTGCAAGGCCTGTACACCCTGTTTTGGACCTGCCTCCAGGGCCCAGGTGATTTGGGGTCTGTTCTGAAAGCACTGATCTCACTCCCCAGTCCCCAGGCTCTAACTATGCCTCCCAGCTTACCCCTGGCACACCCCTCCAGAGCCCCTTTCCTGTGTCCGTCCAGCCCTGCCTTCCAGACCCTCCCAATGAAGAGCCAGGCTACAAATACCTTCCTCACTTCCCCACCTTCCTTTTCCAGTGCAAAGGGCTGGACATCCACCATAGGTTTAAAGTCGGCCCCAATGAGTCAGTGAGCTGCTGTCAGCTCTGTTCTTTCTGGCCACTCTACTCCTGCAGCCAGGGGTGGGCACTGAAGGGGGTGGCACTTCTCTCCAGAGGCCCACCCCTTACATATCGGCTCTCTAAAATGCACTGACTCACCACCAGGTTTAGGAGACTTTGGGCTCCCTCTTGGACTTATTCTATTTGTCTTTTGTACTCTGGCCTGTGCACGTGGGTGGGTGCCCTTAGCTGTCTTCAGAGGGGCAATCAGTCCAGCTTTAATGAGCTGGAAGTATATTTAGGCTCTGCGTAAATAGTAATGACGTTGAGAAGACAAAAGTTTGATTGAGAAACTCTGGTCCTTTTACTAACATCTTATTCTACCGTATTCTAACAGCATTCATTTTGAAGCCTCTGGCTCTTTCCATTGTTAACCCTATAAAAGAATATAAAGTCTGTAAGTAGAAAAGAACTATGTAAATAACATGCAGGGCAATTTTTCTGAATGGGATTAGTGGGGAAATTTCTGGTCATTTTCACATACCACTTTGGAAAATTACAGACAACTAACCTGAGCACTGATCAGATCCAGCACTCAATCTACTATTTTGTGAGGCATAGCTACCATTTTCCCTAAAACAGGGTCAACAATTTTTCAGATTTGTTCATCCTCCTTCTCCACATAATTCTGTAACAGACAGCATGGCAACGTCCCTCAATATGTCAGAAAATAAGATCTTTGTTATACTGAATCAACATGAACATGTCACATGCCTTTCAAGAGGAAAGGTGAAGCTTTGCAAGAGGTTAGATGAGAGTCCAGTCATGAAGTCGAGTCAGAGTTCAGTGTTCCTTTCCCAGCAGCCTCTAGAATCAGACTTCTGGCCCCTCGCACTGAAACACCGTTCTTGTAAAGGTGACCTAGCTTATATTCCTAACACATTGTTGGATTGCTTGTAGGTCACGTCAAAGTGATCACATTTTTATAGAAACATAGCCCTGAGCCCAAAACTCCATGGTCACATCACAGGTGGGGCCCAGACTCCTCCTTGGAGAGAAACAGCAGGAGAGGGGGCATCTGGCCTCTCTCAGTGGGACAAGACCTGGGCTCCTCTGGGAAAGAGTAAAAGGCAAACCACGAGTCCCTAGTGCCCCCTCTGCTCTGTGACAGGCCAGGCTAATGACGATATGCAGACAGCCAATGGGGCAGAGACCCTCTTCCGAAGATGGGTCCCAGAGAAAAGAACACAAGGGCCCTCTTCCTCCCCAGACCCTGAGGCTGTCCCACAGAATCACAGTGGGAAGGAGACATCAGATACCTGTCAGCTTTAAGGTTTTCTAGTGAAGACCAACATTCGGGAGGCCTAAGAGAACAAATAAATAGCCCGGAGACAAAGTGTGTGTGCGTCTGTGTGTCTGTGTATGTCTGTGTGTGTATGTGTGTGCTCAGTCGTGTCTCTTTGCGACCCCATGGACTGCAGCCCACCAGGCACCTCTGTCCATGGAATTTTCCAGGCAAGAATACTGGAGTGGGTTGACATTTCCTGCCCGGACACAGTGTGGGGTTGGTCAAAAACTTCATTCGGACTTTTCCATTAGATGTAATGAAAAAACCCAAATGAACTTTTTTGCCAGATACCTGCCCCAATATGATGAAAAGAAAAACCAAAAGAAGAAGGAAAAAAGGGCTTGGAGAATGCTCTCCTCAGTCATCTCCACCAGCTGATTTGAGAGCCTTGGCTAGATTCTGGGGGAGCATATGAGGTGCATTTGTGTTGACATTTTACAGGCTAGACATCAACTGGACAATTCAAAACATTTTACTTATTGAGACCCTGATGGTACCAGCCGGGAAAACAGCAGGACAGACCCTGGGAATCCATTGCGTTGCCCTGGGCGTGTCCCACTGGCCGCGTATTTCAGGCTTTAAGCAGGACTCTTGGCAGGGGTAAGCCTGGCCACCAGCATCAAACATGAAAGCAGAAGTTTAAGTATCCGCGAGGAGTCTCGAGTGGCTTGCAGGTCATAAATTTCTAGGTTATGGGCTGGATTCAGTTTGGTTTCCTGCAACAGCTGGACTGTTATTGTCTTTAGCTAAATGAGTTATAGCCCAAATATGTTGGTTATTCATTTATCCACTTGCCTCATCGCCACCATTAAACAATCAAATCCGATGCAGCACTGTTCCAGGGTGAGGCCCCAACCAGAACTTCATGTCGATTCTGCAAATTGGTTTTTTCTCATTCCTTTAACTTCTTGTGAAAAGCTGGAGTTTACATCCCTTTATAATAGAAATCAGAGTAACTTCCCCATCTCAAATTTCTGTGGATGGTGCCATCAGTAATCAATGAAACCTGTTACAGATAAACACTTACATACATGCAGAGCTGTATTTGTTGTAGCAACTGCATCACAGGACAAAATATGTTGGGCTAAATAAAAAGAATATAGGGCTGTTTTGCATAAGATTGGAATGGAAACGATACCGCAGGAAATTATTTTATGTCAACCACAAAAACAGGCAAAATATCTCTCTGGCCAGACTGAAAAAGAAAATTAATTATGACTGTGTTACTGTTCCCAGTGTCATTATGTGTCTCTCTAAGAATCTGGCCAGAGGGCAGGGCCAACACTCTTTGCCAACATAGACATACAACCTATAGGAGGAGGACATGGCCTGGGCCTCCAGGGACTGGCCAGGCCCCTGTCTCATGCCGTCTCCTTCTCTGAGATCCCTGGCCCAACCCCGCCCATCTTCTGGGGGGCAATCCTTGGCCTGGCATCCTTTCTCTACTCCTCTCCCGCGGTCCGACTCCCCCCAGCGTGCTTTCCCTAGCTCTTCCCAATGAGGACTCGTGCACTGAGGTTGCCTACTGCCCACTGGTGCATGGTTCCTTTCATTTGGTTACTGGTTTAGTTAAGTCAATAAGAGGAGGGCAATAAAGGACAAGGGCTTCCCTGGTGGCTCAGATGGTAAAGAATCTATTTGCAATGCAGAAGACCTGGGTTGGATCCCCTGGAGAAGGGAATGGCAAACCACTCCAGCATTCTGACCTGGAGAATTTCATGGACAGAGAAGCCTGGTGGGCTACAGTCAAATGGGGTCACAAAGAGTCAGACACAACTGAGCAACTTTCACTTTCAATAAAGGACAAATACTGAAGATAATCTTCTTAAGACCCCAAAAGCCTTTCATAAGTTTCAGTAAAAAAAAAAAAAAGCTATTTAAGAAAAAGATTTCTGATTATGAAAACAGCAAGAGAAAAATATGCAAATGATGTAGACAAGCCATACACAAGAGAAGAGATGCAAACCACAAGAGGCTACACCTTCCCAGTGTGCAGAGAAAAAGTAAGTGAAATCATAAAGAATGCTATTTCACACTCTTCAGAAAAAGGCATGTACTGGCCTGGCCTGGAGCATGCAGTGTGGAGAGAGTGAGGGTGAGTCTCTGGAGAAGAGTCTGCCCCCAAAGACGTGCACATCTGGGGACGCTGCAATTCCAGTCTTGGCCTCGTACCCCAATGCTACCTCCACCTTACTATATGTTCGGGTCCCCCGGGGATTTTGTTAAATGCAGGTTCTGAATCAGCTGCCCTGGAGAGGTCCCTGTGAACATGTGTTTCTAACCAGCCTCCAGGAGATGCTCATGTTGTCTGAGGAACAACTGTAAGTAGCAAGCCCCTAGTCACGTTTTTACATGGGAGCACCAGGAAATAGTGAAATGTTGGAAAACATAAAGACAGCGATGTTGGAGCCCACAAACATATTCTTAAAGATGCAAAAAGTCCCCCTGAATGATAGGTTTCTATTTAAAAAATGGAGGGAGTGTGGCAGAGGCCCCACAAAGTGGAGCGAGAGTCCTTCTAGTGACACCAATCACCCGCGGGCACGGGGAGGACCCCGCCACACAGGCTCTCCAGAGGTCGGCTTGAGTCCAGCCCAGACACCTGGGATTTTTAAAGCTCTGCAGGAAGTTCTAATGTGCACCCATGGTTGAGAGCCACAGCTCAAGAAGGTACTCGAAGCGTGTACCAGCAGGATGGACCTCCTCTGGGAGTGTGGCAAAAACCAGCCTCCCATCTCACTGACTGAGAACCACAGCTCCCACCCCACCAAGTTCTGTAATTTGTGAGGCTCTGCTTCTCCCTGCAAGCGGTGTTGAGTGGAACTTACTTTTCTGGAGAAAACGTTCACTAGAATCTAAAGGCAATGATATAAAAGGGGCAGGGTCTGAGAGTCTGTGGCAATTTGGTTTAGCGTTCTTTATCCTGGAAACACGCATATCAACGGATCAAACAGAACCAGGGCGTCCACAGTATGCAGCCCAAAATGCAGCCACCTCCGGTGAGTGCAGGGTGGCACTGCGTGGGGGGCTCTAAATCTGAGTTCTTATTGAACTCTTGCCTCCTAAGAGGCATTCTCTTTTCACTCTGGGAGCCAAGACAAGGGGAGGCAACCAGGCATCCTTTTTACAAAACATCAGAAATCCCTGTCCTAGTCGGCATCCCTGGAGGCTGAGCTGGTGGAGACTCAAGCTGTCTCTTGAGTGACCGGCAGCAGGCTGAGGCTTGGGGGGTGAGCTCTATTCTGAAACACAGGAGGGCCATGGCCATGTCAAAGGATTCAGAAAACCTACTTCTCAAAGTGAGCCGTCCCTGTGAGACTCAGCCTGGTGCCCACAGAGGCGTCTCCACACCTGTCAGTCAACGGGTGGGAGCAGGTAACAGGGAGCAGAAAATATCCTCTATTTGGTAGGAAATTTTTAAAAAAGCCTGCTCAACCTAGGCTAACATGAATGGTCTGAAGCATCCTAATGACCGTAAAGTCACTTGCCACCTCTGGGCTCACCTTCAGCATGTTCATGGGCAGCAGTGAACCACTGGGGAACAGCCTCCAGCCCAGAAAGTGCCCCCTGATGCTGGGCAAGGGGCAGAAATGTGGCCTCAACAAAGCACTCAGGGCAGTACTTGGCAACTGGCCCACTGTATCCATCCCTGCACACCAAAGAAATTGAAAGGCCTTTCAGACCTTCCTGGGGACAAAGAGTGAACCGGGGGAGGCCTGACCAGAAATGGCAAATACAGTGGACAGGTGGCCGCAGCACACCTCCTTCCCCAACGGCCAGCGCTGAAGGTCCAGCACAAAACCCTTTCGTCGAAGACCACAGGTTGGCCCTCCAGGCACCATAGACAATTCACTAAATCCCCCCTCTGAGTCCCCGCCCTTCCCGGTCATAGAGAGCCAGGAGGCTGCTCCCAGGAGGCCGAGTCCCACACATCCTAACTCCGAGGCACTTACGAGACTTCCGGTTGGCACGGGAGCGCTTCCTCTCCCGAGGCACCACTCGCTGACTGGGCACCTGGGTGGCTGACTTGACGATGCGGTCCATGATCTCATCAGCTGCATCATCCGTGACGTTAGGAGAGTCATCCATTCCCATAGTCCAGGAACTAGCGGATCCTGAAGAATCAAACAACCAGAGAGCATGAGGTACTCAGAGAGAAGGAGAACACAGCACTGCTCCTGCAGCAGCGAAGCCCGTCAGCAACAGAGCCCAGCGGAGCCCAGAGTCAGGGCAGAGCCTGGGGGGATCCAAGGAGCTCACCTGTCCCCACTGCAGGGGTACCGCAGTGACCTGGGACCATCATCCTCCAGGCTCTGGCCTCCCAGGAATCCATGCCAGGAATCCGAGTATGTCATACTCCTCTGTCACACAGCTGTGTCCCCGTCTCTCACTGTTTTGGATATGTCGCCATCTGCCAGGCCCTGTAGTCATGGTTTGGGGGAGGGTAGACTCCTGATGCTACATGGTGCCCTGCACATCACAGATACACAGTGATGCGCTCCAGAAATGTCCTGAGACATTTTTTATGTTTCAGCTATCCATCTCTGGTTGTATGTGCCTAGTGTATGTCAACTAACCCTAACTTCTCATTCAGTTAAATAAAAGCCAATGGATTTTGTAACATATGGTTCATCTTTGGATTACCTAGCCTTTAAAAATCATAACAGGATTGCCCTCTTCCATTAGGAAAGGGGAGGTAACACATTGTCTACTTTTAAAAAATTTATTTGGCTGCACCAGGCCTTAGTTTCAGCATGTGAGATCTAGTTTACTGACCAGGGATCGAACCTGGGCCCCCTGCATTGGGAGTGCAGAGTCTTAACCAACTTCTTTAACTACCAAGGAAGTCCCAAAACAACATTTTCTTTGGTACATTCATGTGCTTCCTGACCAGAAAAAAATTTGTTTATAGCTATATGTTAGTCCAAGTCTGACATGAAAGCACTTGCCTCTAGACCAGCAAGAAGAAAGTACCACAAAAACATGGGTCCTCAAATCATATTAAACACTTAGAAATGAATGCTGTTTTGATTCATCAAAAATGAACTTTGTGACTGATCAACTCCTTTGTGAAATCTCTTCTCTAAGATGGGAAATATGCTTCTGTAAGAAAAAAGATGTACAATGTGCTCAAAATTGTGAATTCCTCTGCCTACACTTCTCTTCATAATAAACATATGACTTTAAGAGCCTGCGAGTGAGTGTTCTCAGACTCTGTGGAACATAGGTACCCTGAACTTGACCAAGGTCCAGCTAAAGCTGAAGAATAGCCAGCTTTTCTCAAGCTACAGGGAAAAAAATGTTAGTAAACATTTATCTTAAATTTTGAGTTCTAATTTTTCAAAACTTTGGTGTTTGGATATTAACAGAAATTGTAGGGCATAGTTGATCACAGCTCAGTAGACTGTACGTTTTATAGACTGCAAATATGTAATATACTATAATTTAGTCATAATTTCTGCTAGTAAAATTCAGATGACTAAATTAAATACACAAAAAATTCGTACTTGGAAAAAGAGAACCAGGATTCCAGTGTTTGACCACTTGCATGTATTTGAGAACTGAGGCCATAAGACAATGATGTTTTCTGCTAACAAGGCTTTTGTTGTGGTCATTTTAAAAAATTGCTTTGTTTTATGAGTAGGAGCATACGTACAACACTGGGATACAGAAAATCAGGACATTTTAACTTTTCCTGCTTATACCTAATCACAATTGATCTACTTGTTTCCATCAGAAGGTTAGTGTTTTCAGCATCATAAAACCCTCTAAAAATATGCTCTTATCAGAAATGAATTTTTGAAATTGCTGAATTTTTCTGCATTCTCAGGCTGGTCTAGGTGTTCTAATCAAAGGCAAGAGGTCCTGCAGCAGCAGAGCTCTCAGACTGGGCTCGGCAGAGCCTCTGAACTACAGCCCTCCTCACAATAAAGCCATCAACAGAACAATTTCGTTTTACCCAGCAATTTCCTGTTTCCCCTTTTCTCTATTGATTTAAAATTCTGTGCCCTATTTTGAAATGCCAAGCTACCGTTCCCAAAACACACAAAGCTCAGGCAATTGTCCTCGCTCATAATACAATATAACTGGCTCCTGAAACGAGCCAGAAATAAAGGCATCATCTGATCTTGCCACCGAGAATTACCTATATGTCCATCTTACACGTTCTTGGGGAACTGCTTGCACTGTGACATGTCAGGAGATGCCCACAAGGAGTATCTGGCCATCTGTCCAGGACTGTCAGACTCAGTTTTGTGATGCTATCATTCTCTCATGACCTCAGTCTTGGTTCTGCTTCCTTATCCCCTCTCCTCTTGGTTACTTTCCTCACTGCCCTATCACCACTGAAGCCCGTTTTCTTGGTTGTGTACATGCTTCCCTTTCTGGGACTTGTGCACACACATCAGCCACAGGAGAACACTGCCCATCCCTTAGACTCCAAGGGGGCTCCCCAGGTCTCCCAGGTGCTAGCTAGACATTGATATATACTGACATGTCTGTGTAACTTATTATATATAATATATGCAAATAGAGAGAGAGATGGTGGAGCAGATAAAACATTGCAGACCATGACAGTATCATGTCATTTTATTTGGACTTCATTTTTTAAAAAACATGCAAATTGTAGTTTGAAAGAAAACACTGCAACTAATTTTTCCCTTAAAAATCTAACAAAGAAATAGTTTCAAATGAAAATAATTATATCCAAATAGATATTATATTACTGTAATAAACACCAACCTTCATTTCTAACAGAGTTTCCCTGGTTATAGGTCTCTAACAGGCTAGAAACTTCTTTTTTCTTTGGCAGTTTTAAAGGTGCATTCCACTTTCTTCTGGCTTCCCTAGTTTCGGTTAACAGTGAGTTACCATTCTTACTGTTGCTCCTCAAGAGAGTACACTCTTCTCTCTGGCTGTTTTAAAGATGTTATCTATAGCTTTGGGTTTTGGCAGTTTGTCTGTGGTATGCCTAGGTAGGGTTTTCTTAGTATGTCCTCTCCTTGGATTTGTTGTTTTTCTCTTTAAATATTTTGTCTTTGCTTTGTGGCATGCTGACTCCTCCTGTTGCAGAGCCTGGGCTCTAAAGCATGGGGCTCAGTAGTCGTGGCACACAGGCTACCCCCGTTGTGGTGCAAGGGCTCAGCTGCTCCAAGGCAGGTGGGATCTCAGTTCCTCGACCAGGTATCTAACCCAAGCCCCCTGCATTGGAAGGTGGATCCTTAACCACTGGACCACCAGGGGAAGTCCCTCCTTGGACTTGCCACCTCTCTAAAATGTGTGGATTGCTATCTATCATGAGCCTTTGGAAAATTCTCACCCACTATTTCTTCAATTATTACTTCTTACTTTTCTTTCTGATACTCCAGTTACACATATGTTAGACAATTTGACTGTGTCCCACCTATCTCTTATGGTAAAGAATTTGTCTGCAATGCAGGAGATCTGGGTTAGATCCCTGGGTCGGGAAGATTCCCTAAAGAAGGGAATGGCTACCCACTCCAGTGTTCTTCCCTGGAGAATCCCATGGACAGAGGAGCCTGGTGGGCTGCCGTCTATGGGGTCACACAGAGTCGGACACGACTAAAGCGACTTAGCAGCAGCACCACTTCACCGATCTCTTACGTTTTGTTCCGTTCATTCCTTCTCACCAGGCTTCAGTTTGTTGATTTTCTATTAGCCTATTTTGTTTGAACTCACCAACCTCTTTTACTGGTACCACTCTGGTGTTAAACCCATCATATCAATTCATCATATCAGATATCTTCTTTTCGGTTCTAAAATTTCCAGTTGATTCTTTTAAATAAATTTCAACCTTTTGATCAATCTGTCTCTATTTTCCTTTTTTTTTTTTTAACAATTATAAATGGCTAAATTTGACTGCAAATTTCAACATCTGGATCACCTGTGGATCTGCTGCTCCAGTCTACTTTTCTTCTTCTTGGTCACATTTTCATGTTTTCTTGGCTCTTAATTTTGACTGTGTACTTTGTGTAGAAAAGAATGCAGAGTCTGAAGTCAGTGTCTTTACCCTTTTTGTTAAGCAGACATAGTGAAGGACTGAGCAGCTCTTGTTGTTATGTTAGTCGCTCAGTCACATCTGACTCTTCTGTGACCCCATCGACCATAGCCCACCAGGCTCCTTTTGTCCATAGCATTTCCCAGGCAAGAATACTAGAGTGGGTTGCCATTTTCTTCTCCAGGGGATCTTCCCAACCCAGGGATCAAACCCGTTTCTCTTGCATTGGCAGGTGGGTTCTTTACCACTGAGCCACCCAGGAGGACTGAGCAGGATTGGGGCCAAATAGCAGTTTTCGTTGAGAATCAGTCCATCTCTATCTTTAACTACCTGTATACATTTGAAGGTGCTTCCTCTGAATTGTCTTTGTTTCCTCAGAACTTCAAGACTGTAGGAAAATTTCTACAGCCTTTCCGACACAGCCTCCCCCGCCCCACCTCCCCATGCTGCCCCAGTACTTAGCAAATGTCCCATGAAGAAAACTGTCTGCATTTGAAGCTTCTCTAGCTCCATCCTCTTATGCCAGCTCACATGACTACTGTTAAGTCCTGCTGGCTTCTCTTCACTATTACTCTGCTCACAGCAACTCTCTCAGCCTGGGCCCAGAGTAGGTGAATGCTCTCAGAGAGGTGTCCTCAGCTCACCTAGAATTCTAGTTTGTCTAGTTCTCTCTCCTTTCACAGTTCTCTGAAGGAAAGCTTTTGTTATTTTATTAAAGTTTCTGGTTTACAGTAGCAGGCATGGTGACTTGCTACTCCCTGTGACATGCTACCTGGAAGCAGAAGTCTCTGCAAGTATGAGAGACTGAACCACTTTCCTTTCTAATCCTTCTCATCAGTTAGTGAAAATGAACCCACATCACACAAAGCCAGAAATATCTTTTTCTTTTTGTCCTTTCCAGTATGGAAGGATTTTCTCTTTCAAAATTAGCACAACCCATTATGTTCCATTACAAGGAGATCAAACCAGTCCATCCTAAAGGAAATCAACCCTGAATATTCATTGGAAGGACTGATGCTGAAGCTGAAGTTCCAATACTTTGGCCACCTGATGCAAAGAGCTGACTCACTACAAAAGTCCCTGATGCTGGGAAAGATTGAAGGCAGAAGGAGAAGGGACAACAGAAGACAAGATGGTTGGATGGCATCACTGACTCCACCGACATGAGTTTGAGCAAACTCCTAGAGACAGTGAAGGACAGGGAAGCCTGGCATGCTGCAGTCCATGGAGTGGCTAAGAGTTGGACATGACTTAGTGACTGAACAACAACAACAATTATGTTCCATTAGAAAGAGACCTGGGATTGATCCCTGGGTGGGGAAGATACTCTGGAGGAGGGCACAGCAACCCACTCCAGTATTCTTCCCTGGAGAATCCCCATGGACAGGGGAACCTGGCAGGCTACAGTCCATGGGGTCTCAAAGAGGCAGACACGACTAAGTGAGTAAGCACACAGCATAGCGGTATTGGACGCCAGCTCCCAGGGTGGCTTTCACTGCACCAACTTGCATCCACCAAGGTACAGCAGTCCGACTCATGATGGCTGGGGTCACTGCAGTGCAGGCGCTCATGATGCCTTTGAGCCCCTGGTGGCCACGGTTAGCCTAGGAGACAAAGCCTACAAGAGCTGCTGGGGCACAGACAGACTCATGCATAGGATGCCCTAGGCCTTTTGGGAGCCAGTGATTGCCAACCTCACACCCACAGAGTAAAGCTGTTTTATTTTATTCTTATCCTTGCTTTACGTTTTGTCTAGACTGACAGTCTCTACTGCTTAGCATTTAATCATATTATTTTCTTCACCTTCTGATCTCAACTTTCTTCTCTCCTCTTACATTCTGTCTTGTTTACACACTCTTTCTCTCCTGTCACCTCTTAACTGATCTGAGAAATGGAGGCCTTTTATAGCCATCACTGCCCAAGAAGCGGGCACCTTTCTTTCCACGTAGAAAACCAGACGATCAGAATGTCCCACACCAAGTACTCAGGGCTGTGGTCTGTCACAGTCACATCTGTCTGCTTTTGCTCACCAAAAGGTTGCCTGTGCTTTGCCAAATAGTAAGTTATTTTCTTTTCATAATTCCACATCCAACACTACCTGAAAAATCAGAGGGTTCAGAAAGACCAAATCACAGAGAATCTAATCTGTGATCCTTTGATGTGAACAGTAACACATGCATGTATCTGGGGTATAGTCTGGGAATCAGATTGTAGCACAAGGGCTGACTACTCTATTTATCATCTGCGTCTCAGTCAGGATAACAATGGGGAAGGGCAGAGGCAGGCATCCCTTCTTCTGGCATATTCTTAGCTTCCTATCAAACAAAAAGCCCTGTGAAAGGTCCAGCATTAAGAAGGGGAGAAGGAACTAGATTCAGGGACACTGTCAGTCAGTTCAGTCGCTCAGTTGTGTCCAACTCTTAGCAACATCCCACGGACTGCAGCATGCCAGGCTTCCCTGTCCATCACCAACTCCAGGAGCTTCCTCAAACTCATGCCCTTCGAGTCGGTGATGCCATCCAACCATCTCATCCTCTGTCATCCCCTTCTCCTCTTGCCTTCAATATTTCCCAGCATCAGGATCTTTTCAAATGAGTCAGTTCTTCTTATCAGGTGGCCAAAGTACTGGAGTTTCAGCTTCAGCATCAGTCCTTCCAATGAATATTCAGGTCTGATTTCCTTTAGGATGGACTGGTTGGATCTCCTTGCTTCCCAAAGCACTCTCAAGAGTCTCTTCCAGCATCACAATTTGAAAGCATCAATTCTTTGGCTCTCAGCCTTCTTCATGGTCCTACTGTCATATCTGTACATGACTACTGGAAAAACCATGGCTCTCACTATATGGTCCTTTGTCGGCAAAGTGATGTCTCTGCTTTTTAATATGCTGTCTAGGTTTGTCATAGCTTTTCTTCTAAGGATCAAGAGTCTTTTAATTTCATGACTGCAGTCAATGTCCGCAGTGATTTTTGGAGCCCAAGAAAATCAAGTCTGTCACTGTTTCCACTTTTACACTCTAAAGCATTTCAATTTGGGCAATAAGTACACGGCTTCTTCTAGTTTGTGTGCACACTATGTGCTAAGCAAACACCAAGGGGACAAAGTCCATCCTCCAGGGGTTCATCCTCTTTAGTTATAAAGTTTGTAAGTTCCTGAGACCTAACCTGGGGTCTCAGGAGTTCATGGTGAGGTGGAGAGCATGGAGGAGGTAAACTCTGGCGACAACAGAACAGGCAGAGGAGAGGGGACAGCATGAGCCATGGTGGGGCCTCAGGGAGACACAGGGTGTGCAGATAAGGGTGATGCACACCAAGTGGGGCCAAGTGAAAACCAAGAGTGGGGACCAGGAGGGGGCCAGACCCCAGGGGACCTCAACACAAATGAATAGCATGGGCTGGATCCTGCAGGCAGCGAGGAAACTTAGGGAGGTAAACATGGCATCAGCCCAGACCAGGGAAACACAGGTAAGCACTCTCAGATGCAAAATGCATCTTAATTCTTAATTCAAGTTAACAATCCTGTCCAAGTTATAAAACAAACTTGGAAACTCTTATCTGTCTTTACCATCTTGAAGCTTGGTTTCCTCTCTGCCTTTTAAAAAAGGCAAAAAGGGATAGCATTTTAATTCAAGGGTCAGCAACCTTTTTTTGTACCCTGCCCAAGAGGAAAAACATTAGGTTCCATGGTCCCTGCAGTCTCTGTTGCAACCCCTCGACTCCGCCCTGCAGTACAAAAGCAGCATAAACAGTACACATACACACAAGGAAGATGACTGTGTTCCAATAAGACCTTACTTACAAGAGTGAATGGCCAGCTAGCACACTTTCGCATGGAGGACATAGCTTGCTAATCTCTGGTTGTTTTTAAAAAATATTTATCTTTATTTGGCTGTGAACTCTTAGTTGTGGCATGTAGGAACTAGTTCCCTGACCAGGGATTGAACCAGGCCCCTTGCACTGGGAGCACAGAGTCTTAGCCACTGGACCACCAGGGAAGTCCCGCTGATCTCGGCTTTAACCCAGAAGGGTTCGTTCACAGCACTCATGCCTCCTGTGTGAACTAAGCTGTGCTTTGGGGAAGGTTGCCTGTTTTCCAAATGAAACTACCAAAGGCAGGTCACAAAGGTGTGAGTGAAGGAAAGTGTGATGACGTCAGTATAGAGAGCCCCGGAGAGTGGTCCGTGCACTTCCCGGACAGACACACAGTCACCTGTACCCCGCGGCGGGGACCCGAGAGCATGGGTGCCACCCCGGAAGACTGGAAGACGGCGTTACCTCGGCTTGCGCGGCTGCGGGTGCGGACGCCCAGCGCGGGGGTAGCGTCCTCCACGGCGGGGGAGGAGGTCTTCAGCACAGCCTTCATGTTCTCGTGCTCAGCAGCGTCCTCCGCGTAGCTCAGGCCCTGTGGCTGGCTCGGGGGCGCCGGGGAACCGCCGGAGAACTTGCCAGACTGCAAGAGCAAGCGGGGTTACGGCATGAGGTGACTTCCCCCAAACCAACTCAAGCTCAGCAAACCTCCGCGTAGCTCAGGCCTCTGTCTTTTTTTTTGGTTTACGGCATTCGGAAGGCGCCGGGGTGACTGCAGGCCGGAGAACTGACAGACGGCTGCTGTGGGGCAAGTTCTCCTATCGGAAGAGCAAGTCCCCGGAAGGGTTACGGCATGAGGTGACTTCCCTCCAAACCCCGGTTGTTTACTCAAGCTCAGAAACCTATATGTTTTACAAGAGGTATGCTAGAATATCGGGCCATATGCACACAAAGCCAAACATCTGGATGAAAAATAGTCAGTTAGAATAACACTTGCAAAGAGCAGCTCCATCCATCCCTGGCTTCCCCTTTCTACCCACTGTCTCAGCCCTGGTGCTGGAGCCCAGGACACAGCCGTGGCTCGTACCATCTGCATGGCTCCTTTCTCATCCTTCAGTCGGGGCAGCCCTGCCCTGGCCCCTGGTTCTGGCATCCACACCAGGGTCAGGGGAAGGAGCCACCACCCATCCCACCCCTTGTCCATCTGTATAGCAGGAGGAAGAGATTCGCTGACCTTGCCACCCTTGTTAGGGCCTGGGACTCCAGGACAGTTGGAAAATGCAGTTTCCCTTCAGTCAGTCCCTGGGACACACACCACAACGAGAACCCATGTAAGGAGGTTAGTGATCACACAGAAACCCAGCAGAAAACAGTCATGCAAGGTTTAATGCACTGAGCAAGGCTGGCACATCATGCTGCTCAGGTCAGGTTAGATTCTACGGCACGCTCGGGAGAGTCACGCGTGGCATTCTCCACGTTTATAAACATCCTACCTCAACTTCGTCTTCTTCGTCAGTCTACTCGAGAGGACAGGACAGGATGGGAAAGACAGGAGATTCTTAGAAGGCACAGAAGTCAGCAAAGATGAGATCATCTCAATGCCACATCAAATTCCAATAAAAGGACTCAGCCACCGCAAACAGGGTGCACCCTTCTTGATGTGAGTTGCTGAGCCCTGCCTTCATAGCCCTCCTGTCTGGACATTCTCTCTGAGAGCCGCAAGACCAGTCTTGACCAAGGTCAGGGCAATTTCTTGAGGCTGCCCAGGAGGACAATAACTGGTTCACCTGGTCCCCTGACCATCAAAGATCTCTGTGCCCGGTCACTGGGCTGGCCATGTCCCAGGGAACCCGCCACCGCCTACCAGCCATCAGGACTTCCCTCTGTCTGTCTCTGTCCATCCACTGTGCCCCCTCCTCTCACTCTGAGTGCCGAGCCTCTCCTTGCCCAGGCTGCCAGGTCTGGGTCCCCATGAACCCGCCTACACACAGGCCACTCAGGACATGGGGGACCACTGCCTGGACAGGACGGGTACCATGACTCTTTCCTCAGAAACATCAAACAATATTTAAAATATTACCTGTCCCTCATGGAGGCTATCTGAACTGACACACCATTCTTTCAATTATCACCAGCCAAACTGCTTTAAGTAACCAAATAAAATATTCCTTTTCCAAAAATAAATTGAGTGTGAAAGTCATGTCAATTTCTTAATTCTAAATCAAACACACCCTCAATTTAACTTGTGTTTCCACTGAGGTTACAAGCCAGGATGGCAAATCAGACTCAGGTTTTTGAGAATTGACTAAACTTTTGGGAGCCAAAATGACAAAATGCTCCCAGTTCTACACTGCCTCCAGGCAATTGGCCTTGTGATGAGAGAGGACTTTTTTTCTTTTTTAATCTTAGAGCTTAATTTAACCAGTAGTTGGCATTGTCCCAGTTATTAGCACACATGCTTCCCTCTAGCCCTCTCAACACCCCCCAGTCACTAGCGTTTGCTTTTCACAGAAGAGGAAGCTGGGGTTGGGGAAGATTAAGGGTCTCACCCAGGAGGACCATGGCCCTCGGCCAGGCTGTAAGAGTCCTGGGATGGGCAGCCTATGTCTCATTGCCCGTCCAGGGTAGAGTCCTGGGATGGAGAGCCTGTGTCTCACTGCCCGTCCAGGGTGTGATGAAGGCAAAAAGGGCCGCACTTGCCTTGTACTGTCTTGTCTATGCATCGTGTTGCCTGGAACTAGTTTAGGACACAAGGAAAAAGGCGTGAGTTAAGTTCTCATTGACCCTTACATGGCGGGGCTCCGGGAGATTAAGAAAGGAGGCCTTCTGCACATTCAGAAATAGAGAAAGAAGAGGGGAGATGGGCACGTGAGAGCAGGTACGGTGCTGTGAATGCAGGGTCTTCAGATTTTACCCAGACTTCTCTGTGCCTCACAAAATGATGGTTTTCCTAAAGCCCTCTCTGTCTAATTGCAACCACTCCCATTCTCATTATTCAGCATCTATGTTAAAAATGACTTCCCACAGTTTTCTCTAAAAATCACTTCCAGCTGTGATGCTCAGGGGCTCTGTGACTCTCTATTGCCTGCTTTTGTTCTCAGCTGTGCATATACGTCGTTTTCTACCAAGATCATGACACCCTTGGGGTACAAGTTTGTCTATTACTGTACTCACATCTTCCTAGGAGCCCTGTGCCATGGTGGGTACACAATGGGTGCTTAAATGAAACCTGGAAAAACCTGAAGCTGTATACTTTGCTTTGAGTGACAATATCCTAATCTTCCAGCAGATGGCAATCTTTCGACACGAATGGTGCTACTTGGACCACCAAAAACAAGGGCCACCTTGAGGCTGAACCCTGAAGAAACCCGCGCTGTCCAGATTTCAATGCAAATTTAAATATTTTTGAATCCAATTCTAGAAACGTTTACCCCTGTTTATAAATAGAAGGACTGAATATTTTCAGAAAAGGACACAATTTAAAAATTAGTGGGATCTGTCAAAAAAAATCTCAAGAATTTGGCAAGAAATTCTGATGTGTTTTCATAACTATAAGCATATTGAGGTTGGATTTTTCACACTCCAGTGTGTCTCATTTCTACAAACATTAGTACTTCCCTTTTTAAACTTTTAAAAATAATACTTTGGAATGAAATGTGGGCCACAGTTTGCCCAAGTGGGTTCAGTTTGCTTCCTGAGTTGCTGTCTTTCCAGGAAGCTGAAGATCCAACTGAACCCAGATTTCAGGAGAGGAGATGGAAGATTCAGCTGATGGCACCGGTCTTCAGAACAATCTGTAGAGAGGGTCCCTTCTGCAGAAATTCGATCTGGGTATTCCCTAAGGATCCAGCAAACTCCAAGGAAACAAGGATCAAGGATAGGGTGAACAGTAAGGAGACTAGTCCCCGGTTCTCCTTCAAAATGCCTTAAAATTGAAGCCCAATTTCTAAGATAATTCATCTGAGAAAGTCACACCCCTCAGGAATGTGGCTAGCAATCCTATTTCCTATTATATGTCTTACAAGATGATTGGTCAATGTGGGCACAGAAGGCAGCCTCAGTGAGGTCTTCTTAACTGATCTTGTTCCTCCCCAGAGAAACCTGCCTAACTTGGGTTCAGCAGAGGCTTGCAACCCCCACGATGAGGTCACTCCCTGTGTCTTAATCCTTTACCTATTCTGGTCCCTGGATCTGAGAGGCACTTTGCTTCTCAGATAGATATAAAGAGCAGCAGAGCCTAGCAGGCTACCGTCCGAGCAGTCGTAAAGAATTGGACACGACTGAAGTGACTGAGCCCAGCAGAAAGAGGCGCCTGCACGATGTGTCTTTGTCTCTGGCATCTTCACACAGCGCTTTGCCCTCCACTTAAAGGATCTCCCATCTCAGTGCCCCCGGCATCCATAGTGTGTGTGGACTCAGTGCTGAGGTGAAAGAGATGGAGAACAAGCCCAGGGGCTGGGGAGGCATGCAAGTGTGCAGGGCTCCCCAAGGGGCCATCAGAGACTCCTGCTAAATTCACTGTCCTCTGGGCTCTCCTCTCATATTTTCTAACTCAAGGGACTGCCAAGAGCCCATAAGATTATGTCTTTGAGCAACCACATCAGTTATTTCTCCATTCAAATGCCTAGAATGGGTGGTCCAGGTGTCAACTGATTGATTATATAATAATATCATGATTATTAAAATCCTGAATCAATTCCCAAATCAGAACCTTTGTCTTCCTATGGTAAGTGTCATTATCTTTTAGACTTTTTCTTCTCTTTCAATTCTAGCCCAAGGAGATCCAACCAGTCCATCCTAAAGGAAATCAGTCCTGAATATTCATTGGAAGGACTGATGCTGAAGGTGAAACTCCAATACTTTGGCCACCTGATGAGAAGAAGAACTGACTCATTTGAAAAGATCCTGATGCTGGGAAAGATTGAAGGCGGGAAGAGAAGGGGACAACAGAGGATGAGATTGTTGGATGGCATTACTGACTCAATGGACATGAGTTTGAGTAAAGTCCAGGAGCTGGTGATAGACTGGGAGGCCTGGTGTGCTGCAGTCCATGCGGTCACGAAGAGTCAGACACGACTGAGCGACTGAACTGAACTGAACTGAAAGAGTGAAAATGTAACCAGAAGTCAAGTTCAACTAACTGTCTCACCGATGGAGGTGGTACGTTTTCAGAAAATTAAGTACTTTTTCCTTCTTGCTCATCTGTTTTAATGTTTTTTTTTAATTGGTGTGTAAAACTTTTATAAGAAAAATGATAAAGTACTATTTTCTAAGAAAGGGCTTCCCTGGTGGCTCAGCTGGTAAAGAATCCACCTGTGATGCGGGAGACTTAGGTTCAATCCCTGGGTTGGGAAGAGCCCCTGGAGAAGGGAAAGGCTACCTACTCCAGTATTCTAGCCTGGAGAATTCCATGGACTGTATAGTCCATGGGGTCACAAAGAGTCAGACACAACTCAATGACTTTCACTTTCACTTTTAAGAAAAGTATTGCACATTTTCTAGCTCATATGAAAACTGAGTAGGGGTAAAGAAATACTGCTTAGCAATTTTAGAGGACTTAAATGAATAGATGGAATTGACAGGAACATATTTTGAATAACATGCTAATTAATGATTTGTAAAAAGATGTTTATAAGCAAATAAAATTTATTTCAGCTATTTAGTACATAAATTAAATTATTGGATTCTATTTACTTAAAACTTTCAGAAGAGAAAAATGAGCAAAGATGTGTCTAATTTTTAGTTATTCAGGAAATGAGAAAGAAGCTACTAGGAGACAAAGGAAAATTTTTGTGCACAACAAACAGTATATATAATTGATATCACTAATTGTAGAAAAAAATATTTTTGATCACTCTAATTTATACAGTTTAATAGGGGTTTGGTATGTTTTTCAAATGAGGGGCAGGAGATTATTCTATTTGTGAAGAATACTAAAGGAAAGCATACAACATAAAATTAGAAAGGGATAGAAAAATGCTATTTACAACCAAAAATGCTAGTTAAAAATATAAAACTAAGAAGAAACAAAGTATAAAAATTAATGAATTTGTATTAGAAAATGATTTCTTAGATATGATAACGAAGACATAAGCACCCAAGGGAAAAAAAATAGTTAAACTGGATTCCATCAGAATTAGAAACTTCAAAGGATACTCTCAAGATCGAAAAGACAACCCAAAGAATGGAGAAAATATTTGTGAATCATGTCTAACAGGGATTTGTACTCAGAATATATAGATAAATCTTACAACTCAACACTAAAAGGATAAATAAAAAATTAACAAAAGATCTGAATAGACATTTCCAAAAAGATTATTAGCAAATAGTCATTAAGTACATGAAAAGATGCTTAACACCATTAGTCATTAGGGGGACGCAAATCAAAACCACACTGAGACACCACTTCACACTCACTATGATGGCAGACAATCACAAGTGTTGGTGAGGACGTGGAGATATGGGAAACCTCACACAGTACTGGTGGGAACACAAAATGGTTCGGCCGTGGTGGAAAAGACAGAGTTCCTAGAGAGTTAAATCCAGAGTTACTCTGTGCCCTAGCAGTTTCATTCCTATGTGTGCATGCTAGGTCACTTCCTTGTGTCCAACTCTTCGCGACCCCAAGGACCATAGCCCACCAGGCTCCTCTGTCCACAGGATTCTCCAGGCAAGAATTCTGGAGTCGGTTGCCGTGCCTTCCTCCAGGGGATCTTCCTGACCCAGCCATTAAATCCACGCCTCTTAAGTCTCCTGCATTGGCAGGAGAGTTTTTTCCCACTGGCGCCACCTGGGAAGCCCCTTCATTCCTATACATTTACTCAAAAGGAATGAAACTATGGGTCCACACAAAACATACACAAATCCCATGACAGCACTATTTGTAACAGCCCCAAAGTGGAAACAATCCAAGTGTCCATCAACCGATGAATAAACAAGATGTGGGGTCTCACTCAAAACTGGCCCCACTACCTCTCTGACCTCACTGCCTAGGACGCTAGTCACACTTGACTCCTCATGATTCTTTGAACAAGCCCACCTCAGGCCCCCCATGTGGTGTGTAGGGGTGCCTCAGGGGACACAGCTGAGAGCCTGCAGCGCCTGTGAGGAGGGGCAGGGCGGCCACACCCCTGGGAGGACCGCAGGCCCTGACAAGGCCTCCAGGGCCAGTTCTTCCCTACGCCCAGAGCATCCTTGCCACAGACAGCAGCCTGGATTGCTCTCTCTTATCCTTCAAGTTTCTGCCCGAATATCACCTCCTCAGAGAAGCCTCCCACAACCACCCACATAAAACAGCACCTCCAGGTCACTCCCTGTCCCCTTTATACTCTTAATTTTTCTTCCTGGCTCTTATTACTACTTGACATTGTTCCCTGGAGATATGACATGATATTCTATGTATTAGGATAGGGTACTATAATATATGAATATATGTAAGATGAATCAAGGGAGAACCAATCAGACCACAGCTGAGTCCTCTTTCATACATAAATACAACCCAAGATTCCTTATCCTCCGCTTTTTAGAACATTGTTTTTATCTAGAGGGGATCCAATCTTAACATATAAATTGGAGATATGATTCAAATCTACATTGTGCAACCAGGGAAGTAAGTACATTGCATGCTTGAAAAAAAGACTCAGATGTCCATTTGAGAGGGAAGAGACTGTGGCCTTCCTACAGAAGAGCAAAACGGGTGTACCTTTAAGGGAGTAAAACATTCGAGCGAATTTTTTCTTTAACTGGAGTATAACTGCTTTTCAATGTTGTGAGGGATTTTTGTTAATTAAGTTTGTAACTTTCAGAACACATGGCAAGAAAGTCTTAAGGTTGTGGAGGTGCTAGTTCCTCTTATCAGTGTCGTGAGGCACAAACCAAACATCTCTGACCATTTCCACCATCCACCCTTTCCCTCACGAGTGGGGAGGGGGATCTGGCTGAGGGTGGGGAGGGGTGGATCTGGGGGCACCGGGAAGCCAGTGTGGGTGTTCACTTGTGTTCCACCTGACTTTCCCCAGAGAATGCTGTGGTTCTCCATGCCTCCCAGGAAAGCCTTCCACCCAGCTCTCACCTGGTCCCTTCTACAGGGCCTGCTGTGGTGTAACTGTAACCAGACTCTGGGACTTGACCAGGGGTTTGCACACCCCCAGAGTGGGAATGCCTGTCACTGCCACAGTGAAAAGGGCAGGTTAGTCTGTAGATTGGGACATCCGGAACAAGACATTCTTAGGCGATGGTTTGAAAATCAGGTTTTGCCTTAAGAGAACTGCCTAAGTTCTTTTTTCTGCCCCTTTATTAAAAGGGGCCATTGGAGTCACTAAGCGGGGGTTGGGGGGTGTCATCAGACAGGAAAGGGAGGTGGAAGCACCTGCCCCATTAGCTCCATGGGAGCTAGAAAAGGGGGGAGGCCAAATGGGTGTCCAATAATGAGCCTCCGGGATCCAGGTCACACAAGAGCAAGCAATAGCTGGGCAACCAGCTTAGCAGGACGAATAGGCAATCAGAGCAAATGTTATATGCATTATATACATTTTACACATGAATTATATATATATTCACACATGCATACACACACACACACACAAACACACAGACACACACAATAGCTTAGGGAACAGATGTATCAGCAAAACAGAGTTTTAAACTTTCCGGGATAAGATGGTTACTGTGACCAGGCATAATAGCTTTACAAGACTTTCATAAAACTGCTCCAGTTTCCTGACATTCCAAATGGAAACTATTTGTTTATTTGAGTCGTTTTAAGTTGGAAATTGCTTGTATCACACAAAGCATGGAGGGCCAAAGCCGCTTACATTCTCTGCCTCCCCTCTTTAACCATGTTAAAAGCAGAGTGTACTTTGCTTTCAGTAAGAAATTTGACAAAATCTCTGATAAGATCCTCCTATCCGGAGGGCAGCTGTGAGGTCCAGATGAAGTACAGGGAGGGCGACTTACAGTTGAACAACTAAATTCCAAAAGTACTGAGTAATGGATAGTTGTCAACCTGAAGGGAAGATTCTGTCCCCTGTTCTTGTCCGGTCTAGCACTTAAAGACTACCCCTGCCCACCAAAAAAGCCTGGATCAAGGCCCAGGAGGTATGATTACCCAAACAGCACATGATACACACTGGGAGAGGTTCACAGGCAAAGAGGAAAAGGAGGTTTTTAAAAATTCAGTGTGGGTTCATATGAAGGAGGGAAAGAAGGAAAGACAAGAGAAGGGAGGGAAGGAAAAGATTTTTAAAAATGTGAAATGTACAAGGATAAGTGAACATGCCACATATTTGTTTGAGACAATAATAAAGTACTCAAGCACAGGAGTGGGAGTGGACTTGAAGAGCAGGTCTCCGGGGAAGGTCTGAGGTTTAGACAGCCCCAAGGGAGGCCTGCCTTCACAGAGATGCAGTGAGGCCTGCTTCAATAGGTCTATTCACATAGCACCTGCTCCAGGGAAACCACGGCCTGCAGGCCTGCACATCTGGTCACCATGGGGCGAGGCCCAGGACAGAACACTCAGACTCCTGAGGCCAGCATGAGGGACCTCCAGCCACGTTCTGTGACAAGACAAAGGAGAACAAAGTGGGGGGTGCCTGGTAGGAAATGGCCTGACCCGGGGAGCTGGGACACCCCGTCCCGATGCTGCTACCACTTACAGGGAAGACAGCTCTGGATCGCCGTGGAGCCGCCCTAGACCCTCGCCAGCCTCCCTATAGGAAGTGAGGCCTGCCATGTCACCGCTGGGTCTCCCCGGGTCCTCGTGGATCCTGGGACTCTGCGGAAGGCTGGTCCAGAGGATGACACCCATTGTGGGGTGTGCACCGTCCCCAGGCAGGCTCAATACAGAGCAGCCATCCAAGAATCCATGAGTGAAAGGTCTCGGAAGGCAGACTGTGGACAACATGAAGAAGGGACTTTCCTAATAAGTCAAGCTGCTGCCTCGCAAGGCTGTGTCCTCTCTACAGGCAGAACTGCTCAACTAGGTGCAGAGATGCAGGGGCCAACTTGCCAGAGATCTTACAGATGCAATTCCTGATCGAGTAGGACTTTTGGAGGATATTATCTCTGAGATTCCTTCCAAAATTCAATGGCATTACTGCCATGTGTGTGTTTAAGAAAAATTAAGTGGACTGTCCATCAAAGGCACACTTGTGATGTACCAAGAATTTTCAGTATAATGTTTGTATATGTACCTTCAGATTTTGTTTTGCAGAATATTTTCAACATGCCATTTTACTGATATTTGCATGAACTCCTCAATTCACTCACCTGTTAATTATTCTTCTGTGGACAATTTTTAAAATTATAATTCGCTCTGCACAGTCTTTTAGGAACTCTGACATTCGCTGTTTTAAAACTGGTTTCATTTCATGTTTTGCAATTGCCTTGAGGTGATCCCATGAAGCTTTGCATCGTCTCTCCATCTGACATAAATTATCCTGAAGTTGATCAAAGTCAACCTGAAAATCAGAGAGAGAATATTACAAATGTGCTGAAATAACCAGACATCAATCTGACCCAGGAAACCGATCTGCCTCTGGGAAGAAACAAACATCAAAACCCAATTTACATCTTGAAATACAAACATATTTATGGCCTAAAAATTATCCACATGTGTATTTGTCATTATCTCTACATCAAATTATTTAGTGATCAAACTTCTCCAAATGAACTCAACACAAGTGTCACTTTTTTTTTTTGCCATATTTGGAAAGAAATTTTAAGAAAGTCTTTGGGAACTGTAAATTAAAACATGATATCAATGAACCCTAGTACAAAATGAACTGAGCAGATGTCTCATAAAATTTTTCAGAGCTCTCCTATTCTTTAGATATTTCACTTGAGGTTGGAGGAATTCACCAAACTCAGACATAGATGGTCTTAATATGTTGGGGCCAATTAAGGGGCAGCCAGCTTCTCTTCACCATGATCATTTTTACATTGTGTGACAAATTATTTATCCATTCATTCCCTCATTCAAACAACACTCAGGGAGAAGCTAGTGCATGCCAGTCCTCCCCCGACCCCGAGGTATGAGGAAGACAAAGATCAATGCAGAATGAGACCCGGTTGCTGTTCCCCAGGAGGCTCATCATAAGACAGGTGATCACTAAGCACTGAGGATGTACACTACCCACCAGGCCTCTGTGTCTGGGTGAGAGTCAGAGTGTGTGGTCCACCCCCATCTGTTAGCAGATGCAAACCATGTGTGCAAAGAACAGATGTGACAGAGCATTCACTTCGCTCTTCGGGGAAGTGGGACCAGTTTGTATTGACTGAAGTGAACTGAGATGAGGCTTTCTAAAGGAATGTTTTGATGGAACTTCTAGTCTAAAAATTATGGGAATCAGAGCATTATCCGTGAAGTAAATACACTGAAGGGTATTTAATGGAGGGAGAGGTGAGAGAGAGGAAAGAAATAGAGAAGACTAGGAGGGGGAGGAAGAACTAGACAGACCAGTGAGCTGAAGGGAGGGGACAGAGGTGGATGGAGAGTGAGAGATGGAGGGAAAGGACGAGGAACCAGCAAATGAGGGTCAGGAGGAGAAAGAGAAAGTGTGAAGGGGTGAGCCGCCATTGCTCAGATGCTGTGATTGTGGTCACGAGAGCAGGGCCTGGAGGCGAGTGCCCAAAAGGACTGGCTGGACTGACCTCAGACCTCCAGCCCCACCCTGAGAAAGACAATGGAGGAGGCCAAGTCAAGAAAGGTCGGTCCTGTGAGATGATGTGTCATGAGACAGGACGAAGATGTGCTGAGCAAAGCGGATGTCCAAGGGGTCAGGCAAGACACCACACGTCATGAATTTCTTGGATGCGATGGGTGCCAAAAACAGAAGGGAAGTTTAGGCAGAGGCTGGGGATTCAGGTAAACACTGGGGGTTGTGGGACATTGAGAAAAATCATTTGCCTGAAAACAAAGGAATTGGGGATCCAGATTAGAAAAGGTTACATTTTCCAATGATACAGTGGAGCTGAGAAAAAAATCTGAAACGTTACTGAAAGAAAAAGAAATGCAGCCTTAGAAAAGAAGGACTGACTAGTTTAAAGAGTAAGTCTAGAAAGGGATCCAGATAACCTGGGATCAACACGTAATATCTAAGAGGTCTAGGAGGTTTGAAGCCAGTTGTAACCTGTCTAATCATTTGCACCTGGCAGCGACTTTGAGACACAATATTTTAAATAACTTTAATAACTTCAGTTCAGCTCAGAATGTACTGAGTCCTTGGTCTAACAGGTGATGCTTGTCCAGCATTGCAGTGGGCACAGAGAGGGGGAACATTCACCACGTGAGAGAGAGTTTTCAAGGAAGAGAATCCACTGTGAGCCTTTAGAGGCAGGGAAAGCAACCTCACTGCCAATGGAAGGCAGGTGGGGAGCCTCTGACCAAAAGATGTTTGAAGAGGGAGTTTAATGCAGCATCTTTTGAGGACAGCTGCAAGGCTGCCTCAGCTGGCTGCCTGCTGCACTGATGGCACCACCATGATCTCAGTCTTCACACTACTTCATGGCCTCAGATCCTATTACTGGCCCCACTTCCTGGGGGAGAAACTGTTGCACAGAAAGGTTAAGGAACTTGTGAGAGGCCACACAGCTGGGAGGTGGTGGAGCTGGGATTTGAACCCAAGTATCTCTGACTCCAGAGTCTAAGTTCGTAACCATCAGGTCTTAAGCCTAGGTTTGCCCCTAAAATATTCCACCCTGGGGAGAGAGCTGGCCTGGCCTTCTGTTGCAAGCAGGAAGTCATCACCAGGAAGCCCTCTCCTAACAACAGCCCCACATGGGCCACTTTCCATGTGTAAGAGGACACAGAGCTGTGCTGTGAGGCAGCTGGATCTTATCAACTGAGTCCGGGCTGGAGCAGGGCAACTCAGGGACGAGAGCCGGGGCTGGAGAAGGGACAGGATGGGGAAAACACATAGGGTGTCAAATTCTTTGACACCTACACCTTCAAAATGTAAAGCCAGCAATCCTTCCCTTTGAATGTGAGCCAGCTTTAGTGACTTGGTTCTAATGAAGAGAATGTAAAAGCTAGGTCATAGAAGGGGACAAGCATTTGCATGGAGCTCTGCTGTGCTCTATCCCAGATCACATACTTTGGGAAAGACCATCTGCTATGTCATGAGGACACTCAAGGAGCCCTGGGGAGGCCCACGAGGAGGGGAACTGAGTCCTCTCTCTAAGAATCAGCAGGGGAGTGAACCACCATGGGGAAAACTTCTCTGGCCCCAGTTGAGCTTTCCGATGATGGCAGCCTCAGTTGAAATGTTGACTGAAACTCCAGAAGAGAATCAGAGACAGAACCATTCATGACATGTTTCTTACTGTCCATTATGGGTTGAAATGTGTCACGCCAAGATTCATATGTTGAAGTCCCTAGCCCCAGTATATCAGAATGTGACTTGATTAGGAAATAGGGTCATTACAGATGTAATTAACTGAATTAGGATGAGGTCTCACTGGAGTAGAGTAGACCCCTAGTCCAATATGAATGACTGGTATCCTTACAAGAAGTGGAGATCTGGATGCAGACACACAAGGAGAACATCATGTGAAGGTGAAGGAAGAAGCTAGGGTGATTTCTAGCAAACCACCAGAAGTCAGGAGAGAGATACAGCACAGATTTCTCTTTCAAGAGGAACTGACCATGCCAACAACTTTATCTCAGATTTCTGGCCTCCAGAACGGTGGAACAAATTATTTCTGTTTTTCTAAGTCACCTTATTTGTGGTGCTTTGTCACAACAACCCTAAGAAACTAATACATTATCCTAAGCCATTACCTTTTGGGCTTATTTGTTACACAGCTGTAGATAACTAATAAACGGGAGAGCCTGCACTGTCACCTGCCTTCACTTCTGGAGCCGTGGGGTCAGGTGAGTGACCACTTGCCACTATTTCTCTTTGAAAGCTAACCTGACTTGTCAGCACTGCACAAGCGTGTGAGGCACCCCCCACCCCCAAACTCTCTAGGAGCAGCCAGAGCTGTGCCCACCTCCACTCATTTCCCCCCAACCCCTGGTGGGACAAAGTTTTCCTCCAGACACCAGGGTTACCTGTTCCTTGGGGGGCTGCAATGATGACCCCCAAAGTAACACATCAGGGGATGGAATGAATGTGGCTGGGGATCCCTTATGTAGGTTGTGTACCTGTCTACACAGAAGGTACCCCTCAATGTCTCCCAACTTTGACAGTAAAAGCTAAGAAGTTGTGGTAGGGGCCCTCTTGGCCTCTTGTTTGAAGTCACATGGACTTGGGTCAATAGTCATGCTTCATAATTGCCAAGATTAACAGGAAGAAGCTACCCACAGTTCTGGCTTGTGTAGTCAGTTTTTAAACAAGAAAAGGCCTGAAACAGGGGGCCAGCCTGGTTCAGAGGCCCTAAGCCAGGGCAACTCTCGGCACACGCAGGCTCCACCCGGTAGAAGGCCCTGGAAAGAACAAAGGACTTGATGTAAAAAGGGAACTGACTTATTCTGGAAATGGGGATCCAGAGGCCAGGAAGACTTCATCTCAAGAATTACTCCTAACAAACTGTCTTCTGAGAAGGTGTTTATGGGGGGATGTCAGAGCAGCAACTAGAAGACCCCTGTGGGGACATTCAGAGGGGCTTTTTGCCTTGGTTAAAATACTGAAGTAATATTTCTAAAGACTTAAGAACAGGGCTTGGCACAGAGTAAATATGCTAAGAGTGCCTATGAAATAGAAAAGTCTGTCTACTCTCAGAGTTGTACGACTGCTGGTCATTCCTGTTTCTGCTTCAAGGTAGGACCACCCATCACGCTGGCTCAGGGCCCCCTGCTCAGTGGATCTGGCAGCTGCTAGCTAGAGGAAGGTGAAGGAGGATCCCAGGCCACAGGTCCCCAAGAGCTAGCTCTGTTGGGGAAGACAGAAAGAGGAGAGCTCCCTGAAGGGGAACTTAGCCAAGCCTTTCCCCCTTCCTGCCCACCACAGTCTCTTCTGCGATCATGCATGCATGCTCAGTCGCTTCAGTCATGTCTGACTCTTTGTGACCCTATGGACTATAGCCCGCCAGGCTCCTCTGTCTGTGGGACTCTCCAAGCAAGAATACTGGAGTGGGTTGCCATTTCCTTCTCCAGGAGACCCTCTCAACGCAGGGATTGAACTCACGTACGTCTCTAGTGTCTCCTGTATTGCAGGCAGATTCTTTACCCACTGAGCCACCTGGGAAGCCCTCCTACAACCATACTAGACTCCAGTGAGTCCCAGAGCTAAATGCAGTTCGGCTGGGTTGTATTTCTTGGAGTCTTCCCACACAGGCTGGGCTCCTGTATCCTACTGAAGGCCCTCCCCATGAGTTCCCTGTTGCTTCCAAGACCCTCACGTCTCCTGGTTCTGCTGTGTTTGGGATCCCTCTGTGGTTATTTGGCTGCAATGATGCTCCTGCAGCAGGGGCAGCTGGCTGTCCAGCTCTCACAACTAAACCAAAGTTCATGAAGATTTTAACTCTGCGCTAAGCTTAAGAGCCTGAAGCTAAGGGGCCAATGCTATACACTGTTTACAGCCCCATAAAACTGTTCCCTCAGTGTAAGATCACAGGCATGGCCAATCTGTGAGGGGGCAGAGGGCCAGGCATGCCCTTACTTTCCTGGCTCCACACCTCACTGAAGGGCCCTATGGAAGTTTTAGGGGGAGTCAAATTGCATCTTTTGGACATTTTTGCACCTAAAACCAGCCGGGTGGTTTTTCTACTCTGGAGCAGCCAGCCTGGTGAGTACGGCAGCTGACCAGGGGATGTGGGGTTAGGACTGACAGAACTGCAGGCTTGCCTCACGTACCTCAGCAGGAAAGAATCTGACAGAGAACCAGAGATGGGAAAATGATCTCGAAAGTCCATTAGAAATGGCAGGAGATGCGTTTTATTCACAGACTCTAGAGCAGGGGGTGCAAGCAGCACGTGGGTGCTTTGGTTAACAGGGCCTGCGCTCTGCAGAGATGGCGGGTACAGACACCCACCCTCTGGGGGAGAGGGGCCCCGCCCGCTCCTCCGTGCCCCACACATACCTTGGCTGACCTGGTGACGGCCCCGATCTCCGAGTACAGATCCGAGCTGTCCGGGAAGTTCTCCACCACCGTGGTGCACACGTGGTGGAGAAGTGACTGCTTGTGCACCGTGTCTTTGACTTCTGGAACCTTCTCGAGGTAGCTTAACTCAAACGCTTTGGCCTATTTGGGGAATATAACATAAAAGAACGGAAGAATAAGTTTTCTTTCTTTTTTTAGTTGGAGGATAATTGCTTTACAATGTTGCTTTGGTTTCTGCCATACAACAATGTGAATCAGCTGTATGTAGACATATGTCCCTCCCTCTAAACCACCCTCCCACCCCCACACCGCATCCCACCCCTCTAGGTCATCACAGAGCACCATCATGAGCTCCCTGTGTTATACAGCAACTTCCCACTAGTTATCTATTTTACATATGGCAATGTATATGTTTAAAAGCTAATCTCTCTATTTGTCCCACCCCCTTCTTCCCCTGCTGTTCTCTATGTTTGCCCTCATCAAAAAAAAAAAAAAAAAAAAAAAATCTACAAACAATAAGTGCTGGAGAGGATGTGGACTACAAGTGCTATGCAAGCTCTTAGAAAGGTACAAATGGTTAGAATTAACACCCTCTTGGAGGAGCCCAATATTTAGTTCCTTTGTGACTGAAGCATCTCAGGCCACATGCTCCAGTGTCCTTAGCGGACCACACAAGCATCAGCCACCCTGATAGTGAAATGAGACTCCAGCCCTTCCTGATCATGGCCATCAGCCATGGGCTAGGGCTCTGCTCCTAAATCAGGGTGCTGGGCTTGGGGTTTCTGCCATGTAGCCAGCCACGATTTCCCTAATCCCTTCCCTGCTGGGGATTTTCTACTTCCTGGCTAAAGATAGGCCAGTTTTTTGTTTGTTTATAATGTGTATGAGTACAAATATTTAAGTGATAAGCTCAAGGAGAAAAAGAAAAAGAAAAAAACTGTAGAAGAAGACATTTCCAAAGTCAATTGTGAGAGGAGCCAAGCTTCCTAAGGAATAATGTGTGCTTATCTTTTCACATTTTCTTATTTATAGCAAGATACAGGCTTGAATAAATAGGCCCTGATATTTTAAGGACAAAACCTCTAAATTTTCACCAAAAAACAACAACAGTGAAAATTGTTCAACTGTGCCTTGGAAGATCAGTGATCCACCAGCAAGGGAAGGGCGGGGATTCTGTGACCAGGGAGGTAGGAGGAAAAGGATGGGGAGACTTACATTAGTTCCATTTAGAAAGTTCCCAATGGCTAAGAGAGTAGACAGGATAAAACCCAATGTTTTATTGTTCTCCAACTGGTCTATTCCTTCCTTCAGGTCCAAAAGTGGTTCTGCCACTTCCTTTCAATTAAAAAAAAAAATAGACGATGATAGAGTGCACACTTTGGCTCTACTTTGTTCTTTCACATTTTTGTACAAGGTCATAACCAGAGGAGTCCTCCCAGCATAAGGCAATCCCATGTGACTGGCACAAGCTTTCAGGTATGGAAAAGAGCAGAAAGGTGACAGGAGGAAGTCTGGCCCCAGAGTCTCTTCAGTGGAGACTAGGTGGGTCCCTGTGGCTCACAGGAGCTTGGCTAGGTGTCTTCCCCTTTTTCTGCCCGTCTCCCAAGCTCTCTCCTGACTATGGCTGATGCCTATAGAACTCAGCCTTCACATGTTCCCTCAGCATCTGAACCACAGTCTTCCTCTTTGTCTTTCTCCTCCCAGGCAGATGACACTGGAAACTGGCGTCACTGTCCCAAGACCCAAGTCTCCTAACGTCCTCTCTAGGCACCCTGTGGTTGACCACCTCTTGGCCTGGGTTACTTTCTAGCAGACCACCATCCTCATGACTCCCACCGCCTTCCTAACTCCCCGTTTCTCAGACATGTAGCCTGTCCTATAACCTCGTGGCCTCAGTCTCTCCTTCCCTCTGTCCTATTGTTTCACAACAGCCCCCCACCTAAGTGTCTTCACTGAGGCTCTCCCCGAGCATGGACCCCAAAGCCAGCAGCGTGGGCTTCATTCATTCCAGCCTTACTTCTGCTCAGCAGGCCCTACCAGTCCCCAGCCAAGGCTGACTCAATGACCTGTTTTCTCCGTGAAGTTACCTCACTTTGCTACAGAAAATCACCTGAACATGCAACCAAGTTACCTTAGCCACCCTACATTTCTTCATCCCTGTCCAAATCTGGAATAAAGTCAAATACAGCAGTTTCTCCAAATACCCTAACCCCACTGCTACCTGTGTGGCCCTCAGTAAGGAATGTGCTCCATCCTTTACAGAAAGAGGAAGATCATACAGCCTCTCCACCTTCCCCGGGGCAATTCTCACTCAAGCTCACCTCCAGCTCACCATCCATCCCTTCCTTGTTCTCTCCATTGCTTTCTTCTGCTCAATCTGCAAAAATACCTCATGCCAGACCAGAGAGGACACCTGCTTCTTCTACTTTCTACTTGAGATGAGTCTTCCCTGCCTTCACTATCAAAGTCCCTTTCCTTCTACTCTCCTTTCAACCTCTTGCAATCTGTCCATCTCAGGTTTTCTACTGAGAGCCTCTCTCAAAGGAAACCAATGACCTGCTAATTACCACAGTCAATGGCAGTGAGGTGGCCATCATCAGATAGAAGGATTACAAGTCACTTTCCATATTGTGCCTTTCTGTATTGTCTACATCGTCTACATTGAGCAGATAGAGTCAGGAAAATATTTAATAGTTGTTTTTTTTAAGCAGTCAAGTATCTGAGGCTGGTGTCAGGCAGACACTTTAGAATAACCCCTCACTGGCAGGCTGCTCAACACTCAGTGTAGACATGACCCCATCACTATCAACTCATCCTTCAAACCCTGCCTCAGGAATAATACTTCACTACGTTCACCACTAAAAAAATGGACTTTCTCAACCCTGGAGACATAAGGCTGGCTGCCTCTCTTCCTAAGTGCTCACCTTTTCTGTAGTTTCATAATCCATTTTGAATGCCCAGAGGTGGAGCCGTGCCGAGAGCTCGCTGATGGAGGAGAGTGTCAGGAGGAACTGCTCCGCGCTGCCCAGGGGCACCTCGGGATTGGCCAGCTGTGCTTCCTGAATCTTCTGCTTCTCCTCGTCCGTGGGAATCATGGTTAGAATTTTCTGGAAAAGATATCATATACTCTTAGTGATGGACCCTGTGATGTTTCCAAATTCATATGGTAATTTTCCAATCAGGTAGGAGAGATACTCTGTTGTCAGGGCTCTCATCATAAACAGGTGTTAACATACAAATAAACTTTAGAGAAGAAAAGCCCTACATAGCATCTAAATTCACATTCAATAGTTTTAACATTCTGTCTCTCTCTCTTTAAATCTCCAGTTTCATAAGCAAGTTTCCCAAATTTCCTGAGTCTTGTACATGAAGAACATTCCAGGCAAGAAAGGGATGGGAGATGAGAGAAAGGTGAAACAATAAAAGATTAGAGAACAGCTCCCTGTTCCTTAAGAAATAAAGTGAAACATGTTAAGAACATATGCTCCTTCTCATGGATTAATTTCAGATCTTACAAAAATAAATCATTTTCAAAGAACTCAGATTAAGTTTTGTACCACAGGTCATACTATAATTTTAATTGTTTTAAATATTTCAAATGTATTTCAAGTTTTATACAGAAATTACAACATTTTAACATCAAACTCAAGTCTGATTAAGGAAAAAATGATGATGGTCCTTACAAAGAGCAACACTTACCTACTAAATGGAAAGAGTATCACTTTCTGCTTCTATTTGTTTCTGGTAAAAGTCAATTTTGTAAGACAGAGGAAGCAAACAGGTGTCAGAAGGATTATGATTCTTATAAGTTCAAATTCCTTAGTGATTACATTTTTAATGAAGGTCAAAATTCCCATCATGTGACACTGCACATACAACATTATTAAAGGGAAGGTGTCACTATTTTTCTCTCATTTAACAAATGAGAATATCAAAGCAAACAAATGTACACTGCACCATACTTTTCAGTAACCTACATTAATTCATTAATTCTAAGCAGCTTTAGTTACTGCTCAACAATGGCAAACCTCTGGATAAGGTGTGGGAAGGAGTTCCAGTTCTGGAGATGATGGGTAAGCACTGTCGCACTGAATGCAACTTCACACCCTGGACAGTAGGCAGGGAGCAGCTATTTGAAGACTTAAAAAAAATCACACTAGCAGGTGGACAGAGGGAAAAAAGACCAGAACTGGAGGTTCAACTGAACTGGTAATGAGTTGACCATTTTCCCTCTGGTATTCCCCAACCTGGGAGCAGGTAGCCCAAAGTCTGGAAGAGGGTATCAGGGGCAGACAGAGAGCTCCAGGGAAGCCTTCGAGTTCTTTCTCCTGGTGTGGGAAAGGGTCTCCGAGTGGTGGCAGCAGGGTTGGCAGGTCCAAAAACTCACATGAAGGGAAACTTCCTCTCCAATCAGTGGAGCTGTGGCCCCAACCCCTTTTGCTTTTCTTCCCTACCCTTGCTTGGCTTAGCCCCAGACATGGGCACAGTCACAGCAAGTGCATGGCAGAGTGAGGTAACTAAAGTCCCAGCTTTACTAAAAAGGAAGGCCCCAGAAAACCGGAAAGCAATGGGGAGGTCGTGAAAAATGAAGAGCCTGCCAAGCAAGGGCACAAAGCTGTTTCAGAACTTCTGAGCTTCTCCCTGAACTGCTCATGTGTGAATCTGACCTTCAACAGCATGTCAGAGGCTTTGAGACCTGAACTGGACTTTGAAAACTGAGCTGACACTGGGACCATAGTCTGCAGAAGGTAGGTCAGAACCTGTGGCTTAAACTCAAATAGGTGATGGAACAATTCTCAAATTCTTTTTATGAGATTAGAATGAGCCCAATAAAAAAAAACTCAACAAATACAAGAAAACTCCAGACCAATATCCTGATGAACCAGATGTAAAAATTCCTTAACAAAATATTTTAGAGTATATAACTAAATGCCAATATTTTAGGATATATAAATCTATTGCCATATTTTATATAGCAATATATTTTAAAATAACCTCAAGGTTGGCTCAATATGAAAAAAAAATCAATCAATGCAATTAATACACCAGATTAACAGTGTGAACAAAAAAATTCACACAGTAATTTCAATTGATGCAAAGAAATTTTGATAAAACTCAATTTCCATTCACAACCAAAAACTCAGCAACCCATAATAGAAGAAATTTTTCCCACTTGACAGGTGACATTAATGAAAAAAAAAAAAAACCCACAGCTCATTTCATACTTAATGGTGACAAAGAGAATGTTTTCACTCTAAAATGTGGAACAAGACAAGGTGTCCACTCTCACCATTCTTACTTAACATTGTGTAGAAATCCTATTGATATACATAAAATTTTAAAAATACAGATTGGAAAGGAAAAGATAAAACTGTCCCCATAACAGACGGCATAATTTTCCACATAGAAAATTCTGAGGAATCTACAAAACAACTTAGTGAGTTAAGTAATGTTGCATGATACAAGGTCAATATACAAAAAATCCATTTTATTTCTGTACATTACTATGGAGCAATTACAAACTAAATTTTTTTTAAGACACTGTTTACAATGAAATACTTAGGGATGAATCTAACAAAGTATGTGTAGGATCTGCCTGTGGAAAGTAGAAATGCTGATGAAAGCAATCAAAGATGAACTAAATAAACAGGGGATAAACTGTGTTCACAGACTGAGAGACTCAACATAGTCAAGATGTTAGTCTTCCCAAAACTGATACACAAATTTAACCCAATTCCAATCAAAATAGTATGATTTTTTTGTGGATATAGATAAGCTGCTCTTAAAAATTATACAGTAAGGCTGCTGCTGCTACTGCTGCTAAGTCGCTTCAGTCGTGTCCGACTCTGTGCGACCCCATAGACGGCAGCCCACCAGGCTCCGCCATCCCTAGGATTCTCCAGGCAAGAATACTGGAGTGGGTTGCCATTTCCTTCTCCAGTGCATGAAAGGGAAAAGTTAAAGTGAAGTTGCTCAGTCGTGTCCAACTCTTAGCAACACCATGGACTATAGCCTACCAGGCTCCTCTGTCCATGGGATTTTCAAGGCAAAAGAGTACTGGAGTGGGGTGCCATTGCCTTCTCCGATACAGCAAGGCAGAGGACCAAAATAGTCAATCCAAAATAATTCTGAAAAAGGATACCCTTGAAGGAGTCACAAAGACCTACCATAAAGCTGCAGTATTAACACAGTGTGGCATGGGCTGCAGCACAGGATAGATACATAGATCAGTGGGACAAAACAGGGCCTCCAAAAATAGACTACATAGATACGGCCCAGTGATTCTGACAAAGGTGTGAAGGCTGTCAATAGACAAATGGCAGTGTTTTCAACAAATGGTGCTGGTCCAACGGGAATCCATATGCAAAAAGTGAACCTCAACTGAAACCTACCTTCTAGATGAAGTGTTAGTTGCTCAGTCGTGTCTGACTCTTTGCAACCCCATGGACTAGGCCACTAGGCTCCTCTGTCTATGGAACTCCCTAGGCAAGAATACTAGAGGGTAGCCATTTCCTCCTCCAGGGGATCTTCTTGACCCAGGGATCAAACTCAGGTCTCCTGTATTGCAGGCAGATTCTTTACCATCTGAGCCACCAGGGAAGCCCTTCTAGATAAGCTAACTTCTAGAAAACTAGATAACTTCTAGTTAACTAGATAAATTAATTTCTAGATAATACTACCTTCTAGATAAGTTAACTCAAAAGGGATCACAGATATCAAAATAAAGGCAACACTACAAAACTTTTTGAAGGAAACACAGGAGAAAATCTTTGTGATTCAGGTTACACAGTGAACTCCAAGACATGATACCAAAAAAGAATAGGTTGATAAGTTAACCTTCATTCAAATTAAACACTTTTTCTCTGTGAAAGACACTGTTAAGAGAATGAAAAGATAAGTTACACTTCCTTAAAAGATTAAACACGGAGTTATCATATGACCCAGCAATTCTATTTGCATTTACCCTGGAAAAATCAAAACTCATGTTTATACTAACACTTGTACTTGAGTATTTGTAGTAGCTTTATTCGTAACTGCTAAGAACTGGATGAAGCTAAATACTCTTCAATGGGCAAATAGATGAAGAGTCAGTGGTACATCCCTACAATGCAATGATACTCAGCAACAAAAAGGAACCAACTGTAGATACAAACTGCAACTTGGATGAATCACAAAGGCATCGATCATGCTGAGTGGAAGAAGCCATTCTCAAAAAGCTACTCACTATATGACTCCATATATACAACATTCTTGAAAAGACAAAACCACAGTGATGAGTATAGATTCTTGGTTACCAGGGGCTAGGTGGGTTAAGGGTGTGACTAGAAAGAGACAGCTCAAGAGCTTTTGCAGCAGATGGGACTATTTTGAATCTTGACTACAGTGGTCACTGCAGGAATTTGTATGTTTTAAACTGGGCTTCCCTGGTGGCTCAGAGGGTAAAGAATATGCCTGAAATGCAGAAGACCTGGGTTCAATCCCTGGGTCAGGAAGATTTCCCTGGAGAAGAGAATTTTGACCCACTCCAGTATTCTTGCCTGGAATATCTCAGGGACAGAGGAGCTGGGTGGACAGAAGTCACTGAGGGTGCAAAGAGTCATACACGACTGAGACTAAGCACTAAGACTCAATAGATCTGGACTCCCCTAAAGTCAATTTTCAGTTCAGTTCAGTTCAGTTGCTCAGTTGTGTCCAACTCTTTGCGACACCCCATGGACTGCAGCACGCCAGGCCTCCTTGTCCATCACCAACTCCTGGAGTTTACTCAATCTCATGTCCATCAAGTCGGTGATGCCATCCAACCATCTCATCCTCTGTTGTCCCCTTCTCCTCCTGCCTTCAATCTTTCCCAGCATCAGAGTCTTTTCAAATGAGTCAGTTCTTTGCATCAGGTGGCCCAAGTATTGGAGTTTCAGCTTTAGCATCAGTCCTTCCAATGAATATTCAGGGCTGATTTCCTTTAGGATGGACTGGTTGGATCTCCTTACAGTCCAAGGGACTCTCAAGAGTTTCCTCCAGCACCACAGTTCAAAAGCATCAATTATTCAGCGCTCAGGTTTCTTTATAGTACAACTCTCACATCCATACATGACTACTGGAAAAACCATAGATCTGACTAGACAGACCTTTGTTGACAAAGTAATGTGTCTGCTTTTTAATATGCTGTCTAGGTTGGTCATAACTTTTCTTCCAAGGAGCAAGCGTCTTTTAATTTCATGGCTGCAGTCACCATCTGCAGTGATTTTGGAGCCCCTCAAAATAAAGTCTCTTACTATTTCCATTGTTTCCCCATCTATTTGCCATGAAGTGATGGGACCACATGCCATGATCTTAGTTTTCTGAACGTTGAGCTTTAAGCCAACTTTTTCACTCTCCTCTTTCACTTTCATCAAGAGGCTCTTCAGTTCTTCTTCCCTTTCTGCCATAAGGGTGGTGTCATCTGCACATTTGAGGTTATTGATATTTCTCCTGGCAATCTTGATTCCAGCTCATGCTTCCTCCAGCCCAGCATTTCTCATGATGTACTCTGCATATAAGTTAAATAAGCAGGGTGACAATATACAGCCTTGACGTGCTCCTTTGCCAATTTGGAACCAGTCTGTTGTTCCATGTCCAGTTCTAACTGGCTTCCTAACCTGCATACAGATTTGTCAGGAGGCAGGTCAGGTGGTCTGGTATTCCCATCTTTTTCAGAATTTTCCAGTTTGTTGTGATTCACACAAAGTCAATTTTACTCCATATTAATTCAAAAAATTAAAAATAGCAACATAAAAGACTGGAGACTTGACATCATAATCACCAAACGTGTGGATATTTACACAATCATGCCTTAGTATGTATCTAGGTGGAATACTAGTTGTCCTGGGCTTATGAGTGTTATCAGAGAGGGCGGCCTCAGGAAGTTATCAGAAGCCAGTGACAACAAACTGTATTGAAGATGTGTTTGGGGTGGGGTCAGAGTGAGGTCACAGGTGGTGAGCTCTAGATATTTCTTTTTCCAACATCCTCTCTATCATGCCCCAAACACAGATTAAGTGGGTGGGATGGAGCATTGGGGAGATGCTCAGCCCATTGCCGACCCACAGGCTGATGCTATTGATCCCACCTGCCCACACAGATGACACTTCAAAAAGACCAAAACAATCCAAGCAGATGCCACTTATTTCAAAACACCCAGCATTTAAACTAGTTTTCAAAAGGGAAACTCAATGAAGAATTTGCATTTTAATTTTCTTAACGTTCAAATTGTTTTAAGCATGTACAAGAATTCCAAAACACAAAGTTGTCAACACTTTCCCCCTTCTTCAGAAGGCATTTTCTTGTGATGATTTTTGTTGCCTTTTTCCTTTGGGAAAGTAATCAAACACTCTTACTTTTGTTTTTCACTTCTCTGACTAATTTAAACCATTTGTTCACTGTTGAAGATTTATGAGGTTGCCATCTGCCAGTTACTTTTACTTTTTTTTTTTTTTTTACACATCACTGACAATAAAAATAGTCATAAGACAGGGGGACAGCAGGTCAAAGCTACCTTGTACAAGGTGACAGCCCTCATTTTTCCATAAGCAGATGATAACGGAATGAACATACCTTTAATCTGCTCTTTACCATGTCAGTAGATTTACTGATGACCCTGTGATGACCATCTGGTTAACCAAGGAGAAAAACATCAAACAAGACCATGACATAACAATCTCAGTGTTTTTTTTGCTTTCTCCCAGACAGTGTTTCTCTAGCACTGCTTTAAGTATGCTTGCTTTTGTATCAGAAAATCATATTTCGGAGGAAAATGCCTAAGTCTTATTTTTTATGGACCCAAATATTCTGGGGTTTGGCCATCTCATTCACCTGCAGATGAGACCATAATAAGCAATCATCATGCCCTGTGGATTCTGAACAGAACCCTGGCTATGAGTCTGGATAAGAATATAACAGCAAAAAGTTGGAGCTGTTATGGCCGAAGCTGGATGGTTTTCAACTTGCCATCCCATGAGATAATGGCTTTCCATCATGCACGGAGTCTCATAGGGAATTAAAAAAAAAAAAAAAAAAAAACTTCTCAAGGTTAAAGGTTAACTTCTCAAGGTTCTCTTTCAATGGTATCTTCTTCATTCCTGTGACCACTTGGTGAGGGAGGTAAGGCAGAATAAGATGAAGATGTGGTGCCTGAAGTCAAGCTGGATCAACTAAGGCAGAGCTGGAGAACCACCTGGGGGCTCCTCCTACTTTCCAGCACCACCTCCATGTTCACGGACTTCCACAAACTACCAGTGTGGCTAAGGTGCCCAGTCATCAGGACGTTCTGGTTCCTGGGCCTGCAGACCCCACTGACTGGCTCCTGCACTCAGGTTCAACAGTGTGTTCCAGGCTCTCACTCAGGGACCCACAGACAGGGTTCCCCAAAACTGCTTAAAGAGATGCTGCAGTTTCGTACAGGCAGCCAAAGGGGAATTCTGTTTCTAGGATGCTGACTGGACTGGCAGCCAAGCAGTGTCAAGTTAAATGTCGTTTGGGACCATGCAATTGTGTTAACCCTCTGAGTGGACACTGATGCTACAAAAATGAGAAAAGCAAAGATAAAAAGAAAACTCTCCTTCAGTTTAGTTGCTCAGTCTTGTCTGACTCTTTGTGACCCCATGGTCTTTAGCACACCAGGCGTCCCTGTCCATCACCAACTCCCGGAACTTACTCAAACTCATGTCCATCGGGTCAGTGATGCCATCTAACCACCTCATCCTCTGTCATCCCCTTCTCCTCTTGCCTTCAATCTTTCCTAGTATCAGAGTCTTTTGCAATGAGTCAGTTCTTCCCATCAGGTGGCCAAAGTATTGGAGTTTCAGCTTCAGCATCAGTCCTTCTAATAAATATTCAGGACTGATCTCCTTTAGGATGGACTGGTTGGATCTTGCAGTCCAAGGGACTCTCAAGAGTCTTCTCCAACACCACCATTCAAAAGCATCAATTCTTCAGCACTCATCTTTCTTTATGGTCCAACTCTCACATCCATACATGACTACTGGAAAAACCACAGCTTTGACTAGATGAATCTTTGTCGGCAAAGTATGATACCTCAGGGACATTGTACATGGGAAAATATCATTAATGCAGCTTAGGGATGGGCCCCAATCATATTCTAAAATTTAATACTCTTATGAAGAACGACTTTCTTAATGAAGTTAGTTAATTACTCCTGTGGGTTTTCATGACGAGTCAGATACACAACATGGAGTTGCCAAGGAGGATGTCAGTGAATACATCCTAATCATGTCCGGGTACACAGAGGTTTCACGCAGCCCCATTAGGCCATGGTGCCATGCTACAGAGCAGATGGTTTAGCAAAAGGCCACTTGGGTATAAGCTGGAAATCACATTAGTAAAGATCTGTAAGGACATGACTTCCATCTCTTCTCAGCCCTGATTTAACTTCTGAACAACAAGGCTGGACAATAAGCTCTGGGAGACCAGCTCTGTGCAGAATGGCCACCATCTCTGCCCCCGCGGGCCCCTAGATCAGTGGTCACAGGCAGCAGGTAACGACTGGGAGGGCCTGGGTTACAGGTTCCCCATGAGGACTGGTTTCTGCTGGACTCTTCTCAGCTACAACCAACAAGCATTGCTCTATTTGTCATCATTACTTTCCTATCATCATTCCTTCCTGGCGCAAAAAGGTTTGACGGACTTTCAAGTTCTCATGGCAAGAAGGGGAAATATTTTTAAAAGGGGAAGTTGTCATTTTTTCCTCCAATCAAGCTGCCTCTGGCTGCATTTGAAGCCTCTCTATGTATGAATCTGAAGCTTCTGCAATCTTTCAAAGATCCTGTGAAGTAAACAGGATGGCCAAATCATGCACGAACACCTACCACGTCATCTGTCTTGTGTGAGAGACACTTTGCACTTGGTTTGAGCCGACTGGCAGCCCCCACCTGCCTGACGGACATGAACGCCCTTCTCCCTTGTTGCTCTGGGGGCCCCAGGGAGAAGCTGCCGCATAGTGAGGCCAGGCCTGCCCCCTCCTTTCTCACTGTCTGGCAGTTGCCTCCGTGTCCCCGTCTGTATTTGCCTGCTGTCTCCTTTGGACCCCCTCCCCCATCTGCCACGTGCCCTCACTCCCTGCCTACGCTGACCTGCTGTGCTGCCTGGCCTGACTCCAGGGCTGGGGCTCCACTTTCTCTCCAGCCAGCGGCAAGTGCATGTCCCTCGTCATACCTGCTCCTGGCACAGGCCTTGTGGGTGCTTCTTGAGGCCGAACTGCTTAGGCCTTGTGCTGGTTTCCTAGGTTTGCTATAACCAAGCATCGCAAACCTGGGGGCTTCAAACCATGGGAATGTGTTCCCTCACAGCCTGAGAGACTAGAAGTCTAACATCAAGGGAGGAGCTTTCCTTTCCTCTTGCATGCTTCTAGAAGTTGCAGGCACTTCTCGGTGTCCCTTGCCTTGTCAACACATCCCTCCAGTTTCTGCCCCCATCACCCCACGGTGTTCCGCTCTGGGTGTCCTCTGTGTGCACATGGCCTTGCCCTCTGTGTGTCTGTGTCCAAACTTCTCTCTTCTCAGAAGGCTATCAGCCAGCGGAGCAGGGCCCACCCTAATCCAGGATGACCTTATCTTAGCTTGATCATGCCAGCAAAGACCCAACTTCCAAATAAGGTCACATGCCAAGGTTCTGGGTATCATGGATCTTGAAGTCTGTACTCAATCCAGTACAAACCTCTAGGAACACAGCTTCTGCTGTGGAGGCCTGTGCTTTCCAAAGCACAAGGCACGCCTGCCCACCTGGGTTCAGGCACCACTTTGCTCCACGGCCCACATCACCCCCTCTCACACTCATGCCTGAAGGTGCATCCGGCACAGTCCCCCGAGCCCTTCCTCACTTCCGACTCTCCTGCCGAAGCCCCTCTCCCTCACTGCAGCCAGTCTTCACTGGCTTCCCTCACTCTCGAGTCTTTCAAATAAGACTGGGTATGCAGGAACCTCCAGTACGGAGATGCTTTCAAGGAATCCAGGGCTCCTTGCCAACAGGAGGAGGCGTTGGGTGCCACCAATGTCATCAGGCAGTGTTCTCAGAGTCCCCACTCTACCCAGTGGGTCCCCAGGCCGGTCACGCCCCCAGTGGAATCTGTGGGCCATGCCATTGGCTCCAATCACTCACTATTATCAGAAGAGGAGACTGAACTTCCCACAAACGGGCACCAGCCCACAGCGGACGGTGCTAGACCCTGGCAGAGCAGGGGCTGCGGCTCCAGCTGGGATGCCCACCAGTCACGCAGTCACAGCCAGGACACCCAACCTCTCTTCACTTGTGCCACTCAGACCAACAGACGCTGTGGACTCAGTTGGCTTGGGTTCCCCAGCTGGTCAAATGAAACCCATCTCCACACACCATAACAGGTGCCAAGAGAGAAACAAAGCCATTTATAGGGAGGTGAGCATGCACAGACAACCCTACTTTTAAGACTGTTCATGAAACATATTTGGTTTGAAATGATGTGAAGGAAGGCATTCCAGTGCCCTGTGGAGGTGGTCAAGTTCTTCTTTCACGTCGAGGCAGGCAGAGTGTGGTCAGAAGGAAGTTAGTGAATGAACCTGAACTTCCTAATAAGCAAGTGGGGTTTCTTTCCCCTCCAGAAGTTAAAAAAAAGGATGTGAGAATTATAACACTATTCAGAGTCTGGCTGAGACAAAAAAAAGTGGCAAGGTACCCTGTGGAGAAAGAAAGTCACATCGGACAGTAATGCAACAGAACATAAATAACGCTCTGTCGAGCTCCTCTTACCTCAATCCCTTCTTTGTTTAAGGCATATTCATCAAAATTCAAAATGGCTATCTTAATCGTTCTTGGAGGGGGCAGGACAGTCAGGCCAATATTAATAGCATTGCTCCTCTTGGAGTCCAGGACAATGATCTCCTGCTTTTTTCCATCTGCAGCCGTTTTCTTGTGATAAAATAAGGAGAATCCAAGATTAATGCCTCATCTTTGGTCCTCTATTAAAAGCAAACTCACAACTTATTTAGAGATGAAAACAAATGGCCCCGCTTCAGCTCAGGGAGGGACTGGCTACCGCTCAGCACGGCGGAGATCAGGGATTAGCCCCGAGAAGCCGCCAAGAGGGGGGAGGCCATGGAATTTCTCGAGTCAGACACATTACAAAATAAAATTGATTTTCCTTCAATTGGGAAAAATGTGATATTTTTCAAGGAAGAAAAAAAAAGAAACACCCTGTTTTTTTCCACAGAAGCAGTGGAAACAGGATTCAGACCTTTCAGAGTTCCCTTCCTGCGGGCTGTGAGGTGTCGGAATGTGCCTTGGTTGGCCCTGGAGCATGTGGTGCATGCCCAGAGATGGAGAAAGCTGGTCCATGCGCCAAGGAGACAGGAGCCAGGGGGGAACCCAGCATCACTGGCGGGTCAGCCCTCTGCATCTCCGGGGCTCCTCTCGGCATTCCGTCCTGACACCTGAGCAGTCTCCTGCCACATTCATACATCTAGATGCAGCCCACTGGGCGGGCGAAGAGGAGTAAGGGATGAACTGGCAAAGAGGCCAAGGAGGGGGACCATGCCCCCTGCTGTCCTGGGCATCCTCGGGGCAGCCCCTGTCGCTAGCCTGGGGCTGGCACACGGCCAGAAGCCAGGAAGGGTGTAAGGTACTGAGCCAGTTCTCACCTCTGTCCAGACCTATGATGACAAGGTCCCCAACTTTCCCCTTCAGCTCTCAGGAAATCAAAGGCAGGTGGAAATGGGGACAGGTAGAGGGGACCGGTCAGCAAGCTCCCTGTGCTGTGCAGCCTCCCTTGAGGTCACAAGGCCTGGAGGCTGATGATTCTGATTCATGAAACAAGCCTGGCGTGACGAGGATGGGCGAGACCGTGCAGCACGCTGAAGGGTGAGCTCACTGAGTGAGGGGCCTAGCTTCGGGGGAACAGCTCACCTGGTGATGGAGGGGGTGAGGGTCTGGAGAAGCTGTCACACGAGCTGGACCCTAAAGACTGTCTAGGACTAGCCTGGGGCTGGGGGAGCCGATGAAGAGAGGAGAAGGGCCTTTGTCTAGTTCCAGGGAACTGCCAGGGATGAAGCTGGAGGTTGTCGGGGCCATATCATGGGACTCCATGAGTCAGCTGCTCAGAACCCCTCTGCAGGCAGGTCCCAGCCAAGCAGCTGACGCCAGTCAGTCTCCTGCACTGAGGCCTCAGCCTCTCCTCTGAAGAAGGGAACCAGGCTGGGCCTGGTACAGCTGAGCGGCTGCTGTGGCACTAGAGGCTGGGAGCTAGATATGACGAGCATCCAGGGACACGTAAGATCTCATCTACTTTAAAATATTATCTGGGGGGTTGTGGTCTGGTGGTTAAGAGCCCACCTGCCAATGCAGGAGACTCTGGTTTGATCCCTAGTCCAGGAAGATCTCACATGCCATGGAGCAACTAAGCCTGTGAGCCACAGCTACTAAGCCCGTGCTCCAGAGTCTGCACGTCACAACTACTGAAGCCTGCACACCTAGAGCTTGTGCTCTGCAATGAGAGAAGCCACCGCAATGAGAAGCCCACACACTGCAGCTAGACTGTGGTCTCCACTCACAGCAACTAGAGAAAAGCCTGGGCAGCAACAAAGACCCAGCACAGCCAAAAATAAATAAATAAAAATAAAATTATTAAAAAAAATATTACTTTGTTGGAATGCTAAGAAGGCATGAGAAAAGGTTTGACAAAATGCTGAAGAAGGGAATGAAGAGGGATGTGATGACCTGCATGCCCACCTTGGGGCGGTGGGGTGCCTACTCCTTCAGGCACTGCAGGAGGCCTGCCCAACATCTAGTCCCTCTTCCCTGCTCACCAACAGGGCCTGGATTTCTTTCAGGCTGGTAATATGTTAGTGAAATCAATCACCTCCCTGGACCCCTTGCAGCTAAGGCTGGCAGTTTGGGTTTCTGTTTTCCTGATTCAAAAGGGCTGGACCCATGAGCCATGCCTTTTGCCTTTCCTCCATCTTCCTGCCTAGAAAGTGGACATGAGGCCTGGAGGGGCAGCAGTGAGACATCTCGTGAGCATAAGGAATGAGGCCTCGTGGATGGCAGCATGGACGACAGAAGCCTGGGACCTGGCATGGGAGAGGCACCAACACACAGCCAGGCTCCAGCACAGGAGGCATTGACAGAAAGGCAAGGATTCCCTGGGAACCATTAGCCCCTAGATCGCCATCCACAGAGTCCCTGGGAGCCTGTAGAGATGCCTGAGCAGGCCCAGCCCCACTGCTGCCCTTGTGCAAATGAGAGCAAGACACCCACCCTGAGGGAGACACAGCCCCATGGCAAGTCCTTGAGAGAGAAGGACTGCTCAGATTTCAGCCTGCCCCCCTCAGCCAGTGTCCACCTACAGCAAGCGTTCACAACAGAGCCAGGGGATGGCTCTGAGCCTGACATGTCCTTTTCCTCGTTCTCAGCAGAACTCAGTTCACATCAGTGGACACCCTCTGCTCCCATAAATGGAGAAGAAGCCAGCCTCTGGGCATCCTGAGATAATGAGGAAGCTGTTTCTACAGACGACATGTTATCAGAGCACGTCCACCCACTTCGAGAAGGAAGGAGTAAGAATTAGTCATATCTGAAGCTGAATAATTAACTCCCTGGATTTTATCCAAGAGGTATTTTAAATGCTCTTCTTCATAACTGAAACAGACTCTGCTGGATGCCGCTGACCCCTCAAGTGCCTTGGCAGCCACTCTGCCCAAGATGAGGGGCGGGTCACGTGGGCTTGCCCAACTGTCTCCTCCCCTCCCAACAACCCAGAGCAGCATCTGCAAGAACAAGCCAAAGTGCTCTGTGCCCGGGAGCACGTGTTGGTGTCTAGGGATTAGCCACTATCAATTCTGATCCATTGCAATCCTCCAAGCTCCAGATCAGCAAGAGTTACCTTCATTGTGTCCTTCACCTGGTCCTGTCTGAGTGGCTGTCAGCCATCCTCTTCCACAAAGTCTCTCGTGCCCTGTCCTTCCTTCCCCCCACATCCATACCAAGCCCGACCCCTGGAGCCAGCCTCCCAGGGCAGCCACCATGGGCTTCCTGCTTCCAGCCTCTTCTCACTCCCAACCCATCCATCTTAACTCTTGCCAAGAGTCTTTCTCAGAGACTTGTTTCCTTATTGCACTTTTCTGAACAGAGAGTCTGTGACTCTCCATTGTTTGAAATGAGAAGAATGGGAAATTGGTCAATGATGAAAAGAGGAGATAAAGCAGATAAGACAGTGTTCCTTGTGAAGGAGGTTAAGAAATGTTAAATGACCTTCTAAAGGCTTCTGGAAAGGAAGGGCTAAGATGTGATGCAGCAAAGGTGGAATAGGGTTGGGAGGATGACAGGAGGTGATACTTCTAGGTAGGAGATCAGAAAGTTGATATGTATTTTACACGAGACCAGACACATCCTGAAAAACAACATACAAACAAGGAAAACAAAACCCCCAGACCAGACTTCCCTGGTGGCTCAGTGGTAAAGAATCCACCTGCCAATGCAAGAGACATGGGTTTGATCCCTGATCCAGGAAGATCCCACATGCCTCAGAGCAACTGAGCCCGTGAGCCACAACTACCGAGCCCATGCTCCAGAGCCCGTGAGATGCAACTGGTAAAGCCTGCTCTCCCTAGAGCCCGTGCTGCTCGCCAAGAGAAGCCACCACAGTGAGCAGCCCATGCCCCACAACTAGAGTCAAGCCTGCACAGCAACAAAAACCCATCACAGACACAAATAAATAAATGATCAGAAAGAAAACTCCAATAGACTGATGGACATGGGGAGAGAGAAGGAGAGAGTGCGATGTATGGAAAGGGCAACATGGAAACTTATATTACCATGTGTAAAATAGATAGCCAACAGGAATTTGCTGCATGACTCAGGAAACTCAAACAGGGGCTCTGTATCAACCTAGAGGGGTGGGATGGGGAGGGAGGTTCAAAAGAGAGGGGATATATGTAAACCTATGGCTGATTCATGTTGAGGTTTGACAGAAAACAGCAAACTTCGGTAAAGCAATTATCCTTCAATAAAAAAATAAATTAATTAAAAAAAAAGAAAACTCCAAACCACTGGAAATATCAATATAGGCCCTACTTGAAGGAAGTGGTAAAATTTTCTTTAGAGTAATAAAGGAAGACGTGGGCAAACAAGAAACATCGTGTTCCTGAATAAGAAGTCTCAGTGTTAAAAGGATGCTCATTATCTCGCCTCATAAAATATATACATAAATATCATATATTTATTATATATGCAGGTAAAGAACCACCTGCAGTGCACAAGACCTGGGTTCGATCCCTGGGTTGGGAGATCCCATGGAAGAGGACACGGCAACCCACTCCAGTATTCTGGCCTGGAGAATCCCCATGGACAGAGGAGCTGGTGGGCTATAGTCCATGAGGTCACAAAAAGTCAGACATGACTGAACGACTAAGCACAGCACACAACATATATTTAAAATGATTCTAATCAAATTCCAAGAAGATGTTTTTGGAATTTTAAAATATTCTAAAGTTACTATGAAAGAATATATGTGTAAAAAGATCCATAAGTAGAAATATATATAATATCTATCCAATCAGCCATAAAAACTTACTATAAAACTGATATAATTAATGTGTGGCATTGGCACTAAACAGCTATACTGATAATATAGAATAGAATAATAGAATAGAGAAAGCTGTCTATACAATGATCCAGGGCATTCCAACAAGACAGCAAGACCATGAGCCACAACCCATTATGAAAGCCTGATTCTAATATGGAACCAAAGTAACTTTAAGTAAAAACAACAAGTATGGTAGGTTAACATCAAAACAGACTGGGTTGACTGAGATCTTTCTTCTTAAAAAAAAAAAGCCAGCAGAAAGCAAGAACACAGTCTTGTGTGGGACTAGCCAACGGTCATCGTGGTGGGGTTATGTCACACCCCATGAGACCTCTTTGCTGATTTTGGAGTCCCAAGACATTATCAGTGATGATCCATGACAAAGCCTGAGCAAAGGCAGAAGAGGCTGAAAAGCAAACTCAGTCCCTCAACTGTCTCTTGTTGGTTGGCAGGGTATCTTCCCTTATTTATTATATTTTTTTGCCTTTTTTCAACTGTAGATATCATTTCCTTAAATGGTATTTCCTGGGTGCCTATAAGGTGGCTACTCCTTGAGTGGGGACATTTTTCATGGAGACCAACAAAAATGTAGGGGGCCAGGATGCCAACAACAGCAATGGTCAATACCGGGGCAACAGGAAATAAGGGTACCTCCCTCAGTTCTTTGATAGAAGGTCAATCAGCAAAACCTGTGCCCTCAGGGCTCAAGAACTCACAGGGAGAAAAAGATGTTGACAGAGCAGCTATGGGTCGGGCCCCAGGTGCAGGATGCTGGACTCGGGGGTGCTGAACATGAAAATTGGAACAACTGTCTCTGGGGCGAGATAGCTGCCCAGCTAAAGAGCTGTGCAAGTTGGAGTGGGGAAACCAGGGTGGGGATGTCTCTGGACATGCAACTGCCCCCAGTACATCCAGAAGTGCTCAAGGCAAAAGAGGAACTTGCTTCTTGAAGGGCCAGGGGGCACTCTGGGAGGAGGTCAGGCTCTGGTTTGCTCCCAGAAAGCCTAGTGAAGCTGAACTTCTGAGCTGAACGAGGCAGTGACACCCAGAACCTCCTTCAAAGCAGCAACTCTCAGGGAGCCTCCAACATGCCAAGAGTTGCCCTCCCAGAAATACTGTCTCTGGAGAAATGCTTCAGGGTTGGACGGAATGTAGGGTTTTGTTTGTTCTGCAGGGAGGGGGAAGAGGATGTAACAGCCAAAACAGGGAGAAACAGAGGTCACCCTCTATGGAAAGAGATGCTGTCAAGGCTAGCAGAGACCTCTTAGAGAGAAGGGCAGGGAAGGGGGTCACCAAGGCAGTTCAGCTCCTTTCCCACAAGCTGTCCAAGAGGGCTGAGGGTCCAGTTTCAGGAAGTAGAAGTGAGCCCCTCCAAGAGGATGCTTCAAACAGGCAGCATCCAAGGCCACAAAGAGTCACAGAATTTCTGAGAAGCACAGAGGGGATTCTCCACTTAAGCACTGATTGCTAACTGCCAGAGCTTAGGGGTAAGGGCTGGGACTTCTCTCTGCAGCCATGGTAGAACCCAGATTCACTTGGTGGTCAGCTCCCTGGGTTGCAGTGGGCCTTCTAGAACCAACCAGCTCCAAGAGGTTGGGCCCTGCAAACTCAGCCACTCCAAGGGGCAGAAAGTCACAAACAACAAGAAGATTTTCTAGAACGTTAAACCAGATAGTCAGGTCCACTCAGGGGGACTGTGGGGCCACATCAATCCTGATGCTGAGATAGAGGACCAGGGGCCTCAAAGAGAGGAGACAAGTATGTCAGGTTTTTGGATACAACAAAGTATTGCTTCCAAGAACAAGTCTTTCACAATTTCTAAGTAAAGTGACAAATTTGATTCTGAATGGTTATGGTGGTAGGTGACCGCCATGTGTGACCACAACCTGATTTTGTTCAATATCCTGAGGGTAAGACCATCACTTCCCCTCATATTCATTCAGTTTTGGAAAATAAAAAGGTGATCATTCAGGCAGCGGTTAGGAAAAGGTAGAAAGGAAGACTTTAATGCTAAATAGTAGTCCTTAAACTAAGAGGCTAATTTAAAATCTCACACTGGAATCTCAGGAAAGTCACATGAGACAAAGGATAAGAAAATCAATAACATAAAAAATGAAGACCTGTTAGCACAACACAAAAGTACATTCTCCCCTGTTGCCCTGGGTCTACTCGACAACCCCAGGAGGTCAGGCATACAGGCTCAGGCCTGGCTTCTCCACCACATCCCACCCATAATCAAAAACAGGCTCAGAGAAGTTGACCGACTTGTTCAAGGTCACAGAGGTAGACACCAGACCAAATGAAATTTAAAATTGTAGTAGCAAAGCACACAGACCATTAAGGAGAAAGAGAGAGTCTTTTTCAAAAAATGGCAGGATTTAAAAAATCCCCAAGGGAAGAGCACAAAGAAGTGTCCAGAGCATGAACTTGAAAGTAGTCAAAACAAAAGGGAATCTGGGGATCACAGGAGCCCTGAAGGGTAACTGAAAATATTCAGAGCAGCAAACCACTCAGGTGGGTCAGTTGGGGTCTGACCCATTCCCAGCCTGGTGACCTGGGCAAGTCACTGTCCCTCTCTGTGCCTCCTGTCTGGGATCCAATCTCACAGGGCTTGTTAGGAGGATGAAATAGGACAATGGATGTAAATCAGTGAGAGAAACACTCAGCCTCTGGTAAGCATGACAGAAGTGTCTGCTAGGACTATTAGAATAGTATTACTGAGACTTCCCTGGTGGTGCAGTGTAAAAGAATCTGCCTGCCTGCCAATGTATGGGACACGGGTTCAATCCCCAGTCCGGGAAGATCCTACATGCCATGGAATAACTAAGCCTGTGAACCCCAAGTACTGAAGCCCATGCACCTAGGGCCTGTGCTCCACAACAAGAGAAGCCAAGCAACAAAGAGTGGAACCTACTCACTGCAACTAGCAAAAGCCCGAGCAAAGCAATGCAGACCCAGCACAGCCATAAATAAATGAATAAATATTTTTTAAATAAAAACAATAGTATTATTGGTATGGATACATGTAAAGTACTTAGGCCAATACCTGGAAAATAGTGCTTTAGCTCTTTTCACTATTGGCTCTTTTTTTAAAAAATCATTTTTAATCTAACGACATTATATTTTAAAAATATATGGCTTATCAATGCATATTTTTCATAACTAATGCATGTATGACATTTACTGATGAAAGGCACCTAGGTACATGGGAGTGTCAGATCAGAGCAGTTTCCCGACCCCAGTAGTGATAGCTCCAGGGGACATTGCAGGGACTTGGTTCTCTATTTAGCCTCCAGGGCTCCCTCCCAACATGGGCAACTCCCCCAGGGCTTCCTGAAATGAACTTATGGATGGTCACGAGAGTCTGCACAGACCCCCAGGAATATGGAGTCCCCAAGTGGGAAGCAGACCTAGTGAGTGTGTTTATCTGGAGTGGTTCTGAAGGTCTCCTTGCAGAGGAGATGGTAGCAAACGTCTTGCTTTCTGTTCTCAAGGAGGAAAATATTGTGGTTATTTCCACATGCTAAATTCCCTCTGAGGCCAAAGACTGGACTCCAGGACTAATGGATGGAAAGGGGCATTCTGGAGAAAAGAACAGGACAGTCTCCTTCTTGGGCAGGAGACCTGGCTGCCTCCATGGCTGAGGGAAGAATGGGCAAACATTAACTTACCACCTCCAACTGGGAGAAACTCAACATCATTTGTCTGAGGAGGAAACATGTCTGGTCAACCTACTGACATTTTCTAAAGGAAAACCAGGAAATGTAATTTATTTAGGCCTGTGCTTTACAATTTGGAGGATATAACAGAATGCCCAGGGGCACTTTTAAACAACAGTGATGCCTGGGTTCCATCTCAGAGGTCCTGACATCCTTGGTCAGGAGCGGGCACAGGGGCACAGAGGTCTAAAAGATGTGAGTGTGACCAGAGTAACCAACTTAGACTTGAGATGGGATTGTTGGGTGAGTAAAAAGTTGTTCTTTCAGAAAGAAGAACACAATTTAAAAGTAGAAAATGAAAGGCAGGGATCAGAGAACATTTCTTAGGATATAAAAACAGGGTTCCCCCCACCCTCCTCACCCCGCCCCACCATTCAAAGATGCAGAAGGTCTGATCTTGCCACTTTCATGAATGATGTGGGATAATGTCCCCACAGCTAGAGACAATGCAGGAAGTTTTCACTGATGCTAAAAGGAGCCTGAGGTGCCCAACAGATGTCAGGGTCATCCCAGCCCTGGGATTGGAGGCATCAGTGACTGAGAAAGCATCCTTCCACACTTGGGGGTTAATGAGCTCTGTGAGGCTCTGGGGTTGAGCACTGTGGGCTCCTGAAGACACGGTACACGTTGTGCCATTGCTAAACCCCAGGCAGCCAGATTGTGGGTGTGGTCCTTGGAAATAAACACAAAACCCTGCTCCATCTTTGCACACAGCTCTGGGGCTTCTGCCGTGGCATGCTGTGATAAAGACGGCTAAGGTCCAGAGAAGGGCCACCGTGAAGGCACAAACTTCCACGTGGGGGGAAAGGACGAAGCAAGCAGAATCGGGAGGAGAGCTTGGGCAAAGATCGTGGAGGCTCGCAGTCCAGGCAGGTGGACAGGGCTTGCCTTCTAAAGTTTTTTGAAATGCTGCCACGGAGGATCACCACTTTGAGTTTTTAAAGAGCAATTGTACTAGCAGTAAAGGATGCGGTTTTAAAAAGTGGATATTCAGCACACAGAACTTATCATCCCAGAGGGTGCAGTGACTGAAAATAGAAACTGGGCTAAGGACATGATTTATTAAGAGAACTCAGAGTCTCGGAGAATACTGCTAAGTTTGAGAGTATTTCCATGAAAGGCGACTGACCTCTCAAAACGCTTGTCAGCATCACTGTCAAAGACCCCAAGGCTGGCTCAGGGAGGCACGAGTTCTAGAAATGGGAAATCATTCCTCCTCACTCCCCACTAGCTGCCAAAAGGGTGACGCCACAGGATATTTTCAAAACTGTTCGTTGAGAAAGTGTCCATGACAGTGATGCCACAATACAGATGTCATAACTATGTGACTGCTGTGAAATTTTCCCAAGTTCTGTAATGAATGAGATATACGTGGGAAAGCATGAAGGCAAAAGACAGAACAACAACAAAAAGCCATGAAAGAGAGTATGAAAGTGAACATCGCTGAATCGTGTCCGACTCTTTGAGACCCCATGGACTATACAGTCCATGGAATTCTCCAGGCCAGGATACTGGAGTGGGTAGCCATTCCCTTTTCCAGGGGATCTTTCCAACCCAGGGATCAAACCCAGGTCTCCTGCATTGCAGGCCGATTCTTTACCAGCTAAGCCACCAGGGAAGCCGAAGAATACTGGAGCGGGTAGCCATCCCTTCTCCAGGGGATCTTCCCAACTCAGGAATTGAACTGGGGTCTCTTGCATCACAGGCAGATTCTTTACCAACTGAGCTATCAGGGAAGCCTAAATAAAAGCTGAAAAACTGTTAGGAATAACATTTCTGTGGAACTGACCAGAACAGGCTTGCTTATTGGTAAATTTAGAAAAAAAAATAAAGTTAATTTCCCATATTGGCTCTTTGAATCTTTACAGCAGAGGCCAACCGTCAAACAGTTACATTTCCAATGTTATTGTAGTTTATCCAGTACCCTAACTGAGAGACTTTTGAGAGGTGAAGAGAGTGTTCTTAATAATTCCGCTGGGACCCCCACATACACGGGGACTATCCTGGACACACTAGGGTATGTGATCACCCAAGTGAAGTCCCAAAATTGGGCTTGGAATTTCCAGGCAGAATTCAGGTTTTCTGAGGGTGCTATTAAACAAAGTAACATTCCCTTATGACTTGAATTCACATAAAGGGTAGGAGATTTTCTTCTCTTCTCTGGAGAATAAAACTGAGGTGGGGGAGGAGTGAAGTCAACGTGGAGAATGATGGTGGGAGCAACGCCCCCCTCATTGGTGCTTTACTTTTCACTTTAAATCAATGGTTCATATCTGTGGTTGAGTCCCAGGGGAACCTTTCAAAATAACTCAGGCTGGGGCTTACCCCAGACGAAATAAATCATCTCTGGATTTTCTTAAAAAGTCGCTACTAATAGTTTGTGAAATGGTTCGAAACTTCAAGGTAAATAAAGTCAAACAAATGTCTCCAAATCCATTCCAGAGGCCCCTCCCCACAGTAAAGCAACGAACCCAAGTGAATAAGACAGCCATGAGTCCCCAAAGGTGAAGCCAGGTCCCTTCTTCCTTCTGGGCCCCTCTTCTGCTCCACACCTTCCGTGGTCTGTATGGATCAAAGCTGCCCTTTGCAAGGAAGGGGGACTTGGCTGCACTAGATGAGGCATACGGCTTGGAAGGCCACTTCCTGGGGCTTCTCGGGATGATGTCAAGTCCATGGAGGGTGATTCCCCATCCCCAGGGGTTTTCTGCCCTGACATCCAACTCTGGGGTCATTTTAACCATCTCTTATGCCATTCTCCACATCTTAGACCAACACCAAAAACACAATATGATGAAATGTAGCACAAAATTTTTCTCTTTCTCCACAACACATAATTAAAGCTATCTTATTAAAAAGCTATACATATAGTCTCCAGGCAAGAATACTGGAGTGGATAGCCATTCCCTTCTCCAGGGGATCTTTACCACCCAGGGATCGAACCCACATCTCCTGCACTGCAGGCAGATTTTTTACTGTCTGAGTCACCAGGGAAGCGTGTGTGTGTGTGTGTGTGTGTCTGTGTGTCTGTGTATGTGTCTGTGTGTGTGTGTGTATCACCTGCTGAAAGAGAAAAGTAGATCTAGTTCTAGAAACTATTTGGAAAGAAAATCACAAAGTACATCTCTCTGTTCTTATCATCGCCATGAGGTGGTCACCCCAGCCTTGGATCTGGCACATGAATCCCTAGAGGATGACTCAGATGGTCACCACCATGCCCTGCAACACCGGCCTGGTGTAAGTTTTCTGATGGAAAGTACAATTGATTCCCTTTGCTCTGTGCTGCCCTGTGAAGTATATTTTATTTTTTATGCACTCTATTGTTTTTAATGAAAAACTTCTCATGAGCCAGAATTTGGAAGTAGCTATTTACAGCTGAGTTTTATGAACATCATAGTCAAGAATTAGAAACAAACGTAAAATTGGTTATAGCTGTACTAGTCCACATAACAGATTCAACTCTCCAATTTGTGTCCTCACCATTTGTAACATTTGTAAATTAGTCTCTGCTCACATTTCCTAGCCACCCCCCTCCCCAAAATGGGTTCCTGGGTCCCACTGCAGAACATTCTGGAATCAGGTAAATTTTTCAACATGCTACTTTCCTCTTATGCTCTCACTTTATAAAAACTACGTGAGCCTTTGTAGCTGGGCAATACAGGTTTTTAAGAGGTCACCACCTACTTCAAGAAAGAACTGAACTCTGGGCCACTGAGAGGGTGCCACCAGGCTCCCATCACTGCCACAATGGGACCCTGAGAAGTGGGGGAGGCGAACCCGTTTAGGGTCTTCTAGAGGAAGCTTTTCACTTTGCCATTTCTTTTGTAAAAAATGAAGTCAGAAGGGCCTTCATTGCCAACTAGGACTCTTTTAATTCCTCGCCCCCTCAACCCCAAGTCAAGAGCCAGGAACCTCTGAGGTTAAGGAGCAACCAGGACAAGGCCAGAGGGTCTAGACAGCCAGAGGGGCTCAGGTGGGAAGGAGTGGGATGAAGGGGACGGGCCAACCAGATCAGCGGGAGCGAGGGAACGTCTTGGGTGATCCGACTGCTGTTTTAACCGTGCCAGGCCAGCCTTCTCCCAAATGGCACGTCTGACGGTAAGAGCGGGAGGGGCCGTGTAGGTGGCTCATCACCACACGTGACCAGTCCTGGAAGTCAGGACACAGAGACACCAAGAGCAATATCACCTCCCATGGCACTGTTTTCTAGAGAGAACAAGCGGGTTCTGCTTCCACTTGGGGGAAAGGACTGCCTGGCATGGCTTTCTATTTTGGATCTTGGCAGTTGGGTTTGTAAACAGTAAAAAGCTGGAATTCTGACTTGGGGATGGGGTAGGGCTGGAAATGGTTCAGATTCACATCCTTGCTGGAACTGGGCAGACATCAACTCTAGGGTAAAGGCCAACTCGGGAAGAGCAGCAGGTAGTTCCAGACCCATCTCCCCCACCCCACCCTCAACCCCAGAAAAGTTTTTAACAGGAAGGTGACCTTTTAGAGCATCCAACCTAGCCTTTCAGTATCACACATCACCTGCATCACACATGGTGACAGGCACAAACTGTGTCCTTAGGTCCTTCTCGAAAGGATACTCCTGTCCTGAGGAAGCTTGCACACACTTTCTGATTCCAAATCAGAGCCCGGCTGGCAGATCAAGAAGCCCGACTCAGATAGTTTATACTCACCCAAAATGATGCTAAACGGAGCAACCCACGGAGTTTAGTTAGTGATAGTAACTAAATTAATTCGTGATAGTAAGTTCTGGCATGTTTACTCTAAACTATCCTTAGAAAAGTGTTTTCTCTTACTCCAGGGCCCTGAGAAGACATTCTTAAACCTGTTTTAAAACTGAAATATACCCAGGATCACAAGAGTTATTTTTTTAGACCAGTTCTTTAAGCTATGTAAAGGAGACCCTAATAATGCAGTGAATCATCAGAAATAAAATCTGGGACCCAGTATCACGCAGCCTTTTCATCAGTGCTCCTTAGTCATGACTTTACCTTTGATGCTCAGTAACTTCATATACAAAGCTCTTCATTTATAAAAGTAGATAGAACATCTCTGTTAAAGACACTACACCAGCAATGCCCTCAGTGTTCGCAAACATCTATGAGAAATAAGAAATCTAGATACACGTATAATGTTTACAGGATGCTAACTATATGGCTGTATAGAAGCATCCAGATAGTGGTAGCAAGCTGACTCAGCCAGGGGATTAGCTGAAGAAATGTCCCATAGCTTACTGTCTTACAGCTGAGGTTTAAACCACTATCAACCATAAACAACAAATGGGAGCGTGAATAAACACATCCACAGGATAAAGTCAGTGTGTTTGATAAATTAGCAAGTCTACTTTCCTCTAGTGAATGTCAACATTTGCTGTCAGGCTATGCTAACAATCCCTGGATAAACATTGTTTTTTTTTTTTCCTCCAGGTTATTAGGTTCTTGGAAAGCTACTTTCCTATCAGTGTTAATAAGTTGCTAGCTTTGTTAGCAACAAAAGGTCCCTTACTCATTTAGCTCACACCTAATGTGTGACACAGGGTACTGGATGAAAAGTCAGGTTTTCATACCAACTGCCTTTTTAAGCAATTAGTAAGAGCAACACAAAGGGCATTTTATATATAACAAAACTCTCCATTCTACCCAATATCTGTAAGTAACTCAGCAAATGAAGAGGCATGCTGGATGCAAGCAATACCTTGGAGACGGACAGTTCCTTCGATTTAGATTCAAACAGGTGCTCCAGCTTGGAGGTGTCCACCTTAATGGGTTCCAGTTTCGACCACAGGAATTCTCTGCAGCGGCCATTGTTCTTACACGGCCACTCAAAAGGCCGGACTTCATTCCAGAACAGACGGATGGTCTTCTTTTTCTTGGTGAATGCTGGCTGACCCCTGGGTACCTGGGGCCACCCTAAGCCCTGAGGAGCGTTGAATACTGGAGGGGGGGCCAATAAATTACCGGGGACTGGAGGGGGAGGCACGCCGTCCAGCAGGGGCGGAGGGGGTGGGGGCGGCAAACCCAGAAAGGTGGGTGGGGGCGGGGGAGGCGGCCCTGGGGCCTCTCGGTGACCCAGGTCCACGTCCAGGACGTCAATGTCATCCTCCTCGCCCAGGTCAGTGAAATCCATGTCCTGGATTCTGAGCTCCCTGGGATTGGCCATGAGCTGGTCCCAGATGTAGTCGGATTCCGTCTTGGGCTGAGCTGAGGCCTTCTCTGTGACCTTGTCATTGGGATCCACGTCAGGGGAGACGGACCCCCTCCCTAGGTCCCCGCTGTTGAATTTCTCCGCGAAGGCTTTCACACTGCCCCGATTGTCCAGACAGCCAACGTCCATCCTCTTGACGCTCTCATCCTGGGCCAGGGAACTGGCCTGCAGGGTGGATATCCGGCTGGCCAGGCTGGCTACCGCCTCGGCCCCCTGCGCGGTCCTCTCAGCCTCGCCCTCCCCCTTCTCCTCGCCATCCGTGGGCTTCCTGTTATGGGCATACAGCATGTCCAGCATGAACCGTTTGCTGGTGAGGATGTCGCCACACTGCTCATTTACACTGGCATCCTGAGCACCTGCGGACCACAGACCTGAAAGCACACAGGAGAAAAGGATGAGAACATCACAGCGGTCTCGATACCATGGGAGAACCAACCAGGCAACATGCGGGCATTTCACACAGGAGTAATCAGGAAGACCTAGAAATAAAGCACTGCAAGAGGAAGGTGGTCACGGCTGACAAGATGCTCTTGATCAGAAAGAGATGCTGTGTCAAATGGCCGATGGCCCACTCTAGGGACCCAACACTCTCACAGGTGTGACACGGCTTGTGGCTCTGGCCTAAGCTCATGGGAAAAAATTTCCTCGCCTTTTCTGCCCACCCATGATAGCTGGTCAAGACCCACTCAGGGAAACTGCCCTAACTACACACAGGGAGGCAAGGAAATGCCCCCTCACCCATGGCAGGTACTAGAAAGGCTGTAGAATTACTCCTTTTCCCCCCTACTCCACTTCTGCACCAGTGAAGTAAGACTGCTTGGAGAAACGCACAGACCGTACCACTGGTCATACGGCCACCAGTCTTCAGGAGACCCTTAATGCTGCCTGGTGGCCCCATCCATGACCTCTACTAAATGGCTTTCCATACGCTTCCTCTTTCCTCTAGGCTCCCCTATTCACCTCATCCTCTGCAAGCATTGCCTTGCTTTCTGTTTCAAAAACTTAATAAACAAAGTTGGAGATCTTCCAGGGCCTCCATTCTGCCTCCACTTACCCACCTGCACCTGAACGCTGACCACGTCTGTCCTGTGACTACCGATCACCTGTCCTCTTAGTGGGACTCATCCGCTCCAGTGATTCTTTATCTTGCATCTCCCATGCTCCTCCCACTAGGCCTTCATACTGGTATATACACACGGTATAATTTTACCCATTAAATGAAAACAAAAAATCTCACTTGATTCTACTTATCCCTCCATCTATAATCCAAATTTTCTCCTTTCTTTTAAAGTAAAGCTTGGAGAAGGGAGAGTTAGGGAAGGTCATACACACACTGCTATATTCAAAATGGATAACCAACAAGGACCTATTGTAGAGCACATGGAACTCTACTCAAACTTATGTGCCAGCCTGGATGGGAGGGGAGTTCGGGGGAGAATGGATACATGTATGTGTATGGCTGAGTCCCTTCAAGGTTCACCTGAAACTACCACAATGTTGTTAATCAGCTATCAGTTCAGTTCAGTTCAGTCGCTCAGTCGTGTCCGACTCTCTGTGACCCCATGAACCGCAGCTCACCAGGCCTCTCTGTCCATCACCAACTCCCGGAGTCTACCCAAACCCATGTCCATCGAGTCAGTGATGCCATCCAACCATCTCATCCTCTGTCGTCCCCTTCTCCTCCCGCCCCCAATCCTACCCAGCATTAGGGTCTTTTCCAATGAGTCAACTCTTTGCATGAGGTGGCCAAAGTATTGGAGTTTCAGCTTCAACATCAGACCTTCCAATGAACACCCACGATTGATCTCTTTCAGGATGGATTGATTGGATCTCCTTGCAGTCCAAGGGACTCTCAAGAGTCTTCTCCAACACCACAGTTCAAAAGCATCAATTCTTCAGTGCTTAGCTTTCTTCACCATCCAACTCTCACATCCATACATGACCACTGGAAAAACCATAGCCTTGACTAGACGGACTTTTGTTGGCAAAGTAATGTCTCTGCTTTTCAATATGCTATCTAGGTTGGCCATAACCTTCCTTCCAAGGAGTAAGTGTCTTTTAATTTCATGGCCACAATCACCATCAGCAGTGATTCTGGAGCCCAAAAAAATAAAGTCTGACACTGTTTCCACTGTTTCCCCATCTACTTGCCATGAAGTGATGGGACCAGATGCCATGATCTTAGTTTTCTGAACGTTGAGCTTTAAGCCAACTTTTTCACTCTCCTCTTTCACCTTCATCAAGAGGCTCTTTAGTTCTTCCTCACTTTCTGCCATAAGGGTGGTGTCATCCGCATATCTGAGGTTATTGATATTTAATCAGCTATACCCCAATACAAAATAAAAAGTTTAAAAACACAAACAAAAAATAAAGCTGCATATAAGAGTTGTTTTGCTGTTTCCAATTTCTTTATTTATTCTCTCTTGAACTCAATCTAATGAAGTTTTTGCTCTGTTTCAGAGATGCCGCTTTCTGGGTGACCTATGACCTTTCTGTTGTACTAGACTTTCATCCTTGAAAGTTCCTTGACTTTCATCCTTCACTTGGCCTCCCAGACTGCACTCACCTGGTTTGCTGCCTTCTCTTTGGCTGCTCCTTCTCAGTCTCCTGTGTTGGTTCCCCCTTATCTTTAACCTTTAAGTGTCTGTTGACCTCTTCTCTCCATCTACACTCCCTTTCCTAGCCTTCATCTCATCCAGTCTCAGGCCTTTAAATGCCATCTTCTGCTCTCAGTCCCATCCACTCACCCAATCCGCTTCTTCTGCAGTCATTTCTGGCATCAGTTGCGGCCACTTCATCCATCCTTCATTCATCCAATGTAATTGCTGCCAATTCCAAAAGCCTCAGAGTCATCCTTGACTTTTATCCTGTTCTTTCATCCCAGTCCTGTTAGTTAAATCTCCAGGTTGCATCCAGAATCCAATCACTTTTCTCATTACTACTCCTGCCACAACCCCAGTCTGAATTAGTGAGGTTGCTTGCCAACAAAGGAGCATCCAGTTGATCTCAGCTTCCACGCTTGTCCCTCTACAGTGAATTCTCAACCCCAGAGCCACATGATGTGTTGCAATGTCCAACTTATCTTTCTTCTCTAAGTCTTCCAACGGTGCCACATTTCACCGAGACAAAAAGCCAGTGACCTGTTAGTGTTCACAAGTCATGCGTGATCCCACCTTAATTTTTTTTTCTCCCTCTCCTACCACCACCTCCACCACTGCTGCCACCCCAGATGCACACACACAAACCTCTTCAGCAACAGCACCAACCTGACATTCCTAGAACTCACCAGGTGTGACGTGATCCAGACTCAGGACCTTTGCCTCTCCTGGGGCAAACCCAGTTAATCACATGATTTGCTTCTCAACTTCCTTTTGGTTTTAGCTCAAACAGTGCCTACCCAGTGAAATCTTCCCCAACCACCCTATTTAAAATTGTGCACACATCCCTCTCGCCCACAGCTGATCATCTTTTCCTGCTTTATTTTCTACCTGAGCACGTCTTACTGTCTGATCTTTCCACACACCTTCCTCTTTGAGCTTATTGCTGCCTTTGTCCCATTATTGGAATGATTATAATTATTTGTTAAATTGTGTTCTTCCTCGGAATGTAAACTCTACAAGAGCAGGGATTTGGGTCTGTTTTGTTCCCTGTTGTATCCCCAGCATCTAGGATGAGTGGATGAATGGATAAATGGTCAGGGACATCATTCCTCTGAGTTTGCTTCCTGAGGTCTAGCAGGGCTGTGCAGTGGACATTTCAGGCTGTGAGTTCCGTCAGATATCCAAGGGCCTCTGTGGCTACTCATTTGGGGATGGGGCAGGAGACCTAGGCCGAGGACGTGAGCAGCATGAGCTTTTTCTCTACCAAAGAGCTGGGTCAAACAGGCTGGGGGAAGACACTGGTCTCTCTCCTGTGGCTGTGCCTTCATCTCTGAGGAGGCATTTACTGGGGAAGCCCAAAGGCCCCAAGTGCTCTGATTTTTCCAGCGTAGTTTTGTCCTCTAGGCTCTGCTCATCAGCGGCCTAAGCTCTCCAAGCGCCCCACACCAGAACAAGGAGGTCTTGAGTCCTCTTGGAGACTGGCTTCGCAAACAAGATACATTTCGTTGATAACTACCATCAAAGAGGCAGGAGGTGGCATTTGAGAACACAACGGAAAAATCACTACAGCTGCTCAAACAGTCCCATAAATAAGGAGACTGCTTTGATGCCAGGAAGCTGTGGTAGATAAAGTGACTGAGTCTCTCTCAACAGACTGCCTCACTCTCTCCATTTATTGGGAAATGTTGTCAATTTCTTATTTTGGCAACAGGGCAAAGAGCATAATCAGGTAACATTTTAAATGCTGGCTTTCAAGTTTACTTTCTTCATTAATTTATGTCTTTTATAAAATCATTATGTAGGGTGCTTCTTTGTCCCTAGCAATTTCCTTTGCTCTGAAGTGTACTTCATCTGATATTAATATAGCCATTAATATGGCTTTTCTTTGATTAATGTTGGCATGACATCTTTTCCCAGCTTTTAACTTTCCATCTGCCCATGTCATTACATTTGATATGAGTGTTGTATACGATAGCACGGACTTGACTGGTGTTTTTATCCACTCTTCAAATCTCTGTCTTCCACTTGATACGTTAGGACTTAAGTGTGCCATTTTATTTGTTTTGTTTGATCCTTGTTTCAGTGTTTGGTCCTCCTTTCTTGGTCTTGGGTGGACTGCTCGAACATTTTTTAGAATTTCAATGTGACTTATTTATAGTGTTTTTGAGTACATTGCTTCATGTAATTTTCCTAGTAGTTGCTCTAGGTATTACAGTATACACACTCACTTATTTAGTCTATTGGTATTGGGTTTCCCTGGTATCTCAGTGGTAAAGAATTCACCTGTAAACGCAGGAGATGCAGTTTTGAGCCCTGGAGATCCCCTGAAGAAGGAAACAGCAACTCACTCCAATATTCTTTCCTGGCATGTCCCATGGACAGAGGAGCCTGGTGGGCCAGTCCATGGAGTGGTAAAGAGCTGGACACAACTTAGTGACTAAACAAAAACAAATTGATGTTTTACTACTTTGAAGTGAAGAAACTTTACTTCCATTTACATCCCTTTACCCCTCCACTTTTAAAAATACAGTTGTCTTAAGTATTTCCTCTACATATGCTGAATGCCATATAGCAAATGCAATGTTTGCTTCAACCATCGAATATGATTTAAGAAGCTCATGAGTAAAAATATGGCATTTTTATTTACCCCTATTTTTACCCATTCTGCTGTTCTTTTCTTGCTGGAGTCCCAAGTTGTCTTCTATCATCATTTCCTTTCTGTTCAGAGAACTTACTTTAGCCATTCTTCAAGGGGAGGTCACTAGTGACAAACGCTCTTGGTTGTTCTTTAACTGAGAATGTTTTTATTTCCCCTGCATTGTTAAAGGCCACTTTTACTGTACATGTAATTCATTGTTGACAGTTACGGTCTTTCAGCACTTGACAGATGCTGTCTTCCTTTATGCGTCCTCCGTGATCCAGACAAGAAATCTGCTATCCTCTGAACTGCTGCTCTTCTATAGGTATCACATCATTTCTTTATGTCTTAAAAAATTATTATTTGGCTTTTAGTTATCATAAGTTTGATTATCATTTGTCTTGGTGTTGATTTCTTTGGATTTATCCTTGTTAGGATTTGCTCAGCTTAAATCTGTAGGCTTATGACTTTTGCAAAACTTGGGAAAATTATTTCCTCAAACATTTTTCCACACTGCACTCTCTCTCCTCTTTTTAGACGAAATGAATGTCAGTTTTACTGACATAGTCCCATAGGTCCCTGAGGCTCCTTTCATTTTTAGTCTATTTTTTCTCTGCTATTCAGATTTGGTAATTTCCACTGATCTGTTTTCAAATACACTGATTATTTCCTTTATTGTCTCTAATCAACTATAAAGTATGTCAAATACTTTATTTCAGCTTGTATTTTCCAGCTGTATAATTTTCCTTTGGTTCTTTTTTGAAAATTTCTTTGCTAAGACTTTTTTTATGTATTTCCTGACAGTTTGTAACTGTTCTCTAAAGCATTATTATGGTGACTGCTTTAAAACTTTGACAGGTCATCCCAGCACTTGTCAAAGGTCTTAAAGCAGTTATCATAATAATGGCATCTCTGGGTGGTCTTTTTGCATTCAAGATGTCAGTGCCCTGCTTCTTGACATGACGAGTGATTTTTGATTATATCCTGAATGTGTTGGGTATTATGGGATAGACTTTGGATCATATTTAACCTTCTCTTTTAGCAGATAGTCACACTTTCGGGGTGTAGTTTATAGGTCTTGGTGCAGGTATATGTTCAGCTCCCTGCTGGGTCCCACTGTCATCAGGAAGAGGGCTGACTCACTCCCTCAGTATAGATGGGCTGAAGCCCCTTGAACCCAGAAGCATCTTCCCAGTGGACATGAAGCACTGACTCCCACTGCTCACTGTCTCCAAGTGAAGTGAAAGCTCAGTTTCCCATCAGTCCTCACCTCCAACCACATCATTCTACCTTGTTTATGCTGGGTGAGGATGGAGGCTCAGCTTCCCCTGATCCCCCACTGGTGTTGGGGACAAGGAGAGTGAAGGTGGGAAGAGAGAAGGCTATTAGTCTTTCCACCAGGTCCTCATTAAGTGTGGTCCTGCTGGGGTCCGGGTGAAGGCTCAGATCCCCACAGGACCCCCACTGAAATGACCCTGTTGGAAGAATTGAGATCCACTTGCTTCTCCCTGCAGGGGATAGACTATGAATTCCCCATTAGGCCAACAGTATCCCAGCAGCGGAATGGAGTGCTATCTGCTTCCACTGGTCAGGCAACAGAAGACTGGCTCCCTTCTGAGTCCCGCTGACACTACAGGGTTGAGGGAGGGGAGGGAACTGGAGAGCCGTCACTCCTGTTTCCATGTGGGTGTGTACAGAAGACTACCTCCTCGTCCCTCTTACTGAAACCACTGGGTTAGGGGAAGAGGTGTGACAGTGGCATATTTTCCATTAGATCTTATTTAGGATAGAGCACTTATTAAGAGCAGCACAGATTTTCTGTTCTGTTAGGCATCGCCTTTTCCAATCCTTTGGTTAAGGGAATCAGCTTTCCTTGAAGCTTCACTGCCATGTTGTTCAAGTCAAAAGACTCCTAGGCAGTCTACCTCCTTCTTTTCACCTTTCAGCATCCTTCTATGATTGGCTGTTATATTATATCTAGGGTGTTGATATTTTAGTTGTAAGAGGGAGGAACTGGGAGTAATGGGGGTTCTCCATCTTAGCCTGATACTTCTTTATTCATCAGTGCTTTTATGAGTCCCTATTATGTTCTGGGTCCCCAGCTAGGAAGTAAGGACTCACAATGAACAAGACAGACAACCCCATCCTCACTGCATTCAAGTAGAGACAAAAGACGGTTATGGAAGTAACTACAACAAAGTGTAATCTATGCTACGATAAAGCCTATCACTCTAATGCCAGGGACTGCAACATCAAAAACAAAGAAAAATAAAACCACACACTTGCAATAAGATGAATCTCTTTCAAGCTCTACAAATTCATTCTCAACTAATAGCTACAACCTCTAGAAAAAAAGATTGGGAATCACTTTGATTGCCTTTGTGATTTAGTTGAGAAGATTCTGCAAAGCAAGAACTATGAGGACAGAGCTTCCCTGATTCCTGGTTGCTGATGGTGCCTGTGAGCAGTGGGATATTTTAGGAACCAATAAGCTACAATAAATAAACATGGTCATATCTCTTAACAGCACCAGACTAAAGCAGAAAAGCCACTGCAAAGCTCCAATTCCTGGACACCACAAGCTTTTGGTAGGAAGTCAATGGTTCTTCACTGGGAGGAGAGTCTCCATTTTTGGAAAGTTGTCCTTATTTGGAAGGATATTGGGCAATCTGATCCAAGAAAGTTCTTTTCCCTGGCTTATTTTTACTAATCCAACTTGTTGATATGTTTTAGGCTTGCTAAACCTAGTTATGATGAATAATCCTTAAAGCTACTCATAATGCAATAAAACATGATTTAAGGTCAAACTGATCAACAAGACTTACCCGACACTCTGTACTGTGACCAAAATTACATTAAATGTGAATAACAGCAAGTAAAATCTGAGAGTATAACTACAATCTGACTTTGAAAGAAATTTAGTATCAATATATGTAATCCTTTTAGCACCCACATATTCAACCAGACATATTTTCAATGCAATGATTCCTAAGACATAAACAAAGTCTTCAAAGCCTTTCCCTTTTCATTGAGACTAGATATATATATGGAAAAAGAATAAAACAAATTATATAATTGTGAAAACTCAAATATTAGACTAAGCCATTGGTTGACAGGTCTCCTGAATAAATTATGGCTTCATTCACTCATTCAATCTTTGTTCACTTGTCTAGGCTTCAGGGAGACTGTATTCTTAATATGTGAACTAACACATCATGCATGGGTCATGCCATTGATTGGCAGTCCCTTGTGGAGCCTTCATGCTGCCTTCTGGGCCTAAGACATAAGGTCCTTGAATCTGTGTCACTGTGTAACTTAATGAAGGCTGCCCCATAAGACATGTCTCCACAGATAAGGAGTGTCCGTCAAGAGAGGTAGCTTCCTGACACCGCACACAAGTCATGAGTTGGAACATCAACTCCATGGTGTCACACATGAATCATAATTCAAATGATGGAGGTGGGAGGGGACATATGTATACCTATGGCTGATTCACATTGTTGTATGGCAGAAACCATCACAACACTGTAAAGCAATTCTCCTCCAATTAAAAATTTAAAAAATAATTCAAATGATTATTTGAATCACTTAAAATTTCTAGAACCTTCTATGGCTTCCTCCCCGAGTCCCTAATGAGAACTAACATTCCATTTGGTCCCTAAACATAAAGTCACCATCAAATAGGTGAAACTGAATGACTATCAGGCATAATATCAAAAAGGTATGATTCTATAAGAAAAAGCACATACTTAATACGGAAGAAAACAGTGGTCCTGTAGAAAATTACCTAAATTACGTACATTCCAGCCGAGCCCATCAAACTGACCTCAGCACACTATGAACTGGCCCTTTTTAAAAGTACTCTTACGATTCATTTTGCCAAAGTTGCTCTGGTCTGAAATGTTTAGTCACAATGACTAAACATACTTCACTACAAAATTAACTCTTTCAAGGGAGCAGATAACAACATGACGTGTCTCTAAATTTAAACCAGAAAACAGCCACACTTACTGTTCACAATTTAACAGTTAGAAGAAAGCTGAGGAACTCCTCTGCTGGGGCTCATTCCTCAGGAGAGGTCCCTGATGGCCCTTTCCCAGCTGTAGAGTGACGGTACAGCTGCATGGCAGAGGGAGGGAGCCCATCTGGGGGACGGGAAGCTGCTGGCTGGCTGAGTGCAGACACGCACCCTCCTCCAGACACGGGGCACCGTCTGGGGAGCAAACTGGGCCAGCAGGTCAACTCAGAGGCCAGTGAGCCAGGTGCCCCACACCAGGTGCCCTGGGCGGGGGCTTCCTTACCCGTGCCCTTGTCCTGGGAGAGCTTGTCCTCCTTGTCCTCCCTCTCCAACGTGCTGCTGGAGGACGAGACGCTGGAGGCCGAGCAGTTGTCACGCTCGTTCACCGCCTCATTCTGCCGCTCCTTCTCGCTCAGGGAGGCTCGCTCCTCGGGCTCGGGCTCCAGGGCCCGCTCTACCTCGCTCTCTGCTCCCGCGCCGGCAGGGGCTAGCTCCTGGCCGGCCTCATCGGCCACCTGCCCCACATCTGCCTCCACGTCTGCCTCCGGTTCAGGCCCAGGCTCCCCGGTGCTGGCTGGAGGAGACAATAGCGGAGATGACAGTGAGGACGGGAATTTCTAGGCAACGTCAAACGAAAGGGAGACCAGACGTGAGGCTGATTTCTTGGGGCCATCTGCGGCCGACAGAATTCGAAAGTGGCCTTGAGACTCCCATCACCTGGTTATTCAATCAAACACCGTGGGGAAGGGGATGGCGGCTGGCATTCATGTCTCAAGTCGCTCAACCTTACAATACAGAGATCGCTCAGGTGGGCCTGATTCAACCTGGTGAGCCTTTTAGAAACAGAGTGTTTTCTCATTAGCACCAGAAAAGGATGTCAGAGACATCAGAAGCACACGAAGTATTTGTCCCATCCATGCTGGCTTTAAAGACGGAAGGGCCCACGTGACAAGGAATGTGCAGGCCTCTAGAGGCTGAGAATGATTCCTGGCCAATAGCCAACAAGGAACAGGGACCTCAGTCCTGCAAGCATGAGGAACTGAATTCTGCCAACAACCTGAAAGACCCTGGAGGTGGACTCTTCCCAGGGCCTCCCAATAAGAGCCCCATTAGCCACAGCCTTAACCGTGGCCTTGAGATACCCCTGGCCAAGAACCCAGTTAGCCAGGCTGGGTTTCTAACTCATGGGAACCATAAGACAATAAACAGGTGCTGTTTTGAACAGCTATGTTTGTGGTAACTTGTTACACAGCAATAGCAGACTGATACATGATCCTTTTGCTTCTTCAGGGAAAGAGGAAATAAGTTCATGGTGAATCAAGCTGATTAGCAAAGAGCAGTCTGATTTTCTTTTAAGTTATCAGTTGATATAAAATATATCCAGTTGACACAATTAAAAATTCTACCTTTTTTTTGGCTGAGCTGTGTGGCATGTGGGGTCTTAGTTCCCTGATTAGGGATAGAACCTATGCCTCTGCAGTGGGAGCGTCCAGTCTTAACTACTGGACTGCCAGGGGAGTCGCAGTCAGAGGTTTTATCAGTGACTAAACCAGTGAGGTCTGTCAACCTTTGCTTGAATTATGTCTGCTCATAATGTGGTGCTTGCTTCCCTGGTGGCTCAAACAGGAAAGACTCTGACTGCAATACAGGAAATGCAGGTTTGATTCCTGGTTCAGGAAGATCTCCTGGATAAGGGAATGGCTACCCCCTGTAGCTTTCTCGCCTGGAGAATTCCATAGACAGAGGAGCCTGGTGGGCTACAGTCCATGGGCTCACAAAGAGTCAGACATGACTGAGGAACTAACACTTTTACTTTTTCACTTTCAATGTGACATTAGTCCATACACTTGAAAGCTATCTATAAGAATCACCCACAGGCAAAGAACTCTTTGTAAACCTGTCACGGCTGGAGATTTGTGGGTCAGGTTCCATGGATGTCATCCCCTAGAAGCCAGGAAATGACACAGTCTGCCATATGCCATGTTTTTACTGAGCAACCCCCTCAGCTGTGAGCTGTGGATGGATAGCAAAATGATTGGGAATACAACAGTACGTGTTCTAAGTCTACACACATACTGCTCGAAGCAATGCAGAGTTCAGGCAGGATCTGTGCATGGGAGAAGTGTGAGGGGCTTGCCCAGACACCTAAGAACAGGCAGATGGAGAGGGGTGGGGGCCTCTCTCTTTGTGGAGACAACCTGCCAGCTCCGATGAGCTGGGATGGCTGGAATGGGGTGCCCAGCGCAGCCCCTCAGCAGCCCAGGCAGAGGCATTACTATGCAAGAGCAGAGCTCAGGCCTCGCTGGGCAGGAGGTCCAGCTGCCCTTTAGCATCCCAGCAAGAAGTCATTCCGCCAGGCCTCGCTGGGCCTAGGATGCCCACCCTTCATCTGCTCTCAGGCCGTTTTCCCCAGAGACTGAGCCTGGGAACTGGAGAGGGAGGCAGCAGAGAGATGAGATGCCAGCCTCTCCTTATGTGCTGGGTAACTTCCAGCCACCCCAGGGAAGTGATCTTCTGCCCAGAAACCACGCCAGGGCCATTCAGGTGGGAACTGGACGTACAGCATGAAGGGACTCCTGCCCACCACCCCCTCCCAGGGCTTGGTGACACAATGCAAGTTTTCTGCTGCGGACTCGTCTTGGACAGGCACCGCCTTCCTGGGAAGAATGGAGGAGATGAGGGCGAGGTGGCATAGGTCCTCTGCAGTCTGCTGGGTGTCCCTCCTGGGTGTCCCCAAGAGGGCTGGTTTTGGAAGCCCTGTCTGGTCATGTGAGAGCAGTTTCCAGGCTGAGACGCACTGGCTGGCAGCCGCAGGAAGAAACTGAAGGGCACACGACTGTGACCCCGTGTGCCCAAGAATGCATATGTCGAGTACTTTTCCTTAAAAGCAAAAACTGAGCTGGGTACAGGGAGAGAGTGAACAGACCTTTGAGAAAAATTCCCTTCGGTGTTGAAGGACTCTGCCTTTTCACCTGATAATAGAGTATTTAGCAAAGAGACACACAACTCCCCTCATTTTACCAGCACAGCAAAAGCATAGTTTTAGCAACAGCAGTGTCATCATTGGGTTGACAGAGAGCATATGTTCTTACACACATTTACTTCAGAATAGCCACATCAAAATGAAAATGTGTTTCCAACATCCTAGCATGTGGCGTGCGTTTAAGTTTTAATTGGTGAGCATATGGCGAAAACTGGCGAGGGTGCCTCCGTGGGGCTCTATCACTGACGGGGAGACGGCTGCAGTTGGTTGCCATCAGCCTGTGTCTACTCCCCAACCCCAGGAGACTGGCAGACAAAGCAGGAAGGATGCATCATTTGACGGCTGTTTGGCTCCAGCCTACACACACTCCACTGTCATGTTTCCTTCCATTTTAAGCAGTGACTCTGGCTCCTGATCAGCCAGGGACTTTAGGGACAAGTGAGGCAAGGGACACGCAAGCTCTAGAAAGCTACACACTCTGGGGAATAAACAGTGTAATTTCATCCCACTCTGTTCAGGCCTTACTTCCTGGAGCAGACATTTAAATGTGTGATCTGATCGCTGGGGTGCTTTCTCTCTTTCATCACTGCTGGGGAGACCGTCGTCTCCAAAACTATGTCCTGACCAGGATGCAGGACTCAGTGTCCACAAGGCCTCACTGCAAATCTGCAGTGTGTGACACTGTTCTAATGACGAACCAATTAAAGAACATTCACACACAGTCCCGTCAAGGCAAACCACCAAACACAGAGAAGGGAGGGGACAGAGAGCACACACCTTGGCTGCTCACTCCTGACACCTCCTGCACAGAATATACCAGGTGACAGGTGTGTCCAGGACACAACACACACTCCTGCTTTCAGAGGGCTCACCACCGGGCTGGCGATAAGACGTAAAATCGCATCAGTGGGGTCACAGTGGTATGGGGCCAGGCAGCCAAGGGAGGGGCCTGAGAAACAAATAAGTCCCTGGACAAGATGCACAGCTGAGCCCTCCTCCAGCCATATTAATCAAGCCCAGGAACAACGAGGCACAAGTAACCTGGGGGCCAAGACTCTGCCTTCCTTTCACACCCAAGGGCCCCCGGTGTGGTCTTGGGACCAGTACCTGCTCAGAAAGTTCTCATGGACACTTAGGAAACACCCCGAAACTAGACACTGAATTCCAGAACATTTCTGCTCCCCTTCACTTTCTCTTTCATCAGCATCTCTATCACCAACAGTCCCCTCCACAAACACACAGCTGTTCCTTTGGAGTCACTGCCCCAAGCCACGCCAGTGGCTCTCCCAGCACACTGGGGAAAAGTACTATCCATGCTGGCTGAGTCCCCGGGAAACAGGAAGAACCACACAGGCCTGCAGGGAAAGTCCTCAGGGAGCTAAGGCATTTGCCAATACCGAGGGATGAAAATTGCTGACAACATTTCATGGACACCCAACAATGGTGTCAGTGGTGAGAAGCACGTGGGCACATGACACAGATCCAGCACTACAGACCTAGCTCTTGTTGTCATAGAGGTTACAGAGATGCCAAGAGATCCCACACAACACCCGTGACCTCAGTACAGCAAAGGTGGGCAAACCCCATCATCGGAGGACACAGGGAAAACCCCAGCCTCACGGTTCCCACCAGACACAATAGAAAAATATTTATAAATGTGATGGATATTCTAAAAGCAAAGGCATGGTGCCCTAGGAGGGTCTGGCAAGAGTTTTTGGCAAAGCCTGGGAAAGGTCCTAAGACCCTGTGCTAAAACAGTTCGTAAGAATAGTCTCTAAGGGTGGAAAAGAACTAAAGAGGGAAAACTGGGCATGAATGTTCTGGGCGGAAGGAGGAACACGTGCAAAGACCAGGAGCATGGGGCAAGTAGGAGGAGTGAAAGACGTCTGTGGTCAGAGGCTGGGGCAACAAGCCTCGAGGGTGAATTAGGGACCTGGGACTTCACACTGCAGGAGTGATGGGTGCTTAGGAAGAGACGGGCCATGTTCCACTTGACCCAAGAGAACTCCTGAGTATACCCACGTCACAGACAAACCACAGTTCCTGTTGGGACAGCTAAGATGGGCTGGTAGCTTCAGGGGGAGGCGCCTAGTCAGTGCGGGGTGAAAATTCAGGAAGCAAACCCTGCAGACAAAGAGGCTGAGGAAAAAGAGGTAAATGCCAGCCAGTGGGGCTCAAGAGGAGTAGAAAAGGCATAAAGGGTATCATTGGAAGAACACATGGGGAAGGGATCCCCTGGGGAGGGGGCAGTGTGTTCATATCCAAGGGGCACGGCAGTGCTGCAGGCCAGTGGCCTGAGCACAAACTGTCTACTAAACCCCCAACCTCTCTGTGGGGAGGGGTCTCTCACTGTTCTCAGAAAGCGAGGGCGGGAGGGAACAGCGAAGGCTCAGGTCCAGGTGCCAGACAACCCTTCTCCCCGCGGTGGGTGCAAGCTTGGAACTGAAATGAGGACATGGCAAGAAATGCTTGGCAACACAGAAGGCGTCCAGAACTGGGATCTGTCTTCCTGGACCACATCCTGAGACAGCAGACTGATGGGATCTTGGCATTGCGAGGACACGCTTAGCAAAGGCCAGAAAAATGCATTTGGCCGGAACCTGCACTGACCTGATTCAGAGAACTTTAAATTTTAAGGTTGGAGGTGGGGGAGTAGAAGGGAGGAGAAAGAAAAACAATTAAACTGTCTAAAGAGATATGGGGGATTTCCCTAGCAGTCCAGTGGTTAAGAATCCGCCTTCCAATGCAAGAGATGCATGTTTGATCCCTGGTCAGGGAACTAAGACCCCACATGCCACGGAGCACCTAAGCCCACACGCCACGCAAAGATCCTGTGTGCTGCAACAAAGACCCGACCCAGCCAAACAGTTAAACATTAAAAAGAGATATGGTAGGGGATAACGTGGACCTCCCTGCTGACTCAGGTGGTAAAGAATTCACCTGCAGTGCAGGAGACCTGGGTTTGATCCCTGGGTTGGGAAGATCCCCTGGAGGAGGGAATGGCAACCCACTCCAGTATTCTTGCTTGGAGAATTCCATGGACAGAGGAACCTGGTGGCCTACAGTCCATGGGGTTGCAAAGAACAGGACACAACTGAGTCATACACACACACACACACACACACACACACACACACACACACACACACACACACACACGGGATAATTTATAGAAGTGGAAGATACAATAGGAAGGAAGAGATCTACACTATATTCAGAAGAACTAACACGGAACTGGGCTGCTGCCAGCCTGTGGGGAAGGACCCATAAACTGAGCACGACCACTAAAAGGGAGTCTTTATCCAAAGGAAACAGATGTTACAGCAGAGATGTTGGAAGCCAGGATGAGAACCATCAACCTGAGAACCACAGGGGAAGAGGGAAAACGTAACTGTGTTTGTTGAGAGAAGAGAAAAGGGTGCCCTGTCTAATGACCGAGATGTCCTTGATACAGTTCACAAAACTGGGCAAGAGAAGAGGAGAGAGCAGGTCTTGAGGATTTCAGGCAGCTCATCCCTGTTTCAAGTCTGCTAGGGCAGACATCAACTTAGACTAGCTAGTTCTTTGCCTCTCACTAACTTCTCATCTGATCTTACTTGACCTCAGGCTCTGCTTGGCCTTAAGTGAATTAAAAACAAAAGGTACCGTCTACAGAGTGCCTTTGACACATGGGTGCTGTCCCAGGAGAGAGGGGCACGTTACCCTATTTACCTCTCTTACCAATGACGTGAAGATTAATGTCCCCATGTGAGAAATGAGGAATGGTGTTCAAGAGGTTAAGTAACTCATCCAGGGCCACACAGCACACTGGATACTCTTGGCCTGCTCCAAGACCCATTCTCTGTCTTGCTTTGTGCCCCAGGAGGCCAGCCTCTGTAGGGAGGGGCTCCTGCATTTGCTTTCCCTCTCACTTTCAGGTGGGCCAGCCCTGGGAGGCACCTGCAAAGGCAGGAGGAAGGAGAGCCTGGCGTGTTTATGTTCCTGCTCTTTATGAGGGGCCAGTGGGCAGAAGATGTCAGGCCAGCACTTCTGTCCTCAGGGCTCCCTTCCCAAGGCTACGGCTCTTATCCAGCCCAAGCTGTTCCCTTCAGTTTTTCCGGGCCTGCAGGAAGAAACGGTGTTGGGAGTTCCCCACTGCTGCTCGTCTCTGGGCACTTCCGTGCACCCTGATGGTCCCACCCTGCACCTCTGCATATGGTCCCTTCACGGCCTGCCCATGGGCCCTTTGAGCATGGGTCTCGTACTTCCAACAGAACCTTACTGACGAGCGGAGCTGGGATTTGACCTCGGATTGGCCTGATTGAAAAGCCTGGGCTGTTAATCATGATGTTACACTGTGTGGTGGGTGACTTAAGCCACAAAAGACAAGTACATAACCATTCCTGAAAAAAAAGAAAACAAAAACTGGGCATGAACGTTCCAGCTCTGCTTCATCAATGTCCCTGACAGCTGAGTCCAGAGTGTCCAACTGGAATCCCCTGTCATGCAATTTCTCTTTGAAGACATAAACGGCTGGTAGAAAGATCTGAATTTAATAAGTCTTTGGGTGGCTTCAATTGATTTCAGTCTGTGATGGTGTCTCGATGACTTTGCCAGGACTTGGCTTTCTGGCAGGTCTTATGAAACTGAGGGCTGGGCCAGCCAGTTCTATAATAGCTGCTCCAAATGGTGTAGATTCCAGGGACCTCCTCAGTTCAGAGCTAATAACTAACACCATGGACTTTAAACTTGTGGTTTAATCATATAAATGTGAAAAAGGTCCCAAGAGAAAATACTCACAACTTTGAAAATTCTTTAGATTTTGCCGTTGGTGTTGGGCCAATTCTTTCTAAGCTGTTCACTCAGATTCACTCTGGAGCAGGATTTCTCAGACTCAGTACTCTGGATATCTGGGGTCAGATACGTCTTTGTTGAGGGGGGGCCTGCAGCCTATTGTCCTGTGCATTGTCATATATTCAGCAGCATTCCTGGCTTCTTCCCACTGGAGACCAACAGCAGCTCCTTCTCAGTTATGACAACCAAAAATATCTCCAGACACTACCAAATGTCCCCTGAAAGCAAAAACCACTCCTGGCTGAGAATCATTGCTCTATAGGAACAGGTTCATCAGGATGGGCCCAAACTCAGTCCACTTCGGCTTATTCCAAAAAAGACACATATTACCTGCAAAATACCAATTCACCGGTCTAATGAATTTGTATGCCTTTAAAATAAAGCCCAGCTTTGTCCTCAAAATTAGAGCCAGAGCTTTCAAACAGGCTCGGGCCTAAACCACCTCTTAAGATGAAATCCATATATGTTCAAAATTACTTTCAAAAGTCCTTTTGGAAGATACCACCTTGTAGATCCCACACCCACCCTCAGAGTTCCGACAATCCAGTTTTCACTGAGCTTCAGTGGAATGCTGTACGAAGTCCTGGGCTTACAGTCATGGCCACTTTCTCTCCAACTACAGGTCCTCGGACTCTTAAATCACATTGGGTGCAGCAAGCTGTTTAAACCACAAGAGGCACATGAGAATCAAGAACGGCTCAAGAAAAAAACACACAGAGACAGAACAAGACACCTTTCCACTATGAGGGTGGTTTGTTCCTGATGGAGCATAACATGCAGAGGTGGTTATGGTGGTAAGAGACTCATTGTGGGGACTGGATACCCAAGAGTCCTGAGTGCCATGCAAAGTCTTAACTTCATGTTGTAGATGATGGAGAGCCACTAGCAGGTTTTAAAATCACGGTACAGACATGATTTTTTTGGAGGGGGAGGGGGTTGGGCTATAAGAAGAACCTGGGGTATAGTAGAAGCTACAGAAATGGTACAGATCAGAGATGGTTAAGATTGGGACTGAGGCACTGACAATGGGGAGACAAGGGAGAGGGCTGATTTGAGGGAAAAGAGCACGTTGACATTTGGTGACTGACTAGATGCAGGGGTAAGCATTAAGGGAGAAGTCAAAGTTATCTATCTGCTTCCAACTTAAATAAGGAGGCCAAGAGAAATGGTCTTAACCAGACAAGGACTAGGAGGTATGAGCAGCTTAGTTTTACGGGAAAGAGATGAGGGACATCTCCCATCAAAATGCCCCTGACTGGTACTTGGTAAGTCCGAAGTGTCTAAGGAATATTCACATGGTGATGTCTAAGGAGGTTGGATACATGAGTCCTGAGCTCAGGAAGGCCACAGCTGGAGAGGCAGACATGGTGGATTTCAGCACTCAGTAGGTTGCTAAAAATCACAGATGGGCATGTGAAGGTAGAGGAGGTGTGGCATGAACACAGGGGGTTGCTGGAGAAGGAATACTGGAGAAATCTGACACCTAGGGCGCAGCTAGAAGAAGAGTCAGTAAGAAGATTGAAACAAAACGAGGACAAAGGTTGAGACAAGATGATGAAAACAATGACAGAAGAAGACAATAACATGAAAGCCCAATAACACGTTTGAGTCTAGAGAGTTCTAGAAGAAAGATACAGAGTTGCTGAATCTAGAAAGTCAACAAAAAGCTATTGGAACTTCCCAAAGTATCTGGTGGAGGTGGCTTCTTTAGAAGATATCACAGCTTTGGAAAGCTCTAAAGATGTATGGAACTCAGGAAATGTCTTGAAAAAGCATCCTTTTAGGGACTGGAAAACCAGTGTTTGATTATCCTGCCTCACTGCTGGTGTTGCATCATTTTGTACAAATGCCTTATGGGAGTAGGTGGGGGAAGGCAGGGGTACAGGGGAGGAGGGGCGCTGGGGGGAAAAGAGGGGAGGTGGAGATGGCAGAGGAGAGAGCAAGGTCCTGAGCACAGAAAAGGATGCAACAAGAAACTTGAGAGTTATTCTTCTTTGCTGTACCATACTGACTGAAGAAGGTCCACGGCCCCCACCTGGGGAGGCCTTTTGACTGTACCTGGAAACACTTACCCAAGGCTTTCCCCTGGGATGAAAGGCACTCCTGTCTCTCCAGATGCCCTGGAGCACCTCTAGACGCACACAGTGCCTGCTCTGGACTGGGTTTTACAGCTCCTGATACTCTTTCTTCTTGTCAAATAAGAACAAACAAGCCAACGGCTGTTTCAAATTTGGATTTTCTGTTTACATTAAACAGTTTTTAGAATGCAAATTTGATGATAAAGGTTGGTTAAAAGTCATTATAACCCAAACCTTGGAAACAATTCTCCGTGGGTCTCTCATTTCTGGAGTCTTACAAGCAAGCCACCCATAGCCTTAATTCTGGACCATCCTTCTAAGGAGGTATGCATAGAAAACAGCCTTGTAAGACAGAGCCAGTCTCCCTCTGGAACCAACCACTACTTGGTTTATTGCCCACTGTGAGCAAGATCATGTCTCTCTCTGGGACAAAGGGAAGATGCACTTACTGCCCAATAAAGATTTGAGGTCCTTAAACTCAAGGTTCCACTCAGTGTCAGCAGGTGTCATGTGAGCTTATTCACATCACCTTGTGGAAACTGGGACTTGCAGAAATGGCACAAATGTTGGTATCTTGGCTACTACTATCGCTGTGAGTAATAAAGTCCTTTGTTTCTGACCCAGGAGTTTTGTGTCTTCTGCCAACATCCATGAGATCATGGCGGGCTAACTTACTAGCTTTTAAGTAGGGTGAAGTCTCAGACCTTTGGCAGATGTTGATGCCTATTTGTCATCTATGAAATTATCAGGGCACTCATATAATATCCTGCTTTAACAACGGTCCCAATGCCACTCTGTGCCTTATCTTCACTTAAGTAAACTTCAGTAGGATTTATATTTTGCTTCAAAAAAAAACTCAGGACTATTTAATGTTTTATAAAATGGTACAAGAAGACACACTGCCGGCAACTGTCATTCTCTGTAAGAGGAAAAATGGGAAACTATTGTCTGTTCCTTTTTTTAGAAACAGAGAAATGACAAGCAGAAAACTCCCATGATTCACAAAGGCTCTCAAAAGTTCCCCAGCAGGCATAGCAGGCAGGGCCCTGGCCTTGCCCTTGGGTTGAGTCCCTGAGAGATTCTGTCTCATTGACCAGATGGCATTAAGTAGCAGCAGTCAGGTGAGGTGGGGCAGCCCTGAGTCACAGAACCACCAGGAATCTAGTTTCCTGCCAACTCATGAAATCCTGGACTGGAGGTGTCCAGAAGCTTTATGCAAGGGAACCAGCATGCATTAGGCTGATGATGGATGATATTCCATCGCTTCTGTGCCAGCTGGAAACAGGATGCCAGATGTTTCTGATCTCTACCCTGTGGACAGGGTAACCTAGGAGAGCACCTTTTTGCCTGAAGGACACTGAAAACATGTTATACAATGAAGGTAAAGATGCTCAGTCAGTGACTGGTAACAATGACAGTAGCCATGATGGATGAAAATGATAAAAAATGATGATTCACTGAAATTGAACATTTCATGCCATTACTGTATGTCTATATTTTGTTTACAGGTGTGAAGATCAGGAGACTAGAAGAATTATCATATTTATCAGTACTGTAAACTCTTAGGGGCTTCCTGGGTAGCTCAGCTGGTAAAGAATCCACCTGCAATGCAGGAGACCCTGGTTTGATTCCTGGGTCAGGAAGTTCCCCTGGAGAAAGGATAGGCTACCCACTCCAGTATTCTTGGGCTTCCTTGGTGGCTCAGCTGGTAAAGAATCCGCCTGCAAGGAGGGAGACCTAGGTTCTATTCTTGGCTTAAAGAAAATATTAGTTTACCATGCCCATAATTTCCGTAAGTGCCTCCAGCTGAGTGCTGGTGGTGAATAGGCCGTGACCACATAAGCCACATTTTATATCTCCAGTGCCAAAGAGTAAGACATTTGGAAATATGTAGGAATCAATTACAGGTAGAAAAAAATCACACTGTTGAACATATTTTTCCTTGACATAGAATTAATAGAGTATGGTAAATTTCTAAATGCATCTCTAACATGCTAGCTCTGTGTGTAAAATAAAGAGTACCAAGCTCAAAATAAGAAAAATAATCTAGCCATTATGGGTGTTTTCATGGCTATATTAATGAGTGAAGTGACCTTATCGACTCTTGACAGCATCTTCCTTCTCCTGGGAAATGGTCATTTCTCATTTAGCCTCAGGAGGGACTCAGGTATCTGAGCCAGGGAGCCTGGGAAGAACACAGTTCTAGCCTCCAAGGAAGGCAGTTCAACCCTGAGACATCCTGCAGGGACTGCCGTCAACACCTGGTTTCGATATCAGCAATTTTCTCCACTTCGTTCCCATGATACAGGTTACCTAGATCTGACACACACTGGCATGACAGTTTACCCTGCTGCATTGACTTCACTGTGGGCCCATAGATCATCCTTTTTTTTTTTGGCCATATTAAGTGGCTTGCAGGATCTTAGTTCTCCAACCAGGGATTGAGCCCCAGGCCCTTGGAAGTAAAAGTGCAGGGTCCTAAACACTGGACTGCCAGGAGTTCCTAGATGATCATTTTCAATCCTCAGAGTAATTTCCTTAAAGCCACATCAGAAAACTCCATTCCAAAAGAACACTGCACCTTTTCTTTACTTAGTGAGAAAAACTTATTTGTTTCCAGAGTCATCTGTGAATGCTTTAACATAACAGGAAATACATTTATTGGATAGATATTCTGATGGATACCATGAGGGCCCAGTGAAAATAAGGAAAGCATAATTAAAGCAATGGGACTTCCCTGGTGGTCCAGGGGATAAGACTCTGCCTACCAATGCAGGGGACCCAGGTTCAAACCCTGGCCCGGGAAGATTCCATATGCCATGGAACTGAGCCCGTGAACCACAACTACAGAGCCTGTGCTTTTGAGCCCGCGAACCACAACTACTGAAGCCCTGGTGCCCTAGAGCCTGTGTTCCCCAACAAGAGAAGCACTGCAGTGAGAAGCCCTTGTATTGCCACAAAGAGAAGCCCCCCCTCTCTGCAACTAAAGAAAGCCATGAAAGTCATCTCTGCAGCAATGAAGACCCAGTGCAGCCAATAAATAAATAAAATTTTTAAAAATAATTAAAGCAACGGATGAAGAGAGCAGTCCTTTCATGGTTACCTAAACTGGGGTCTAATTGTCTCCATTAATTAGAGCACAGCACAAATGAGAACACATGAATGTGTTTGGGCCTGGCAGTTTGACACAAAGAAGAAATATTCATATCACCAACACCAGTTTTAGGCACCACTGGGACAAACACCTGCTATGAGCCACGAGGGCCAGATGGAAAAATAATTCAAGCACACAATGACTTGATGGTGGGAGTAGTGGCATGATTTACACAAAAGTTACAGCAGATTTAGCTGGGAAGGTTTTTGGCTGAAAGATCTCACTAGACGCCACATAATGCTACAGGTATTTTACCATTAACTCTTCCCTCTTCGTAAATAGATTTTGTAAGGGAAAAGGGAGAGAAAGCTTTAATGTTTTCATATATTCTGTTATCAAAAGCTCTCCAGAATTCAAGTAAGAACTCACAAAGTGACCTTTAACCCTAAGGTATATATAATTCAGGAATAAATATTTGCTGTTTCTTTTTTTTTGTAAATATAATTCTGAAATGTAGGTCACAATTTTGATAGATACTGGGGAGAGGGCCATATGGGGATGGCATGGAATTCTTGGGAGCATCACCACAAATACCATGGCACAATGAATGGCTGAGCTGGGAGTCAAAACAGTGATTTTTACTCCCAGGATGGCTCCAGCAAGATCTGAAGCACATCCCCATCTATCCAAGCCTCCATGAAGTGTGCATAAGAGCATCTTCCTTCCTTACTGAGATGCACCACAAGGGATTAAAGAGCAGCATTTGGAAAGAAGCAGCTAAGTGCTACAGAAATGTGAAATGAATTATTAGCACATGACCCCACAAGAATAAAGAACGAAAAAGCAAGTCAACCCCTGGCACGTTTGGACCATGTGCCAGATGTTTGGTGCAGGATAAACATCTGGATGTGTGATTATGTATTTTATTCTTCCCCCAGCTGTTGGAATAGTCTAAATATTAGGGATCAGCAAAAAATCACTCTGAGCATTTGAAAATGTGGACCTGGTGAAAAGATGAGACCATTAACCAGGAGCTAGCGGAATGCTTCCAAGAATGATAACAAACCCGGCTGAGAAAAACCCTTATGTCACAGCTACTCTGTGTTCTGGCCCAAAGGCTCCAAATCAGAAAGATGCTTCATCAGTTCTCTTGGGAGCACCCTCTTACAGCCTTTCTTCTTCTACACTCAGAATCTCCAATTGACTAACTCGGCTATGTACTAGGACAAGGATGTTAGCATACTTTGCTGGTTCCAACTGATTTGATGGATGATAATAACTTAATATACGATGGAAGTGTTTCTAGATTCTATAAGGGCCACCGCTTCTCCCCTCTCCCTAAGGAAAAAGGAAAACACCAATGCTATTTTGTTAACTTGTAATTGTGTCTAAATTCAAGTCCAATATTCCTTTTTCTGATATAGATAACCACTTAGGGTGTGATTTCAGTCAAACATTTTCTTAGTCTCTGTTTATCCCTTCTCTGAAGAGGAAAATGACATTTGCTATTTATCTTTCTGAAAGTATACTGAAATAACTTTCCACAAATGCATATTATGTACATATAAAATATTTCCTGTGTTCTGATTAAAGTTTAAAATACTCTCTATTTGGATAGGATGGCTTCAAGTTTGACTGACACTGGACAAAGTACTTGGGGGAACTTGTTTTGCCACAAACATCAAATAGATTAAAAATCTCAAGGACAAACTATTTATAGATACTGACAATTCCTTCTTAGCTTGGGGCCATTCTGTACGTCACAGTTTGGACAAAACCCTTCTGTAAAGTGCTGGAGGTAACAACTCTCAGAGTTAAAAGTACCCAGATTAAGTCCTGAACCACAGCTTGCAGGGGGAATATTTTTTATATGGCCTCTGGAAATAGCACCATTTAGATAGAACAGCGATATCAGGCCGAGTTTGAAAAGCACACTGCTGTTACAGAGAAATCTGTTTTCCTGATTCCCGGAGTCTTAACATTTTAAGACCGACATTACTCATCTAGGACTGAGCCATCTGCCCAGGACAATCTTCCATGGCTCTGGGACCAGGAGTAACAGGACGTGATGGGGAGCTGGGATGGAACCAGCCTGCTCCAGGAGATTGAGCCCTGAGGCTTAGAGAGCCAGCAAAGAACTGGACAGATAAGATGGTTCAGTTACAGCCAGTTCTGCTGAGGTCATGGAGTCCTGCCTTGTTTAAATTAGACTTTACACCATATTTAGTCAACCCTCCTAGAGTTAAAAGTTTAGTGTCTCCGTTGTCTTCAGTTGGCTAAGCCTACAGCAGGCTGCAAGCCATAACACTTGATTAAACCAAACAGTTCTGGCTCCAGGGTTAGTCAACACACAGCATTAGGCGCCTGTACCCGAGAACCATCCTCTCTGACAATGTGAAAGAAAACGGACCCACAATTTGCAGAGCCATCAAGAAAACTGCTGATGCTCCAAGGCTGCAGGGTACGATGGCACTGTTTTTCTCCAAATAAAGCTAAGATGACAGGCAATTTCTCCAGGGAGAGTCTGTCTGTCTGCATCTAACACAAGCATCTACACAGACCCCCATACCACAGGCCAGTCATCTTTACTATCCTTTTTTTCTCTTCTTCAATATTTTACTTCTGTTTGCATGAGGTCCATGTTTCTTTGTTTGCTCTGATTAATTTTATCCTCTATCAGTATAACTTAAACCAGACTGACAATTCCTACGGGAGGAGCACTTAAAAGGGGTCACCCTATTGGGCAGATCTAATAAATAAAGAACATGCCAATGACAGAGGAATAAATTAATCCTAACTTATTATTCTGTGAATTAGGATTAAATGTCAAAGTGAGCCTTATTTTCGGCATTCTCCCTTTCCAGTGATCATACACTAACAAGCTTTATGAATAATTTTGCTGTAGTAAGTGGCTATGCCAACCCCTTGTTATTAGTGACAGTTCAGGTCACAGCCACCCCTGAAGCTTCCCATTAGCTGCCTCTCAGTAAGAGTTTGCACGTTGGGATGGTTCCTGCTGCCCAGACGCCTGTCTGATGTTAATTACCCCATCAGTTCCCCTCTACTCTCCCCTCACTCACCTTGGGGATGCTGAGGCGTTCCTGGGGAGGAGGATGATACCGTGGGAACCTCCTGCGGGTCTAGAGATGAAGAGCTACGACCCAGTGGGGCGGGGGAGGCGGGGGCTGCCGGTGAGGTCAGGTCCAAGGAGAGGTCAGCTCTGCCCCGGCTCGCACTCCGGCTTCTCAGTTCCTTCTCATGCGCCTCAGCTGCCAACTGCTCCAAGTATTTGTATCTGAAAGTTAAATTCCAAAGGGTTTCCGTAAAAAGAAAGAGGAGCCCGTGGCTGGTGCTTGTTTATGGATGAAACACCTGCAGAGTGAGCTGGTTTCCTGATGCACAGAGCACAGCGCAGGGCTGGCTGGAGGGCCTGTCTGCCAAAAACACCCAGCAAAGCCAAGATGCTAATGATTAAAAATCCTGCATCATTCATAACCAAACAAATTGGGGGAAGTGGTAACATCACAGTCTCCAGATACCAGATCACTGCTGCAGAATCCTAGTTTGCTCTTTTAGGAAACATTTGTGCAAACAAGCCAAACAGCAATAATGACCATCAAAAAGCCCCAACAGTGACAGCTGAAAACCACACACCCTCAGAGCTCGCAGCTGTGAAATGGGAGGGTGCCTTGGTGCAGCAGAGAGGAACAATGCCCCCAAATACCAAAAGGTTGTTGGATGAAGCCCTCCCTGGATTTCTGAACCTGCTTCAACGCTAACAGCAATGTGACTGGAATTCACTTTGTTCTCTCAGTGTCGACCATGGAAAGTTTTTTATATTCTAAAATATTTCTGAGTAGGACTCAGACATCCAATAGCTTGGCCCTGACGTCATATATAGTTTATTCATCAAAGTCAGTTTAAAAGAACAAAGATACATCTGTTTTGCATTTCAGGCAGGCAGAACCCACTAACTGTTTATTAAGACCAGCTACCAATCATATTCCTCATAGAGCGCTTTATAGATCAGACCAAAATAACTCTGAAATATGTGTCTCTTCCAGATGTCTGCTAATTTTACCCGCCATTATTTGTTCAGGAATAAATTCATGAACTCAGCTGTAGCAGGTTTTTGACTATCATGTGTGTGTGCATGCTAAGTCGCTTCAGTGGTGTCCGACTCTTTTGCAACCCTATGGACTCTAGCCCACCAGACTCCTCCGTCCATGGGATTCTCCAGGCAAGAATACTGGAGTGAGTTGCCATGCCCAACTTCAGGGAATCTTCTCGACCTAGGGATCAAACCCTCGTCTCTGATGTCTCTTGCATTGGCAGGAGGGTTCTTTACCACTAGCGACACCTGGGAAACCCCTTTTGACTATCATACCCACCACAAAACTTTGCAAATGCTTATTCCAGACCCTCACTCACATCCACCCGAATTCACTGCTTCAGTTACTTCCCAAGGGCAAGCCCCCGGCCCTAGACCCTGCAGCCCCCACCCAAACACTGCACACACAGCGCTCTTACTTTAGCTGGATGAGAAAGGCAAAGCACACAAATTGAACCTTTTAAAAGAATGCCTTTAGAAAGCACACATTTCTTCATCCATCCTTCAGGGGGCGTGGCTCCTAGGTCTGCAGTAATCACAGCTCTCCCTGCCAGGCCCGGGGATGGGCTCGCAAGCGCACCTCCCCCAGGGTGGCCTGTCTTGACCACCACAGCTGGAAGTGATGACGTGATCTTGCCCTTGCCTCTGAACTCATGTCGGATATGTAGCCCATTCAACTCAGATGGCATTTTACATTTACTGCCCGGCATATTTAGTCATCTTTTCACATGCATATGTCTGTTTTCAACAAGCAGATAATAGGACTTTTTGAGAACAGGAAGATCACCATCCTCAGTTCTCTCCCTGGGTGCCGTGCATTCATGGGCTGACGGGAAGCAGGCAAAGTGTGCAGTGAGGAACCTGCCAGGAGCAGCCCACCTGCTCTCGTCTCCCTGTGGCCCAGGGCACCAGAGGGCAGGGCCACCCAATTTCACTTTCTTGGGGAGTGAGCTTACTTTCCTGGTGACTCTCTGGTAAAAGGCATGAAGTGGATCTGCATTTACAAATGTCTGCCTCATGGTTAACAGGGTGAAACTCGACCCAGAAAGCAAGCTTTAGAAACTCTGGACTTCCCTTGCCAACAACGTCATCTCTCAAAAAGTAGGAAAGGTACCAAAAAGGAGATATTTCTGAAGTTAATGCAGATGGGCCCAAAAAAACTACCAGGTGGTGGAAGTGACAGGAATCGTGGAAGACAGTGGTCTTGAGGGCAAGTGTCGGAGCCCATATTTTATTATAAAAGGTCTGGGGGCAAATGGAAGGCCAGGAAGGCTGTGAGGCCGGGAGGAGATTGCATCGCGGCCACAGGTATCCCCCACGTGGAGCCCAAGCCTTCTGCGACAAGGGCAGGAGGCAGGAGGAATCCAGTGCAACCAAGAGGGTCTGGACATGTCCCAGAGATGGGGATCCTAGAGGAGGGAAGCGATGCTCTAGGAAAATGAGGGAGAGAAGTAACAAAGCCCCACACAGAAGGCTTCAGGCCAGAAGGACAACCCATCACCAACCTCCATTTCAGCCAGCCCCACCCTGGCCTCTCTGGTCCCCTCCCTGTGGGCAGCCAGGCTGGCAGGTATGTGCTGGCAGCCAAAGGGTTCACGCCATTTTCAGGGGGGACCCAGGGCTCCAGGGTCTGGATAGACTTCTCAAAGACTATTTCTGTGCACCTCTTGGCTCACAGATGTCACCCTTGAGGACCCTTGAGACAGGCAGAGGGGAAGAGTCAGGGGTTTAATCTGACTTGTTCCTAGGATGTATACATGATAGACAAAAATGGCAGGATTAAGGGTTAAGGGGTCAATTCTACAGAGTTCTGGAGCCTGGTTTCACAAAAATGTGAATGTATTTAACACTACAGGATTATACATTTAAAAACAGTTAAAATAATAAGTTATATGTTATGTATCCTTTTCCACAATTAGCATTGAAAAATGGTAGCGGCGGGGAGGCCCAAGTGTCAAGAGCCGCCATGTTTCTATGTTCCCGTGATGGGCGGAGTGGTGATGGGGGAGCTCGGGGAGCGCCAGGCTACCCAGCCTGGAGACCTTTGAGCTCAGCAACCTCTCCTGCCCCGCGGACACCTCCAGCAAAACCTGGGGAGGAAGCTGGACCTCTATCCCGACCTTCCCTGAGAAAGGGATCTAAGTGGTGCTCGATCCTAGGAGCCCGCCAGCCCATTTGATGACTGTCACGTCTCGGCTAGCCTAGCAACACCATCCCCCATCAACAGACTCTGACGTAGCCTCCTAGGTACAAAGTCCTGGGTTTTCTATCCACAGACTATGCCCCCGACTCAAAATACTTTTCATTCTTGCTACCCTCATTGAAACATTCTCATTATCCTGCCTCTGTCCATATCTAATTCATTCATCTTTTCATCATTTATTAAATATTCTGTTGAGGGCCTGTTACATGCTAAAAACTGAAGTAGGTACTCAGTTCAGTTGCTCAGTCGTGTCCGACTCTTTGCGATCCCATGGACTGCAGCACGCCAGGCTTCCCCATCCAGCACAAACTCCCAGAGCTTGCTCAAATCTAAATTATTAAATCTCTAGTAGGCACTAGAGATTTAATAATAAATAAGGAAATATACGCCTTTGTGGCACTCATAGTTCAGTGAGAATTAGAGAAACAAACTTCATGATGGGCTTGATGCCCACCAGGGCTGTGGGTGGCAGGCTGGTGTCACTGCCACCCAGGGGATATAAGTTAGGCTCTTTACACAGGGTCCAATAGAAACCCTGCATGACTTTTCACTACACCTACTTACTAATGACTCTTCCTGCCACCCCAGTGCTTAGAACTTCTCCTTAAACCAAAACCTGGCTCCCTCTAACTTCTAGTCTGTCCTCAGGTCATGTTCAGAATCTGCTCTTACTGCTTTAGGATCACTTCGATGCATAATTTCCCAAATCCTTGCCCAGTCCCAGCCCTCCCCTTTGCACTCAGTGCCCAGAACTTCTGCTTCCCATAAGGCATCTCCTCTGCAAGTCCCACCACCTCCCTTAGACCACTCTCACCCTGACCCCCACCCCAACCCAATGATTCCCAGCCTGGAGCTCATTCCTTATCACCCCTAAAAAAAGAATCATTTGTGAACATCAAGTCAATCAATATCAGACAGAGACTATCTTATAATACTTAAAAAATTTAGAAATAGACCTAACAGAGACTTACTCTGGATCTGCACCATATCAATAAAACAGCTTACCTAAAATTATGGAATAGGATGACAAGAAATTTTAAAATTAAAAATTAAACCAAATTTGCATGCATGGCCATTACCCCCCAAAGTAGCAAAATGACATTCATCTCATTACGCTAGGTGACACAAACCTCAAAACCTCTCTGCTGTGAGTCTGGCTGTCTTTTTTGAGTCTTTACATTAGGGGTAAGAGTCATGGGACCAAATAAACGTGCCTGGCTCTACCTTGAAGAGTTAACAGATGGAGTTCTCTTCCATGTCTCTTTACACCTCTGATCTCCATTAGTTTTCCCATCCAAGTTCCATTATAACTTGGAAATCTTATCTTTTCCTGGCTTACCAGGAACTCCCAACTGCTTTCCAACAAGGGATGAAAGTCTATCTCCCTCACTTCCATCTTTACCAGGCAATTCAAGCAGCCAACGAACGAGGAAAAGTGGCTGGTCCAAATCAAAGGAAAACACTTGGCTGCTTCTCCAAACCTCAGGTAAACAGAGAGGCAGGGTGTACGGAAAGAATCCCACATGGGGCCATGGAGAACCCTCTCCTGCACCAGCTAAGAAGACCCAGGGTGGCAGGTGGGGTGGGGAGTGGAAGAGGAGTGGAAACCTCCTCCGCATGAGTTTTCCAGGTAAGTGATGCTCTACTTTGGGGGAACGAGTAGTAAATAATACGCAGAAAGAGGTAGCCCTCAGCAATTTAGAAAAAACTAGATTCCAGTCTGAACCAGCTCAGACCTTGACACACACAGCTCCTGGTCCTCTCTCCAGGAGCTTTAAAGTCCTGCCTGTACAGACACAACATGACTGTCAAGTTGTCCAAAAGCTCAAAAAAGTGCAGAGTCCAGAGGGAAAGCTAAAAAATGCAACTTGATTTCTTTTTTAAGAATTTTTTTGATGTGGACCATGTATTTTTTTAGTCTTTATTGAAGTTGTTATAATATTGCTTTCGTTTTAAGTTCTGGTCTCTTGGTCGTGAGGCATGTGGGATCCTCCCTGACCAAGGATCAAACCCATACCTCCTGCGTTGGAAGGCGAAGTCTTAACCACTGGACTGTCAAGGAAGTCCCAAAATTTGATTTCTTAAACCAGGATATATGTCATGTCTTCCAGTGTAACAAAAAACAAAAAACAGGTACTTACTAGAGTTTCTTTGTTTCTTTACCAGCATCTTTCACTATAAATTTGCTGGCCACAACTGGTTATCAGGATGGGAATAATCTAATAGAACACTGGAATTAAAGTAATGCCATGGTTTTGTTTATGAGGCTGACGTAAGCATCTAATTTTTAAACTGAACACAGACAGTCTCCACTCTTCCCTGTCTGACTGTCCTGATCTATTTAGCTGATGGTGTCTAAAAAAAATTAGCACAATTCCACTTTTTATTGGCATAGTTCAGAGACTGATTGGTTCCGGACTGGCTCTGGTATGAACCCAGCCTTTCCAGTCTCTCCGTGCAGTAACCACCACCTGGTGGTGGAGGGAATAATTGCAGGCTGGACAGCTGTTGTTCAGTTGCACAGCTGGGTCCGACTCTTTGTGGCCCATGGACTGTAGCAAGCCAGGCCTCCCTGTCCCTCACCATATCCCGAAGTTTGCCCAAGTTCATGTCCATTGCCTCGGTGATGTCATCCAACCATCTCATCCTCTGACGACCTCTTCTACTTCTGTCCTCAATCTTTCCCAGCATCAGGGACTTTTCCAATGAATCAGCTGTTTACATCAGATGACCAACATACTGGAGTTTAAGCTTCAGCATCAGTCCTTCCAATGAGAATTCAGGGTTGATTTCCCTTATGATTGACTGGTTTGATCTCACTGCTGTCCAAAGGACTCTCAGGAGTCTTCTCCAGCAGCACAGTTCAAAGGCATCAATTCTTTGGCACTCTGCTTTCTTTACAGTCCAGCTCTCACAACTGTACAGCTGGACAGTGCTAGGGGGTAAACTTGCCTTTTGCTGGGCTACTTCCAAAAACAATTTCCTTTGCTTATCTAAGTTTACCAGACACTGAATATATTAACTTGATATGGTTTAAAGGGATCCAAAGTATGTTGCCATTGAAATGAACAAACTGGTTTACAGCTTAAATAGTTCAAAGCTGTTGGTTCTTTTGCTCCTTTTTTCAATTGTTGGTTGTTGGTTAGTTGCTAAGTCATGTCTGACTCTGCAACCCCATGGACTGTAGCCCACCAGGCTCCTCTGTCTAGGAGCCTGGGATTCTCTAGGCAAGAATACTGGAGCGGGTTGCCATTTCCTTCTACATGGGATCTTCCCAACCCAGGGATCGAACCCACATCTCCTGTATTGCAGGCAGATTCTTTACCTTTGAGCTACCAGGGAAGCCTCATTTATTTAATACATTCTTCCTAAGTGTCTGCTACCTGCAAGCCCTATGGCAGGCACTGGGACACCGAGGAAAATCAGGCATGGCTCCTGCCATCCAGGAACTGAGTACAGTTCAGTAAGGGGATGGGTAAGTGGTCAGGCACCTCCATGGAGAATCTTGGGAGGGTTTGGCACCCTAGCCAGTGCCTGGCATAGTGTGTGGGCTCAAATATTTGCTGAAGAAATGCTGAACAAATGACTTGGAAACACACAGGAGGGACACCTAACCCAGGCTCAACAGTGGTAGTAAAAAGACATTTAAAATATATACCACATGCCAATAACCTAAACTATATGTTTATTTGGAGAAGAATTTTGGAGGAACAGACACATATATTTCACACCATGATGGCACTAAATAATTAATCTGTGCTTTCTTGGAAAATTGAGATAACCAGGACACTCTATTCTTCAAAATGCCAGCTCCCCAAGGTCTTAGGTCTTAGATTAAGCTATTGTATTTTTACTAACAAAGTCTCCTCTGCATGCTTGGTTTAGAGTGAAAAGTCACATGCCATTTGGTTATAATGGGAAAGAAGAGATATACAAACCTTTCTTCTCGTGCTTGTCTTTGTTCTTCTCTTTTGTCTAAATACTCTCGGCTAATGGAAGTATGCAAAACAAACAAAATGGGGAAGGAAAACAACAGAATTAGAGGCTCATAAAATTGCCAAGAAATTATTAACAGAGTATATCATGAAAGCCTACTATCATCTCAGAAATGGAAAGTGGTATTGTTAAATTTTTAAAAATAAACATAAAGGCTACACTTTAAAAGTACTAAATTTTTCTATAAAATCACAGATGAAAACATGGGATTACTGGATTCACTCAGAACTCTAATTACTCTTCAGAAAGAAGACTTTACGTATATGGGGAAGGGGGGTGAGACAAAAAGATTTTTAAAAGGTAAACCAATTCATCAATAAGATATGGCAATAACAAGCAAGCAATAGTATTCAGAGGTGAGTACCACACAACCAAGCTCTGGTAACTCCCCCACATTCACCTCAAGATATAAATCTGAGTGGGCCCAAGTGTCTTGGCTATTTTGTCCTGCACTCTACAGTTTAGATATTCCTTCCACATCCCAAGATTCTTCCTCTGAATCCCTCACATTTCAGTTTCTAAGCAGAGATCACTGGAAGCTTTTGTGCATTCTTTCTTGTCTTTATCCATAATATGCCCAAATCGGTCTAATTTTAATGCTTGTTTGTCTGTTCCTCCTGGTGAGGTTCCAACTTAAATCTAAGTTTAAGACTGTGTGGTCAGTCCCTTCTCACTAAACTATTTATTTTCCTGGAGAACTCTGACATCACAGTTTTCTCCACTGGACCTCATAAGGTAGCTTAAGTACTCTACCCCTCTGTGCACTGATAACTGGATACAAAGGGATAGTAAGAGCAACTAAACCAGGTTAGCAGGGGGGAGAAAAAGCAACAAAGACACAAATTTGTTATAAACATCCATTCTCATCACTTACCACACAAGAGATAACATTTCCCATAACCCGGGAAAATTAAGATAATATCCAACAAAAATAACAACAGATAAGAATGCTTTGCAAAGAAAACAGCACAAGGAACGTGAATAACTTATATCAATGAGGTGGCTGATAAATGGTCAGCCATATGGTTAATCCCAGGCATGATTCTATAAAGCTTTTCCGATCGCCTTCTTTGAATTTCTTTTCATCCACATCCTCAGATTTTCAGGATGGAATTGAAGTCATCATAATCAGTAGTTCTGTGTGGTCTGTACTGATAATCAGCATTCCTTTCTAGACAAGGCTTATTTTGCCAGTATCTCACTATGTTCTTAAATGATGAGTGAGATTCTTTGGTGACCAGGAGAAAATAGTGAACAGTTAGTTATAAGCGTGGTCTCTGAAGATGAGGTTGCCCAGGTCTAATTATTATACTACCAATATATGGGCTGAAAACATATTACAATGCATTCTTGTCCTATTCTTCTGGGACTTCAAAGACACAAATGCTAGATATATTATTTTACGGGTCCATGAGGCATTGTTCTTTTTTTTATATATATTTCGTTTTGTCTTTCAGATTGGATAATTTCTGTTACTTCATCTTCAAATTCATTGACTTTTCTCTCATTTCTATTCCGCTGCTGAAACCATTCAAAGCCTTTTTTATTTTGGTTATTGTATTTTCTGCTTCCATATGTATTTCCATTTGCTTCTTCTTTACATTTTCCATCTCTGTGCAGAGGCTTTTCATTTGTTTCAAAAGTATTTGCCTTTACATCTTAGAACATGTTTATAACAGCTGCTTTAAAGTCTTTGTCTGATAATGACAACATCTATGCCCTTTTGTGGTCAGCATACTTTGATTCTCTTTTCCCTTTGAAGATTTTTTTTCCTGTATTCCTATGACAAATTGTTCTGGAATGCATTCTGTATATTTCAAATATTTTGCAATGAAACCTTCAGCCTTATTTAAATTCTATGAAGAATCTTGCTTGTTTTCTTTAGCAGGCAATCAACCAAGTTAGGCTCAGCCTGTAAGTTCTGACTGCCTTCTGATATTGGTTCCATTATTATATCAGTTCTCAAATATTTTTAATGCTATTCATATCACCTCCTTATATGCACCACCCAGTGGCCAGTCTGATACCTAAGTGTGTTCCACTCTAAAAGACAGGAGGGAGGATGCTGATTTCATCTTTTCCAGAACTGGTACCTTGTTTTAAGAGGTTTTCAATCAAAATCTTAAATGTGTAAGCTAATCTCTGAATTTTCCATGTGTTTCAGTCAGATGCTCTGCTGCTATTTGGTGGTGAAATATGTGGATCTCTCAGAAAGCCCTGAATCATGAAGCATTTAACCTGTTCCAGTGGTTTTACAAATTGGTCTTTCCAAAAGTGACAACTTCCACAGCTACCTCATGAGAAATGGTGCATAAAGGTCTGGCCTTTCCATGTATCATTTGGTAGAAATCTGACAGCTCAAGATATACCATACAATTATGGTGTGATAATGGTTTTGCTTTAATTCATGCAGCTTGTTAATACCCACCTTACAAAAGTCAGGATTAGTTTTTTACCCACCAGACTTGGAATACTTGTTTTCATATAGTAGTGAGTTACGGTTAAGGCAAATTCACAGCTCTGCTCATTTCTATGATTATATATAGGCTTCCCAGGTGGCACTAGTGCTAAAGAACCTGCCTGCCAATGCAGGGAACATAAGAGATGCAGGTTCGATTCCTGGGTCAGGAAGATCCCCTGGAGGAGGAAATGGCAGCCCACTCCAGTATTCTTGCCTGGAAAATCCCATGAACAGAGGAGTCTATACTCTTTCTGGCTGCCAGAAAAAAAAAAATTATTGAACTTGTAGATTCTCGTTGACAATGCTTTACATCCTTTGTAGATTTCACTGGGAGTAATTGATCGGAAGACTGTTTCCCAAAAAAATGAACCAAGGAAACAGGAAGTGGAGATGGGAGAGAAATGAGAAGAAAGAAGAGTGTAGAAACTATGGGAGAGATGAATGAGAAGATGAAGGAGGGCGGAGGAAGGAGACGGAGAAGGCAAGAGGGGAGGAGGGGAAAGACAAAGGGAACAAAGGAAGAGTAGGAGGAATGAAAGGTGTAAGAAAAGACAACCAAGTGTTCAGTATTTTAAAAAGAACTCCACAGCATGAACCCAGGCCAGAGGAGTGTTAGACATTGATCAGGAGGATGGGGGGAAAGATTAATCTGACTGAAGGAGAAAAGGAGTGATCCTAGATTCAGCCGAGCAGACAGGTCAAGACACAGAAGCTGGAGTGGGCCACCCAAGAACACATCTTTGGAGCTAGACAGAGACCAAACAGACCAGGGGGGACAATGGCCTTGGACTAATCAATACAATTCCTTTTTCTCCCCCATAGGAGGAAATATTATTGCCTAAAAAAATATGAAATATTGCTACAAGGAGTAAGAAAACAAAGTGGAAAAGCATTTTCTTTTAGGTGTCCAATAGAATATGAATAAAACATGAGTAGCTTCAGGGGAAAATGGCAAATTAAGCCAATTAGGTCCTCTGCCTTCAGGAAGGCCTGGATAAAACCATTTTAGATAATGAAGGCCCCAAGAACACACAGGCCTTAATTGAATCTGGCTGGCTGGCTCTGCTTCCTGCCATAGGTTAAAGGAAGACAGGCCACAACAAACCAGATCAAGCCTGTTTCAGGCTTGCTCTTCTTGAAAACAGAGGCAGCATCAGAAGCAAGCATACTAATCCCTAATCCTTTAATACCAGTATTAACCATATGCAACAGTGAAGGCATGTGCTTTAATTTTCAGTTCATTAAAAAATTTTTTAAATCCATCTTACCTGAATTTGTTTCTTTCCTCTCGTTCTATTCTCTGCAACCTTTCTTCTCTCTCCTGTCGCCGCCTCTCTCTCTCTGCTGCCAAGGACTCTTGGTGCTGCCTAAAGGATGATGTGAGAAGACCACTCAGTGATGACCTAAAGATACAATGAGTCAATGTTTGAGTGGCTTGTCCAGTGATTAAAAGTACTAATGTAGGAATCAGTCAGCCTTGGTTAGAACCAAGGGTCTGCCAGTACCTAAGTAATGCATGGAGAAAATTACTGAGTGTCTCAGGTCTTCTATTTCAAGATCTTCATCTGTAAATGGAGATAAGTAACTTGCTTTACGTGCTTGGAGGATAAAAGGCAATAATGCCAAGCAGCAGGCTTGGCATATAAGCAGTCATCAATAATGAGTGCTATTATTATCAAAAAGTATTCCAGGAATATGCTTAAAATATAAATACATATTCTCTCTCTCCATACACACACACACACACATTTTAAAATTGGTTTCTGATGAGACTCTGATGACCTGGAAGAAACATTCACCCTAAAACTGTTTTCTCTTTTACATGTACTAAAAATATTTTGCCATACACCAGTTTCTCAATATACTTCCCCAAATAATTGTATCATCTTAAAACAAGGTATTGGGATGACAGATAAGGAGAAAAAAAAAATGTCAGTGGTCTGAAATCTAAACGGAATTAAGGAAATTTCATTCCATGTCAAGAAGTGTCCATGAACAAGCAGCTTGTTCAAAGGACAGCACTTGATTCTTGATGATACCATACAAATAATCTGGAACATTCATTGAAGATGCTGTGATGGGGATGATCAGCTATGTGAAGGACTTAGTGAAGAATCACAGAGGAACCACAGAAAATGTTAAGTCAGGAAAATAGGTGGAAGAAGGCAAACTTAGGTAACTATATGAAAAATAAAGAGAGTTAGCTGGGAAGGAGAGTCTGTTGGACCTCTGGGGAATAATAAAATCTGTTACAGACAACTGGCCCTTTGTTTATTGGGAAAACATCTAAACTAAGACACAAATATTTCTGATATATAGCTTGGGTGATAGCCTACTTGAATTTGATGAATATGCCTGCCTCGTGGGGAACACAAGGTCCCTCAGCACAGGAGAAAGATGTGACTATTGCAGCACACACATTCTGCCATAAGTCGTACAGCTGTTCTCCCTAGAAAAGGTGAGTCACCTCTGGCAATCCATCAGAGGTGGGAGAAGTAGAGGGAAGAAACTACCATCCCCAATTGCTACAGGGAGGGAGTAACCAAACGCTCTGTAAGCAGCTTTCGGCAGGAGAAAGCTCTCTACAGGAGGCCCCCTGTTTTGTCACTTTAGCAAAACTATATTATAATTAACCTTAAACCAGACACCCCCATGCTCTACTCATCTCTAGCCCAAGCACACCTTTCAAACCTTTTCATCACACAGTATCTTGCTTCCTGTTGGTTTCTTCTTTAGATCAAAGAAATAAAAATGAAGAATAAGTAATTAACAGATGACTAGATCTTTCCCCCAGTCTCCCTGTCGGTAATCCTATGAAAAATTCTGGGAACAAGATAGCATCTAAAGAAAGATCACAAGGAGTTGACAAGCTTGCATGCAATGAAGATGGCAATGAATCTGTACCTTTGTCTCAATGATTAAGGCTTCTCTGCTAGTTCAGTCAGTAAAGAAATCTGCCTGCAATGCAGAAGATGCGGGTTTGATCCCTGGCTTGGGAAAATCCCCTAGAGAAGGACATGGCAACCCACTCCAGTATTCTTGCCTGGAGAATCCCATGGACTGAGGAGCCTGGCAGGCAACAGTCCATGGAGTCACAAGGAGTCAGACACAACTGAAGTGACTGAGCATGCACACATCTCAATGATTAAGTGAGATTATTTCCCCCTTTTCCCTGTAACAATTTTCACAGGCTGAGAAAAATCTTTGGAGTTGATATGGGGACATGAGTCCACCTTCTCCTCAGTATTCTGGCTTTCTGATTAAAGAAACCTTTATGTTTCTACTGGCACTTGAATCTTGAGTATTGATTTCTGAGCAGTGAGGAGCCAGATATAAGTTCAGTAACACCTATAGTCTGGGCTCACTAGGCATCTAATACATCAACTTGGATCCTTAGGCATAGAGAGAATTTTATCATCCATATAAACAAAGGTATGTCTTATATAACTTCTATCTTCTTTTTGCTACTATCATGTATTTATCTTTCTGTTATATGCAGCCAAATCTAATTCACAATCAGGTGGAGGGGTTTCCTATGCCTCTCACACAGTGACTTAGAGAAATTGTTATGAATGAAGTAGACTTGTTTAATCTGATTAATAAATTTTACCTAGTAGATGAATATATATATATATATGTGTGTGTATATATATATATATATATATAACCTAGTGCCCCAAATTAAAGAAAACATAACCTTTTCAAATACACAAAAACTATTTAAAAACTGATTGTCAATCCTGTGACAAAGTTCAAGCTCATGAGTGAATGACAAGAGTTGGTTTTCATGTGCGCTATCTTCCTAACCACAATGCAATTTAGTTAAAAATAAATAACAAGAAGATACATTACATTTGAAAAAATCCATATAATTGTAAAGTTTTTAAATGCTTCTAATTAATTCAGGTCAAAGAAGAAATATACAGAAAATTAGAAAACATTCAAAGAGTATTATATCAAGACTATATGTCAAAAGACTATATATTAAAATTTTTAGGATGTTTCTAAAGTGTAATGAGTGGCCAACTCAACAATTTGGAAAGCAGAATGGAATTAACTCATTATTCTTAAAAACAGAAGAAAATTTTCTAAACCTGACAATGGATATTTAGTAAAAACAAATTTTTTAAACTATGGTAAGCATCATTCTTAATGTTGAAACATTTAAGTTTAATATTAGAAATGATAGATGGAGACCCCCAGAATTGCTTGTACTTGACATTATTCTGGTAGTCTTAGCCAGTACACTAAGATAAGATAAACAAATAAAAGCATAAGGAAGGGAAAGAAATACAATGTCATCATTTGCAGATAATATGAGCTATTTAGAAAATCCAAAAACCCTACACGTTATTAGAATTAACAAGAGTCCAACAAGGTTTCTCAATGTAAAATGTGCAAATAGAAACTGTATTTTCATATATCAGCAACAATTATTAAGTTAATCTCATGCTGCTAAGTCGCTTCAGTCACGTCCGACTCTGTGCGACCCCATAGACAGCAGCCCACCAGGCTCACCCGTCCCTGGGACAAATTACTTCATTATAGGAAAGACAAAGTCTTAGTAAGAGACCTAAATAAATGACAAATATATCACATTCACATATAGAAAGATTCAATACAGTCAAGATGCCAATTCTTTTTCAACTTATACAATTTCAAATCAATTTCATTCAACATTCCAAAAGGATTTTTCATGGAACATTACAAGGTGGCTCCAAAACGTTTATGGAAGAACTGAGATCCAAGGATGACCAACACAACTTTGAATAAGAACAAAGTGGATCACTGGCCCCACTAGATATCAACCCACTAGATAACCACCACAGTGGTTAACTGTGAATGTGGTCTTGGTGCAAGAACAGAGACATGGAATGACAGATTCACACACAAATGGCATTTTGATTCATGATAGACATGTCATTACATATTAGTAGGAACATAATGGATTATTTGGGCTTCCCCTGTGGCTCAGCAGTAAAGAATCCACTTGCCAATGCAGGAGACACAGGTTCAATTTCTGGGTGGGGAAGATTCCCTGGAGAAAGAAATGGCAACCTACTCCAGTATTCTTGCCTGGGAAATCCCATAGACAGAGGAGCCTGGCAGGTTACAATCCATGGGGTCGCAAAAGAGTCGGACAGGACTTAGTAACTAAACAACCAAACCAAAAAATGGACTATTTAACAAATAGTGCTGAGACAACTAGCCGTGTAAGACAAAAATACAGCAGCCCCTCCTCATGCCAAACACAAAAATAAATTCTGGGAAGTTTAAGTGAAACATATAAAAAGCAAAGCTTTACAACATCTAGATATTAGGATAGAAAAGAATTTTTTCAGACCACAAATCCAAAAGGGCAGTCAAAAAGGGAAATTTTAATACATATGCACATGTTACATTTTTAAATTTATATACATTGAAAGACTACATAAGAATAAAGAGAAGCCACAGCCTGGGAGAAGCTAATTGTAACACATTCAAACCACAAAGTATTAGTAAGCAATATAAAGAGAACTCCTTTGAATCCATATGAAAAAAACAAACTACCCACTGGAAAAATAGGCAAAGGAAAAATGAGCAAAAGACAGTGGGCATTTTATTGAAGAAGAAAATTAAATCACCAATAAACACATGAACAATACTCATCTTCACTAGAATTCAGGGAGAGGAAATGCAAGCTAAACCCATAGTGAGATATTGTTTCACACCTCTCAGGTTGCAGACTGACAAAAATTCATGCCTGAAGACACTAAGCACAAAACAAGACAACAAGAACTCCCATATATTGCTTCTGGGAATGTAAGTTGATAAAATCCTTTCAGAGAAACACTTAATACATTTGGAGATGTGTTTATCCTGCAACCCAGAAAATCCACTTCTAGGTTTATACTACAGAGCACACCTTTACACCTTTGCATGTATAAAGATGACAGATGTGTACAAGAATAGAATATATTACACTGCTTTGTACTGTTAACAGATAATAACTGGAAACAGCATAAATATCAACAAATAGAAAAACAAAATAAAATTACAGAAAAATAAGGTACCCTACATAGGACTGGGGCTTCCCAGATGGCACTAGTGGTAAAGAACCAGCCTGCCAATGCAGGTTAGATGTAAGAGATGTGGGTTTGATCCCTGGGTTGGGAAGATCCCCTGGAGGAATGCATGGCAACCCACTCCATTATTCTTGCCTGGAGAATCCCATGGACAGAAGAGCCTGGTGGGCTACAGTCCATAGGGTCACACAGAGTTGGACAAGATTGAAGCAATTTAGCGTGCATGCACTACATGGGACTATTATTTTAGGTGAATCTGATTCTATTAATAGCTCAGCTCTCAGCCTGCCCTGTGTGGTGGTCTCCTTAAGGACCAGCAGCTTCAGGTCTTGATTCTCTTTTCAGAGGGAGGAGAGAAAAGTTCTTGGGTAAGGAACAAAATAAGAACCTTGCCATTTCCCCTTGCGCTTCTGACTTTAATTTGTTCCTCTAAATATATCAGTTGTTCCAGGAAAAACTTCATGCATGGTTAACTTAATAATGGGTCATTAGTGGCTATACTAATGAGTTCACAGTGAAGCTTCTCTATATCATTCGTTAACATCATTTCCTTGTTTCAGATGAGACCACTGGAGCTTGTTTAAAATTAGAACAGTATTAGAACTTGGGAAAATAAAAAGTGCTCCATCTTGTTGAGTGGATGCTGTCATTTCTTCCCTGGGTGCCTCTAAGGAAGGGAAATGCAGATGATCCCCCATCTACTGAGACCCTGCAAAGGAAGACCTCATGTTGGGTCTGAGGCCAGAGTACATGTGAACATACTATCAGTACATGTGAACGTACTATTAACACATGGAGGCTCTTTCCTTTCAGAAGTAAGATATGAGATGCTAAGGCAAAGCAATGAAGACTGGTTCCTCTTCTCCTCAAGTGAAGCAAAATGCCTTCTATAACTTAAGATCCATTCTCTTGGATGCCCTAACACAGATCCCTGAAGCTGGAAGGGACGATCAACGGGCCCCATGAGCCTTTCTGTCCCAGATGCACAGAAGTCATTTTGGTCATACTAGGAACCAAGAGTTACACATATAATATTAATAAATAAAATTTCCCTGGGTCTCCCTCTATCTAGTATGCCCAATATGGGAGAGTATGAACTCTGGCCCTGTAAATCCTGTTTCTGGAAATAAGCTCACCTAGAATATCAATGCTAGAATGCATTCAGACCACATAAAGGGAATATCCCAAATCATTGCTAAAAACAAATATACCCAAATAGCAAAATTCAAGCTAGTACGGTGAATTTTTCTCTTTATAAAGGCATCCTTAACAGATTTTTACCTTTCATATGAAATCTTTCAGGAAAACGCCTACAGTGATCGGAATTTGTTGCACAGTTTAATCTTGGCCAGCCTGGGGACCAGCTGTAGTGTAAAGGAATTAAATGCAGGGCTTTAGATTGAGAAAACCTCAGTATGGCCAGTCAGTTAACCTCTCTGAGCCTCAGTTTACTTGCTTATAAAATGGAGATAATAATACTCCATATTAGTGAGAGTGTTTGAAGGAGCCTGCTTAGAACAGCATCTGGATCACAGTAGGCACTCAACAGACATCACTTTATATTGGGAGTGGAAAATCTACAAACACAGGGGAAGGTCTGAGCTGTGGTCTCCAAGGCCAGATGTAGAATACGACACTAGCAGGTCTCAGCGTGAGGGGCTACAGTGGGCTGTGGGTTTGATCTGAACCTTTCTGTCACGGCTCCGAGCTGGGTCTGTGATGAGGACTGCATGCCACCAGGAATGCACCTGGGAAGCTGAAGTCATCTAAGTTACACCCAAGGCAGCTGCAACCAAGTGAAGCCACACAAGAATGCAGGTGGTCAGAGGCCAGAGAGGTTTTGCAAGGAAGCGGATGATATACTCTGAGCAAGAGGAATTGCAGTATTTAATATTGGCCGCAAAAGGCTCTAGGAACTACCCCAGAAATCCCATTTGGTTCAGGCCTCCCTTTCTGGGACATTGGGAGCAGGAATTTGACTGCACTGAAATATGGTTTGTAATAACAGTGAACATTTATGGAGACAGCACAGTGTGCCAATTATTTTGCACAAAATGGCTCTTTTAATCAGCACAACTTCTTGTACTAAGTTCTATTATTATCTCCTTTATAGATGAGAAAATAGAGGCACAGAGAAGTTCAGGATGTAGCAGAGCTGAGCTTTTTAAACAGGCCTGTCAGGCTGGAGCCCTAATATTGACCTATATTCCTCCACTCCCCACACCACAGGTTCCTAGTAAAATACCATTTGTGCAGTATTTGCCACAGTATATGCATCAGTTTAATTTTTTTTTATTTCTTTCCTAAAAATGGCCACTACCCTAAATTTGGTCATCATTTCCACATACGTTATTATATTTCCTCCTGCAGTCTAAATTTCTAGGCTAGATCCTGTTTTCTCATTTGTCCTTATCTCCTGACACTTAGAAGAGATGCATGATGAATGAATTAGATGCTGAATAACAAGGATGTATCAAGTCAGATACAACTGTACACACTAGTCTCCATGTGTCTACGTGCTCAGCCCATTCTCTAAGGGAAAACACATGATGATGACCTGCTGAGATAATGTCTTATGCATAGGACCCTGTGCCCCTGGCAACAGCTGAGTGAATATGGTGGGTTCCTCCCCAAAGGCAGTTCATCCAAAGGCAAGCTGTCTAGTGGTGTGTGAAGCTTCTGGTGTAGAAAGCCATGCTAATCATAGTTGTTTGCCCAGGACTTAGAACTGGAAGGTGGGAAAAGAATATGTAGTTGGGAGGAAGTGAAAGTGTTAGTCACTCAGTCGTGTCTGACTCTCTGAGACCCCACACAGAGAACACTATGAAATAAGACACAGAAAAACAGATGTCATATAATTTCATTCATATATGGAATCTAAAAAATAACAAAACAAATGAGCACACAAAACAAGCTCATAGATAAAGGAAACATACTGGTGGTTGCCAGAGAAGGAGGGTGAGGAGTCAGACAAAATAGGTGCAGGGCATTAAGAGATACAAACCTCCAAATATAACATAAATAAGTCATGGGAATATAACTATAGTCCATAATGCTGTACTTCATATTTGAAAGTTGCTAAGACAGTAAATCTTAATTAAAAGCAATGACAAGAAAAAATTTTGTAATTTTGCATGATGACAGATCATAACAGACTTTGATGTTAGCCCTCTTGCAATGTATACAAATGTTTAATCACTATGTTGTACACCTGAAACTAATATAATGCTGTATGTCAATTACACTTCAATTTTTAAAAAATCCAGCTGAAAAGGTGCTTAACACTTGAGGAAAAAATAATGAACTTGAAGGCACAGAAACAGAAACTATTCAAAATGAACCACAATGAGAAAAAAGACTGAAAAAAAAAATCAATAGAGCACCCATAAACTTTGGTAAAACTTCAAGTTGCTCAATATGTATGCAATTGAAGCTATCAAAAGAGAGGTGAAAAGTACCCCCAAAATTTAAAGAAATAAGAACTGAAAATTTTCCCATTTTGATAAAACTACAACCCACAGATCCAAGAATCTCAACAAAACTCAAGCACACACACACAAAATTTTAAATGAAGAAAACTACACTAAGGCATATCAAAATCAAAATTTTAAAATCAATGATAAAGAGAGGATCTTAAAAGCAGCCAGAGGAAAAACGACATATTGCATGCAGAGGTACAAAAACTATCACAGAATATTTATTGTCAGGAACAATAAAAGCTAGAACATTGAGAAACATCTTTAAATCACTGAAAGAAAAACCCCTGTCAACCTATAATTCTCTACCTTTAAAAATTGATTCAAGAGAAAAAAAGCAAGATTCAACAATACGCGATTTACAAAATCAAAACAAAACCCACTTTAAATATAAAATTAATTCCACCCAATTTAAATATAAAACATATAAAACATCCTACTCAATAATAACAGGATACATATTCTTTTCAAATGCACACAGAACATTTGCAACAATGGACGATATTCTGGGCTATAAAACAAAGCTCTATAAATTTAAAAGAATTCAAGCCATACAAAATATATTCTCCCATACCAATATATGTCCCTTCCAAATAAAGAAAAAATGTTCTCTGTCCCCATTTTTATTAAATTAGAAATCAATAACAAAGACCTGGAAAATCCACAAATATTTATAAGCTAAATAAATATTTTGACATAATCTATGGATAAAGGATAAATCAAAAAAGCATTTTGAACTAAGTGAAAATAAAAACACAACCTGTTAAAAATTTGTGGAATGCAGGTAAAGCAATACTTAGAAGAAAATTTATAACACTAAATGACTATATTAGAAAAGACAATAAATTTCAAAACAATGGCCTCATCTTCTGATCTAGAAAAATAAGAACAAATTTAACTAAAAGTAAGTGGAAAAGTATACAGAGTAGAAGTCAATGAAACAAACAAAAAAAAGAATATTAGACAACTGAGTAACACCAAAAGCTGATTCTTTGAAATCAGTAAGATTAATAAACCTCTAACCAGCTTGATTAGAGGAAAAAGAAGACAAATATTACAAACTTTAGGACTGAAAGAGGTGACATTACTACAGATTCTACAGCTATTAAAAGAATAATAAGAATAATAAGGCCTTCCTTTCTGGGCTCAGTGGTAAAAAATTCACCTGGCAATTCAGGAGAAACGGTTCGATCCCTTATCCAGGAAGATCCCACATGACTCAGAGCAACTAAGCCCATGTTACACAACTACTGAGCCTGTGCTGCGACTAATGAGCCCATGGGCTGCAACTACTGAAACCTGTGCACCCTAGAGCCTGTGCACTGCGACCAGGGAAGCCACTGCAATGAGAAGCCACACTAGAGAGTGGCTTCTACTCACCACACCTAGAGAGTAGCCCCAGATTGCTGCAACTAGAGAACAGCCTGCCCAGCAATGAAGACCCAGCGCAGTCAAAAATAAATAAATATAATCTTTAAAAAAAGAATAAGGGAATATTTTGAGCAATTTTACACCAATAAATTTGACAACTTAGATGAAATGGAAAAATCCCTTGAAAGACAAAAACTACTAATGGTTACTCAAGAAGAAATAGATGACTTGATATGAATTGATATCAGATAAGCATCTATTAAAGGTACTGAACTCATAGTTTAAAACTTTCCTGTGAAGAAAACTCTACTCTCAGATAGTTTCCCTGGTGAATGCAAAGAAATACTTAACGAAGAAATAACAATTCTACACAAACTTTTATAGAAAGTTGAAGAGGAAGGAAAGATATTTCATCTCCTTTTATGAGGGCAGCGTTACTCTGGTATACAACCATTTTGGAAGATCAGTTCAGTTCAACGCAGTCACTCAGTCGTGTCCGACTCTTTGTGACCCCATGAAGCACAGCACGCCAGGCCTCCCTGTCCATTACCAACTCCCAGAGTTCACCCAAACCCATGTCCATTGAGTTGGTGATGCCATCCAACCATCTCATCCTCTGTCGTCCCCTTCTCCTCCTGCCGTCAATCTTTCCCAGCATCAGGGTCTTTTCCAGTGAGTCAGCTCTTCGCATCAGGTGGCCAGAGTATTAGTTTACTTAATAGTACTTAAGAAGCTAAACATGTACCTACCATATGACTGAGCCATTTCATTTCTATTTATCCAAAAGAAATTAAAGCAAATTTCCATACAAAGATTTGTATACAACTATTCATTGCCAAGGAGATCAAACCAGTCAATCCTAAAGGAAATCAACTGAAAAGACTGATACTGAAGCTAAGGTCCAATACACCTTGGCTACCTGATGCGAAGAGCCGACTCATTGGAAAAGACCCTGATGCTGGGAAAGATTGATGGCAAGAGGAGAAGGGGGTGACAGAGGATGAGATATTTGGATGGCACCACTGACTCAATGGACACGAGTTTGAGCAAGCTCCAGGAGATAGTGAAGGACAGGGAAGTCAGGCGTGCTGTAGTCCACAGGGGTCGCAGAGTTGGACATGACTTAGCAACTGAGCAACAACAATTCATAGCTCAAACTGAAAAGAACCCAAATGTCAATCAATAGGTAAACATAAATTGTGGTACAATCATCCAATTGAGTACTACTCTGCAATAAAAAGGTCTTAACTACTGAAACATGCAACAAAACAGAGGAGTCTCAAAACAATTACACTAACTGAAAAAAGTCAACCCCTCTCCAAGGGTACTTAATGAATGATGACATTTATATGAAATTCTTAGAAATGCAAACTAATCTATAATGACAGAAAGCCAGCCGTAGTTGCTTGGGGATAGGGAAGGGCAGCCATAATCACAAAAGGGCGTGAGAAAATGCTTTAGAGTAATAAATTGGTGCATTATCTCAATTGTGGTAATAGCTTCACTGCCCAAACAGACGTCAAAACTTATGTGCAATTTTCTGTACATCAATCATACTGCAAACGCTGTCTTAAAATAAATGCTCCTTTGGTAAGTTTGAGTAAAATCTTTTTACACAAGAACCAAATCTTCAACATTTCTTATACCAAAAATAAATCATAATCTCTGGTTAAATACTACAAAACCCAAACTAAGCTCACAAATTGATACTTGAAACTATCACTTAATTCACAAGTAAGTGATTTGATATGAAGACTTAGAGGTCAATAATAATAATAAAATGGCAATTCAATGATGCAGTATGGTTTTCTGCAACCGTGAGACTGTCATCATAACCAGCTTATTAAACTGGGGTCACCCAGTTTAATGATCATGGACAAGAGGAAACTCTGGGATGTGCCCAGCTATAAACGGCATTTTGCTTGCCCTGAAACAAGCAAATACCAGAACCTTCTTCACACCTTCAGGGCCATATCCCAGCTTTCATGATGAAATGAGCAAGTTCAAGGCAGCCCCAAGAAACAGACAACTTTTCTTCATCATCACTGCTACAACCCTGGGGATGCTGTCATCGAAGATGGGGATGTTGTTTTAAAGGTTCCTTCCACTCTCTCTTCTCCAGCCTGTCACCCACCACTTCGGTGTAGGTCTGAGCTTCCCGGCCACAGGAGGGACCAGCACAGCTCCTGCGGCTGCATGGAGACTGGTCCCATGTGCTGTCTCACGGACTGTGCTGGTTCATGCACAAAGGATGACACCATCCTCCCAGCCTGGCTGGTGTCAAGCTCTGTCCTGTCCACCTGCCCCTTCTGCAGGCCCCGAGCCCAGGAATGCAGCAGTTCTTGCCCCTTCTGTCTTACTTCCCACCCTCCCATCTAGAAAGGAGTATGTGTGTTTCTATCTCTAGCTATCTAGATACTGATCTATATTTCTATCTATATATGTGTGTGCATACACACACTTTCTAAAATCAACTTGGAAATCCAGCCTCTTCCACTATAATAGTAAAACCTACTCACTCATGGCCTGGCTTTGTGGGAAGAGGGGAAATAGGATCAGGGACCCAGAAATACATTTTCTGAAGGAGAATTCTTCCCTATCCTTCCTACCCATTTTCACTCTGTGATCTGTGCACAATGCCAGTGCAAAACCACTATAGCCAATGACAACTGGAGACCTGGCTGTCAGGAGCTGTCCCACTAGGAGAAGGGTGCACAAGCAGGAAAGGTGGTTCAAGGCTCAGTTGATAGCATGGGACAACTAAGTGTCTACAGCTTTATGGGTGGAGCTATTCAATCTGTACTGTTCTGATGAGTGATGTTTGGACTTGTGTGTTACAGATCTCACCTAACTCTCTTCCACACAAGTGAATGTTCTCGATTCCCAACAGAAGTACAATATATATATATCGATACTTTTTAAGATTGCTATGGTGATGGTAATGGTGATGGTTTAGTCACTAAGTCATGTCCGACTCTTGCGACCCCATGGACTGTAGCCTCTCAGACTCCTCTGTCCACGGGATTCTCCAGGCAAGAATACTGGAGTGGGTTGCCATTCCCTTCTCCAGGGGACCTTCCTGACCCAGGAATTGAGCCTGGGTCTCCTGCATTGCAGACAGTTTCTTTATCAACTGAGCTACACCATGTAGGAAGGTTGCTATAGACACTGTTTAAGTAAACAAGGGTGATAGAATTGTCTAATTTAAAAATATCAATAAATACATAAACAAAAATGTCTATTCCTAAGAATTCCCTGACATTCCAGTGGTCAGGACCTAGCATTCTTACTGCTAGAGGTCAGGGTTTGATCCCTGGTCAGGGAACTAAGATCTTGCAAGCCATGTAGCATGTCCAAAAATTAAAATAAAAATTAAAAAATCTACTCTAATCTCACTTTCCAAAGGAAGGAAACAAGATAAGAGGTTAAAACTGCTCATGCATTTGTTCTCCTGGTTATTTGACAAAGAAGTGGGAGAAGGGCAGTGAGGAAAGGGGAATCTCATGCTGTAGAGATGGCTGGCACTCAATAGCGAAGCAATCAGAAGGTTGCTGGGACATGCAGACATGGGATGCAGAACATAGGACAAGCAGAAAGTGCTTCCATGCAAAAACAAACACTTTTATCTTTACATTTTACATGCATGTGGATTGTCCAGTCCTGCTTATCTTAAAGATTTTCCCTGACTCTTTAATCAAATGCCTAGTCCAGAAAGGCTATGCCATGGCTTTATGAAACCCAGGTTCACTACCGCAGACCACAGTACATTTGTGAACCCCATTTCAGAAACAAAAGGATGAACACATAATGACTCAAAGGGCTGAGAGCTGAAATTGAGGTATATGAATCCATAAAAATTGTCACAATTCATTCTGCCTGAGGAAGTCAGAGGAGTTTTACAGACAGAAGTCACCTACTTGGGTCTTGGAGGATGAGAAGGAAGTGACTGAATGAACAGAGGAGGAGGCTGGTCAGAGGACAGAGCAAATATGAGAGAACGGGGCCTTGGGAGAGCCTGGCAGCATTTCTGCAGTGTTGAAGCACAGTGAGGATGGGCGTGCTGATGGCTGCCGAAGCTGCAAGGTGTATATCGGACCCAAACGTGAGAGATCCTAGAGACAATGTTACTCAGGTGAGGCTTGCTGATAGGTGGTGGGAGGCACTCAAGGTTGCTAAGCTGGAAATGTCACTTGCTCAGATCTGTATTTCAGAAAGGGTAGAAGACATACATCACTGCAATACGTAGTCCAGGCATGACAGAGACCCTGGACTAAACCTATGGTGGTAGGAGGGGTGAGAAGGAGTCAGATCCAAAACCCACATGGGCTGACACAGACCAGGTCCCCTAATGTCCATAGTCACTGATGAAGCCATCACAAAGCCAGACCCTACTGAAAACTCCCTCTGTTAACTGAACGGTGCCTCTGCTCTCATGCACTTTGGATGTAACACAATTACTTAATCAAGACCACATTATGCCTTACAGGAAGGAACTCCTTGTTTGTAACAAGATTGCTATCAGGACCTAGCAGCAGGCGAGCAGGAGGCCTGCTTGGTGCTCAGCACAAGGAGCACACAAGCTTCATCGCCTCCTGGTTTGAATGGTAGGGAATCTGTCTGTGTTGGTATCTTTTTCTGCTGTTGGCCATTGTGGGCTCTGTGCTATTAACTGTGATCACAAAGAAAGGCAATGCCTTTTATTCCACTTAAGCGCTATTCAGGATGTTTTTCAGTGATTTTTTTTCATCTCCTTTGATCAACTTAAATTAAAAATAAAAATTTAACTAAAGCCCATCGGACAATGGAGCTCTTAACTCTACTGACACAATTTTTGGAAAAGTACTGTGTATACCAAGTGATGGAACACAGCCAGCAAATGTTTGGGATCCAGAAAAATACACGGATCATATATTCGGAAAAAGCAGTGATTTGAAAACCAGACAAGTAGAACCTCAAGGCATATGTAGATACTAGCAAAGGCAAGAAACAATAAAAGGCCAAAGCAGACTAGAACAGGAAGCCAGAAGCACCCAGACACCCATACAGAGCAGTCCACGTGGAGGAGGAAATCAGGATGAGGGAGACACGGGTACCAGCCAATGATACTCAGGGCAACGCTTGATGGGCCTGCAAGCAGCTGAGAACTACAAGAGCTAAAGTAACTGAAAGTAGGCAGGAAATGCATGGAAAAGGAGACTTTCACCCAGGGGGAGGAGTTACCACATCAGTGATGGAGACAGGTATTCTAGGGGTCACAGGAAGTGAGATCTCACAAGGCAGCACTTAGGCTCAGCATGTCAGGCTCCCACCCTCATCCTAACTGCTTGGTCCCAGCTACCCCACATCCCTGTGCTCTTTATTCCAGTGTTGGCAATCACCATATAAAACCCCACAGCAGCAGACGACAAAAATAGCAGGACTGTTTCAAGGTAGCGTATGATACTGTCATATTCCAAAGACTGGGGAGGAGAGAGGGCTCCTGACAGCCTCAAATGGTTGATCCATCTGAGAAGATGGGCACCGGAGGAAAAGGGAGACGCTCCTATGGAAGCCGCTTGAACAGACACATAAGCAAGCATGCACTGCTGTTGGTATACAACAAACCGGTAGGGAAACAAAGGACTGTTCACTAAATGGTATTCAAACAAGTGAAAAAATGTTAACTCTAACCTCTGCCTCACACCATATGCCAATAACTTCCGGGTAGAAAAAATATTTCCATGTGAAAATTGTAGCTACAAAAATATTAGAAGAAACCACAGGAGAAAATTGTAGCTACAATTTTTTCACTTGTCTGAATATCATTCGGCGAACAATCCAACGATGAGAAAAAACCATGGGAGAAAAGGGGACTTCCCTGGTGGCTCAGTTGGTGAAAAATCTGCCTGCAATGCAGGAGACACAGGTTTGATTCCTGGGCCAGGAAGATCCCCTGGAGAAGGAAATGGCAACCCACTCCAGTATTCTTGTCTGGGAAATCCCATGGACAGAGGAGCCCAGCCAGCTGCAGTCCATGGGGTCGCAAGAGTCGGACATGACTTGGCAACAAAACCACCTCCACCATAGGAGGAAAAGCTGTCCTCATGAGGAACACAAAACCCAGAAGACAGAAAAGATCAATAAATGTGATCCCAAAATTTAAATTGTTCTGCATGGTAAAAACACCACAAATGTTGTAAAAAGACCAATGACTGAGGAAAGTAATAGGTACACCTACTGGAGTTTATAAAGAACCTGGACACCTCAGTAAGAAACAGAACTCAGTGATCATGAAGCACAAATCCACCTGGAAAGGAAAGGTGCCTTTACATATGAAATCATGCTCATTCATAACAGGAATCACAAATTTAAATTTTAATGACATACAACTCTTCACTGCTCGGAGAGCAATGGTTGAAAACTTGAATGGTGCCTCTTTGGCAGAGGTGTTGGGAACACAAGGCCTTTTACACATTGTAGTTGAGAACCAAAACTGGTACAATCTTCACCAAGAGTAGCTGGGTAAAAATCAATCAAAATTGTAAAAATACAAAAACTTGACTTACTAAATCTATTTCTAGGCATTTGTCCTAGAGATAATGACACATGTGCAAAATGACACACAGATAAGAATCACACCGCAGTATTATTAGGCCCATCGTTACATGATTGGGTATAAGAAACAGCACCTAGAGAACAAAGTATTAAAAAGAATGGGGCAGCTGTAAAGAGACATTCAAAAGCAGAGACATGATTTTGCCAACAAAGGTATGTATAGTCGAAGCATTTGTTATTCCAGCAGTCTGGTGAGAGCTGGACCATGAAGAAGGCTGCAGGCTGAAAATTGACATTTTCAAATGGTGGTGCTAGAGAAGACCTTTGAGTCCATGGGACTCCATGGTGTGCAAAGAAATCAAACCAGTCAATTCTAAAGGAAATCAACCCTGAGTATTCATTGGAAGGACTGATACTGATGCTGAAGCTCAAGCTACAATACTTTGGCCACTAGATGTGAAGAGCTGACTCACTGGAAAAGTCCCTGATGCTGGGAAAGACTGAATGCAAAAGAAGAGGGTGGCAGAGGATGAGAAGGTTATATAGCATCACCGACTCAATGGACGTGACTTTGAGCAAACTCTGGGAGACAGTGGAGGACAGAGAAGCCTGGCATGCTGCAGTCCATGAGCTGCAAAGAGTCCAACATGAGTTAGTGACTGAACAATAACAAAATGGAAAGAGAACCAAGATAAATTTTTAAGTAAAAAAAGCAGAATGCAGAGTAGTTTGTATAGTGTGTTACTATTTGTGTAAAGCTATAGTATTCTTGCCTAGAGAATCCCGTGGACAGAGGAATCTGGTGGGCTGCTATCCATAGGGTCGCACAGACTCAGACATGACTGAAGCAACTTAGCATGCATGCATGCATTGGAGAAGGAAATGGCAACCCACTTCAGTATTCTTGCCTAGAGAATCCCGTGGACAGAGGAACCTGGTGGGCTGTTGTCCATAGGGTCGTACAGAGTCGGACACGACTGAAGCGACTTAGCATGCATATTAAACTCATATATGCTGATATTAACATAAAATATCTCTGAAAGTACACATAAGGAATTGCAAGGAGCCCTTGCTTTGGGGGAGGATAATGGAGTAGGAAAAAGCTTCACTTTCAAACTGTGTACCCCTTCACACCTTTCAAATGCTACTACATACAAGAAAGGCCCATATAAACAATAATACACAAAATTTAAAGTTGCAACTTTAAATTTTTACTTATCCCTTACTATCTGTTTTATTTCTAAAGGAAGTATTACTACTAATATCTATGCTTACAGCCTTCCAGAAAGTCAGAAAAACTCTGCTGGGAAGACTATACAAGGTAAACAATTCCCAAACTTATAAGCACTCTTTTTTTTTTTTAACAATTAAGCTTTGAATTTTATTTTGTGTCCGACTCTTTGTGACCCCATGGACTGTAGCCCACCAGGCTCCTCTGTCCATGGGATTTCCCAGGCAATAATGCTGAAGTAGGTTGCCATTTCCTTCTCCAGGGTATCTTCTTGGCCCAGGGATCGAACCCACATGTCCTGTATTGGCAGATGGATTCTTTACCACTGTGCTGCCTGGGAAGCATTTAATTACATACATATATGTACACTTAATGAGTATAATTGCTTTACAAAGTTGTGTTAGTTTCTGCTGCACAACAATGTGAATCAGCTATATGTAAACATATATTAGGGCCTCAGGGCTAGTGGTAAAGAATCCACCTGCCAATGCAGGAGACGTAAGAGATGCAGGTTCAATCCCTGGGTCAGGAAGATTCCCTGAAGGAGGGCATGGCAATCCTCTCCAGTATTCTTGCCTGGAAAATCCCATGGACAGAGGAGCCTGGCGGGCTACAGTCCATGGGGCTGCAAAGAGTTGGACACATTGAAGTGACTCAGAATGGCATATACATATACTAAGGACTCCTGACATTAGTGTGTCAAACAGGCAGGTGACTGGCATTTACAGTAGACAATAGCACTAATGTATGGGGGGAAAAGAGAAGAGACTTAGTACTTAAGGCACATATTGGCAGGTCTACAGAGAAGTCCTCCCTGGCCTCCTAAAATCTCCAAGGTGTACCCACTGAGCTCTTAGCATCTTCACTTGCTCAAGACCACCCACCCCCAGCTCTTAGCACAGGGGCCTCATTCCCAGAGCACTTACTTCCCAGCCCCAGCACAAAGACTGATCCGCCTCAAGGCACCTTCAACCCCCAGCACTGGCCTCACTGTCCCCTTGAATTCCCTCAGCAGCTGCTGTCACAACACTGAACAAGCCTGCAGCTGCCACTTCTGAAAAGGCCCACCAGAGGGGGATGTCGCGGTAGGGAGGCAGAGAGGATGTGCTCAGGCCAGAGCCACAAAGTGACCGTGCTGCAATGATTGTCTGCCTGTTTGTTTTATTTGAATACTTGAAGATGAATGGTTCAAATACTCTTGTAATTTTGTTTTCTTTTAAAAAGAAAATATTTAGAATGTTTCCACTCAAAAAGCACATTTTCAAAACTGAAGCATTTTAAAAGTCTGCTTTCATTAAACAGTTGCATCTTGTACCCCTGAGGGCCTCTGCAAATGGTTCTGGTCTTCTTATTTTGTTTTGGTACAACTCAAGCTGCAATTTCATGAAAGTTAATGCCGCACTCTCTGTTTCTAAAAGAGCCCTGTAAACAAAGCTGTAACAGGAGATGTGGAGAAGGGTTCATTTTAATAACCCTGCTTGACTTAATTTGTATATTGTTTCTTCAGCTCTTCCTTTCTAGGTCAACTTATCATCCAAGTTTTATGAACATCCAACACACTAATATGCTTGGGAAAAATATGAAAACTCTAAACTCACAATAATGCCCAGTTGTAGTCCCAAAGCGGGCTGGCCTGCCTGAAGGGGTGTTTTAGTTGACATGATTTTCCTAGAACATCAGGGAAGTGAATCTTGTTTCCAAATCAAGGAAAACGGTTTCTAGAACTCCCCAGTAATGCATGGGGCCTTGTCATGTTGCCTATTAGTCCAGAGTGTTCTGACAGAACATGTGGGTTCTCATTGCAAAAGGCAAGTATTCATAAGAGCGCAATGTTTTTCCTAAGGGTTTTTCTTTTGAGTTTCAATAATTAGGGGTACATAATACATTTCAAGGATAAATCTTACAAACCCTCCTGAAGTATATACCTTGGTCAAAACGATCCTGTATCTTAATAAGACAGCAAATATTTGTAAATGTAAAAACAGATTACGGTGATATCCAAAGAATCCAGTTGTTGAAGAGAAAAAAAAAAATCAAACTGTATAAAAATAAATATTATAAATATGACTGACATAACATGATAGGGTGGTGAGATACAAATATGATTTGGAGTTAGGGCCTCTCTTGTTTTTATTTTTTATACTCACAAAACATAAGCTGGCAAAGTGAGAGTAGAAAGTGGTGATGTGGCCGGGCCTGGTGGCTTTCTGACCTTAATGGAATGGCACATCTGATGTTTCAAAGTCACAGATTATGATGGTTGAAAAAAAATCATGCAAATGGAAAGGAAGTAAGAAACCCTTTGAAGCTTTCCTTGCTGGTGGATACAGTGATGTAGTGAAGTTCATACGGTAGGACTGCACATGGGAGAAGAGGCAGCTCAGAACAGGAGGGGTCCCTGCCTCGGTTGCTACCCAGTGATTGGGTCTCAGCGTGCAGGCTCCCTCCGAGGGATTTCAACCCAGTGCTTCTATCAAACCGAGGACCGTGAAGTCCTCACCCCACCAGCACCGGAGCATCTCCCAGGGTGTCAGACAGACTCCTCAGGCCGTGTGCACCCCAAGATGAACATCTCCATCCTCGCTCTGCTTCTCGTCCCGCATCTTCCATCTCAGTTCCTTGTTTCTAACATCCGCAGGCTCCCCTGTGTCCACCCTCCCAGTGGCAGCCAAGTCTGCACAAATCTGCTGTTGCTTTGCAGCCCCGAGGCCTCTGCCGTTCCCGGGCATGGTAACCTCTCTCTGACTTAGAGGCAGCTTTGAGCGGCCCTGGTCCCTGCAGCTTTGCCCCACTGGCTCCATCTGCGCTGCTGACCAATTAGTGCATGGCACCAGCTGTTTCAAAACCCTAACAGCCCAGGGTCTTGGGATGAAGTCCAGCCTCCTCCAGGGCACTCAAGGGTTTCTGGGATCCAGCCCCTCTTCTCCCTCCCCCACTAAATTCCCCCTGACCCTCAGGAGACACTCAGCTAGCCCCAGCAGGAAAGAGGCACAGACAGGAATCCTTCAGGGTCCTGAGCTCCTGGACCTTCCAGCTCAAATGGGACCTGGGTTTCCCCATTAGGACCTGGGAACAATATTCCCCCAAAGGCGAAGGCTTGGGAAAACTGTGGACCTCCTGTCCTTCCAATTTCTCAACCTTAGAAGCCTCCAAATTGTCCACAATGAGTGGATAATTCACCTGGATCCTTCAACTGGCATTCACCTCAACTCTTCCACAGCCTAGCCCCAGGAACTATAGCAATGAATGGAGCCTGCTTCCTTGCTCCTAAGGAGCTAGCGACCCAGCAGGTGTAAGAGAAGTGATGTAATATCAATCAGACTCTAACATTCCTCACTCAGCCCCAAATCTCACATCTCATAGGACAAAGGTTCTCTTTCCGGGTGACCTCTCTAGGAGCACAGGAGACCTCAGCTGATCCCCAGAATGAGTGCCCTAGGGTGAAAGGCAGAGATTTCATGGCAATCCATTTGTTACCTTATGACCAGGACCAAGTCGAGCCCAGATGTGACCAGCTCACGACCACACTAGACTGTGCCACCCGGGAGTCTGACACCAGGGGGTTTAGGTACCATTTTAGAAATTAAAGCTGGTGTGCAGCCAGGAAACCCCCTTCTTCCAAAATCTCCAGTCAGCAAAACACCCTTCAGAATATACTGGAGACCATGTGAATACGGAATTCAGGTCAAGTTTGTTCTAAATTTGGGATTAGAGGCAAATGACCTCTGTGAATTGCTCACTGAATTTCTGATCAGTCACAGGCTGATGGACATTATGTCTCATCATCGTACACTGTCACTTCCTACTGGACCCACACAGTGGGGTTCAAGTGTATTTTATCTCTGCTCAGAAAACCACCCTCTAAGGTAAGGGTTGGCATAATTGGCATGTACCCTCAGGGATTAAATAACTTCCCAGTGAGTGAACTAGAACCCTAGCCAGTCTTCTCTTAACTCGGTACTCTTGCCATATAAGGGAAGCCGTTTTTAATTGTTCTGAAATTACAGGCCTTACCTTTCCCTTGTAAACACATCCTTGTGCAATCCCTTGCTTCTAGGAGTAATAATAAGTTCCTTTCTGGTGGTCTAATTAATACTCTTGCCAAGTTAAATTCCATCCACGGAACCATATAATTCATTTGTTTTCTGGTAGGTCCTGGATTAATAAAACAACACCTTAAAGGGCCCACTACCTCCTGATTTACATAGAATGAATCATTCAAAGGTGAGAACGGATGTGTATAACACAAACTGCAGGGTTAACACAAAATCTAGAACAGTTTTTAAGGGGTGAATCAAAACATTCACGTTTAAATATTTTAGAACAAACTGGTATACCTATTTTTAGTATGCTGAGAGATAAGACAGTATTAACAATAAACTATCACCTCTAATAAAATAGTTACATAGTACAGCGTGAAAGAGAGAAAATAGTCTTACCTTTGGACTATACTCGGTCAAGGGAAATATTTCAGATTATTCTTTTTTTTATACTTTTCTTTTGGGCACTCCTTTTAAAAAAAACTTTTTATTTTGTAATGGGGTATAGCTGATGAACAAATAATGTTGTGATAGTTTCAGGTGAACAGTGAAGGGACTCAGTCATACATACACATGTATCCATTCTCCTCCAAACTTCCCTCCCATCCAGGCTGCCACATAACATGGAGCAGAGTTCCCTGTGCTATACAATGAGTCCTTGTTGGTTATCCATTTTAAATACAGTTGTGGGTACATGTCCATCCCAAATTCCCTTTGGGCACTCTTAAACTGATTCCCTTCGCTTGAGGACAAGGAAGCGATCAGTACATAAAACCCACCTTTCAGGCCTGGCCTCCTGTGGGGGTGAGAGGGATGACGTGGGGGTGGTGGGCACACTGGATCCAGACGAAGGCCTCGAGGAGTGATGAGAGTTGTTGCCAAAGTTGCTGTATCTGAAGAGTACAGAGGGTTAAGTTGGGGGCAGGAAGGGACAGAGAAATGAGTAAAAGTCACTAGATGATTAACACTCGGCAAACTGTCTTAATTTGTACAAGAAAAACAGGTCTAGAAAAGGTAGCACCGTTAGTGATCACCCTAACTTAAAGAAACTTACTAACTTCTTCATTTTTACTATTTCTTATTAGAGAAGCTTCCCAAAGTCCAAAACTGCTAAGTAGCAGGTCATGATAAAGGGCTTAAGCAAAATTCTTATGTTTCCTTTCTAAGTGTACACTAAAACTAGTTGCTAACATAAATAGAATCCAAACTGCTTTGAATTGAATCATGAAGATTGTTCTTTCTTCTAGGATCACACCTGCGTCTCCTGCACTGCAGGTGGATTCTCTACCGCACCGGGGAAGCCCTGGTGGTAGCACAGTTAGTGTTAATTCCATCAGAGGTCTGCAGAAAACATCAGACAATTGACTAAGGAAACATCTTACTAAAAAATTCCCCTTTAGGTGTTTCTGAATCAATTTCATCTACTAGATGCCATAGTCTCGTTGCATGCCCAGCAATCAAGGAGCAACTGTCTCCAGATCTTCTGGGCTGGCCCTCTGCTTAGAGGTGCACATATCCAATGTTTTCACCCAACACATCCTCAGAACAAAAATGACAGCCATTAAGTTTCAATGAGCTTTTATCATTTCCCAGTCACCCCTGACAAGTTTCAGGATTTGTTAAAGTCTGGGGCTTTCTTGTTTTTTCAGAATAGCTGTTCTTTAGCTAAGCTGAATTTAGCTATTATCAGCAGAGCTTTGTCTCACAACCTATTCAGTGACAAGGCAGGACTGACTCTTTCTTCTAAATTGGTTAGGACACACTACTGGAGTGTGTGGGGCTCCAAGGGTTGCTATGATGAAAGGGCACAAAGACCTTCCATACACAGTGAATCCAGTACAAGTTCCTACCAGCAGAATCAGTACTAACCATTCTAGGAAGCCATTTGATCTCAAAATATGGATATCCATTGACCAAATAAGTCTACTTTTGGGGAAGTTAACATAACCTTACTTACGGTGATTTATATACTAAAAGTGTTACACAGGAAGATTCTCACTGGTGCCTCATTGCGATCATGGCAAAAAACTGGAAACTACACAATTAGGTTAACAGTGTGAAGATAAGAAAGTATGATGTTAACACTCACTGATGGAATGTTATGCAACCATTAAAAATGACTGCCAATTTATAAGTGAAAACATGTCAAATGTTCATAGTGTGTTTATGTATATACATGCACAATACCACATGCAACATCAGTTTATAATGTTATACAGCGAGTTTGATTACAATTGTAAAAAATATCCTCAAAGGTTAAAAAGAACGTGTAGAAGAAAGCACAAAATAAAGATCATCTATTTCAAAAAGTGGGATACAGAAGTAAAATTTCAGATTTCCTTAATGAATTACTGTATTATAATAGAACATAAAATACTCATATTACCCCCAATCTACCCTGTGTTGCTAAGTCTGCTGTGTCTGCTGTGTTGGCCTCTTCTTTATCTTTCTGCTATCATATGTCAGCTTGTGCTCAGTACCAGGCACCCTGGCAGGCAGACGGGGACTCACAATGCTACCCCACCACCCTCCCCCATTAACATACCATCTTCATGGCACTTGGTCTCTGGGCATTCATCTTCTCATCTCTTAAAAGTCCCAACACATTGCCTGTCCAGCAGGTTAACTGCTTCTTCTCTAAGTGAGCATTGGCTTGATTTTTCAAGTGGTGGTGGTGGTTTAGTAGCTAAATTGTGTATGACTCCTGTGACCCCATGGACTGTAGCCTGCCAGGCTCCTCTCTCCATGGGATTTTCCAGTAAAGAATATTGGAGTGGGCTGCCATTTCCTTCTCCAGGGGATCTTCCTGACCCAGGAATCAAACCCAGGTCTCCTGCGTTGCAAGCAGGTTCTTTGCCAACTTAGTGATGAGGGAAGCCCCCAATTATAAAAATATTGAACGGTTATGCTATACACCTGAAGCCAAAATAATGTTATGTCAACTGTTTTGTAGCTAAGTCATGTCTTACTCTTCTGTGACCCTGTGGACTGTAGCCCACCAGGCCCCTCTGTCCATGGGATTTTTCAGGCAAGAATACTGGAGTGAGTTGCCATTTCCTTCTCCAGGGGATCTTCCTGACCCAGGGATCAAACCCATGTCTCCTGTGTCTCCTGCATTGGCAGGCAGATTCTTTACCACTGAGCCACCAGGGAAGCCCATTACGTCAATTACACTTCAATTAAAAAGTTAAAAGAAGGTCCCTAAACCATAGGCCATGGAGAAGAGAGAAAAGCAAAGAATAAGATGACATGAAAGGAAGGAAGTAGCAGAGAAGGGAGAAAAAGACCAGCAGCAAAGAGGAGAGAAGGAGCAGGCAGGGCCCTGCTCAGGAGGGAAGGAAGCTGCCTAAGACCTTGGGATCCTCCGGGAGACAGGCCCCGTGCTCTGGCTTCAGCCCTGCGTCACCCAGCCGTCTGGAAACTGAGCTTGTTATTCTACACAAGCATCTAAAACTATCCCCTTCCTGACCAAAAGTAGGCATCCCAGAGAATGTTTTAACAGGATTACTTTACTAAAATTATGTCTCAAAAAAATGCAAATAAAACAAGCATAGAGTCATTTTCCCTCCTTTAGTTTCTCTAATGGTTGAACAATTAACTCGACTACCTCGTGGTCTGTCCAGTTTCGCATCTGAATTTCAGCTAAACTAACTGAATTCACTGCACAGCGTTTTTTGTTTTTGTTTTTTAAAAATTCTTTTTAATGACTAACTGCTTGGTTTCTACTATAACCCGTTCAATTGCAGTCCACTACTGAGCAGTCAAATCTGTAGCCATACAGACCTGGGAAAACCACAGTGAGTGAACATCAGAAAATTAATAGGTGCAAACAATATTATACAGTATTCAAATTCCTGTCAAATAATTTAAAAATTATAAACTTTCCTCAGCTAAATCCAAGCCGATCCTCATTCACAAGCACGCGTGCATGCTCAGTTGTGTCCGACTCTTTGCAACCCCATGAACTGTAGCCTGCCTGGCTCTTCTGTTCATGGGATTCTCCAGGCAAGAATACTGGAGTGGATTGCCATTCCCTCCACCAGGGGATCTTCCCAGCCCAGGAATCAAATCCACATCTCCTGCATCGGCAGACAGATTCTTTTTTTGGGTGGGGCGGGGCAGACAGATTCTTTACCACTGAGCCACCTGGGAAGCCTCACAAGCATGAGGCTGCTTTTCTCAATTTATGTATATATCTGTTTTGGCCAGTTCCATGTTTCTATTGCTCTCATCCCCCCAGGACTGTGAGTGGTACTGAAGCCTGGGGCCACATGGGAGGGACCTGGGCCCAGGAAAACCCCGTCAGGGCCTATGAGCCCATCACCATCCTGGGCTAACACTATCCTGCTAGGAAAGATGAGGTTGCCAGAATATCTTTCTTCCAGTCAAATGTGTGGCTCATCACTTGTACACAGATACTGTTATCAGGGGACATAAGACCTATGTTAGATGCATTTCATGAAAATTGTGTGAAAGATCACAGTAACTCAGAATTTTAGACCTAAAAGAGACTGGTAGAGAACTTGTTGTTTGGAGGTGTTCGAACAAGAGGTCACATACTCCTGACAGTATACAAAGCCATTCTGGCTGAGTAAGCCATCTCCACTTACTGAACCACTCTGTGCCTCCATTTCCTCACTGAATATACATGGACCATCAGTTAATACTGATTCTAATTACTGATTTTGGACAATTTGATTGTTTAAAATATTCAAACTCTCTGCTCCCCATTCTCTGCTCTGCAGAGAGGTCCTGATCCAGGCATCAGTGAAGAGCAGGCACACAGGTAAGCTGACAAACACCTGCTGAAAATTCCCTGAGCATTTTTGATTTTTTGATTTGTACAAGTCCTTCCCTCAGCCTCATCTCCAATTGGCATAGGAATCACTGAAGCATCCATATGTAAATAATGCAATTGTATTAGCCAAGACATGGAAACAACCTATATGTTCATCAACATATGAATGGATAAAGAAGATGTGACTTAAATATATATCAATTATGTACAATGGAATGTCAGTCATAACAGAGAACAAAATAATGCTATCTGCAGCAACATGGATGGACCTGGAGATTATCATACTAACTAAAGTAAGTCAGAAAAACAAATACCATATCACTTAATAATACATGTGGAATCTAAAATATGATACAAATCAACATACCTATGAAACAAAAACAGACTCACAGATATAGAGAACAGACTTGTAGTTTCCCAGGGAGGGGGAGGGGGGGCTAGATTGGGAGTCTGGGATTAGCAGAGGCAAACTATTATATACGGGGTGGATACACAAGTGACATAGCACAGGGAACTATATTCAACATTCTGTGACAAAAATAATAGTGAAAAAGAATATGAAAAAAAATATATATATATGTATAACTGAGTCACTTCGCTGTACAGAAGAAATTAACACACTGTAAGTCAACTCGACTTCAATAAAAATTTTAAAACATAAATTAATGCCCATGAAGTGATTCAAACTGCAAATGTTTGCCATCTCACAGGAAGTTATGAGCAATATCTGAAAGAAAATTACATACATTAGAATAAAAACCGAAAGCTACAAAAAAGAGAAAGGAGATAAGGAAAAGACACCCACCTATTAGAAGAGAAAGACCGGAAGTTGTAAGGCTCAGAGGCAGAATATGTGCTCAGATGGAGAGAATCAGAGGAACTGTGAAAGGAAGGAAAACCCACTCAAAAGGCTGCCTGGAAAGTTGGCGAAGCCCCTCGCTGCATTCTGCAGATCAAGACAGATGGGCTTGGGTGGGGGGGTGTGCTTCAGATTCTGACATCATGCTTATGTTTATAAACCTTATGTTCATAAATCCGTTTTTAGTAATGGAATTAGAACACAAGAGCTCCTCAATTGGCTGCTGCTGCTGCTAAGTCACTTCAGTCATGTCCAACTCTGTGTGACCAGGCTCCTCTGTCCCTGGGATTTCCCAGGCAAGAATACTGGAGCGGGTTGCCATGCCCTCTGCCAGGGGATCTTCCTCACCAAGGGATCGAAGCCGTGTCTCTTACATCTCCTGCAGTGGCAGGTGGGTTCTTTACCACTAGCACCCCCCTGGGAAGCCCATATTTTGCCTGCATGCTGTAATAAGTGAGTGATCAGGGACTTTACACAAGTGCCCTCTGCTCTGACCCGAATTCACACAAACACAGCGCAAGACGAGCCGGAGGATGCGGTTAACACACCGTGTCACCTTCCCCTGGGTCAGCCTCACACAGGCCACCACGATGGCCGGATCTACCTGCTTTCCTGCTGGGACTCGGCTTCCTTCTCCTTGGTGGACAAGGGCGAATCCTCAAAGTCATAGGAGAAGAGGTGGAAGGGGCTGTGGGGCACGTAGGGAAGCTTTTCTCTGCTGGGTGACGCCTTCGGGGGAGCAGGTGCAGTGGAGGAGGGCCGAGAGGCCGGGGTGGGACTGGGGGGCGGCCGCAGGGCGGGCCCCAGGGACCCTCTGCTCGAGGGGGTCCCTGCCGCAGTGCTGGCGGGCAGCTGCTTCCCCGGTGAGGCAGCGGCAGGGGCTGCATCCTTTCCGGTGGCGACCTGCTCTGAGGCAGGATTGGCCTCGATGCTGCGGCAGTGGGGAGGAGAGCAGGAGGAGAAGGGAAGAAAGGGGAGGAAGAGAGATTGGGGAAAGAGAGAGCAAAGGTTAGGAAAGGGGAAAAGGACGCGTAAAAACTCATTACTGTCAGGGCTGCTGGCTCCAGAATCTGGCGGTGTTTCTTGACCTGCGGCATAGAAGCCGGAAACCCCTTTTCCCAATAATCCTGACGCCCTGCGCAGGCCAGTCTGGGAGGTCAGACCAACCTGGCCTCCGAGCAAACAGAGGCCTTTGTGAGAGGATCTCATGGGGCCTCAAAGGCTCTTCTGCACCCGCCCTCTTCACCCCCCAAGGGTCTCCCCCCGACCTCCGCCGGTGGTGTTGGCACCGGAATTTCCACAATTTGAACTTCATTTCTTTGTCTCGCTCAACAGGGGATCTGCTCTCCTCCTAAAAAGCCCAGACTTGAGGACAGGTATCCCACAAGCTCCAAACTTAGGAGTTAGGGCTTGTGGATCCTTTCCTGAAAGCAAGTGTGGAGAAGGGAAAACGATGCCAGTAGGACATGCAAAGAACCCAAAATGAGGGGCTGGCAGAGTGAAGACACATTTTGCCTGGTTCACAGGCACATTTCCCCGGGGCCTCCTCTACCACTAAGCCCTAGATGTCTAGACCCCTGCAGGCAGGCCTGACTCTGCCACGGACACAGTCATGGAGACTTCCACCTTCCGGGGCTGGATTAAGACCACTTAGATGTCTTGATACCCACCTCTGTCCCTGCAGTCCTGTGCTGTGCTTAGTGGCTCAGTCGTGTCCGACTTTGTGCGACCCCATGGACCTTAGCCCACCAGGCTCCTCTGTCAGTGGGGATTCTCCAGCAAGAATACTGGAGTGGGTTGCCATGCCCTCCTCCAGGGGATCTTCCCCACCCAGGGATCAAACCCAGGTCTCCATCATTGCAGGTGGATCCTTTACCCTCTGAGCCCCAGGGAAGCCCACTGGAGAATCTACCTTAAATTCTGCAGTTTTCAAAACCATAGTCCCTTTCCCAGAGAACTTGACCCCTGGCCATGCCCATTTGGGAATGGAACGTGAGTTATGTTTTTTTTCTTTCCTATCTCAAATTCGGAGCTCCATCTGTGTATAAGAGCAGGGATATACTGGTTCCCCTGGCTCAGAGAGAGAATGGGATGAGACCACACTGCAGTGCTCAGGGCAGGCCTGGCACAGGGGGTACATATACTTGTACACACACATGGCGGGTACACATGGCAAGCATCCAAGGAGACAGCCAGCAGAACGAGGAAGCAGTGGAAGACACTGGCCCACAGAAGCAGGCGGAACATTTCCCACCACTTTGAAGTCTAGTAGCTTGACACCAGGGAGCAAGTAACGTCACATCCATGTTAATGAACACCCTGGCTGAGATCAAACCCTGGGGTTTCATGTGCACACCCTCTGCTTCCTAAAACATAAAAGTGTAACTGTACAGTCTCTGATGAGGATGCCCTACAGCACCAGTCATGCCATCAAAGATACTGCAGGAGTAGAATAAACCGCCATCTATCTTTGTGAACAACCATCCCGTGTAAAGGCGGCAATGGTACTAAGGATGCCTTTAGAGGCTGCTCTTTCCAGCCAGATTCTTCCATCTGGTCTGGGGGTGCTGCTGAATTGTGTAAGTTCCTGAGGGTGAAGGGCTTGTGTGGGCAGAGGACACATCGTGTACACTTAAGCACATGTGGAGCCACACGGATGTATTCATTGAGGGTCCACATAATTTTCTGTGGCTCATTTTCAGCCTAAGGTGGGACTGTCATTTAAACCTCCTTCTTTCCCGGAGCATCCCTAACAAAAGTCACTACCCCCAAGCCTGGCACTCAGCACAGGCCGGGGAGGGGGTGCCCTGGTCAATGCCCACCTTTCTCCCCCTAACTCCCAAATGTGCAACTCACTCTCTGTGAACACCTAGCGGTCATTCTTTTTCCATCTCTACATCCTGCTGGCTTCTTCCTGGACATTTCCCAAGTGGGGAAGCAGTTCAGAGAGGAGTCCATGGCCCCAGGGAGCCGTGGGCATTCCAGCGCATCCAATGGGCCTATCTGAGAATTTTACATGTGCTGGTGACCCAGAGAAGCACGTCATGGCAGCAAAGAATCCAGTAAGAGAAAGATTTTACCCTTTTGACTTTGCTTATTTGTGGAAAAACTAGCAGCAAAAATTTCAAAGTGCAGTGTAGTCAATCAAGTGAAGGAACTGATCATAGAATTATTTTTGAATATCAGAAAATGAAAATGAAATGACCCATGATCAACTTTTATGTTTCATACAGACCTCACTTGGGGGGAAACACCCACCAAATTCACAAATATCTGCAAGGTGCCTTTCTGTTAACATTGCTTGAAGACAGAAAGGATGCACCTTGGAGAGGTGAGTAGAGGACAGAAAACTCCCCCAAAGGGCTGCATAGCTCTGAGAGTCATTCCAGGCATGAAAATAAATGCTGGGATTTTTTTTCCTCCTAAGCTGTATGGGGCTGAAAAGTGGTCCTGTCCATTTGGATACAAATCAAAGTGCATTATTGCTATAGCAGTCATCCACATATTTTAGATAACATTATACTGGTAAAATTAGTAAGAAGAAGGGGACATGTGGAATTATTCTTCCTACAGGGTAGAAAGGGTTAAAATTTTCTGAGCATCTCATTAGTTATTGCCAATGTGACTGAGCCCAAGGCACTCAGGGAGGGGACAGTGGGGAGAAAAGCAGCTGGGTGTGTCTTCCATAAAGCGTGGTGAGGAAGGCAGTGTTTGAGTAAAAAATACAGTCCTCTAGGGAAAACGTGCTCAGTTATATTTCTAGGAAGCTAGTCACTCTGGGGTTCTGTGAACAGGGAACCAGTGAGAAAGGGAGCCAGTGAGGAAGGGAGGAGGCTACTGAAGGATGCTGCAAACTCTCCATCAGGAAGGAGCCTCCAGGCTTTCAGTGGGAGCCTGGGAGGGTCCAGCCCTTGGTACCTGTCCTTGCCCTGACAGGGGGCATCGTCCTCTCTCTCTTCCTCTGAGTTGGGCTCCGTGACTGGCTGCTCCTCCTCCTCCCTCCTCCTCAACCCTGAGACAAGGCCAGGAAAAGAGAAATGCACACAGAGACAAGATGGAAAAGCGAGATAAGCCTTACAGACAAACAGGAAGATGAACCAAAAAAAAAAAACAAACAAACCTCCAGCTGGCTGCAATGAAAAGAGCACACTTAATCTGTTAGCAGAAAAGGAGACAGTTCTGAGATGGAGAAATTTAAGTGTGGGTCGGAGATGCAATCATCCGGCCCAAGCCAAATTTCTGTGTTGAGTTGGCTGGATGCAACTGCCCTGCACACCCCCATCTGGCTCCTCCCATCTGACCACCACATGGACTCAGAGCCACTTCTGGCCTTGGGCAGGCCTCCCAGGAGGTTCTCCTCCGGCACACAGAAGGTGCAGCGGCTGTGCTCTGGGCTGCCCAGCGCCAGCCGGGAGCAGTCCTCACGTCCCCACTGCGTTCCGTCCAGCACCAACCCCCAGGCAGGGCAAGTGGCTTCTGCATGTTACTCCCTCATTCTCAGTCAGTGTGTCTGGGGGTGGGGGGTGGATACCCCCCATTTCAAGAGTTAACACATGGCCCGGGTGGAATTCATCCAGGCCACCCCTGGGATATCTCCTGGTGCCTTCAGGGACAAGAAGGTACAAGGACACCCTAAGTTGAGTGGAGGAGGGCTGCCTGTGACTGATGATGGTCCAGGAACAGCAGAGTTGGAGAGAGAGAGATGGGAAGGGGGGAACGGGGAGAGAGAGGAGAAAGCAGTCCCCATGACAGTTTTAATCCTTGGATCTAAAATACTTGTGAAGCTTCACTAACAGAAGATAGTAACTTCTCATTTGCACTTAAGATCGTTTGAGTTTTGTTCTTGCAGCTACACAAGGGCCGACTTTGATAACTGATTCATTTCCCTCCTTGGCCTCTAAATTCTGTCAACGTGTGACTTATGTCACCATCCACATGGAACACGCTGAGGGCTTTTTAACCCCTTGCCAAAGGGACTGAACCAACTGGACTCCAATGACCTCCATCTTTGTTCACTTCAGCCCCCACATGCTGGACCTCACTATCACACTGAACTAATCCACCTCAGAAAACTCACACCCAAACTTCTACACCTTCAGCCCCCTCTCCCCAACCACAAGCCCCTATCCTCCAAATTTCTCATTTCTCTCCTCCCACCTTAACTCTTCTGCAACCTCAGTGTCCTCCTCTATTTCCTAGAGGAAGAATGTCCTCCTCCAGTTCCTTCTTGTCCTCAGTCCTCATGAACTGACCATCCTCACTGCACCATCATTTTGCCAAGATCTTTAACTCTTTTGCCCCACTTGTCCTTTACTCATGGTTTTTACTTTTTACTGAAATATAAAATATACACAGATAAGCACACGAATCACTGAAGTTTCACAAAATAGACACATCCATGTAATCAGCATTCCTTCAAAGCTCCTGTATAATTGCTTCCCTCCTCTACCTCAAATAGCACAGGTCAGCCTTGCCTGATTTTATTCTCCATCTAAAGGAATCATACTGTATCCAGCTTCCTTTGTTCAACATTACACTTGTGAGAATCATCTATACGGCTACATGTATTTGAAGATCATTCTTTCTTGTGGCTGTATGCCATTCTCTCACATGAATACACCATAATTTAGTTATCCATTCTATTGTTGATGCTAATCAGGTACTTTTCAGTTTGGGGTTACTTTGTATAGGGCTGTTATGGATACTGTAGTAGATTTTTTTTAGTGTTTTTGGTCATAAGATATGCTTAAGCACATCTTTATTAGAAACTGTCAAACAATTTTTTAAATGAATGAATGAATTTACATTCTCATAAATAGTATATGAGCATTCTGGTTGTCCCCACATCATTGCCAAGATTTGATATCTTTTCCTATTTCATTTTGCCATCTAATCTGAGGGTGAGGTCTCACTGTAGCTTCAGTTCGCTTTCCCTGATGACTAATGAAGTTCTTAATCTTAATTGGACCCCATTTATCATTTTTTCCTTTGATCAGTTCAGTATGAACTGAACTGTTTTCAGTCACAAAGTTCATGTCTGACTCTTTGTGACTCCATGGACTGCAGCACTCCAGGATTCCCTGTCCATCACCAACTCCTAGAGCTTGCTCAAACTCATGCCCACTGAGTTGGTGATGCCATCCAACCATCTCATCCTCTGTCATTCCCTTCTCCTCTTGCCTTCAAACTTTCCCAGCATCAAGGTCTTTTCCAATGAGTCAGTTCTTCCCATCAGGTGGCCAAAGTATTGGAGTTTCAGCTTCAGCATCAGTCCTTCCAATGAATATTCAGGGCTGATTTCCTTTAGGATGGACTGGTTGGATCTCCTTACACTCCAAGGGACTCTCAAGAGTCTTCTCCAAAACCACAGCTCAAAAGCATCAATTCTTCAGTGCTCAGCTTGCTTTATAGTGCAACTCTCATGACCATACATGACCACTGGAAAAACCATAGCTTTGACTAGATGCAACTTTGTTGGCAAAGTAAGGTCTCTGCTTTTTAATACACTTTCTAGGTTAATCATAACTTTTCTTCCAAGGAGGAAGCATCTTTTAATTTCATGGCTGGAGTCACCATCTCCATTGACTTTGGAGCCTGAGAAAATAGTCAGTCACTGTTTCCATTGTTTTCCCATCTATTTTCCATAAAGTGATGGGGCCAGATGCCATGATCTTAGTTTTCTGAATGTTGAGCTTTAAGCCAACTTTTTCACTCCCCTCTTTCACTTTCATCAAGAGACTCTTTAGTTCTTCACTTTCTGCCATAAGGATGGTGTCATCTGCATATCTGAGGTTATTGATATTTCTCCCAGCAATCTTGATTCCAGCTTGTGCTTCATCCAGCCCAGCATTTCCCATGATGTACTCTGCATATAAGTTAAATAGGTAGGGTGACAATATAGAGCCTTGACGTACTCCTTTGCCAATTTGGAACCAGTCTGTTGTTCCACGTCCAGTTCTAACTGTTGCTTCTTGACCTGCATACAGATTTCTCAGGAGGCCAGTAAAGTGGTCTGGTATTCCTATCTCTTGAAGAATTTTCCAGTTTGTTGTGATCCACACTAACCTTTGATGGTTAGTGTTTTTTTGTCCTGTTCTAAATTTTTTTTGCTTACACCAAAGTCTTAAAGGTAGTCTCTTATATGTCCCTCTAAAAGTTTTATTATATGACCTTTCATATTTAGATTTGATGTTTATCCATAATTTATTTTGTGCATCATATGAGATAGGATTCAGATACACTTTTTTTTTTTTTTTTTGCCTACATAGATAGGCAATTGGCCAAGAACCATTTAGTAAAAAGGCCATATTTTCTTCAAGTTAGTATCATCTTTCTTATGAATCAGGTATATATCTGTGGGTTTCTGGACTTTTTCTCACCATTAGTCAGTTTTTCTACCTTTGAGAACATCTTTGAACACTATCTGAATTACAAAAATTTTATGATAGATCTTGACACTCAACATGTAAGTCCTTGGCCCTTTATACTTTCATAAAACTTTTGAATCAGCTTGTCACTTTCCACAAAAATTCTGATGGACTACTAATTAGGAGTGTATTGAATTAACACACAAATTTGGAGAACTGACAACTACACATATTGAGTCTGCCAATCCATGATTATGGTATAACCTTTATTTACATCGAACTTTATTCCAATATTCTTTAATTTCTTTTAAAGCTTGAAATTTTCAGTACAGGTCTGATGTATTTTCCTTAAATTTATTTCTAAATATAAAATTTCATTCTACTGTTGTTGTTGTTCAGTCACTAAGCTGTGTCCGACTTTTTGCAACCCCATGGACTGTAGCCTGCTCTTCTGTCCATGGGATTCTCCAGGCAAGAATACTGGAGTGAGTTTCCATTTCCTCCTCCAGGGAGTCTTCCTGACCCAAGGATTGAACCCACGTCTCTTATGTCTCCTGCATTGGCAGGTGGGTTCTTTACCACTAGCATCACCTGGGAAGTCCATAAATAATAAGCTGTATTTAATTTGCTCCAATTCTTATGCTTTTCTTTTTCTTCCCTTATTACACTGGCTAGGAACTGCAATATTACATTGAAATGATGATACTAAGCATCCTTTCATTGTCTCAAATATCAAGAGGAAATATGAGCTTTTCCCTATATTTTTTGTAAGTATTCTTTATCAGATCAAAGAAGTTTCTTTGTTTACTAAGAATTTTTGCCATATATGAGTGCTGAAGTCTATCAAAGGTTTCTTTCCATTCACCAAGATAATCATATGATTTTCCCCTTTTTCTCTGTAAATGGAATGAATTACATTGCTTTTTAAAATGTTAAACCAACCTTGCATAACAGGAATAAATTCCACTTTGTTATGCTATCCTTTTTTGAATATAAACATCTTGATTCTATTTGTTACTTTTTTATTAAGAATTTTTTAACTGAAGTATCTTGATTACAAAATTATTAAGAATTTTTTTACATATATCTTCTGGGAACAGGTTGATCAATAATTCCTCTTTCTTAAAATGTGCTGATCAGGTTATGCAAGTCTCATAAAGAGATAGGGCAAAGAGGGTGACAGCTGTGAGGCTAAAGAAAAAGAAATGGATCCAAAAAAGCTGGAAACAGACATGGCTGAACTTAGTGACTGATTACATGTGGCAGGAAAAGAAGAAAGAAACACTGATTTAATCCTATGGTTATATGTCTCATACCTGGATTGAGGGGTGTCTCTGTCAGAAATGAGGCCAGTGAAATGGTAAAGACAGGATTTCTCCTGTAATGCTACAAGCCACAAGTAAGCACACCTCATCTGTCCTTCTGAGTCTGGTAAAGCTCACCCTCACAAACCACAGTCCTTTTTTCTTGGCAGTCCTTTTCTGCTCTAACAGCAGCCTAGTTAAAAACTGTACCCTCAACCTTCAGCCAGAGGCCATCTTCCCTCAGCTAGATGAGGAATTTGCAAATGTTATTACTTCTAGTCTGCCCAGAACCCACATATCTCTACCTTGCCAACCAATGGACCTCTCCTCTTAAACACAAAACACGGAGCACCTCCCTTCAAAGTAACTTGATTTCATTTGCTTCCCCAGGTGCTGCAGTCATTTATAAGCAAAGTCTTCTGCAGCTGGAGAGGTTCAGAGCCAAGCTGCCTAGGTTTTATTATACACCAGCTCCATAATTCACCAGTTATGTGACCTTGGGTCCCACTGTCCTCATCCCAATTTAGGATATCAATGGTACCTGCCTTCTAGAAGGACTGGGTTAACATGTAAAGCATTTTGAAAAGGAGTGGTATATAGTGAACTAATCAATTTGCTTTAGCTATTAGCTCTATCATCATCATCACTGACTTTGAGGTCTTCTTGGGAAATCTCTACCATCCCCTACTAATGGATACTCAGAACTCGACTTGATTCACTAAGGAAGAGGTCACAGTACTCTGCAAAGCATTCCCAACCACAGGAAGATAGCAACACTTTCCCCTTTATAATTTCCACCTTTGCAAACCATGTATTTTTGATCCTTCTCTCTTGCATGTAGCTGTCCTAAAGATGTATTGCTGTTATTCAGTTTGCTTAGTCATGTCCAACTCTGCATCCCCATGGACTGCAGCATTCCAGGCTTCCCTGTCCTTCACCACCTCCTGGAGCTTGCTCAAACTTATGTGCATTGAGTCGCTGATGCCATCCAACCATCTCATCCTCTGTTGTCCCCTTCTGCTCCTGTCTTCAATCTTTCCCAGTATCAAGGTCTTTTCCAGTGAGTCAGCTTTTTGCCTTAGGTGGTCTAAACACTGGAGCTTCAGCTTCAGCAGCAGTCCTTCCAGCGAATATCCAGGGTTGATTTCCTTTAGGATTGACTGGTTTGATCTCCTTGACAGCAATTCTGATCTACATCCCAACCCGTTTGCTCTTTGGACTCAACATCGCCTGATCCTGCAATAAATCTTCCAGTGACTTGTGCACATTACAGCTTTACTATCATGAGTGGCAGAGCAGGACCAAGGACAGGCAGCACAATGACTCATTCAGGAAACCCACTTCCAAGAAGTTCCATGGTCAAAGTGCTGGCTGTGCCCAACAACTCAAACCCATGGAGAAGGAAATGCCCTCTCGAAGGACACCAGATTTTCTATGCTTGATTTTATTTAGTTTCATCCTAGTGGAATTAGTCAAACAGAATGATATTTTATGCAGATAATACTTAAGACTAAAGAAACAGGTAAGACAATTTTGCTTTTATTTGAATTTTCTCTTAAAAGATAATCTAATTTTGTTTATACTGTACTAAGGCATTCTGGGTCTTTGGCCTCTGGGTTTCAAATACCTCTAGGGGTATTCTGCTTGTTTGCAATTGATGAGGAGTTGTTCTGTACCCATCAGGTGGTTTCCTTTCTACCACACACAGTCCCAGACCGGAGTCCACCCTCTTCACATGAGAAAAGCAACCGGCCCACAGAGTGACAATTCTACAGGGCACAGTTTCCTTCAAAGCCAAAGCAATTTCCCCAAGTTTGGGTCTCAGGCTGATGTCATGTTCCTCAGACTTCAAAAAACAAACAGAAAGGAAAATGGATGTTGCAGAGATGTTTTAAAAGTACAACAGGCACATTTAAAACAGCATTAAAGCATATTCTAAGACCAAAGCAATCAGGAAGTGGAAGAGCTAAAGCAACACATTCAGAACAGGCAACACACTCCAGTATTCATGCCTGGAGAATTTCATGGACAGAGGAGCCTGGCAGGCTACAGTCCATGGGATCAAGAGAGTTGGACACGACTGAGCGACTAACACACAATTCATATCAAGAATATGAAAAAATATTTTTAAAAAAATAATAAAAATACAACTATAAAAGTGAGCAAAAGACATGATCATGGCCAATAAATTTGTATGAAGTGATATCTGAAACCCAGAGTTTAATATAAATCAATCAGAACTGCAATGAGATAACATTTTTTATCTGCTTGGCAAAATTAACAAGTCTGAAGATAATACCAAGCACTGAAGAGCATACAGATCAACTGGCTCTCATATACTGTTGATAAGAGTGTGCATTAGTATAACCACTCTGCAAAGTAACCGGCACTATCTTGTCAAGGTAGACAATCCATATCATAAATGTGATTCACGTCACCTAGAAGCAGACTGCTATAGCCTAGGGCAGTGGTTCTGAGCCAGGTAATTCTGTCCTCCACGGGGCATGTTTTGATGTTGGGAGACATTTAGGTTTAGATGCTGCATCCTACAAGGCACGAGGCAGCCCTACACAGCAAAGACATATTTGGTTCCAAATGTTAACAGTACCAAGACTGAGAAACTCTGGCGAAGCCAAAGCATGTGCACAGGATATGAGTCTGAGAATATTCTCAGCAGTGCTGTTTATAACTGACGAAAATGTAAACAACACAAATGCTCCCCAATGGGAAAAACAGTAAATATATTCTGGTATATTCCAAGCAGAGGAAATGAAAGACTTCTGTATCACGTGACAATATGGAAGAACACTGAAAGCATAACGTGGACTGAAGAAAACAACTGCAAGGAGACACTCCAATATGATAACGCTTTTTATAAAGTTCAAAAAGGCAAAATTATATAACATACTATTGTTTTATATATAATATATATACACATACCTGACAATAGTAAAAACAACAATAAACCCATAAGACAATGCTAAACAATATTTAAGAGTGCTGGTTACCCAGGTCCAGAGATTTGAAAGCTGGAAGTTCATAGTAAGTTAAGGGTAAGGCCTTGAGTTTCTAGCTAGACTGTAGTCTCATGGATATTCTTTATATTAATAAGTAAATTTTACATAAAATAAACTAGGAGAGGGCCACACAAGGGCCAATGATGCCAATACACCATGAACTGAGGATTATGATTAATTCAATTCTGAACAATTAGAATTTTTTAAACAGATTTTCTAGAGCTGTTTGATTTTCATAAATTTTCAAAATTGGGCAGAAGGTACAGAGATTTACCATGATAAGTAACAATACAAACATTTTTTAAAAGTAAAGAAGTGTAACTAAGGGGCAAGAGTTCTCTCTCCACTTACCCAACAATTATTTAATGAGCATTTATTATGTGCAAGGCTGGGCCGGGGGCCAGGGGCAGCGGCCGACAGGGGCTAAGTGGGGCCGGGGGCGGCGGCCGACAGGGGCTAGGCCGGGCCGGGGGCCAGCGGCGGCAACGAGAGGAATTACCCAAGGCCCAGGGAGCAGGGGCTGCGTGGGCACAGGAGGGACGAGAGGAATTACTCCACATTCAAGGTCAGAAGGGGCCGTCGTGAGTAGATACCCGTTGTCCAAGGTAAGGAGCAATGGCTGCACTTTGCTGGAGCAGCCGTGAAGAAATACCCCACGTCCAAGGTAAGAGAAACCCAAGTAAGACGGTAAGTGTTGTAAGAGGGCATCAGAGGGCAGAACACACTGAAACTAAAATTACAGAAAACTAGCTAATCTGATCACACGGACCACAGCCTTGTCTATCTCAATGAAACCAAGCCATGCCGTGTGGGGCCACCCAAGACGGATGGGTCATGGTGGAGAGGTCTGACAGAATGTGGTCCACTGGAGAAGGGCATGGCAAACCACTTCAGTATTCTTGCCTTGAGAACCCCATGAACAGTATGAAAATGCAAAAAGATAGGACACTAAAGGATGAACTCCCCAGGTCAGTAGGTGCCCAATATGCTACTGGAGATCAGTGGAGAAATAACTCCAGAAAGAATGATGGGATGGAACCAAAGCAAAAACAATACCCAACTGTGGATATGACTGGTGATAGACGCAAAGTCCGATGCTGTAAAGAGCAATATTGCATAGGAACCTGTAATGTTAGGTCCATGAATCAAGGCAAATTGGAAGTGGTCAAACAGGAGATGGCAAGAGTGAACCTTGACATTCTAGGAATCAGCGAACTAAGATGGACTGGAATGGGTGAATTTAACTCAGATGACCATTATATCTACTACTGTGGGCAGGAATCCCTTAGAAGAAATGGAGTAGCCATCATGGTCAACAAAAGAGTCCAAAAGGCAGTACTTGGATGCAATCTCAAAAATGATAGAATGATCTCTGCTCGTTTCCAAGGCAAACCATTCAATATCACAGTAATCCAAGTCTATGCCCCGATCAGTAACGCCGAAGAAGCTGAAGTTGAACGGTTCTATGAAGACCTACAAGACCTTCTAGAACGAACACCCAAAAAAGATGTCCTTTTCATTATAGGGGACTGGAATGCAAAGGTAGGAAGTCAAGAAACACCTGGAGTAACAGGCAAGTTTGGCCTTGGAGTACAGAATGAAGCAGGGCAAAGACTAATCGAGTTTTGCCATGAGAACGCACTGGTAATAGCAAACACCCTATTCCAACAACACAGGAGAAGACTCTACATGTGGACATCACCAGATGGTCAACACCGAAATCAGATTGATTATATTCTTTGCAACCAAAGATGGAGAAGCTCTATACAGTCAGCAAAAACAAGACCGGGAGCAGTCTGTGGCTCAGATCATGAACTCCTTATTGCCAAATTCAGACTTAAATTGAAGAAAGTAGGGAAAACCACTAGTCCATTCAGGTATGACCTAGATCAAATCCCTTATGAGTATACAGTGGAAGTGACAAATAGATTTAAGGGACTAGACCTGATAGACAGAGTGCCTGATGAACTATGGACAGAGGTTCGTGACATTGTACAGGAGACAGGGATCAAGACAATCCCCATGGAAAAGAAATGCAAAAAAGCAAAATGGCTGTCTGAGGAGGCCTTACAGATAGCTGGGAAGAGAAGAGAAGCGAAAAGCAAAGGAGAAAAGGAAAGATATTCCCATCTGAATGCAGAGTTCCAAAGAATAGCAAGGAGAGATAAGAAAGCCTTTCTCAGTGATCAGTGCAAAGAAATAGAGGAAAACAACAGATTGGGAAAGACTAGAGATCTCTTCAAGAAAATTAGAGATACAAAAGGAACATTTCATGCAAAGATAGGCTCGATAAAGGACAGAAATGGTATGGACCTAACAGAAGCAGAAGATATTAAGAAGAGGTGGCAAGAATACACAGAAGAACTGTACAACAAAGATCTTCACGACCCAAATAATCACAATGGTGTGATCACTCACCTAGAGCCAGACATCCTGGAATGTGAAGTCAAGTGGGCCTTAGAAAGCATCACTATGAACAAAGCTAGTGGAGGTGATGGAATTCCAGTTGAGCTATTTCAAATCCTCAAAGGCGATGCTGTGAAAGTGCTGCACTCGATATGCCAGCAAATTTGGAAAACTCAGCAGTGGCCACAGGACTGGAAAAGGTCAGTTTTTGTTCCAATCCCAAAGAAAGGCAATGCCAAAGAATGCTCAAACTACCGCGCAATTGCTCTCATCTCACATGCTAGTAAAGTAATGCTCAAAATTCTCCAAGCCAGGCTTCAGCAATACGTGAACCGTGAACTTCCAGATGTTCAAGTTGGTTTTAGAAAAGGCAGAGGAACCAGAGATCAAATTGCCAACATCCGCTGGATCATTGAAAAAGCAAGAGAGTTCCAGAAAAACATCTATATCTGCTTTATTGACTATGCCAAAGCCTTTGACTGTGTGGATCACAATAAACTGTGGAAAATTCTGAAAGAGATGGGAATACCAGACCATCTGACCTGTCTCTTGAGAAATCTGTATGCAGGTCAGGAAGCAACAGTTAGAACTGGACATGGAACAACAGGCTGGTTCCAAATAGGAAAGGGAGTACGTCAAGGCTGTATATTGTCACCCTGCTTATTTAACTTATATGCAGAGTACCTCATGAGAAACGCTGGGCTGGAAGAAACACAAGCTGGAATCAAGATTGCCGGGAGAAATATCAATAACCTCACATATGCGGATGACACTACCCTTATGGCAGAAAGTGAAGAAGAACTAAAGAGCCTCTTGATGAAGGTGAAAGAGGAGAGTGAAAAAGTTGGCTTAAAGCTCAGTGTTCAGAAAACTAAGATCATGGCATCTGGTCCCATCACTTCATGGGAAATAGATGGGGAAACACTGGAAACAGTGTCAGACTTCATTTTTTTGGGCTCCAAAATCACTGCAGATGGTGACTGTAGCCATGAAATTAAAAGACGCTTACTCCTTGGAAGGAAGGTTATGGCCAACCTAAATAGCATATTGAAAAGCAGAGACATTATTTTGCCAACAAAAGTCCATCTAGTCAAGGCTATGGTTTTTCCAGTGGTCATGTATGGATGTGAGAATTGGACGGTGAAGAAAGCTGAGCGGCATAAAATTGATGCTTTTGAACTGTGGTGTTGGAGAAGACTCTTGAGAGTCCCTTGGACTGCAAGGAGGTCCAATCAATCCATCCTAAAAGAGATCATTCCTGGGTATTCATTGGAAGGACTGATGTTGAAGCTGAAACTCCAATACTTTGGCCACCTCATGCGAAGAGTTGACTTATTGGAAAAGATCCTAATGCTGGGTAGGATTGGGGGCGGGAGGAGAAGGGGACGACAGAGGATGAGATGGTTGGTGGCATCACCGACTCGATGGACATGGGTTTGGGTAGACTCCGGGAGTTGGTGATGGACAGAGAGGCCTGGCGTTGCAATTCATGGGGTCGCAAAGAGTCGGACATGACTGAGCAACTGAACTGAACTGAACTGAACTGAACTGAACTATTATTTGCAAGATGCTGGGGTATAGTGGTTAATAGAGGTTCTCACCCTTAAAGTTTACAGGTCTGTGGAGGAGAAAGACATCAATTGCACCAGGAAGTATTCAAAAGAGAAAAACTTCTGCAGTGCTGTTGGCCAAGTAGGAAATGACCAGAAGATAAGATGGGACTTTGCACACAACCCTCTCCTGCTCCAACATGTATACACTAACCCGAGGGTGAAGTCCAACTTGCCCAGCAAATACCCCCATCATCTCATCAACTTCATCTCCCACTCTCCTTTCAACTTCCCCACCCTAGTTTTAATCAGTCTATTGAGCTGTCCACACAACTCCATGTGCATTTCAGCTGGGGGTCCTCAAAGGACCCATTCTCTATGCCTGGAGTTACTCCTCCTGCTCTGTTTGTCTAGTGGACCCAGTCCACAAGGACAGCCTGTCTGAGTACTCACTGCCTGTTGGAGATTTTTGGCCCTATGAACCTCACATAGTGCTCAGCCTGGAGACACTTGCTATGGATGGTCAACAGACAGAGTGGCAAAAACTGGGAGATGACTTGGGTATCTCCCCCTGTTGCAGATAAGAAAGTCAAAGTCCAGAGAGGGTGAGATCACACAACCTGCCAGGAGGAACTGCTGATGCCATGAACTCAAAGCAGGATCCAAATGGGCTTCATGGCTCCTCTATCACTGCATGTTTACACCTAAGCAATAGTGCCTTGGATGGGGCTTCTTGGTCCTTCTTGCACAGGGCTCAGACAAGACCATCTACGACACAGCCACCAGAGTAAGGGATAGGAGGCCTGCCCAGTGCCCCCATCACCCTGGACCTGCCTGGTTGCCTTGAGGGGAAATCAGTGTCTTGACACAGGTGTGATACTTTCTGGCAACTCATTAGAAAGCTCTGTATTAAGGTTTAGATAAGATGCAGGCATTTTAAAAGCCCTATTTAGTTCTACAAAAAGCATATGACATATTAATTTTAGACGAAAAAGTATTTCATGGAAATAGTGTGTTACTATGAATGTGATTATTGCCACTAATTTGTAAAATTAACAATGATTAAAATGGTAACTTTCATGTTATGTATATTTTACCACAATAAAAAATTAAACTTTACATTTTAAAAACAAACAGAAAAAGAAACAGCGTGTTAAATTTATGTCAGACAAAGTGCCCCCTTGGGCTCCATCTGCATCCCTCAGCAAACACTTCCACTGGAGTCTGAACTTAGCCTCCCAATGACTCACACTTTCTATTCACTTCAAGGCTGTTTCTAGGCTACCAAGGCCCCAAGAAGAGATTTAAAATTTTCCAATTAGTGATCTTAATCAGTTAAGACATATCTCCAACCAACTGGAGCAGTGATTTCATTCAAAAACAGAGGTTTGTTATCCACCAAAAGAGAAGACACTTCCCTCAAAAGAATTTTTGCCAGCCAAGAGAATGAAAAGGCATCTAAGCTCCGCTGTTGCTCTGATGTTTCCATAGTGAGAACCCAAAGTTAGACGGGAAAATATTTATTGTCCCTGTAACACTCAGAGTTTAGAAAAAGCATTAAACACAGGCCATGGATACTGAATATACCTAGTAACTGGCCAACCAACCAGAACCTTAATGCATAAGCCATTATTTTTCTATTTTGCTTTAGAATAAAATACTAATGGATCCAGCACGTAATTTCTGGTGAAAACATGGAGAAGTTGAGTATAATAGAATTCCAGTCTGCACAGCATAAATATCAGTAGAAAAAACACAATTAGTAGCCTAGTTGCAGACTTATTTAGGAGTAAAACAAATCAATCCAGTGAAAACTAGAGACTGTGGGGTGCTTCACTACTTTCTTTTGCGGGTGCTTTGATTTTATGTTTTAGAAAAAACTTTATTCCAAGCCAGAGATACTATCTAATTGCCTTAAATGTCTCTTAGAGGCCTGAGAGAGCAGAACAGAAACTAGGATGAAGGTAGACTGGAATTCTCTGTGACCTTTTAGAAACAGCAAGGATGCCAAGCACAGGCTTGGCAGAGTGTTTCAGAGTGATCATTTCTTTGTAGTTGGAAATAAATGCCTCTTCCCTTTAAGGAATGGAAGAAGCATGAATCTCCTTCTTTCAGATTCTTTTCATATATTCAGGTGTAAAGGTGTCTACCAGCTCTGACCCTTTGCCCATCACACTGAGACTCCATTCCACCATGAGAGGAATCAGTGACACCCTGACACAGACCAGCCTGGACCACAACGATGGCTTGTGTTCATTCTCATCAGGCTTGGAAAGCTCAACATTAATTGCCTTAGAAATCAGTGTTTTCTCAACATGAATATGATGTTCCTGTGACCACTGTCAGCTCACTGAGCATGTGTGTGAGATAAAAATGACATTAGGCCAGGTCTCCCTTTCTTTGGATCTCTCCTTATCAGTTTCCAGAGTTCATTCCCAAGCAGCTCCTTGCAAAACGCTTCCTCAGCATCATCTCTGCCTGCTCTACACTCCTTTTTTTTTTTTTCCATGCCAGATCTGCCCTCCTCAGCCTACATTTTCAGGATTTTATATTTCCCTGCTCATTCAAAAGACTTACTACCAGGCTCCCTCTATAGACTCCTGTCAGAGACATGCTCATTCCTCCTTCCACAACAGGATTTAATCAGCTCAGCTTAGTAATCATTACAAAGCCCCTGCTCCATATCCAAAGGGATCCTGGAATTGTCAGGGATTTAAAGAGAGAGATGCTTGCTCTACAGAAGGGCCCCCTCAACCCCGATACCTGTGTGAACGGCCAACAAAATCAACCCTACCAGAAAGGGCTGTGAACAGTCAGGACACAGATGGGAACGTGTATACTATAAGAAATGGGGCGTTTGCACAGGTCAAGGGCAAGCCAGCTTGACACCAAAAGAAGAAAATTCTTGAAGCAAGTCAAAGACTTAACTAGAAACAATAATCTTTCCTTTTCTTTGAGGTCTGTTCACCATTCCCATAACAAAGGGCTTGCCCCTTCCTGCAACATCATACAAAATAAGGCTACTCTGGCTTGAGAAGCATTCTCATTTGAAGACGACCAAGGTCAAGGTTCATTGACTCGGGAAGTAAGTCACCTTTTCAGTTTCAGACTTCCATGAGATGACAACTCTACACTTTATCCTTTCACTTTTCTACTCATGTGGTTTGTTTTCCCTGGGTTACAGGGGGTGGAGGCGGAGGTCTAAGGCCAGGCTTCACCCCTCACCTGCATGATGTGAGTTTCAGTTCATGCCTATCCAACTGCCTACGGGAAGTTCTACTTGTGACCCCGACTTCTCAAACTGAAAACGCCCACAGCTTACTCAGTGGCCTGACAGCCATCCCATGACCCTAAGTTACTGGTTGTCTGGGGATCACCCCCAAATGCTTTCTTCTTTCCCACCACATAATCCACTCACCTTCCCACAAATGATATCCATCCTATACCTCATCACCTTCTGCTACTTCCCCTTCTCCCTGTCGGGCCCCTCCACCTCTCTCCAGGGTGAGGCCCGGGCCCCCCCAGTTCCCTGTTTGCTGTCTGCTCTCCTCCCATGCACTCTCGGTGCTGTTACCAGAGGGGTCTGGCTGAAACACCACCTCGATCTCACTTCTTCACTTAAAATTCATCAGTAGCTCTGTTCATTTTTATGGTTTTGCTGTTGTCTTCAGAATCTAGAAATCTAAAATCTAGAAATCAGAATCTAGACAAATCCCCAAATTTCATGCAGCAAAGTCCAAACCCCCAAAGAAATATGTAATCTGGTCACAGTGAACCTTCTGAGAAACCAGAAGTGCTGTCACAGAAATCAGAAGGAAGCTTTGCAGAGTAACCACTCCCTCATACCTTTTGCCTCTGTCCTTTCTTGGTGCAGGTTCTCTCAGTTCCAAGTTCATGCCCCTTTGCCTCCCACCCCACCTGCCACCCAAGCCATGTACCCTCCTTTGCTGAACACCCTTTGAACACCCTTTGCTGTTCAATACTCGAGAGGCCACAAAGGGCTTCCTGGAGATTAAATGGTAAATTGGAATCACTGGCTGTATTCTAGTCACACCTACCTGCAGAAGTCACATCCCTTGCTGGTGAATCCCATGTACAGTGAATCATTACCATCAGATAAACCTACCCAAGTAGCTACTTGCTGCTCATGGTACCAGTTGTTGTTAATCTAGTTGTGAAATCCTCTAGCATGTTCAAGCCAGTTCACAGAATCTTCTTGTCCATTGCTTCTCTAACAATTTAACAATTACCTTCTTTAATAGAACAATATACCAGAAAGCTCCAGGGCATGTAGTGACTGTAATAACACTGGGCTAATCACACATTTGCACTGCTTCTCTAGACTCACCTGCCATTCTATCAAGGAGGCATCATCACCTTGAGTTTACCGAGGAGGAGACTGAGGCCAAGCCTGGGGAGGAAGCGAGGACTGTAGCCGAGAAAGTCATGTCTGTGCCCTCAATAACCTCAGAGGCTGCTCCTGTACTGCATTTGGCCAAATGTTCCCCAGGAGCCAGGACTGAGGTCATCCGAGTTATAAATTTTGTAGGTTAACACCAATTATGCAACACCTACTGTAACAGTGAACAAACCCAACTATGTATAGAATCTAGTCCTTTAGCTCTAACCTTTGTGCTCGGTTGCCTGTGCTTAACTATGCATTTAAGCATACCATACTTTCTGTAAAAGAATGTTGTCTATCACCTGAAATACACAGGGTAGTCCATCCACAAAGCTTTGCCTCCCAGGCTTGGGAGATTATACGTTAAAGGTATAACAATTTTCATTCACGTAGACATAAAAAAGTTGCAGAAAAGAGAAACATTTGTCTTGTTGGAGGTTTCCAGCAACATCATGACTAGACCTAGGTGGACAGCTATTAAGAACAAAGGATTATCACACCCCCTCCATCTGGCCAGCACCAAGAAGTCAGCAACAACCAGTCATACCCTCTCCCCTTTTAGTATAAAAGAAGCCTGAATTCTAATTCAGGTAAGAAGGCTCTTTGAGACACCATTCCACCATCTTCTCTGTCTGCTGGCCTTCCCAATAAAATCACTATTCCTTACCCCAACACCCTGTCTCTCAATTTATTGGGCTATTGTGGCAAGCTTGGACTCTGTACACTACCGGTTATGTAATAGGTTTTCCTACTTGCGAATTGATTGTTCATTGCCAACTACTTCCAAGAAAGACAGAAGTACTGCTGCAGCTAACAAGGGAGTGGAATCTATAAGACCTGGCAGTGAAGCCCTGTGCACAAGGCATGAGACTGACTGGAGAGCACAGCACTGCCTTGGAACACGGCATCCAAATATGCCTCCTTCCTGTCAAAACTCAGGAAGGTCGCTTTACCACCCTGCACTATTTCATAGACTCTCCCATCTGTCCACTGGTTCCTGTGACTGGTGGAAAGGTGTCAACACTCTTTTCCACTCCCACAGGAAAATAGAAAGCCACACCCTCTCTGAATACCTCCCTCCACCCCCTACCCTGGAGGCCCAGCCTCTAGGCTTGGCTCCCTTCTTCCCACCACCCACGGGGCCACTAATTGGTGCACATCAAGTATGATCCCCCCAAACATGAGGACAGCTAAGCCTCCAATAACTGATAGTTAACGGTGGCTTCCTGTTAACCATGAACTTTTGCTCTCTATATCTTCCTTCCTGCTCCCCTCACCAAGATTATCGCTGGCTAGCTATGATTAACTGGGAAGGCTGTTCCGGTGTTGGCAGATATTACTCTGAACACTTTCAGAACTCCTCATTAGGAACTGTCTCCAGTGCCAATTTATGAGAAAAACAAGCAAACCATTATGATTATCTCAGGATCAGGCTCTAACAGTGACTATAAGCAACACAGCTTAGTAGGATGACCAAGTTCCAGGGGACATTTGTTCTGAAAGATTTTTTGCTTTCTCTAATTCATCCTCAAAAGAGAAAAAGCTTGTCACCACAGAACATGTTCTATAGGTTCAGAGACTAGTTCCAGGGATGTTTGACTGAGTACAGGCTCTGGACTACTAAAATCTGGTTTGGGTTCAAACTCAGCTCTGCCACTTACAACCTGTGAGATCTGGGGCAAGTTTTTTAACCACTCTGTGCCTCAGTTTCCTCATCTGTAAAATGGGGAGGGTACTACCACCTTCATGGAATTTACAACAGATGGCAGGTTGAAGACTTCTGGTTGAAGACGACTGCCCCTTGGCACCACTGGGACTGATCCCAGTCTCCCTCCCCGAGCAGCCCAACCTTTCCTGGAGTCATCACCACACGCCCTCCTCCCTACTGGCTCTCTATGTCCCCTCGTCTGACACATCACTGCTTTCTCCAACCCCCTCAATAATCCAGTGACAACTCATGAGTGGCCATCAGCAAACAGCTTCCACGTCTCCATGGAATATTCCTAGCTATAACCCTGGACTAGAGGACACTGTTCCCTAACAGTCCTCTCCAAGGGCAGGATGGGTTCTTCTGTCTTAGCCACATACTCCTATCTGTCATCTCTGGCATTCCACATCAACCTCCCTCAAGAAACCCAGCCCATTAGAATAGGGGTTGGCAAGCCTGTGAGCCAAATGTGGCCCACCACCTGGTTTGGCACAGTCTGTCAGAATGATTTTCACTTTTTTTAATGGTTGGGGGAAAAAAATCTAAATATTTTATAACATGTAAAACTCAAATTTCAGTGTCCATAAATAAAGTCTCACTGGAAGGCAGCCATGCTCACTTGCTTACCTGCTGTCTGTGGCAGCTTTCATGCTACAATGGGAGAATTTAATTGCGTAGTTGCAACAAAGACTGTCTGGCCTGCAAAACTTAACATATTTATTATCTGGCCCTTGACAGAGGATGTTTCCAACACTTGACTTCGAGGTACATGGGAGTTGTCTGCACCAAGCTGCTGTCACCATCCACTACCCGCCAGGTCACTCGTCCATGTGTATTCAAATATACACACGACTGAAAGCTGGAAGGCGCAACTGCTAACAGGAGTGACTAAATGAAGCTCAAAATTACCTCCATGGGTTGGAATGTTGTGTGGAAATCAACAGGATGAAATTTCAAGTTTACATATTAAGTCCCATGCCATGTTCATTGTCAGAAAGGTGGTCATACAGAACAGGAAGAGGACCTCACGTGTGCTGACAGCAGTGAGAACCGGGATGAATAGGGTAACGTTACAGGGAAATTTTATCCATATAGTGAAATTCTAAGCAATAATAAAGCTACCACATTATGGAGCAAATTTAGTCCAGGGGACTCTTCTTAGAAGCTGAGAAGTTCAAGGACAGAATGGAGTGCCTCAAGGAGGAGAATGTCTGAGGCTGAGGGCATAGAATGGGTTTCTGCTATGGGATAGACAACCTCGAAGACTTTTTAGTCTTAACATTAATTACGATTACAATTTAAATCAGAGACACTGGCTCTTTTGATGATTAGATGTTAAAAAATAATCTTCTTGGGTAAAAAAAAAAAATGAAAGCACCAACATGTTTTTTCTTCCCAATCAAATCTGTAAATTTAATTGCAAAGGTGAAACTATGGCACAGACAATCACAAAAAGTACTTTTAGGTGGCAGATGAACATTAAACACATACCTTATTTGGTGAGTGCTCACAGTGGAATTCTATTTCTTCAGAAACCAAAGCATTGTGAATTTCAAGCCTTATTAGGCCTTAGTAAAGCTCTTAGCCTAGCAGGCCTAGGTCTATAAGACGACTCTGGGATTCTCTCCTGTTCAACTCTGAATTTTCACATGAACCTGAATAAAAATACACCTACATGGTATGTAAATCAAATCCATTGTCTAAAAAAGTCCAGACGTACAAATCTCATTCAGTGATTATGTTTAGGAGTGGCGAGTGGGAAGTGTATGACTGTGACATTGAGAGGCAAAAGCCAAAGATAGATTTAACTCAAGGCTCAGCCCCCTGGTTCTAAGGCACCAAGCCCCCGATTGCTTTCTCATTTGTAATGTGAGGATAATGATGCTTGTCCTGCCTGGATCCTAGAGAGGATCAACAGGAGAATTTGATTCAAGCTATATAAAAGAAGCATCTGAGTACAGAGTGCCAGATATGAATATATTTGAGGACAACATGAATCTCTAATCTGTAGCATAGTTCTATCTTCTTTTCAAGAGTACTGACATTATTTGGGACACAGAGTTAGACAATCCGGCCTACAATTCTTCATGTGTGATACATGGAGGCATGTTGCTACAAGTTAGCAGTAAGCAGAGCCAGAATGATTGCACAGATGAAGAGTAGTCTAGGTCAGGTTTGGGTCTGTGTCTTTCAAGGTCTACGGGCAATGAACACAATGAACTTCTTGATTCTAAGGTGACATCTGAGGCACAGATGCTGAGCAGGTGACTAAGCTATGCATGCACGGACTGTTTCCTGATTTGCTTCTCATCACCCTCTCCCTTTCTCCTACTCCCATCTCTGTCAAAATCATGCTGTGATTTTGTGGCCACAGGGCAAAATCCCCCCAACAGGCTTCGTGGGTGAGGCCACTTCATCATCATCAATCTTAAAACTATGACCTTTCTTTATAAGCTGGAAAGTGGATTTTTCTTAAGTGAGTGTTATGAAATTTACATTAATCATTTCATTAAAATGAAAAATCAGTTCTATTTGAAAACACTGAGGTGGGAGCATGCAGAAGAGTGTCCTATTCCAGATCCCACCAAGGCCAGAGCCTCAAAACTGTGGACTGTGCCCGGGATGGTCCACCTCACTGTCATTGCCCTTACCAACGTATCACAAGACGTGGTCACTTGAGTCACAATACAGGGGTCTTTAAAAGTGTAACAACAGGAAATAGAACAGGAACAGACATGACACAAGGCAGACAGCACAAGTATACCAAGTGCTAGCGCCAAAGCCTCATAACTCCCACCTTCAGCATCTCTGGTGACCAAAAATAGATTCTTCAGTCCACTTTGCCCAACTCTCTCCATGCTCATTTCTCTAGCTAGAAGAAATAGCACTACGGGGAGTTTCAGGACCCTGTGAGAACTGCCTGAGTTTCTCAAAGATCTTAGATCACCACATGGAATTTCACAGTAAATGTTCTCATTTCTCATTCTGCTCAAAAGTTTCAATTTTCTTTTCACTGAAAGAGAGCTTGTTGCACATTGACTCTTAAGAGACAGAAAAACCTGTTGGCTATGTGGTGGAGAAGGGCATCAACATGGACCATGCCTTGCACATCACTCTCAGATCGATGCCCTCCTTCTCCTTCTACACTAGGAGGCACCCAATGGTGTGGGCTGGTTCATGTTCCAGGATCCCATGGGTACCAGACAGTTCAAGTCACTTCTTAGTAGAGTGAGGATGGGTGTTCCCTTAGGGACAGAAAGGAAGGGACATATCTTAATCACTGTCTTAAGGTCATCCCACCTATTCTGAGTTCAGCTCTTCACCATGCAGCCTCCTGACCTACATGTGGCTCCCAGGTAGCTCCCCACAATGGGAGAAAATGCTCCAGCCAAATGATGTGAGCAGGGTTTCCACTGGCAGCAGAAGAGGGGCACCGGCAATCAGTGTATCAGTCAGCCTCGGTGGAGCTGCCTGGCACAGACTGGTCCACGGAGCCCCACCATCCTAGTGAACTGAAGGCTTCCACTGGGGAAGATATAATTGGACCCAGACCCCAGAGCTGCACAGCCATCCTTCAGCTGCACCTCTGTTTTATGGAACCACTTCTGAGCTCCTAGAGATTTTGTCAAACTTTGCATTTTGGACATACATAATTTCTCATGGGATTGTCAATCTTTCTGTTTCTGTTTATGTCCTTTCTTCATTCTTACTTTCTCTCAGCCCTGATAGGAGGTTCACAGAAATGGAGACCATACCTTTTTCATTAATATGTCTTCATGGTTGCAAATAGTCCTGGCCTATAAGACACACTTCAGAAAAATGTATGCTATATGACTGAATAAATGGCAGCATTAGTATTTACTGAAATTATGTGAAAGTACATATTTGTTCTACTTAACCTCATCTATGTATTGCCATGAGTACTTCGGACTCTAACAATCTCACATTGGTGTGGTGGCATACCATTTATTTATAGGCCAAAGTTTTGTGTTTTGGATTCTTTTCTAGTTGATAAAGCATAGTTTTCTACACAGATATTAACTGAGATGCTAATAAGATAAATAAGATAAAAACATAAGTAGGTGAAGATGAGTTCAGGGAGTTAGATCAAGTCTGTGTGTATCACCAGGGCCACTTTGCCTTGGGAAGTTTCGGGGTAACTGGGGGTGATGGCTTAAAGGTAGAGAAGAGGCAGGGGACAGGAAAGGCTGGGATGGTCAAGGACACCTGTGGGGTTGGGCCTCCCTTCCCCTTTTAGGGGTCCTTGCGCCCCTCTCCAAGGCTGGGTTAATGCTTACTTTTCCCGGAGATCTCGCACTTGACTGGGCTTGAAGTCGGGAGCCGACAGGGAGCAGGGGCTGGACGGGGGTGACTGGGGGCTCTTGATGTTCTGCACCGAGTGCCTGCGGCTCCGCCTGCGGTCCAGGCCCCGGGGCTCACTGCCCGTGCCTCCGGAGCACACGCTGGCCCGCCTGCGGTCACGGCACCCGCTGGGGGGCGGCTCTGCCGTCTCATCCCCGTCCTCCAGCCGGAGTGCCACCTGGAAAAGCAGAGAGTGTACAGAGCAAGGTCAGACCTTTCACAGTCCCACCCAAAAGGGGACTGAACTCCATCCTTTCCCATCCTGTGGAGTGGGCTTCTCACTGAGGTCATCACAACCACGAGCATCCCAAAGCGCAGCCTCCAAACTGAAAGATGCTCACCACTGCCTATCTTCCCAAATGGATCCAAAAAGGTCAACTGATGTCACAAGACCTGAGAACTATTTTGTAATTAGATGGACTCTTCACCCCAGGACTGCCCTTTAGAGGCCATCTCTCCTTCTCATGAACTACCCCCCACTTGGTATTCTCTGGTCCAGAAGGCGGAGTGTCTCCTGAAACCCTGTTGCAGGAAGCCCTGGAGGTCCTGATCCCCAGCTCACTTCCTAGGGAGGATGCTCAGAGAGCACAGCAAGGAGAGAGGCAGGAGCCATGAACTCCAGGTGAGATGAATAGCCTCACCTGCAGGTCATTTGAGAGGCCTGATCTGAGACTCCCATGCACGGAGGTGGTGGGGGGGACCCTCCAAAGCCTGGTCTCGGGTGGTTGTGGAGCCTGCTTGCACCTATGATCAGAAAAATATAGACCAGAAATAGACTGGATCTCTAGAATTTAGGATTTTTTAAAAATTTCCTCTGAAAAGCACTCACACTTGGCCATTTTGGCTTTAATGTATGGGCAGGCCAAAAAGTTCGTTCAGATTTTTCCATACGATCTTAAGAAAAGTCAGAAAAGATCTTTTCCAAAAAGATCTTACAGCATAAACATTTTGGCCAACCCAACAGAAAGCGGAGCCAAGTGGCTCCACACCCCACACTCCTGCCCTCTTCCCAGGGATCTTTTAGTCCTGCCCCTAGTTGGGTGAGGTCTGGCCAAAGACTCAGCTCTGCCATCTATTAATCTCCTCCATCCTGGATCCTACTCCATAGGCCTTCTCACATCAACACCCACTGTTTCTGTGCATACCTCCTCCTTATAGGAGCTCACCCTTTCCAACTATGGGCTATACCTATCTGTTTCTCCAGTTTCTTTAATTATGTGTACACCTCCCTTCTCAAAACCTACATAGCCACAGGAGCTATCATTGACTAGACCTTTGTGTGGCTAACAGACCAGGCATGATCTGCAGCAAATTGCTTGCTTGAGAATCTCTTGCTTACAAAATGAGGCTAACAGGATTGCATTTGCAGGTTTGTTGTAAGAATAACTTACATAATGCATGTAAAGCAGCTAGGGTAGGGCCTACCCTGTGGCTGGTACTCAACAAATGTGTCAATTCTTCCCCAGCCTGTGCCCTCAGATGAAGGGGCCGAGTGAAAAGTGAAAGTGTTAGTCACTCAGTTGTGTCCAACTCTTTGTGACCCCATGGACTGTAGCCCACCAGGCTCCTCTGTCCATGGAATTCTCCAGGCAAGAATACTGGAGTGGGTAGCCATTCCCTTCTCCAGGGGATTGTCCCAACCCAGGGCCTGGAACACCACAAATTCTTACATCACACAGAACTGCCTGGGCAGGCCACCTCACAGCCCAGGTGTGGGCCAGGCCCAAGCAAGTCCAACAGTCTCTCTGACTTGGCACCCAAAGACCCACACGGTCCCATGTCCCCAGAGGTGCATATTTTCCAGCCTTAAGGGTGCTCTTGGTCACATTTCACAACCTGGTCCTGAAAAGTGAGAGAATGGAGAAGTGATATAAAGACCCAGATGGCTAACCATGCTATTGGTTTTGGCCTCACCTGTATACAGAAAACCTGGCTATTGCAAAATCAGTGGTCTCCCATGGCCAAAGTGTTGATGCCAAATGTGTTCACACAGCATGGTGAGCTTGGCTAAGTCGAGGCCAGGTTGGCCCCTTTCATCCCGTTTACAAGGATGAACACCTGAGATGCACGGCCTGTTTCACAGGAGTGAAGCCTCCCTGGATCTGCTCCATCTGCAGCTGCCTCCAGCTCTAGCTTTTAAACAAGACTGATTTAGTGAAAACTCTTACATCTACATGCCAGATACATTCTATAACAAACTCCCAGATAGATGAAGACAATCTAATAATATTTTGACTGCTCTGTTCCCCTAGAATTTACTAGTCAGACATAATCTGGGGAGGTTTGAGGTAAGAATGGATAAGAGTTCAGAAAAAGCTGTACTGTTACAAAATCTCACTGGAAAGTTTGTTTCCTGGGGTAAGGGTGTTCTGCAACGTAACTGCAAGAACTAGGAAAGAAATTATGTATTTGATTAATCACTTTTATCACCTCAACTTTAACACTGTAAATGGTATTCTCTGGGGAAAGTTTGAGAATGATTATATACCTAGCCAAGCATAGTGTTTTAAAATATTACTAGCCAATTATTTTTTCTTCATTTTTAGATATAAAAATTCTAGACCACTTGAACTCATTCTGACCTGAAATATTGATTCTGCTTCTAATTAAGCACATATTTGGAATGATAAGGTTAGGGGATAAAGTAGAGTTCAGATATTTCTAATTCCTTGTCTAACCTCAGAGATGCAAAGATGAAACAGCATTCCACTCACAGTGCCTTTCAGAGAGGGACATGGCGTGTGCACAAAGTGAAATCTACTTCAACTGCCTTTTGTCAAGGAAGATGAGACAATCATTGTTTAAATGAAAAGTACTGAAAAATTATCAAAGTAACACCATAAAATGGAATTCAATGAGAGCTGTGTGAAGCTCCAATCCTAAACAAAATATCCATCTTCTTAAACCAAGCAAAGGATGCATGGGGGTAGGGGTAAGTGGGAATCACAATCCCCGGAGATACAACAGCAGCCTCCGGCTTGGCAGACAGGAAAGCTGTAACACGAAATTTGGGGCTGGTCTTCACTCCCAGTTTTGATTTTACATGAAGAATCTTAGAATCACTAGTGTCCACTGATGACAGGGAAAGAGACCTGCTTTCATGTCCAGGACTGTGATAGCAGTTCCAGTTTCTTTAGATTCTAGGGAGCACTATAAATTACAGTTAAGACCAATAAATTCTGGAAAACACCTAGAGAGAAAACAGCACTTACCAAGAGACTTATTGAGAATCTGTGGTGTCAAATCTAATTAACCACAAGTGTGGTGTCCTACCCTGGACCCAAAGTGAGATCAACCATGTCCTGATCAATTTCTAATCTCACCCAAATGATGGGTGTTTTGCTGCTGGGCCCCTCATCAGATACCTTCTGACTCTTTTCATCAAACATAGAACAGTCTCTAAAACCCAGGTGAGGAATCCAGCACTGACTGCTTGCACACCCTACCCCATTCTACCAAGAAAGCAGAGAAGAGCAAACTAAGGCGGCATCTGGGACAACTTCTACCTATCTTTGAGGCCACTGACTGATCTAAACATTCTTTTTAAAATTAGCAGAAATTTCTAAACTTATGCAAAGTATGGAGAAGAGTACAAAGACGTTTGTGTCATCACCTATGATAGTTCAACAATTATCAACCCTGGCCAATCTTGTCTCATTTACTCCCTGTCCTTGACCCCACAGCCAGGTTTTTTTGAGATAAGTCCCAGATCATATAATTTTATCCATTAATATATCAGTATATATCTCTAGATGATAAGGATTTTTAAAAACCATAACCACCATACCACTGTCCTGCTTAAAATAATTTCTTAATATCATTGAACATCCAACCATCTGAACATTCCTTAATGAAGGTCAAAAGCTATTAACAGTTCTTTGAGATTATGTGGTTATACTACTACTAACCTCCATGACAGGCAACCATATTTACATAGCAGATGTAATCATTTTCCAAATTGCTCTCCCACACTTTCTTTTTATACAACTTGATTCAGTTTTTAAGTGAAATGGATGCCAGTGCTACTGCCATTTCAAGAAGGAACTATGCTGATAATTCTCCTATTAGGTTGAACAGGTTGTGGCAGATGATTACAGCACTGGGCTCCCAGGGCATCATGCCTCTCTGTTTACTTCTCTTTGTGTAGTCCCCCTCCTACAGTGAGTCTACAATTTTCCACGTTGACTTGTTTTGGCCAATGTGACATCAGAAGACATAGACCCTTGAAAAGTGTTTGCACTCGAGACTTTCCCTTCTGAAATGCTGCTACCATGTGAAGAAGTATGTGCTAGCCTGCTGAAGACACATAGCCAGCCAACAGCCACCACTAAAGGCCAAACCAGGTGAATAAGGCCATCTTAGAGCATTCAGTCCCAGTTAAGTCATCAGATAACTGCAGCTCTATGAGAATCTCTCAGCTGAACCAGGCCAAGATTTCTGACCCCCAGAATGATGAGCAAAAATTGCTGTTATAAGACCACGCTTCTTGGAATATTTGTTATGCAGCAAGAGCTAACTGATACACATTTTAAAAATCACCCATGACAAGGAAGGATTTGAAGAGATTGGACCTATTAATTATTCCTAATAGTAACAATCACCCCTCACCCCCAAAGTCTTCAGCTCTAAGATGCCTTTCCCATTACTAGGACCACATTTTCAGCATCAAAAGTGAGAACAAAAATCCAAAAAAAAACAAGCTATATATGACAAACCCACAGCAAACATTATCCTCAATGGTGAAAAACTGAAAGCATTTCCCCTAAAGTCAGGAACAAGGCAAGGATGCCCACTTTCACCACTACTATTCAACATAGTTCTGGAAGTTTTGGCCACAGCAATCAGAGCAGAAAAAGAAATAAAAGGAATACAGATAGGAAAAGAAGAAGTAAAACTCTCACTGTTTGCAGATGACATGATCCTCTACATAGAAAACCCTAAAGATTATACCAGAAAACTACTAGAGCTAATCAATTAATTGCAATTGGGCCTATCCCCAGAAAGTCCAGGATGTATGGTCACCAGACATCCTCCACTATTTAGAAGAATTCTAGAAGCCCAACAAAGTTCTCTGCAATGGCTTGAAAATATTTATAATCTATTGTGAGGAAAATATGGAAGTATGGAAACCTGCCTATAGGCCTGACTCCTTACAAAGCCCCCACCTACAAATGAACTTAGTTGTCCTTATATGGCAAAGGAGGCAAGAGTATACCAATCTCTTTTTTAAAAGTGCATTAATTTTTAGACAGGAATAAAAATAAGACCTATAAAACTCTATCTGGGATACCCCAAGCATGGGACCTAATTAAAATTAAAAGCTTTTGTCACCTTGAGTGATTACCCAAGGCATCTTCCCTTTAAGGTGGCTGGTTTCTGATTAAATCATACCCTTCCTTCAGCCCAGAATCTATCAGTGATATTGAAGACCTTCACTCAGGTACTTAACTTCGACTCTGGGCAAGGGCACTGCTGAGCACAGAGGTTAGAAAGGAAAGACACGATGACAAAGGCAAGGTGGCTGGTTTCTGATTGGACCCTTCCTTCAGGCAAGTGCATCCTGAGGACTGTTTAACTTCGACTCTGGGTAAGGTGTGAAAGACACGATGACAAAGGCAAATGGACAGGCAAGTGCATCCTGAGGACTGTTCAGTGTGAGGTGTGAACACAGGCAAGAGCTCCCTCCTGGGTTATAAACAAAGTGCAGGCAACAAGCCCAGGGACTCCTATACCTTTCCAAGGAGGCCACGTGGACAAGGGGACATCTGAGGTGACTCCTACAGCAGAAAGAGGAGTTTGCCAACCTGAGAACAGGAAGGAAGAATACTCCAGGCAAAGCAAAGAGAATGGAAGAAGGGAAGCTCTGCAGTGACCTGCCCTTCATGTTCAGGAAACAAGAGTTCAGCGTGGCTGAAACTTCAGCAACATCTTAGGAACTGCTGGAGACAAGGCCACAGCAGCTCGAAGGTCACAGATGGTGGTGCCTCTTGAACTAACTCAAGGCATTCCAGCTTCACCCCACGGGCTGTGAAAAAGTTTTTAAGGCTTTTTGTTCATTCATTCCTGCACTCTTGTTTATTTTCCTAAATGGAGGAACGGTGTAGTTAGACCTGACATTGAGGAGGACCCCTTGTTTTCAGTTGCAGGGAGTTAGGAGGCGGGAATAAGCTGAGAAGCCCCCGGGGATGCAGTCCTGCAGGTGCCATCCTCCCCAGGCCCTGCCCCTCATCACGCCTCCTTTCACACCAGGCACAGCTCCTCCACTGCTCCCCACTCTGTCACTGTCCTGCGTTAGGCCACTACCTCAGACTGGTGGTGGTGGCCCATCCACTCAGTGTCTCACCTCCACCTCACCCCGTCTCTTTTCTTCACAGATGTGCCAGCAGCCTCGGGTTATCAGCTTACTCGCGTACTCGGTCACTGTCTGCACCCCATGAGACCGTGCATCCCCTCAGGGTACTGGCCTTGTCTGTCTAGTTTGTTGCTGAGTCCCATGGCCTAGAATAGTGCCGGGCACATAATCGGTGCTTAGTGAAGTTCTGTTCAATGAACGGACTCACAGATGAACAAATGAATGAGAAGATTATTGGAATAATCCAGGCAAGAGACGAGGGCCTGAGCTAGGGGAATGGAGAAGAAACTGCAGTCTTCAGCCATCAGACCTCCAAATATGAGGATGGGGGGAGAGAGAAGGAGGTCCAGGACATCTCCAGGTTTGTAACCTGGGAGACTGTTCTTTGCAGAGGTGGAGAAATGAACAGACTGTGCAGGAGTTTTGTTTTTGTCATGGGGTGGGGGGTGGGGGATAAAGGGTTTTGTGAGGACTGGGTCATGTCATATGCAGCTTCTAAATGGCTCTGTCTGACATAATCTGAGCTTCTCTAACACCTTCTATGCCCCTCTGTGCCATCACATATAGCTGCTGGGAAATCAGCCACCTGCTTGTCTGAGACTATAGAATGAAAGTTCCTTGGGACAGGGACAGATCTTCTATCTCTGAATGTTCAGAGAGCATGACATACCTTCAATGAATAAATGAACATAATGCAAAAAGATAAGCAGGCAGAGGGGCAGGCAGCCACGAACCTTGCAGACAGCTCAGGTCAAGGTATTAGCTACAGCCAAAGCTGATGAACTCACTGGGTGAGTCACAGCTCAGGCTGCCTAGACTGAGAGAGGAGGTCTGATGAAGAAACCCCAACACTGAAAAGGAAGGCACAGAGAATAAAGAGCCAGGAGGGACACTGAGGAGGAACAGTCAGAGAGGTACCCTGGAGACACCCACAGACATAGTCACCAGCGTCCATTGTACAGCAGCAATGTACAAGACTGGTCTCATGACCACTAGCACCATTCTTTTATGATGTGAGTGTAACAGTGATGCCCAGGTTGATAGGGATGGCATACCAAAAAGGAAGAGAGGAAAAGCTGGGGGAAGGATGAGGATGGAGGCCAGCTCTACTTATGACTATTTGTCTAAAACTCTAAGCAAATTAGCATCAAACAGAATTCCAAAAGCACATTAAAAAAAAACACACATCATGACCAAGTGAGTTATACTCCAGGAATGAGAAGATGGTTAAAAGATAAAAAGAAATAAATCAGATAAACTCAAAAATCTAAAAAGGACAACAAAGTAAACTGAAAGAAAATTTAAGAAGGAAATCATAAAGATAAAAATGTTTTGAGTTACAAAACAGAGAGCACTGAAAATCATATATAAGTCAAAATCAACAACAACAAAATGGACAAACCACTAGTTAACCTAGAGGAAAAAGGGGGAGGAATTACAACCACAAATAACAAAGGAAAATGACTTCTCAAGGAAAGGAAACTAGAAACATTCACAAGAGACTATTTACATACTTCCTTAGTAATCACTTAAAAAATCCAGATGAAATGGACATTTCCTAGGAAAATGTGATTTAGAAAAGCCAATCCCAATAAAGATAGGAAGTTTTCATAGACCAATATCCATAGAATAAAGCATAGTTACCAAAGATCTCCTGCCTCCAACATACATACACACACACAGTCTCTCTCTCTTTCTCTCTCTCTCTCTCTCTCTCACACACACACACACACATACACTCCTCTTCTGCCCCACCATCATCATCATTACAAGCCCACACAATTTCCCAAGGGAGCTCTATCAAATAATCAAAGACAAGAGACAAGGACAGAAAGAAAAAAAGAAAAGCTTCTAAATATTTTTATAAAGTAAGAACAGAATTGATACCCAAACATAGTAAGTATTGCACATGCATACAAACACACAAAGGAAAAAAGGACAAGAACGCTCATGGTAGCATCATCACGGCAACAAAACTGTAGCTAGCCAACATCCAAGTGAAGAGCAGATAAATAAATTGGTATATATACATCAGCAGTGAAAATGAGCAAACTAGAACTCCACATAGCAACATGGGTAGGTCTCAAAATCAAGCAAAAGAGAAACTGTAGGCGGACACACATGGTATGGTCCCATTTATAAAAAGACAAATTAAACCATGTGTTGTTTGGGGATACAGACAGGGAGGAAGGAGTTAAAGCAGCTGTCCTACAATCCCTCCACCGCTTTTGTAGGAGTGATGCTTCTAGGGAAAGAAAGAAGGCAATGACCCCATCTAATCTTTCAAATATGCTAATAACTAGACTATCTAATAAATAGCCTGATGACATTTCCTAAAATGAGAGTTCTTATTTCTGGAATGCCTTTAGCAGGCCAGGATTGGCTAAGGATCCCCTATACTAAGTAAACACAGAATTTATGGATTGATAAGACATGACACTCTGGGCTGTGTAGTAGAGATGCTTCATAACTGAATATTACTCGCAGGGCAAGGTGACTTGGAAACCACACTTGGAAATCCTGTCTGTTATTCTGGGTCAGAAAGCCCACATCTGATGTATAAGAAAAAGACCTAAGAGTCACACGGGATGGCCCAGATCTCTCCCTGCATCCCTGCACCTGTGTATTCTGGAAATTAGCAGCCAAAGTAGATTAGTATAGCTCTGCTATAGACAGCAAGATCTCAGATGGTCAATTCTTGCTTGATAATCTGATCATTTGTGTTAGCTCCCAGAATAGCTATTTTCAGACAAATATATTTAAAAAAAAAAAAAAAAAGGCAAGAGAATGGTGCTGGGAGTTAGTTGAATGACACCAGGAAGGGCCACAGAGGACACTTCTGAGTGTCTAGTAATATTCTTGTTCTTAAACACGAGTGTATTAGTCAGGATTCTCCAGAGAAACAAAATAAATCCGATATATATGGAGTTTTAATGTAAGGAATGGGCTGACATGATTATCGCAGCTGAGAAGTCCCAAGAGCTACAGCCCAAAGGCCTGGCAATCAAGGGAGCCAATGGTGTCAATTTCAGCTGGAGGTCAAAGGTAAGAGGCAACCTACATCACAGCTCATTTCCGTCAGCAGAGAGTGAACTCGCTCTTGCTCAGCCTTTTGTTCTATTCAGGCCTTCAACAGGTTGGATGAGGCCTGCCCACAGGAAGGAGGGCAATCTTTTTTTCTCAGTCTACCAATGTGAATGTTAACCTCATCCAGAAGGTTAAGGATACACACTGCAGTGACACACAACGATGTCCAATCAAGTATCTGGGCACTCTGTGGTCCAGCCAAGCTGATATATAAAGTTAACTATCACAATGGGTGTTTGCTTTGTTGTTCTTTGAGTGACACATATAATCTACATTTGTGAATGATACACACTTAATGCTAAAATATTAAGCAGATGCCATTTGACCAAAGAAAGATGGTGGACCCAGAACACCTTTTGAAACATCTGGCATAAATGGAAAGAGGAAGATGGGGTGGTAGTTTGAGAGTCAGGTAGGCTGGAAAGTAAGTGTGCCCTGAAACCAAAAGTAGTCTCCTGGGGAAGGGATCCAGCATACTTTTCAAAATTCTCTCCCAGTTGGTTCACTGGTGGGAAATTCACCTGTATGATGCTGTCTTCCGGTATATGGTGGATATGTCTGGATTGAAACTCAGCAACTGTCATATAAAACACTGAGAAGTCTCAGCCACAGTGCATTGTAGGTGTAAACTATGCTGTGAGTGGTATTATTCAGCACGACTTGATTTTCTCCCTTCAACAGATAGAATGTGCCCTTAAGCCAGTTGAATCTTCAGACATGCAAATGACTCAGCTATTCACCAGAGTTGAATCAGAAGACACAGGCAGCCTCTTTGAAAAACTTAAGAAGGAACCTGACACTTTAACTTTGCTGGCCCCAGCTGCTGGACACACAATCATTCCTTGTGATCACACAGAATCTCAAGCTTTAATCATATAAGCCCCTGGTTGAGTAGAGACTGGGGTTCCAACAGGGGTTAAGGGGGTGAGGAAGGGAGGTGTCTGTACTGGGGAAAGTCCGTCTTCTACAGTCCTGTGAGCCAACTATCTATTCCCTTCCTTCTCCATCTTCAGTATTCTTACTATACTCCTACATTATCCTGTCTTCCATACCCCTCCATCACTCACTGATAACAAAACATGAAAGTGTGAGCAGATAACTGGGTAACTAAGTGAGGCTTCGTTAGAGGAGAGGACGCCCTGTGCAGGAGCACAGAGAGCTGGGTGGCCGTGGGAAGCTTTGTGCTCTGACCGCAGACTCTCCGGGTCAGTTTCCTCTGATTTCTCCTAAGATCGTACAAAGATAACTCTGCTCTGTCCCTCAGCTTGTCACTTACGAGAGTAAATTTTAGGAAGTAGTGAGTTACATGTCAGTCTCTCCACTTCTACCCAGCGAAGATTACAGTGGAGCCATTTAGCTGGGAAATATCTCTCCTAGGACGCCAGCTGTGCACACAGATTTATGAACAAAGCTGTTCATGGTAACAGCATTTGTAATTCCAAAACCTTGGAAGTCATCTAAATCTGAACAAAGAGAAACTGATTATATGTATTATGGTACTTGCATACAGACAGGATATTATGTTTCTAATAAAATGACATTCTTGAAGATGATTCAATGACAAAATGGTTCAAACATATTTACTAATAAAAATTCAGTACACAACACTGTATACAGACTGTTGTCTCCACAGTTAATAGTCTATGTTGTTCTTGCTTAGCCACTAAGTTGTGTCTGACTCTTTTGTGACCCCATGGACTACAGCCTGCCATGCTCCTCTGTCTATGGGATTCTCCAGGCAAGAATACTAGAGCAGGTTGCCATTTCCCTTTCCAGGGGATCTTCCTGACCCAGGGATTGAATCCACATCTCCCGCATTGCAAGCGGATTCTTTACCACTGAGCCATGAGGGAAGCTGAGTTAATAGTCTATACATACACAAAAAAGGCTAGAAAAACAGACTAACATGTTAACCAATGTTGGTAAATAAAATTATGGGTGATTTCTTTATCTTACATTTTTTTGGTATTTTCCAAATATTCTTCAAAGAGTACATACTTGTAGCAAAAGAAAAAAAAAAAAAACACCACAGGGACTTCTCTGGTAGTCCAGTGATTGAGAATTCACCTGCCAATGGATATGAGTTCAATCCCTGGTCCGGAAAGATTCCACATGCCACAGGGCAACTAAGCCCACGTACCACAACAACTACACCCATGCTCTAGAGCCTGTGAGTCGCACCTACTGATGCCCAGATGCCCTAGAGCCCATGTTCCACAACAAGAGAAGCTTTCTATCACCATGAGAAGCCCAAGTACCACAACTAGAGAGTAGCCATTGCTTGCTGCAACTAGAGAGGAAGGGCCTGCACGCATTAACAAAGACCCAGAGATCTGCTTGGAGAAGGCAATGGCACCCCACTCCAGTACTCTTGCCTGGAAAATCCCATGGACGGAGGAGCCTGGAGGGCTATAGTCCATGGGGTCGCTAAGAGTTGAACACGACTAAGCAACTTCATTTTCACTTTTCACTTTCATGCATTGGAGAAGGAAATGGCAACCCACTCCAGTGTTCTTGCCTGGAGAATCCCAGGGACGGCGGAGCCTGGTGGGCTGCCGTCTATGGGGTCGCACAGAGTCGGACATGACTGAAGCGACTTAGCAGCAGCAGCAGAGATCTGCTGGAGAAGGGACAGGCTACCCACTCCAGTATTCATGGTCTTCCCTTGTGGCCCAGGTGGTAAAGCATCTGCCTGCAATGAGGGAAACCTGGGTTCGATCCCTGGGTTGGGAAGATCCCCTGGAGAAGGGAAAGGCTACCCAATCCAGTATTCTGGCCTAGAGAATTCCATGGACTGTATAGTCCACAGGGTTGCAAAGAGTTGGACACAACTTTCACTTTTTCACTTTTCAGAGCTTCCAAAAATAGATAAAATGATTTAAAAAAAAATTTTTTTAAATACCATGATGAGGCAAGAGGCAAGGCAGAAGGAAGTGAAAAGTTTAGTATCTCTTATAGCACTTTATCCTGCATTTTCATTCTGCACTGGACCCTACAAAGTATGTAGAGCCTGCCAGAAGTTCTACCAGCAGGATAAGAAACATGTTTTCTGTGCCTCTCTTTCGCTCTCTCTCCCCACCAAGAATGAACGCTCTTTAAAATAAAACAGCAATCAATCAATCAATAAGCAAGCAAGCTACCAAATTTGTCCTAGATCAGGGATTCTCACACTGGAGTGTTCTCAGAATTACCTGGAGGGTCATACAACACAGATTTGGGCCCAACCTCTGAGTTTCTGCTTCAGCAGGTCTCGGGTGGGCCTGAGAACTTGCATTTTGGCAGCTCTGAGGTGTTGCGAATGCTGCCACACTGCATGCAGAACCACTGGTCTAGAGGATGTTTATCTCAGCCTTTGACATGCGTCTGAGCTGCACAAGGCCCCTAAAAGGCATATCCTCTTACCTCATAGATGTTCAACTGCTCCACTAAGTCCAGGTCAGTCCCTTTCTTGGTCAAGTGCCGCTGGGACACAGCTGCAATGCCCAGCTCCTCCAGGCAGTCCACCACGTCGTAGAAGGTGTCTTGGTCTGGCAAACCGGACAAGGTCTGGATGAAGAAAGAACAGGACAGTGTCTTAGGGGACTGTCACAAGGCTCTCGGGACATTTTTTGCATGGTAGCCAGTGGCCACGAGTATAACAACTGGAGCAAAGCAAGACAGACGACAAGTTCATTGGGGAAAAAAGCTTCTTTAGTGTGGTAAGCAGACTGAACCCTAAGATCCCACCCCTGGGGTAGAGGTGCTGTACAATCCCCCACCTTGAGTGTAGGCAAGACACTCAAATGACTAGGTGACATGACCTTATAGGGCAAAGGTGAAAGGTCATTAAGGTCCCAAATCAGTTAAGTCTGGAAAAGAGGGTGAGTAGCCAGGTGGGCCTCACCTCATCAGGTGAGCCATTAAAACCGGGGTTAGGCCTTTTCTGGGCATACAGACTAGCAGAGACATTATCCTGCTGGCCCAGAAGAAGCTGCAAGCTGCCATGAGTCCCACAGCTGCAAGGAAGTGAGCTCTGCCAACAACCACAGAGGCTAGGAAGGGAAATCCAAGCTCCAGACCAGACGCTAGCCCTGGTTGACACCTTGACTGCAGCCTTGTGAGACTCAGCAGAGGGCCCAGTGAGGCGGTGCCTGGGCCCTGCCCCCATGGAAACTGCGAGATGGTAACTCTGTGATATTCCAAGCTGCTAACTTTGTGATAATTTGTTACATGGCAATCAAAAACTAACATACTCAGAAACTCCTGTTAAGATTGATCTACCAACAGCTGGAGTTAGAACAATTGAATGATTCCCTTTTCTTTCGGTCTGTAGGCCTTCCCCTTAGTCTAAGATATTTACAGCAATATGAGAAATTTCAAAGTGGTAACCAAGAGACAAAAAGATAACCCAAGAAAGAAAAAGCCAACTTCTCTTTGGATTCTGCTTCTCTCTTTTAAAACGTATTTATTTATTTTTATTGGAGGATAATTACTTTACAATATTGTGACGATTTTTGCCATACATCAATATGAATCAGCCATAGGTATACACTTGTCCCCTCCATCCTGAACCCCCTCCCACTTTCCTCCCTATCCGATCCCTCCTAAAAGAAGGATGATATTCAGATCGGGCTTCTGCTTAGAGCTGTAAGGACCCTTGGGGTGATTTACTCAAAGCCTCTTATCTTATAAACAAGGGGGATGAGGGTGGGGAGGTAGCAGGAAGTTACTAAATAATAACTAATAAAACCTTGTGCTCATACCTGCTATTCCAGTCTCCGTGCCTTCTAAACAAACTGCTCTGGCCTCGAAGTTCAGACACAGAGCTTCACTCCCTGTTTATCTCACTATTATTGCATTTCAAAATTATTGTAAACATGGTAACTTGCCTTGAAAGGAAAAAGATCAATATTTTCTTAAGGATCATCTCATGGTACCAACTTCTTTTAACACTTCTATTTCAGGGCTATTAATATTGGAAAGAAACATCTCTGCTCCTAACACAAACAATGGTTATTTCCCTTCTATGCTGAATGAAGAGGATACAACTCACTGCCATTGAGACCAGAAACTAAAGAAAAATAGCTGCGATGCAACAGCTTAATCCATCAGGAGCCCCAGCAAGGACACCGAATGGAAGGCTGTGAACAAGTCAGCAGCTGTGATAAATAAACAGGTGCTCACACCGAAGTGACCAAGTGTGCAAGCATATGTGGGTGTCTGCAGGTGCCAGGCAAGGCAGTCACCGCTGGGTTAGCAGACAGCAGTCCACTGACCTAACCTAAAAAGTACACATCCACCCAAAGAACCTTCTCATCAGAACAAGTCCATCTTTTGTTTTACTGAAAACTCTAGAACTTGTTAAAAGATGAAGAGAGGGAGGCACCTCCCTGGTGGTCCAGTGGTTACCAATCTGCCTTCCAGTGCAGGGATCGGGTTTGATCCCTGGTTGGGAAGGAAGATTCCACATGCCTCAGCACAAATAAGCCGTGTGCCCCAGAAAAAGAAGCCTGTGCACTGCAAAGAAGACATAGCACTGCCAAATAAATGAGCAAACGAGTGTTAATTACTCAGTCGTGTCCGACTCTTTGCAACGCCATGGACTGTATCCCACCAGGCTCCTCTGTAAATGGAATTCTCCAGGTAAGAATACTGGAGTGGGCTGCCATTCCCTTCTCCAGGGGAATCTTCCCAACTCAGGGATCAAACCCAGGTCTTCTGCATAGCAGGCAGATTCTTTACTGTTTGAGCCACCAGGGAAGCCCCCAAATAAACCAAATAAATAGTAAATAAATAAAAGATGAGAAAGAGGGAAATGGTGACATGAAGGCACAGGCAGGGCTAATGAGCAGAGGTGCCCTGACTAACTGCTGACCTGCCCATCACAGGTGAGCTGACATTCAGTGTTAGATCCAAAACTTTCTACACAGTAGTGCGGGGTGGGGGCGGGGGTAGGATGGCCCCAGAGAGAGGCCTCTGCTGTCTCCTCAGCATCCAGTTCCCCTCCTTTCTTCTTCCCTTTTCTTCCTTGCAGAGAGTCAACCGAGATTCTTTCAGTCCAGGGGGTTAAATTCCTAGAACTAATCCCCATTGCCTTTGCAAGCCAGACCATGATGGGATGGTAGGGGGATTACTATTAAAAAATTAAACCATTAGGTCTATAGAATCAGCCTCAGGGAGTCCTTGCTCAGTAAGAGGCACAGAACTGAGGGTACTGAGAAGTCATCTATCATGTCCACAGTGAAAATGCGGGCTTGAGCCACATCCAGATGCCACCCCCTCTCACATGTGGCCATAAGGGAGCTGGCCTCCCACCACAGTCAAAGATGGCTTGACTCTCTGTCCGCACAGGGAAGGGGCTGTGCAGCCCAAAAGCACACACTCACCTATTTTCAGCAGATTCTCTAACATGTTCAGCAAACTCTGCCACGCTCTCACCCATCCTGGGGCCTGTCTTCCCATGTCTACCCTGACACTCATGGCCAACGTGCCCACTTCTGGCAAAGGTGGCAGCCGCTCCAAAAAAAGTCTGTGAGCAAACATCTCTTGACATCTCCACTCTCAGACGACTCTAGGGACCCCCTTCCTGGTTTCTCTCAGACCTTGTCTTGCCAGGATTTGTGACAAGTAAATCTTTACAGCCCCTCTCAAGGGAGGAATCTCTATCTTAGCAAACATTCTATTTTCCTTTCCCTGGGTTTTCTCTTATTCCATCAAATCCTTCTTGAGGGATAAAACCAGGGTAGCGAAAGCCTATACACAAGTGTTCAATGCAGCAGGAGCATTTGTGAAAGTCAAAAGCTGCAGATACCCAACTCTCTTTCAATGGATGAAGAGCTAACAAATGGTGGTGTATTTACACAATGGAACACGATGCAGCAGTGAAAAGGAGCAAACTATTAATATACCTAGTGACACAGATGAATCTCTAAGGCACTGTGCTGAGTGAGAGAAGTCAGCCTCAAAGAGTTACATCCTGTATGGTTTCCATTGAAATAATAGAACTGCAATGATGGAGAATAAATCTGTGGTTGTCAGGGACATGAACGGGGGTCAGGATGTCACTACAAAAAGGATAACATGAGTGTGAGATTTTGGGGAGACATGGAGTTGTTCTACATGCTAATTGTGAAGGTCATCCATGACTACATATGTTTTAGAACTTCCACGGCTAAATACCAAAAGAAAAGAGTTAATTTTACTGTATGATAATTTAAAAAGCCATACAGTCGAATCGAAAAACAAACGCTCAGTGTGAATCCCATCAGGGCTCCACTAGAATCCCAGGGCTCCACTAGAATAACTTCCCTCCCCAGATCTCCCTGGTGTCGCCTTCCCTGAACGCTCTAAGCCAGTCCCATAGTGACACTTTTTGTTAATCATGTCCGCATGTGCCTCATCTGATTCTACAAGGTGATCAATATCTGAGCTCCCAAAGTGGGGGAGGCCCACTCAGAGGATTGTAGCTGGATCGGGACAGGATACCACACAACTTCAGCTTGCAGAGTGAGAAATGGTTCGTTCCTGATGCTCGCTCAGATCTATTGATGACATGAAGGGGAGGAGAAGAGTTCAGGGGGGATTAGTTTAGATCTTGGAAACCCCTCATTAATGTGTCTGTTTAACCAAGGGAGTAGACTTCAGTCTCAGAGCCCTGAGCAGGCTAGGATTTCGTACCTTTGTTTCGTCATAAAAATGTTAATGTTTTGAATTCCATATTATTAGGCCCTCTTCCATTTTGTTGAAAGAAAAGTTAGGAAAGTAATACAATTTCCCAGATTTCAGAGTCTGCATTTTTTCCAGATCCACATTAGCACGTCAACACATGATGATGTTTCGGGTCTCAGAGGATGTTACACATTGGAATGATCAATGTGACTAAAATTCCGCAAAAACAAACAAACCCAGTATGGATGCCTGCTGATCTTTCTGAGGGAAGGATGGCACCTGGAATCGTGTCCTTGGAATCTTCCCTTGGGCCAGGACTAACAAATACGTGATGGAACTGCCAGAAGAGAAAGAGTAAGTGAGGAATTCCTGGATGTTGGAAGACACATGGTGCCAAGGAGAGTGACATGCACTGGTCTTGGCCAGCAACTGGCAGCAGAAGCCCAAGTCACATGGCTGCCGCCAGGGTCATTACAGAACCAAGCAAGGCCTCCACCACGAAGTGAACACACCGCCCAAGAGTGAAAATGCCTTTTTTTTGTTGTTTTTTTGCTTAATTCAGTGTTTTCCAGTACAAGGTCAGTGACTAAAACTGACAGGAAATAGATGAGCTTCATCTTCAAAGCCCAACAGAAAATTGCTTTCAAATTGCATGCTAAATCAACTCACAAAGAGATTTGAAAATAAAAACTGAGTTCTTACAATTATTGTCCAGAAAAGGAGTGTCCGTTTCCTACCAGGATTATAGGAAATCTCCCGTGACCTCATCAACAACTGGCATTTCATTAAAAAGCAATCACTGCCCATGTGACCTGGATAAAATGGCTTGCTGTTTAACTACACACTTCTTTCAAGCTTAGTAGGGTTAAAGTCATTTACTTGTCAATCGGGGTCATACTACTGGGTTGGTCAAGAAGTTCGTTTGTGTTTTCCAGACCAGCTTAAGGAACAATCTGAATGAACTTTTGTGCCAACCCAATATATTTAGGCCATGAAATTAAAAGACGCTTACTCCTTGGAAGGAAAGTTATGACCAATCTAGACAGTATATTAAAAAGCAGAGACATTACTTTGTCAACAAAGGTCCGTCTAGTCAAGGCTATGGTTTTTCCAGTGGTCATGTATGGATGTGAAAGTTGGACTATAAAAAAAGCTGAGCACAGAAGAATTGATGCTTTTGAACTGTGGTGTTGCAGAAGACTCTTGAGGGTCCCTTGGACTGCAAGGAGATCCACCCAGTCCATCCTAAAGAAAATCAGTTCTGGGTGTTCACTGGAAGGACTGATGTTGAAGCTGAAACTCCAATACTTTGGCCACCTGATGCGACGAGATGACTCATTCATGGGGTCACAAAGAGTCGGACACGACTGAGAGACTGAACTGAACTGAATATACTTAGGATCGTACCATTTTCTGCCCAATTTTTGGAAATGAATTTCCAGTTTGCCACTTGCCTTTAGTTTTTATTGGTGGTTTTTATCTTGTAAATATGACCTTTTATAGTTTAATACAGTGAAACATTTAAGTTATTTTCTTTGGAATATTTTTGACTGGTTATATTATTGGATGAACCTTCACTGATGAGAGACCAATTGATTTTCACCTCTGTTTCTTCTTATTTTTCTACAGTTTGGTATGTTACATTGAACTTTTCAATCTTTCCGAAATTTATTTTGCTATACAGTCCAAACATGTTTTTGTTTATTTCCACTTAGCAAAACCTCTCTCAGTCATGAATGACTCTGACCATCCCTATGGATTTCAATTACAGGGTGCATTGCATGTACATTGAGGTCTGTTTTCAGCCCCTCTGCTTCAGCCATCTGCCAAGGAAAAAGTCAGGACCACATTGTTTTGATCCTTAGAGTTTACACAACATCTTAATATCTAGTAGAATTACTTCTCATAATTATGTTGCTTTCTACCAATTTGTCCCCAGTTCGTATTTCTCTGGGTATATTTCAGGAAGAGATTCTCAGTCCTTTCTGAAGAACTAACCATCACCGCAGTTGGTCCTTAGGCACCTGGCACCCTGGGGAGGGTCTTGGGGTGGCTAATGTGCTGTCTGGGGTCCAGGGCGATGATAACCATCTCACCCTCCCTCAGTTATTAATAAGGAAGGGCCAGGGCACTGAGGGAACCCCAGTCCTGAGAGTGGGCTGTCCCTGGTCAGCGTGGGACCCACTGTCAGAGCACCCCTCAGGATGGACACTGAAGATAGCTGCTGCCCCATGAGCTGGTGACCAGGGAGGATGCGACAGGCAGGATGAGAGCACAAGGGTGAAGCCGCCATCATAGGAGAGGATGGGGTCCACCCTCAGGAACCCTTACCTGGCCCCACAGCCAGAATTCCATAAGCTGTGGAATAAGAGTGCTTGCTTTTCTGCTCAATCGTGAATCATTTCCTTAGAGTAAAGCTTGTTAATCTACATTCTTAAGGAAAAATGTTGAGGGGACATCTCAATAGGAAAAGTAGCCATAAAAGTTTTGCTACCCTCTTTCTGGTTTCACTAGAAAAACCTGAAGCCTAGAAACTTTGCAGACAACTCCGGCCTTCACATGTATGAACACCAGCACACATGCACACACCATGGGTGTGTGTGTGTGTAAAGGGTCTCCTCTAATGAAAAGGCATGCTGAAGCGTGTGCCAGCCACCAGCGTGGGGAGTATACATGGCGTGGGCTTCTTCAGAGTGCAAATTTTAGGTTTTCACACATACTAGTTCCCTTGGGCTGCCATAACAAAGTACCACAAACTGAGTGGCTCACAATGACAGAAATTAGGTACAAAACTTGGTAAACTGAAGACCATTTACGTGGGCCACAGAGGGTGCCTGAACACTGACTGTCTCTCCAGATGGATTCCCTCTGTGTTTCTGAGGGCAAGGCTGGCCGAGCCATGCTGTGGGCCCTCGACGAAGGCAAGCGCCTTCACGGGCTAGATGGTGGGAACGTCATCAGTGCCCGGCGCTTCAGTCCCGGCCACTCTCGCCTCAGTGCTGCCACGGGCTCAGCATGAAGATATGGGGCTTGGAGGGCAAAGTCACTGTAGATGAACTGGAGCAAGAAGCTTTCAGGACCAGCAGCCGGACAGAGCCACCCCAGGGGACCTCTCTGGCCTGGTCTGCTGGTGTCCAGACTGTTCGCCGGCTGCAGAGTGTGGCACGTGACCTTCAGCACCCACTAGATGCATTGCAGAGCTTTAAAAATGAACAAACTAGTTTTGGAAAGATAAAAAAGGTGTCGGCTGGGCCGTGCTACCCCTGAAGGCCCTAGGGGAGGGCCCTTTCTTGCCTCATCCGGGACTGGTTGCTGGCAATCCTCAGCATCCTTGGTGGTCCTCGGCTGGCAGATGCACCACTCCAACCTCCAGTCCTGCCTTCAAAGGCCGCCTTCCTCATGGACGAGTGTGTACGCTGTCTCCCCTCTGTGTGCCTCTTCTTTCCTCTTCTTATAAGGACACCAGTCCTACTGGATTAGGGCCCACCCTAATGACCTCATCTGCAAAGATCCCATTTCCAAATAAGATTGCGTTCACTGGCTCCGGGGTCAGGACTTCAATATTTTTGGCGGGAGACACAATTCAACCCACAACAAACATCGACCAACCTTGTTCACTAAAGTCATCGCGTAAACCAGCAACTCCGTGTCGACCCCATCCTTTTCCTCCAGGATTTCCATGATATTTGACCAGGGTGTGACTCCTATGAATAAAGCAAAAATCATGAGAAACAGCAATTCAGGACTCCTTATCCAACTCCTATCACAGTTTATCCACACTCATCACCCAATGACAGTAGCGCCTTTCGCCAAATTTCAAAGCATGACTCTCTACATGCTTCCAATGAGGTGATGATATGCCATGTCATCCTTGTCTACTTGAAAATGTATATTCCTCATGTAGGATGCCTATCAGTTTGCTTGAAAAGTTCCCTTTATACTAAATAGGCAATTTTTAAAAAAATCCAATTATATGCAGCTTTTTAAGACCACGCATTTTACTCTCCGAGTGTGGAAATGCTCTGAAAGTACTCTCTGTGTGTGTCCATCTCCTGCAAGGAAAGAAGATGAGGGAGAGCTTTACAGTCACTGTAGCAGAGGACTCAAAACAGTAACAATGAAAAGTCTGTCTAGCAAACATTTCCAGAACAGAAGTATATTATCTCTATTCTATCAAGTCACAAATACTATTTAGACATCAACCAGGTACATGGAACTGGGTCTCTAGAAGGCTGCCCTCAAAAGGTCTATAGTCAAACGGAACAGTCAGGCACAAACACAAGAACACACATCAGCACAGGGTAAAAGCAATGAGAAGGCAAAGCGCTTAGCCACGCCTGTCACTCAACGAGGGAGGTCTGTCTTTTGAATTGAGATGGTCGAGGAGGGTTTGGTGCAAGAGGTGACTCCTCAGTGAGACTGGCAGGGGTGCTCATGGAGGTTGTACCATGGCACCAGGGAGGGCAGGAAAACCCTCCATGTTCAGGATCACTGAGCCAAGGCCAAGGCCACAAAGGGGATACACACCCTGACCTGATTTCCTACACTGGGGATAAACATCTGCAGTGAAGTACTGTCTTGCCCTTGGCATGGTGGTGTGGAACATGCAGCTCTTTCCTGGTTTCTCTATAAAGATCTCAAAGGGATATTGCCTATTTTTGCTGATAAAAGTAAATTCTGAAATAACCTAAAACCAGTGGGTTCCAAATGCTGATTCTTGGAATGGTTATGTCAGAGCTGATTTTTTGGTCTTGTGGACAAAAGCTCCCCCAGGGAAGTGATGGCATCTGTCTTGTCTCTGTGCCCTTGGCAGAGTGCCCAGCACATAGTAGGTGCTCAATAAAATGTCTGCTGACTAGTAAATGGGGACCTCTGAGAGGTACAGAGTGGCTTTAAACTGGGGTAGTTTTTAAAGAGCCAGAGGGTTCACTGCACACAGTAAGGAGACAAGACAGGAGAATTTAAAAAGGACGAGGCACCTACTGTACAACATGAAAGACACAGATAGAGTACAGGTCTGTTGATGATCCCAGCAAGGGAACAAAACGCCTTTTCCTTTGGGCTAGTTGCCCAGTTAGTCCAAACTATGAATCTATGACTAAGCTTCTATAATCCTTTGTTACTCTGAACACAAAAGCATGATCCTTTGTGTGCTAACTGCTGAATTATCTTCTTGCTGATATTTATCATCAAACTATCTTGAAGTCCGCACCTCTTCTTCATTGCCCAGCGAAGTAACCATTTCTGTCCTCAAGATAATCAGTGTGGTCAGTAGGTCTCACTGTCCAGGTGTAGGTCAAGCATTCTAAATGCCTCTGCTAGTGTTTATAACAAGGGCATTTTCCGTCACTCATACTCACACCCAACCTCAGTACAAAACATGAAAACATGAGTTCTACATGGGCAAAGAAAAGCCTGTACAAGAGAGACAGTACTGATGCAAAGAATTCCCAGTGGGACTCAGGGGCCCTGAAATGCTTCTTGGTTGCTTACTTTGGAGCCAAAGATGTCAAACGGGGCCTGTGAAAGGAGAGGAAGGAAGCAATGGCAAGCATCCCAGAAAGAGAGAGGTGAATGGTCTATCTCCTCTCTCTTTCTCTCTCTTATGCAGACACGTATCTATGCACCACTTTATCCATCATAATGAAAGCACTCAAACAGTGGCTTCATTTAATTAAAAAATGTATTTGGGGCTCCTCTGGTGGCTCAGTGGTAAAGAATCCACCTGCCAATGCAGGAGACATGGATTTGACTTGATCCCTGGTGTGGAAAGATCCCACATGCCACGGAGCAACTAAGCTTGTGCACCACAACTATTGAGCCTGTGCTCTAAAGTCTAGGAACCACAACTACTGAGCCTATGTGCCTCAACTACTGAAGCCCTCACGTCCTAGAGCCCGTGCTCCCCAACAAGAAAAGCCACCTCAATGAGAAGCCCATGCACTGCAACTAGAGAGTAGCCCCCTACTTCCCTCCACTACAGCAAAGCCCACACAGCAACGAAGACCCAGCACAGACTAAAACAAATAAAGTTTAAAAAAGATATATACAAAGTGTTCTTCAGTTATAATATCTGACTCCCTTTTTACCATTTAAGGACTTCAAGTCTAGGAAATTTGCATGTATTCAGACTCTATTGGGATACATGTTCACTGTCCTTTGACTGTTTGGGGACCACACAACAGGAAATTTTTAGAATGAAGGGGAAGGTGAGGACACCTTCTAGTTCAACACAAATACCTTGTCAGGGCTCCAGCTGGCCTGTTTTAAGCACCAGCAGTTGTACCTGTCCCAGGAGCCTGCCTGTCAGAACTAAATGGTCCAGTTCACTGCCCCCGCCTCCCATCCACATCTTCACTGCTCCATATGGGGTTTCATGGGTGTTATGTGTGGGTAGCAACTAACACTTTCCCTGGTGCTTCCCTGGTGGCTCAGATGGTAAAGAATCTGCCTGAAATGCAGGAGACCCAGGTTCAATCTCTGACTCAGGAAGATCCCCTGGAGAAGGCAATGGCCACCCACTCCAGTATTCTTGCCTGGAGAATCCCATGGACAGAGGTTACAGTCCATGGGGTCACAGAGTTGGACATGACTGAGTGAATAACTTGTGTGGGTAGGGGGTGGCCCTGTGTTAGAATCATAAACTACACGACCTTCCCCCTTCACATAACAGAGAACAAAATTGAGCCCCAAAGTAGTGGAATGCACAGAGGTTGAGGGGGAGGCATGTAAACTGGTGAGATGACATCCACCCTAGAGGCTCACTGTGGGGTGTCCTGGAGATAGGGAGCTTTGTTGACGCCCCTGAGTGCTGATGCAGAACATCAGGAGATGGTCACTTCCTTCATCATCATTGTCCGTCTCTCTCCAACTCCACCTCCTGTCCTGGAGTGAGTATAGGATCTATGACAGCCTGGTTTCTCTCTGATGTTCAAAGGCACATGATTGGCACTTAAATATTTGTTAAACAAATGAATTTTATATGAAAAACGCTTAGAACAGTGTCTGTTGTGTGGCAGGCACTTGGACAGCAGTAGCTGTCACTTTAGTGGAGGTGGTGGGCAGGGGACACCCATGCTGCCCCCCAGGCCTGCCCCGCAGGCCTCCTGGCCAGGCCCCCTCCTCCCAGCAAACCACATCACCCCTCTCTCAACACAGAATGAATAAGCACAGGATAAACTGCTCAATACTCTTGTCCTCTTACTCTCTTCCAAGTCTCTGTATTAAACCCCAAAGAAAATAAAATATTTTGCATAATGCCTTGTATGCAAGTTGGTCTAGCACTCAAACACAAGGTCCCAGTGGCATGTTGCATGTCTTTCACTGTGAGGGATGAACACTTAACGAGCACACTTCTGCTCCAAATAACCATGGAAACAGAGCTTGAGTTCTGTGCACTCTAACCTCCGCCATGCTTTGTGCAGTCTTCACAGAGCAATGTACCCTTGAGCACAAGTCAGAGACAAGATGGCTTGAAAGGATGTCTGGATTCCCTACCCACCTCCCCAGCCCCGTTAATCATGTGTGAGACACATGTTTAAAAATTATGTCATATCTCATCACCTCACATTCAAATGAAAAATGGCACCTCTTCAAAAGCAGTGCTGAACCAAATTAGCAGGACTCAAGATTTATGACTGAAATTTCAAAATAAGGTACGCCATCTGGTCACTTACCCCCACCCTCTGTCTGGGAGGGAAACCCAAACAGTCAGAGGGAGGGGCACCCTGCCCAGGGGAGCAGGGGGTTCTCGACCAGTTTTCTGCTAATCACTAGGGTGAAGAAGTCTTTGATGATGGCAGAATGACAAAGCAAAGCCTTCCCGTGGGCTTCCATGACTGCTAACTGCCATTCTCTCTTCTTGCCTGGCTCTGTCCACTAGGAAGGGAAAGTGACTTGAAGACGCGTGCAAAGGAAAAGACATGCCACCAGTCTGCACAGACAGGTATGACACTGAGGCATGCCTTAGAGACTAACTCAAATCCATGGTTTCATTCTAGCACCTGAGCCAAAGTGCCAACTGCCACGATCAAATGGGGCCCTTTTAATTTTCATTAATTCATACATACTTATTAGTCCCTATGATACACCTAAATCCCTCAGCTTTTATTGCTGCTCCCTAACTGGCCCACTGTTGGCAGAACAGCAATTTGTCCATCCATGCTCACCAATGAACCTTTCCCGTTAACCCACGTGTGGGATGTGTTGTTTATACAGCAATCAGAGGAATTTGTTCTTGGACAACTTCATTTGCTAGTAATTTCTGAGAACTCGTGGCTCACTTGTTGACTTTCTTTGCTGATTCTTTAAACCAACATTTTTCATCATCCAGAAGAATTCCTTTCTACTAAAAAGGTCTGTACTTTAACATGCCCATTCTCCACCCTAACCTTCAAAAGAATGAATCCAAAACCACCTTGAGGAGTCACATTTATAGCGTATTTATAAACTTGTGTAGAAATGGACGTACTCAGCTGACCCTTGGTCACCTCTGGCATGTGTACCTACTCGCTCGTCCAGCTGAGAGGGTCTAGAGAGCAGCTTCTCAACGTGCCAGGTTGAAACGCACCTGCAAGTCATGCCCACCCCCCCCTGCAGAATGGCATGACATATTTATGTGTCCAATTTCAGCACAGAGCTCAGGAACAGTTTTACTAGCAGTAATATAGGATGGTGTTATATGTATGTGTTATAATGTCATGGCCAAGACCACACATATCATAGACAAATATGCGACTGAACCACACGTGATAAGCTATGGCTGAGTTTTTCCATCAGTGCTGATCCTTTTGGTTCTCAGCTGCTAGGGCTCAGCAGCAGCCAGATGACAATACTTGCCAAAAGCTTAAGAAATTTCATTGGAAAAACCATGAGGTTGAGAAAACAATCCATTCACTGTTATGACTTTTTATTTTTACAAATTGGGGAAGAGCAGCCATCACTTTGTCTTGGGGTGAGAGAGTACAGTTGAGTGTACAGCTGGGCCTGCAGGTGGAGACTTGGGGTTGGGTGTGCTCAGGATCACTGCTCTACCCCAAATAGTCTCTCTGTGAGATATGCAGACTCAGGAAGGAAGCTCTGAGCTCCCAAACCAGTGAAGTCAAGGGAGAACCTGAAGGTCATAAGAAGGTTGTCTCCTTTAACACGGCCCACGTGACAAGGGCCCCAAGGGCTACCTGAAATTTAGGATAGGAAAATGAAGAGTCTGCTAATTATCCTGAAGTAACTCAAAGAGTTGGAGAATACAGTATGAATCTTCGAAGGATGAATGAAAGGATCAGCTTCACTCTCTTCCCAAACATCTACCTTTGACCCTAAGCCATGGACTGGCCTTAGGAAAGTCCACCCTGGCTTCTGAGTCATTGGGAGCCTTCATTATGATTCTCAAAGGGTCCCCTTGATGTGCTTTAGGCCACAAGGGTCTTCATGCTCATGCTTCAGATGGCAACAAGCCTTGGCAGAAAAAAACTGCCCCAGTCTGGCATCAACTTTCCAGACTCAGCCCCTGATCACACACTAGGACTGTCTCTGTGGTACATGCACACACAGGCCTGGAGTTGCCTCCCCTCTGCAGTCCACCGTGCTGGGGACTGACATCTGCCTGTGTGTTTGTGGGAAAAGTGCGGAAGCCCAGTTCATGGTCCTGGATGGCTTTCATTAACTTACATTCAAACTTTCGAAGCAACTAGGAAGCTGCTTTCTTTTATCTTTGCATTCAGTCCTGAATGTGGGTCTCTGATCAACACTGAGTCAGAGACACAAGTGTTTTGAATCAAAGAAGGCTATTTAGGCCTCTCATTTCTTTTTGTCAGTTGTCCCTGAGCTGACCTGTACATAAGCATGTGTGTCCATACATACACACACACACACACACCATACACCAACATGTTAACAACAATTGTACCTGGTGAGACTACAGGTAAAATTTTTTGTGGTCTTCTTTACACTGTTTTTCCCAAATTTTCTACAGAGTATTTCCATTATAAAATGAAAATAATTAATGTTAACAAGTTTTTGTTCTTGTTAGAGTTTTTGTGGGGATGACAATATTAATAAAAATGTCCTACTGAGGAACAAAACCTAAGTATTTGTTAGTCACTCAGTCGTCTCCAACTCTTTGCAACTGTATGGACTGTAGCCCACCAGGCTCCTCTGTTCATGGGATCTTCCAGGCAAGAATACTGGAGTGGGTTGCCATGCCCATTTCCAGGGGATCTTTCCAACCCAGGGATCGAACCCTGGTCTCCTGCATTGCAGCCAGATTCTTTACCGTCCAAGCTACCAAGGAAGCCGTTTAAAAGAATAAAACAAAACAAAAACCCGTTTCGGAATCAGACTTCACAATATTAAAGGGGACACAGCATGTCATGCAGTAAACCAAATCCAAAGCTCATCTGTCATCAGGTGTGCAGGCCAGCAGTAGGCCTTCCTGCTGTGGGTCAGGCAGGTGCTGGGACACCCAGAGGGGACAGGCACCCCACCGTCCAGCAGGACACACACTCCTGGGAGAACGGGCAATGATAACAACACAGCAGAGATCAGGGGCACACGGGAGCTTTGAAAGAACATGCTCATCTGATCCAAGGCAGGGCGAGCCTGGTGCAGGCTGGGTGGGAGGTGGGGATGGCAGGTAAACAGGGACTGGGTGGTGAAGGGTCAGTCCTAACCGGGCACTGGAGAGCCACCGGCAGGTTTTAGATGGAAAATGATATGACCAAATTTGTGCTTTAGAAGAATCCTCCAATAGCAGAGGGGCGGGTAGCATTTCAGGGAGGCAAAGGATGCCCGGTGAGAGATGATGAAGAGGATGCAAGGGAGGGAAGACGTTCAATGAACATTGCGGGGTGAGAGCCAATAAAGCAGCTGGGAGGGAGGGGAAGAGAGGAAGGAGCCAAAGTGACCCCAACAGGATGGGAAAAGAAGAGAACAAGCTGGTCCTGTGTGTTCAGTTGTGGGGGCTGAAGATGGAGCATAAAGATAAGCTGAAGTCTGACCTGTCCTGGGTCAGCCAGGGGTGCTTTTCTTTCACCGTTCCCTCCTTCACCTAATCTTTATACATACACATCCTGAAACATCTGGTTCCTGATGTCAGAAGTCCACACAAAGGGAATTCTGTTCCTTCTTAATTCTGCTTTGAACATGGAAATAAAAAGTGGAAATTTTACATGAGACACTTTTACTTCGATGACATAGTGGGCAGGGATCACTCACCCCTTTTTGTGTCCACGGCAGAGATGGCCTGAATCAGGAGAGGTGCATTGGACTCCGAGTATTCCACAAAGACCAGCAGCAGCTTCAGGGCTGTCTTCACCACCAGGCGGAACTGCAGAGACAAGACACAACCATCTTGTGGCTGCAGACACAGCAGGGACATCCACAGGCTTCGTCCTGACAGCAGCTGGCACCCAGCTGCTCTTCTCAGCAATTACGCAGTTTCCTTCACCGGATACCTCAGAAGGCAGGTGTCAGTATTAACCCCATTGCACAGATCAGTAAACTGAGGCCCAGAGTTCCCAACTAAAGATACCACAGCTAGAAACGGAATCAGAATTCGAACCAAAGGCCTTTGGCCCCAGAGCTCACACAGCTTGTCTGTCAACACAGGAGGCGGTGGTTGCTGGGTTGGTAACTTCATTTTAACTAGACTAGATCATTGTGATGTACAGCAATCAAGTCTCATTTCTTTTTCTGATGAAGAAGCAGGCACAGCAGGCTAAATGACTTGTCTGAGGCTGCAACAGGACGCTTGAACCAAGTCCGGGTTCTTAAAACTGCACAGGGAAGGCCATCTGGGGCCTCACCTCCACAGTCCTGGGCCCAGAGGACAGCACTCATGAGGAGCCACACCCAGCCCAGGGCTCCTCTTCATGCGGACTGAAGGTCACTTACCTGGAGAAATGCAGCCACCATTGATCCCTAACTTATTTAGCCTCCATGGGGGTTGGGGGGGTGGAGTGAGGTGCGGTTGAGGGTGGGCTGTGGCAGCTTGGGGCTTCTGGCTCAGCCACCCAACCCTCTCCACAAGCTTTGCTGCTGCAACCTTGACTCCTGTCTCCTTTCCTGCACTCCACTTCCTCCTTCTCAAAGAAATCACACACCACCTTCCTCCTGGAAACAGGTTCAAATCCCCCTTCTAGGAAATAGCATATCTGCCTCAGGGCTGCTTCTCTGGGTGGGTGGGTGGGGGGGCGGGGAGCGGCCAGCAGGTGGCTGGCCAGTGCCCCCCTGCCCCCGCCCCTACCCCACGGCCAGAAAGCGCTCTCCTGGGGAGAGGGGCTGCCGTGCATAGGGTCTGCGGGGCTGGAACCACACCTGGGCCAGAGTGGGCTCAGCGGTGTTTGCTCATGGAATGAATGAATCTCCCAAGGAGCAACCAATCAGCCCACATTCGCTCTCCCACCCACGTGGCTGCGGAGAACCGGCTCCAGGCACTCCTCCAGCTCTGCAGCCGAGAAAGGCCCAGGGACTCCTGCAGGCATCTGCTCACATCAATATATTAGGGCCAGGTGTGGACTTCACGGCGGGGGGGGGACAGGGGGAAACCATCACCCACCCCAAATCATTTCTCCAAATTAATGATCCCACCTCCCCCCCTCACCCCATCCTCTGTCATCTCCCCTAGTACACCAGCTGGCTTTTCCTCGATTCCACAGCTTCTCCAGCCAGCGCTGTGGTTTCCAGCTTCCCTTTATAAGAAAATCACTCAAAAGAGTTGCCACACTCCCTGATTCCCCTTCCCCATTTCCCATGGACTCCTCAACTCAATCTGACAGGGCTTCTATCTCCACAGCGCAGATTAAATTACTCTTGTCAAGGTTGCTGATGGCCTCTATGTCGTCCAGGTTTCCCTGGTGGCTCAGATGGCAAAGAATCCACCTACAATGCAGGAGACCCAGGCTCGACCCCTGGGTCAGGAAGATCCCCTGGAGAAGGAAATGGCAACCCACTCCAGTATTCTTGCCTGGAGAATTCCATGGACACAGGAGCCTGACAGGCTACAGTTCATGGGGTCACAAACAGTCGGACACGACTGAGTCACTAACACTTGCACTTTCCATGTTGTCCAATGGTTACTCTTCTAGGCTCATTTTAGCTCATCTCGCAGCAGCACATGACGATCAACTGCTCCTTCCAGAAACAATTTCCTCATGACATGGCTGACCACAGTCTCCTCCCTGGGGGGCTACACTAGCTGGCTCCTTCTAAGAAGCTCAACCTTCAGGTGTGGGAAGGCCTCAGAGTTCACTCCCCACTCCTGCTCCCTTGCCACACACTCTGTCCAGGTGAGTTCATCCAGGCCCTTAACTGTAAATCCCATTTATGACTCAATGCTCTTCAGACCTGGCACCTGACCTCACCACTCTATGGGCCCTCAAATTCAATGTAGCCCAAACAGAACTCTCGATTTGCACTTGTGCTCATTCTGTCCCAGTCACCACTTCCAGCGTGTTCCTTCCACAAGTCCACTCCTCAGGACAAGGCCCTGCCATCCACTCACTGAGGGCAAGCGGGAGTCACCCTGCCCTCCTCCCTCACAATTTCACAATGACTCCATTTATCAGGGCTGTCGGCAGCTATCCCCGCCCTGACTCTGCCCACAGCCCCCTCTCCCTGTCCATCTGAGACCACCGTGAGAGCCTCCTCAGTACTTCTGGGCTTGTCACCTTGAAGCCCTTTCTCTAAACTTCAGCCTGAGTGACCCTGGCACTCTCAACCCTCCACTGGCCCTGCATCACATTCAGGGTGGCGTCCAAGCCTGCAAGCTTTATGTCACTACCAAGCTCTCTGTCCTCATTCCCTGTCACCCCACTTCTGCCCAGGGCGCTCCCATCAGCCACCTCTCTTTAGTCACGTGACCGTGTGTTTTCCACATACTGAAGCTTGTGCCTGACTCAAGAGTTTTCTCATTGGCTATTCCCTCACCAGTCACCACAGGACTGGCCTTTCCTTATCTTCCAGGTCTGAGAGATTTCCCCTCATGGGAAATAACCTTTCTGACAACTTCAGAAGCCCCTGATGACCAAAGAAGCTCCTTGGTCACTCACGTCACCATGTTCTGTTTTCTTCACATCCTTTATCATGACCTGTAACTGCTACATACATGTTCACTCACCTGATACACATGTCACGCCTGTCTAGAGCAGCCAGTCCCTTCCCCAGGGGATCTTCCTGACCCAGGAATTGAACCGGGGTCTCCTGCATGGCAGGTAGATTCTTTACCAGCTGAGCCACCAGGGAAGCCCCAGAGCAGAAGCCACCTGGTGGCAGAGATGCTGTTTTTTCTGACACACCAGAAACCGCATCTGCCTCCAAGGGGCTGCTGGGTCAGTACTGCACATGGGCAGGCCGGAGTGCCCTCTTCACCAAGGTTTGGTCTGCAAACCCAACCACTAATGTGTGTGGAGCCAGTCTCCTCAGCCCGCTCCGACCCCCAACTCCACCCCAGCCCTCAGCACGGCTGGGCCCCACCCCCCCAAGTGCACTGAGGACAATCAGCGCCTTGGGCTTCCATCCGTCCACACTGCAACATCCTTATCAAAATGGGACCTGAGTTCTGGTGAGGGCTCTGAACTCTCCAGAGCACATTCACCTTTTGTTACCCGCGTCCCACATTCTCTGTTCTCCCTAACTGGAAATAGACTAAATTCCAGAGTATTTTTCTCAGCAACTACAAGGTGGGGGGTAGGAGAGGAAGGCATGGCACAATGAACTGTGTTATCTTGGTACATACAGAGCAGAAAAATGTCTTCAAGTAAATAAAACAATCCAGCAAGCCCAGGCTTGGCGCCCTCCTCAGTGGGTGGACTATTATTATGTGGTTTAAGCCTCCTCGGTGCCTTCGTGGGAAAGAACCTGGCTGCTGCCCAGCCCATGGCCCCATCAGCTGGTCTTAGCTGGGCTCCCTCCCGGGCATCTCTGTGGTCACGGGGCCTTGGCTGACATGGTACCCAAGGACTCACTCTCCCTTACAAGGTTCTCTAAGTAAGAAACCACTGTTTTCTCGGTAAGTCTTCTTTCCCTATTAGTCTCAACATGCCTGTTCACGTCGTCTTCTCCTTTGCTATGAAGGCTCTGCTTAGAGATCTTTTGCCACTGTAATCTTATTTTTAAAAAACCCCTAAAGTCTTCTGATTCATGATTTTAGGCTTCTATGAATTTGGCTTCTACTCGGTCTAAGTTGATGTTTATGTGTGTTTGGAAGTCTTACTATGTAAAATTAATCACAAACATATTATATAGTTAAACTACTTTAGAAAAAAGAGAGCATTAGTACATTAATTTAATGGAAATGAACAGTACTAATTGCTAGCATGTCCCAACTAATCATCAAAATACAACCAGCGGAGCTCCTCTTCAGAAATACCTTATTAGCATTGCTGTACAGACTTGAAGGTAATAAGAATTCCTGACTTCAAAAGATTTCTACACCAAACGCTCATTTTTCCAGAATTCACTTAATTTGATGCCCTCAAGTATCTGGAATGCTATCAAAACCCTCTAAAACCTTGGAACAGCCACAATGGAGGCCACACAGCCATTCCTCCAAGTCCAAACATGCTGCTCATCATCTCAGAGCTCTTAAAAATCCGCTGTAGTTACTCTAAGACACATTCTAGCAGGAGTGGCCACTGAGCTTCCTGACCTGCTAAGAGGAGGTAAACGAGAGGCCAGTGACGGACCAGGAGAGGCAGGCCCACCGTGGCAGCCAGAGAAAGGACCATGAATGAGGGGTGGGGAACACACGACATGGCATGGATGCCAGCACACACACCACTGCAAGGCTCACACGGCATGGATGCCAGCACACACACCACTGCAAGGCTCAGACACTGGAGGCTTCTCAAAGGGCTGTGGCAGTGACCCTCCAATGACATTTCATCTCTGCCCAGTGCTCCTTCATGTTCTAAGGGGCGGTTTCATCACAAATAACTTTTAGGCTCAAAACTCTGCCTGTCTGTCTAGCACCGAGGGCAATCAATAAGAACTGATTCTCATTCTTATGGAGCATGAACCACTTGGGAAGATAAAGTGACTGGTCGCAAAACAATAACCAGGGCAACACAGAGTCAGTCTCAGAAGCAGTGGTTCTGAGACCAGTAGGACGCTACAGGCATAGATTCCCCACATCAGAGGGTCTGGGCCCTTGCTAAGGCTATTGCAGAAGGAATTCAGAACCTGGATGGGGATGAGCTGGCTGAGCCATTTAAGGCCCTTCCCAATCCCAAGATGTTCTGCTGCTTCTTTCAGTGAGTGCCTTCCAGATGCCCAGCACCCACTGAGGGTCCCTGGGGTGTGGGGAGTCAGGAAGCTGTAGCCCTGCCTTTAAGGAAACAGTCATCCTGCTTTGGAGACAGGACTCAGAACACCTCCACACAACATGGCTGAGAGTGTTACCTGTGCCAGGGGACCTCAGAACCAGGCTACTGAGGACAGACAGCAACGTCCCAGAGCTAGGCCCTGACACTGGGGAGCAGAGGCAGTCGGACAGGCTCAGAGCGGATCTAGCCAGCCTTCTGGGCTTCCAGGGCCCCGAAGGGCAGTGTGACAGCCTTCAGGTTCCTGCTTATACAAGCAAGCCCACTTATTTTAGGGTTGGAGGAACCACACGGAGGGGAGGGTCTACGTTCAGCCTTTGGGCTACACATTACCTACTTTTATATACAGTCAACTCTTGAATAACATGGGTTTGTGCGGGTCCACTCATAGGAAGTTTTTTTTCTTTTTCAAAAGTAAATACTATGGTACTACATGATCCGTGGCTAGTTGAATCCATGCATGCAGGACCACGGGTACAGCACTGCGGATATAGAAGAACCACAGATATGGAGAGTTAACTTTAATTTATATACCGTTTTTCAACTCCTGGGAGGGTCTGGGTCTCTAACCTCTGCATAATTCAAGGGTCAACTATAATTACATTCTAGGAAAAACTGGTACTCTATTTTAGCACTGTCCATCATAATACATTTTGTTTTACGTTGCTTTAAACATGCAGCTAAATCACAGTATATAACAGGAATCTGAGACAACCCTTTCACACGAGGACAGGAACATGCAGCCAGCGGTGAACTGTGCTTCTTATCAGTGTGAACCTTACTCTCTGCGGCAGCTGTTCCTCTCTGTTCCTGCACAGCATAAAGTGGAGGCCGTGAGGCTTCCGAACACCAGGGAGGGCCCACGAACAACCCAGGACTCCAGTGTCACCTCCACACCAGGGAGGTGGGGACTGAGTAGGAGGATGGTGTCCATTGGGCTTGGCTGGCTTGGTGTTGCTGTTGTTTAATTTTCCAGGTCAACCCACAAGGAGGGCGTGGAGTCAGCCTGTACAGAACCTGGCTGTCTAGGGTTTAGGCAAAACGTAACCACCAGATGTATGGAAAAGGAGTAAGAGTCAGTTCCTCAATAATTCTGCTCTTAAAAGCAAACTAGAGGGCTTCCCTGGTGGCTCAGCGGTAAAGAAACTGCCTGTGAATCCAGGAGACAAAGGTTCGATCCCTAATCCAGGAGGATCTCACATGCCTGGGGGCAAATAAGCCGGTGTGCCACACTATTGAGCCTGCGCTCTAGAGCCGGGAGCCACAACCACTGAAGCTTGAGCACCATAGAGCCCACGCTCTGCAACAAACGAAGCCACCGCAACGAGAAGCGGGTGCACCACAGCTAGAGAGTAGCCCCAGCTCGTCGCAACCAGAGGAAAGCCCGCAGAGCAACAAAGACCTAGCACAGTCTGAAATAAACAAATAAAAAAGCAAACTGGAACTCCCTTCATGTTTTATGGTACTTAGAGAAGACCAAGAACTTCACTTAGCAGGTCAAATACGTTGCTTATAAAGTAGAAATAAAAGTATACCCCCAAGTCTCCAAATTCCTACTCTTCTAAAAATTCAGCAACCATGGAAAGAAAACAATTTCCAAACCTCAGGATTTAAATTATATAAGGGGTTCGAAACACATGCTTCATTCTATCTGTTTCATTTTCCACTAAAAAAAAGCGTAAGTATGTTATAGAAGTGGATGCTGGTTATTAAAACCAAATTAGAAATTGGAGGGTAACTGGATCCACAAAGCTTTGCCACACTGTTTACAAGCTAACCAGAACTAAGAATATACTGAATATTTTAACAAGAACAACAACAAAATTCAAGTGACTTAAAGATACTTATCAAAAGTCTCTTAAATGCTTTACTCCAAAGACATATACTCAAGCTCAGAATTCCTAAGCAAAAAGCTCAGAATGGGCCCCAAAGCCTTTGCAACTGGTTATCAGATATCTTGGGGCCCAAATCTCTCCCCTTTTGTGCTGTCATCATAAGAATGAGGTTGATCTTATCAGAAATAAAGTATAGGCCAAAATACACTCCCTGAGTCCAAAATTCTGAGCCAAGGCTTTCAGGTGTCTGTAGGGAAGGGGTGCAGACCCCAAAGTTGGCACACATGCCAGAATAGGAAGTCACCCGCATCAAACCAATGTGCTACGGCTTCAGGGCCTAATGGCCAACCCATGTATGACCCAATGCAATTTGCAGAAAGGGAACCAACTTGGTGATTAATGGGGTAGCCAATTGTGAGGCTGGGAACCCCTCAAGTTTTTACTATTCAGTGGCAGGAAATCTTGCAGAATGTCAAATACAGAAGACTGTTCAAACACAAAGACCCTGATACTGGGCAGGATGGAAGGCAAAAGGAGGCAGCAGCAGAGGTCGAGATGGTTGGATGGTATCGCCAACTCAATGGATGTGAGTTTGAGCAAGCTCTGAGAGACAGTGGAAGACAGAGGAGCCTGGCATGCTGCAGTCCATGGGGTTGCAAAGAGGTGGACACAACTTAGCAACTGAACAACAACAACAAAAATTCAAAAATAATTCAACTAAATGTCAAAATAGTAAATAATGCTGTCGTCAAAGAACATGTTCTTCTATTGAGATAAAGTACTGGGGCTTACCTGGAGGTTTCTGTAAAGAATAATGACTAAAAGTGAACAAGACCGAAAAACATCCACTTTGCTAAATTTCCTTTGGGATACATTCCTCAGTGTAACTATGAAGAGTTAGCTGATAACAGGTAACATAAATCCATTGTTGTTATCTAAGCACTACCGAAACCCTGCACTAAAATACCACCTTTGGGAACAGTGCGATAGTACCTGCAAAATGAAGGGGGGAAATCAACCAGAGTGGGTGCTCTTCCCATGAGTGCTACCACCAGCTTCAGATACAAAACCTCCTGGTCCAGAAGACTCTGTGACTGGTCACACAGCTAATTTCTAGAGGAAGTCAAAGAAAACCAAGGCTAATCTGATTTCTACCATACTATAGGGAACCCTAGCTTTCCCTCTGGTGCAAAAACATAAGCCATGGGGAAATGTGACACATATTCTTCTCTGAGCAATAATCAAAGTTAAAGAACTTTCTTATGTAAATAACCAGCCCTGGAAACATGACAGTGGACAACTGCCAAGCTCAGGAATAGTGAAAGTGCTGTTGTTAGGCAGAGTGTGGCAGTCAGCTGGCATCTCCTTAGAGTGGATGGAGACGGGCTGGCAGATAAGTACTGGCAGGTAGAGAAAGGCTGCAGGGATGGGGGTCAGCAGTGCTGGCAAAGGATGACCTGAGCTGGTAGGGCTGCTCCCAGGGGGCTCCTGGAAGCTTATGCTTTTTTCAGTCGTCCTGTCCACCCAACTCTCCTAGAACATCTCTGTCCGAGGAACAGCACATCGGCTACAATGAAGCTTTTACATCATCCCAGATGTTCTTCCATATTAGAGCCACCCATTTCCCAGAAGCTGGAACACAGCTGCAAGTGTTTGGCCACATACCCCAAAAGGGCAGAAGGGTCAGAGTCCCACCTCATTCCTGTTTCCTCCCATTTACGTTCATAAGGGATCTTGACTATGTAAATTTGTAAGCTGCAATTCTGGTTTATCAATAAGCCTTTGGAGAGTTGTGGTTCCTGCCACAAATCAGCTCCCTGAAGCTAAACATCTCAGAGCGGAATGAAAAAAAATGTTGTTCCAGCCCTGTGGCTGGGGACCCATTCTGGATCTTGGGGTCCTCTCAGCCTGCTGGCTCCTTTAAGGTCTGACTTCAACCTCTGGTCTCCTGCTCTTCCCAAACAATGACTAGTAAAATTTCTTTTTTTTTCTTTTCCTTCCACTGAGATTATAGGGATATCCAAGAGATCAAATCAGTGAGAATTAGTTTTCTAGGTGTGTGTTTACGTGCTTAGTCACTCAGTCATGTCCGACTTTTTCCAAACCCATGGGCTGTAGCCTGCCAAGCTCCTCTATCCATGAGTTTCTCCAAGCAAGAATACGGGAGTGGGTTGCTATTTCCTCCTCCAGGGATTTCTGGGTATACAGAGCCAAATAACCAGTAGAAGAGCAATACCCATAAAGGGGAGGGTGGCTCCTCGTACCCATAATATCTCTCCGACACAAATATTACTGGAGTGAGTGAGTGAAAGTTGCTCAGTCGTGTCCGACTCTTTACGACCCCATGGCTTATACAATTCATGGAATTCTCCAGGCCAGAATACTGGAGTGTGTAGCCTTTCCCTTTTCCAGGGAATCTTCCCAACCCAGGGATCAAACCCAGGTCTCCCGCATTGCAGGTGGATTCTTTACCAGATGAGCCACAAGGAAAGTCCAAGAATATTGGAATGGGTAGCCTATCCCTTCTCCAGAGGATCTACCTGACCCAGGAATCGAACTGGGGTCTCCTGCATTGCAGGTGGATTTTTTACCAACTGAGCTAACAGGGAAGCCCCAAATTGAAACTGCATTAAAACTTATGGAATTTGGGGGCTTCCCTGGTGGTCAAGAGGTTAAGAATCTGCCTGCCAATGTAGGGGACACCAGTTTGATCCCTGGTCTGGGAAGATTCCACATGTCATGAAGCAGCTAAGCTGGGGTGCCACAGCTCCTGAGCCTGCACTCTAGAGTCCATGAACCACAACTACTGAGCCTGCATGCCCTAGATCCCCGTGCTCTGCAACAAGAGAAACCACCACAATGAGAAACCCTCACACCACAGTGAAGAGTAACCCCTGCTCACCACGACCAGAGAAAGCCCGTGCACAGCAACAAAGACCCAACACACCCAAAAATAAATTAATAAATACATTTTTAAAAATTTTAAAAACTCGTGGGATTTAAAAAAATCTGTACAGGAGACAGGAATCAAGACCATCCCAAGAAAAAGAAATGCAAAAAAGCAAAATGGCTGTCTGAGGAGGCTGTACAAATAGCTGTGAAAAGACGGGAAGCAAAAAGCAAAGGAGAAAAGGAAAGATATACCCATTTGAATGCAGAGTTCCAAAGAATAGCAAGGAGAGATAAGAAAGCCTTCCTCAGCGATCAATGAAAAGAAATAGGGGAAAACAATAGAATGGGAAAGACTAGAGATCTTTTCAAGAAAATTAGAGATACCAAGGGAACATTTCATGCAAAGATGGGCTCAATAAAGAACAGAAATGGTAGGGACCTAACAGAAAGCATCACTACGAACAAAGCTAGTGGAGGTGATGGAGTTCCAGTTGAGCTATTTCAAATCCTAAAAGATGACACTGTGAAAGTGCTGCACTAAATATGCCAGCAAATACGGAAAACTCAGCAGTGGCCACAGGACTGGAAAAGGTCAGTTTTCATTCCAATTCCAAAGAAAGGCAATGCCAAAGAATGCTCATACTACTGCACAATTGCACTCATCTCACACGCTAGTAAAGTAATGCTTAACATTCTCCAAGCCAGGCTTCAGCAATACATGAACCGTGAACTTCCAGATGTTCAAGCTGGTTTTAGAAAAGGCAGAGGAGCCAGAGATCAAATTGCCAACATCCAATGGATCATCGAAAAAGCAAGAGAGTTCCAGAAAAACATCTATTTCTGCTTCATTGACTATGCCAAAGCCTTTGACTGTGTAGATCACAATAAACTGTGGAAAATTCTGAAAGAGATGGGAATACCAGACCATCTGACCTGCCTCTTGAGAAACCTGTATGCAGGTCAGGAAGCAACAGTTAGAACTGGACATGGAACAACAGACTGGTTCCAAATAGGAAAAGGAGTACGTCAAAGCTGTATATTGTCACCCTGCTTATTTAACTTATACACAGAGTACATCATGAGCAACACTGGACTGGAGGAAGCACAAGCTGGAATTAAGATTGCCAGGAGAAATATCAATAACTTCAGATATGCAGATAACACCACCCTTATGGAAGAAAGTGAAGAAGAACTAAAGAGCCTCTTGATGAAAGTGAAGGAGGAGAGTGAAAAAGTTGGCTTAAAGCTCAACATTCAGAAAACTAAGATCATGGCATCCGGTCCAATCACTTCATGGAAGACAGATGGGGAAACAGTGGCTCACTTTATTTTTCTGGGCTCCAAAATCACTGCAGATGGTGACTGTAGCCATGAAATTAGAAGATGCTTACTCCTTGGAAGGAAAGTTATGACCAACCTAGATGGCATATTAAAAAGTAGAGACATTACTTTGCCAACAAAGGTCCATCTAGTCAAGGCTATGGTTTTTCTAGTGGTCATGTATGGATGTGAGAGTTGGACTATAAAGAAAGCTGAGTGCCAAAGAATTGATGCTTTTGAACTGTGGTGTTGGAGAAGACTCTTGAGAGTCCCTTGGACTGCAAAGAGATCCAACCAGTCCATCCTAAAGGAGATCAGTCCTGGGTATTCATTGGAAGGACTGATGCTGAAGCTGAAACTCCAATCCTGTGGCCACCTGATACAAAGAACCAACTCATTGGAGAAGACCCTGATGCTGGGAAAGACTGAAGGCGGGAGGAGAAGGGGACGACCGAGGATGAGATGGTTGGATGGCATCACCAATTCAATGGACATAGTTTGAGTAAACTCCTGGAGTTAGTGATGGACAGGCAGGCCTGGCATGCTGCAGTTCATGGGGCCGCAAAGAGTCGGACACGACTGAGTGACTGAACTAAACTGAACTGAGTAGATCTCATGGAATTTTATTTAATGTGTTTTTAAATATACAAAATTGAAGCTCTAACTTCTACTTAAAAAGTGGCAAAGACTGTTGCTCCAAACCTAACACTAAGAAAAGGTCAAATAATCATTAAAATCAACTTTTACTGAACCCATTGGAGAGCCGGGATTTCACAGCAACCAAGTAGCGTGAAATCTAAAAAGGGACAGTTTCCTTCCACTGAGAAAAGGCAGGACACAGAAATGGCCCATCTAAGGTAGAGTGGAGGAGGAGGATGGGAGCCACCATACTAAGCAGTAAGCAAAACTCAGATCACAGTTTTAACAAATAGCCAAGTATAGACTATCATGAGAGTGTGGAAGCCCTGGGAACTACAGACACAAAGGGACTTAGCATCCATTCACAGCTAGTCTCCAAGGACCTCCATGGCACCATAGGAAGATCGGGGCACGGATAGAGACCTAAGAAAGTCTCCGACAGTGCAGGTTGAGGGATGCACAGCCAGATAACCAGAAAAACAGAAAACACCCTATAGGAGGAAGGGAGCAGCCACAGACTACCTGGACAGGCAGGGAAACACATTCCAGGTCTTCTCCTCTATGACACAAGAGCCGTAAGCAGCAGGGAAGGGTAGCAAATCTTATTGCCCCTGAAGCACAGGTAGTGTAGGAGAAGTGAAAAGAATAAGACTCTGTGTTGCTGGGGCAGGCGTGGGAACCCATCCTCAGGAGAGACCTTTTAGAGTCCTCCTACCACTGAGGGAGGGACAGGACCACTGAGACAGTCCCACCCCAAGACACTGACCTTGTTGATTATGTCATCCTGTCCAAGTTAAATTTGATGGACACTGACCTTGTTGAAGACCAATGTGGGAAACAAAGGCAACAGAGAAAGCCTAGTCCCGGAAGCACCAAGGCCACATAAGGTTCCACTTGGGGAGGGGCAGGAGCATGGAGATTGACCTCCCTCTGAGACTTAGACATGTAGAAAATGTTTAAAGCTCACAGTGAAAAAGGAATATTGAGAAAAACTCTCTAGCAAGCCAGTTCTCACCTCAAACACAATTACTTAAAAGAACTTGGAAACAGGTGGTAAAGGAAGATGCTACAGCAGCAGCAAAATCCAAGCCCTGCTCCCCTTGAGAGAAAACTGAAAACCTCTCTACTCTAATAGCTTAGTATTAGAGACTTGCCCATTTATAGGCATAAACCCTACCTACCTTAGCCTATACTGTCCTATACATACCAAGCTTTCAACCAAAAATTACAAGATGTATAAAAGAGCCCCAATTCCCTACCCCTGCTGACAAGAAACAAAGCCATCAATAGATTTGACTCAATATTGGAAGTATAAACTTCACAATGATTAATATGTTAAAGACTAATGGAAAAGGCAAACACCATGCATGAACAGATGATAAATTTCAGCAAAGGAAACTATAAGAATCAAATGGAAATGCTAGAAGTAAAAAGCATTTAAAGCCTAAAGCTTTCCTTTCCTGAGTGAATATGATCTTGAGGTTGGAACTCTGGCCTGAAATCAATGGGGAAAAAAATCAAAGCTCTGCATTTAGGTGTTAAACAATCACAGAGATGCAGAATGGAAGAAACTGGCAAATGTGGATAAGTGAAAAACAAAACAAAACCTGGGATGTTTAGTGAATTATTAGTTTGATTGGAGCTAGCACCCAGGACTGCTGCTGAACGCAGAGGTGGGATTTATGGAAGGGGGATGCTGTATTCTGGGATCTTACCATAGTAAGACCCTTTGTATTGGATGCACAGAGAAACTGCTAGCCCGCACAATGAGGAACTACAAATTACAACCCCAAGGACTGTCTGTGGAAACCATCAAATTTAACTTGGACAGGATGACATAATCAGTTCATTTCAATCACTCAGTCATGTCTGACTCTTTGTAACCCCATGGACTGTAGCACACCAGGCCTCCCTGTCCATCATCAACTCCCAGAGTTTACTCAAACTCATGTCCATTGAGTCGGTGATGCCATCCAACCATCTTATCCTCTGTCATCCCCTTCTCCTCCCTCCTTCAGTCTTTCCCAGCATCAGGGTCTTTTCCAATGAGTCAGGATGGCATAATATCTGTCTTTAAATACTTTAAGAGTATTTCCATGGGGAAGTGTGCATTGTCCCAGAAAGCAGTGCAGGGCGTTTAGTTAAAGACAGAGAGGCGGAGGTGGGTCCCCACAAGTAAGGCTTTCCCACAGTTCCAGTGTCCAGTAATGGCTGTTCAAGGGAAATGGCACTTGCTCTGCTGAAGTATCAGGAATGTGGCTGGTGAATGTCAGGAACATCTTGAACAAGACATTGCCATCTCTCCAAGGCTACAATTCTATTTGATATTACATTACTCAAAAACCACTTCAATGAATCTCCAGATAATTATGCTGAGGGAAAAAAAGCTAACTCCAAAAGGTTACATGCTGTGGCCCCTACCATCCATATAACCTTGTTGAAATCAGCAAAGTATAGAAAAGAAGAACAGATTAATGGTTGCCAGAGATTTAGGTTGGGGTGGGAATAGGAGGGAAGTGATATTAGGGCTCCTGTTGGTGATGGATACGTTCTGTCTCTTGACTGTACCAAAACCTCAACTGCCTGATTTGCAATGCTATAGTACAGTATTTCAGGATGTTATCTTTGGAGAAAACTGGGTAAAGATTACACAGGATCTCTAGGTATTATTTCTAACAATTGTATGTGAACATACAATTATCTCAAAACAATTACCCAAAAAAATTAAAAATGAAAAGACACTTCAGATCTCACCCACCTGTGGGTCATCTGAGTGGATCACACTGGCAGTGACATGCCAATGACCATGACCAATGGGTTCACAAAACCTCTTCTACTTCACAACCAGCCAGCACTTCCCGGCACCACGGATACACCTGTTTAGCTCTCCTGGGGGACACTGCCTTCATCTTACCCAGTATGTCAAAGCTTTCCAGCTACTGAAGCCCAACTGCCAAATTTTCTCTTCCTGCTGGGGGGCTTCCCTGTGGCTCAATGGTTAAGAATTCACCTGCAACACGGGAGACTCAGGTTCGATCCTTGGGTCAGGAAGATCCCCTGGAGGAGAAAATGGCAATCCACCTCAGTATTCCTACCGGGAAAATCCCATAGACAGAGAAGCCTGGCAGACTACAGTCTATGGGGTCACAAAGAGTAGGACACGACTGAGCAACTAAGCACCACCACCACTACCACTACTTCTGCTGGAGGCAACGCCATAGTCATAGCTGCCCAGGTTCAAAACTATGACCCTCGCTTTGAGTCTTCATGCTGTTTCTCTACATGTAGAAATCTAGTCCTAGGAAGCTATTCTGCAAAATGTCTCCAGATTTTCATCAATTTCTGCTGCAATTCTTAGCCAGGTCTCACTACCTCAGGGCTTTGATAGCATGCTAGGCCCCTACCTCCCTATACTTCTCAATTTCTTCCCCCACCACCTCCATCCTACACATCCAATGTTACTTCTCATCGCCTTACTGTCCTAACAAGAAACTCTGAGCAGCGTCCCCAGTGTGTGTGTGTGTGTGTGTGTGTGTGTGTGTGTGTGTGTGTGTTGTGTGTGTGTGTGTGTGTGTGTGTGTGTGTATTTGTTGTGGGAGTGGGGAGCATGGCTCTCTAAGGTATATAAGAACATGTACATGCGTGTGACAAGGGCCTTGTGGCCAGAGCTCCCCTTGACTCAGGTTTAGCAGCTGTGCCACATGGGAGTCAGGACACAGGGCCATCCCCACACAGCACAAAGTCAGTCTGGAGATCTATGACTAGCAATTTGGGGAACAGCTGGAAGAATGAGCTACAATGGGGCCGACAGAAAAATGCAGCGACAGCAACATAGAAAGGGCCGGTTTCATGACAATATCAGGAGGTCAGGAAACCTACAAGGTTAAGGGCTGCTGGGGCCTCCTCCATGGCCAGAAGGCAATCCATACAGATAAAGAAAAACAGACTCTCTGTATGATAATAAAGAAAAGTTATATTGTACAAGTCAAATCACCTTACCCCAGTTAATGAGACTTCCAGATATATGAAGAGGGAAAAAAATCCATATTGTGTGAAAAGTCATGAGGTTAGCATCTGCTTCTTACCTCTGACTGGGAAGTTTAAAGATGGATTTTTGTAAACAGAATGAAACATATTATTGAAAACACTTTTTCTTTCTTTTAAAACATAATTATTTGGCTGCAAATGGATCATTTCCTCCTCTGGTTATGAGACTCGAATATCTACAAATATTGCATAATGGCCTGCTGGCAGACACATCTTGTTGCCTTTCATGGGAGGAAAATGAAGAATTATGAGAACAGAATGGCAAGGCTTCTCTAACCCAGGATTCCATCACCAACTCTGCGCCTATTTAAGGCACAAACAATAGGACCTCAGGGTTCCTTTTCTTCAGGTTCTGAGAAATCTCAGTCAAAAGAAAAACCTAGGACCCCTTGCTTTCCTTATTTCTTAATTTACCTTGAATCAGGAAAACCTCTGTGGTCATATGGCCCAAGCCGTATGTTAAAGGAGAGGAGGAGGGTTCCTTCTCAAAACTTAAGGGTTTCATGTTGGTTCACCTGTTCTTGGCAGAGATCTCATTCTCCAGGCATGGGGGTAAGGGGGAGTGTTGAGGCCACCATACTGTTTTGTAAAGAAGAACTGATCTCATTAGAACTGCACTTGGTGGCTGCTGCCCCTGTTGACTTTCGACCAGTAGCCTGCAACTGAGCACCCCTTGCAGGGTCAGCTGAGACCTTCCTCTGACATCACAGAGTGGACACAGGCTCCGAGCATCACCCACCATCCCCTAACAACACCAACAGCCCCAAGGCTTAGGCTGAGCCTTGGCTCTATTTTCTTCATAGTGCCTGGTTGGGTGTTGAACACAGGAGCTGGAGACCACTGTAGGGAAAACGAAAAATGGAAGAAGGATCCAGCAGTGATCTATCAGTGCTGATGCCCCGAGTGACTGGGTGGGGGAGGCAAATGCCCTGCCTCAAGAGAGATGCCCAGGGTCCCATACACCATGTGTGCTGCACAGGGAAAGGAGAGGGGAAACATAATTCCTACATCTCATTCCTGAGGGCTTTGAATTTCATGATTTCCCATGTTATTAGAAGTCAATAAAGATATCCCGTATATTCCTTTCCCAGTGTTTATTTTCCTTGCAGAATGATGCCTAAGAAAAATCGACAGGATGCTGCTGCAACACTGAAGGCTGTGAGCCTTCCTCCCATCTACTGAGCAGACAGAGCCACTTTTGTCAGGCCCATTTCCTTTTTCTCCTCTCCTTTTCTTCCTGATCCTGGTCTCTCCTCTCATCCTTTTCTCCCTCTCTCCTCTTCTCCATGCCTTTCCCATCCTTTTCCCCTCCCACTCCCCCCACCAGGATCTTATCCTTCCTCTACCCCTTTCTGGTGATGAGCTAAAAGGTGGTTAATTTTCCTGTAACAAGTGTTGCTGCTAGGTTTTATTCCTATTTCTAAATAGGGTTGGTTGTCGGTATTTTATTATGACCATAATAAAATCAGCTTTCATTGCAAAATCTCCCATCTCCCTAGCTTTTGGGGTCCTTGAGACCATGCAGGGAGCCCAGGGGAGGGAGAAGCTTCCAAATGAGCATGAAGGTTAAGGAGACTCAGCAAAAGGGAGGAAAAATCAGAAAACACTAAAGCAGGATATGAAATACGTATCTTCCCTCAGCCTGCGAAATCAACCCAGTAGGCCCACCATGCCACTCAGCTTGCAAGGTCACCTAAAGCACTTTGTAAATAAAGCCATATCCATTTTCCAAAGAAATCAAAGCCAAGTGTTTAAAGAGAAGAAGATGAGGAGGAGGAGGAGGAAGAAAAAAGAGAAGGAGAACAAAAGATTTTCAGTCTTCTAAGAAAAACCATACCTGCTTCTACTATAAAATGGGAGAGGAGATTCTATTAACAATAATACCGGAAAAAGGAAAACTGAGCAGAAGATGTGAGGGTCAACCAAGGACCTGGGACCCAGTGGGTATCACACACCAATGTCTGTGACTCTGCCAAGAGCCCAGGGCTGGTGCCCACCAGCCTCCGCAGGCTCACCACAGTGAAGGTGGCAGTGAACATAGGCATGGGGAAGCCTGGGTGACCACAGGTTCTGCAGGGACCCCCAGGAAGCTGTGATGACTCTGCCACGTGTCTAAACCAGGTTGAAATTCCCCACCCAGGCCCCGGACGTCTTCCCTGCTGGACTTTGCTGCCTACTCTTGTCACCGTGATGTCCACCATGGTGCCTCACCCCTCAGGCTGACCACACTCCAGCCTGGATTCACTGGATTCTGCTCAAGACGGGATCCCTTCTGACTTCCTCCAAGTCTGCCCTCCAGCCAGGTTCTTCATGGCCCCACCTGAGAATCTAGAGAGGGCGACGCCAGAGGCTCACTCAGCTTCCAGCACCCCTCGAGTATCATGGCATATCTTCGAGTGTCATGGCGGATCTTCGAGTGTCATGGCGGATCTTCCTCCTTGGGGCGGCCGCGGCCCCAGGAACTGGGGACTCACAGCCAAGGCACGGCCAGACAGGCCAAGATCCATGGGGGAAACTAGAGAGATCCTCATAACCAAGCACGAGTTCCTCAACTAGAAAATCGGGACGTTATTTACCTTACCTCGTGTGGATTAAAGGCAATAATGCCTGAAAAGCACTTACTATGTTGCCTGGGTGAATTGTGAGTAAATGTTTTATAATTGATGGCAAAGTTGAAAGGCAGTCTCAAATCCTTTCATCCATACATACAAGAATATGCATATACATATATACAACATACACACACTTAAGTAACTGACCATATTAAACATGAAATACAGCAGGTAAGATGAATGGCAACCCACTCCAGTCTTCGTGCCTGGAAAATTACATGAACAGAGGGGCCTAGCAGGCTACAGTCTATGGCGTCAAAAAGAGTGGGACTCAACTGAGCATGCACTCATTGGCTTTACTACTGGCAAGATTAATGCTCTACCCATTGCCTAATGTTTTAATTAAATGTTAAAAACCAAAGATGCCAAAAGTATTTGATTAAAAATTAAAAGAAAGGGCTTCCCTGCTATTTCAGTAATAAGACACTTCCACTGCCAGGTGCACAGGTTCCATCCCTGGTTGGGGAACTAAGACCCCATATGCTGCATGGGCAGCCAAAAACTAAAAAAAAAAAAAAAGGTTAAAAGAAAATAACTAAAATGCATTAAAATTAATAAGTTCTTTGCAATTTGGGTATTTTTTTAATCTATAAAATCATAGTCCTTGCTTGTACTCTGACAGGGCTGGAACAGAGCTAAATAGGACTTCTTTTTGCAAAATCATCCCAGAGAGTATAACAAAAACAGAGGTTTATGACATACAAGCCAAATAAAATGTTCAACCATAATGTCTTACCTTTGACCCAATGAGAGTGTACAGCCACTGAATGGTTTCATTGTGGTTTATTACTCCATTCATCCCATCCACGTACAACATAATCTGGCCCAAAGCTAAAGAGGAGAAGAGAAAAAGAAGGAGGAGACGTTATGGTTTTATATGTAAACAACATCTCCAATGATCATAAGGTCAAGTGAAATTCTCACACTTTAAGTACACTGTATGTTAATGATCAAATCTGAAGATTTGATCATCTGATTTGATTCCTGAGCTCTGAAATTCGCGAAATCTCATTGCAGAAAGTGTGGACCACTCCAGAAGAAACAAAGGCTATTCCCGGTATCTGGAAGATGCAATTAAGGCACCAAATCCAGTAACTGTTACTTCTCTGTGCCTTGATGTATAAATGTGTCTTCTGTTTCTACATCTGTGCGAAGTCCCAGATGGGACACAGATATGGATGTGATGGTGTCTGGGTCGTGGCCTCCAGTTACGGAAAGAGGTTCTCAAAGCAACCTGTCCAGTGCCGCAGCCCATGGTCAGGCTGGTCCCAGATGCTATGGAACCATCCTAACTTTATCTGAATCCTTAGATAGGAGATAAATATGTATTTAAGTATTATTTGTAATCCTTTCTAAAGATTTTTGGTTTTAAAATGTCAGATATCATGAAAAAATTTGTCAATACCAAATAAATTTTTAGTTAAGGAAAATACAGTCACCACAGATTGTCATTATCCATTAAAAATATTATTACACTTTTTAAACAAATACTAACTCAATTTTTTTCAGTTCCCTTAGTTTCAAAATAATTTGGTTTCTAGAAAATCAATAAACAAAGGTTATATACTCTAAATAAATAAGCTTCATTGAATCACATCTGACCTCCTAAATCTTATTTCAGTCATAATTAATTGGTATGGCATTGACACTTTTGGCAACCCTTTTTTCCTGGTAACAGTAGAATATCTCATTTTAGAAAACTTAAAGAGGTGTGAAATGAAAATAATTCATAATCTCATAATTTAGAATTATTCTTAACACATTGATATATTTTTCCTATATTCTTTCTTTTATGCTTTACACACACAACCTTATATGCAGGTTGTAGGAAACAGTTCAGATGAAGTAGTGTTGACTGAAAACAGTAAATAAAACACAAAATGTGAGTATACACTAATTTTAAGCATACAAATATATGTGCTATGTCAGAAAATTTATTATTATTTTATCCAATAAATAGATAACAAAATCACATAATCATTCTGAGAAAAAGTATGTTCTTATATATGTAAAAACTCAAAATTTTAAGCAATTAATTGAACATATCCTTGACACAATAAACAGTATATTTTTAGAAATACCAGATTCATATTGTATCTGGTGGTGAAACACTAGAGATACTCCTGTTAAAATCAGAAGTAATTTTAAAATGATGCCCATTAATCCTATGATTATTTAATACCATGCTAGAGAGTTTCAGGCAAATTTAAAAAGACATGAATAATAATAAAAGGTAGGATAGTTAGCAATTAATACATAAAACCATCATTATTTGCAAGAAATATTACAGACCAAATAAAAGTTCATCTACAAAATTTACAATGCTGCTAAGTCGCTTCAGTCGTGGCAGACTCTGTGCGACCCCATAGACAGAAGGCCACCAGGCTCCTCCATCCCTGGGATTCTCCAGGCAAGAACACTGGAGTGGGTTGCCATTTCCTTCTCCAATGAGTGAAAGTGAAAAATGAAAGTGAAGTCGCTCAGTCGTGTCCGACTCTCAGCGACCCCATGGACTGAAGCCTACCAGGCTCCGCCGTCCATGGGATTTTCCAGGCAAGAGTACTGGAGTCGGGTACCATTGCCTTCTCCGAAATGAAGAGATCACAATTACAACCACATTCTCATCTTGATGACAAAAAGTAAGTAATACACAAAGAATATCAAACTTTGATATAAAAACATAATGCTTGATAAATGGACACATGACAGCAAATATGATAAAGGTTTAAATGATTTATTTTATAAGTTGATAAGAAAAAACTAAATGCCAATATAAAAAAGCCAAAATCAAACCAGTCAATCCTAAAGGCAATAACCCTGAAAATTCATTGGAAGGACTGATGCTAAAGTTGATGCTCCAATACTTTGGCCACCTGATGTGAAGAGCCAACTCATTGGAAAAGACCCTGATGCTGGGAAAAATTGAGGGCAAAAGGAGAAGGAGGTGACAGAGGATGAGATGGTTGGATGGCATCACCGACTCAATGGACATGGGTTTGAGAAAACTCTGGGACATGCTGAAGGACAGGGAAGCGGGGCATGCTGCAGTCCATGGGATTGCAGAGCTGGACATGACTGAGTGACTGAACAACACAAGAGAGAAGACAAACTGGTTTACAACAGTAAGGTTGTTCATTCTTACTATAATAAAAATGCCAAATAAAATGATAATGAGATAGCATTTTTACTTAAATTACCAAAGACATTTTTAAAAGAAATGATTAGGTATCAACTGCTGCAGAGGTTAAATAATTAACTTCAAACATTCCTGGCATCAGGGCAAACTGGTACAAGGCCTGTAATCTATTTAGTGCTGTAATTGTTTTAAAAATAATTTCAATAGTTACCATTTAGTGTCTACCGTGTCCCAAGGTTTGAGAGGAGTACTTTATATGTGTTATTAATACGAGAGCCAGGCTGTATAGGAGGTATTATCACCCCCACCTGACAGAGGAAAACCTGAGGCTTGAAAAGTGCTCCCAAGCTCCATCACTACCAAGCAGCTGAGTCCACCTCTAGCCAGGACAGGTGGCTCCTCTGTGTCTATACTCAGAGCCTGAAAGTCCTCTCAAAGCTCTTCCTCAGCCAATGTGATTTCAGCAATCTATCCTAAGGAAATAACTCTAAGTTAAGAGATGAAAGAGGATGAAGCAAAGATACTCACTGAAGTGTCATCTATAACATCAAAGCACCAACTAAAATCCACACATCCACATATATAAAATCCACTAGAATGCCACAGACAGAGTAATTTACCAAAGCTATACCCTAAGTTGTGAGCTGTTTCTGATAAAATAGTTAAAAAGTAGAAAATGAGAAACATTACATAATTCAATAAAATACTAAGATCTTCAAGCATTGAAGGAAAGGAAACCCCATGATATAGTAAGCATTATGACAGGATACATGTTCTTTGGATATATTTTCTTCTACTTTTTTGTTTTCCTTGTTTTTCATTACAAGTACCTATTACTTCTCTAACTGGAAAGCAAACAGATACACAAAAAGGAACTAAATAAGACTGTATAATGCGAAGTATTAAGTGCTTTTCCTGGTTTTTGGAATTTTTTTACTAGACTACCCCCTCAGCATACCCCTCCCTCCTTCAGAAAGATAAAGTGCCCACTTAATGGAAGAGTTCTGAGAATTCAGCACATCCTGCCCAATTTTTTCCCTTTTCTTTTTCTTTCCTCCTCTCCCTTCCAAAACAAACTGGCAAACCTCCAGGGAAGAGGAGTTTGCATCACTGTCCTTTTCCCATTTGAGTTCCACTGTTGAAGAAGCAAATTCAGATGCTAGGCTTCCCTGGTGGCTCAGCCGGTAAAGAATCTGCCTGCGATGCAGGAGACCCGGGTTTGATCTCTCGGTCAGGAAGATCCCCTGGAAAAAGGATAGACTATCCACTCCTGTATTCTTGCCTGGAAAATTCCACAGACAGAGGAGCCTGGTTGGGTACAGTCCATGGGGCTGCAAAGAGTCAGACACGACTAAGCAACTAACACAGACTTTAGTGTCTTCTAAATCAATGGCACAGGGGGAGACAGTGGAGACTGTTTATAGTCTCTGGAAGGTACATCCCTTGGGGGGCCCTTCCCCCCTCCCAAGGCTGAAAAGCCAGGAACTAAAGTCTCCCCACTAACTTCTCAGGGCGTCTAGTATTGCAGAAAGCCCAGCAAGCCAGGGCATCACTACGGAAAGGGAGTCAAAGTGAGAATTTCTGTAAGTTTTCTCTCCATGATGTGTTTCCCTTCAAGGTTCTATTAACTGCTCACTTCGGAGGAATAAAGTCACAAGAAAGTCCACATCTAACGGAATTCAAGTTTCTGATCACGCTGGTTTGTCAGAATATTGTGAGACGCAAAAGCTTTCAAGCTAGATCTCCCCACACGGGAGTCAGTCCTAAAACCAATGAGCTCCTTCCTGCAAAACCCAATGCAGACACAAGATGGCGGTAAATAGATTTAAGTGTGTTAAAAATCACATCCATTTTGAAGAAGGATGAGGAGTATCAGAATGTCAGAACAGAGCGGTGGTGGTACCTAATGACAGCACAGGTCTGAAAAGAGAGACCAGGCCATTTGTTGTTACACTGCTCTTGGCATTTTCTCGAGGCATTTTTATTAACTTTCTGTGCTTCTGTTCCCTCATCTCAAAAGTGAGATCATAACACTGTAGTACCTATTCTGCAGAGGTGTTGTAGGGACTGAGTTAGAGCAGAGTCTTTGTCAGAGTCAGTGCTCAGTAAGTGTCAGTTATATCAAGGATGTCACTGAGGTCACACATCAATTTTCTACTGGACAGAAGCACACGATGAAACACTCTTAAGACACAAAGTGTGGAGAGCCCTCTGCCCAAACAAAGTCACAATTAGTTTATTTTCTAAAAAAAATTTTTTTAATATTTAGATATATAATCCATTTTGAGATAATTTTTGTAGAAATTGTGTGCGTTAGATGGATGTTCTTTTTTCACACAGATATTCAATGGATCTAATACTATATTTTGATTATTCGATAGGATGCTGCTGCTGCTGCTCAGCTGTCAGTTGTGTCTGACTTTTTGTGACCTCCATGGACTGTAGCCCACCAGGCTCCTCTGTCCATGGGATTTTCCAGGCAAGAATCGTGGAGTGGGTTGCCATTCCCTTCTCCAAGGGAACTGCCTGATCCAGGGATCAAACTCAAGTCTCCTGCATCTCCTGTATTGACAGGCAGATTCTTTACCACTGAGTCGCCTGGTAAGCCCGATGCATTATCGATGTTGGAAGTTGTCTCCACTGCTTTATTGATGTTGCAAGTTGCCTCTACTGCTTTACGACCCATTTTGAACTCAAACAACAAAATAGCTTGAATTTTCTTTTTGCCTAACATCATTTCCATAGTCTAAAGTAAATATAAAATAAACAGCAAGTAATAAGTCATTAGTAAAAAACCATAAAGTGAGAAGTGTGCATTAAAATGATGTATAACATAACCACATTTATTCAGAATATATTCCAATATCAAACAGCAAACTTCAGTAATGCAAACCCTGCAATTACTTTTGTACCAACCTAACATTATGGGAAATGCATTAAATTTACAGATAAATTTTGGAAGAATGACATCTTTACTACATTCAATCTTGCATCCCAGGATCTTATTATGTCATCATTTAGATCTTCTCTGTTTTCATTGGTATTTTGTAGTTTTTAACTAAAGATTCTGTATATGGATTTTTGCTAAATTTGTATTTCATATTTTTTGGAGCTATTGGATATATTTCTTTAATTTCTGCATTCCTGACTATTATTAGTTCAGTTCAGCCACTCAGTCACAACTGACTCTCTGCGACCCCATGGACTGAAGCATGCCAGGCCTCCCTGTCCATCACCAACTCCCGGAGCTTACTCAAACTCACGTCCGTTGAGTCGGTGATGCCATCCAACCATCTCATCCTCTGTTGTCCCCTTCTCCTCCTGCCTTCAATCCTGCCCAGCATCAAGGTCTTTTCCAATGAGTCAGTTCTTCGCATTAGGTGGCCAAAGTATTGGAGATTCAGCATTAGAATAAAAATAATTTTTCTTGTTTTGATTTTGTATTCTGTAACTTTGTTAAACTTACTAATTCTAGGGATTTGTAGGATTATGTTTCTGCAGACTATCTGAGGTTTTCTACATAGATAATAATGATGTCTGTGACCTAGAGCAATTTTATTTCTTCCTTCCCAGTCTGTATCCCCTTCAGCCCACTTCCCTTTATTCCTCCTTGCCTTACTGCATTGGTTAAGTATGAATATTCAATAGCGGTGGTTGGAGTGGACAAATGTCTTTTCTCAATATTAAAGAGAAAGAATGTAGTCTTTCACCATTAATTATGATGTTAACTAGAGGTTTTTGTACAATGCCCTTTATCAAGGCAAAGAAGACCCTCCCAGTGTCTAGTTTGTTAAGAGAGTTTTTAATCATAAATCGATGCTGAATTCTTTCAAATGTTTTTTCTGTATCAGCTGATATTATCGAATGGTTTTTCTTCAGACTGATAATGCAGTAGGTTAGAGTGAATTTCAAATATTGAACTAGCCTTGCATTCCCTCTTGGCCATGGTGCATTATTCTTTTTATATACTGCTGAATTTGATTCATTGATATTTTGCTGAGGATTTTAACATCTTTGTTTATGAAACAGTGGTCTGTAGTATCCTGTCTCTGTCCAGTTTTGCATCATGGTAATGTTGGTTTCATAAAATGAGCCGGGAAGCATTTCCTCCTCTTCTGTTTTCTGGAAGAGGTTATATAAAATTGGTTTTATTTTGTCTTCAAATGTTTGGCAGAATTAGCAGGAAACCATCTGAGCCTAGAGAATCCATTTTCAGAAGACTGTTAATTGCAAATCAAATTTCTTTAATAGTCACAGTCAATAACTGTTACAGTAATAAGGCTAGTCAGGTTATCTATTTCATCTTGGGTAAATTTTGGTAGTCCGTGATTTTTAAGGAATTGGCTCATTTCATCTAAGTATCAATTTTATTTACTTACAGTTGTTCATAGTATCCTCTTATTAGTTATTTAATGTCTGTGGGGTTCGTCATGATAGCACCTCTATCACTATGAATGTTGGCAATGAATGTCTTCTTTTTCTTTGTCATTATCGCTTATTTGTTCTTATCGCTTTTCAAAGAATTAGCTTTCCCCAGCATGTGTGCATGCTAAGTCACTTTAGCTGTGTCTGACTCTGCAACCCTGTGTACTGTAGCCTGCCAGGTTCCTCTGTCCATGAGATTCTCCAGGCAAGAAGACTGGAGTGGGGTGCCATGCACTCCTCCAGGGGATCTTCCCAACCCAGGTATCAAACGTGTGTCTCTTACATCTCCTGCATCAGTAGGCAAGTCCTTTACAACAGTGCCATCTGGAAAGTCCAGCTTTTCAATAGTCCAGCTCTATTATTTCTGTTTTCAATTTCATTAGTTTTTACCATTATATTTATCATTTCTTTCCTTCTACTTACTTGGGTTTATTTTTCCTTTTATATTCTAGCTTCTTACGGAAAATTTTTATATCATGGATTATTTTCTTTTATAATAAAAATATGTAATGCTATAAATTTCCCTTCATGCACTGCTTCAACTGCATCCCACAAATTTTGATTTATATTTTTGTTTTCATTTAGTTCAAGTTATTTTCTAATTTCTATTTGAAAATTTCTCTTTAACATATGATTATTTAAAAATTTGTTGCTTAATTTCCAAACATTTGGAGATATTCCTGTTATCCTTCTATAACTGATTTAGTTTGATTTCATTATGGTCAGAAAATAGATGCATTCAAGTCTTTTAAATTTGTTATTTTTATGATCCTGGACATGATCTATCTTGGTAAATGTTTTTATTTACTTCAGAAGAATATGTATTCTACTATAGTTGGGTAAAGACATTACTTTGCCGACAAAGGTCCATCTAGTCAAGGCTATGGTTTTTCCAGTAGTCACGTATGGCTGTGAGAGTTGGACGGTGAAGAAAGCTGAGAGCCGAAGAATTGATGCTTTTGAACTGTGGTGTTGGACAAGACTCTTGAGAGTCCCTTGGACTGCAAGGAGATCCAACCAGTCCATCCTAAAGGAGATCAGTCCTGGGTGTTCATTGGAAGGACTGATGTTGAGGCTGAAGCTCCAATACTTTGGCCACCTCATGCGAAGAGCTGACTCATTGGAAAAGACCCTGATGAAGGATTGGGGGCAGGAGGAGAAGGGGATGACGGAGGATGAGATGGCTGGATGGCATCACTGACTCGATGGACATGAGTTTGGGTAAACTCCAGGAGTTGGTGATGGACAGGGAGGCCTGGTGTGCTGCGAGTCATGGGGTCACAAAGAGTCAGACACTACTGAGCAACTGAACTGAACTGAAGTGATAGTTGGGTAGAATACTGTAAAAATGTCTATTAGAACTAGTTGGTTGGTGGTGTTATTTAGTTCCACTATAGCTTTGCTGATTTCCAGTCTAACGGTTCTATTGATTATTAAAAGAGGAATACTGAAGTCTTTAACTACAACTGAGGATTTTCCATATCGTATTTCATTTCTCTCAGTTTTTGCTTCAAGTATTTTGAAGCTTATAGGTTTTCCATTTCTGGGTGAATCAATTCTTTTATCATTATAATGTCTTTCTTTATCTGTTACTATTTTCTTTACTCTGAGTCTACTTTCTCTAGTGTTAATTTAGCTTTTTCTCTTTATTAGTGTCTGTATGATATTTATTCCTGTTTCCTTTTGCTTCTAAACTAAAGCATTATAGTTAAGGTGGGTTTCTTATAGGCAGCATTTAGTTGGGTCTTATTTCTGTATCCATTCTGATAATCTTGGCCTCTTAATCACTGTGATTAGGCCAGTTACATTTAATATAGTTAATGGTACATCTGAAGTTAGCCCCATCGTTTCCAATCTGCTAATTAGTCCATCTAGTGAGATTTTTATATTAATTTACTTTTAATTTCTAAATTTTCCATTTAGAAAATGATTCTTCTTTATATTTTATATTTCTTTCCTGAGACTTTCTATCTTTCTATTCACTTCAATAGTGTTCATTCTTACTTCCTTTTTTTTTTATATTAGCTTCTTTAAAGCAGTTGACAAATTCACTACCAATGTCTTCTTGGTACTGGGGTCTACGGATTTGCCTTTTCCTACACCAGCTGGAATTTTTCTGCTTTATTGTGTGTCAGATAATTTGGGCTTCTATCCTGGATACCCTGAAAGCTATGACTGGATTTTGTTTAAATATTCCAGAAAAGGTTGACATTTTTGTTTAAGCAGGCAATTAACCTTGTTCCCTTTAAGCCGCAAGTTTTAACCTGACTTTTTTGAGCTGTGGTTCCAACGCCAGTCCAGTTTTCAAAGTCTGTGTTGTGCCATTTGGACTGGCCCTGCATGCCAACCACCCAATGGCTAGTCTGGAAGCCATTGGGCAGTGGGCAGTGGTCTACCTTGTTGTTCAGTTCTCCAAGTCTTTGGTATGCTGTTTAGGGTCAGATTCATGCATGTAGTTTGTGGTGAGCTCAGGGGCTCACGAAAAACTTTGTAGGTCACTTTGCTCTTTTTCCATTATCTCCCTGATACTTTTAGGTTCCCTGGGGCTCCCTTTCTTAGTCTTTCAATCAGAGAGTGGGGCCGCTATTTATCTTGCTCTGCCACATACTTTTTGTGACTGTGTCCCCATCTGGGGCCAAGCAGTGGGAACACAGGGAAAAATACAAATGGAATTCACCACAACACTCTTGTGACTACAACTCCTCTCAAAAAAAGCAAAAGTTTATGCCTCAGAGTTTTAGGTGCCTGCAGGCTCCTGCTGTTGTCGCATTATTATCACAGCTGTTTTCACCATGGGATTATCTGTGGGCAGGAGTTGAAGATAACCAAGAAAAGACTAAGAAACATGGGGGACTTTTGCAGTTTTGAGTGTCTAGAGTCCCTTTTCATCCTACTTCAAGCCAGAAGTAGAAAGCTTCTTCTGGAACTCTCTCTGAATACATCAACGGCCACTTTGGGTTCGGGGCTGATCTGAGCCCAGATCAGGAAATACTAGAAGAAAAATTTTACAAGCACTATCACGGCACTATCCTTAAATTCTAATCTTCTTTCCCAATTTGTCCGCTACCATTTACTCTTCCTTGAATAGTTGCTTTATGTATTTTTCCCTGGTGGCTCAGTGGTAAAGAATCCACCTGCCAGTGCAGGAGATGCAGGTTCAATCCCTGGGTCAGGAAGATCCCCTGGAGGAGGAAATGGCAACCCACTCCAGTATTCTTGCCTGGGAAATCCCATGGACAGAGGAGACTGCAGGCTCCAGTCCACGAGGTTCAAATGAGTCGGACACGACTTAGTCATTAAACAACAACAAAGTCACATTTAATAGGAGAGAGAGGTTCCTCTGTGCTTCACCATTTCAGGCAGAACCCCTCCCAGCTCTGCTTTTAGAATACAACTCAACAGCAACACAGAGATGGCCTGGAGTAAAGTCCTATGTCAGGGTCCACTCAGAACTTTGCCTCAATAGTCTAACCACATGGTTTTCAACCCTTTTTCTCTTCTTCCTTTCTCTTCTTCTCCCTTCCTCCATTTTTATTTTCCTTCTTTCCTTATTATTTTCCCTTCTTTTTTAAAGCTGGAAGACTTTCAGTCAAAGGATCTTCTAAAACGAACCCTAACACAGGCCATAGATAACTCCTGGATGTTTTGCCAGAAGCACTGGTGGGTTTTAACTGCTTCCCCCTTAATACTTGACATTCCCAGCCAGTCTACTGCAGTAGGTCCCAAAGGGGGACTGTTAAAAGCACTCAATCACCCAAGCTAGACAGTGGAACTCACTGCACACTTGCATTTTCAAACACCACTAGTGGGTTATGAAATCATCTTAGTGAGTCCAGACCAGCAATGGATTTTTTCAATAAACAAAACAGAATAGAAAACAGAGTGCACTTCATTCAGGTAAGGGCTGTTTCTATTTTTGTTCTATTTTATATAAATATGAATTTTCTCCTATGGATCTCAGCCACAAAAGTTTGGAATCTATTATTCCGAACTCCTTCCCTTCTGTTATCTTCCTCCTCCAGTGATTCCTCTAATTCCCTCCATTTTCCCCTGAAACAGGCCTCAAATTCACCTTTCCTTCCCTCCATCACTGCCTCAGGTCCAGCTTCCATTGTCTCTTGGATTACAGCAACTGATGACCCAGCTGGCTCACCTACCTTGATTCTACTCTTTCTAATCCATGAAAGATGTTGCCGTTGAATCTTCTAAAGCATTAAAGATATCAACTGAAGCTGGAAGACCATCTGGCTCCCTCCACCTGGGGACAAGGCCCAAGGTGCCTTCCATCCCCAGCCTCTCACCCACCTTTCAACTTCCTGTCCCCCCCATCTGGGCTCCTTTATCTCTGAACCTTCTGCTCCCGTGAAGGGCTTCAATCCTAAGACTATCAAACTTGAATTAGTTACATGTGTCTTGCTTTTAAGAGAAGTTCTTAAATATAAAATATATATTAATTCCAAAAACCAGAGCTATTTTTTTTAAAAAAGATATAAATTTTTAATTGTTTTAAAAAAAGAACTTCTTATACATCAGAGACAACAACCCCAAGAAAACAACCCCGCATCAGTTACTTGCCTGCTTGTTTATGTCCTCTCCTTTGACCAAAGATGCCAGAAATGCCATGGTAGAAGTTGAAAGATAATTCCTTCCTGGCAGAGTCATCTGACTTTTTAAACAAAGAGCTCTTAAACACTGCTGCCCTGAGTAGTCTTTTAATGAGCCCCTCATCCATTCTCTCCTTCAATATTACAGTGAAATTATAGGTCACACGCACTCTGTAAATTGGCTCGGAGATTCCAGAGCTGCATGACCTTCTTAAGGGAATTATACAGTTTAGGCCAAAGGATTTTTTAACGTGATGTGGTTGGGTTTTTAAAAAAGCACTGAAATAACTGTAGGCATATCACACATTTGACTACAAACCAGCCCTGTTTATGTCCTGGACAAAGCTTTCATTTGTAAATTAAGCGTCCACTTGCATATTCGACTCTAGAGTTCCACCATGAAACAAAAGATTGATCTGAGAATTTCAATGTACCTTTGTGCATCACCTCCCTACTATTTATGTTTTGCATCTTGGGGTAACTTTTAATTTTTATATAATTTCAAAATAACAAAAAAGTTGCAGAAATAGTGCAAGTAACTCTTATTTACATAGACATTTTATCCAGCTCCAGTAATTGTTCATGTTGTGTACATTTATCACTCTCTTTTCCTGAACTTTTAAAATTATATCTTTAAACAAAAAATGTTTATTTTTAGGGTATATATCATGATGATGTGATACACATACACAATGAAATGATCGTGAACTCAAGCTAATTCACATAAAACCTCCTCACGTAGTTACCATTTGTGTGCATGCTGAAAGAACACAACTCTACTCTCTCAGTAAATTTTGAGAATGCAACACAGTATTGTTAACCACAGTTATCATGCCTAGACTTTAGCTCCCTAGACGTCCTCAACTGTATTTTCCCATTCGTGATTTGATTTTTCATATGACAAAAGCAGTAGGAAGGAAAACCTATTCTACAGCCATTCCATTGGATCAGAGATTTTACCACTTGAAAATGTGATTGCAAACAATGCCTATTTATTTCAACTAAAAGTACAGAAAACAACAGACTGGACACATGAAAAATTAGAGAAAAATGACCTTACCCACAAAGGCAGCTTTCTGTTGCAAACCATTATGAGTGGTCACCAGAGCTGGCTTTCTTGTTTGGGGATTTTTTTTTTTTTTTTGTAAGAGGGTGATCTGTGACTTGCCCATTGGGAGTGAAGATGGATGTTGCTGTGTGGTTGGGTATATTCACTACTCCCTGTCCCCCCAGAGGCGTTGGAAGCACAAGATCATGGACGATGCTTTCTTAAACCAGAACACAGTGGTTCTGGCTCTCTGCCATGAGAGTTCTTAAGGTTATCTTCAGAAAGGAAAAAACCATGCCCATCACTAAAACCTTATCTCCTGGGAAGAGCTAATTCATCTTAAAAAGGGATTTCAACTTATTTTAATCAGACCATTAAAATTTACTCTTAACTCTGAAATGGATTTGCCAATCCCCAATTTCCATTAAGCACCAAAACGCACAGTAAATATTGAAGGAGGTTGATAAGGTTGACATTCTTGGAACTAAGTGGAGACCTTGGCGTCTGCCTTGTTTCTTTCCTCTTGCACTGTCCTGTCCGCTCTAAATAACAAGCCCAGGCCCAGTTTTCCCCAAGGGCAACTGTCAAAGAAATAGTCTTTCAGCACTGATGACTGCATGAAAATTAAGGAGAATAAGCTGCCAATTCTAGACTGGAGACAAGAATTTAATCAGCACCAAGAGCTCCAACAAGGTGTCAAACTTTTGAGTCCCCTGCTGACATTTAGCAGTATTTGCAATGCAAATTTTCAAAAGTGTTCTTGGAAAAACTGACTAACCTCTCTCTACCCTTGAATGCCCATTTCCTAAGATAAATTTTAAAATACATCAGGCCTAAGGGCCTCTCTTAACACTTGTAAGCCTCAACTGTAACTCTCTGAGGAGAGAGGCTCCTCCATGCAGGGCCCTTAAAACAGGATTTTCTGTCTGTTCTTCCTGCTGGACCTTCCCACCAGGACATCATGTAGCAAAACTCTGCATCCTCGTCTCCCATCTAATGCTTCATACAGGATGTTGTTCTGCCCCATTCCTTTACCTGCCCAGCAGCATCAAAGTTTAAATTCCAGATCCCCTCGCTAAAGGTTTCAAAGTAAGCCTTCAAGAAAGGGAGTCTTATTACCGCTGGGCCTCCGTGGCCTCAATTACACCTCTGCTCAGTCTCTCTCAGTCCACATTCTTCCATTTTTTGATAAGGAGGAACCAAAGGAATGAAGACAGGTTTACTATATTAGCAGGTTCTGAGCTTCTAAACAATGTTGGCAGAATCCTAATTTCTCCATGAAAAGAAAAATAGCCATTTTAATCATCTGTTCTATAATGATCTCCAGGACTTAACATCCAATGAAATACCAGTAGAAGCCCACAGCCTTCCCAAGACACCTCCAAGCAGAGATGAGGTGAACCAGAAGTGAACTCCACAGGTTCAGCAGTGACTGGGCTGTGCTGCTCACCTCATGGACTCAATCTAATCCTGCTGTTCCCACAGAACCTGGGGTGGCACCGTGAGTCGGTAGCAAGGGCTCCCTTGATGGACCCTGGGAGAGGCAGCTCCTCCCCTGCCCTGGGGAGGGGACACGCAGGAGGCATACACACGGGACATCCCCTCATGCATGGCTTTCCTGTGTGAGCCTCTGTGACAGAGGCAAGAGGCATGAAGATTGGAGAGAGCAATTAAGCCCAAGCAGGGTGGGACAGACCTCATAAAATACCCTAATTCAGAGAAGGGCAGGGTTGGTGTGAGCCTGAGTAATTAGAGAAGGTTTCCTGGAGGAGGACAACAGAGCCAGATCATAAAGGAGGGGACATACTGAGCTTCAAGGAGACAGAAGAGATCCCTGGCAGGAGAAGAGAAAAGGTACCTCCATGCTTCTGCTCATTTCCACTTTGAGGGCAGCACAGCATAAAGAACAACTCACCGGGCTTGGAGCCAGGGAGAAGCCGGCCTTCACGCTGCCTCCACCATTCCCTAGTTCTCAAAAAAGTACAAGCTACCCAGCCTCCTGGGCCTCGGTTTACACATCTGTAAATTGGAAGAACCATCCCATCTGGACTCTATGTTGCCAGGATGAAATGGGATTATGTATTAGCATACACATGGTGATGGTCAGGGCAGTTCTTGTTGATGACATTATGCTAGTTAATCTCTCTGGGCTTTAAGTCCATCATCTGGGAGATACAGGATTCATCCTGAAGCCCTCCAAAGCCCCCTAGCTCCCAAATCCTGTATTTCCATAACATTCAAGTCCCTAGGGGGATGTAATATGAAGTGTCTGGCACTAGGAGGCGCTCTTCTAATAGGTGTTTATATTAATACTTGCAGTTCAGGAATCCCAGATGAGACTCCGTTGAAACAGTTTACTTTGGAGTACTACCTAAAACAATCGAAGTATTTTTCAGTATATTAATTCTTCATTTCTCTCTATTTACGATTTCAACATGTTTAGAATTTTAAATTCTAGAAACACCTACCTTATCAAACTCCTTCGCTTACTAAAATTCTACCAACTGCTAGAGAATCTGCATCTGGATGGCATTTGCTGCTGGCCCCCCTACAGGGTGCTGGCTCCTTCCTGGGTGTCCCCCCTGCTGCCCCTTGAAAAGGACCTGAATCCTGCGATTACCTTGGCGACCAGCATCCAAGACACTGACCCACTCAGGGTTCTCAGGGAAAAATCATTGCCTCAGAAGCCTTAAACCACAGCTCCCCATGCCCTCTGGGCTTCGCAGGTGGCACCAGTGATAAAGAACCTGCCCGCCAATGCAGGAGACGTAAGAAATGCGCCTTCAATCCCTGGGTGGGGAAGACACCCTGGAGGAAGGAACGGCAACCCACTCCAGTATTCTTACCTGGAGAATCTCATGGACAGAGGAGCCTGGCGGGATACAGTCTATGAAGTCGCAAAGAGTCGGGCATGACTGAAGCGATTTAGCACGCACACACACACTACCCTCTCCAGCCTCACATCTGATTTAATTGGCATTGTTTTTGTCAAAATCATCCACCAGTGATTCTCCTGCACAGCCAGGAGATGTGAACCCCTGGTCACTGCTAAACCAAACCACAACCTGAGGGCAGTGCCTGGTTAGGTAGGGCTCTCTCCATGCTATCTATAAGCACCTGCTTCTAATCAAACTCAAAGGCAAACAGGAAAAATAATGTTCCCACATCCTGATGACCACTTTCCCTGATCTCCACTGGGGCAGTGATGATGGGGACCAGGTATGTGGTGCTGGTTCCCACCAGTCCAGCTCTGCTGTGTCCAGTCTTTCTGTCATGTCCGACTCTTTGGGACCCCATGGACTGCAGCAGGCCAGGCTTCCCTGTCTTTCACTATCTCCTGGAGTTCTCTCAAACCCATGTCCATCGAGTCGGTGATGCCATCCAACCATCTCATCCTCTGCCACCCCCTTCTCCTCCTGCCCTAAATCTTTCCCAGCATCAGGGTCTTTTCCAATGAGTCAGCTCTTTATATCAGGTGGCCAGATTGAAGCTTCAGTTTCAGCATCAGTCCTTCCAGAGAATATTCAGGGTTAATTTTCTTTAGGATGGACTGCTTTGATCTCCTTGCTGACCAAGGGACTCTCAAGAGTCTTCTCCAGCATCACAATTCAACATGCATCAGCCTTTGGCTCTCAGCCTTCTTTATGGTTAAACTTTCACATCCGTACGTGACTACTGGAAAACCCACAGCTCTGCGTATATGGATCTTTGTCGGCAAATTGATATCTCTGCTTTTCAATATGCTGTCTACGTTTGTCATAGCTTTTCTTCCAAGGAACAAGTGTGTTTTAATTACATGGCTGCAGTCACCATCCACAGTGATTTTGGAGCCCAAGAAGAGAAACCTGTCACTGTTTCAACTTTTTCCCCTTCTTTTGCCATGAAGTGATGGGACCGGATGCCATGATCTTAGGTTTATGAATGCTGAGTCTTAAGCCAGCTTTTTCACTCTCCTCATTAAGAGGCTCCTTAGTTCCTCTTTGTTTTCTGCCACTAGAGTCATATCATCTGCATATCGGAGGCTGTTGATATTTCTCCCGGCAATCTTGATTCCAGCTTATGATTCATCCAGCCTGGCATTTCGATGATGTACTCTGCATAGAAGTTAAATAAGCAAGGTGACAACATAGAGCCTTGCCATACTCCTTTCCCAATTCCAAACCAGTCTGTTGTTCTGTGTCCGGTTCTGTTACTTCTTGACTTGCATACACGTTTCTCAGGAGACAGGTAAGATGGTCTGGTATTCCCATCTCTTGAAGAATTTTCCATTTTATTGTGATCCATATAGCCAAAGGCTTTAGCGTAGTCAACGAAGCAGAAGTAGATGTTTTTCTGGAACTCTCTTGCTTTTTTTATGAGACAACAGATGTTGGCAATTTGATCTCTGGTTCCACTACCTTTTCTAAACCTAGCTTGTACATGTGGAAGTTCTTGGTTCATATACTGTCGAAGCCTGGCTTGAAGGATTTTGAGCATGACCTTGCTAGCATGTGAAATGAGCACCAGCCCAGCCTGCTTCCCCACAAGCTCCAAATTGCTAGAAATGGCTCCTGGGCCTCCTCATGTTTGCCAAGCTTTACACAGGTGCCTGTTTGATAGACGCAAGTTCAAATTTTCACTTGTAAACATTATTTTAAAATCACAGCATCATGTAATATAAAAAATAATATTTTTAAATATGAAAATCCCTTCACTTCTTCCCAGAGGATTTGATTACCTTATTATGAACCTCTACAGTGGAATTTCAAGGACTTTTTTAAAATGTGGATCCCATGCAGTAGTCACTTGCCTACAACTTAGTTAAACCTGAATTATTTTTTTTAATATTTATTTATTTGGCTGAGCCTGTGGCATACAAGATATTTAGTTGCAGTATGTGGGATCTAGTTCCCTGATCAGGGATCAAACCTAGGAGGTCAGTGTCTTAGCCACTGGATCACCAAGGAAGTCAAACCTGAACTTTTTTTTTTGCTTTGATATATAATATATATTTTAAAATGTATACTCCATAATGAAGGGGGGTTTATTCAAGAACACAGGGCTGGTTCAATATGCAAAACACAATGTAGTATATCATATCAATTGTCTATAGACGAGAAATTAGATGATCACATCAACTGATGGAGGTACGGCATCTGACGAAACCCAACATTCAGCCATAAAAAAATTTTCAGCAAATTAAGAACAGAGGGAAGCTTTCTAGACATGACAGGAAAACTCTACGGAAAAAAAAAGAACTTACAACTAACATTGTATTTGCGGAAAAAACTCAATGTTTTCTCCCTAATATCAGGAATCAGTCAAGGATGTCCTCTTGTACTGCTCCTTTTTTTTTTGAGTGCAGGCTTATTGACAATATTTTCCACAGTTCGTGCCAAGCCTGAATTCTTTAGAAGTATTACGAGCTTGCCAAATGTATTTTATGATATTATTTTATGTGTATTTTATGATCTAGAACAAAACCAAAATATGCTTAATAGTCGAAGAATTAGAAACCTTCCTATTGTGACTCATTCATACCTGTCAAGTCGGTGACATTGAAAGAAACGCAGAGAAGAAAAATAATGAACTTCCTTTAATGTGAGAAAAGTAAATAATAAATCTCGCCGTTGGTTGTGCATGTCCACTCTATTATCTTCATTCCAAAAAACTGAAGTATGTGTGAATGCATTTAACAGAGGCACACTTAACAATCCTATCAGACACATGAGTGAATCTTGAAAAAATTCATAACAAGTGTAATTAGCCAGTCACAAAAGGACACATATTGGATGACTGTGTTTACATGAAATGTCTAGAACAAGCAAATTCACAGAGACAAGAAAAGGGGGTGGGGGAGGAGAGAATGAGGAGTTACCACTTAATGGGTACAGATTTTGTTTGGGGTGATGAAAAAGCTTAGGAGATAGTGGTGATGTTAGTGCAACCTTGCGAAGGTAATTAATGTCACTGAACTATACAATAAAAACAATAACAATGGTAAATTATAGCTTATATATATTTTGCTACCGTAAGTCAAAATAAAATATCAAAACACTACTAGACTAAAAACCAACGGCCTAATGTCCATAGCCGGAAATCCCAAAAGCAACTAAGAAGATGTCTCGGGTGCTGAGTGTGAGCTCCAACAGTGCTGGGCACTTCCCTGAGCACAGGCAGGTTTAACACTAGTGCAGTCTCCGCGGAGCTGATGAGGCCACAAGGCCACGCGTCTGTGGGCTTCGCCACCACCCATCCCATCTCCGCGGCCAGCACATTAGACTCGCATTCATTTAATAGCTATTTCCTGGCAGCTGTAATCACATGTTCATTAGAGCTGATTGTTTTGCCATGCTAATGGTCACTAAGGGCTGTCATTGGCAAGTACTTTGTTTTCATTTCTATAAATATATGAGCATTTCACAAGTAACCCACTACTAAAACTGAATAAACACTTTAAACCATGCATTCTCAACAGGGGTGAGAACGAGAAAATTGGTTCTTGGGGGCAAAAATACCTTCGATATATATTTAAATAGTTTATGTTCCTCTACAGGGACACAGTATATAACAGATACATAGTCTGGGGCATTAAAACTTCATGGGGGTTGAATGAGGGTAATTAAGGACAAGATGTATATTAAAAGGCTCCCGAGGAAGGTGATCATTTTTAAAAAACTGACAAACACTGCTTTATATCCTACAATTAAAGATTCTCTTTCAACACAAAATAAGCAACCCAATTGTTCTTTATAACTGAAAAAAGAAAGAAAAAAATGGATGATTCATGTTGATGTGTGGCAGAAACCAACACAACTCTGTAAAGCAATTATCCTTCAATTAAAAAATAAATAAATTTAAAGTAAAAAAAAAAAACTATGAAAAGTTTTCATTGAAGAATAGTGTACAGCTTTGTTGCAGGACTCACGCTAGGCTTAGCAGCACATTGTACAGCAATCTGTGTGAGGTGCTGCCCTCCGTTTGGCCCAAACTCGCTTGGCTTTTCCCAGGACTGACAAACGCATTCATTCATGCCAGCAGCCACAAGCATCTGCTAAGTGCCAGGCACCCTGCTAGGCCCATTTGGCTGGACCCCCCTCATCCAAATGGACAGAGCTGTCAGGAATGGTGAATGCTTGGACCCCTCACTGCACATCAGCCTTGGAAAAAGAGAGGCAGGGGGTAGGCCAGGGAAGTGGTCACAAGTCTGGGCCCAGAAGCCAGGAAACTTGGGTCTGAGGCCAGGCGGCATCACCTCTCATCAAACAAGCAACTCTGTATAAGCGATTTGACCTCTGATGCTTCAAATCCTTCCTCCAAAAAAATGAGATGGTGATGTTTCTCAGGGGGCTGCAGGGAGAACCAAGTGCGAGATGACAATACGTACTGGGCTCTTGTAAGCTTGAGCAATACTGGTCATGCCTTCTCAAGTGAAATAAGAGGATGATCAGAACGTATACCATTGCCTGCCACGGTTTCCATCAGCAGATTCTAAGTGCCAGCACTCTCGCACTCTTACAAGGGCCCTGCAACTCCCTCCTGGGGGGAGCTCTGGCTTCAAGGTCAGCATACAGGTGAACGGGCTCTGGCTGGGGACATGCAAAGCCCAGCCTGAAGTCCCAGGGGCAGACGGGAGCAGCAGCAGGCGGCGTTTCTATGTCAGGGAAGAATTTCAGCAATGTGTATTCCTCTTCACGCCAGCTATCAGGCCAAGATGCAACACACTCCCTCCTGGTGCCCAAGGACACACTGACACATGTCACTTCCCCCAAACTCAGACTCAAGAGCAAGGGAAGAAGTCTGCTGTATTCAGGCTGTGATTTCAGGGGCCCCAGAAGGAACAGGCCTTGGAAATTATGCCTCTTCCCAGCTTACTGAAACTCACTTTCAGTGGGTACGTGCCTCCTTTCCACAAAGAAAAGTTAAGGTTCAAGCATCCATCCACTAGGAGATTAATGCAACCTACACTGGGGCAGGGGTTATTAGTACTAGAAGCCCTCACTCTTCCCAGACCCTGGGAAGGGCCCTAGACATGTGTTCTGATGGCCTCATATTTTCATGTGACTTGCAAAAGAAAGGCACTTTAACGCCATCACTTAAGCCCACGGTCTGTATCCATGCTGGTTCCCTCCACCACACTTTCTCAGATGGCAGGTGGTATCATGAGCATTCTCAGATGGCATCATGAGCATTTGGAAGATCTAGCTCAGGGAAGTGAAGCAGGGATTTAGTGGGATGTATTTACATGGTTTACCGTTTCTTCCATGTACAGTTAGATTTTTGCTGGTTGTCCTGATGAAGGAATGATTCCTTAAAACATTCGTGCTGCCCAGTGTGGCAACTCAGTGGACTGTGTGACCCGAGGGGCAGGCCCAGAGCTTAGACTGCAATATGAATGTGACCTCAGTGTGAGGAACCCTCAAGTACAGGACGGGAGGAAAACCAGCACTTTGGATGGAAAGAGCTGGAAGCTTGTCTGTGGTATATACTTCCAATTCCTACAGCTCCTAAATGAAAGAACACGAACGGAGGTTCCCCCCATTTGCAAATATCCTAGACATTTCCAAGAGATTACCAAAAATGACCTGTGAGGATGAAAGAAACAGTCTAAAGCAAGGGTTGGCAAAACTACAGTCCAACAAATTACAGCCCATTGACCAAATCTGCTCCACTGCCTATTTTTATAAATAAAGTTTTGTTGGGATACAGCCACATCCATTCATTTATATACTGAGCAGGACTGCTTGTGCACAGAAAGACAGAGTTGATCAGTTGCTACACAGGCCACCTGGCTCCCAAGCCCTGAAATATTTATCATCTGATCCTTTACAGAAGAAGTCTGCTGATCCTCACTCTAAACTAGCAATAATATAAAACAAATTCTAATTGATCATACCAGAACAAAGACTGTTTCCTTGCTTTCTCTATAGAAAATGTGATAAAAATCACTGCAGTATTAAGAGGTTAGAAAACAGTCCAAAAATGCAGGAAAAACTGTATTATAGAAGCCTCTTAGTGAGATGAGTAATAAAAATATTAAGATTTTTTTCTAGGTTTCGAGATGTCTGTGGTATCTGTCAGCCTTTAATAATCTGTAATTTGTTGTGACTCATCTTCTCATTCTAAAATCTTCACTTTTACACCCCAACTCATATAAGCTTCAGGCCAGACAAACACTGCATATGCTCCTACTAATGTATAAAGAAGGGACACCTGACCATTTCTGTGGCCCTTAGTCACCCCCAAGAAGAGCTCTCTTTGACTTCTGATGGAGGAGAGGGAAGCCAGGGACTGCTCGGAAGAAAGAGGTCTACAGAGGAAGCAGGTTGGAGACAGGAGCTCAGAATAAGAAAGGGACGAAAACCGAAACAGACACGTCTTCAGGGAGTACCAACCTTACACAAGGAGGAAAACTCACTATGCAGCTCAGTTTAAAACATGAGTGTGTTTGGGACTTCCCTGGTGGCTCAGTGGTTAAGACTACATGCCTCCAATGTAGGGAGCCTGGGCTCGATCCCTGGTCAGGGAACTACGATCCCACGTTCAAAACAGCACTGCCTCCCCTGAAAATAAATGAAAAAGAGATAAGATTTAAAAATCAACCTGCCATGTAGCACAGGGAGCTCAGCTCAGTGCTCTGTGGTGACCTAGATGGATGGGATTGGAGGGGTGGCTGAGAGGGAGATTCAAGAAGACGGAAATAAATGAATACATACAGCTAATTCACTTCACTGTACAGCAGAAACTAATACAACATAGTAAAGCAACTAGACCTCAATAAAAATAAATGAATAAAATACAAGCAACAAAATTATTAAAAAAAAAAAAAAAACCACAAATGTGTTCTGTCCGAGCAAAGTGCTAAAGGAGCAACAGAGAAGGCAGAGATATTGGTAGGTGCTGCAGCTGAAGGGTATGTAATTAGTAAATAATAATCACATGCAAATTGCAGTCTATTAGAAATGAGAAAAGAATAAAGTCAGCTAGTCTTACTTCAAAAAGCTTCCTTCTGGGGGTGGGGTTTTGTTGGGAGGGATCGAGGCCACAGCAGGCCCTGAGGCTCATCTTTCTCTCCTCTCTCTGCGGAGCCAAGAGCTGCAGTGTCAGAGAGAGGGGCCTTGAGAGGGGAAACAACGCCACTGGGTCCCGGTGGGTAGGTGGTCTTGCCTTAGAAAGGTGATCAGAGGCGGAGGGTTCTGAAATCTGCTAGCTGTTCCCCCTCATCCCTCCCTGAAAAGCTGAACAGGCCCCAGAAGAATCCACCTCCATGAAACCGTCAAGGGACATCAGGAAGTGATGGCTGGCTGTGGTCCAAGGAGGTCAGCAGAGAGAAGACAGTACTTCACAACACATGACGATGGGGTGGGGCTGGAGCCAGGTGATTCTTCCTGTCCTGTGAAAACACTGGTGGCAACAGGACTGGCTGCTGGAGGAGCCAGGGCGGAAGGCTGAGCTGAGTACAGGGCTCTGGATGAGAACGTGGGCACAGACTGTGGGCACTGAAGCTCACAGGGCTGCTGGGAGGTGACTTCCGCCGAAGGTGGGCCAACAGGACAATCCCAGGAGCCCCTCACACAGTGGTTTACACATAAGGAATCATCTTATCAATGGTGCCGAAATCGATACTGAAATTCTTAAGGGACTCCCCTGATTCTAGACAACTAAGGCACAGCTATAAAGATTAACCAGGAAGGTTTCAAATTGTCATTTAAATTTCAGTTAATCTGATTAACAATGCAATTTATGGTACTTTTCTTTTATTAAGAATCAAATTACAATCTTTTTAATATATACCTGGAGATATAAAGCAACCTTTCTTCCAGAGAACAGGTAAAATGAGAAAGGTTATGAAACCCACCTCCATCAAACATAATTGTCAGCCTCACAAATCTGTAACTTAGGTCACACTAGCATGTTTTAACCTAGAGAAATTCTCACACACGTGCACAAGGAGATACATATAAGAATTTTAATAACGTCAGTGTTTGTAACACTGAATAACTGAGGCAACTTAAATGTCCATCATCAGGAGATGGCTCGTGAAACTGTGTATCCATATACAAGTATGCCACTCTATGACAAAAATAAACACACCAGGATGAGTCTTAATCTTGTTAAACCACAGAACAACATAATACGTTTATAAGAAGTTTGCAAACATATACACAGGACTGTAAAAGGATGAGAGATTAATATGGGTAGTAGTCAGGACAGGAGGGGAAGAAAGACTTAACTGCTGGGTGCCATGCAAGGCAGCGTCAATGACACTGTTAATTTTGATTTCTTAAGGTCAGTAGTGTGTCCACAGCTATCTTATTTTTCTTTATATCTTTTTGTACTTCAAATATTTTGTGATAAATTTAAAAGAATAATTCCCAAATTAATTCCAAATTGATGGATTCCAGGACAATGATGAATACATTCTTTAAATCTATTCAATCTCCCTAAAATGCTGCCATTTGGTGTATTCTCTTTGAGTCTTTATCCAGATGAATGTTTTAAAAGGTTTTAATGATGAAAAACAACAACAAATGATGATATACCATGGTATATTAATTACCATATCATTAATGAATTTAATATTAAATATTAAGCATTTTTAACATTGAAAATCTTTGGAATTATCATTTAAAATAACCCCTAATATTTCACTGCATAGATATGCTATAATTTTAATCACTCTCTTTTCTTAGATTTCTAACTCCCCATCACAAATAATGCTGTACAGAATATTTTTATGTGCACAGGATCTCTTTCATTTTTAAAGCTACTTGAGATATGTACCCTTGAGAAGGACATGGCGACCCACTCCCGTATTCTTGCCTGGAGAATCCCATGGACAAGGAGCCTGGTGGGCTACAGTCCATGGGGTTGCAAAGAGTCGGACACTACACTACTACTACTAAGATATATACCCAGAGACAGGATTTTCATAAAAACTTTGATCATTTTTTTGTGAATCATTATATACTGTCAACACATTTGAAATATTAACGGCTGCAAAACTTTTGTTCTGGCCAAGACTAAGGAATACGCATCATCTTTCCTCTTCTGCTTAAGACACGCAAAATGCTGCCTTACCACTTTGAGAAAATTCCCAGGCATGACTCGGGGAAAAGGATCTAGGCAGAACTAGGGAGTCATCAGATGCTAAGTTGGGAGACTGGGGGGAGCAAGGTAAGGAGAATTCACAGAGCCAAATATGAGTGTGTAGCCCAGAGAAGAATCTGGAAATCTACAGAGGGTCCCTCTGAATATTCAGCAGAGTACTCATCACTACATGTAAGGGAAAGACCTTAGACCAGGGAAAGGAGGCAGCCAAACAATCAGAAGTACTCATACTGGGCTACTCTCGCCAGCCAGGCTAGAATCTCATAATTCATGGAAAATTGGGAATAGGACTCAGAAGGATCTTGTATTAGTCATGGCAAATAATTAGCCCTATACTAAATGCTTCTCTGATATCACCTAACTAATCCTAAAAGCAAAACCCAGAAGGATCAAATTGTTTCCATGTAACTTAACCGTCCCACAATAAATTAAAACTATCCCCAAACAAAATTTTTAAGAATACAAAAATATCAGCATGCAATGAGATAAAATTCAGTCTGGAATTCAATAAAAACAAAAATTATGAGGCATGCAAATAAGCAGGAAAATATGTTCTGAGTTTGGAGAAAATCAACCAAAACTAAAATAGAACTAACATAGATAGTATAACTATCAGACAAGAACATTAAAATGGGTATTACAACAGCATTCCATATAATCAAAAAGTTAACTATGGACATGAAAAATAGTAAAGAGCAAACTTAACTTCTAGATGAGAAACACAACCTCCAAGATGAAAATTACATCAGACATTGATTCATGGCAGATTAAATAAAGAAGGAGAAAAGACTGGTGAAGTTGACATGGCAATAGAAACCACCCCAACTGGAACACAGGAAAAGTTCCAAAATGCTTCCTACAAAAAACAAAGTTTTCCTATAAAGACAAAAATAAGCTAAAAGTGAAAGGATGGGAAAAAAGATAAACCATGCTAATGTTATTACCAGACAAGATAGATTTAAGATAAACGAATATTGCCAGAGATGAAGAATGTCACTTCAGAATAAAGGGGTCAATTTAATAATAATCCTAAATGTTTATACACATAACAACTGAGCTTCAAAGTATCTGAAGCAAAAATTGACAGAACTGAAAAAAAACAGAAAAACTCAGAATTACAGTTGGAAACCCCAACACTACTCTCACAGTAGTCTATAGAATAAGTAGACAGAAAATCAGTAAAGACTGGAATAAAACTATCCATCAAGTTGACCTCATTGACATTTATAGACTATCCTGCCAAAAAACAATAGAATACACATTCTACTCAGGTCCCAAGGACTAGCCAGATTTTAACCTACACAAATAGTCTCAATAAATTTAAAGGATTCAAGTCATAGAAAGACTATCCTTTGACCACAATAGAATTAATCAATAACAGAAAACTCCCAAATATTTATATAATAAACAATACAGTTCCAAGTAACCCAAGGGTTAAAGAATAAGTCAAAGAGAAAATGGCAAAGTATTCTAAAGTAAATGAGATTAAAGTGATCTATCAAAATGTATGTGATGCTGCTAAACTGCAGGACTTAGAGGGAGATTTAAAGCACTAAATGTCCATATTATAAAGACTGAAGGTCTCAAATCAAGGACCTCAGCTTTCACCTTCAGAAATGAGGAAAAGAAGAGTTAGTTAAGCCCACAGTAAACAGAAAACAGGTGTTAATAAAGACCAGAGGAGAAATCAATGAAATGATACAGGAAAACAATAAAGAAACCTATCCAGTTCTTTGAAAAAGTCAATTAATATTAACATACCTGTAACCAGGCCAATCAGAGAGAGAGAGACCCAGAGAAAGGGAGGGAGGGAGAGAGAAAGAGAGGACACAAAAAGGAGACAGATGACAACACTACTGACTCTGCAGATTGAAAATGATAACGGTAGTAGAACAACTTCATGCCAAAAAAACTGATAAATGAAACTGACAAATCCCCTTAAAAACATAAATTAACAAAACCTGACACAAGAACAAATAAGTGACTTGAATAGTCCAACATCTACTAAAGAGAGAGAATTTGTCGATTTTTTCCCAGAAAGAGATCTCCAAACCCAGATGGATATACTGGTGAATTCTATCAAATATTTAAGAATGAAAAATGCCAATTTTACACAAACTCTTCCAGAAAATGAAGGGGAGCAAATTTTCTTAACTTACATGACAAAACCATCATTATCATGGTAATAAAACAAAGGCATCAGAGGAAAAGAAACTATAGTCCAGAATCTCACATGAATATAGCTCTCATGAACAATAATAAAAAATTTTGGCAAATTAAACCAAACAATTTATCTTAAAAATACATCATGACCAAGTAGAGTTTATCCAAGTTTGTTGGACAATTTAAAAATGAATTAATGTAACTCATAATATCAACAGCAAAAATCACCACAGATGGAGAAGAATCATTTAACAAAATCTAATGTGCTTTTCTGATACAAACTCTCAGGAAACAAGGAATATAAGGGAACTTCCTCAACCTGATAAAGGATATCTACAAAAAACCTACAGATAACATCACACTGCATGGTGAAAGACTGAATGCTTTTCTACTAAGATGAGGAACAAGAATGTCCACTCATCACTTCCATTCAACATTAGTCAACCTTATACAGCCAGTACAGTAAGAAAAATTAAAAAGTAATTTAGATTGGAAAGGAAAAAGTTAAACTGTCATTATTCACAAACAACATGATTATCTAGGTAAAAAAACATGCCACGGGATTCACAAAAAAAGCTAGCAGAACAAATAAGCAAAGTGACCTTAATAGGATTGCAGAAAACTAGATCAACACACAAAATTCAGTTGTATGTCTATGTAGTACCAATGAAAAATTAGAAGTTGAAATTTTAAAAATACATCAAAAATATAAAATGCTTAGGGATAATCATCATTAAAAATATGTAATACCTGTACACTGAAAACTACAAAATACTGTTGATATTAATGACCTAAAGAAAGAGACACACCATGCTCCTGGATTAGAAAACTCAGTATTTTGCAGATGTCAATTTCTCCCAAATTGATTTAAAGATTCAATGCATTCCTAATCAAAATCTAAGCAGGATTTCTGTTCTAGAAGTGACAGACCAAATCTAGAATTCACATGGAAATGTAAAAGGTCTAATACAGGTCCTTCAAAAAGGAGGAACAAAACTGGAAGACTTAGGCTGTGCTGTCCATGCTAAGTCGCTTCAGTCCTGTTTGACTCTTTGCATCCCTCCAGGCTCCTCTGTCCCTGGGATTCTCCAGGCAAGACTACTAGAGTGGGTTGCCCATACCCTCCTCCAGCGGATCTTCCTGACCCTGGGATTGAACCCACATCTCTTGCATCTCCTGCTTTGGCAGGCAGGTTCTTTACCACTAGTACCACCTGGGAAGCCCTCAAAAGTGAAGAACAAAACTGGAAGACTTATGCTACCTGACTCCAAGATTTATGAAACTACAGTAATAAAGACAGTGTAGTACTGGCTCCTAGATAAATACATATTGTATTGTGTATGTGAGAGTTCCTAAAAGAGTATATCTTAAAAGTTCTCTCTTAAGAATTAAATTTTGTAACTATGATGCTGATAGGTGTTAACTAGACACTGTGGTGATCAATTTGCACTATATACAAATATCAAATAATAACGTTGTACACCTGAAACTATTAATAATATAATGATATATGTAGATAATACATCAATTTTAAAAACCTAGAAAATAAAAAAAGACCAAATAATCAATGGGAAACAATTTAAAGTCCAGAAACAGACTCACATATATATGGGCAACTGATTTTTAACAAAAATTTGGAGATAATTCAATAGAGAAAACATAATTGCTGGGTTTTCTCCCAACTAATTGTACTAAAACAGATGTTTATACATAGGGGAGAAAAAAAGAACCCTGATCCATACCGTGCAAAGATTAACTCAAAAATAAGACATAGCTATAAATTTACAATCTGAAACTATAAACCTAGAAGCAAACATGGGAGTAAATCTTTGTGATCTTGAGTTAGGTAAAGATTTCTTAGATATTGAACTAAATGTACATTCCATGAAAGAAAAAAAAAACAAAACCCTGATAAATCAAACTTCTTTGAAATTGAAAATGTCTCCTCTTTGAAAGGAGACATTAACCATTATGAAAATGAAAAGACAAGTTACTGACTAGGGGAAACATCTGCAAATAAATTAAGGACTTGCATCTGTAACCCATAAAGAACTCTCAAAACAAACAAACAAAAAAACTGGAATAATAAGAGATAAAATAAATACTAAATAATCAGGAACAGACAATTCCATTTAAAAACTGGCAAAAGATGTGAACAAACATTTCACCCAAAAAAGATAGATAGATGGTAAATAAGCACTAGAAAAGATGCTCAACATCACTTGTCACTGGACAAATGTAGTTCAAACCAACTCCATGGACTATAGACCGCCAGAATCCTCTGTCTATGGAGTTCTCCAGGCAAGAATACTGGAGTAGGTAGCCATTCACTTCTCCAGGGGCTCTTCCTGACCCAGGGATTGAACCCAGGTCTCCTGCATAGCAGACAGATTCTTTACCATCTAAGCCATAAGCCACTTAACCCGGGTAGCTCAAACAGTAAAGAATTTGCCCACAATGCAAGAGACCTGGGTTTGATCCCTAGGTCGGGAAGATAACCCTGCAGAAGGGCATGGCAACCCACTCCAGTATTCTTGCCTGGAGGATTCCGTGGACAGAAGAGCCTGGTGGGCTACAGTCCATGGAGTTACAAAGAGTTGGACACAACTGAGCAACTAACACTTTCACTTTCACAGAGAAATTAAAGCTATGTCTACAAAAAATATTTGTACAGAAATGTTCATAATAGTTTTATTCTTAAACCATTAAAACTGGAACACAAATGTCTAAAACTAGAAACACCCAAATGTCCATGAACATGTGAATGCATAAACAGATGTGGTATGTCCATACAATGGAATGCTACTTGGCAATAAACAGGAATGGGTATCAATAACATACAACATGGGTGAATTTCAAAATAATTATGGTGCACCAGTGAAGCCAGACAATAAGAGAATGCATACTATATGATTCAACTTACCTGAGAAAATACAAAGCAATCTATGGTGACAGAAAGTAGCTCACTGGTTGCCTGGGAAAGGGCTGAGCGGGATTGGGAATGATAAGCACTATAAGGGGGCAAAGAAAACATTTTAGGGTGATGAATAACCTTCACTCTCTTTATTGTAGTGGTGGTTTCACCTGTGTATACCTATGTCAAAACATATCCAATCGTACACTGTAAGCATGCATAGGTTATTATATGTCCCTCTGACCTCAAGAGCAGTTTTGAAATACTAATAGTTGCACCTGATGAAATAGACAAAGGAATATTCTATAAAACTAAAAGTACAAAACAGATACAGTCACTTCAGTTCAGTGAATGAACAACCTTTTGTTTTTAACACTTATCAAACCCAAATTTCACTCCTCTGCTTTAATCCTTTTTTCCTTTGCTCCAAAGCCTAAGTTCAGAACTACCTACTTCACAAAGGAACTGGCCCCAAACCAGGGGCTGACAAGCCACCACAGGAAAAAGGGTCATGGAACGTACAAAGCTACGAGCAAGTGATACCAGCTCCCACAAATGTCCCTTCCCTCTCTGCCTTTCTCTAGGGTTTCACCATCCTGTGTTCTTTCTCTCCCTCTCTTTGTCTTATTTACCTGTGGAGATAAATGTTCAAGGTCTTTGTCCTGGATTTTAAAATCAGATGGTTTAGCATGGTACAAATTTTCCTCAAAGGAAGGAAGAAACAACAGGCACTCTTTTCTACCTTTGGTTGTTCTCCTGTAAGTCTTGGCTATTGTGCTTTGAAACACTGGCGTTGAAGAGCGGCAGGGCTCTCCCACCCCAGACAGTGCACTAGACCTTGAACTTCACCCGCAGGATGGACAGCCCTGAGCTGCTGGGGGCCTGGCCTTCCCTGCCCATACTCTCCTGTATCCGCCGGCCCCTCAGGGATGCCTCTCTCCTCAGCGTCACTGTGTACCTGCAGGGTCCAGGGTTTGGGGGTAAGCTCTCCCCAGGAGACTGGCTCAGCGCAGGGACAATCAGCTCTCAAGTCCACACTTCAGTCAAGAGTCTGTCCGTCCTGGGCAGCACTGACCTTATGGTCCTAGCATATTTCTCGTTTTGAGTGTCTGTTCTGATTCCCCCAAGAAAGAGGGAGAGGCTTGAGGGAGCCAGCATTTAAGATTCAAAGGGAAGCAGTAAGTAAGTACCCAAGGTCATTGCTAACTTCTTCATGCCATGCAAACTGGTGCCCCAATGGCACTGATGAATATTGCACCAAAATGCACTGCATGAGGTAGGGATGCAGGTGAACAAGCTAATATACCCATCCCTGTCGATGTACTTGAGGTCCTAAAGCCCAAGTTAAAAAACAACATACTTCCTTGCACAGCAGAAACCAGTACAACACTGTAAAGCAACTATACCCCAATTTTTAAAAATTGAACATTAAAATTATCTTCCATGAAAAAAACAAACAAGCAAAAAACAAACAAAAAAACATGCTACAGCTTGCAAGAGAAGAATCTGGTCTCTCTTTGATGACCATTCCAGCCTGCCTCCTCCCTTCCGGCTGCTGGAGAGGGAACTCGGGGAACTTCCCAGTGTTGCTCATTAAAGCCACAGCCCCTGAAGAAAACAATAGACCAGCATCCAAAAAATCGCTAGGTTCCTAGGATCAACGTTCCCTGTTGATGCCCCAAGGCTGAAAGTTGCCAGCCACCACATACAAAGTTGCTTAAAGTCTGCCGAGGTCTGTTTCTCCAGGTCAAAGCTGCTTTTAGGCTGCCCAAGTTCAATTTTTTTTTTCAGTGAAATAGCAAAACTTTGGAAGCCTAAGCGACAGGAACTGGTACAAAGAAACAGAACATGGCTGAGGAATACACGATGTGGAACAAAAGCACCCAAACCGCCACGAAGAACCTTAGTGGTAAGTACATCCTGGGGGAGGGAAGCAAACCCTATTTGTAGTGACACTGAAAGCGGAGGATTATCAGAAACACAGGAAAAGGAAGCCCGGTGGAGAGACAGCCTCAGGAAATGCAGTCTGAGCAGGATTTCTTCTTCCTGGAAGAAAAATCCGCCATCTCTCTCTCTCTCTCTCTCTCTCTCTCTCTCTCTCTCTCTCTCTCTCTCTCTCTCTCTCTCTCTCTCTCTCTCTCTCACACACACACACACACACACACACACAGATGTGAGGCACACAGATTTCCTACTGGTGACATTCCAAAAGGCAAGCCTACAGCAACACACACACACAGATGTGAGACACACAGATTTCATACTGGTGACATTCCAAAAGGCAAGCCTACAGCACACATGAAGGGTCCTTCCAGGAAACAGGGGCCCAAGACAGCCCTTTGTGAGGAGGTACTTCACAAGGTGGGCTTCCCTGGTGGCTCAGCAGTAAAGAATCTGCCTGCAATGCAGGAGATCCGGGTTCGATCCCTGGGTCAGGAAGATCCCCTGGAGAAAGGATAGGCTACCCATTCCAGTATTCTTGGGCTTCCCTTGTGGCTCAGCTGGTAAACAATCCACCTGTAATGGGGGAGGCCTGGGTTTGATCCCTGGGTTGGGAAGATTCCCTGGAGAAAGGAATGACAACCTACTCCAATATTCTTGCCTGGAGAATCCCAAAAACAGAGGAGCCTTGCAAGTTACAATCCATGGGGTCACAAAGAGTCAGACACGATTGAGCTACTAACACACATCTTACAAGGTACCTCTACCCTGCCTTTCTGACACTTGTAGGAGCATAAAATTTGTTTTAAACAGCATTTTTTGGTACTAAAGTAGCAGAATTTTTTTTTTTTAAAAAAAGACAGAGACATGTATTATTTTTTACCCATTTCACAGGTCAAAGAAATAACAATTTGGTAGTTCCATTCAATCACTACTTGAAGGAGAACCAAACACTAGCATCTTCCAAATCCTCTACTTTCTACATAAATTCTGCTAAATCATGAAGAATTCCTCTTCTCTAAACTATGTCTTCATAAAGATAAAGCACAGTACACACCAAGGAAAAGGCACCTTCTCCACACACACACAAGAACACACACATATACCTACATAACATACACACACATACTTATATACACAGAGGTACAGACACTGTCCCAAACTTCAAAACATTTCATGATAAACACCTCTGAGCTGACATGCTATCGGTAGCAGGGCTGGTTGCTGAGGATTCAGAAAATGTCATCCTGCATAAAACTGACTCTGCCCACCTCACACCTGCTCCCCTCACGCAAGTCCCACTTTATCTCTCTTCACCCCATCATTAGCACGTATAACCTTTACACACTCCTGTCTACCGCCTTGACCAGACTGGAAAGTTCCACAAGGCAGGACCACGTCTGCCTTGTTCACCACTGTATGCCCTGGTCCTGGCTCACTGGACACACAATGATTTTCTGTTGACCAAAGCCGAGGGAGAGAGGAGTGAAAAGGGGCTGAACATGGATCAACATTAAAATCCAAAGCCTCAAGTAAGAGCCTGCATTTCCAACGACAATACTATCCTAGTATCTCCAACACGGAGAATAAGCTACAAGCATCGCTTCCTTGAATTTGCACGACAACACAGGTAGATAATATTATCATCCTAACTTTAGAGATGAGAAAACCAGGTTGAGAAAGTTTAAGTTATTTGCCCAACACTTTAAGAACCTGAAGCTTCTGAAGATGGGCTATTTTTCGTTTTTTAAAGATAAACACATCTGCGTATGTTTTCTGTTTAGAGCTTGAGCTGGGAAAGTACCCCTCACTCTGTTCAAAGAAAAACCACTGAGGAAGGAGGTTCGGCAGGAAAGCAGGGAGCGGCACTTGGCGGCCAAGCCCCGACTTGTCCACCAACACTCACCTGGTTTTTAGGTTTTCCTCCAACACGTATTTACCGCCCCACAACCCTGGTTGGTTCTCCTCGGCTCTTTTCAGTCTCTGGCCAGCTTCTCAGGTCACCAAAACTTGTGCAAGTCCAGAGGCTCTGGAGCAGCAGGTTGCTGCGACCGTGACCGGCACCGCAGCGTCGGCAGCCACCAGCCTCCAAATGACTCAGGTGCCCCGGCACCTCCAGACAGAACCTGATTCATCAGGCGGAGAGGAGGCCTGGGCTTTGGCCCCAGCTCATAAAGCATTTACCCACAGACTGGGTGCAATTAGATGGGGGAACAAACAAGGAGAAGTAAAAAGGAAAGTCAACATGTGATGGGCACGTGATGAATGACCTTCCTCGTGAACGACTCCCGAGTGGGCCGAGGGCAGCTCTGCTGTGAAGAACATATGTGTGTGTGTGTTGAGGGGTGCTGGTCAGGGAGCCTGTGCCAGCCTCCAGCACTGAGTCTACAGCCCACCTCTTCTCCTTATGTGAGAGTCTGGTCAGGAGCTTTCCTTCAAGGGTAATATCCAGTCTGCTCTGAGAGTCAAAGACCGAACGATAGAAATAAAGATGCGATCTACCTCTCCAGGGAACAACCAGAGAATTTCTCATCCACATGACGTACTTCATGAACATGTACTATGCGCCAGAAGACGATAAAAGGACTTTAAAAAGAATTATACATTTGGTATGAAGATTTAGCTAAAACTATATTCAAACCCCTCCCCTTGACCTGTACGATTCATCTGGGATTTAGTCACAAAGTGCTCAACTCCCATAACAGAGATAACTGAAAGAGATTAGAAGTGTGATCTTTATCCATAAATACTTTCATTTTAAGAAGCAGAATGGTTTTTGAAACACTAACTACTGGCAATATTAGCAAATACTTAAAGTGGACAGAGAACGAACTTTGGGGAGAATAAGTACTTTGTGACATTTTAGTGCCTTTCTCCTCAGCACTCACGTGGACTGCACCTTAATGTCAACACACTGGGCCTGCTCCTTCCCTTCCACCAGAGTTCCTGGTGGGCGGCAGGGCTCCGAGGCCTTCAGAATCTCAGCCCAGCTTGGCTTTGAAAGCTTTTCAGCATCTAGAAACTTTAAGAACCTTCTCTCTTGCTCATCAAGGGTAGAAAGATTAGAGTTCCTTTTTGGCTCAATGGGCTGTTCTTCCCCAAGTATCCTGAGCTGTCCTCTCTGGACACAGACAGGAAGGGTACATGTGTGATGGTACTTGGTCTAACCAGGCTCTCAAGGAAAATACCAGGCAGTTAAATTTGTGATGACAAGATTTCTCTGCTATTGGATTTCTCCAAAAGGGGAGAGTTTGTCACGGTTCTCCTGAGAAACAGAACCAATGGAGGATAAATATACATAAAATATATATATATATATGTGTGTGTGTGTGTGTATGCATATACATATATATTAGGCTGGCCAAAATATTAATTCAGGTTTTTCTGTAAGATGTTATAGAAAATCTGAATGAATATTTTGGCCAACCCACTATATTTTATACACACACACACAAATATGTATGTATATATGTATCCATTAGTGCGTGCTAAGTCGCCTTCAGTCATGTCTGACTCTTTTTGACCCTATAGACTGTAGCCCGCCAGGCTCTGCTGTCCATGGGATTCTCCAGGCAGCAATATTGGAGTGGGTTGCCATGCCCTCTTCCAGGGAATCTTCCCAACCCAGGGATCGAACCCTTGTCTCTTATGTCTCCTGCATTGCAGGTGGATTCTTTACCACTAGCGCCACCCATCTGTATGCATATATACAGAGACTTATTTTAAGTGACTGGCTCACTGAAGTTGGCAAATCCTATACCTGCAGGGTGGGCTGGCAGCCTGGAGATCCCAGAAGAGCCGATGTTACAGTTCGAATCCAAAGCCTGCTACTGCAGCTCCCTCCTGCTCATAAGAGGATGGTCTTTCATTCTATGCAGGTTTTCAACTGCTCGGATAAGGCCCAGCCACACAATCATAGTGGAGGGCAGTTGGCATTACTCAACGTCCACTCACTTAAATGTGAATCTCATCCTAAAATCCCTCAGAGAAACACCCAGAATGATATTTGACCACATATCTGGGCACCGTGGCCCTGCCAAGTTAATGCATTAAAATCACCAGTGCAGGGAATGAATCCCCTTCTTCACTTTTTTGTGCTTCCAGATGTACTAAATGTTTTCAAAATATAATAACATGTCCCTCAGCAATACAGATGCCCCTAGTAACTTTGACGCTTTATCAACCATTTTTGACAACTTACAAATTCATCCATTTTACAAAGATTTTACAAATCTCAAGTTTAAATTCTTGTTTTCTAAATATGCCAAAATTTTTTTGGAGAAAAACACATCAAACTTTTGAAAATAGGGGAAAAAGTGTTTTAAGACAAAGTGGATTTTTTCCAACATAATGTCTTTTCAACAAGTTGATTCTGGGAAGAAGATGAAAATTCAGAGCATATCATGTATATTTACCAGGTGGAAGAAGAAACACCAAAGCCAAGAACATAGGATATGCAACGCAACTGAGCGGCCTTTCCTTTAACTTCTTTGTTTTTAGTTTTAGAAAACATTAGTTAAAATGGTTGCCCATTATTTTTCTTAGAATTTACCAAAAACTGAGGCTAATTTTTAAATCCTTAAGAATAAAAATAAATTAAAGAGATTGCAACCTATGAAACAGATAAAAGCACCTCCAGCTCTATCCCCCTTGACATCCATGAGATGAAAACGCAGTAACCATGGAGATCACGAGGGGTTGAACTTCCTCTTTGAGCTCCAGTTCTGATCTAATTTCACAAGGCATCTGTCATCACTGAAACACAAGGATGGTACAAGCTCTACAAAGAGCTGTGGGGAAACCCATTAAAATCATCCGCCTTATAATAGCTCTGTCCTCAGTATGTCAACCTTTTAATTCCAGTGTTATAAACTGGAATCCAAGTTCGCATTTGTTAAACAGCTTTGATGTGGGGCTAGTGAGGACTGGACTGGCAAGGGGTATTTCCTGGGAGCTTCAGATGTTGGCATGTATCCTCCACCTTCCCCTCAAGCTAGTATACAAGCAAAAGGCACTTTAAAAGCATAGAGTATTGGTATCTGAAGATCTCTAAGAACTTAAAAGAGAGGGCATTACTTTCTCAGAATTCTCAAGGGGATGACTTGGAGATTTACCTCAGTTCAATTTGAGGTTCAATTCTAATTCTGTTCCACAAAGAGACACATTAGGTTAAATGCCACCTTTAAAAAGGTTAAACTTTACAAATATTTTAGGAACTATGGACTCAGACCCTCAAACATGTAACAACTTTGCTCTTATCCTAATGTCCTGGGGCTAGTTCTACACACTACATTTTACCTAACTTCTCACTCTATTTGGAATCGCATACCTATACATCTATACCTTGCTTTAGATTTCTGGCTGCTAAAATTGAAAGCAAAAAAATAAACTTATATCAACATTTCTTCTCATAATCTCCCTTTGAAAAATGACATTAAATAGGAAAAGAAGCAGAACAGAACCAAATACTCCCTGTTGGTGAGGACAAGCCAACCTGGAGAAGAAGGTTATGGAAAATGGAGACTGAGTGAATGGGAATGGAGTTAAGTGTCTTCTGCCCCACCGACCAGAGCCTGGAAACAGATGCCACATGGAGTGACCACAGGGCTGGCCTTAGGATGGGCTACCTCCACTTCTTCCCCTGGAAACTGTTTTCCAGCCAACCAGCCCTTCCTGTTCTCACTTTATATGAACAACTCTCCCTCCTCTTTCTATACTCTTCCATCCCACCCTCCCCCTCACGCTTGCATAAAGCCATTGTTCGTGCATGCCAGAGTCAGACACAAGCCTGCCAGGCTCCTCTGTCCATGAGGTTTCCCAAGCAAGAATACTGGAGTGGGTTCCCATTTCCTTCTCCTGACCCAGGGATCGAATCTGCATCAGCCATATGCAGGGGGTTTGATAAAAAAAAGAGCCCTGCAAATGAAGATTACTCATTGCCTTGCCAGGCACCCTACTGAATTTGAGGTCAGCTGAGCTAGAACTTTCATAAACAGCCAGAAGTTGGGCTTGGGCAGAAGGGTTCTCATGGTGCCAAATGCAACTTAGAAATTAATGCCCTCTCTTTTAACCTGCATCTCCTGCATTGGTAGGGGAGTTCTTTACCACTGAGCCACCAGGGAATCACTACACCATTGGCTGAGTGAGTGAGTGAGTGAGTGAGTGAGTGAGTGAAAGTCACTCAGTGGTATCCAACTCTTTGCGACCCCATGGACTGTAGCTCGCCAGGCTCCTCTGTCCATGGATTTCTCCAGGCAAAAATACCTGGAGAGTGGGTAGCCATTTCCTTCTCAAGGGGATCTTTCTGACCCAGGGATCAAACCCGGCTGTCCCACATTGCAGGCAGATTCTTTACCATCTTAGCCACCAGGGAATACCACTCAGTAAAGAGAATTTGGTCATACAAGAACAGGCCTGAATACAGCAGCACTGTCAATTATGTTACTCCAAATGTAATCAACTAGTCAGTAAAACCCCAATGTCTCTAAGTTACATTTGGCACCATGAGCACCCTTCTGCCCCAGCCCACCTTCTGATTGTCTATGAAAGTTCTAGCTCAGGTGACCTCAAATTCAGTAGGGTGCCTGGCAAGGCAATGAATGATCTTCATTTGTAGGGCTGTTTTTCTATCAACTACCTACATTATTAGCCACCACAGTTCTGAGAGCCATTCTAAGAAGAGGAACTGTTGATGGAAACTATACTGCATGTAGATGAGTATAAATAAGCGAACAATTAGCCAGCGCTGCCTTGACACTCAACCTCTCTGCCTTAACTGGAAGCTGGCCCAATAGGACATCCTCGAGACACAGATCGTCTTGCTTTCTTAAAGGCCCTACTAACCTGCCTAACACTTCATGGTAACTCCACCCCATGCCTGCAGTTCTCAGTTCTCGCAGTGTGTCATCGAGGAATCTGCTTTGATCAGGAGAATATGCCTATTGACACAATACAATGAGAGGGATTAGTACTTCAATGCAGGTTACATGAAGTCAGAGGCAGCAGAGAATATTCTGTAGAGTCTCTGTTTGTTTGAGTCTGAGGCTTCAAGGGGATGTGTGGACCTGCACCCCCATCGCTGCATCAGAACCAGGCCTCTCCCCATGATGCTCACGTCCTGATTCCTTACTGCTCTTGTTCTCCCTTCTGGCGACTTTAATGAGCACATCGCCCTCAAATCTGCCGCAAGGACCGAGCCATTCCTACCCTGGAACTAGTAGTCTAATGGGGCCAAAAATAATCCCAGAAAATTAGGCTTTGATTTTAATCTTGTCAAAATAACAAAAATTGATAATTGATGAAAACAGAATGTATTAGTTGCATTTGACTCTTTGCGACCCTAAGGACTGTAGCCCACTGGGCTCCTCTGTCCATGGAATTCTCCAGGCAAGAATACTGGAGTGGGTTGCCATTTCCTTCTCCAGGGAATCTTTCTGATCCGGGGATTGAACCCAGGTCTCCTGCATGGCAGGCAGATTCTTTACCATCTGAGTCACAAGGGAAGCCCAGTATTCTAATGAGACCAAAAATAATCCCAGAAAATTAAGCTTTGATGTTAATTTTCTCAAAATAGTGAAGACTGATAAATGGTTCATTTGAAGGTTTTGTCACCCCTCATTCCACTCACCTAGGGACGGCATTTCTTTAATCACAACTTGACCGGCGGCTTTGGTGTACCACCAAAAGGTGCCATGTAAGCCCCATTTCTACCACTGCAGTCACCACTTTGATGGCATCCCCGGTGGACATCCATAAGTATCCGCTCACCACTCCAAGCTGGTGTGGCAACAGGAAAGCTATAGTCTGTTTCCCTCCCTGGACAGTGACCAGATTTCCTTACCCTGAAGCCCAATTTCACTCTGGATACTTTCCATCCGCTGGCCCTGGTTTTGCCCTCAGGGCCTACATACAGCAAATTTGAACTATTCAAATAATTACAGTATTGCCTGCCCTCCCTGGTAAATCTTTCCCAGGTTCCTTCAACTATATCATGCCCCGAATTCCAGCTAGCCCAACCCAAAGTGCACTAAGGACTCGAGCTGGGTCGAATTGGAAGGGTCAGCATGAAGAATCTGATGTCCCTTCATCAGACAACAAATCCATTAACGAAGATGATGCTAATTGTGGTTATTTTTTTTGCTGGGGACAGGGTACTGGTTTTATAGCAGCTAAATGACCAATGATGCCTTCATCCTCTTTCAACTTTTTATTTTGAAATAAAAATACACAGGAAAGGGACTTCCCTGGTGGCTCAGTGGTAAAGAACCCACCTGCCAACGTGGGAGACACAGGTTCAATCCCTGATCCAGGAAGATCCTACATGCTGCAGAGCAGCCAAGCCGGTGCACTACTGAGCCTGTGCTCTAGAGCCCGGGGGGCCGCAATTACTGAAGCCCAGGCACCCTAGGGCCTGTGCTCTGCAGTAAGAGAAGCCACTGCAATAGAAGCCCATGCACTGCAACTGGAGAGCAGTCCCTGCTCCCCACGACTAGAGAAAAACCCTGGCAGCAGCAAAGACCCGACACAGTCAAAAATAAATCAGTGAAGCCACCTTAAAAAACAAAAAAAGGCCCCTAAATCTTTTTTAAAAATACACAGGAAAATGCACAAGTAGCACTGAGAGGTCTCAGGCACTCTTCACCAGTTTCCTCCAATGGTTACATCTTACACAGCTACAGTACAGTATCAAAACCAAGAAGTTCACACAGGTGTAACATGTATGGATAGCTCCATATCATTCTGTCACATGTACAGATCTGTGTAACTACCACTACAGTCAAGATCAAGAGCTACTCCATCACTACAAAGATCCTCCACGTGCTACCCCTTCCCAGCCACACTCACCTCCCCCAACCCACTACCACCATCTCTAAGCCCCGGCAACCCCTGCTTCTCATATCAATAGTAGCGCTGTTTCAAGAACGTTACATAAACAGAATACAAGACAGTATGTAACCTTGGGGACTGGCTTTCCACAATCAGAATAATGCCCTGAAGATCTATCCAGGTTGTGTGTGCCAGCAGTCACTACTTTTTATTGCTGAGCAGTATTCCATGGTAGGTCGTATGGGTTGGTTTAACCTTTCACCTCCATTTAACTGAAGGTGTCAAGTTTGTGTGTATGGAGTTGTTTGCAGTGTTCACTTGTTATCCACTTAATGGCTCCAGAGTTTGTCAGGACATCCTTTCTTTCGTTCCTGACATTAGTAATTTATCTCTTTTATCTTTCCTGCTGGAGATTTATCAATTCTATTGGTCTTGTCAAATAACCAACGTTTTGTTTCATTGATTTTCTCTACTTTCTCTTTTCAATCTCACTGGTTCCTGTCCTTGATTGTTTTCTTCCTTCTGCTTATTTTGGGTTTATTTTGCTCTGTCTCAAGTTTCTGGAAGTGGAAACTGAGATTATTCATTTGAGACTGTTCTTATTTTCTAATGCAAATATCTAGCGCTATAAATTTCCCTCTCAGTGGTGCTTTTACTGTATTACACAAGTTTTGATATGTTGTTTTCCATTTTCATACAATTTAATATATGTTGTTTTAAAATTTCCCTTGAGACTTGCCCTTCAATTCATGGATTATCTAGAAGGGTACCATTAGTTTTCAGGGCTTTGGAGATTTTCCTGTTATCTGTCATTGATTTCTAGTTTAATTACACTGTGATTTGAGAATATGATCTCAGTCTTTTTAAATTTATTAGTATATAGTCCATCTCGGTATCTATTCCATGAGTCTTTGAAAAGATTATGTATTTTGCTCTTATTGCCTGGACTGTCCTGGAAATGTTTGATGGAGTTATTGAAGTGTTCTACACCCCTTTCTGTCTAACTCTGTTCTGTCGATTGTTGAGAGAGAGGTATTGGAGTCTCAAGCTACAAACGTGGGTTTGTCTATTTTCCCCTTCAGTTCTATCAGTTTTGGCCTCACATGTATTACAGCTCCACTGTTCTGTGCATACACACTTCAACTGCTATGCCTTCTTGGTAGACTGATCTTTCCATCTCTTTGTAACATCCTTCTTTGTCTCTGGTAAGTTTCTTGCCCTTATTTCAACGGAGCTGCAGTAAAAGTCCTGACTGTCCCCGTGGCCTGCTCTGACATCACCCAGCAAGGAGGAGGAATGGCATCTCATTGTCCCTAGGGAGGGGTGATGGTCCCGATTCCCCATGTGGTCTCCACTGATTCCCTGGGTGGGGGTGGGGGGGTACCTATCATCAGAAACAGATGATGGTCCCAGGTTCCCATCTGAGAACCGCACAGAGAAAGGTCAGGAGGAACTCACGTTGGGGAGCGGAGGAACCCAGAGCAGCGGCCTGACATGATGGTGACAGATGGGGAGGCCCAGAAAGCTGGAGGACTTGGGGCCTCCTCCACAGCAAGTGTCAATGATGCAGAGTCTCCCAGGCTGGAGTCCCCACCCTGAAGTGCAAAGGTGATGCTGCGGGGGCAAGTGTTGTGTCTGCAGTGTAGATGGGCCAGTGGGACCACCCCACAGGCAAGCAGCAGCCTAGGGGCTTGATCGGATAGAGCAGGCGGTGCAAGCAGAGGCCTTGGCTTCAAAATAAGACAGGATGAGTGGAGAGGGGCCCCTCCACTTAGGGGAAACGAAGGCCACATCAGATTTCACTGAGGTTAGAACGTTTTGATCAAGCTCTGCTCTGACCCAATAACTTGATCTTTCTCCACTTCTGTTTTTCTTTCCTTTTTCAATTGGTATTTCTAGAAAAGTTTCTGTTTGAAAACTAACAGTATTTCAATCGAACTAAGAGGTAAAGGGAATATCACCTGGGCATTTGCATCGGGGCCAGGATTGCTAGCAGAGTCAGGGTGGGGACTGGCCTGGTGTGAGGAGCCTCTCCGCGGTGAGAGCCGACAGGAGTGTGGGAACACGACCTCCACCTTCGCCTCCCTGCTTTGATCCTCACCAGGAAGCTGCTCCGGCCCCCTCTGCTCCAGCAGGGAGTCTGTGCTCAGGGCAGCCTCTCGGTCAGGCGCCTGGATGGGGAAAACACCTGTGCACGTGGTAGGACGAGCTCAGTGAGAGGTCCCTGCTCACAGCTGAGACTGTAAAAGGCCTAGGCGGGCGCAATGGGACACGGGCTGCCTCGAATCCATGTTTGTTAATGACAGGAAGTCACTGAGACTTCTCACCAACATCCAGAGCACGTTGTTTACAATCAAAGTGTCACAGAGTTCTCCAACAGGCAGAGGCCATTATGCTTAGAGAAATCTGTATTTCATAAGACCAGACAGACAGTTATCTTGGTCCTATCTGTTGGGGAGGAAGACCAATTTTCTAAGCAAATCATTTGTATAAACCAGGGGTTGGCAAACCACCGCTCACAGGCCAAACCTGGTTCACCACCAGCTGTTTTTGTACAGCTAAGAATTGTTTTTCACAAAATAACACTAGGGATCAATTTGACAATAAGCAACACTAATTTCAAGACTCAGTTAAGTGATATGTTATTTCTTTCCATCCGAATTCCATTTGTATCATTGGTAAATCTGAGTTATAAAAACATTGTACTCAATCATTACTATATTTTGAACTCAGTCAATAGAAAGTCTGTGCAAATTCACTCTCTCTCCTGTCACAGAAGTAACTACTCACTATTCTTAGTTTTGCTCTTGGTCCAAAATGCCTAAAATATTTACTTTCTGGCCCTTTACAGAAAAGTAACCTCTGGCATAAATTAATCATGTAAATAAAATGGCCAAAAAGTGAGTCCCTGAAATGTTGTTAAAGCTGCCAGACAAACTAAACTAGTATCTACATAATGACCTGTTCATTAAAGTACAACTTAGCAGGACCCAATTTGCCTCTGTAGCTATAACTTAAATGTGACAGGCACAACTGTTTTAAACTATCCTCTAACACAGACTTCTTCCCTCTAAGAGCCTTCTGTTTTCAGGGAAAGGAAAGTAACACAGGGCCTGATTAAAGGAGTTCCTGATAAATGCGTCCCTCACTGACCCAGCTTTTTACTTTTCATGATCTTCAAGTGTTCAGACCTCAGATTAACCCTTTACTTCTCCCCAAAACAACTAGAAAGGAATGGAGGTGGGCAGGGGGGAGGCAGAGGGGCAAACGTGGGAAGGGGCAGGCAGCAGGGAGCCGGTGAGTGGACCCGCCCTGTACAAGCAGGGTGAGCACCCCTCACCAGGGACCATCTGAATCTTCTAATCTGGACAAAGCTGTCGGGTTAGGAAATGTAATTTTCACTCTTGGAGAGTAAAAACTGCACTTTCACTTTAAGCCACTGACCAGTCTATCGAATCCCGCATATTCGCTCACAGGTAACACTGTTTTGGTGATGCTAAGTCTGTTTGTGACACTGATTTTTTTTTTTTAACTTGAAAAAGTGGGTTTCCTAGGGTAGCAAGAGGGTGGGGAGTTTGAAGGAACAAATGGGACAAAAAACACAAGAAGAAGAAAAACACGATAAAGACATCAAAGTGGCCCAGTAGGGTCTCTGTGCCCCGTTTCACCCCCACAGCAGAGGTCAATTTTCACAGATGGTCCTGAGTGTTTTGAGTGGCCTTCTAAGGACAGTACATTTATATAGTCAAGTAAAAAACTAGACCCAGGATTTGCAAGTTAGCACCAGGAAAACAAGCTCTCTTTTGTGTGAGTTGGGAGAGGGTGGGGAAGGGGGTCTCAGGAGCCACTCAGCTCAGCACAGCTTTGCAAAACAGGGGAAAGGAAATGAGGAGGCCAGACTCAGTAGCCTGACATCTTTCGAGGGTATCGATCCACAATAAAAACCCAGGGCGATCAGATAAGCATATGCTGGACTTAGGAGCCACACTAATCAAATTCCACCTCAGACAGTCACCCGGGGTGGGGAACGGCCCCTCCCAGGCCCAGCAGCTGGAACGTCCTTCCTCCACTTCACCCATGCTCTGTATCCACCCTCCCCAGGCACAGCTGGCCATGAGTGGCTGCCGTCCCTCCTCACCACGGAGAAACAGCACAGCGTTAACCAGTGCCATTACTTCGCTGACAAAGGTCTGTCTAGTCAAAGCTATGGTTTTTCCAGTAGTCATGTATGGATATGAGAGTTGGACCATAAAGAAGGCTGAATGCCGAAGAATTGATGCTTTGAGCTGTGGTGTTGGAGAAGACTCTTCAGAGTCCCTTGGACTGCAAGGAAATCCAACCAGTTCATCCTAAAGAAAATCAGTCCTGAATATTCATTGGAAGGACTGATGGTGAAGCTGAAGCTCCAATACTTTGGCCACCTGATGCAAACAGCTGACTCATTTTAATAGACCCTGATGCTAGGAAAGATTAAGGGTGGGAGGAGAAGGGGACGCCAGAGGATGAAATGGTTGGATGGCATCACCGACTCAATGGACATGAGTTTGAGCAAGCTCCAGGAGATGGTGAAGGACGGGGAAGCCTGGAGTGCTACAGTCCATGGGGTCGCAAAGAGTCGGACACGACTGAGTGACTGAACAACAACAACAAAAACAACAATCCAGGACAGGCAGGAAGACTACGCCCTGACTTAGCTGCCGATCTATTGTCTCCTGAGCCCTGGAACAGAGGAGGCAGGGAATGTGACTCTTGTCACCGGACATCTGAAGGGCTGTCACTGGGATGGGGATCAGAGCCACTGTGAGTCCAACATCCCGGGCCAAGAGGAAGATGTTACAATGGTGCAGACTTCAGAAAAAAATGACTTTTATTAGTTGGAAATGTCCAAAATGGGGATGAGGTCCCACTTTAGGGGTGGGCAGTCTCTTTTCACTGGAACTAGCAAGCCCACTAGCCATGGATGCAAATCAGCCCAGGTGCCCCTATAATGCTGGCATTCTCGGATTCTTCACGCTAATAGGAAAAGTACAGCAATATACATTTAGACATCAGATCACACTGCTGAGTTTTCCCCTTCCCAACTCTTGTCCTCTACACATACATTCACACGAACGCATGCACACACGTGCACACACACACATATACCCTCAGGGAGACTTGGCTGTCAGGTTTTCTTGCCTTACAATTTGTCTGCAAGCCTGGAGGGCAGGCCAGGTTGTGCCATGGTTTCCTCAGTAACTAAGATGTTAAGCCATCTTCCAGAAGACCTCCTCGAGATGTTTGGCCACCATGAAGTGATAAGAACTACCCACTAATCACTCAGCCCGCCGATCACTCAGCCCCTCTTCTTCACCATACAAAGCACACCACAAGACCACCACCCAGGCCCTCAGACCTTTTCAGGAGCCATCGGCCATGGACCAGCAGCTTGCAGCCCTGAACCCATGCTGTGTCACCTGCACAGAGCACAGCTAACAGCCCACTCAGAAGACAGCACTCTGCGCGGGCTCTACACAGGCCGGGCTCCATCTCCAGGAGGCAGTCTGGCCCGTAGGACCCGGCCCAGCCTCCACCCCCGACCGAAGGGCCAGGAGTGGACGGAGCATCTCTGCAGCTCTCACTGCATGCTGGGAGAATCCGAGTGCATCCCCCCTGCATTCACTCAACCCTACAGGAACCTATAGGAGATGCGCGTCAGAGCCCACTTACGGAGGAAGAAACTAAGCCTTTACGAGTTCTGAGTTCCTGGTGCTAAAAGCTAGCTTTACAGCTTCTGTGAGTGACCCACCCTCATTCTAGGGTCCAGCTGAGTTCTCATGGTTTCCACTGATGAAGCACCAGATTCCCACCTCGCCTGGGGCCTGGAGTGCTCAGAGTGCAGGGTCCCGGGGTTGCTGGGACCGCTCAATCTCCAGGCTTCCTCCCGCCTCTCTGATCAGTACAATGTGCTCCCTCGTGGTCCCTGCTTTCTCCCCTCCCTGCGCCCCCTACCTGCTGGAGGCCCCAAGCTGCTGCTTCACTCTAGAGCACTGTACTCCCCGAGCCTGCTCACCCTCGGGCCCCATGATGACTCCAGCCAGCCTCCTGCTTAACTCAGTTCAGTTCAGTCGCTCAGTCGTGTCTGACTCTTTGCGACCCCATGAATTGCAGCACGCCAGGCCTCTCTGTCCACCACCAACTCCCGGAGTCTAACCAAACCCATGTCCATCGAGTCGGTGATGCCATCCAACCATCTCATCCTCTGTCATCCCCTTCTCCTCCCGCCACCAATTCTACCCAGCATCAGGGTCTTTTCCAATGAGTCAACCCTTCGCATGAGGTGGCCAAAGTATTGGAGTTTCAGCTTCAACATCAGTCCCTCCAATGAACACCCAGGATTGATCACTTTTAGGATGGATTGATTGGCTCTCCTTGCAGTCCAAGGGACTCTCAAGAGTCTTCTCCAACACCACAGTTCAAAAGCATCAATTTTTCCGCGCTCAGCTTTCTTCACCGTCCAACTCTCACATCCATACATGACCACTGGAAAAACCATAGCCTTGACTAGACGGACTTTTGTTGGCAAAGTAATGTCTCTGCTTTTAAATATGCTATCTAGGTTGGCCATAACCTTCCTTCCAAGGAGTAAGCGTCTTTTAATTTCCTGCTTAACTAGTGACCCCACAACCCCATCAACCCTCAGGACATGAAGGCCGAGAGCCCCGGCTGGCAGGCCCGGAGCTGCCCTCGAGGCTCACGCCTCTCCACTCCCTCCCACAGGGTAACGTGGGTGCTGCCCAAACCTGTAGGGCTTGTTTCGGCCTCCCGCTTGAGTTTTAGACTCAGACACCCAACAGCTGACATTTCCACCTACACGTCCACCAGCAGCGTCAGCTCCACACCCTCAAAGGGCTCCCCCTGCGGCCCTCCCCGCCTCGCTGAGCGATGTTGCCGCTGCCTTTGACTGCGGCGAGAACCTGCGGGCAGCTCCCTCTCCCTCAAACACCACACTTCCACCTCCTCCAGGGGAAGTAGCTGCCGGGATCTCACCCCAGGACTGCGGTCAGGACCACCCCACCTGTCTCAACCCCCATACACTCTCCCTTGTTCTCCAGCCCCAAGGTGACCTCCAGACCAGACCTGGACTGGGCCCCCTACCGCCTGCTGAGCGTCCTGACCCTTGCTGGACCCCCTACAGGACACCCAACACCCGGCACCCTGGGGCCTGCTGCACCCCAACCTCAGTGCTCCTCACTCCCACTCTGCCCCCGCCAGGAGCTGGAAGCTGCCAGAAGCTTTAGGCAGGCATCATGCCATCGCTCGTGCCTTTCTTCCCCCATGCCAGTCATGCCCCTCCAGACTCTCTCAGTTACCCCTCTTCCCTGCTCCCCCTCCTCACCCCCAGCTGGGAAGGTTGCCACCTGGGGCCCACAACACCGGAGGGATATTCTGTGGCTTCAGGCCTGACCCATAGGGACAAGGTTGGCGGACTTCTGACATCTCTGCCTCCCTGGCCAAAGAGCACAGAGTGGGAGGGTTGTGGGGGCACAGGGGCTTCATCTTATTTCTTCATCTCTAGGCCCAGTGCTCTGCAGGCTCTGGAGAAATGTCAGTGAATGGTCTCTATCACTACCGTGCCACCTGATCTAGAAGCCCCACATTATATAGTTCCCTTAGGTTAGAGATTTTTCTGCACCACCCTCACCCCCGCACCCCACTATGGACCTTGGTCTGCCTTCTGTTGCAGAGAACTGCCCCCTGGCTGACAAGGACGCATCACTCTTGGACCCATGGCAGCCTGACTGGCATGAGGCAACAGACCAGCATCTTTCATCTTCTCTACAACTAACAACACAATTGTACCCCATGCTTGGACTTAAAATACAACTTTCCTCCCACAGTCTTATATTCAAAGACCGTGATGCTGGGCAAGATGAGGGCAGGAGGAGAAGGGAGTGACCGATGATGAGATGGCTGGATGGCATCACTGATTCAATGGACATGAGTTTGGGCAAACTCCGGGAGAGAGCGAAGGACAGGGAAGCCTGGCGGGCTGCAGTCCATGGGGTTGCAACAACCTTTCCCTATTCCTCTGGCACTGGGAGCACGTGGGCATGAGATTAAAACACCCAGGGCTTCTGGGCAGCTCTGGACAGCTATGCCCAAATTCCAGGTATGGAGAGTGTACGTTTAGGGGCACAGTCTGGGCATGGGAGGAACTCAGGGTTTTCCTTCACTGATGTCATAAAAAGCCACATGGAAGGGAGATTTCTCCAGTGGTGGAGAATAGAAGCAGGCAGGCGACAAGATCAAGGGTTGGTGTGAGAGCAGAGGGAAGTGGGCAGAGACAGTCCTATGTCAAAGAGAAAGTGCAAGACCTGAGGAAAGGAGAAAGGGAGAGCAGAGATACCAGGCAACACAAGGGACTCTGGGGCACACACAGGAGAACCCAGAGGAGTCAGGCTGGGGCCACAACTCTGGTTTGAGACATGTGACTGAATGGATAGACAGCTGAGGGTGGGAGAGGAGCTGGACAAAGAGCCAATCCCAAGAGTCCCATTTTGGAGACATTTTTCTGACTCACATTAGATACAACCTGTTCCTCTAAGTTTTGCTGCATCAGCAGGACATTCAAGGCACAATTTTTTTGGTTTTTTTTTCCCAGTTATATAATATATATTTTCATAATATTTTCCATTGTAGAGTATTAAAAGATATTGACTATAGTTCCCCATACTATACAGTGAATCCTGTTTTTTTTAATCTATTTTACATGTAGTAGTTTGTATCTGTTAATCCCATACTCCAGAACTGAACCCTACCCCTCTCTCCTTCTTTGGTAACCATAAGCTTGCTTTCTATGTTTGTGAGTCTGTTTCTATTTTGAATATAGATTCATTTGTATCATTTTTTAGATTCTACATATAAGTTATAACAGATAGTATTTATCTTTGTCTGTCTGACTTACTTCACTCAGTCTAATAATCTCTAGGTCTTTCCATGTAGCTGCAAATGGCATTATTTCACCCTTCTTATGGCTGAGTAATATTCCTCTGCTTGTGTATCTTATACCTTCTTAAGCCAATCATCTGTTGATGGGCCCCTGGGCTGTTCCCATGTCTTGGCTGTTGTAAATAGTGCTGCTATTTGAACATGCTGTGCATGTAACTTTTCAAAATAGAGTTAATGTTTTATCTGCATACATACTCAGGAGTGGAATTCCTGGATCATACTGTAGTTCTATTTCTAGTTTTGTTTTGTTTTGTTTTTATTAAGGAAATTCTATACTGTTTTCCATAGTAGCTGCACCAGTTTACATTCCCACCAATAGTGTACAAGGCTTCTCTTTTCTCCACACCCTCTTCAGCACTTATTACTTATAGGCTTCTTGATGATGGCCATTCTGATCAGAGTGAGGTGATACCTCACTGTGGTTCTGATTTGCATTTCTCTAATACTTAGTGATGTTGAACATCTTTTCATGTGCCTACTGGCCATCTGGATGTCTTCTCTGAAGAAATGTCTAGGTCTTCTGCACATTTTTTGATTGTTTTTTGTTACTGAGTTGTATGAGCTGTGTATTTGGATATTAACCCCTTGTCAGTCATATAATTTCAAATATTTTCTCCCATTCAGTGGATTGCATTTTCACTTTGTTGATGATTTCCTTTGCTGTACAAAAGCTTCCAAGTTCGATTACGTCCCACTTATTTATTCTTGCTTACTTCCATTGGTCTAGGATATGAATAAAAAATTACTTCTGCAATTTATGCTTAAAAGTATTCTGCCTATTTTTTCCTCTAGAAGTTTTACAATATATGGTCTCATATTTAGATTTTTAATCCACTTTGAGTTTATTTGTGTATGTGATGTTAGAGGATATTCTAACTTTATTCATTTACATGCAGTCTGTCCAATTTTACCCGCAACATTTACTGAAGAGGCCGTCTTTCCTCCATCGTATAGTCTTGCCTCCTTTGTCACAGGTTAATCGACATTGGTCTCCTAGACCAATGGAAATAAAAGCAAAATAAACAAATGAGACGTAATCAAACTTGAAAGCTTTTGTACGGCAAAGGAAATCATCAACAGAGTGAAAATGCAACCTACTGAATGGGAGAAAATATTTACAAATGATGTGACTGACAAGGGGTTAATATCCAAAATATACAAGCAGCTCATACAACTCAATAACAAATAGGTGTGTGGGTTTATGTCTGGGCTCTCTATTCTGTTCCATTAAGCCATATGTTTGCTTTTGAAGGCACAATTCTTAAATATCAAAGAGGTTCCTTTTAAACCAAGGAGTTCATGTAACCGGAGGTGTCCTGGAGACACCCTGCCCCTCCCGATGACACAAGAAGTGCTTCCCAGAAACCATGAAGGGGGGCTAGCTGTTGAGAACACAGGAAGGGGGAAGGGTCCCAACAACCAGAGTGGCTGTGAGCCCTGAAACAAGAGTCACGGCTGAAAGGAAAAGCAAAGGGACAGACTGTCGCAGCAAGGTCACCAACGAGAAAAGCATCACCGAGGGGAGGAGCATGGGGCAGTTGTGTGCACTGGGCCACACGCTTATCGGAAGCCGGTGCACAGATGTGCAAAGTGCAAAGGAGGCACACAGAGGCTGCTTGTGCCCGTCCTCGCCAGGGCTGTCGTGAGCGTTTTGGAAAGCACCTCAGTCTGTAACACCTGCAGCTCCAAGTGTGAAGTGTGCAAAGTGTAAAAGTCACTCAATCGTGTCCGACTCTTTGCAACCCCATGGACTACACAGTCCATGGAATTCTCCAGACCAGAATACTGGAGTGGCTAGCCTTTCCCTTCTCCAGGGGATGTTCCCAACCCAGGGATCGAACCCAGGTTTCCTGCATTGCAGTGGATTCTTTACCAGCTGAGCCACGAGGGAAGCCCAAGAAAACTGGAGTGGGTAGCCTATCCCTTCTCCAGCAGATCTTCCCCACCCAGGAATCGAACCAGGGTCTCCTGCATTACAGGTGGATTCTTTACCAGCTGAGCTACCAGGGAAGCAAGGCCATGGACAAGTCATCTCTGCCCTTCAGACCGCATTTCCTCTATGGTGCAATGAGAAGGGCTGACCCGGCAGCTTCTAAGGCCCCTTGTCCAAGCAAACCGGCCCCTGGCTGGAACACTGAACCAGGCAGCACCGTGACAGGAGCAGGGGTCGGGGGAAAGGAGCCATGAAAAAGTCTCTCCTAGCCCCAAGACTCCAGAACGAGGCTTGGCAGCCACTGCAGCCACATGGTCTCTCACCATTGGTCTCTCACAACAAAACCTGAGAAGCAACAGCGTGGATGCGAGACGCATGGGTTCCTTCACTGCGGCTCACACAGCTGTGTGAAAATACATACATATTACAGATTAACATGAACGCCCCCTCGGTCCAGCACTCCCACTCCTCTGTGTACACCCTGGAGGAACTCACACCTATGCACTAGGAAACACTAGGAGAATGTGTGGGGTAGCACTGACTGTTGTTGTTCAGTCGCTAAGTCGGGTTCGACTCTTTGCGACCTCATGAACTGCAGCACTCCAGACTTCCCTGTCCTCACTATTTCGCAGAGTTTGTTCAGATCCATGTCCATTAAGTCAGTGATGCCAACCAACCATCTCATCCTCTGTCGCCTCCTTTTCCTTTGGCCTTCAATCTCTCTCAGCATTGATTACAATTCCAGAAAATGGGACGCTGCCTAACTGTGCACCAACTGGGAAGCTGATAAATAGTGGCCATATATGCCAACAACGGACAGCCACCCAGCAGTGAAACAGACAGGCGAGGGGCAGGTTCAAAGCTTGTTAAGAGTCTCACATCATGTGTTTACTCATCTTTCAAGCACTCACAGCATGCGACTCTGTGCTGAAGCTGGTCTAGGCATGGGGGACACTTGATTGACCAAATGGATGAAGCCCCCACTCTCGTGGGGGGTACAGAGAAAAGAAAGCACCTTCCAATAATACAGGCTGTAGGACAGACTGTGTGGTGCCCTGCAGAGAAGCATGAAGCAAGGAAGACCTAGTTGGAGGTGGTGCTATTTTATGCAGTGGCCAGGAAAGGCCGCATCGCATACTGGTGATGTTTCTTAAACTGAGTGACGGATGCACACAAATTCATTTTTATTACCCCTTATGCCTTTATCTGCTTGATATATTTCAATATAATCATTACATATAAGACTGATAAGAGAAGTAATTAATAGATGAGTGCATATTCTTTCGTATTAAACTTAAATATATTCCATCTTCCTGATCCCAAGCCATCTGTCCTCTCCCCAACTGGCCATACCCTCTCCCTTCCTGCCTTTGGTAGCTAAAAGTGCAGACATGGCAGGCCACTCACCACCATGGGACCAAACCTCCCACCCAGGGAGGCTGGTGTCTCTCAAGAAGCAGAGGTTCTCGAGATCAAAGGCGATGATCCCACAATCCAGCCTAAACCTCATAGCGCCTGCTGCTACCCAGCCCTGCCAGGAACCTTTACAGATGCCTGACTTCCAATGTTGGACAATAAATAGGCTTCCATTCCAAATTACATGGCTTTTCAGGCTTTAGACTGCCTCAGCCTTATTACCTCTTTTATACACATGATATGAACATATTCTCCAAAATCCTATGTTTCTTTAGTTCCTCGTACTAAAAAGAAAAAGATCAGAACTTAAGATGAATTGAAAGCATTTACTCAATAAAGGCTGTCTCCCCCTGGAAATATAAAGCAGCTGAAGTAAACCACTCCCAAATCTTAGCCATGAAAATACTGGAAAAAGATATGGCCACTGCCTGATTGTATAATAGGAGCATCCAGCTAAACAGAAAAAGAACAGACAAAATCGCATGTCAGATTCTATCCGTCTGATAAGGAATTCGCATTTAAACCCATCTGTCCTTGATTGCTACCACCTTTCCAGAACAAACACAGGAACTTTCCAGCAACAAGATATTCAGAAGCAACAGCCACAGCTGGCCTGAGTATTGCCCATGGCCACATCTATTTACAAAACTGCAACTAAGAAATCTGTCTCCAGACACCCTCTTTAGAGCAAATGACGGTGACATTTGCTGAAAGTCAGATCCTCCTTCCAGGTTAAGAGGAGCTACCTGTGACGTGCAGCATCCTGTCTGGCTAACACCAACCCAGGAGCATCATTGTGAGGGTGCAAGAAGCAGGGTGAACATGATGTTGCACACACACTGGCACAGAAGCCAGGCTGGAAATGTGCACAAGCTCAGGTTTCTGAAACAGCAGAAGCTTGCAACGAAGTCAACTTGTTCAGCACCCAAAACCTTCGAGACCGAGTGCAACAAATCAATCACGTTCTCTTTCAAAACCCTGAGAAGTCCTGCTTAAAAAAGAAAGCCAGCGGCCTTCGGCTGAGTTTTGCAGGTGGCCCAGGCTCCACGATGGAGGAGGAAATGCAACCCACTCCAGTATTCTTGCCTGGAAAATCCCATGGACAGAGGGACCTGGCGGGCTACAGTCCATAGCGTCAACACAGAGTCCAACACGACTTGAGTGCACGTGCACGCAGGCTCCACATGAACTGAGCCTCAGCCACTTCACAACTGCCCTGTGCTTCTCTCCACTGTGCCATCTACACTGGGAAAAGAGGCGCACACAGTGGAAAGGCAGACTTCATTCTTGAGAAACACAGGGTTCTGATCAGAAACAGAGAACACTCCCTTCCCAGCAAAGCATTCCAGATGCCCAGGACAGGGCTCGTTCTTTCAAGGTTCCCATCATCTAAATGGCAGCCTCCATGGGACAAGTCAAGAATGTCGAGGTTCCACCTAACTGCCCAGGTGTGCATGGACATAGCTTTGGCTATAATCACATTCATGTCTTTTGATTCTTTCTGTTTTTCCAGCTTTTGATTCTAAGACTTCTCTACCTTACCTTTGTTGCACGGATTTGTTCTCCCCGAGACCCCCTGGACAACAGTCACTGGTTGACTCCTTTATTGAAAAGCCTAGCAAGTACCTTCCCAGGTGGCTCAGTGGTAAAGAACCCACCTGCAATGAAAGAGACACAAGAGATGTGGGTTCAATCCCTAGGTCGGGAACATCCCCTGGAAGAGGAAATGGCAATACATTCCAGTATTCTTGCCTGGAAAATCCCATGAACAGAGGAGCCTGGCAGGTTCCTCTGTCCATGGGGTTGCAAAAGAGTTGGACATGACTGAGCACGCACACACAGACACACACAAGCAAGTACCTTGGCCTTTTTGAGCTGCTTGCTCAGAGTGGGACACGGAGGGTCCAGACACAAATAAGAATGTCTGGTCCAGACTCACAGTCTTAGAAAATGATCTTATGTTTGCTGGAAGGGAAGGGACAGTGAGGGAGTTTGGGAAGGTCATGTACACACTGCTATATTTAAAATGGATAGCCAACAAGGATCTATTGTATAGCACATGGAGCTCTGTTCGGTGTTATAAGGCAGCATGGATAGGAACGGGGTTTAAGGGAAAGTGGATACATGCATATGTATGGCTGAGTCCCTTCGCTGTTCACCTGAAACTATCACAACATCGTTAGTCCACTACACCCCGATACAAAATAAAGTGTTCAAAAAAAAGAATGTCTGGTCCACAAGGAGAGCTTTGCCTAGTTGGGGAGAAGGACAAGAGGATAAATGGTTATGAATATTCTGTATGATGGGAAGGCATCCCCAAGGGCTTTAAGGAGGACCCAAAGAAGGCACCACTAGAAGGGGAAAGATATCACAAAGAGGAAAGAAAAACCCTGCATTAAGCTGAGGAGGAGAAGGAAGAGGTCAGGTACACGGTAGACTCAGACACTTGCCCGCAGCTCAGCCACATGTACCTCCCAACACAGAGCCAGAGTGGACGCCAAATTAGCCCCTTGGCAATATAAATATCTACCTTTTCACTTTCGCAGCCATTAGCCAAGCAAGGGAACGGGCCCCATGGCTGGTACACGGGCTCATAAGGATGACACCCTTAGATGACAGGAGACCTGGAGGCTGACAGAGACGGCAGGCGCAGGAAACCCTTGAATGCTCACCACGCTTGCTGTTGGCAGCATGGGGAGAAGTAGCCCCAAAGCATGACTTCCTACAGTGTCCTACAGCCAACAAGCCTCCAAAGACTATGGGCAAGGAAGCACCAGCTGTTGTTCAAGGCATCCACCAAGTTACAAGACAGGCTGCACCCCTACTGTCTCTCAAGGTTTGGCAGATGAGAGGAATACTCACAAGGTACCTGCTACACTTTCTAGAGAAATCCCTTTTATGAGAAATTATACTCGTCTCTCACTGCATGACTCATCAGAAAAGCTAATTTAGACCAGATGAGTCAAATGAAAATATGCCTCTGCCTCCTGGCGTAAAGAGTCCAACAGCAACCAGCTTGCTCAATTCTAACTGGGCACAGGATCCTGGGGGAACAGTCGAGAAGGTCTCAGGTGGGATCACACTCCCAGGAGCCATCCACAGACACCAAGGAGCATTGCCCACTGTTCCCACCCTCAGTGCTGAGATGCCCGGATGCAGCCTCCTTGTCCAGGCAGGCTGGGAACGAGCTGTTCTTCTTAGGAAATCTAGAAGGTCCCTGCTATCTCAACTGTAATTTACAAAAAGATCAGCCATTCTTGGTTCCAAGCACCATTCATATTAAGACTTCAACTGATATCAGAGAGATTTTGTAATCCAGATGGAATTTAGAAACAAAACCATAAAATTACATATTTCCTTTATTTCCAAGCCTGATAATGCCTAGAAACCTCTATGCTGTGTTTTGCCTACATGAGAATGAATAATTGATTCAAGAACCACATTTCATCTTTTATGAAATTCCCATGAAACATGATACATTAAGCTGATTCTTTTTTAAAAAAAGAAAAGCTGAATTATGAAAAGCAAATATCTTGAACAACTGAGCAAAGAATAACTGAGAAACAGTTTCTTGTATCTTTGAAATGGATGCTATAGGATTGAAGTACTTAAAATGCATCAACCACTTTTGGAAACATAATGTTGATACAAGAAAAGTTGAGAGAAAAAAACAGGATTTCAGGATTTTCATCCAAAACACAACTTAATACAGTGTTTTTGTGGATATCCATCCTCACTTGATGGCTCCTTTCCTCAGGCCACTGCCAAATCCCTTGCAGTGTGGGGTCTCAGCTGGAGTTCTCCCCCTCCCACTGCAGCTCCCTGCACAGGGCATGTGCCGGATGCGTGAACATGTGAAGGAGTCCATGGGGGAGGCAGAGGAAGATGAGCAAAAGCCATCTCTGCAGACCTGTCCCAGAGTCCTTGTTCCCAGAGCCTTATCACCCATCTCAAGTTCATGGGCAAGAAGACCCGTGACACTGCTTATCGAATTCCCTTTTCTTCCTAAAACTCAGCCCAGTCTTTTTCAGACCACCACGTCCTCTCCTGACACCAGCATCCTGGAGATACTGGACTTTCTTTCGGATCACTTTCTCCTTTACTTGCTCATTTGTGTGCAGCACAAAGCCCTGTCATTGCATGGGCTCCACTGACATCTGAGAGGTCCAAAGGAACAACCGCCACCTGGGTGAGGGGTCCCAGGAGACGGCGAGAGAGGATGATGCCAGCGGCAACAGGGACCCCCAGGGGAACACGGCTGGAATGAGTGGCAGGCACGTGGTTGCCTGTAGGGCCCAAGAAGAAAAGACAAAGTCACTGTCCTCATGAAGCCCTCCATTGACCATCCCCCAAGATCTCTGCCTCCTGTGAGGCCACTTGGTATTTTATATCAATTTCAGCTCATCCAGATGGCTTTGTATGGAGACCATTTGCAGCTAATTGTGTTCGCCTCCTATTGCCATATAACAAACTACCACAAACTTAGCCTAAAACAACACATATTTATTATCTCACCATTTCCACGGGGCAGGAGTCCAGGCAGAGCTTAATTGGGTCCTCTGCTTAGGGTGTCTCAAAGCTGCAATCAAGGTGACAGCTGGGGTTGTGGTCCCCTCTGAGGCTGGGAAGCCTCTGCCAAGCTTCTGTGGTTGTTGGCGGCATCAGCTTCATTGCGGCTGGAGAACTCAAGGCAACTCGCTTTCTCAAGGTCAGCAGAAGAGTGTGTCCCCCTCAGAATGACCTCCCTTTTAACCGATTTGAACTCAACTAATTTGGGACCGCAATTGCATCTGTAAAACCCTTTCTCCTTTACCACATAATGCAACCTAATCGTGGTTCTGTGATATTCACACATCCATCATAATCGCAGATCTTGTCCACACTCAAGAAGAGAGGATGATACAGGATGTCAACCAGGGGAACGGAATCATTTGGGCCATATCAGATTCCTCCTTGACCACAGTATGCCTATTGCTTTCCCTACTACAGTTAAGATTACTCTCCCTTCGCACCTTATTCTTGGACTTAACCGCATAACTTAATACAGGACAAATTACAGGACTTATTTGTATTGTTCTCTGTTTCTCCATATTCAGACCCCAAAGTGACTGACTCAGGTAAGGCCGCCAGGTCACATTCACTGATGAATGAATGAACCATCCCATCTTCATTTACTTAGGCCTGCAACCACAGACCAACTAGAGTCATAAACTGACAAAGAACAATGAAATCTAGAATCGGGGGAGATCATCCTTTTTGCAGCCCTCCAATTAAGACCTGGAGGAGCTGGGAAAGATAGAAAGAGAATCTGGAGAGAACAGTGTGAGGCAGCAAGGGGCAGAGAGGGAGAGAAACTATTTGGATCAGGGAGACGCTAGTGTGGAGAAACAGCAGGGAAGGCAAGAAGAAAGCCCAGAAAGCGGCCGTGTCTGTGGGCCTCTTTTCATAGCTCCCAATCCACTTCTCCAGTCCTGCCTTGTTTGAGCAATGAGTCCAAACCCACGGTGTTGCCGTGAGCCCTCTGTGCCCCCAGTCCTAAGGCTCCGGAGAAAGAACAACCGCCCACCGGCCCCTGTGCTCCTGACCTCACCGTGAACAGATGAACTCCTGGATATAAACTCACTAATAACCCTTCAGACTCTTGCAGATCATTATGAACACTAACCCCGAAATGGCTAAGCGCAGTTTACCTTTTCCATGACTTGGCTGGACTCCATGCCATGTAACCAGATGAGCTTCTTCAAAACTTTCTGAAAAAGGACAATACAGGCTCTGTGGTAGCCTGGGAATCCTATGACAACTAATACGGAACATAAAAGAGGCAGAATCAAATGGCTCTGCATTCATCCCTTTTGCTTCTCCTGTTTTACTAAGAATCACAGAACCTCAGAGCTGGGAGGAATTTATGAGGTCACCCAGTAGCACCCTAAGAATCACAGAATCTCAGAGCTGGGATGAATTTACGAGGTCACCCAGTAGCACCCTACCCCAATCCTAGTGGCCCTAACAGGTCCTCAACTCTGGGCTCTGTTGGAACATTCCCATGGAAAAGTAGTCTGTTCTGTGGTTGGAAGACTAATTGTCCCACACACCTGTCTGAAATCAGCTCAGTAAACATTCTGAAAATGCCTAGTATTTCCCCAGGAGAAGCAAATGCCACGTTTGGTCCTCCGGCTCTCACTCCCACTGCTTGGGCTGTTGACAGACATCACTAATCCATCGTGGCTCGCTTTCCTGCTGATGCTGGATGTGGCTTCTGAATCCTCAACAGAATGCTCCAGAAAGTCACCAATGATCAGTTTACATTGGCAAGAGAAATCAACTCGCTTTCCAACTCTCTTTTAGGAGTTTGTCTTCAGTCAAAAGCCACTTTCCTGTAACTCCTACTCATTGCTCCTAATCTGCCTCTAAAAGCAACAAACAACTTTGTCCCTTTCTCCACAAACAACCCCTTACTTATCAAACTATCTAAACTTATTCCCTTCTTAAAACGCTTGCAGGCTCAAGCTCCATCAAGGACAGGGCTACCTGGGAGAGAAAAGAGTAGGGCTCTAATTCTGAAACAATCAGGTGCCCTTGTGGGGTTTCAGGGAACCCTGGAGCCAAGAAGGTACTGGGGGCAGAGACAAGTGTGTGAGGAGGGGGCCACAGAGCACTGCTCTGCCCGTGGGAACTGACTCCAGAAATGAGTCAGACCAGCCTAGCACAGGAGTGGTTTTGGCAGAGGCCAGCTTTAAGAGGCTGGAGAAAGAAGACACAGAGGAAAGGAAGCAAGGGATAATGCGGTTGACATGGCAAGGGTACCAGAAACCAACCAAATGAAAACCCTCCAGATCACACTTCATCATTTAGTATGTGACGGCTGTCCCCACATTTTACAGTCTTCTGATCATCCATGATTAGCCACAATCACTCAGAAAATACTGAGTAAGACCAAGACAGAGCTCTGTGTCATGACTCTAGGGAATCCCCTTTCACTCATTCATTTATTCATTTTCTTTCCATCAAATATCTGTTGAAGATCTACATGACACCAAAGAGCAGGCTGGAGCTGGGACCACAAAGTTGATGAGTTCCAGACACCAAGGAACTCAGAGCTTATTTGTTTTGGTGGCAAGTAAATAACTCCCTGAGATCCAAAACCAGTTATAAAGCATACCATTTATCTGCAGAAATCATGACAAATTTAAAATCAAGATATACACTGAATCTGAAAAAGAACACACACACACACACACACATATAACTGAATCACTTTGTTGTATACCTGAAATCAACACATTGTAAATTAACTATACTTCAATAAAGAAAGGGGCTTCCCTGGTGGCTCAGAGGGTAAATCGTCTGCCTGCAATGCAGGAGACCTGGGTTCGATCCCTGGGTTGGGAAGATCCCCTGGAGAAGGAAATGGCAACCCACTCTAGTACTCTTGCCTGGAAAATCCCAAGGATGGAGAAGCCTGGTAGGCTACAGTCCATGGGGTCACAAAGAGTCAGACACAACTGTGCGACTTCACTTCACTTCACTTCAATAAAGAAAATAGTTTAAAAAAAGAGTAAGACATACAATATATTGATGAACTGAACTAGTAAGATTTTCAAGAAGAAAAATTCAACACTTTAGCTTTTTTCTAAGTACCAAAAACAATCAATGTGGGCTATAGTACTTCCAAAACAAGAAGATATGGTGAGCTAAGGCTTCAGGTTAGCAAGTCCAGACTCTGCCAAATTCTTAGTACAAACCAGCAGGAGTACAAACCTCAGGAGTCATGAGTTTTCTTCCCTGGAGACATTCTATCATTTGTCTTTCACTGAGCTCCTAAAATGAGCCTGGCATCAAGGATGGAAACTGACACAAAGGCAGCCAAGTACGGTGCAGGGGATTAGCCTGGGGTCTCTGGCCTATAATCTAGGCTCAACAAATATTTATTATCAGCGAGGTAAGTGTGAAGACCAGGGTAAGCAGAGAGCACTAACATATGAGAGGGGCAAGGGAAGGTCTCCTGCAGAACACTGTATCTGAGCCTCATCCTGAGAATGAGCAGGTAGCAAAGGATAAGATGTAAATCAGGTGAGGAGGGGTGATGCTGAAGCCAGGGAGAGGGCTGAACAGGGACACCAAGGCAGGACCAAGATGGGCGCTACCTACAAGGGAGGGCCAGGCCTTCATCTGAGGAGAACCAAGGAGACCAGCTGGGCACTGCAGAAGGTCAAACAGGGGGCAAAATGGACCACAGGAGACAGGGTTGAAAACAGAGAGGCTAGTTGGGAGAGCAGATCCAGAAGGAAAAAAATGATGGTCTGATCTCAGAAACTAACACCGGGAATGAAAAGAGATGCAAAGACTTGAAAGGGGGTGAACAGTGTGCGCTTAGTCGCTCAGTCGTGTTCCGACTCTTTGTGACCCCATGCACTGTAGCCCGCCAGGCTCCTCTGTCCATGAGATTCTCCAGGCAAGAATACTGGAGTGGGTTGCCTTTTCCTTCATCAAGGAATCTTCCTTACTCAGGGATCAAACTCGAGTCCGCCCTATGTAAAAGATAAGTTATAGCCAAGGAAATAACAATTGTGATTGCCAAAGACTCTGTCAGACAGTTTGCTCTCCCAGCCAGGAAAATAACTAATCTATGTTTTGAGGCTGAATAAGACATTCTGTTTTATCATAAGTCTGGATTTGTAAGTAGAAGCCCTAGAAAGACTATGTAAAAGATAAGGTTATAGCCAAGGAAATAACAATTGTGATTCAAAGTACACTCTGTCAGCAGTTGCTCTGGAAAACTCCACTGAATAAGGAGAGAAGGACAGAGTGAAAAAATTCCTGATGAACACAGAACAACGAGATTTAGTTGTGGAAAATTCCACACATAGGAAAGGCCAAATAACTGTTTTACCTCCTTCCTTCTCATCTCAGATAAAAGAAGATGGGGGGGGGGGGGTTGCTAATGGAGATGGAAATTCTGGAGAAATCTCTTTGGCTGAGACTGTGAGGGATTGAAGTGCTCGGAGGCATGACTGCACAAAATAGCAAGGGTTTCTTTTTTAGGGGGAGAATGGTTTTTATTTATTTATTTTTTGGTCTATAAACTGGCCTGAATTTCCAGAGGGCTCGTATTCTAGGCAAAGTGAGTGAAGTCTATCAGTTGCGTGCAATTCTTTGCAACCCCATGGACTGTAGCCCACCAGGCTCCTCTGACCATGGGATTCTCCAGGAAAGAATACTGGAGTGGGTTGCCATCTCCTTCTCCAGGGGATCTTCCCGACCCAGGGATCGAACCTGGGCCTCCTGCATTGCAGGCATACTCTTTACTGTCTGAGCTACCAGGTAAGCCCATGTAAAATGCAAGGTGAATTGTAAATAAGCATCTTCTAGGAATGAGTCATTTAAATTATGATAATATTAAGTTAAACCATTCAGCTATGCCATGTCTCTGGTAAAAATGGTCACAGATCAGCAGTTTCATGTGATTTGACCTAATGATGCTCCAGGTTTGGGATAATGTTGGCCGAGTAGACCTAGTCATGCATTGCTTTATAAAGACTATCTTATGGAGTGTTTCTATTACTACTTAATTCTTGCTACATTCAACAGAATTAATCATTGGTTTTTACTTCAGGAAAACTAAAACTTCAAAGAAAAGCTTTATCCATTCTCAGGTAAAGTTAACCAAGAGACAAGCACTAACTATAAGGAAAAAAAATAACCTTGTAAGAGGGTGAAAGGGAAAACCGAGATAGTGTTTAAAGTTGGAAGTGCCCACTTAGAACTGGATATTGAAGGTAAACATCCTGCTTGCTGCCCAAGGTGGTAAAGGGCTCAGGTCATGCGAGTTGCCTGTCTTACCTGTGGTCCATTCCAGGACCTGGCTCTCTCACCTGAGAACCCAGAGGTAAAACACTGGGCACTTTGTCCCATCAAAGGTCAGGACCTGGATCTGGCCTTCCCTTGCTCCCTCACCCACTCGACCTACCATGTTCCTGCATGCAGCACTGCAGACTAAGGGTCTGACAGGACACAGAGCACAAGCAATGATGATTCTGACGAGCTCACACTTCCAGAAAAATGGCAGCACAATGAGAAGCCTCCAAGCCCCCTTCCTTTCAATCGACCCAAATAACCAATGAGAAACACGAGTGGAGAAGAGGTTACATGAGCCCCGAGACTAGGGGTAGACCACCACACACTATAGCCCCTGAGGACTCCATCTGAATACACCAGAGACTGCAGCAGGCCTGTGGGGAATGGCGATTCCAGCAGCCAGCTCCTTCTCCTGGGAGAAAGTCACAGAGAAAAGCTGTACAAGTCCACAATATCGCATGATCAGATGGGCCACGGTAACGACCCGAAGGGCCCCAGCAGGAATCTGCTTCTGGCCCCTGTGCCTGGACGGGCTTGAAGAGGAAAGACATAAGTGCAGCTCTTGATATTCTCTGACCTGGTTTTTTTAAGAGGGATGCAGGAGGCCTGACAGAGGGTAGGGATGGAAGGGGTGTCAAGAGATGCCACAGAGGGGACGCTCAGAGCACTCAGGGGCGACCCTTCTGTCACCACAAACCAATAGCAGCAGCAAGAGTGACTCAGCCTCCCTCCCTAAGGAGGGCAGGCTGTGGCCTTCCCGTCCTGACCAAAGCCCAAGGCAGGTCTGTGACTCGTTTAACCCGGAGGCCATGTCCCCAACAGCATGCCAAGTGTGTGAACAGAAATGTCAGGCCAAGGTGAGATACACCAGGGCACAGAGCCACCAAAAGCAGAGGTTTCAAAAACTACAGCAGGGAAGAAAATGAGAATAAACAAACAAAATGTGGAGGCCACATCCCACAGCTATGAGTGGTCCGGCTTCTCTAGCCACGCCCAGCCCACATACCACAGCCGGTGAGCACCCAGAACTGACAGACCAAGTCTCCAGCAGGCATGATGCTCATCTAAGTCCTCAAAGGGAGAGTTTCCAATGTGCAAAGACGAAAGAAGAGGAAGCTAACACTCCCTCAGGGAAGAGGTACCTCACTCATGAGCCAGTCTTAGCCAAGCAGTTGCCACAGCTGAGGAATCCAGGTCCCAAGACACACTGTTCCCTGACTGAAGCAAAACACCCCCAAAGAGGGCAAGACGGGATCTTTCTTAGATGACACTCCCAAAGCAAGTTTATAAAATAAACACGAAAAAGACCCAAGATAATCCTCTCATCCTTTCATGTGGTCAATATCAGACCCAATTCAAAAATGAATAAACAAGCAAAAATAAATACAAAAGCACCTGGGGAGATACGCAGAAAGCTCTGTAACACATGAGAAGGAAAACAGACACGGCACGCAAGAGTTACATGGAGAAAATAACTCTCGCAAAGGATTTTTCCCAGCCATGAAAGAGCATGTAGGCAATAGTTTAGAATTTTTAAATAAGGATATCAATTCTTCCTAAATTTATGGACAAATTTAACACAATGACAACCAAAAACTACAAACTACTTTATAAAAATGACTATAAAATTGGTCTGTAGGAGTAAGTGTGCCCTAATCATCAGGAATGACACTTTTGTACAATGATGGGCTTCCCAGGTGGTGATAGTGGTAAAGAACCCACCTGCCAACGCAAGAGATGCAGTTTTGATCCCAGAGTTGGGAAGATTCCCCTGGAGGAGGGCATGGCAACCCACTCCAGTATTCTTCCCTGAAGAATTCCATGGACAGAGGAGCCTGGCAGGCTACAGTTCATAGGGTCGCAAAGAGTTGGACACGATTGAAGGGACTTAGTATGCACGCACACAATCACCAGGAATGACAAAGATTACAAAGAATGATCAGCCCCCTAGGGTAAATGAGAAGAAGTGGAGACCATGGATGGAAACATAAATTCACACATCCACTCCGGAGGGCAATTATTCAACTAAAAACAAGACGGAAATGTACATATCTCTGAACCCAACAACTCTATCCCCAGGACTTTCAACCTAGGTTCTACCCAATAACTCCTAGAGTCTCTTTTGCAAGGATGATGTATCAGTCACTTGAGTTTCTGTGACAAATACCACAGGCTCTGGGCTTTGAGCAACAGATATTTACTTCTCACAGTGTGGAGAACATCCAAGCTCAGAGTGTCTGCAGAGTTGGTTTCTCTTGAGGCCTCTCTCCTTGACTCTCTTCTCCCTGTGTCTTCACATCATTTCCCCCCAACAGGTCTGTGACTTAATGTCTTCTTCTTCTAAGGACAGTAGTCATACTGGATCAGGGCCCAATGATCTCATTTTAACTTAACCACCCGTCTTCACAAACAGTCACATTTGAGGTATTGAGGGGTATGACTTCAACATGAATTTGAGAAGTACATAATTCAGCCCATAACAGATGATTACAGTGTTAATAACATTACCACTGATAACAACTGTCATACCTACAATTCACTCCTTTATTTAGATCTTTCTATGAGCTCTTTAGGATTCCCTGGTGGCTCAGTGGTAAAGAATCCACTTGCCAGTGCAGGAGACAGGAGTTCAATCCCTGGGTAGGGAACACCCCCTGGAGTAAGAAATGGTGACCCATTACAGTATTCTTGCCTGGGAAATTCTATGGACAGATGAGCCATGGGGACACAAAAGAGTCAGATACAACTTAGCAACTAAACAACAATGAGCTCTTTAAGCCTCACACCATTCCTATAAGGTATTATCTCTTTAGGTGAGGGAGACGCAATTCAAAGAAGTTAAAGAATAGTGCCAAGGACGAGGAGATGTCTGGAGTAGGAAATGGCAACCCATTTCAGTATTCCTGCCTGGAGAATTCCATGGACAGAGGAGCCTGGTGGGCTACAGTCCATGGGGTCGCAAAGAGACACGACTGAGTGACTAAGCACACAAGGAGATGTCACAAAGCCAGCCACCAAGGTCCACTGTTCCCTTCCAGGGTTTGTGGCTGACAACATATGGACAGGACACTTTGTTTTTGTAAAAGACATGTACAACACAAGCATGTACATGGGTGGGTAGAAAACAGTCTTTGTTTTATGGGACTGTGGGTGATTTTTACATTTCTCCTTTTTATGCTGTTTGCTTTTTAGACAATTGTGTCTTCACAAACTACACGATAAAAAAAAATTTAAACTATTTCAGTTGTTTTTTTTTAAAATCTATATATCAGTGTTTACGAGGTTTTCTTGTCAGCTGTGCCATCTCAGGCCACCTTTTTTCCACTGACCTTGATGCTCTGACACTCTCATCTCTGCAAGGTCAAGTTGGCCCCATGGTCTGCTAACTTGTGATGCCAACATGACTTCCTACTGGGAACAGCCGCTGTCACACTGACTGAATAAGAGGAGAAACATCAAATGAAGGAGGATTCTGTCTGTGACCCTGGTTTCAACTCCCCTCTCTGCAGGGGGCTGTGACAAACACTACCACAACACGTGCTGTTGGGTCATCCACACAACTGGCCATGTGGCTGCCATGATTAATCCCTGACGTCCTGACTCAGCAAGAGGTAAGAAAAAGGAAGTTTCCTCCCAGACAGTTGGGTGCACCTCAGGACTAGGGTAAGGGGCAGAGGAGAGTCAGGCAGGGCTGGAGGGTAGAAAACAAGGCAGCCAAGGAATGGACTTTGGCTCAGGAAGTAAGCAGGTCCCACCCTCTGTTCTCGTCTCTCAACCTGGCTGCCAGTTTGGGTATCCTCTACCCTCCCTCATCTAGTTTGAACCCAACCTCCACTCTCCTCCTTGGCTTTGAAATGTCAAAAGATAAACATTTAAGTTTTCCTGGGATGGAGAATGTTGGTTTCCTCATCATTTGGTTACCATTTGATCCTTTTGTACTACTGCCTGGTTTCTGGTGATATAGATCCCAGCCAAAGCTATCTGACCACAAGTCCTGATCCTCATTAAGAGAACCCCTAATACACAAGAATTTCCCTCCATTAGTTAAGTGATATCTGGCAAGGCACTGAAATTCTCTGGTTCAGTTTTTCCAAAGACATCTGGATTTTTTTTTTATGTCAAATCTCTCAACTTTTAAATGTCGACAACCATTAACACATTTAAAGAAATGTAGCTGATTCACTGTGTTGTACAGCAGAAACTAATACAACATTGTAAAGCAATTATACTTCAATTTCTTTTTTTTTTTAATTTAGGAGAAAACACAGTATCTGCAGTTTTCTCCCAAAATGCAAAGGCTGAGCTAAAGGAGTTCTAAGATCTTAACCAGCTCTGATAATGACTAGGTATTTTAGTCATTAGAATTTAGAACTAGAATACTTTAGAATTAATTGGTATTTTGCTTTAGGAAAAATGATCAAATTTCTCCACTTAAAACTAGCCTTTAAGAGGCAGCTTCTTTTGAGGGACAGCCAGAAAAGGCAGCTGTCTTACTGATCCTACATATCTCTTTTTCTTTCCTCACCAAAGCAGATCACCTCTATGCAATTTCTAGACACGTAAGACATCTGTGATATAACATATAAAGCGGGTCACAGGCAGCACCTCCGGGGAGCTTCTCCAGGACCTGGCTGTATCTTCGTTTTATCAGCACATCCCAGGGATCTGACACGGCCTATTGTGAATGCTCAGCATGTGCATGGAAAGTTTAAGTTCCCAGGAATGTATCTCTCAAGGTCTCACTTCAATAAGAATAATTGTGAGATTCAAAATTTCTTAGTAGATATATATAAAATATGAGCAAGCTCTCTCTCTCTCTCTCTCTCTCTCTCACACACACACACACACACATAAACCCTGTAGATCACTAGGTATAACCATTCAAGAATAATAAGTCAGATAAATATTATTTCTGCATGTTGTGCCTTTAAGACCCCTTCCCAGCAGCTGTCTCACATTTTTGGAGAGTATGAGGCTACACCATAACTCAAAACCTGTCTTTACCTCTCAGCAGAGACACCCTCAATACACGGCAACAGATACTTGGGCCTCAAAATAAAAAAGAGATGACAGAGGACTGAGTGCAAAAATAGAGATAAATTAAGAGAGTCCTAAAAGCAGATGTGAAAAGGACTGGGTCCTCCAAACACTCTTGTTTCCTTTGGATCTGGGGGCCCCACACATGGTCACAGAGACCAGGGCTCCTGAGGAAACTCTGTGAAGGGCACGCTCCCCCATAGCACCAGGACAACTGGTCTACCTTATGGCTTGTGAGAGAGCTTCCAAGTGATATCTGGGCTCAGTTTGGAGGCTCTGGTTAGAGGTCAGTCAGTCCCTTTCTCCAGTAGCTCAAGTCCACACCCCCAACCACCTACCACCTACCACCGACACGCCACGCCCTAACAGTTCTGTCCTCACAGCCCCTGAACCCCAGGGCCCACCAACACAATGCAAACCCTAAACCTGCTCACCCCGCCTTCTGTGGACACCACAATAGAGGTGCCGACCCTCACCCTCTGCTGTGCTTCTCCCGAGGGGCCCAAGGCAGCATGACACGTTCTCCCCAGTGGACGGCGAATGACCAAACTGGAAACCTCTTCCCATTTCTCTCTCTTGATCTGCATCTGGCTTCACCATCCTTCACCCAAGGTAATTTGGCTAAAATGAGGTTGCACAAAGAGGCAATTCAAAGGCTATCCTTGATTGCAAAAGTCTGGTGGCTGCTGGCAGTGGATCACAACCTAGAAAAGCCCACGTCTTCAAGGTCAGGAAGGAGTGACTCAACACGTGGGCTGGGCAAAATGATAGCTTTCCTGTATCAAAGCACAAAAGTCACAGCCTAAGAAATCTGTCCTTTACCTCCCTCAGAAGCACACTTTCTTGGCACGGGCTTCAGTTAGACACGTCCAAACATGCTAACGTGTGCACCCAGTGCCCTGCTTACCCCAAGTTCTCTGAGACTCAGTGGAAGCGGGGCAGGTGTGCAAAGGCCCCTCGGCTGCATGGAAAGCAGGACATCTTGTAGTAACCTGAATGGGAGGGGGTGCTCACTCATTTCTCAGGTAACAGATGGTGGCCATCTGGCCTCCAATAAACAGACCACTGGAAAATCAAAATCAGAAAGCAAGGTCTCGGTGGTGGCAATGGAGACGTGGGGTCTCCTCACAGATTAGGCAGTGCTGATATGTGAGAGACCTACCTCAGTGGCATTTCCTGCAGGGATAGAGAAGTAGCAGGTGGTTGGCAGGGCTCTCCCATGGATGTGCCTGGGAGTTCTGATTCTCAAGCATTGAGTGATGGCTTTTAGTGTCTTTCCAGTGCAGATGAGGATACTATAGATTAACAAGCCACCACAAGTTTAATGATAAGTGTACAATGGGTGGAGAGCCCAGCTGAAGTATTCCAGGTCAACACCATCTTTGATTACGTGCAAGTACCATGGACACAATTCACCATTTGGGATCTTGTGCAGTCACTGAGCTTATGCTGCCCCTGTATCACGATGCCTTCATTGACAGACAGATGCCTCTCTATCTCCAACCAGGCCACCACTGGACTGTTTATCAGAAGGCTTTCTCAGCTGGGCTGAGTTTTTCCTTCCTCACTCCCTCTATGTGGCAGACACGAGCAACCTGCAGGCACAAAGCCAATCCCTTCTCTCTTGCTGCCTGACCTTCCTTAGAGTCCAGGAAGCCAAGTACCCACTGTGCCAGCCTCTCTTGCAGCTATAGGTGGTCATGCAACTCAGTTTTAATCCATGGGAGGTCTGTGGGGGGCTCCTGACAAGAATTTTACCCTCCTGATAAGAGGGGGCTGAACACAGCAGGCAGAGCCACCCTACTCCCTCCAGCCTTGGAGGCAGATGAACGAAGATGCTTATATTGATGATGGCTCTATAAAAATGCATATATACACTCCTAGGTAAGGGTCAGAAGCATAAACATGTAGATGGTTATTAGTTCTGTAGAGGTATGTGGAAGTCTGTGGATTCATGCCAGCATCCTCTGCGGAAGACTTTCTTTTTAGGTGAAAATGATGTATACTTAAACATAACAACAACAAAAACCCACTGTCAATTTGGACTCAGTATTCAGAATTAGGCAATTTTAGGTATATTTCTTTCCATGTGGTTCAACTTAAGAGCATCCACGGTATAAGTAACCTGGAAAATAATCCAGAGGAAATGCTCCTTATTTCTGTGCCATGCCCTCTTCCAGGTGTTGGGCCAGTGTAGATGGAAATATGAAGATGAGCATCAAGGCCTTTACACATCTTTTCAGACACAGGACTGCTGCATTTGCAGGACAAAATCTATGGTTAATTTGTCTACACATACCATAAAAGCTTCCATATAAATGATTTAATGACATTGAGACCAGAAATCATAAAATTAATCCATAAAGCATTTCTACCAACAGCTTGTAGTGACACTCTTCCACACATCCAGGAAAAGATAGAAAGTGGACAGAAGGAGGTGCCTTGCCAGCTTCACAAACACATGGAACAGAGAAACTGAGGCTGAGGAATCCTCTTACACACACACACCTGGCATTTATCAAAATGAACAGAAATAATAAACACTGACATGACAATACATCCTAAAAAAAATTTTTATGACAATACATTGTTAAAATTATTTTAATGAGTGCTCAGTTTTCCCTTTTGCTTCTGCCCTTGTTGCAGTGGCTCTCCAGAAGCAGAGAAAACAGAGAAGGATCCAGAGAGTTCCAGGTGCTGGGTCACAAGTCAGAACATAACAAACCTTCTTACGGTTAAAACACAACAGGAAACTACAGGAGACTGCTTCACTGTGCGCCTCTCATTCAACTCTAACAAAGAATATTTGCTATTAAATCACATTTTGTGTATTTTGCCTTCATCCAAGGAAAAGAAAAGAAGGTCTTTTTCTTCCTTATATGAAAACAGAGCTGTGGAGTTACAGGCATAGATGCAGAAGGGGAAACAGGACCCCAATCAGCCATGATGTGCCCCAGTGCTTGGATATGGCCCGTGGTCAACTTCACGTTAGAAGAAGTGAATTTTTTAGGCAAGTGCTCAAACTCTTTGAGTCAGATTTTTCAACTGCAAAATGGAGACAATACTGAACTACATTAAATTTTCTCCACTAGGTTAATATTGTTGATAATAGCTATGTCACATGATCTAACCTAATAATGCCTGCCCTGCCTATTCACAGACTTTATGGAAGCAAAGAAAATTATTTAGATGAAGGTACACAAAGATACTTTAACTCTGAAAAGAGCATTCACTTTATGAACTGGAAGAGTAATCAGTGCTTCAAACACCACACATGCACCACTTTGTAAAAAAATGAAATTACAGAGGTAGTTTTCAGCATCCTTCTTTAAAATGCAGATTCTGGGCCCACCCCAGACCTGATGAGGAATGCGTGCTTCTTACAGGTACTCTCAGTGATAACCCAAGTCGTAGACAGTATTTTTCCCAGATAATAATTGGCCTTGTTGGTTTTAGGGGGCTTTGTGCTGCAATGCAGGCCTTTTCCAAGCCACTTGGTGTGTCTCTTTCCTCACTAAGTAAAAGAGAATATAAAGAACCTAGTGTGCAGAATGCTCTCTTTTCTCAGTGACTGGGAAGAGACTTCACGTAAAGTCAGTAAAATGAACTCGGTCTCTAATTTAAGTTATGAAAACTGATAAAACCTGATGAAGGTGTCATCTTTTGCTACAGGATGTCTTCATCACCTTACCTGGTAATCCAAGTCTTTTTAAAAAGCTCTCAGTATTGGAGTTCCTGGAGGGGCTGGGTGCCACCCACCCAGCATAACTTACCCCTCAGAATGTAGTTCTGATAGTTCTGATCTGCTTCAGCTCCCACCTTGATCAAACACGTCAGACCTTCAGCCACTACAAATTCATGCACCAAATCCTTGTCATCCTGGCAGAAAACAGGGAAAGAAAAAAAGAGAGAGAGAGAGAAAAAAACTTCAAATACTGGCCCAGTTCATCCTCCATCCAGGCTGTGCAGTGAAAACTACGTACAAGCCTCTGACTCCAGACTGACCTCTGAAGATTGTTCAGCTCTATTCAAATGAAGCATCTTAACTGTTGCCAGGGGAGTTTTACAACCAGTCTTCACAATGTTGTTTGCCAAAGACCAATTACTGCCTTCTGGGCAATCTAATAAAGATAAAGTAGATGAATCCCCTGACTGTCAGGAATATTTATAGTGAGCTGTTTTTCATTCTTCAGAAATCACCAGGCTCCAGGCCCCCACAGGTCCCTAGGGACCGGCCACATGAAGCCTGCTGGGCTTCAACACAGGGAACACTGGGTTACAGTACAGACCATAGTGTGAAGGATTCAAAGCCACTCATGTGTTTCAAAGGACAGTCCCTAAAGAAGGTTACGAGGGTCTTGCAAACAGCATCTGAGAAAGTAAGGGAGCAGTTTCTCCACCTCCCAAGTTGTGCTGCTCACAGGACAAGCAAGGAGGCAGAATACAGAATCGGCCGTGTGTCTGGAGCAGCCACACTGTCCCTCAGAAGAGCCACTGCAGTTGGCCTGCAATCTAATCACAGAAGGCAGGACCTGGAAGGAATCACTGGAGTCATCTAACAGGGTGGTTCTCAAAGACAGGTCTCCGGACCCACAGGCACCTGAGCGTCAGCTGGAAACTGGTTAGAAATGCAAAGTACCCAGCTCCACCCTGACTTACTGGACAGGAAGCTCCACTGTGGGGCCCAGCAACCAGTGCTTAACAAGTTCTGCACGGGATACAGAGGTGCTCAAGAGTCTTTTTCTCACCCCTGACTCCCTCACATCAGGATCATCGATGGAGCTTTAAAAAGAAACAGGAAACAGCCCTCGCCCAGATGGGTTTAACCAGAATTTCTGGGGTGGGGTCCAGGCTCTGACATTAAATTCCCAAGGAAATCCATCCTAAAGGGCGACCAGTTCAAGAATCACTCATCTAATCCTGCCTTCCCTTCACAGGTGAAGACTCAGGAGTGGCAAAAGTTTGGCCAAGATGACCTAACTATGGCCCAGCCAGCCCCTCGCCTGGAGTACCAAGTTCGATGGAGCCCTATGAGACTAACTTTTCCACTACTGTTTTGGGAGGAGATTTCCTTGATTAGACCCTGCCTTGCCTCAAATGCAGCTAGGATATGTTCATCTTCAATTATAACAACAGAGCAAAAATGAAAAACCTCAGTGATGTAAGTAGTAGAAGTTTAATAGAATAAAGAAAGGCTATTATTATAGGAATGGTCAGAAACCATGGTCTATCTCCAAAAAAGAAAAAAATAATTTAGACACACTGGCATAATTCTCCTGTCTCCACGTTGAAAGCAGCCTCTCATTTTGATTTTATGGCATTTTCCAATTATATGGATGGAGGACTTGAGCAAAGGGGGTGGGGGTGAGGGAGGAGGTGGCAGGCCAGGCAGATACTCCCTTTGAACCAAAAACACACTCTTAACATTCAGAGGGCACTGGGGGGAGGGGTGAGCACTGCCATGCCCCGATGGTAATGAAAGACAGCTGTGTTAACTCAGGCTTAAGATAATCATGGCTTTGGAAGCAAGAGAAAATGGGACAATATCATGATTTTTGGAAAATCACTTTACACTCTTATGTATGAAGGAAATAAAAATAATTCTCCCTCCATCCATATTCTTTTCCACCAGCATATGTGAAAAGCGAACATTTAGATGAGCTCATGTCTAGTCAGAAAGTTTTTCCAAGCATGTAACAAATGTTTATTACTTTAACTAAAACTAGATTCACACATGACTTCATGGTGAAAAAGTGAGAACAAGCTCTCAAGAAACCACTCAAGCTAATCACTAATATTAATATAGCAGAGAGCTGACTGTCGGGCAAAGGCTCTTGGAAAAAGACACTGGGCAGTGTTTATAAAAATAATCCAGAACCCTAACTAAAATTGATGCACATATGTAGATAAGGCACTTAGGAAATTAAAATATACAGATAATAAATGTAGAAAATATCTTCCAAATTGGCAACGTACAAGATTTTGAAAACATACCTTAAAGTATATGGGCATTAATAAATAAATGATTTTTGAAACACTGCTTTCTGACTCCAGAGAAATCAACATGTTAACACTAACTAATAAGAGATTATCCTTGAATTTCAGATTAATAGCCACACTTTAACCTGTGATCATTTTTTTTGACACCTGTTAATCAAGGAATATTCAACTCAATCCAAATGACCAGTGGCTGTGTTTTTACACCTTTACACTGGAGTTCCAAAAGGAACCTCCACACATCAAGGAAACCTAAGAGATGATAGAGATGCAGACACTTGGGTATGGGAGAAGGTGATCTAATCTCCAGACAGCTTGCTGTCTGTGGAATCCACCCAAGACCCCTGTGGGATGGAGCTATTTTACGGACAGGTCTGTGGTCTTTCAAACAGATTAAACTTCTGGGAGCAAATGTCTTCATCCTTGCCTACATAAAGCCAACAAAGGCTGTTCAAAAATACGTGTCTGCTGAGTAAAAGGTGGAAACAGTATCCTTGAGAATTCAGAAAGACAACACTATAGAACAAGCATGGTGAGGGGTATGAAACTAGATCGCCATGTGTTCAATTTATCTTTTAACTTTTTCACCATGGAAAACTTGAAACATATAAAAGAAGACAGAACAATTTAGGGAGCCAAGTGCCAATCAATTCACATCAATCCTGTTCCATCTATCACCCAACGCTGTCTGCTGCCATATTCATTTGAAGCAAATCCCAGATGTCACATCATTTAATCCATAAATATTCTAATATGTACCTCCAGGAACTCTTTTTAAAACTTCCACACACTAAGAACCCTAATCCTTAAGTGGTTTTTGCTAATGGGTTGATCATTGCTTCTAGTACTTTTCAATAAACTTAGTGCTAGAAATATGCTTTTTTGCAAGTTTGTTAGGATAATAAATACCATGGGTTCATTTCAATACTTCTAATTAAATTCCACACACTAAGAACCCTAATCCTTAAGAACTCTAAGAATAACAAAATTAGAAAACACACAAACTGCAGTATCAGAATAGCAATACTAACACTACTATCAGCAAAATGATTACTATAAACAGTTGATCTGCATGTGTGTGTGGTTCTTTTTCTTCGAAGAGTATATTCCACCCAGAGTACACAAACTGCAATGTTTCAAAGTCACTTCGAAGAGCTCTTCTCTGTGTGGTTCTGCCACCAACTGGACACTCAGTGAGGCAAACAATGGAAAAGCTGAACAATGGAAACAGCAGGCAGGCTGAAGGGCTATAAGAGTGAGGGTGTGGAGCGTCATGAGTGTGGACTTCCGGCAGTATAGTAAGAGTCCAGCCTAGCTGCTGTCAGGAATCTGAGTTCGAGAGAAGGACATAACAGAGGGTAAAGAAGTTCTGTTTTGTTCAGTTGATAGGAATTTGCTGTATGACCCAGGGAACTCAACCCAGGACTCTGTAACAATCTAGAGGGGTGAGAAGGGGTGGGAGATAGGAGGGAAGTTAAAGAGGGAGGGGATACTTGTATACCTACAGCTGAGTCATGTTGATGTATGGCAGAGGCCAACACAATATTGTGAAGAAATTTTCCTTCAATTAAAAATAAGTAAGTTTGGGGGGAGAAAAAAGCTTACTGAAATTGAAAAAAAAAAAAAGAAGCAGGGAGACACTGATGAATACATGGGAAGTGAAACTTGGGGACAAGTAATTAGCAAAGCATTTACTCAATTAAAAGAGAGGAAAGACTGAAGACAGACACCCTTGAGAAGAGTATTCCAATTGCCCAGTCTATTCACCTATTGCTTCAGTAGCACCAGCCACTGAGGCCCCAAAGAGCCAGTGATGGACTCTGTGGAGCTCACAGGTGACTGGACTCAGACAAGCACCCTGGAGTATCTCAGGTTCTGTTCCGAGGTGAGCACAGGAACACAGGTATATGGAGAGCCCTTGACTGAAGTGAGGGTTCATCTAGAGAATCCCTGGCAGGAGGAGACATGGAGTGGGAAACTGAGAGACATGGGGAGTGGGTGTGGGGAGGAACCATCCTGGGACAGAAGCAATAAGTCCAGGAGTGAAGGTACAGAAGAGAAAGGGCATGGCTTATTCCCAGAACACAATCACAGTGAGATGCCACTGCAGCAAAGGACAGGGAGGTGCGCTGCAGAGGCCAGGGCCAGAGGGCCTCAACATTTTACCGAGAGATTCAGATGTAATCCATAAGGCTACACGGAACCAGCGTGAGAAGGACTTCGTGAGCCCCCTCTGGTGGGAGCTGGAGGATGGACTGAGTCGTGGAAGGCCAGTGTCCACGACGCTGTTACAATTCTCCCAGAAGAAATGGCCTGAACCAAGGCTGACCCCAAACCTCAAGGCACTGCTGAGATGTGCGATCTAAAGGGACAACGGTGACTCAGGCTCACACCTGTAGTGTGGGAAGATGAGAAATGAGGACTCGTCTCCAAAAACTGTCACTGAGAAGGGTTCTGCTCTGGGAAAAGATGAGGGCGTGCACGGTTGAACAGGTTTTAAAATGGGACAAGAAAGTGCAGGCAGGATGGCCTGTTGGCCTTCCTTTCTGCCAATCCCTCTGAGACAGGAAGACACCCATGAAGGAGACAGCCATTCAGGCTGGAGCTATCACTGACAGAAAATTCTTTAAGGATGTGAAGGAGATAGGAACTAAAGAGAAATGGACTGACTACACCCTAGAGTCTAGTATCATGAGAGCAAGAACGATGAACCTACGCAGACACGAGCTCAATGCAAATGCCATCTTCTCCATGAAGCTCATCCTGCCTTTCCTGATCCTGCCCTGGCACAGAGGTCTCACTCACTGCCCCTGGCTCTCTGTCTCTCTTCCCTGAAGTCTCCTGTGGGTGACAGCTTGGATTTTGCCTGCACCCCTGTCCCAGCCCTCTTCATGAAGCTCGTTGACTTGCCCAGGGGAGAAGCAGAGGGAAAGTTTAGGGGCAAAGGATAAGTTGGAACCTGACAGAGATGCCTACACATGCGCACAAGGGGTGTGTCCCTAGCAGCATGGTTTATAACAGCAGAACCCTGGAGAGGAACCCAACTGTCCACCAATAGACGATGAACAAGACAAACTGTGCTTCCTTCATACAGTGGACACTCAGAGCTACCTGGGTCATGCCCACACTGATCTCATTCTCACTAAGTAAACTGTATCATGATATATGCTGCACGATATCATGCATATACAACTGACACAAAAGAATGTCACATATTGTGGGTGAATATTCACCATTAGTATAGAAATGTGCATTTGCATGGTAAACACTATATCTGACATTCAGTAGAGAAGAGACCCCCAAGAGGGTGGCAAGTATTGAGCAGAAGACTTCAATTATACCTGTAGTAGGTATTTTTTTAAAATCTGAAGTAAACGTGGAAAAATATCATGATTCTGATGATGTTTTCTTTACTTCCTACTGTTTGAAATATTTGATATGGTAAAAATATTCTTAACTGATATTTTGACTGAAATTTACTTTGTACTCTAAAGCGTTTCTCTTTTTGTAATCAGTAAAAGGCATAAACTTGTCTGCATCTAATCCCACAACAATGCAAAAACAGAATCTGACAGTACTCTTTTTTTTTTTTTTTTTACCTGAAATATCTGCTTCAGGGAGAAGAGGGCCCTTCTTAAATCCCGTCCAGTGGAGTTGTATAGTTTTTCTGAAATAAAGAACACATCATATAAAATTCATTAAACTGACTCAACAGATGGTAAAAGCAGAGACAGGGTATGAGCAATTACAGAACTTCTGCTGGAAAGGTGAGTAAAAAAATCATTTCATTCAGGATGCAGCCCCACCTCTAATGGTGCAAAGAACAGTCCAGCCATTACAGGAGGCAGAAAGAGGGGATTGTGAATGTGGGGAAGTGCCCTGCTCTGCACCCACAGCCTTCACCTTCCTCTCTCCAGAGCTCCATTTCCAGTTGTTTACAGACATAGTGATTCAGTTGGTAAAGAATCTGCCTGCCAATGCAGGAGACCCAGGTTCGATCCCTGGGTTGGGAAGATCCCCTGGAGAAAGAAATGGCAAGCCACTCCAGTATTTTTGTCTGGAAAAATCCTATGGACAGAGGACCCTGGCGGGCTACAGTCCATGGGGTTCCAAGAGTCAGACACGAATTAGCAACTAAATCACCACCAAAGACTTGATACTTGATAGTCAACTCTATCAGGAAAATTAACACAGCCAAAACAGCACTCATCCTTCTGCTTCCTGCTTCCTCGTCTCACAGGCCTGCATCACCACGCTCTCCACAGTTGGGCTCAGGAAGCTTCAAACTGCTTCCTTTCCCCTGGGATCTGATGCTCACCTCAAGAGAACCAAGAGCAGCATGGCGTCTAGGGACTGACTGGCCCCCACCTGGTTCCAGCCCTTCCAGTAGGGACCTAGCCTTAGCTCTGCCTGTAGCTGGACTCTCTGTCATATGAGACAGGTTCGAGGATGGGTCCTGGCCTGGAGCAAGGCAGATGCAGGAGCCCCTGTCAGTATTCTGGGGCTCGATACTCATGCTGAACTCAATAACCAGTCACATGTAACACATACTAGTTGGGCCAGGCCTCATGCATGAGGAGGGGAGCCTGACCCGGAACCCACCCTCCAGAGGTCACAGTGAGCAGAAGTGGCAGATGGGTATGCCCCAAGTCCTCACTGGTCAGTGGGACGGCGCCAGAATGTGCTGAAGGCATGGAGAATGCAGGGAGCGTCCACTTCTATTGGTGCATGTAGACTCCCAGGAGTGTGGATTCCGCTCAGCTTCCCAGGTAGCTCAGGTGCCTGGGGTTGGGTTCCTAATACTGTGTGTCAGAGCGCCCCAATATAAACCATCCAGCACACATTTACTGAGCACCTGCCAGGTTGTTCTAGGCAATGAGGGTACAGTAGTGAAGAATGAACTCAGAGCAAAGACTAGGGCCTGCATTTCAACCTGGTATGTGATTTGCTTGAAGTATGTTACCTCTCTCGACTTTCAGAAAACTAAGATCATGGCATCTGGTCCCATTACTTCATGAGAAATAGATGGGGAAACAGCGGAAACAGTGTCAGACTTTATTTTTGGGGGCTCCAAAAGCACTGCAGATGGTGATTGCAACCATGAAATTAAAAGACGCTTACTCCTTGGAAGGAAAGTTATGATGAACCTAGATAGCATATTTAAAAGCAGAGACATTACTTTGCCAACAAAGGTCCGTCTAGTCAAGGCTATGGTTTTTCCAGCAGTCATGTATGGATGTGAGAGTTGGACAGTGAAGAAAGCTGAGCGCCGAAGAATTGATGCTTTTGAACTGTGGTGTTGGAGAAGACTCTTGAGAGTCCCTTGGACTTCAAGGAGATCCAACCAGTCCATCCTAAAGGAGATCAGTCCTGGGTGTTCATTAGAAGGACTGATGTTGAAGCTGAAACTCCAATACTTTGGCCACTTCATGTGAAGAGTCGACTCACTGGAAAAGACTCTAATGCTGGGAAGGATTGTGGGCAGGAGGAGAAGGGGACGACAGAGGATGAGATGGCTGGATGGCATCACCGACTCGATGGACATGGGTTTGGGTAGACTCCAGGAGCTGGTGATGGACGGGGAGGCCTGGTGTGCTGTGATTCATGGGGTCGCAAAGAGTCAGACATGACTGAGCTGAACTGAATTGATGTTACCTCTCCAAGCCTTGGATTCCTTATCCAAAAAGGAGGAACAGATAATAGTAGATCTAGAGGAAGATGGCTTTGTGTGTTAAATCCAGCTCTGATATGATAGAGCGGAATGCAAAATTACTTAAAATACTTAGAATTGTAGATTTCCAAGTAATGTCACCTGCATGGTCAGCAACCTTGGGCTTCAACGCCAGCCTATGGGGGGAGGTGATGGGCAGAGCCATGTTCTCCTCTCATGCGAGTGGAAGCGGATGAAATGCACAGATCTAAATGACTTAGCAGAAGTCTGCTTGTGAGAAGGATATGCCCCTTTGCACTGTGGCTCTAGAAGTGCCCCATCTGAGGTGATGGAAGGTTCCCATCTGAGAGAGACTTAAAATAATGGAGCATGGGCCTGGCCCAGCCCCTGAATGGCAATAGCTTCCTCGAAGGCCTTCCGATGGACCCCCTGCCCACTTCCCCTCTTCTCACCCATTCTCCAGACCAAGGCCAGAAGGACAGGGTGAAAATGATCACCTGAAAACATCCCTGCCCCCATTCAAACCCTCCAGTGGCTGCCCACGGCACTGAGTAAGAAATCCCAAATCCTTTCTGTGGCTTGCCAATCCCTTGGTCACACAGCCCTGCCCCCAACACACACACCAACTCGTTGTGCAGCAGACATCCTGTTCTCTCAGCTCCTGGGGCAGGCCAGTCTCCTCCAGACTCACAACCTACACACACAGCTTAAGGGGCAGAGGCAGGATTCTGTGCGGTCTGACCCCAAGGCCTCCCAGTGTTTGCCCATTATGCAGTTCCCCACCTGTAAATACAATATGCAATCCCCAGTCGCTTGATAATTATGCAGTGTTTCGACTGAGAGAGAATCATTCCTTGTCTTCCTGAACACCAGGAGCCGGGAAGACTCCAAAGGAATCAACCATCCCCAAAGCAGACATCTAATTCATCACAGACCCTAAAAAATGAGGCCCAATGACTCACAAGTTGACCTCTTAAAGTTTTAGTATATGTGTGGCCTCAAAAGACATGAGTAATAAATAGAGATGGCACAGTAGAAGGACATGCACTCATCTTCTCCTGCGAAAACTCCAAAATTACAACTTGCTGCTGAACAACCATCAACAGGAGAATGTTGGATCCCACCAAAAAAAAGATACCCCACACCCAAGGGCAAAGGAGAAGCCCCAACAAGACAGTAGGAGGGGCGAAATGCGTTTAGACTCAAACCCCATAACTGCCAGAGACGTTCAGAGGGCTTAAACCAACCTTGTGCACACCAGGACCCAGAGACTGAGCCAGAGCTGTGTTTGAGTCTCTCCTCAGGGTCAGCAGTGGCCTGCCACAGGGGCAAGGACTCTGGATGCAGCAGACCTGGATATCACACAAGCCCTCTTGGAGGAGGTCCCATTAACCCCACCATAGAACCACCAGAACTTACACAGGACTGGGGAAACAGAATCTTGGAGGGCACAAAAAAAAACAACCTTGTGAGCACCAGAACCCAGGAGAAAGGAGCAGTGATCCCACAGAGACTGATCCAGACTTGCCTATGAGTGTCCAGGAGTCTCCAGTGGAGGCGTGGGTCAGCAGTGGCCTGCTACAGGGTCGGGGGCACTGAGTGCAGCAGTACATGCACCGGACCTTTTGAAGGAGGTCACCATTATCTTCATTACCTCCACCACAGTTTGGTCTCAGGCCAAACAACAGAGAGGGAACACAACCCCGCCCATCAGCAGAAAATTGGACTCAAGATTTATTGAGCAAGACCCCGCCCATCAGAACAAGACCCAATGTTCCCCTCAGTCAGTCTCTCCCATCAGGAAGCTTCCATAAGCCTCTTATCCTTATCCATCAAGGGCAGACAGAATGAAAACCATAATCACAGAAAACTAAACAAACTGATCACATGGACCACAGCCTTGTCTAACTCAACGAAACTATGAGCCATGCCATGTAGGGCCACCCAAGACGGACAGGCCATGGTGGAAAGTTCTGACAAAAAGTGATTCACTGGAGAAGGGAATCGCAAACCACTTCAGTATTCTTGCCTTGAAAACCCCATGAACAGTATGAAAAGGCAAAAAGACAGGACACTGAAAGAAGAACTACCCATGTCAGTAGGTGCCCAATATGTTACTGGAGATCAGTGGAGAACTAACTCCAGAAAGAATGAAGAGATAGAGTCAAAGCAAAAACAACAGCCAGTTGTGGATGTGACTGGTGATGGAAGTCAAGTCCAATGCTATAAAGAGTAATATTGCATAGGAATCTGGAATGTTAGGTCCATGAATCAAGGTAAATTAGAAGTGATCAAACAGGAGATGGCAAGAGTGAACATCAACATTTTAGGAATCAGTGAATTAAAATGGACTGGAATGGGTGAATTTAACTCAGTTTACCATTATATCTACTACTGTGGGCAGGAATCCCTTAAAAGAAATGGAGTAGCCATCATAGTCAACAAAAGAGTCGGAAATGCAGTGCTTGGATACAATCTTAAAAATGACAGAATGATGTCTGTTCACCTCCAAGGCAAACCATTCAATATTACAGCAATCCAAGTCTATGTCCCAACCAGTAACACTGAAGAAGCTGAAGTTGAACAGTTCTATGAAGACCTACAAGAACTTCTACAACTAACACCCAAAAAAGGTGTCCTTTTCACCATAGGGGATTGGAATGCAAAAGTAGGAAGTCAAGAGACACCCAGAGTAACAGGCAAATTTGGCCTTGGAGTACAAAACGAAGCACATCAAAGGCTAACAGAGCTTTGCCAAGAGAATGCACTAGTCATAGAAAACACCCTCTTCCAACAACACAAGAGCAGACTCTACACATGACACCATCAGATGGTCAATATCGAAATCAGATTGATTATATTCTTTGCAGCCAAAGATGGAGATGCTCTATACAGTCACCAAAAACAAGACGGGGAGCTGTGGCTCAGATCATGAACTCCTTATTGCTAAATTCAGACTTAAATTGAAGAAATTAGGGAAAAACCACTAGAACATTCAGGTATGACCTAAATCAAATCCCTTATGATTATACAGTGGAAGTGACAAATAGATTCAAGGGATTAGATCTGATAGAGTGCCTGAAGAACTATGGACAGAGGTTCATAACACTGTACAGGAGACAGTGATCAAGACCATCCCCAAGAAAAAGAAATGCAAAAAGGCAAAATGGTTGTCTGAGGAGGCCATACAAATAGCTGAGAAAGGAGAGAAGTGAAAGGCAAAGGAGAAAAAGAAAAATAAACCCATTTGAATGCAGAGTTCCAAAGAATAGCATGGAGAGATACAAAAGCCTTCCTCAGTGATCAATGCAAAGAAACAGAGGAAAACAATAGAATGGGAAAGACTAGAATTCTCTTCAAGAAAAATAGAGATACCAAAACAACATTTCATGCAAAGATGGGCATAATAAAGGACAGAAATGGTATGGACCTAACAGAAGCAAAAGATATTAAGAAGAGGCGGCAAGAATACACAGAAGAACTATACAAAAAAGATCTTCATGACCCAGATAACCACGACGGTGTGATCACTCACCTAGAGCCAGACTCCTGGAATGCAAAGTCAAGTGGGCCTTAGGAAGCATCACTACGAACAAAGCTAGTGGAGGTAATGGAATTCCAGTTGAGCTATTTCAAATCCTAAAAGATGATGCTGTGAAAGTGCTGCACTCAATATGCCAGCAAATTTAGAAAACTCAGCAGTGGCCACAGGACTGGAAAAGGTCAGTTTTCATTCCAATCCCAAAGAAAGACAATGCCAAAGAATGTTCAAACTACCACACAAGTGCACTCATCTCACACACTAGCAAAGTAATGCTCAAAATCCAGTACATGAATCAAGAACTTCCAGATGTTCAAGCCGGATTTAGAAAAGGCAGACCAGAGATCAAATTGCCAACATCCACTGGATCATCGAAAAAGCAAGAGAGTTCCAGAAAAACATCTACTTCTGCTTTATTGACTACGCCAAAGCCTTTGACTGTGTGGATCACAACAAACTTGGGAAAATTCTTCAAGAGATGGGAATACCAGACCACCTGACCTGCCTCCTGAGAAATCTGTATGAAGGTCAAGAAGCAACAGTTAGAACCAGACACGGAACAACAGACTGGTTCCAAATTGGGAAAGGAATACGTCAAGGCTGTATATTGTCACCCTGCTTATTTAACTTCTATGCAGAGTACATCATGGGAAATGCCGGGCTTGGTGAAGCACAAGCTGGAATCAAGATTGCCAGGAGAAATATCAATAACCTCAGATATGCAGATGACATCACCCTTATGGCAGAAAGTGAAGAAGAACTAAAGAGCTCTTGATGAAAGTGAAAGAGGAGACTGAAAAAGTTGGCTTAAAGCTCAACATTTGGAAAACTAAGATCATGGCATCTGGTCCCATCACTTCATGGGAAATAGATGGGGAAACAGTGGAAACCGTGACAGACTTCATTTTTCTGGGCTCCAAAATCACCAGATGGTGACTGCAGCCATGAAATTAAAGATGCTTGCTCCTTGGAAGAAAAGCTATGACCAACCTAGAGAGCATATTAAAAAGCAGAGACATTACTTTGCTAACAAAGGTCCATCTAGTCAAAGCTATGGTTTTTCCAGTAGTCATGTATAGATGTGAGAGTTGGACTATAAAGAAAGCTCAACGCCAAAGAATCAATGCTTTTGAACTGTGGTGTTGGAAGAGACTCTTCAGAGTCCCTTGGACTGCAAGGAGATCAAACCAGTCAATCCTAAAGGAAATCAGTCATGAATATTCATTGGAAGGACTGATCCTGAAGCTGAAACTCCAATATGTTGGCCACCTGAGGCGAAGAACTGACTCACTGGAAAAGACCTTGATGTTGGGAAAGATTGAAGGCAGGAGGAGAAGGGGATGACAGAGGATGAGATGGTTGGATAGCATCACCAACTCGACGGAGATGAGTTTGAGTAAGCTCCAGGAGTTGCTGATGGACTGAGAAGCCTGGCGTGCTACAGTCCATGGGGTCGCAAAGAGTCGGACACGACTGAGCAACTGAACTGAACTGCATTCCCCTTGTAGTAGAAGCCAGGTCCCTGGGAGATCAATCTTCCTCCACTTTCTACAGCTAACATATCAGAACCTGAAATCTCAGGGGGACAGACTTTGTTTTTAGCCAATACCACTTCTAATAAGAATAAAGTTCTCAAATGCAAGCATGGGGCTAATATACGTGGAAGAACAAGGGCAGCTTTCTCTTGTCCAGGAAGGGCATCAGTAGAGGAGAGATTCAATTCCAGGTACCTCTTTACAACGTAATAAGGCTTACATTAGACTTTCTTGCTTATGTAACACCAAATGATGGGCAGAAACATGTCTTCCATAGATTCACAATATCCCAGTTAGAGTCTCCTTTAGTTACCAATGATCTGTCATGGCTTCCAATTCACGTAAATGAAGATTATGGCTTGCTGTGTTCTGGCTGCTTAGGTTTTAGCACTTGGTGCTATAATCAAAATAATCAGTTTTTAAAATGAAGATTAAGTAGGGTTTTGAACTATAGTTGATTTACAATGTTATGTTACATTCTGGTGTATAGAAATGTGATTCTGTTTTATGTATTTTTTTATATTCTTTTCCATTATGTCTTATTACAGGATATTAAATATAGTTCCCTGTGCTATACAACAGGACCTTGTTGTTTATCCATTCTATATGTAACACTTTGCATCCGCTAGTCCCTAACTCCCAGCCGAAACCTCCCACGCCATCCCTCTCCCTTGGCAACCACAAGCCTGTTCTTTGTGTCTGTGAATCTGTTTCATAGATAAGTTCGTATCGTATTTTAGACTCCACATATAAACGATATCATATGGTATTTGTCTTTCTCTTTCTGACTTACTCTGCTTAGTATGATAATCTCTAGGTCCATCCATGTTACTGCAAATACCATTATTTCGTTGTTTCTTTATGGCAGAGTAATATTTCACTGAATATATGTACCATATCTTTATCTAGTCATCTGTCGATGGTTGTTTCCATGTCTTGGCTACTACAAATGGTCTTGCTATAAACATAAAGGGTGTGTGTATCTTTTTGAATTGTAGTTTTGTCCAGATATATGCCCAGGAGTAGGATTGTTGGATCTGGCAACTAAAAACAAACTATTTTTAGTTTTTTGAGGAAACTCCATACTGTTCTCCATAGTGGCTGTACCCATTTACATTCCTACCACCAGAGTAGGAGGGTTCAAATAGGGATTAAGTATTAATAGAAAAAATATTCAGTTGAGAATTACATTTTGTTGAGGATTTTTACATCTATATTCACAAGGAACATTAATCTATAGTTTTCATTTCTTGTGATGTTGTTGACATTGAGATGATGTCGACTCCTCAGGGGAGTATTCACTCATCTTCAAGAATAAGCTTGTGTAGACTTGATATTACTGATTCTTTAAATGTTTGGCAGAATTCTCCACTGAAGCTATCTGCACCTGGAGTTCCCTTTAATAAAAGGTTTTAAACTATGGATTATTCAATATCATTCAACAGCATAAAGCTGTTTATCATGATATTCCCTAATCCTTTTACTGACTATCGAAGCCTCTCTTTTATCCCTGATATGGGTGATTTGTCTTTTCTCTTTCATGCTTGGTCCGTCAGGCTATAACAGTATAGATTTTATTGATCTTTTCAAAGAATCAGCCTTTAATTTCATTCCATTTTTCATTGCTTTTCTGATTTCTATTTTATTGATTACTTTTGGCTTAATTTGCTCTTTTGCTCTATTTTTTAATGGTGCAAACTTAAATGATTTGAGGATTTTCTTCTTACTGAATGTAAGTATTTAATGCTATAAATTTCTGTCTAAGCACTACTTCAGCAGTATTCTGAAAATTTACATATATTGTTTTTCTTTCCTTTCCATTCAAAATTGAATGGTTGTGAACATTTCATTCATTCCAAAAGGGAATAACTTAAACCTGTGGAGTTTTTTGTTGTTGATGTTAATCTCTGGTTTATTTAGGAGCTACGCTACTGCTTAGCTTCCAACCATTTGGGGATTTTCCAGATATCTTTCTGTTACCATTTCTAGTTTAATTTCTTTATGGTGAAAACATATACTTTGTTATGATCTCAAATATTTATAATTTATTAAGGTTTATTTTGTGACCCAGAATATGGTTTATCCTGATGACTGTCTCATGGACACATGAAAAGAATGTGTATTCTGCTGTTATTGGCTGAACCACTCCATAAATAATCACTAGGTCAAGTTGAATGATAGTACTGCTCAGGTCTTCCCTTAATTTTCTGTTTATCTGTTCTATATTTTACTGTGAGAGGAGTACTGAAATCTCTATTATACTGGATTTGTCTATTTATTCTTTCAGTTTTATGAGCCTGTGCTTTAGGTCCTTTGAAGTTCAACTGTTGCGCACACTCACAATTAGAAAGGCTATGGGTTTGGGGTTATGAGACCATCTATCATCATGTAATCAGTCACCCAGGTGGCACAGTGGTAAAGAATATGCCTGTCAATGCAGGAGATGCGACAGACACAAGTTTGATCCCTGGGTCAGGAAGATCTCCTGGAGGAGGAAATGGCAACCCACTCCAGTATTCTTGCCTAGGAAATCCTGTGGACAGAGGCGCTTGGTGGGCTACAGTCCATGGGGTCACAAAGAGTCAGACATGATTGAGTTACTGAGCACGTACGTACACACCCACCATGTAATGTTTCTCTTCCTCCCTGGCAATATTCCTTTTTAAAGTCTATTTTTCTAATACTTAAATGATTAGTGAGTGTTTGGTTAGTGTTTGCATGGTCTATCTTTTCTCCATCCTTTTATTTCTAACCTGTCTATGTAGAGTTTTTTGTAGATACAGTTGAAACTTGTTTTTATCCAATCTATCTTTTAACTGGTATGCATTCTCTGTGTTTTTAACCTCCAGGACATCACAAATAACTTCTCTGTGACACTAGGACAGAAGACCTCAGGGAGGCCTCACCCTCTGATGAGAAACATCCTTGAACACATGCCAAAGATATCCTTGAGTGGTGCCAAAAATGTCTCCCTGTCTTTTTTTTTTTTTTGCCAGTTGTCTTAATTAAAACAAACAGTAATTTCTGTTCAAGGAGTAAGCAATTTTCATTCCAATTGTCTCTAACTTTTTAAAAATTAGTTATACATTTTATTTAAATAATTATTTATTCCAAACAAGAAGGCTTCCTAGGTGGCTCACTGGTAAAGAATCTGCCTGCCAACAGGAGACACGGGTTTGGTCCCCAGGTTGGGAAAATCCCTTGGAGTAGGAAATGGCAACCTGCTCCAGTAGTCTTGACTGGAAAAGTCCATGGACAGAGGAGGTTGGCGGGCTATAGTCCATGGGGTCACAAAGAGTCAGACATGACTAGGCACAAACATTTCAAACAAAGCTGAAAAAAAAATAGTATGGTTTCCAAACAATAATTCTGTCTTTAATGTGAGAAAATTATCATACAGACTTCTGAAAGCAAGTTGTAAATTTTCATCTTTTTAAAATCAAAGCTCAAAAGAGCAATAACTTTATTTATATTACATATTTTGGCTGAAATATCCTTTGAAATACTTCAATTTTTTAATTCCATAAGCTTATAAAGCCCTAGGTGAGGTGTACCTCAGAAATCCTTCTACCCGGTGTCTGTTAAATTGTAGCTTTTTCTTTTAATTTTTAAATCTTTCATAAAAGTGATAGGCAGTGAAGTTTCATTTGTATGGCCAAAGATACCCTCTCTCAAAGTACTGCAAACCTTTCCTTGTTCTATGTAATAAACATTTTAATAAATGTCATGAGTTGGCCCCCATATCATATGAGAACAACACTGGAATCACCATCCTTGTGGTCGAAATTTAAATGACCAAATACTCATTCAAAGAAATATTACTCAGAGCACTGATTTTTTTTGGAAAAGGCAATTGATATCACCTCTCTAGAAAGAACCAACATTGCGGTATAAAATAAAACCACAGTGCTTAACTGAAACTCAAAATTGCCATCTATCTTAAAAAACACATGGTACCAAACAGCCCCTCTGCCCTACCTGATTGTTCTGTTGATGAACATATATTTTAGGAGACACCACTGTTTACCTATACGTGAGAAAGGATCTGGGACCAAGGATGTTCGTAAATGATAATTTGTCATTTTATGAAGAGGTACAATTCCTGCTGGTAGAAGAGAAGCCAGCAGACGTTTTCCCACGTCAGACATCACACCCAAACCAAAGACTGCTGACAGCCCTTTGATGGGCTCGAGAAGCCTACACAGGCCAAAGGAGAAGCAGTCCTTCTCCCCAGTCCAGGTCCTGGCTTCCTTGCTGCTGGGCTGGCCAGGCCACAGATGGTGTGATCTGGAGCTTTAAATGCTGGGGGACACTCTGAGTTCAAGGAACTGGGTGTTCCTTTTACGTTGCATCCAGGCCTCACCATACACAAAGTCAGACTCACCATGGCTGTGCTGGCCTCCTCTTCAGCTTAGACTAGAGGGTGAAGGGCTCACCCAGGAACAGAGGATGGCCTGCCAGCTTCCCGAGGGTGTGCTTGATGTCTCTCTTGGATGCGGGCCTACTGAACATCAAGATGTCCTACTTCTATTCAGGTGTGATGCTCAGTCCTGGGTTATGTGGTGAAGCCAAAGCTTCCTCAGTCAGGATAACTGATAACCTTGGTGCACCCCTGGTCTGCCATCAGTGTCTGCAGGCTCTGCTCTATGTAGCTCTCACATGCATGTCTCTGGATTTGTGTACGTGGGTGCAGATGCACCCTTGGCTTCAGCTGTGGATGATGGAGCAGAGCTTAAAGGTCCTCTGACCCTCCACCTATACTTGATACACTGTGTAGTCCTCATGGATCCCAAGTCCCAAGGGAGGGAATTCCATGTGTGCACACCGCCTGAATATCAGGCGATGCAAAAGAAAAAAAAAAGACCCCAAATGCTGAGCACAGGGAAGGACGGTGGAGCCCACCTGAATGCAGCAAGAGGGGAGCCCCACAGCCTCTCTCTGTATGTGAACTTCACACATCTCCCAGGAGCTCAGAGGCTCTCCCTTCTCCTCCTTGTCCACCTGGGCTGTGAACAGAGGCCAGTGAGAGTGGTGTAACTCCTCCCGGGTGGTGGGGGCTGTAAGGAAAAAGATGGTTCTTGCCACTGAAACTCAGTTTGAGAGTTCTAAGTCAGAGCATCAGGGGAAAAGGTGCCTGGTGGGGGGTGGGGGAGGTGGGAGGGGGGAGACTGGGGTCTAAGTAGTAAAATGTGGGACCCTTCCTAACAAACCTCAAGAGCGCACAACAGTCAGACCTAAAGTAGACCCCTCATGTGTAAAATGTAGGGCTGGGATCAGCCTGTATTCCCCAAGGTTGTCCATTCTCCCAAAGCTCTGACACTGCTAGGTCTCAAGTATGCAAAGGCCCCTCCCACCAGTACAGAAAACGGTGGCCTGCAGCTCAGGCTCAGAACGTCCCCTGGAGGGAAGAGGGCTGGGCCCAGCAGCCGGGGAGAAGCTGTAGGAGGGGGCAATTATACATCCTTTCATTATTTTTTAAGTGAAGCACAGCCCAGGTTCACTTATTCTTCCCCCTCCCCCATTCCAGGCTGAATCTGCCCCCCATTCACCTTTCAGTAAAGGGCAACTGGGAGCCTATAGTAGGTGGTGGAGAAAGGAGATGTAATCAGAACATCATTTGTAAAAGTCTTATAAGCCCTCCCATCTTTTCTCTCCACGATTCTCACTGTTTAACATGAAACATGTTCCTTTAAGAGATGTAATTACTGTATTATACGCTAAACTAGCTTACAATAATGAGTTGAGGGCAAATTAATCAAAGGCCATCAGAGACCTTCTGTCTTTGGGAAGGGAACCTGCATGGCTCGAAAATCTCAGTGCTGAAAAGCACAGCCACAGAGGTCCTATGCTGCCTGCTCAGGCAAGAGCACAATGAAGAAAAACTCAGCGTGGGAGGAAAAGAAAGACCAAAACATGATAAGGAACCAGTATAAAAAACTGGTGAAGCGAAGCGTTAGTCATTCAGTTGTGTCTGTCTCTTTGCGATCCTGTGGACTGTAGCCTGGCAGGCTCCCCTGTCCATAGAATTCTCTAGGCAAGGATACTGGAGTGGGTTGCCATTCCCTTCTCCAGGGCATCTTCCCAACCTAGGGATCAAACCCTCATCTCCTGCATTGCAGGAGATTCTTTACCATCTGAGCCACCAGAGAAGCCGGATAAAAAACTGGTTATGTTGGTGAAAGAATACGGAGGGGAAGAACCCCAAGCATCTGTGGGTATGTCTGGGGAAGTAGGCGAGTGAAAGATACATCCAGAATATCATGTTTTCAGGCCCATAAAAGTCACTGACTTTAACAACTATAGCATACTCTTATCTCACCAAGAGGCAAACTCAGTCACCAAGTGCTCCATGGGACACTGGGATCAAGACCTCGGGGTCCTTCCTCTATAAGGAAAGACAATAACCTTCTTTCTACCCTTGGGCTGCTATGAAAGACATCACATGTAGAAAGGAGATTTATTCTTGGGCAAAAGGCCACGTCTATATTTAAAAATCTGTTTGCACCAGTTACAGAGACCCACAACCATCATGAATTTTCAGATGTGGCAATGAGAAATGAGCCTCTGCTTTGCCTGGATGTCGCTGTGACATCAGTCTCCCCACTCAGAACTGGAAAAATGTGACAAGACAAGCTGAAGGTCAGTGGCCAAGCCTGGGCTATGCTTCTCTTCCCCAGCTGGGGAAGCCCACAGACCAAGTTACTGTCAACACTGAGTGAGTCAAAGAAATTCTACTCTGGAAATTCTTCCCCTGAATCCAAAGTGCCACATGATACACCAGTGACTGGGAAGAATAACCCCTCTCAGCCTGAAATTGATACTCAGTTACTATGATGATATTTTAAAAGAAAAAAAAAGTGACACTGTAGAAACTATTTTTCAGTTAAAAAAAAACTGCTGGGTCAGATTTTGGAAACCATTTTTTCCAGTGATTGGGAATCTCAGACTCATTTGAAAGTCATACACAAGTTATAAAAAGATGTTCAGACACACAAAATGTTAATACAGTTTTGGAGAGTATGGGTACACAGAAGCTTCCTATGGGGCCATCCGGAGATCCTATGGTCCAGAGGTAAGAATTCTTGATCTAATCCAACACCTTCATTTCACAGGTGAAGGAACCAAAGCCAGAGAAGTGACATCAAGGCATCCCCAATGCTGGGATAACAGGCTCTCAGAAGTGGGGCAGAGTAACAGAAGATGCCTAGTAGAAATGGAGACGGTCTTACGTTCTGTTTATACAATAAACAACGGGGCCACTAAAACTCACTGGCGCCCTCACCATGACACTCCTGTCACCAAGCAAATTCAGGAGAAAACACACACATATAAAAGCAAGGGCTTCTGTTCTGGGGACCAACTGAGACGAGTGCCCATGGTGATGATAGTGAGTAGGGATGAATGAGGGGGCTCCCCAGCTGGCCAAGAGGCAGCCCCCTCAGCCTAAGGGTGGAAGAGGCTAAATGTGAATGATGAGAAGGTCCCAAGACCCAATGAGGCAAGACTGCTTAAGATGACCTCTTTAATCCCTTAGAGTGCAATCTCCCTTTATGTATTTATAACATCATCTTTTTAACAGTCTTTTATTATCCACTAAGCAGAGAGTATGCTGAGCACTCAGGTGACAGAGGGAAATGAAGACAGTCTCAGGCATGAGAGTTGATGGCCGACTGGGGAGGACAGGCTTGTCCCAGACAAAGCCCTTGTCATGTGAGAAGGACTCAGCAATAACAATGGGCCACGGAGAAAGGAGTGGAAAACCCTATGAAGCTGGGGCTGGAGATGGCGATTCAGCCATGGTGACGTGGAACAGACTCGAGTGAAAACCAACCAGTGTGAGAAGGGCTGCGCAAAGGGGGAATGTGAGGAGAAGAGCCTCGTGCAGCCTGGACGGCTGAGGACGGAAGTGTGTTCAAAGTGGACCGCACTTCAGTGGGGCCAGTGCATGGGCAGGTGGTGCAGAGAGAGCATCAGGCTGACGGCACCCAGAGGGTCCACGCCGGAGTAGGGTGGGGGTTTCAGCTTCTTGTTTCTCAGGCGAGAAGGAAGCCAATGAGACAGGGTTTTTTTTTCCAGTTCACTGTCAGTCTGGCCAATGAGGACAGATAATTTGAACGGGGCAGGAGCAGGAAACCAGTTAAGAAAACTCTGGAACCATGCAGGCAAGATATGACCTCAGGATGACAAGGAGGGGTCGACTTGAGAGAGGTTTAGGGACAGAGGTGACCCTCTGTCAGCTTTGTCCCACGTGGGACAAAGCACGTGGACTCGCAGATTTCCAGCCTGGCTGACGGGACTGGTGGAGAAGCCACTCCTGGAGAGATGGGACCCTGGAGGAGCCTGGACAATCACTGCCAGCGAGCAGTGCCCATGCCTTGAAATGGACCCCCTGAGACATCCTTGAGTCTTTGGGGTCCATCGAGGATCAGAAGAAGCCACTCTCTTCAGCCTTCATGCTCCAGCCTGGAATAGGGTTTCCTGGTTTCTTCCACCTCTCCCCTCCCTGTGTGTCAGGTCACCCCCTCCTGCAGACACCTCCCTCACCTCCCCATCTCCCAACAGTATTCACTCCTATTGTCACACTTATCACTCCAGCTGGAATGAGTTCTGATGATGCTGTTGCCTTTTAACTCTATGAATCAGCCATTGTCCTTAACTATTCACAGTCAGTGTTTATTTAAATATTCCCAACAGTAATGATTCTTTTTGTAATTCTGTCCCCACCCTAAACTGTGAGCATCCTGATATCAGGATCCATGAATAACTCACTTGTATATCCCCAGGACCTAATACCTCAATAAATAATTGATTAATTAATTGACCAAACTGACTATGGGGGCTGGAACAAAACCCAAGAGGAACCCTAACTATCCAGACTCCTAATGTCCCCAACATCTGGCATGGTTATAGCTTTACAGGTTAGAACCTAAGAAGATGCTAGTCTTGCCTTCTGTGAATGAGCCCAGTCCCCAAAGACACAGCCTGAGTCTGCCACACCCTGTGGCCACACTTCCTAAGACACAAAAAGCATATCTACAGTCATAATTGTCAAAACTTGGAAGCAACCTCAGTGTCCTTTAATTGCTGACTGGATAACAAAATGCAGTACATCAGATAATGGAATACTGTTCAGCGGTAAAAAGAAATGAGCTGTCAAGACACAAAAAGGCGTGGTAGAACCTTAAACACGTGCTACTAAGTGAAAGAAGCTTATCTGAAAAGGCTGCACGCTGTATGATTCCTACAATCTGACAGTCTGGAAAAGGCATAACCATGGCAACAATAAAAAGATCAGTGGTTGCCAGGGACTCAGAGGGAAAGAGAGAAGAACGACGAGGTAGAGCATGGGGGATGTTTAGGACAGTGAAACTATTTTACATGGTACTGTAATGGTGCCGACATGTCACTACATATTTATCTAAGCCCACAGAACAGACAGCACAAAGAATGAACCCTAATAAACTACAAACTACAATTTTTATAGGCAATAAAAATGCATTGATTTCTGTACATTTGAAAGCAATACAACACTGTTAATCAACTATATTCCAATATAAAACTTTTTAAAATTTTTAAGGTATAATGATAAAAAATAATATTTGTTCATCAATTATAACAGTGTACCACATTCATGCAAGATATTGATAACAGGGGGAACTGGGGGAGGTTGGAAGAGCATATGGGAACTCTTGACTTTTTGCTCATTCTTTTCTGTAACATTAAAACTGCCCTCCTACCAAAATGGTGTCTATTAAAAAATACCAAAGGTGAACCACAGGAAGTGAAGGGCCATAAGCCTGGAGTTTATGAAAGGCACTGTTTTGTTTAACTCCTCTGTACACATGTGGGGCGGAGAAGGCAATGGCACCCTACTCCAGTACTCTTGCCTGGAAAATCCCATGGACTGAGGAGCCTGGTAGGCTACAGTCCATGGGGTGGCGAAGAGTCGGACACAACTGAGCGACTTCACTTTCACTTTTCCCTTTCATGCACTGGAGAAGGAAATGGCAACCCACTCCAGTGTTCTTGCCTGGAGAATCCTAGGGACGGCGGAGCCTGGTGAGCTGCCGTCTATGGGGTCGCACAGAGTCGGACACGACTGAAGCGACTTAGCAGCAGCAGCAGCACACATGTGGGGGCAGGCCTCAGACTCGGAATATTTGCCACAAAGCATTACTGGTCTCCCCACATGCATTTACGTGATCTCCCTGCTCGAGAACCAACTTGCATCCATGACAGTCTGGCAAGGGACCAGGCTCGGGATACACGGCTCATGGACAGATGCACACGCTCTACGGCCTAAGACCATGATCTCTTAACCTTGGGTCTCTAAAGAGAGTCCACAGAGAAGTTCCAGGCATGTTTGTGTATATGCTTTTAGCCCAGATTTGTAGCCTTCCCTGATTTCTGAAGGGCAGGACACAGAGAACTTTCAGGACCCTGGGCATCCCAGTATGCTTCTTGTAGCGCTCAGCAGGCTTCCCTTCCTTCAAACGATCACTGGCTCCAAGCGCCATGCCAGGCTGGGGAGTAAGAGAGATGCATGAGACACAGCCTGGCTTCATGAAGGTTGCAGTCAGTGATGAAGATAACGTGTCAACAGCAGATGGGCGGACGCAGGCACGGTGCAAGCAAGGAACATGGGAGGCTCCCCTGCAAGAGGCGAGCAGCCTCCAAGGAGCTGTCGACCAAAACACTGCACCAGACTTGGAATTACGCGGTTACCTGCACGGTTGCTCATCTGTCATCACCCCCTGCCGAGCCCCACCCAGCTCCGTGTTCTTTCTGCCTGCAACCTTGGGAACCCCGCCACCACCCTCCTCACCTTACTGAGGAAGGCAGTCCAGACAGAGCCCTGGGTTCTGAATCCCTTCATAGGAACTGATTTTTCCCTCTGAACGGAGGGCACCAGCTAGCTTTGGGACCCAGCAAAGGGCACTTCCGTCCAGGCTGCTCACATCTCTGCTTTAACAAAAGTGATCCTTCTCAGAGGCAAAAAGGCTGGGGTCAGCTAGTGCCGGCCACTTAATGAATAGGAATTCTGTTCAAAACACGCCTTCATTTTTCCCCGGGATCAAAGAACGGTAGAGAGAGAGAAGGGCCCTCAGATACCATCCAGCTCTGTGGTCACTTGTCCAGCCCGCAGGACCCTGACCAGGGCCCAGAGGGTCCGCACTTTGACACCACCCGCAAAAAAGGCTGCTGACCCGGGGTAATCAGATCATTAGCATCTGAAAAGCAGCAAAAACACCCTGGGGCAACCAGTGGTGTGAAAAACAGGTGATGAGCACCCTTCACTTCAGATCTCTTCCGCTCCCTCCATCTCCATGCCTCTCTCTCCTGCAATGGCTAGGCCCCTGCCCGCCTGACTTTCCCGCCTCCTCCCCTTACAGCTCCTGCTTCCTTTCCTCTCTTCTCCCCAATTTAGGAATCTGGAGAACGTAAGATAATTTATGAGCTTTTATCATCCCCTTTCTTAATTTTAGAATTAAGTGGAAACATTTAGATGCAAGCTTCCCCCCGCCCCCCAAAATGACATATATTTCTCTTTCTGGTTCTGTTTTCACAATGACAGAGAAATGGCACTGCTGGGTGGTTTTGGATGAGCGGGGAAGGGGGGGGTGTTCCACCCGCGCTGGCCACAGCACAATGGCAGTCACTGCCCGCAGCTCGGCCCTTCTCCCACCCCCTGACCAGGCACAAACGGAAAAGAGGCTTCCTGATCAAACCAACTCATTCTCTCTCTGAGCTTCTGGAAGCATCCAGAACCCTCTCAATAGGTCATGAGGCCCAACTTGACTTTACTCTCCAGGGGAGCAATTTAAGAAAAGAGAACCATCTCAATACAATGGCCCCAAGCCACACACCCCAGCCCCAAACAGCTCCTGAGAACACACACTGAAACTACTCAGCCTCTTACCTGGGCACTGACCACAGCCAGGACAGTCCTCGTCTTGGACTCGGTGAAGCACTCCGTTATCCCAAGGCTCAGCTCACAGAACCTGCCTCCAGTGGTCCCCCAGCTTCTCTTGTGCCCACTGTTGGGGACGCTGTGTCCACTTCTGCTGTCCTCCCTTGCATGACCAGCTGGCAGGGCCCTCACCCTGCACCATGCACTGCTCTGGTTTGTACGTGGCCTCCGCACCATTCCACCATAGCCCTGGACCTCACCGCCATTCAGACTCCTAAATCGATGTTAGCATTTTGGAAGAAATTCCTCTCTGTGCCTTGGTTTTCTTATCAGCAAAACAGGATTAAAAAACATACATTCCAACATTCTAAAGCAATGTGATAAAGAATGCGATAATGTTGGCAAAGTACCTAGCACACTTTACTGCCCAATAAAGATTACTTTTCCTTCTCTTGCCAGCCCCAAAAGCTTCAATACGTTTCTAGAACATACCCAAGACCCTCCAGAGTGAATAGTCAGGCCTTTGACCCCGAGCTAGCAAGGCAGCTCCTGTCATCTGTCAGCTCCTTCTTGCTGAGAAGGTCGCCTGAGCTCAGACAGGCCCAGCTGGGCCTCAGGGGTGCCTCTCCAAGGCACCATCACTCCTGCAAAGAAATGGTCTCTTCCTTCCTGGGGTCAATGGCTCTTGACAGGGAAAATGTTCCCCATCCCTGCCCTAAACACTTGGAGAAAAAGAAGTGACTGTCTAACCCTTGGGGAGAAGATAAGGATCATTAGTTGGGGTCAAAAGGGAACAACCTGGCATCAATCATGTCATGGAACCAAGACGGCAAAACTCACCTGACCCACCCCATGGGGCCAGGCTCTGCAAGTATTCTTCAAGATGGAAACGGCCGTTAATCGACAGTGAGTATCATAGGATGCAACAAAACTGCAGCAGAGAAAATGGTTTTTAAAACAACTGTTTTCAGAGTTTATTCACTAACCAAGGGGGAGGAGGGACCACAGTAAAAGAAAAATCATGTTGTTATTTTTACAATTAAGTGCAGCAAACCTTAAATACTGGTTTTGTCATGTGGAGCAAACTCATGTCTGAACCAAATGTTTCTACGTATCAAAAGAACAAGCTGCCTCCTTATCCTCCCCGACCTCCTGACTCTCCCTCTGGGTTTATTTCCAGGTCCTGTGCTGAGGGGGGCTGAGCAAGCAGTCATGCAGTGAAAAGACAAAACGAGCCGAGAGTGACTGCTCTTGTCCACTCCGTGGTAAAAGCTAGCGAAGCTCAACATCCTGTAGAACACAGAAAACAACGTGGACTCAGCTTCTGGTGGAATCCGTCAGAGAGAAGGGGAGCAGAACACCTACAGTTGGACATCTCACTGGAATCGGTATTTCTAGACTTGATACTTACTAGTACATATGTCCTAATGAAATCAGCTATTGGCCTGGTTGTAAGTCCTCCCATGGAATAGGGAGCTGTACAGTGACACCGGCAATCAAAGCTATGTTTTTCCCAGCAGTCATGTATGGATGTGAGAGTTGGACTACAAAGAAAGCTGAGCACCAAAGAAATGATGCTTCTGAACTGTGGTGTTGGAGAAAACTCTTGAGAGTCCCTTGGACTGCAAGATCAAACCAGTCAATCCTAAAGGAAATCAGTCCTGAATATTCACTGGAGGGTCTGATGTTGCAGCTGAAACTCCAATACTTTGGCCATGTGATGTGAAGAGAATCACGTGGAAATGACCCTGATGCTGGGAAAGATTGAGGGCAGGACAAGAAGGGGACAACAGAAGATGAGATGCTGGAGGGCATCACCAACTCAAGTTGAGCAAGCAAGTTTGAGCAAGCTCCGGGAGTTGGTGATGGACAGAGAAGCCAGGTGTGCTGCAGTCCATGGGGTTTCAAAGAGTCGGACACGACCGAGCAACCGAACTGAACTGACAATGACACCACACAGGGAAGGGGGCTTGTGACTCTGAATAATCACTTACAATCAGTCACTTTAGGGGAGAAGCACTGCATCCTGGCCTCAAAGATGAACCTAAGGGACCTCCCTTGAGGTCCAGTGGTTAATACTCCACACTTCCATTTCAGAGGGCATGGGTTTGATCCTCAGTCAGGGAACTAAGATCCCACATTCTGTGTGGTGTGGCCAGATAAATAGATAATAAAATCTTCTTTTTAAAAGGAAAAAAAAATGAAAAAGATGAGCACAATACAGTGCTCCCATGAGGAGCTTCGAGTCTAAAGGGAGAGAGAGAATCACAGTTAGATACCTTCAGCTATTGACCTAGTTGTAAGTCCTCCCAAGGAATAAGGAGCTGTACAGTGACACTATACAGAGAGGAGGGCAGGTAAACTCTGGGAAAATGAGTTGGTTACTCAGGTGAAAAGCATTCACCCAGCCAACATTATGTCCCTACAGTATGTACCAGCCTGGCGCCGTTTCAGGCTCACTCAGTGTACTTGGTGACTTGCCACGGTGGTGCCACGTGTCAGCCACTTTAAGTGCTCCAGCCTCGCCCGCCCTGCTCCCAACCCCAGCCTAGAAGGCCCACTTCCCAGATCCGGCTGACTCTGACTTCCCTGCTTCTCCAGGGCCTCAGCCTCCAGAGGAACAGCTCCACGTGGGGGGCCACCTGATTCACCTGGTTTCCTTCAAGGGAAAGCACTGGAGTTTCAAGGAGCGGTGGGGAGCGAGGGCAGGGAGCAGCTGAAGAGGAAACCATGGGCCACGCCAGGCTTCCTGGGTGTGAGCTCACCCTCAGTGCCTCCACCATCCAGCTGCACTGGGCTCTGGGCCAAGGGAGGCTTTAGAAAGAGTCACGGGGACTTCCCTGGTGATCCGGTGGTTAAGAATCTGCCTTGCAAGTTTGGGACACGGGTTCAATCCCTGGTCGGGGAACTAAGAGCCCACATGCCGTTGGGTAACTAAGCCCTCGGGTTACAATTACCGAGCCCATGCACCACAACAAAGACCCCATGCATCCAACAAAAGTAATAATAAATAAAATTAAATTTGAAAAAAAAGTCACAACTACAGGACACTGAGAAGGAAAGGCAAGCAAAGGCGTGCCCTTCCAACATCAAAATACAGTTGTCAAGTCACCATGAATCTGGGCAGACCTACTGTGGGTTGGTTATTTTAGGCAGGGTAAGTGGGTCAGCTTCTGACTATAGGTGACAACAGTGGGGAAGGGAGGGGGGCTTAAAGTACCTTTGTACAGGTGATAACCACCCACCTGCCCTAATGCCCAGGCTCCACACACACTCCCTGCAGACTCAGAGAGTGACTCCCACCCCTTCCCGAGCTCAGAAGGTATTTCCAGGAGTAAAAATGGGAGCACGGGATAATGGGGTACGGGGCTGGCTCCGCCACGCCCTCCATGTGAACCACCATCTAGGTGGCCACTCCAGGTACAAGGCTGTGCCCACAGAACCAGGACTGGGGGGTTGGCAGGGGTGGCTGCCTTCGCTGCCCACCCCCAGACGGTCTCCCTTGGGCTCTGCCCCGCCTCCACACAGATCAGAGCCACAGGCATGGAAACTGTCCTCAGTAATCTCTGTGGTCGGACAGCAGGGCCCCAGCCTTCACCACACCCCCTGGGGGGCTGAAGCTCCGTCCTCAGGAAAGAGACTGAACACCCGTCATTATAGCACACTCAGAGGCTCCATCAAACACTGACTGCGGACGAAGGTGCCATTAGAACAAAACCGAGCGCCCAAACCCTTGCTTTGCCCTTCAAGGAAGCGGGGGATTTGCTTCGTTTTTCTCCCAGGCTAAAAATTATGAGCCTTGTTTTTTCAGATTCTCACTGGGACCTGAGACAATTTTAGCCTCATTCCACCCGTTCATACCTGTATTTAGAGGATGTAGAAGCCAAGTCAGCCCTAAGTCGGGGAAGGATTTTTAGCAGCTACATGAGTTAAGTCAGAATTTAAAGAGCTAAGCTTTCCCTCACCCCACTCCCCGGGCCAGGCCCACACGTGGCATGGGAAGGGCGGGCAGGTACAGCCACACCCACCTTCGACAGCAAAGCAAATCATCAGAAACTGGCTGCACGTTTTCAGAGGCAGCACGTGTTGAATTTAAGAGACTCGTGAAGAGACAAAAGTTTTGAGGATCAGCAACAAAAGGGGAGCAATGAGAGGCGTGGCTGTCTGGAAGAGAGGATCCTTCGTGATGGGGAACGAGCCACAGGTGGGGTTGCCACGACGTGATCTATTTTAAACCAAACCAGCTAATGCATGGTTCCCTTGATTTTCTCATGCTCGAATGTGCATAGAAATCACTTGGGAGCTAGCAGAATGGAGACGTGGAGTTGGTCCATCTGGGTTGGCCTGAGGTTCCACTGGACTCAGAGGGCCCAGGACCATGCTGGGAGAAGCACCAACCTTGGACCAGGTCAACACCTGGATTGCTAGGAGAGCCCCCTCCACCAGGGATGGCAAGTTAGAATCTGAAGGCTGCACCAAGGGTGGCTACCACAAGAGCTTCCGCTCCCAAACCTGCTCCTCAGAGCCCAGTAACCAGCATCACAGACGATTCAGTACTTGCCCAATAGTGAAATGTACGGTAATCAAGATGTCACTAAGAAAGGCAGTCCGCTGTTTCCCCACGCATAACCGCTGAGCCAGCCATTTATCAAAAATAGGGGTAACATAGAACCCACTTGCTCCTGTAAAAATACTTGGAGATGCATTTTACTAGCGTGAATCATGACTTTTTTTCACTTGGTGTGCTGTGCAGTGCTTAATCGCTTCAGTCGTGTCCAATTCTTTGCGACCCCATGGACTGTAGCCTGCCAGGCTCCTCTGTCCATGAAGATTCTCCAGGCAAGAACACTGGAGTGGGTTGCCATGTCCTTCTCCAGGGATCTTCCTGACTCAGGGATCGAACCCGGGTCTCTTAGGTCTTCTGCATCGGCAGGAGGGTTCCTGACCACGAGCGCCACCTGGGAAGCCCTTTCACCTGGTAATGAAACAAAAGGGGCCAGTGGGGCGTGGACTCCCCGACACACCTGTGATTCTCACATTCAATAAACAGATTAAACTGGAGCAAAACACACAACGCTGAGCGGCCAGGAAGAGGAGAGGGCAGGTGTGAGGTGACTACCGCTCTCCTCACCCCCTCGACTCAGAGACACTGGTTGGCTGTGCAGAGTGGAGCAGTGAGCTAAGCCGGGTCATGGCCAGAAGTGCCCCCTCCTCATGGCCAGAAGTGTCCCCCTCCTCAGAAAACTCCTGCCTCTCCAGCAAGCCACACTGCCTTGTCGGCTTCTCCTGGATTCTGCACACACTAAAAACCCTGGGTCATTTTCAGTGACTGGCCTTCCAACCAAAGAACACATCACCCAGTAAAATCCCAGATTCTTCCAAACCACCCCCACCCCTACCCAAAGCACGGTCGCCTGGGTGGCTCTAGAGTCAGGATAGCAAGCCTCGGGGCTGCACTGGGAGCACGGCCCCCCATCTCCTTCTGGCGTTCAGAGTGCATGAGCGCGCCTGGTTGGCTCACGGAAGGCTCCATCGTGACTAACATTTTGAGTCATGCATTCTACACCGGGTAGGTATTCAACAATGGTCTGTGTTTCTAAAGCGCTGATCCTGGAACAGTCCATTCAGTTCAAGTCAACAAACATTTACTCTCAGAGGGGAGAAAGAAAGACAAAAAGGAACTAGGTTGGCTTCAGGGAGTCTGTTACCTAATGTGGAAGCAGTTACACCAAGTATAAAAGGGCATGGCTACCCACTCCAGTATTCTTGCCTGGAGACCCTCACGGACAGTGGCAGGCTACAGTCCATGGGGTCGCAAAGAGTTGGACATGACTGAGTGAGTAACACTTTCACTTATAAAACAGCACAAACTGAAAACCTTCAGTGACAGCTGCAGAGGCCACAGCGAAGGGACCACAAGGTCTGTGTCACAAGCTCAGGTAGAACCCTGAGGCTGGGCTTCCTGTTTCTCTCTCCAATACCTGCTACTGATTTAGCAAGGAATTCCTCATCCAACCTTTCTTACCCCTGACCTGCTACCCCTCTAGCCTGAAGCAGTCACCCTCACCTGGGTTATGCAGAGGCCTCAGACCTGCTCACCCTGCTTCCCTCTTACAAGCCTGCCATTCCCATGAAAACATAGCCTTCTGGGTGAGAGCTCCCCTGGCTCCCTATTTTAAAATATCCAACATGCACTCAAAAACACACATTTCAGAACCCCATGCCTTTCTTTATTTTTATATCATTGATCACTGTCACACTCTGTATTTTGCATGTTTACTCTGTTTATCATCTGTCTCTCTCCCACTTCTGCTCCTGTGGAAGGTCCACAGAGATCAGGGACTTTTGTCTACTTTATGCATTGCTGTGGCCCCAGGAACTTAAACAGTGGCTGGCACATAACAATATAGAATACATTTCTGTGAAGTGAATGAAGTTTCCTCCCTCCCTCCTCTTCCTCTTATCCTATGAATAGAGCGTTTGATCTGTTTCCACCCCCTTCTTTTTTATAACTTCTGAGAGCTAGGAATAACTTTCACGATCTTTGAGACGGATAAAGTGTCACACACACCCACCCACCTTTTGCCTAATTCCTTAAGAACTCCAACCCAGGTCTGAGCATAAAATAGTCACAAGCTTGCTTCACACCCTTGTTAGGAATTAAGGAAACATGAATTCATTTCAACTAAATTAATGGCAGAAGTCACAGGTTCAGAAACACTGCCTCTGATGTGGTAGCAAAAGGACATTTTCCTTAGTGGGTAGGAGGGGAGAGAACAACTTTCAAAAACACCAGCTGTCAGATAAAAAATACCTTTGTCTTTGGTGTTTTATATAAACACCTGTTTCCAAAATTTCAATGTTTAACTGACTTTGGAAGCGATAATAAAAGTCAGATTTTTTTTCATTTGCATTTTGCAAAATAAGTATGTTTATTTTGAGGTAAGATGCTAATTCAAAATACCGAGAGGAGACAAAAATATTTTTTGGTATCTGTCCATGGTACCAGTAGAACACAAAATGCTTGTTTTCAGAAATGTATAAAAAGCTCTCTGCTGCCATACAGAAAACAAATTTACGGTTACCAAGGGGGAAAAGGAGGTTGGGATTGACACATACACACTACTATATATAAAAGAGATAATTAATAAGGACCTACTGTATAGCACAAGGAACTCTACTCAATACTCTGTAGTGACCTATATGAGACTAGAACCTAAAAATGAGTGGATATATATATATATATTTAACTGTTTACCTAATTCACTTTGCTGGACAGCAGCAACTAACACAACATTTTAAATCAACTATACTCCAATAAAGATTAATTTAAAAATAATAAAAACAGGTAAAATAACCCAAGACTATTAAAAAAAAAAACTCTCTGCTGCAACCAACTTAGGTGGGAAAGGAAGAAAGAAAAAAGAGAGGGAAGAGGAGAAGATGGTAAGTGCTGCCTCCCCCAAAAGTGGAGTTTTCCCCCTTTTTCCCAGCCACATTTACAACGTAAGGAAATTTCACAATCTTAATAGAAGGGCCACACGTTAATACCCCCTTTCTTTTCATTGTCTCCTCCAAAACCCTGTAGTCTTCGAGTTTTGGCTCACTTGAAGAGTTTGGTCCAAAAGAGGCCTTTCAAGAGCAGATTAGAGCTGACTGCAGGAATTCCTGAGGCAATTTACTAAGAAAAGAGATGCAGAGAGCAAACACAGAAAGCAACAATGATTTTCCCCACTCCCCTCTTCCTTTAAGTCCTGTTGCTTTTCTCTTTCAGTCAAAGAAAAAAGCTGAAGGAAATGAAGGTTTATTTCCAATATGAGCAGAATAACACTTTAAAAGCTTCAAAAAAAAGAAAACAAATTATGCCTTTCAAAAGCAAAAAGACTACCAATGCCTCTACCCCAGCACAGCACAGGAAAACTATCATTACAAGTGGCTTGAGTTTCCAGAGAAGTCTGAATACTCTCCTGATGCCACAAGGGAGGAAGGACCCAGAACACGAGAGATGGGAGCATTTTGCTGGGATCTTCCCAGGTGACACAGTGGTAAAGAATCCACCTGCCAGTACAGGAGACATGGGTTCCAACCCTGGGTGAGGAAGATCCCCTGGAGGAGGAAACGGCAACCCACTCCAGTAGTCTTGCCTAGGAAATCCCACAGACAGAGGATCCTGAGGGGCTACAGTCCATAGGGTCACAAAGAAGCAGAGAAGGTACATGGGGACAATTCATGGTGCTGTGATGGTCCTTTAATGAGATCATTACTAATCATTACTAATGCCTGCCTATGTATATGAAACACAAGTCATTCTCTAATATTGCAGTTAGTCTAGTCTACTGAACCTGGTTGCTACCAAGATATAAATTAGGGATCAAATGTTGTTTGCCTGCTACAATTTATATTAGATGTTGTATGCTTACTCCTTGGAAGGAAAGTTATGATGAACCTAGATAGCATATTAAAAGGCAGAGACATTACTTTGCCAACAAAGGTCCATCTAGTCAAGGCTATGGTTTTTACAGTAGTCATGTATGGATGTGAGAGTTGAACTGTGAAGAAAGCTGAGCGCTGAAAAATTGATGCTTTTGAACTGTGGTGTTGGAGAAGACTCTTGAGAGTCCCTTGGACTGCAAGGAGATCCAACCAGTCCATCCTAAAGGAGATCAGTCCTGGGTGTTCATTGGAAGGACTGATGCTGAAGCTGAAACTCCAATACTTTGGCCACCTCATGTGAAGAGTTGACTCATTGGAAAAGACCCTGATGCTGGGAAGGATTGCGGGCAGGAGGAGAAGGGGATGACAGAGGATGAGATGGCTGGATGGCATCACCGACTCGATGGACATGAGTTTGGGTGGACTCTGGGAGTTGGTGATGGACAGGGAGGCCTGGCGTGCTGTGGTTCATGATACAACATCTAATCACGATAGTGAGCAAAATGATTGAAGTCACTCTCCCACTCTTCTAGAGTCTGAAAACTCTAAAACTTCTGGAATAAAGTCTTTTTATTTAGAAAAACTAAACAAGCAGGGAAGACCTCTGAATAACTAAAATAGTTGTCAACAGTGATGATGTCCTTGAAGCCAGAGGCAAAAGCCCCCTGCTGCATGTTCCTCGAATAGAAGGACCAGGATTAAGTTTGCAGCCACTCTCCTGAGCAGACATTTCAGCTCCCCTCAATTGTGCACGATGGAAACCTTTGATGAACATTGGACAATGAACATCTCCACACATGTATGCAAATACTTCTCTACAGAATTAAATCAAACTTTGTTCATGGCTCTCATGTGCTTGATGACCTGGTGATGGAACACAGCAAACCAGAAGCAGTACACAAAGTGAGGTATGGCTTGGGGAGCTAGGGGTGTCTGGAGCAGCACGGGGGAAGAAATGGCACCTGGCCACTGGATCTCAGCACTGCCCAAGCTCGGAGGAAAACCATCTTCCACTGGACTATCCAGGTGCCAACACACAGAAGTGGGCCAATTTGCAGAACGTTCATTTGCCTAAACCCAACTTGCAGAATTTACTTGTTTGTCTTCATTATTTCATGAAGTTTTAGCAATCTCATTCAATATGATGGTTTTAACAGCTAATTCTGCCTACTTCTGCATGACTGGTTTTAGGAATGGTTAATTTGTTTCTGGGCTTCCCTTGTGGCTCAGCTGGTGAAGAATCCACCTGCAATGCGGGAGACCTGGGTTCAATCCCTGGGTTGGGAAGTTGCCCTGGAGAAGCGAAAGGCTACCCACTCCAGTATTCTGACCTGGAGAATTCCATGGACTCTATAGTGCATGGGGTCGCAAAAAGGCGGACAAGACTGAGTGACTTTCACTTCCACTTTCAATTTGTTTCTGACTCAGCCCCCTGCAGCTTCAGCTGGGAAGAGCCATGTTGGGGAGTCAGGAGAAGGAAGTGGGGGCACCAGCACTGCCTAACTGGGCAGTGGACTGAGGGCAGGCAGGAGTGGAAAGATGGGGGAATACGCATTTTACATTTATGCCCCCAGTCCTTTGATCTCAGGCATTCCCTCCTGATTTAAACTTGCTACAAATAAATATCTAATACAGTCATTCAACACAGTAAGAAAAAGTTCTTAAGAATATATGTCTAAGAAAAATGAATGTTCATTTTCATCAAATACATTCCAAAAATTATATATTTTGGAAATAACGTTTTATGATCTATCCAACTGAATATTCCTTAAAATGCTGCTACTGGGACAAATGAAAGCAGATTAAAATGTGAGAAATTCTCAGGAGCTATAAACTTTATGATAGTACCAACACAAGTGGCTACAAACTTAATAAATATGAAGGAAACAAGTAAACCTGGAAAATTATTCACTAGACAAAAAGGACCAAAAAGGATGTGAAGTTTGTGTAATGACAAAGAAAGCATTAAACAGTGAGTAGGTTCATCAGAATTCTTTATTGAACAGAAAAAGGTATAAACAAGGAAAAGCAGAGTATCTGTCAGAAAGACTTACACCAAAATCAGATGAACTGCTTTAAAATTGGGGTATTCAAGGCATAATTTTTAGTTTTCTTGAAGATTATATTATGTATACAGCTCACTCTCATCTCTGTAAGACAGAAATCATTCTTGATATCTGTCACCCGGGCAAACAACTGAACACAATTAAGATACACAGGAACGGCCACCAAGCTCAAGATGGGGTGGTGCACACAGGACATGAAAAGATACAAAAGATGCTGGCAATGAGCTTCACTGACTATCTCAAGTTGACAAAATCCATCAAACCTAGTCTTTATATATGCAATATAAGCTATAATTAGAATTCTCCCGTTGATATTTTCTAAGTAGAAAAGAAGAAATAGAGAATAATAGATTATTCATATTAATAGAGGATAATATTCTCAAGTCCTAGTCTAGATCACAGAAGCAAAGCATCAGTAGTCTGAAGAAGTGGAGGGGTTGGGAAGGCAAGAGTTTCGAGTGTTAGGGTATCAGGAGTATTACAGCGGGACCAATGGACAACATTAAGGACAAGGAAAGATAAACCTTACTGAAAGCCACTGAGCAGTTTTAAGCGGAGAAGGGAGACACAACCCAAAGGTCACTCTGACTACATTCACTGAGGAAAACCATTTGAAGGGATCCAAGGGACTTGATAAATATTTGTCAAGGGAACAAAGGAAGGAGGGACATCTGTTAAGAAGATGCTTCATCCATCGAAAAATGAGGTAACAATGGCCTGGATGAAGGTAGTCTGTCAACGTTACAGGTGACAGGTGGACCAAGAGAAGTCACATTAAAAGCCTTTCTATCCTTCATGAATACACCAGTCTTACAGGCGACCAATTACTGCTCACCTTTCAGAACCCTCTGCTCAACAATCCCTGCCCAGGGCTTCCCTGATGGCTCAGTGGTAAAGAATCTGCCTGCCAATGTGGGAGACACAGGTTCGATCCCTGGTCTGGGAAGATGCCACGTGTTGTGGAGCAACGAAGCCTGTGCGGCATAACTACTGAGCCTGGGCTCTAGAGCCTGCGAGCTGCAACTACTGAAGCCCACATGCCCGAGAGAAGCCACTGCAATGAGAAGCCCACCCATCACAACTAAAGAGTAGCTCCCACTCTCTGCAACTAGAGAAAAGCAAGTAGAGAAAAGCCAGCGCAGCAATGAAGACACAGCACAGCCAAATATAAATAAATACATAAATAAAGGTATATTAAAAAAAAACAACAACCCTTGACCATTCACTGATGCTAGAATAGAGTCTGTGTTCGCCTACGCATCCTGGGGTCTCCCTCTTCCCTTCCCAGAGCTTCTGCTCAGCTTTCTGTTTGTCCAAATCCATGAGTCAAGACCATGAAGTGAGTTTGCTGGACCATAGCATCCCTGCATCTGTTCAGCTCTAGAATCCCAAGGGCCTTTGTCTTCCCAGACAGTCCAGGGACTCTCCTGCCTCTGCCCTCACTTCCTGCCAGGAGAGCCCATCGTCTCTACGTGTGCTGCCAACTCTCCACACGTGGGCCTTTCCATTGGATGGTGAGCATCCCAGAGCCCCCAGGGATTAGGACTGATATTTGTACCTCACACGATACCCAGCACCGTATGGAGTACCTTCCTGGTATTCAACACAAACACAGAGGGCTGGGAATATACACACGCCTTTACTATTTTCATGTCACAGGGTAAAAATTACTTGATTTCTTAGGTCCCCGTGATATCCTCCGTAAATAAAAGGCTTTAAAATTTAATGATCACTTTGGTTATTTGTGGCTCTAAGAGTCAATGAAAAGTGATTAATACTCAAAGCCAATCTAATCTCCTTTAATATCCATCCCAGGAAGTCGTTCCCACTTTGAAAACTATCATTAAATCCATTTCCTGCCTCTTCATATCAAATGTCTCCTGGGGAAGGTTTTCACCTTGACTGAACCCTAGACTCCCCTGAGCCCTCCTCCTGGCCAGGCCCCTCAACCTTGGCCTGTAAAGACTTGAACAAACACTAGCACAGTTTCTAGCAGCTCAAGGCCACATCCCTAGGATGGCTCGTACCCCCCTTAAAGTGCCTGCCCGAGAAAACTCAGGGCTGCCAAAAAGAATTGACTATTTGCTCCAGCCAACACCTGGAGGTAGGGCTCTATCTCCAGCCTCGGTGGGAGGGAAGGAGCCTAACTTGAAGGGCCAGTTTGAAAACCCAGATGGGCTTCACATGGACCAACCTCCCTTCCAGCTTTTTATAATGTTTCCCCTCGAGGCCCCTCCCGAGCCCCTCACTCTGCTCAAATAGCCCAGTCACCTCCCTACAAATCAAAGTTGGATTCAGTTCACACTGGCCTCTTCTCCCTGTCATGACTACTATTGATTAAAATCTGCCCTCGCCACTTGAACCAGCCTCACTTCATTTATCTTTGACATCATGTCTAGCCTCAGGGACTCATCTTTCTTGGGGCTGCTCCCCACTGCAACCACCCCTCTTTCCCCACCTCAACTGAGAAGACAGGGCTGACCTCTCTCACACACACCCCACGGTCCAGTCCATCCTCTCCTTCTCCCAGAGGCCCTCCTTCGTCCTGTCACCGAACTCGACAGCCCAGCTCTGAAATCCATCCTCACCCATAGCTGCCACCACGGCTGCTCTTCCTCCCCTTTGAAGTCTCACCACACTTCACATTCACCCAATTCACCCCTGAATTACGACCCTGGCACGGAAATTGTGCTGTGTGCCATTCTTGCTTCCCCAACTAACCATGAGTACTTTTCTGACAAAACCCTCATCCTGTGTTTCTCCCATATCCGGCAGCTCCAAGAACGTTCCTTGTCAAGAAAGTGTTCAACAAGCCCTTTGGTTTAACTGAATCTCCATCCCCTGCACCCACCGCCCCCCCACCCCCAACGCTGAATCGGCAGCATCCTGCCTGGATCTTTACGCTTAGGAACAGTTGATTTTGGAAGAAGAAAGGTCAGGAGATTGTTTTTCTTTGATGTATAATTCAATTTGCTTCCAGATTCCTAATTTTTTCCACAACTTGCTTTGAAGTGGCTAAAAGATGTGAAATAGCTGCCTTTGATCGTGGAGATTCAGTGACTCAAGCTGGCTTAAGATCTGACTTAGACATAAAAGTGACAAGTACTCTGCAGCCCTTTCCTAGCTACAGGGGGCAAGAATCAGAGACCTGGCCTGAAGCAGCATCTTGGAGAGTGGTGCTTTCATCTGAAGAGGGCTTACAGAAGAGAGAGGGCACAGAAGGCACAAAAAGCTACCATACCATCGTTAAAAACTGCTGCCCCCAGGCATCTCCACCGTCACTCTAGACAGGTAGCCCAGAATCTCCCAGTCCACATTACCCCTTTCCCATACACCCCTAGATCTCAGAGCTGTGGGAAATGGATCCACTCAGGGGGGCCTCTGCTGCCCCCGAGCTCATTCTTTCACACCCCATCAGTGGCTTGGACTCGACTGTGTCCCGTCTGGCTGCCAGTGATTCATAGAACATCCAGGCTTCACCACCTCCTCAGAGCAGAGGCTCAGTCAGGAGAAAAGGTATACAACCTTGATCTGGACACCCAGGGAATTTAGATATCACCTCATTATAATCAGATCACTTATTCTGGTCCCAAAGTCCTTATGAGTCTTTTTTTTCCCCCACCTAAAGGTCATTAACTCACAAAAACAAACATAATGGTACGGGAAAAATTGATTTCTCTCCGATAATGAGAATTTTTCAGAGAGAAAAGGAGAAAGCATATGACACATCTGTATTTTTAATTAAGAATAAAAGCCTTCCAATTATTCAATTAATGCATGCATGCATGCTCAGTTAATTCGGCCAGTAATAAAACATGATGTATTTCAATATTATGGCAACCAGGGCCAAGCAAAGGAGAGATTCAGTGAAAATAGAAGGGATTCAGGAAGAGAGAAGCTGTGAGGGGCACCAGGAGAAAAAACAAAAAGCCCCTACCAATCTTGCCATGGGCTTCCCTGGTAGCTCAACTGGTAAAGAATCCACCTGCAGTGCAGAAGACATTGGTTTGATTCCTGGGTCAGGAAGATCCACTGGAGAAGGGATAGGCTACCCTCTCCAGTATTCTTTGGCTTCCCTGGTGACTCAAATGGTAAAGAATCTGCCCGCAATGCAGGAGACCCTGGGTTGATTCCTGGGTCAGGAAGATACCCTGGAGAAGGGATAAGCTACCCACTCCAGTATTCATGGGCTTCCCCAGTGGCTCAGATGGTAAAGATTCTGCCCGCAATGCGGGAGACCTGGGTTCAATCCCTGGGTTGGGAAGATTCCCTGGAGGAGGGCATGGCAACCCACTCCAATTCTTGCCTGGAGAATCCCCATGAACAGAGGAGCCTGGCGGGCTACAGTCCATGGGGCAGCAAAGACTCAGACATGACTGAGCGACTAAGCACAATCTGGCCATTCCCAGACCTCCCACAGGGTCAGGGTCCCCCAATCCAGCCCTTAGAAAGGCGACCACTTCCTAGGATCCCTCCTAGGATGACTGCAGCTACGTGGGCTCTGCTCACTCTCAAAGCTGAACCCAGTTTACAGTGAAGGAAGCTACAGCATGAACCCCTCCCTCATTCCCATGGCCGGGCTCTCTCCTCTCTCAGGCTTGCTGCTCTGCCTGCCCTCTGCCCTGGGTGGAGAAATGGGCTTCATCCCATAGTCCCAAACCCCGTGGCCAACGGGGGCAACCACAGAAACAAGACAGAGATTCCTTCCTGCCCATCTGATAGCATCACCTTTCCCACCCTGGCAGGGATGAGCCTGGCTTTCAGGCCCTTGTCAGCCCTCCTTTACAGCAGGACCCAGGGAGACAGCACATGTTTCAATCAGCAAACCCATGTACTTTGGGAGACCACGCATCACGGCCAGGGTACCTCAGCATCCTTGGGCTTACTCAGCACTGTGACAGTGACAGGACTCAGTAAAGGACTGATGGGTTGATGGACAGACTGAATGAGTGAATGAGGGCACAAACTTTGTAAACCATGGATCACTATATTAGTGAAATGCTTTTAAATATACATCTCTCTACACCAATCTTTGGATCATGTTTTCCCTAACATACCTAGTGAATTATAAGTTCTGACAATCACGTATTTTAACTCGTAGGTTCTAGATAATATTATCTAGGCCATTATCATTTTTTTAATTTTTTAATGTGTTTATTTTCTCTGACTGCACAAGTAATACATTCCCACTGGGGAAAATGCTGTTATTATTCAGAAAAATAATAAACACTATAATTAAATATCCATATATGAAGTAAAAGTCTCCTAGAATCTCACCCTTACAGACTTTAGTATACAGTCTTCCAGATTTGTTAAATTAATAGAGTAACGTCATTTAAACCAAGCAGTGTTTATAATAACTACTACTCCTAGTTACGTCAGGGAAAGCTTCTAAGAAATCACCTTGTCAATCTTTATTTCAGCAACAGGTCCTTCCCATCAGAATTCTCAATTCCCTTTGAGTATTTCCTTTGTGCTTCTTCATCTCCCTCTGAGATTTAAACCGCTTGACTTTTTAAAACATCCTCTGTGACAGGCAATGAAGAATATCAGCCACAGCCCTCCACACACCATTGCTGGGTCTCTGCATGGACCACAGGGTGGCTGGAATGCTAGCCAGCTGAGCTGCCAGGGTCCTGCGGGCACCATCCTTGCACATAGCTTAGTCCAGGGGCAGCATCAAGATGCAGGTGAGCACCCAGGTCCATCAAAAATAGAGGCACAGCCACACATGGGCCAAGAGAGAGGACTTGACTTAGGAGCCAAGGGGTGAGGGCAGCACTGCCATGAAAGCGACTGTCTCCCATCCAACCTGCAAGCAAAAACCCTTTACAGAATAAATTAAAGAGTAAAGAAATAGTCCCAAGACTTTCTATTCTCCAAGTACAAGGTGTTAATCTTGGCTTTGGGCCTGTTTTATCCAGGTTCAATCCCTGGTCGGGAAGATCTCCTGGAGAAGGAAATGGCAACCCGCTCCAGTATTCTTACCTGGAAAATCCCATGGACGGAGGAGCCTGGTAGGCTACAGTCCATGGGGTCACAAAGAGTCGGACACAACTGAGTGACTTCACTTTCACTTTCTTTCATTGAGATATACTTCACATACCATAAAATTCACCCTTTAAACTGTACAATTAAATGATTTTTAGTATAATTACAAAGTTGGGCAATCATCCCACTATTTATATTTTTTCATCACTCTAAAAAGAACCCCCACACCAATTATCAGTCCCTCTGCAGTCACCACTTCCCCTAGCCTGAAGCAACCACTAATTCTTTTATTTTATGAATTTGCCTATCCTGGAAAATTCATATTAAAGGAATAATATGATATGTGGACTTTTATATTTGACTTCCTTCACTTAAACTAATGTTTCCAATGTTATAGCATGTGCATACATGAGTACATAGTCACTAAGTCGTGTCTGACTCTTTGTGACCACATGGACTATAGCCTGCCAGGCTCCTGTGTCCATGGAATTCCCCAGGCAAGAACACTGGAGTGTCTTGCCATTTCCTTCTCCAGGGGATCTTTCTGACACAGGGGTCGAACTCCTGTCTCTTGCATTGACAGGCAGATTCTTTACCACTGAGCCAGCATGGAAGCGTTATAGCACGTACCAGTATATCAGTATTTCTTATGGTTGAATAGTATTCTTGTATATGGATGGATATGCCACATTTGTTCACCCATTCATCAGCTGATGGAGGTGTAGGTTGTTTCCACCTTTTGGCTCTTGTGAATAGTGCTCTTATGAATATCTGTTTATAAGTTTTTGTGGGGGCATACGTTTTTAACTCTCGGGTAGAGTTAAACTAGGGGTAGAACTCCTAGGTCACACATTAACTCCAGTAACCACAGTTTTTGATTAATAATTTTTTCTCCAGTAAATCTCAGTAGTCCCTTCCCTACCAACACACACAGTTTTCATGATCTGTGGCCATAGCCCATAAGGCCCTTGACATTTCACAAAATGCAGAAGATGTGAAATGCCAGAAGCCCTCCACCCAGGGAACATTCCGGAACCCCATGCTCCTTAGAGCCTCAGGATATTCAACCTCCTCAAAAAACCCGGAAGACTGAGCTGAGCCCCAAACCAGCCAAGAATGGCCTGCGGCTCAGGCCTCAACTTGAAGGGAAACTGGCCACACTTTCCAAGGGCCCAACCTACCAGAGGCCTTGGAGGTCCACTCGGGGCCAGGAGAGGGCTCAGGCCAAGTCAGAGGCAGAGGCCACCGAGCCACACTACCCAGATCTCAGCCAGCTCAAGGTTCCTCCCTGGTGTTCCCATGGCTCCCCCCACCTCTGTCCCCATTCTCGGCCCACTCTCCTCAGGCACTGACTTCTTGGATTTCAGCCCTTCTGAGCCCTCCTCACCGTATAGGGAGTGTCAGGCCGTCAGCTGCAAGGAAACGGCTCCAGCCTTCAGTTTGCAGTCTGCCTCCTACTCGAAATACTCAGCATCCTAACTATAAGGGCATGGCCCAAATGGTGCATGGGGTAGGACAAGAATTTTCATTAAGGTATTTGCCAAAACCTGAGAAGTAATATTGATGTCTCCATCCTAATTCCCTTCCTCTCAGTTCACATCCCCATCACTATCAATGAGTCCCCCCTGTAGCTGCTGCTGCTGCTGCTAAGTCGCTTCAGTCGTGTCCGACTCTGTGCAACCCCACAGACGGCAGCCCACCAGGCTCCACCGTCCCTGGGATTCTCCAGGCAAGAACACTGGAGTGGGTTGCCATTACCTTCTCCAGTGCATGAAAGGGAAAAGTGAAAGTGAAGTCGCTCAGTCGTGTCCAACTCTTAGCAACCCCATGGACTGCAGCCTACCAGGCTCCTCCGTCCATGGGATTTTCCAGGCAAGAGTACTGGAGTGGGGTGCCATTGCCTTCTCCCCCTCCTGTAGAACCTGAACTAATTTATGAGACAAAACAAAAGAAAACCATGCACTCGTGGACATACGGAGTCAGTAAAACAAATAGGTATATCTTCTGGAATAGAGTCATTCCTGTTTTACAAGATCAAGCAAAAAATCAAGATGTCTCTTTAGGGATCTCTAAGTTCTTTCCAAGTTCTTCTAATTGTTCTCTGTTGCCTAAATATTAGGAAAAAGTGTGGCTTCCTAAACTCTATCTTCAACTGTTAGGGAAAATGGAAAAAGAAATTCAGAAGTAAAGGAACTAAAAATTCAGTAAAGAACTTGGATGTCACCGCCCTCTGACCATAATATATGGATGGGATATGGGATCTACAATATTGGGATCAGATTTGTTTCTAAAAATGGGTTCAAAGTTGTGATGGTCAACTTTCCATGTCAATTTGAGTTGAGGGATACCCAAGTAACTGGTAAACCATTATTTCTGGCTGTGTCTTTGAGGGTGTTTCCTGAAGAGATAATTAGCATTTGAACTGGCAGAATGAGTAAAGATCACCCTCACCAAGTCAGGTGGAATCATCAATCCTCAGGACTTGGGATAGAACAAAATGGTGGAAATGGAGCACATTTGCTTTATTTTTTATGCTTAAGCTGGAATATCCATCTTCTCCTTCCCTCAGATATCAGCACTTCTGGTTCCTGGACCTTAGACTCAGATTGAACTACATCACAACTTTCCTGGTTCTTCAGTTTGTGGATGACAGACAGTGGGACTTCTTGGCCTCCATAATTGTGTGAGCCAATTCCTATTGATATAATAAATCTCTGCTTCCATATATGTACCCTATTGGTTTTGTCTCTTTAGAGAACCCTGATACACAAGCATTCTTAATATCTGAAGATGCTCAAAAAAATATTTTCTGAAGTAAGGAGTTTTCTTAACCAAGGTATTATCGGAGCCACTGATACATTCCAGGGAGTGGAAATTCTACAGAGGGAGGTTAGACACCGCTGGCCCAAGAGAGACTAGCAACACACTCTGAAAATGATGAAGAGTGGTGCTAAAATATCTTCCTTTTAGTTTCATCTACTCCACTGAGTCGGTGCAGAGAGGGTACTGGTTTCTCCATGTCTCACCTTGAGTCAGTGAGGACGTTATTAAATATTTTATAGAATAGCAGTGCAATCAGAAAATGCCCAGAGATAACACGGAAGAGAAAAAAAAAATCTCCTTAGACTAGAAATTAGGAAATCAGAGCTCAGTGACTCAGTAGAGCTTCTCACAATTTAATGAGCTTAAGTATCATTCAGGGATAGTGTAGAAACACAGGTTATGATTTAGCAGGTCTGGGCGAGATCTTTGATTCTGCATGTCTAACAAGCTCCCAGAAGAAGCTAGTGCTGCTGGCCCACAGACCACACTGTGAGTGGACAAGGTTAGAGCTGTTGTTGTTTAGTCCTAAGTAGTGTCCAACTCTTTGTGACCCCATAGACTGTAGCCTTCCAGGCTCCTCTTTCCATAGGGTTTCCCAGGCTAGAATACTGGAATGGGTTGTCATTTCCTTCTCCAGGGGATCTTCCTGACCCAGGGAGTGAACCCACATCTCCTGTATTGGCAGGTAGATTCTTTACCACTGGGCCACCAGGGAAGTCCAAGGTTAGAGCACTTCATTACATTTCACTGAGCCGGTGCCCTGCCTTCAAATGAAGGAAGCTGATTCAGATTTGAAAACGAATCTCTAAGCACTCTGCCTATCATAAAATCCCATTTGTCGTTGGAGCAGATGCAAAGTATTAGTGACAATCGCATGCAGACAATAGAGTTGCTAACAGAAAGGTTCAAATTCTAGCTCCTTTTGCCCACTGTTCATAGCAGTGTTGTTTAGAGTAGCCAAAAAGTGAATATAATGCAAAATGTCCACCAACTGATGAATGGATAAATAAAATGTGGTATATACACACACTGGGCTAGCAGCAATAAAAAATAATGAGGTACTGATACACAGATGAAACTCAAAAATATTGTTCTAAGTGAAAGCAGCTAGTCACAAAAGACCCAATAGTATGAGATTCTCTAATGTGAATTGTCCAGAATAGGCAAATGCATAAAAACAGAAAGCAGATTAGTGTTACACAGGGCAGAAAAGGGGAAGACAGAATGGGGAGTGACTGCTAATGGCTATAAGGTTTCCTTCTGGGGTGATGGAAATGTTCTGTAATTAGATACTGCTCATGGTTGCATAAGTTTGTGGATTTACCAAAACACACTGAACGGTACATTTTAAAAGGATGAATACTATGGTGTATCCCTGTTCCTTCACTTACTGAATATGTGACCTTGGACAAATTAAATAGCTTTTTCTCATCCATAACACAGGGATGATGTAAGAGTAACCCACGTAGAGGGGCTGTGAAGCTGGCTGGCTGCCATTATATTAACACCAGCAACCCCAAACTTGCTCACACAAAGTCCTCAGCAGGGTAGTTGAAAACACAACCAGACACTAATTTGGGCTTCAAAATTCATAACAGTTGCATCTCTAATGGGAATCACATAGACCACATAATTTATATGTTTAAGACTGTAACAAAATATACACTACAGAGAAATGGGACTGGCATTTAACACTCTCTTCATTTTTGTTCAGGACTTCCTTTCTGCCACCCCCACCCACCCACCAAGCAACATCACATGATTTTGACAATTTTATCCTCTCAACATTTGCTGAGGTCCTGAGAATCCTGGTACTAAAATGACTGAAAACAGCAATTGTTTCTTTACCTGGTTTGGGCTCTTTCACAGCTATTTTGTTACTACCCACAAAAGCTATGAAAATCATCATTCATATCATCTAGTGCATGTAAAACTTCCTGGGATGGAAAAATAAAAACTGTACTCTGGAAGCTAAGTCCCTAAAACAAATACCTTTCCAGGTGCTGTAAAGAAAATACCCCTTACACTGTGGATGAACGGACAAGCAACTATGGGAGTTGCAGAAAACCAGCTACCTTTAAACAGGATCATTTTCCCAACAAGGAGGTTGTCTTTGACTGTCTCTGTGCTGGTGATTCTAATTTCCTACAGCAAAACCTCAAGAAGAACTTTTCAAAGTCAGCAATCTGGACAAAAGGAGCCTTTACTTGGAGAAGCGCTGAATAGATCATTGTTTCCATCCTAATGACACGGACCGCTCTTTGTTCTGATTGAGGCCAGTGCTCAGGAGACTGGGGGCTACTTGCGCAGGGCAACTGGTGACAACCACTCGCCCTGCAGGCACACAGGGGCACCAAGGGATGTTGAAAGGGTGGTTTCTACCCAGAGCAACCTTGCAGCCTTTGGGGAGAAGGTGCAACCACAGGAAATCCCAAGAGCATGCATCATGAAGCAGGATGCAAGCCAGCTCTGGTCAAGCAGAAGCAAAAGCTGGGGCTTGGGTGTGAGACTGCGGGTTCCCAAGGAGGTAGCAAGGCTTTCACAACTCCTGACACCCCCGACAACATCCACACAGCATGGGCTCATGTTCCTCTCCCTCCTGGGGTGACACAGAGGACCAGGAACAGCATCCTCACCTTCTCAAATCCATCTGCTCAAAAAAGAATGCTTCCTTTGCCCTTTCATTTTATGGTGGAAATGTGTTAACACTGTTACCTCTGGGACGCTGCTATATCTTTTTAAAATGTTTTATGTATTTCTTTTTGCTTTGGGGCTGTGCTGGGTCTTTGTGGCTACATGACCTTTTCTCTAGTTGCAGTGAGGGAGCTATTCTCTAGATGTGATGCACAGTGTGAGGGCTTCTCATTATGGTGGCTTCTCCTGTTGTGGAGCATAGGCTTAGCTGCTCTGCGGCATGTGGGATCTTCCCGGACGAAGGATCAAACCCATGTCGCCTGCATTGGCAGGTGAATTCTTTACCACTGAGTCACCAGGGAAGCCCTGATGAAGCAGTATCTGAGCCACAAGGGAACACTAGTGGGCCTCCAGAGCCAAGACTGAAAGCCCCCGGGCCCCGCTCTGAGAGGTGAAGCAGGCTGTCGTGCCAGATGCCGTGGCCTCTCTGTCGGAAGATGTCACCAGTCCAGGGACAAAGCTGCCAGCTACTCACCACTCACTAAACGCTTGCCACCTGACAGCTCTTCACCTGTGACTTCACTTCCAACCCCCTGACCTTGGCCTTGTCATCCCTACTGCCAGCGGGAACATCCATGTCCAGGGGCTTTGACACTCTGCCTGAAATTCCAGAGCCGAGCAGGAACCTGGCTGACTTTGTGGGGTTTCATCGCCAGGGAACAAGGTGCTTCTCTCACCAGAGAACATGCAAAATCAGCCAACGGATCCAGGGTCTGTACACATCATTGAGCGCTACGCCTGTTACATCTCATCAATTTTAAATATATCAATGGTATGTCATTATAGAACCACATAGCTTATAGAAAGCCCAGGATGGGAGAAAGTCCCATTAGAAAGTGCATACCCTCCCACTTACATGCCAAATCTGAGCCTCAGAATCCTCTCAATAAAGCTCTCCTGTCCTATAAGACACCTGTCGCAACTTAAATGATGAACTTGGCCATCTCTGAGCTAACAGTTTCTTCCTGTTATGCCTGAAGAAACTGAGGCCGGGGAGACCATGGATGTTCACTCATATCACTGATACTTACTGAGCATCTACTATGTGCTGGGTGCCTGTTAAGCACTAATGAGATAGTGGTAAAGGGTGCAGTTCCTGCTCAGTGGCAGAAGAGAAACCCCATCCGGGGTTCTCCCGACTTTAAAAGCATATACCAGAGCTTCCCTGGTAGCTCAGTGGTAAAGGATCCACTTGCCAGTGCAGGAAACACAGGTTCAATCCCTGATCTAGGAAGATCCCACGTGCTGTGGAGGAACTAAGCCTGTGCGCCACGACTATTGAGCCTGTGCCCTAGAGCACGGGAGGCACAACTACTGAGCCACATGGCACAACTACTGAGCCTGTGCTCCGCAACAAGAGAAGCCACTACAATGAGAAACCCAGGCACCGCAAGTAGAGAGGAGCCCCTGATCTCCACAACTAGAGAAAAGCCTGTACAGCACCAAAGACCCGGATCAGCCAAAAACAAATAAAAAAAGTTTTTATCAAAAAGGATATGCCCACTGCTGCCCATGTTCATCTCTATTCTTTGTGCATTGAGATCTGCATCTGACCTTTACAGAGTCCAGAGGAACAAAGCAACAGAGAGGAGGCCCCACCCTCTCCTACCATCTGGAACTCCTGCCAGTTCTCTACTACAGAATCGCCTCATGAACCATTTTCCTACACTTTTAGGTCAGCCTCTTGACAAAGAGCAGGGACTCGTTTTCCAAAGATGCCTTCCCACACATACGCTTTCCATAATTACACAGATCAAGACACCAGGGGAAATGTGCATGAAAATGACTTGATTTGTGGAAATAGTAATGCTTATTCTGGCTTAGCCACAGCACCCTGGAGCATCCTCGGAGAGCCACTGCCACCCCCTGAACCTCCAAAAACTTTCCCCAGGGCCTGCTGGAGCTCAGGCTCTGGAACACTCGAATGCCCCTGAAAGCTGGTGGGAGCACCAGCTGCTTTCATATTGTGACCCAACACAACACGACGAGGCCTCCCAATGCCTTGTGGAGCCTGACATTCCTGCCAAGTTATTTTCAGGCTGCATCAGCAGCCTATGGGACAGCAATCACTGAGTGGGAAGGGTGTGATTTCTCGGAGCTCTTGAAGTACCTTGGGTTTTGTGCCCTAAACATGACACTTGGCACTCCCCCTGCTGAACGACAAGGGGGTGGACCCCTTGATGGGAGCTCAGCCAGCCTGCAGAACGTGAGGCCAAGGGAGGGACCAATGTTCTGGATCCAAGGCCCAGCCCCAGTTGCAGCACCCAGGAGAGAGCTATCTGCATTGCTGTCAGCCAGCTCAGCCATCAAGGCCCAGAGAGCTCTGAGTGCTGTTGTTGTTCAGTCGCTAAGTTGTGCCCAACTCTCTGCGACCCCATGGACTGCAGCACACCAGGCTTCCCTGTCCTTCACTATCTCCCTGAGTTTGCTCAAACTCATGTCCATTGAGTCAGTGATGCCATCCAACCATCTCATCTTCTGTCATCCCCTTCTCCTCCTGTCCTCAATCTATCCCAGCATCAGGATCTATTCCAATGAGTCAGTTTTTCGCATCAGGTGGCCAAAGTATCAGAGCTTCAGCATCAGTCCTTCCAATGAATATTAAGGGTTGATATTCTTTAGGATTGACTAGCTGATCTCCTTGCAGTCCAAGGGATTCTCAAGAGTCTTCTCTAAAACCACAGTTCAAAAGCATCAATTCTTCAGCACTCAACCTTCTTTATGGTCCAACTCTCACATCCGTACATGACTACTAGAAAAACCATAGCTTTGACTATATGAATCTTTATCAGTAAAGTGATGGATGTCTCTGCTTTTTAATACAATGGCGAGGTTTGTCATAGCTTTCCTTCTAAGAAGGAAGCGTCTTTTAATTTCATGGCTGAAGTCACTGTCCACAGTGATTTTGGAGCCCAAGAAGAGATCTATCACTGTTTCCACTTTTTCCCCATACATTTGCCATGAAGTGATGGGACCAGATGCCATGATCTTAGTTTTTTGAATGTTGAGTTTTAAGTCAGTTTTTTCACCCTCCTCTTTCACCTTCATCAAGAGGCTCTTTAGTTCCTCTTTGCTTTCTGCCTTAAGAGTGGTGTCATCTGCATATTTGAGGTCGCTGATATTTCTCCTGGAAATCTTGATTCCAGCTTGTGATTCATCCAGCCCAGCATTTCACATGATGTATTCTGCACATAAGTTAAATAAGTAGGGTGACAATATACAGCCTTGACATACTCCTTTCCCAATTTTGAACGAGTCCGTTGTTCCATGTTCAGTTCTAACTGTTTTGTCTTGATCTGCATACAGGTTTCTCAGGAGGCAGGTAAGGTGGTTTGGTATTCCCATCTCTTTAAGACTTTTCCACAGTTTTCTGTGATCCACACAGTCAAATCACACATCATAAGAGCCTAAAAGATGCTGCTGTTAAAGTGCTGCACTCAACGTGTCAGCTCTGAGTGTGACACCCGTTAATCTGCATCCAAATCCACAGGACCTATCACGGGGAGAAACGTCTCCTTAAGTTTCACAAAGACAGGGGAACAGTTATCCAACTCCAAGAGGATCAGTACTCACTGTGTGCAGCTCTGGACCTGGGGTGGGGGCTGGGGAGAGGCACAGAGACATATGTAAAACAGAAAATTTTACCCCAATTCTCAGGAAGCATCCAAGTGGTCCCAATTCTAAGAGGAAAGACCCCCAAGTACAACAATGTCAAAGTCCAGAAGCAGGAACAGCTCCAGCCCTGCATGGCTCAGCTTCCTGTCTGGTGTCATCTGAAGCCAGCAGCATCATTTGCTTATTTACTGTCTAGTGACTCAGGCAGTAAAGAGTCCGCCTGCAATGCAGGAGACCTGGGTTTGATCCATGGGTTGGGAAGATCCCCTGGAGTAGGAAATGGCAACCTACTCCAGTATTCTTGCCTGGAAAATGCCATGGACAGAGGACCCTGGTGGGCTACAGTCCATAGAGGTCACAAAGAATTGGTCTTGACTGAGCAACTAAGCACATCTTCCCCAAGTTCCAGGGAGGCACAGGCCTTCTCTGCTGTATTTCCCATTACACCCCCAGTGATAATGCCCAGACCTGCGGTGAGAAGGTGCCCAGGGTTCATCTGTGGGATGAGTAATACCCACACCCTAGCAGGCCCCACCTGGGGTGCCCTGTGCCCCCAGAGTAGAGGGTCAGTCTCAGCTGCAGGAGGGCTTGGCCTGGAGGTGGGAGGAGCTGGAAGGGCTGGGGTTGGACTAGGTTCTGCCCTCAACTGTGAAGCGGTCCCTTCCCACCTCCGAGTCACAGATTCCTCCCTCAGAAGGTATCATGAATGGAGGCTGGCAGGAGAGGGCACGAGACCGCTAAACTCCAGCTGCCTCTGAGATGCATGGCGGCTCAGCGCCGGCTCGCCCTTCCTCACCCCGACTCCCATCCTCAGGGCACACCCGGGAGGCCCCTGGGCAGCTCCATCACCCACGGCTGCTGGGGCGCCCTGTCAACACTAGGCCCCCTCCAGCCATTTCCAGAGCCCCAGCTGTGCATTCCTCTGTCGCAGGCCCTATCTTATCTCCCTGTTCTTCCCCCACCACCTCCGCCTCCCCTGTCCCCAACTGACGTCCCTGACCATCCAGGCCCTTATCACTGAGTCTCGCTGGCTATTCTTAGTACGTCGTTCCCCTCCAGACCCACGTCCTCCCTGTGCCTGGGCCTCCCGGCCGCATCATCCGGATGGGGGCAGAGGCCCGCCACCCATGGAGCTCCAGTGCTGTAGGGTCCACAAGGTGGGAGCCACATCAGAGACAATCCAGCCAGATCGGGGCCCCACAGGGATGGGCATGGCTGTCCCTGGGTCAGCAGTCGGAGGCCGACGTGTGCTGCTTCTCTGGCTGTTGTTCCTCCCACACCCGGAAGTTTCACACTGGAACATCTGTCTTCCTGCCAGTGGAGAGTTGGGTGGGTGGGGGTGAGGGGGGGTGCGGGAGCCCGGGGGCCACCCTGACTGTCCAGCTGAATCCCGGGTCAGGGGCCAGACCTCCTCTCTGCCTTCAAACTGCACAAATCTGTCGCAGCTTCTTGCCCTTTGGGTTTAACAAATGTCTCCATCTCCGCCAGTCTGCAGCGTGGGCACCTGTGCTCTGGACGATGCCTGGTGTCATCTGCATCCCCACCCCGCCATGCCAACTCCCAGTCCCCCCCCCTGCCCAAAGCACCCATCTCTTGTGAGGGTTGAAAGATAAACATGCGGGGCAGGGAGGCCATTCATTCCACACAGAGGCCAGCATGGCGCCCCCTAGGATGCGCACAGTGTGGCAAGTGCTCCGAGTCTGGTGAGGAAGGTTTTCTCAGTTTTATAAAGAAACAAACTGAGAAGAAGCAAGTCAGGGGACCCAGTAATATGCTGAGGAGCCTGAAGCCTCTGCCCTGGGCCTTTGCCCTGTGGGGACCGGGCTGGACCATCTCATGACTGAGCGGGAAGGAAGAAGGTGTCCCCAGGGTGGAGAGCTCCACGAGGCAGCCCCAGGGTGGGCTACTGCCTGCTCGCCGGCACAGGCGGTCCTCTCTCAGGACCACAGGGTACCTGAGAAAGGGCATTTCCAGCTTTATGTGTTGACAACCTTCTTTCCACAATGACTTTCCAATCACCCCGGAAAAAGAACCCTTTGGCGGAGTGGCAGCAGTCTCTCAGGAGGACCAGCCCACCGGAGGAGCAAGACCATAAGCAAGGAGGATGCTTCTGTCTCTTAGGACAAAGGTGAAGGTGGGAGGTGCCAGGAGAGGTTGAGAAACGGGACCCACCTCCTCCTCATCCTTCCCCTGGAATGTAGTGTCTTCTCCACCTTCTTTAAAGAGCTGGGCTTGCTGGTCAGCAGGAGGGAACGGGGTCTGGGAAGACCAGGCGGCCAGGCTCAGACAACTCATCCGAGGTGAGAGGCGAATTCACCCATTTATAGTAACCAAGTGCCTGCGGGGTGGCCCAAGAGTCTACTCTCCCTAGGAGAATATGCACTGAAGTGACTCAGCCGGGGCAGGGTAGAGCTCAGAAGGAGAGGTGGTGAGTCTCTGTTCCCTCAGCAACATCAGCATCATGTAAGATTTGTATGCATTGGGAGATGGGGAGAAGGCGGGAACAACGGGTATACAAGACAGTGAGAGATCAAGACGGTCTACAAGCAACTGACAAGCATCATCTACTTTGAGGTTCTGCTCTAATTCTATGCTTCAAAATTGAGGTCAGAGCCAATTGCGGTCTGTGCAGGTAAAATGCACCAGTATGTGGAGAAGAGAGGGAGGAAAATCTAAGTTTAATATGATAAAAAAGGATTTAGATTAGAGAAGGAAAAGAAATACCTCTCTCTCCCCACTGTCCTCATGGCAGGTACTACTTAACTGAACCCACCAAGCCCAGGCACAACCTCAGAATCATTCTTAACACAGCATCCTAGGAATCCAGTATCAAACAGTAGGTGTTTCCCTTAAAAGAAGTAGGTTACTTGGGGATCTTTGGTTTAAATCACTGGGTGGATGGTCAGTCAATCTCCAACAGATATTTGAGGCACCCAGAACCTTCTCCTACAGCATCCCTGGATGATCATGTCAGGGTTGGGGTAATAAACCAGAAGGACCTCCACAAGGGCTGTGCAAATGCTTGGCTCCCACCTCAGCATTCTGTAGAAGCAAGCCCAGGCCGCAGACTCACCCCTGTCAGCCTAGGCCTCAGGCTATCCCAGGTCACTTCTGGACCCTCAGTGACAGGAGGGTGGCCACCAACATCACCGCATGAAATCCTCTCAGATATCCATGTCTGTCTATTTTATGCCTACAAGTGTCACACTATTTTTATTCTATGTTTCTGCCTTACTTTTATTTTAAAAGTCTTAAGCATCCCATGGCAGTTTGCGTGTGTGTGTGTGTGTGTGTGTGTGTGTGTGTGTGTGTGTGTGTGTGTGTATGACAGAGAGAGACCAGCGGACAGACGGACAGGCAGATACTGAAGGGCAGCTATCCTGTGTATGCTCAGGCCCTATGCTACCAAAGAAAGAAGGAAGAGGGAGGGGAAGAGAGACAAAGAAGAGGGCTGAGAGTCTTTGTTCTTGTTTCCGCTGAAGCCAAACTACCACCACCTACTCCTTGGGGCCTCCCTCCCCATCCACGCCTCCTCCCGGGCCTGCCCCCTCCGCTGGAGACCCATTCACACCTCCCTCCCTGACGCTGCATCTCTGGAATTCTCTTTCTCCACTTGCACACACATCCTTTCCACTGCAAGTTATCACACTGGCAGTCTCCAAAGGAAAAGAAATGCAATGTCTCTGGGAGTTGATGGAAATTTATCTCCTTGACCCAACTTTCCCCGACTGGGCCTGACTCACTCTGCAGGAGCCAGTCAGGCCCGGCCAGAGCCTCCTGGGTGCGGGGGTCCAGGCTGCACCGCGACATCACGCATGCAGCACGTGCCGAGCCCCCACCAGGACCGAGAGGTCCGCCTGGCTGCATCATCTCCCAACAGCGGTAAACGTGCTGCTGCCATTCACAGCCTTTCCTGGAAGAATTTTAAGGGCGGCAAAATGTCCTCAGGAACCATTCGAATGTTATTAATGAAAGGAATGTTTATTGCTCTGTAACGGACTTGTTCTTTACTAATCCTTTCCCCAGATATCTTTTATCAGAGAGGCACGCAGTTCATTTCTTCAACACGTCAATATCGACACACTCATCTGAAAACTCAAGTACAGTGGCATGTTTCCCAAGAGAATTATCAACCTGGCCACAGATATGGCCCCAGCCAAATGCCAGCTATTGAAAACAGAAGGCTCTTCTGATTAAACACAATTAGAGTCAGTTGCTTTCTCCTGTTTAATCTCATTGCAAACATTACCTGCTCTATCATTGTGGGAACATTTCCATCAACATTACGGATTTCCTTTTAGCTTAAGAACTTATTTTTCTGAATGGATTTTATGTCTCTGAGTATTTTTATAGTAAACAGAGACTCAAGTAAAGAAAAAAATTAAAGATGATAATTGTATTGTTAATCTCTCCATCTATTTAGCACTTTTAAGAAATTGCTTGATTTTAATTTCCCAATTTCCAGTGTCTCCTAAGCCTACACACAACAAGAAAGCATATTTATGTTTTCTGCAGGTAAACTGACACTTGGATTAAAAGCTTGTCACAGACTGCAAGGTTATCCGAAAGGAATTCCCAGGTATTCAGTCCTGGTACAGAGATCATGGAAACCAAGGACAGCTAACTAATTTGGATTTTGCTGAAATGGTTTAGCTCTGGAGATAAAAATCAGTTACTCTCTGGAGATAAAAATTCCCATTAACAAAGCTGTCAATCTTAACAATAAAAACCAGAAATCATGCAAACCAGAGTTGCAATGGGTTGCCTCATAATGGACAGATATTTGTTGCTATCTTTAATCTACTGGGAACCTACCAGGGTCAGTAACAGATAATCGGAAGGAATCATATATAAGTTATTTGGGGCCATGTAATACAGCAAAGACCAGAGAACTCAACGAGGACAGCTGAAAGGAAACCTTCCTGCTTGCACCCAAACTGCTCCACCAAAGCCACAGAAGGTTCATCTTCTTTTTCTCCAGCATCTGATCAGTGAGCAATCCTACTGGGGCAAGTGGGATTTAATAAAGTAACTTGAATAAGTAAAAACAGGTAACTTTAATAAGTAACTTTAATAAAACAGGTCTGTCTAAACTAATTACTACAACTGCTTTCACTTCTGCACATCACTCTACAGTGGAGCCTAAGTTCTTAGATCTAAAAGAGATCTTCCAGATCTCTTAGGCCACCTTGATCTTATTGAAAAAACATTGGAAAGCTCAAGCTCGGAAAGGACTGGCTCAGCTTCCCTGTAATTTGTGACAGATCCATGACTAAGGCAGAGGTCTTCCAATTCCCAGGGCAGTGCTCTTTCCACTACATCTCCCTTTCCTTGCTGGAATCCTGATGCTTCTTACACAACAGACAGGCAGAACCCCAAGTCTGCAAGGCGAACTACCTAGGCTCCAAGAACTTATTGGTAAGTTAGTTTACTTGAAATTAAAAAGAAATTTCCCTATGAAAGCAACGTTGCCTCTGTTGGATGAGATCCCAGGCTAGTCCACAAAAGCGAATTTAGAAGCTATGAGAAGCAGAAGCAGGTAATCCTCGAGCCTTCTGAGATGCTGTAAGTCCTCAAATACCTCTAATTGAGGTTCCAGTGCCGGGCAAGCTTTGACTCACAAGCCAAGTCATTGTCAAACCGTGAGGGCGAAGTGCGTAAATACAAAGGCTTTGAAATGAGACCAGCCTGAGTTCAAGTTCAGGTTCACCCAACCTTGGCGGAGAGTTACAGGCTTTATTCTCTCAGCAAGAATCTAATGGAAAAAGAAGAGAATGGGACAGGGAAATGCTTTTCTTCTTCATGTGTGTGCCTGCCACGCTGGCGGGTTAACAATCAAAAGAGCCCTTCTCCCTCCAGGAACAAGTGAAGAGAGAGGCTGGTGAAAAGATGCCGTGTCCCAGAGGAGAGAAGTCCTGCTCGGAAGCAGAGGGAGGTGGTGGAAAAGGACATGGGCAGCCAGCCTCAGAGCAGGGGTCAGAAGCAGAGGCATATCTGAGGACCTGGAGAAAGATACCATCCAAGCCTGCCCTCCTTTACTCTGCAGGGAGGTCCCTGCCACCACCCTTCTGTCCCACCCTCTCAGTCCCCAGCCAGCGCGCCTCCCGAAGGTCTCAGTTCCACCTCCACTTCCAACACTGCTCCTCTGCCCTGACCGAGGAGGCCCCACCAGACTCCGGGCAGACTTCACTCTCCCTGGTCAGCAGGAGAGGAGGTGGAACAGGGGCAAGCAGGGGACTGAACCATCATCCTCCCCACATCAGGCACCGGACAGGCCCCTCTTTATTCACCTCCCATGACGACCTTGACACCGGTCTTCATGTCCTGATCCGACCAGTTAGACACTGATGTTCAGAGAGGTTTCGTGATTTGTCCAAGGTTAGACAGCAAGCAAAGGGGAATGAGGCTCAAATCGACAGCTGCGTGGCCACATGGGGCACATGTCACTGCCCCCAGAGGGCCCCCTGAACGCTGGTTCCCATGTACCACTGCACACAGCTTAGGCGCTACCGAGCTCACTGTCCATGCTGAGGGTCGCACAGGCTGCTGGGCCTATTCTGGAAGCGGCTCAGAGCAAGGCCTCCTGGGAAAATGACCTCCAGGCTTCACTGCATAGAACACAATGACTATATTCAAATTTCCCATGTGCAAAATGATGTGTGGCTTACAAGACCCCTGCTCAAAAGTAGTACTGGGTTATAATCTAAAAGATAAAATCAATCTTCACAGGTCTGTACTGATATAAATAAAAGAATGAATAAATAAAGGGGAAGAATAGACCAATAGATGGAGCATACCTCCCCACCCCTTGAACTGGGCTACATGTAGCGACTTTCTTCTAAAGAGGCCAGTTTGGAAAAGGAAGAAAGACTTTAACTGAGTGGAGAAACCTGACAAACTACCTGGACCAGGTAATCGGGGATACAAGTAGATAAAATAATGCAGCTCAAAAACAGGTCACACTCCATACAGACTGATTTTTTAAGGTTAGAAAGTACCAAAATATATTTGACGATTACAGCAGGGAAGGGGAGGTAAGAAGGACTCATGAAAACCAGTTTGGCCAAGTCATCCATATGGTTCAATGGAGCCATTTGGAGAGTTCATGGAGAGGGTGCGGCTGGGAGGGCAATGGTGGCAGCCTGACTTTCTACCAAACAAGGACAAAAGAATATGTTTTGTAAAAAGGCTTGAGGACTGTCCCACCTCCCCTCAGGGCAGCAAAACATCACCAGGCCGATGGAGGCAGGAAGGAGGCCCTCAGTCAAGGTAGGAACTATTTTAACTCTGAGACACTCCCAGCCTCGATTCAGTTTTTCTGTCTTCTCTGCAGCAACACCTGGTGTTCAGACATCTTCGCAAAGGTGACCAGGGGTGGGTGGTTCAAAGCTACAGGCCACCAAAAACTATATTTTTAAAACTGTTCAGTTCTCTTTTATTTCAGTCCTTAGGGATTTATGAAGGAGCAAGGGGCAAAAAGCTCACCTGAAATGACAGCCAGAAGGGGCCCCAAGACCACCCTCCTTGCCACCACTGCTCAACCTAACTACTAAGTTTCCATGTCCATCTTTCTTTCTCATTCCACCAACCAAAGAGTCATTCTTGTGAGCCTGTATGTTTCCTTCAAGCCTCCAAATAGCCTCAGAGAAAATGTGTCATTCAATTATTCACACCACACATACAACTGCTTTAATCCCGTCTCCCAGACAGAGCGCCCTTTGACCCAGTGAGTGGGAAGAAGAGGATTAGAGGATGTGAAGGCGCCCATCCACTTCTCCTGTTTCCCCCTTCCTCTTTTTCAGGATTCTCAAACGTTCTTCTTCTTGGGGACTCCAGGACTTACTCTTCAACAAGCTCAGGACCTTATATGTTAGCTGAATATTAAGAACATTCAAGATGTTAATGAAATAAAACACGATGGATTATGAGTCTGGCATTTGACTCCCTAGATCTTTGCTCGCTACATGGCCCATGATGAAGCAGAAACAAAAGCCTTTTACTATACCCAGGCTGTAATGTCCTGAGCTAAGTTAACTGTACGAGGCTCTGGAGATCTCTCTCAGAGAAATCAAGCAAGAGCAGGAACTGGCACTGTTCACAACAGTCAAGACATGGAAACAACCTAAATGTCCATCGACAGATGAGTGGGTGAAGAAGATGTGGTAAACACACGCAACAGAATGCTACTCAGCCATAAAACAAGAATGAAATAATGCCATTTGCGGCAACAAGGATGCAACTAGAGATTATCATCCTAAGTGAAATAAGTCGGAAAGAGAAAGTCAAACACCATATGATATCACTTATATGTGGAATCTAAAATATGATATAGAGAACAGACTTGAGGTTGCCAAGTGGGGGTGCGGGGGTTGGAGGGATAGACTGGGAATATGGGGTTAACAGACACAAACTGCTACAATGGATGGACAACAAGGTCCTACTGTATAGCACAGGCAACTATATTCAATATTCTTGGATAAGCCATAACAGAAAAGAATATGAAAAAGAATTATAGATATATGTGTGTGTGTGTGTATATATAAATATATACATAACTGAGTCACTATACCATACAACAGAAATTAATAAAACATTGTAAATCAACCACGCTTCAATTTAAAATTTTTTACTTAGAATTCTCCCCTACCCTGCCAAAAACAAAGAGCAGGAACTGACTCAGAGAAAAAAACAGTTCAAGAGCTGACACATCACTGTTCACCTGCTGCAGCAGCCGCTGTGGTTTTTATCCTCATCCCATCAAGCAAGCCTGTCCAACTCCACGGAATCAGTTTCAGCTCTACCAATTTTACCAATAAAGTCAAATTACAAAAGCTGTCTCTTTCTTTTTCTTTATGAATACTCCGCCTTTTTACTGCTGGGTTCAAACACGATTAGTCTTTGAATGTTAGCCAAAATTCTTGCAAAAACCACATGCTCTATTCAGGAGCTTGTGCTTACTACAGAGTTTTCTACCACATCTGAAGTGGATAACCCACCAAGGCTGAGGGCTACAGCTTTCACCAGGAAGTCCACACAATGACCCATCACAGGAGGACCCAGACCAAGATGAGTAACTGCCACAGCTGTGCCCAGCATGACATTGCATTCATTAAAAAATAATTAAATGAAACTCAACATCAAATGAATCCTCAATGGTTTTCTAAATCCATGTTGAAATCTCTTGAGTAGGCATCAACACACAGCCATACATCCTCTCTCAAGGTTTTCTTCACCTGTCTCTCTCACCCAAGTCACATGCATCTTGGAGGCTGCTCCCATAAAACTTCTCTTCTCCCAAAACATCCTGACCCCTTGTTTCACTTCCCACTTCCCCACGGGTTGGATATAACCTGGAGCTCCATGCCCCATTTAACCTCTCTCACATTTTTCTATTTCTTCTCCTTTCAGTTCAGTTTCACTTCAGTCACTCAGTCATGTCCGACTCTTTGTGACCCCATGGACTGCAGCACGTCAGGCTTCCCTGTCCATCACCAACTCCTGGAGTTTACTCAAACTCATGTTCATCCAGTCGGTGATGCCATCCAACCATCTTATCCTCCGTCGTCCCCTTCTCCCACCTTCAATCTTTCCCAACATCAGGGTCTTTTCAAATGAGTCAGTTCTTCCCATCAGGTGGCCAAAGTATTGGAGTTTCAGCTTCAGCATCAACCCTTCCAGTGAATATTCAGGACTGATTTCCCTTAGGATGGACTGGTTGGATCTCCTTTCAGTCCAAGGGACTCGCAAGAGTCTTCTCCAACACCACAGGTCAAAAGCATCAATTCTTTGGCACTCAGTTTTCCCTATAGTCCAACTCTCACATCCATACATGACTACTGGAAAAACCATAGCTTTGACTAGATAGACCTTTGTCAGCAAAGTAATGTCTCTGCTTTTTAATTTGCTGTCTAGGTTGGTCATAGCTTTTCTTCCAAGGAGCAAGCGTCTTTTAATTTCATGGCTGCGGTCACCATCTACAGTGATTTTGGAGCCCAAAAAGAGAAAGTCTGTCACTGTTTTCATTGTTTCCCAATCTATTTGCCATGAAGTGATGGGACCAGATGCCATGATCTTAGTTTTCTGAATGCTGAGTTTTAAGCCAACTTTTTCACTCTCTTTTTTCACTTTCTTCAAGAGGTTCTTTAGCTCTTCTTCGCTTTCTGCCATAAGTGTGATGTCATCTGCATATCTGAGGTTATTAATATTTGTCCCAGCAATCTTGATTCCAGCTTGTGCTTCATCCAGCCCCGAATTTCCTATGATGTACTCTGCACAAAAGTTAAATAAGCAGGGTGACAATATACAGCCTTGACGTACTCCTTTCCCAATTTGGAACCAGTCTGTTGTTACATGTCCAATTCTAACTTGCTTCTTGACCTGCATACAGATTTCTCAGGAGGCAGGTAAGGTGGTCTGGCATTCCCATTTCTTTAAGAATTTTCCACAGTTTGTTGTGATCCACACAGTTAAAGGTTTTGGCATAGTCAATAAAGCAGAAGTAAATGTTTTTCTGGAACTCTCTTGCCTTTTCGATGATGATACAGTGGATGTTGGCAATTTGATCGCTGGTTCCTCTGCTTTTTCTAAATCCAGCTTCAACATCTGGAAGTTCATGGTTCAAGTACTGTTGAAGCCTGGCTTGGAGATTTTTGAGCATTACTTTGCTAGCATGTGAGATGAGTGCAATTGTGCAGTAGTATGAGCATTCTTTGGCATTGCCTTTCTTTGGGATTGGAATGAAAACTGACCTTTTCCAGCAAAGCAAAGGCACAGGTGCTAAAAAGGGAAACACACAAGCCTTTAAAAGAAGATCCCTTTACAGGAGAATATGTATACACCACTGTCTTCCTTCTTCAGCAGTAAGTGACTCCGATAAGTCACCTCATGACCTAGGGATAGTGCTGGTCACAATTGTGTGGCCATGCTTCCCATGGACAGGCAAGAACGGGGGTGTGTACAAAGCTCTGGGCTTCAGGCAGGACTCTCTCAGGAAGTGTTGAGCAGCCCCTGAGAGCTCAACACAGCAGAGCAGTAGAAGTGGGCCCCTCTCTGATCCCACCACTGACACAGTCACCCTGTTTCAGGGACACTCTGGGGGGCCCACAAGCTGGAAGACCCTCCCTATCCTTTCCAGCCACCCCTAAAGAAGGACCTCGATGAGCAGCTTGAGGACTATAGACTCGACGATGTCTGCAGCTTTCTCCTCCTATTGCATCCCGACCTGTGACGTAAGAACGCAAGTTTGTTTTGACAGGAAATGAGCAGCTATTTTCAAAATACGTTCTAATGCATTAAAATCAACTACCCTTTGTCCCCTCTTTCAAGAAAGAAACCCATCAGTATATACAACCTAAAACCTCCTGCGCTGGTGCAGCTGATAAAGTGTGCACTTGAACGCCAGTCCTCTGGGCAGCCTTCCACATTTCTCGGAAAACTGCTTCCAGTCGCTGTCAGAAGTTGATGCAGCACAGACCATCAGAGGTCACAGAGATGGAAAATCATGCATAGCTAAAGGGTCTGTTTGAGGCCCATGGTTAATGATAACCGCACTCGGGGAGGGAGCCGGACTCACCTGTCACTGTTCACTGCTCCGGACAAAAGGAGTTCAGCAGGAACAGAGCCCCATTAACTCTGCAGGAGGTCTGGAAAACACTGGAAAAGTACAGGCCTTCGGGGGTGGCGGATCCAAACACCAGTGCATACCCGGGATGCACGGGGAATTGGTGGTATTTATAGATGCAGGGTTTCTGCATTAGGATGCAGCGTCCAGGAGCCACTCAGGTCTGGCAGGTGGTCCCAGCTGTTAACACACCCCGTGGAGAGAGGCTAGGAGGAGAGGGGAGGACAGAACCAAACCATGGATGGACAGAGATGGGTCTGCTCCTCTCCTGAAGAAGGCCACAGGCAGCCCCACCTGTTTCTACCTTTGCCCCTGATGGCAGCTGAAGCCAGGATCACAGTGTGTGCAATAAATACTGAAATGTTCACTCCAATACCTGCTGACCCAACACAGAGCCTGAGGAAGGCAGGACTCATAGTATGGTTTACATATATTTTTTTAATTCTTTGGCTCTTTCCCATATTAAATACATTTCTCTGTGATCCCTAGACAACTTTGAAAAAGAAGGAAGTTCAAAAAATACTGCCAGCACCTATCCAAGTGAAAAAGAAATCTCTTTAAATAAAATTTTATTTAAAAGTTTTCTGCCCTGATGTATGGACAGAGTAACATGGAAACTCACATTACCAGATGTAAAATAAATAGCCAAACGGAATTTGCTGTATGACTCAGGGAACTCAAACCAGGGCTCTGTTAACAACCTAGAGGGGTGGGATGGGGAAGGAGGTGGGAAGGAAGTTCCAGAGGGAGGGGACATACATAAAAGTTTTCTACCCTAAAAGAATTATGCTAGACATATTATCATTATATGCGTGCATACTAAGCTGCTTCAATCATGTCAGACTCTTTGCAGCCCTATGGACCATAGCCCACCAGGCTCCTCTGTCCATAGGCTTCTCCAGGCAAGAACACTGGAGTGGGTTGCCATTTTCCTCCTCCAGGGGATCTTTCTGACCCAGGGATCAAACCAGAGTCTCTTACATCTCCTGCTTTGGCAGGTGGGTTCTTGACCACTGGCGCCACCTGGGAAGCTTTATCATTATATGCTGCTGCTACTGCTGCTAAGTCGCTTCAGTCGTGTCCGACTCTGTCCGACCCCATAGACGGCAGCCCATCAGGCTCCCCCGTCCCTGGGATTCTCCAGGCAAGAACACTGGAGTGGGTTGCCATTTCCTTCTCCAATGCGTGAAAGTGAAATGGAAGTCGCTCAGTCGTGTCCGACTCTTCACGACCCCGTGGACTGCAGCCTACCAGGCTCCTCCGTCCATGGGATTTCCCAGGCAAGAGTACTGGAGTGGGTTGCCATTGCCTTCTCTGTATATATAAATATGATCAAAACAAAGGATCTACAGTGAAACCCTGAAGATTCTTCTCCCTTCTCATTCTCCCCACTCAATCCCAAGATACCTCCCTAACAACTTTTGTTTTCAAATTCAAACAATTCTTGACAACAGGCTCCTCCTAGGGCCAATGCAGATAGGGCTGGATGTAAACTAGCACCTTGGGTAGGCTCCATGCCAGAAGCAGAGAGAGAAGACTGTGGGAGACATTCTGCAGGGTAGAAGGTTCTGGAACAGTCACCTCAAGGCTTATCCTGGGGGATCAACAGGAAACTGAAGGGACCTCCAGCTAAACCCAGCAGCTGGAACACGTGCAGTCTGGTTTCAGAAATATTCCTGACACACCTGTTCTGCTGTCATTTCCTCTCCAGTTTTCTTTTACCTTATGGGTGTTTGCCTTTGCTCTATAAAAGGTGGATCTGACATTGGAGGGTTTGAAAATCAGAGATAAACAGGCATGTGTTCTAACCTTGCAGACTAGAGAAAGCTGAAGCCTAAACGGGGGCAGTAAGAAGTGGGTCAGGGACTTCCCTAAGTGGTCCAGTGGTTAAGATTTCACACTTCCAAGTCAGGGGTGTTGGTTCAATTTCTGGTCAGGAAACTGAGATCCCACCTGCTGTGTAGCAAAAAAAGAAGAAAAAAAAAATGGGCCACTTCAAACTTCCCTGGTGGCAAAGAGGATAGGAGTTCACCTGCCAATGCAGAGAACCCGGGTTTGATCCCTGGTCCAGGAAGATTCTACTTGCCTCAGAGCAACTAAGCTCGAGCACTGCAAATACTGAAATCCGCGCATCCTAGAGCCCTTGCACTGCAACAAAGAGTAGCCCCCCAGCTTGGTGCAACTAGAGGAAGCCCACACAAAGCCACAAAGACCTAGTGCAGCTAAAAGTTAAATAAACAATTTTTAAAAAATAATAAATAAATAAAACGAAGTGGGTCACTTCATGATACAGAAAGCTAGGTGCTGGCTGGAGCTGAAAGAGGGAGGATGGGTTCAAAGTAGTAAAAGTAACAGTTTAATGTGGGGATACCCTCTTCCAGGCCAAGGAACCAGAATACCGACTCTGCCCCCTGTCAGAGGACCAAGAGGGCAGGGGATTGTGGAGGCAGAACAGGCAGGCTCGAGAGACAGGCTCCAGGTGGAGAAAGTCAAGGAAAAATTGAACTGGTGGAACTTCTGGTATATCCAAACAGATTGAGAAACTTTCTTCTGAGCTCTACCAGAAATCAGGGATAAACTCGTAACAGATACACAGAAAAACAGGGAGGATGTCCTGTGTCCTGACATCCCTTGACTCCCAGCTCCAGCCCCAGGATCGCACCCCAGGATCTGGGCCCTACTTCAAGGTTGTAAGCAATTCAGTGACTGCAGTCACGAAATTAAAAGACTCTTGCTCTTTGACAGAAAAGCTATGACAAATCTAGACAGAGTATTTAAAAGCAGAGACATCACTTTGCTGACAAAGGTCCTTATAGTCAAAGCTATGGTTTTTCCAGTAGTCATGTACGGATGTGAGAGTTGGACAATAAAGAAGACTGAGCGCCAAAGAATTGATGCTTTCAAACTGTGGTGTAGAGAAGATTCTTGACAGTCCCTTAGACAGCAAGGGGATGAAACCAGTCAATCCTAAAGAAAATCAACCCTGAATATTCATTGGAAGGACTGATGCTGAAGCTGAAATTCCAATACTTTGGCCACCTGATGTGAAGAGGTGGAAAAGACCCTGATGCTGGGAAAGATTGAAGGCAGGAGGAAAAGGGGAAAACTGAGGATGAAATGGTTGGATGGCATCACCACCTCAATGGACATGAGTTTGAGCAAACTCGGGAAGATAGTGAAGGACAGGGAAGCCAGGTGTGTTGCAGTTCATGGGGTCACAAAGAGTCAGACACGACTGAGTGACTGAACACCACCACCACCACATATATGCAACACTCATGTCCTCTCAGGGGTATATGCTCCATGAAGGCAACGCCTGGGTCTAAAGCCTCTTTAAGAGACCTCCTGTGGGGCTCCCCTGGTGGTCCAGTGGTTGAGAATCCATGTGCCAATGCAGGGGACAGGGGTTCAATCCCTGGCCCAGGAAGACCCCACGTGCCATGGAGCAACTAAGCCCGTGCACCACAACTGCTGAGTCCACGCTCTAGAACCCTTGCTCTGCAACAAGAGAAGCCCCTGCTCGCCACAGCTAGGGAAGGTCCGCACATGGCAACCAAGACCCAGTGCAGCCAAATATAAATAAAGAAATAATTTTTTAAAAAAAAGAGGTCCCATGTGAGGATCGTGGGAGCACCCTCAATGCCAGAGGCGAGTGCATGGGTGGGGTGGGCAATGTGGCTGGGGGGTCACAGGACGATTCTGAAGATCGAGCTCCTCCCTTCCCTTCTGTGTCCCACAGCTAACTCTCCTCCAAGACTCTTCTCCCCAATTCTTACCTGACCCACCTTACTCTGTCAGGCATCAAAACCTCTTATAGAGGAAAACCTTTGCCAAACGAAAGGTATTTTTATACCCAGAGATGCATTAAGCTGATTCCTTGATCCTGATGTCTCTATGGCATCTTATCTGATACAAAAAGCTAATGGAAAATGATTATGTCCTCAGGGCAACACCAGCTAAGCTTGACCAAGAGCTGTGCTAACAGTACTTAGCCTGTATTCTTAATTTCTCAAGGAACCTCTCTACTGTTTTCCATAGCAGATGCACCATTTTATCCAGCAATCCCACGTTGGGGTATTTATCTAAAAGAATTCAAATAAGAATCTTTGACAGGTATCTGCAGTCCCATGTTCACTGCAGCACTATTCACAACAGAAACAATAACAGTTGTTTCTACAACTATTGATACAATCCCAAGTGTCCATCAAGAGATGAATGGATAAAGAAGATGTGATATGTAACAGAATTTAGCCTTAAAAAATGAGAAATCTAAAACATGCAACAACATAGATGAGCCTGGAGGATATTATGCTAAGCAAAATAAGCCAATCACAGAAGGACAAATACTGTAGCATTCCACTTATATGAGGTATCTAACATAGTCAGATTCGTAGAACCAGAGAGTAGAATGGTGGTTGCCAGAGGCTAAGGGGAGGAAAAATGGGGAGTTACTAATCAGTGAGCATGAACTCTCAGTTATGCAAGATGAGTTCTAGAGATATGCTGTACAATGCTGTGCCTAGAGTTAACAATACTGTATTGTACACTTAAAAATTTGTTAAAAGGGTTGATCTCATGTTAAATGCTCTTATTACAAACATTAGAAATAATAAGCTGTAAATGTTAAGATGTTTTCTTTTCACTTTTCAAATTCTTTGGGCTTCTCTTCTTGATCCACACTGACAGAACATGGTAAGTAATTCCAAGTCAGACAGGCCTGCTTTGTAGGTAGACTCTTCCTTAATTCTCCAAGGAAAACTTCTGTTCGATCTTGCAGCCCTGAAAGGGGGCAAAAGCACTGAAAAAGCTCATGAGGTGCTTTTAAGGTTAAAGCCTTAATGTTCTCAACATCTGTGGCACAAAAAATGCCAGCAGGCACTCTCCTCATTCTCATAAACCCTGATGACAATGAGTTGCATTCACAGGTCACCATCCTGGCCAGTCACCTTCAGCGGGGTGAGCAGATCCACATCCCCAGCCTGGCTCAAAGGAACTCGCAGGCAAATGAGGCTGCTGACTGGGGAGGGGCTAAAGACACATTTCCAGGGGCAAATCTGGGAGACTGAATCTCAGGCAGGAAAGAAAGCAGCTTGGAGAGCAGGCTGGTTTGGGGCTGAAAGGGAGCTGACACCAAGGCGAGGGGTGGGCCGAGCCACTGTGGTGGCCTGAGAATGCAAATTTCAGTCTAATTAATTCTGGACACAGGACAACTCTGACAAACAGGTCCTATAGGTGAGTGGTGCAGAACCATTAGTCAGTAACTATGAGCAATCTGGCCCTCCTCCCCTGTGTCCCCTCACCCCATCCCCACAGAAAATCTACACTCTGCCCTGGGGAGGACTCAGTTCCTGCCAGGCAGCTTTCTGAATGCTGGCGTGCAGCCCCCAGGACTCAGAGAGGAGAGGAAGGGAGAGGAGGAAGGAGGCAGTAGTCTGAGGAACAAACAGACTGGCTAAGTCCATCTACTTCCCACAGCACCAAAGAGTAGAAGGGAAAGATGGAGACACCATGGCTGGCAGCGGGGAAGAAGGGCAAGATTTCTGGCTCTTCTATCCTAGCAGCTTTGAGTTCTGACAAACATGGGAAGAAGAGAAAGAGGGATTTGTAATCACTCTGCAGAACGTAAAGAACCAATTTCAGCTCTGTTGAAATGACTTCCAGCTGCCAGATCGTCTCTTTACCATGAGCTCTCTGCAAGACAGGCCCTGCTGCGTGCTGACTTCCTGAGGGCACACAGTCACCAGCTCTGAGATCCGTGACCTTGGCTACATGTTTTAACATGGTGTATAACCTAGCTTTCGCTTTCTGGTACCCATCACATTTCAGTTCATGCTGACCATCACAGGACCAAGAGACATGCCTTAGATTAATTTGGGAGGTCAGAACAAGGGTATAAACCCTTTGTTTTTCAAGTGATTTGAGTGTTTTTCCCCTCTCGGAATCACGAAAGAAATGAAAGTGGTTTGCTAAGAAAATTCGTAATATAAACATGGATATGTTTAGCTTGTAAAAAGGAAACTAAATGAAAAGACTATCGTAGTTGGTACCAGTCAGTGAATGAAAGTGATTAATTGTTCTTCTGTGAGACCCCAGAGACTGGAACCAGGTTCGGCTTTTCTGGGTTCGTTGCCCATTAAGTAGTTGTTTCACACGTGTGCTAAGTCTCTTCAGTCATGTCCAACTCTTTGCGACACTGTGGACTGTGGCCCGCCAGGCTCCTCTGTCCATGCGATTTTCCAGACAAGAATACTGGAGTGGGTTGCCATATCCTTCTCCAGGGGATCTTCCTGACCCAGGGATTGAACCAGCGTTTCTTAAGTCTCCTGCATTGGCAGGTGGGTCCCTTGCCACTAGCACCACCTAGGAAGCCCTGAAGTTAATTTTTTTTAACTTTTAAAATAAATGCATGTTTTCTAAATAGTCTCTAATACAGTGAATTTCCTTTAAAAATACTAATTATGAATATTAGCCCAAATACCCCTTATTTTATACACTTCACCTCAAGACACCACAGATGATCTCAGATCAGCCCCCTAGTCTTCTCCATCCCTCCAGGGAGCACCCTGGTTGCCTGCCCTCTCCCTCTAATTCTCTCCTAGATTTATCACTGGCTGCTCATCAAATGGGGATTCTTTCCCTTTATCAAACTATAATAAAAACATGGCTTCCAAAATTTCCCCAAACCAGAATATGGTCATATGGTTATTTTCATCAGGATTATAATTATGATCATGGTGTTTATTAATTATAACCATAATTTGGTGTTTATTAATGTTTCCTACCCTGGGTACCTATTCAGTAATGAATCAATAATCAAACTGAACTTAGAAAGCATTTTTCTCTAAATAATTTGTATTTTAAGATCTATGTTCAACAAACAACTTACTGAACAAACTATTCTTTATATCAGAACACAAGGAAAGAAACGTCATTTTTAAAATTCCAAGAATTCTAACCAAGCATAAAAATGCTATGGTTTTTTTTTTTAGACTTTACATTTTGTTGCTGTTTTAGAATGTATTTATCTCCTGTAGTATAATTCTGGTGAAAATGTTGGGGAAGAAGGGAGTAAAAGAGTGAGGGAAACAGTTAACACAGTGACTAAAGTTCTGGGGTCAGACAGACTTGGGTTCCAATCCCACTTTCCGGCTCTGAGACACCAGGCAGGTACATTAAGAGTCTCTACCCTACACCTATATTATCAGGATGACAATGACATATACAGTATGAACGTAAAGTGAACACATAAAGAAAATTAAGAATTAAATAGTACTGAAAGTTCCCAGGTGGCACTAGTGGTAAAGAATCTGCCTGCCAGTGCAGGAGACACAAGAGACTCAGGTTCGATCCCTGGGTCGGGAAGATCCCCTGGTGTATGAAATGCCACCCCACTTCAGTACTCTTGCCTGGAAAATTCCATGAGCAGAGGAGCCTGGCAGGCTACAGCCCCTGGGGCTGCAAAGAGTCAGACACGACTGAGCACAGAGAGCAAAAATTATTCAAGTTATATACTTAACATTCTGTGCCTTCCTTGTATGTTTTATCTTAATAAACACAATAAATATTTTAAATATATACGTACCATTTCCTTTCAGTTATCTAGCAATCAAGCCCGGTGACAGAACTGTTTTTAAACACAGGAAATGTGGGTAGTTTCCAAGTGATTTGAGGGTCAGCATGTCCCTGCAATGCAGCCTGTAAGTCTATCATTAGGGATTAATTGCTTTGATTAAAACACTGTACTCTTCAAGAATCTTTTAAGTGCAAATACCCCCATGAGGCCTCAGGGTAAGGGAGTTCTTTCCAACCCTCCGAGAAAAGAGAACACTGAGAAATGGCTGTCAGGACTTCCCTGCTGGTCCAGTGGTTAAGAATCCGCCTTCCTATGCAGGGGACACAGGCTCAGTCCCTGGTAACTAAGATCCCACATGCCATGGGGCAACGACTGAGCCTGCGCTCCACAACTAGCGAAGCCTGCCTGCCACAATGGAGGATGCTGCGTGCCGCAACAGAGATCACATGTGCCGCAGTTAAGATCCGACGGAGACAAATAAATATTAAAAAGAAAGAAATAGCTGTTCTCAAGCGGGGCTAGCTGGGCTGGGAAAGGCAAACAGGGAGCCTTGGGTTGAGTAAAGGAGAACAGACAAAAGCCTCATGTTTGGTCACAGGGAGGGCAAGCAGGTTAAGCGAGGGTGAAACCCCAGAGCGGTTGGGAGCCTGGCAAGGCAAGGCACCCAGCACACATTTCCCAACTGCGAGATCAGCTATGGGAGCCTCCAGGGAGAGCCAGAGGTCCCCTTGCCAGGTACCCCAGCCTGAGTCAGCCCACACACTCTGCCTGGAGCTTGACTGGGCCCAGCAAGAGGGGTAGGAGGGGCAGTAATCTGAGGTCCTATCCCTGGCCTGAGCCTGAGCAGACACGAGGCTGTCTAACGAAAGCACTCCCTTATGCAGGGGTAGGCAGGGCAGCCAGGTCAGCCCAGCCCCAGGGAGCACGTGGGGAAAGGTGGGGTTCACCACTGTCCACCTTCAGGCCTCAACAAGGGCCAGCCGGGCAGAGGCATGTTAACAAGGAGGGAGATGAAGCCAGGGCTCCCCAGGGCTCTGCAGAAGAGGGCTGGATTATGATTAAAAATAGGTCTTCATTATTATAATAAATGTGTGCCTCTGAAACAAATTAAAAATTCAATCCAAGCTTCCAATCAAATTACTGTCACATACCTGTTGTTGTTCTGAACTACATGAGGTGACTCCTACCCTACCCTGTATGCAGCAACACACGACATCCAGAGAGGACTCTCTAGTTTCTCCAACATTGAGCCACTTCAGGGAAATTCTTTTTGCCACATATATTTATTTCACATTTTCTTTTTAAATTCACAATAATAATAATAATTATAATTGTCATCATTATTTCTTATTTTAAGAAGTCTAGAGTATTAACAAAATGAAAATACTCTTTATGGCACCACCTAACACAACTATGGGCTTCCCTGCTGCCTTAGACAGTAAAGAATCTGCCTGTAACGCAGGGACCTGAGTTCAGTCCCTGGGTTGGGAAGATTCCCTAGAGGAGAGCATGGCAACCCACTCCAGTATTCTTGCCTGGAGAATTCCATGGACAGAGCAGCCTGGTGGGCTACAGTCCACGGGGTCGCAGAGTCGGACATGAGTGAGCAACTAAGCACTATTAACACAACTACTATCCTCCTTTGCTGAATTTCCTTTCAATTTCTACACATTCCTCTCTTCTTTGTTATGTATTTTGAAAAACAGTCACATGGGGTAAAAGTCAATAATGTGCTTAAACTTTTCCTGTTGTAATTAAACAAAAAGGTTGCTCTCAGAGTTTCATGATAAATAATGTTGCAATAGCCATCAGGGGACAATGGCCAGCTTTTGCCATATTGAGGACGTTTTCCTGAGGCTGGAGCTGTCCATCCCCCATCTCATGCCCATCAGTCATTTTGATGGCCGCAGTAAAGGTAAAGAGAAGCATGCGGTCCACACCACATGAAGCCTTGGGGTCCACAGTCCACCCCAGCCCCACTGCTGTATAGAAAAAGACCTGCTCAAGTGGAAAAAAATTAAACCTATCAAGTTGGGCCAGGTCAGGCTGACAACACCCCGACACTGTCATCATACACCAAGGCCATGTCAGACATCATGTCCCCAGGCCACCAAGCACAAAGGGATGCAGACGATGGCATCGTGAGAGGCCCTCTGGCCTGGGCCCCTCCAACACGTGCTCAAACCCGGGATCCGCAGTGACCCAGCTTAATCCGCAGAGCCAGCATGCCCCATCCTGAACATCATTCTCACCCAAAGGTCTGGGAGATGAAGTATTACTGCATTTTATCGATCATTGATCATGCGTTTTATTAATCCCCTTAGAAAGGGGAAGGCACAGTCGAAAAGAGTTTCGAAAAATAAAGCTAAGATAACAAGAGAAGATCTCAACAGCATTTTGGTAAAGGCAACCAGTTAAGGTGCTGCCCCGGGGCCACCCTGAACTTCGGGTCTGAGGAACACTGTGCTAAGTATGAATACTCCATCATTAAGACACTGTGGGCTTTGACAGAAATTCAGCTCAAATTCAAACACCAAGGAGCTGCCATGGGGTGCTGTATGGAAACCCCTTTTAGGTGATCAGGCATGGAGAGGGCAAGGGTCCATGGACTTTTGGCCATGCGCTCCACCTCCCCAGCAAGGGAAGGAGCAGGTGGGCTTTCTTTTCCTCTCCTCTACCACAATCAGCGGCTCTCTTACTCATTTCGATAAGCATTTATTGAGGAAGCCTAAAGGCCAGGTACCCAGTAGGGTAACAGAGGAGTAAAACAATTCAGTTCAGTTCAGTCACTCCATCATGTCCAACTCTTTGCAACATCATGGTCTGTAGTTCATAAAACAGTTGAACTTTCAGTAATCACACTTGTGGAGGGGGACGACTATGCTAAAAACTATCAGAGCAACGGTTTATACTAAGGGTGGGGAAGTAACAAAAGCGTGAATTGAGCTTGTGTACGGACTGGCCACGCACACGGGTGGCTTTTCGTCAGGACTGTGATCTTGCACAAGATGTGAATTCATAACCTCCCCAACTGGGGCACCTCCCTCAATTTTCTCTGCTTACTTGCAGATCCTTACGGACTTACAAAGCCTTTCCATTCAAAACGGGTTCAATCTGGGACATGTAGATTAAAGTGAGGTGAAACGTGCCAGTGAGGAATTATCCCCCTGACCTCGCCGGAGAGCAGACTCAGGTGCTGAGGAGACAGAGCGCTGGAAAAAAAAAAACACCCGCGGAGGCTGATGCTGCTGAGTAGGAGAAATCAATACGTTAAGTCTAAAGCTGTTAAGAGAGAGTTTGGCTGTTGCTGGCTTCTTGAGTTGCTGGTGATTTCAGGCTGCCGCTAACAAGGATCCATCATTCTGAGAACCTCAAGGGCCCCTTGGTGCTGCAGGTAGACAGACAAGGTCCCCAGCACTCTGGGTCCCCAAATCTTGGATGACAACATCGCATTTTGAAGTCTGCTTTTCAGTGGCTTACCCCACAAGGATCAGTCCTGGATTTGCAGCAGAATTAACTGTTGATGATTCTTCAGCAATTTTAAAACCGTTTAATATCTGTTGTCCTAGCAACACATTCCTGTCCTCGAAGCCTCACCCAGTACAGGATTCAGGGCATCGTTTCATCAGCAGAAGCCTGGAGGAGGGCTTCACAGCTTTGAATGCAACAACAACAAAAAAAAAACACTGGAGAGCCTGGAGAACCCTGAAGGAGGGTCTAGAACTCTTCATTCACTGACTTACAAGAAATGCATGACTTCATTATTTTCAATGTGACTTGTGTTAAGATCCAGGAGATTACAACCACAATGGCCGTGGCTAAGTAGATCCAGCCTCGGTGGTACTACCTGGAAACGCCTGGAACTCACCAGCCAGACATCCTCAACTGGAAAGAGGAAAGCTGAGATGAAGCAGAGGCCCAAACTTTCATAATCACGCCCTTGGCCAGTCTGTCAAATACTGAAGTAAAACAAAGCTTATTTTTACAGAGATTTTTAAACACAGCCCCATGGTCAGTCAGCAGAATGATTTAGAATCCCCCTTCTTACTGCAAATAAATGGGACAGGATTGGGAAGTAACGTTCACTATGCGTACTCCATTGATGATTTACTGACTCCTCAGGCCAACCATATCAACCTTACCAGACACCGTGAAATGCACTTTCCATACATTGGTATTTATTATTCTAATTGTCCAGGCAAGTTAAAAGCCTGCTTAGGAATCATACCACTAAAACTCAAGGCAGGACTCAAACCCAGAAGTTTTTAACCCACCTCTCACCTCCACTCCACTCCATGCTCTTTCCCTAAGAGATCATTTCATTCACCACCATGACAAGTATCTCATATGGCCCCAGGTAGCTTGGAAAAGCATGGATTATCTAAATTCCCAGCTGGCCTCCATTCTCTTTCCACTACACTATCTTATTGCCCTAGAAGCCAGGAGGAGTGAGAGGGCAATGGGTCAAGCTCCCCACCCTCCAAGGGAACCACTCGTGCCCATCTCTACGACCACTGAATGCCATCGCAGCCACCACCTTTGGCAAACACAGTTTGCTAAGCTTGTTCTATTCAAATTCTCCAATCAGAATTTTGCAGGGGAATTTAGCAGCATCTCTACCATAGAGACACTTTTATCTTTTGACTTATCTTTTATTTCTAGGGATTTACCGTGAAAGCACACCTCCCACAACGTGAAAATACATATGTATAAGGCTATTTATTGCAGCACTGTTTGTAATTGCAACACATTGAAAACAACCGACAATGCTTACATACAAGAGACTGGTTGAAAAAACTATGGTATATCCATAAAATGGAATCTAACACAGCTTCTAAAGAAGAATTAAGGAAGATCTCTATGAACTGATATGAAGTGATTTGCAAGACATTCTGTTAAGCAAAAAAAGCAAAGTGCAAAAGAGTATCTATAGCATGCTACCTTCGTATAAGAAAGAGTAGGTAAGAAAATATTCATGTATCTGCTCATTTGTACAACAAGAAATACAATATGAGAAGTGAAAAACTAAGGAGTTGGCTACCTACAGGGTGTGGGTGAGAACAAGGTGGAAAGGAGGGGAAATGTGAAATTGAGAAAGAATAAGGAGGAAGTGACACTTCCTAAGCAAGACCTTTTTAACTGTTTTGATTTTTAAAATCTTGCTTATGTTTCTGACATAGTCAAAAGTCAACAATTAAAATCAACTAAGATATGAAAGGAACCCAAAATGGAGTACAAAAAGCAGTAAATGAATCAAAGTGTACCACAAATGAATAATAATCACATGAGGGGGTGGGGGAAGAAAAGGAGTAACTTAAGTAACTTTGGAAAATAGGTAACTTCTTGATTAGATACTAGAGTATAAATCTTTAGCCTGATAGTAAGTTTCTTCCCACAGCCACAGGAGTTAACAATTTGGAAACTACTGTACTTTATTCTTGTTCCTTTTGCTGCTGCTACTGCTGCTGCTAAGTCGCTTCAGTCGTGTCCGACTCTGTGCAACCCCATAAACGGCAGCCCACCAGGCTCCACCATCCCTGGGATTCTCCAGGCAAGAACACTGGAGTGGGTTGCCATTCCTTCTCCAGTGCATGAAGGTGAAAAGTGAAAGTGAAGTCGCTCAGTCATGTCTGACTCTTAGCGACTCACCAGGCTCCTCTGTCCATGGGATTTACCAGGCAAGAGTTCTAGAGTGGGTTGCCATTGCCTTCTCTGCTTGTTTCTTTTAAGATTGAGTAAATAAGCAAATATATTGTTGCTAACAGGATCCAGGTGTCTCTTTGATGGAGAAAAGAGATATAAATAAAAATGGAAAAAAGATGATAATAAGCACTGTGTAGGAGGTAGTTTAGAGGATGAGATGGTTGGATGGCATCACTGACTCAATGGATATGAGTTTGAGCAGACTCTGGGAGAGGTTGAAGGATAGGGAAGTCTGGCATGCTAGAGTCCATGGGGTCACAAAGAGTCAGACACAACTTAGCAACTGAACAACAACAAGGTAACTCAGAGTCAGTTTTTCAGACAAATTCAAAGATTTTGATACACAGATAGATATACAGATAAAGACAAGGAAGTACATGTGTATATACATATATATTTTCTAGTTCTGTGCTCTGAGAAGATGTAAAACCAATGTAGAATGAGTACATCTAACTTCTAAGATCTTGGCTTCTAAATGCTATTCTCCACTAAAGAAACAGAGCTCCTTGGAGAAATAGTTGCTTCCAGGACTGGGCAGAGCAAGTATAAAATGAGCATAAAATATATCAAGATATCAGAAATTAAAAAGTAGAAAAAACATGATGTAGGGCTAGCTAAAGGATCTAAAGGACACAGCAGTCAACTCGAAAGATCTCCTAATAGTTCAATCTGGAAGAATTTGAGCCACAAAATAAATGATGATAGTAATGGAATAAAACAAATATCCCTGAGTCCATACTGATACTAACAAGTAGATGAATAAGTAAATAGAAGAGGGAAGCTGTTTCTTACAGCAGAATTCCAACGCATACATGCATTTGGGATGACAGAAATAGAAAACTACCATTTGGCGAATATCGTTAAGTAATGATCATCACAGTCAAGAATTATCAAGGGATTTGAAAGTGTGATGAGACACAGGACACAGGACATTTATATAATCTCAAAGCATTTCCTGACAAGATGTTTATTAATTGCAAAGGGGGAAAGAGTAACCTTTTAGTGGAGAACGCTTACAGAGAGCACCTCACCCAAGGGACCAAAGTTACCATCAGCAGCAATGGAACCTGTCAGCATCACGTCACACCTCCTCCTAGGATGAACTGAGACGGACACAACTTTTGTCAAAAATGTGTAGCTTAAATTCCATCATGAGGAAACATCAAACACATCCATTTCGAGGGACAGTCTACAAAATAACTGGCCAGTGCTCTTCCAAAGGGTCAAGGTTGTGAAAGAAAGAGAATGAGGAATGACCACAAACCAGGAGATACTAAGGAGATGTGCTAAACTAAAAGGAAATGCGTGATCCTGGACTGGATGCCAAATTGGACCCTAGAACTGAAATAAAGGAGAAGACAATAGTGGGACAACCAACAAAAATCTGACCAGTGCATCTTCGCTGCTGTTTAGTCACTCAGTCGTGCTCGACTCTTTGCGACCCCATGGACTGTAGACTGCCAGGCTCCTCTTATGGGATTTCCCAGGCATGAATACTCGAGTGGGGTACCATTTTTCTCTCCAGGAGATCTTCCCGACTCAGGGGGAAAACTCACATCTCCTCACTGGCAGATGGATTCTTTACTGCTGAGCCACTGGGGAAGCCCAATGGGACCACAGCAATAACAATTCCCTGGTTTTGATGTCTGTACTGTGGTTTATCAGATGATATAATATCTGGGGAAGGTGGGTGAAGCCCATACAGAAAGTCTATGTTTCTAGGTACTATTTATGCAATTTGGGGGTGAGGAGGAGATCTGCAATTATTTCAAATGAAAAGTTAAAATAGACAAAATTTTCCACCAAATTCTCATTTCTTGGGAAGTTGGCTGCCTTTTGCCTGTGCAACCACATGAGATGAGACAAAGAAACAGACTGAAAGAAAAATAAGCATATCAATGTCAGAATTTCACAGGCCAACATAAGCAAGTCACGTGATGAAAAAAATCTAGTAGAGGAAATCCATTTATAAAGAGCTGAGGAACAAAATTCACTACTTTTGAGCTACATGTAGAAATACAGTTGTGTGTGTGATAAACATATTATCATGAATATACCTTCAAAAAAAAGAAAAAAAGCTGATGGCTTCCACGGACTACCTTCTGCTTGAAAAATGCCACATGTTCAGAGGAATGTTTGAACCACAGTCCTGCAAACATATTACATAAAACAGAACAAAGAGGAAGGGGCTGCGGGGGAAATGGGAGCAGGGAGGGGGCGTCTCAAGAACACATGGGACATCCAGTGTCCGGAAGTTTCTGGGTATTCCAGTCGCTGGCAATGACATTTCTAAATCGTGAAAAATAATGACACTAACACACCATGACTCATTGAGGAAACACTCTGTAATCAGTAATTTATTATTCTGTTCCTCAGCTTTACTCACTGACTTCACGAACTGAAGTGAAAAATCCTCACTTAGCGGAATGTGACTTGGCCTTTCTGATGGGGGAGGGGGGGCCTGGGGGTGGGGGTTGGGTGGGAAACACTTTATCTCCCATGATGCAACATGTCCCTGCTAGTTGGCCAAGGTCCCTTCTAGCATGACCACACAAATTCAGTGAGTCCACAACTCTATGTTGTCATTTGCTAAGTCGTGTCCAACTCTTGCAACCCCAAGGACTGTAGCCTGCCAGGCTCCTCTGTCCATGGGATTTTCCAGGCAAGAATACTGGAGTGGGTTGCCAAATCCTTCTCCAGGGGATCTTCCCAACCCAGGGATCAAACCTGTGTCTCCTGCTTAGCGGACAGATTTTTTTTTTACCACTTAGCTGCCTGGGAAGCCCCACAACTCAATGAGTAGGTACATTTTGTTCCACAGGCAGGAACCTCATCTCAAATGTGATGGAGAGAGAGTGCATAACCGTGCTGTCCATAACTAAGGCACATAAAGGCAACTGCATAGCCCAGCTGTATGAGCGAGGCTTCCCCTATAATGTGTGGTTTCCCAATGTGCCATCTCTATAATGACCTTCAAAATCAAATTAAAGACGCACCAGCAAACACAACGCCTAGGAGGATCTTTCCAGCCAGGGCTCTGCCCACTACAGCAGCTATCAGCCCAAAACAAGGCTGTCAGACATGTGCTGAAGCCTTCTAGACCCCAATTCAGACCTCGCTGTCTCCAGGTCGACTTCCTTTAGACCTCAGCTTCAGTCTGGTCCTCCTTCTCTGTGTCTCGAAAGAACTCTGTGCTTCCACGCTTGCTGGCACTTCAAACAATGAAGTGCAATTGCCCACTTTCCTTCCCTCTCTCCCAGCTGGATGTGAGCTACCTGAAGGCAGGGCCCACACACATCCTTTGGTATATCCCCAGCATCTGACAGAGCCTGGCAGGCTACAGCTCATGGGGTCGCAAAGAGTCAGACACCACTGAGTGACTAAGCACACAGCATCTGACAGGATGCTTGGTCCATAGAGGCTACCTGACACATGCCAGCAGGCTGGTGCACATGTGTGAGGCACGCCTGACGTGTCTGCAGTCCAGCCACAAAGCACGTGCCTCTTAATGTATCTTACTTGCCCCCCAGCCATGTTCCAGGTGGTCAGAACACTGCAATGATGAAGATGCAGGAGGGCTGGCCTCTGTAACTGAGAATCCAGTGGTAGACTGACTTGAAACACATCACCATGCAAATAATTATGTAATTACAATTTGGGGAAAACATCATCAAAAAAGCAAAAGTATAGCAGGGCCATAAGATCATGTAACTAGACGACCTGACCATGTGAGTTATAAATTGTAAAACCTTACCCAAGGCAATAATGGAGGTTGGGGAACAAGGGAATAAATTCAGCAGACAGTCACAACCCCTCTGCTTAAAATTCGAGGGGAAAAAAACCTGGAGAAGAGCCAACAGCCAGCCTCAAGGGAATGGCTACACATGGCCTTAGCCAGACAACCTGAGGGAATGTAACTACTGAGCCATTTAAAAATGACAAGTATGTGAACTATGTGGATATGTGGGGAGATATTAATAGACTTTATTATGAATTGGATTGTTTTTTTTACCATAAAGGTGCTTAGGTTCATTAACAAAAATTTTGGAACTCAGCCTCAGCCAATCCTGTCAAGATAATCTCTGTATTCCTGGCAGGGGGGGCGGGGGGACAGCACTGGTGGCCCTCGGGGTCTCGGGGCAGAACAGGAGCACCAGGAAGGGTGAGGACATCCTCCACTGGAGCTGTCATTTTCCAGATGGAGACTCAGAGTCAGCTGGTCAGAGCGCCCACCTGGGACAGTGCTTCACATCCCTTCCATCCCACGTGCGTGCAACCCTTCCACGGGGCTCCTCAAATAAGGAAGCAGGTGAGTAACCACATCCTCAATCAGGAAGAAAAGGCTTTCCCCCAGGCAGATGCAGAAAGGCTTCTTGAAATACCCTGGAGCCTGCTCCTACTACAGACGATGACAGTTGCCTGTCCTCACAGTACATGGCTGGCTGAATGGCCCCTACATTTATCCAAGGTGAGGGGTTCAATCCTTAGCTCTTCAAAGCATGGAGTCTGGACCAGCAACATCAGCATCACCCGGGAGCTTGCGAGAGACACAGAACCTTAGTCCCCCCATACACACACCTACTGAAACACCACCTGCATTTTAACAAGATCCCCAGGAAAGTCACACACACATTAAGGTTCAGCCCTAGGATGCAGAAGGATTCATTTCCTCATTTCTCAAACATTCACTGACTTCTCTGCTGTATCTGGGGCAGATCCAAAGATGTGACAAGGCACCTACAAGGGCCAGCAGGAGAGACAGCCAGGTGAGCTAGTGATGCCGCTGCCCTTCTGCAGCCCTGGAGAGAAGAAATCCACAGCTGAAAAACTAAAGATCTTTTGAGAAGGAAGCCATAGAGTCCAGGGTTGTGGATAGATCAATGAAAATCTTTAGAAAAAGTATACTCTGAATACAGTGACATTACTTTGCCAATAAAGGTCCATATAGTCAAAGCTATGGTTTTTCCAATAGTCAAGTATGGATGCAAGAGTTGGACCATAAAGAAAGCTGAGCACTGAAGAACTGATGCTTTCAAACTGCGGTGCTGGAGAAGACTCTTGAGAGTCTCTTGGACTGCAAGGAGATCAAACCAGTCAATCCTAAAGGAAATCAACCCTGAATATTCATTGGAAAGACTGATGCTGAAGCTCCAATATTTTAGCCACCTGACGGGAAGAGCCGACTCATTGGAAAAAGTTCCTGATGCTGGGAAAGACTGCGGGTAGGAGAAAAAGGGGACAAGAGAGGATGAGGCGGTTAGATAGCATCACTGACTCAATGGAAATGAGTTTGAGCAAACTTTGGGGATGGTGAAGGGCAGGGAAGCCTGGAGTGCTGCAGTCCATGGGGTCACAAAGATTCAGACACGACTGAGCGGCTGAACAATACAATGAAAGAGCCCCCTTGATTAAAAAAAAAAAAAAAACCATCAAGGGCCTTTTACACAACTTTCATCAGTAAGGTGCTATACTATTGCTTTCCATTTGGCATCCTCTCCTGGCTGACACTTTCACATTCTCTCTTGCCCACAGTTTCTGTGAGATGCTAATAGATTAACTTTGTTGTGTTGCAGATAACACAGATCCTAAACGGCCTGCATCAGCATCTAACTATGTTCAGCATAACTTGGTGTTCAAGGTAAACAGGGTCGTCCAAGGTGAACCCAGACATGTTCAGGCCAGGCAGCGAAGGGTCTGGACCTCACCCCGCATCCACAGAGACGTCAGGCCAGAATCAGAACTGTTTTTCAAAGAGAAAACTTTGATCCCTGAGTGGAGAAGAAGCTAGAGGGAAGAGCCAGGAGGCAGGAATGGGGAGCAGATGAGAGTGAGGGCCTGAGCCAAGGCAGGGCGAGGAAGGAGTGGAGAGAGCAAGGCTGAGAGGTTTCCAGCAGTGGACACCAGGCACAGTCTCCACGCCCGGGTGAGCGGGCAGTATGAGGGAGCTGCCCAGGCCTCAGGGTTGGGGACCATCATCAGATAAGAGATCTGCTGAAGGGACTTCCCAGGTGATTTAGTGGTTAAGATTTGGTTTAGGTTTGGTTAAGACTTTGGTTAAGATTTGGAAGGTTTAGTTTGCCTTCCAAAGCAGGAGGTGTGGGTTCAATCCTGGTTGGGGAGCTAAGATCCCCCATGCCTCATGGCTGAAAAAAGCCAAAGCATAACACAGAAGCAATACTGTGCACGCGCAGTCACTCAGTCATGTTGACTCTTTGAGACCCCAAGGACACGCTCCTCTGTCCATGGGATTTTTCAGGCAAGAATACCGGAGTGGTTTGCCATTTCCTCCTCCAGAAGCAATATTGTAACAAATTCAATAAACACTTTAAAATCGTCCACGTCAAAAGAGATCTACTGACTGGTCAATACTCTGAAGGGGCTGCGAGGCATGACATCCTAGGAACTGACAGAGATCCAGGTCAGAGGGGAGGAGCTAGGCAGAAATGCTCCTGAAGTCACAGCTGGAGGAGAGCGGACAGAGTGAGACCAGAGGAAAGGGCCAAAGGTGGGTGTCACACCAGGAGCAGGAAAAGGACTCAGAGGAGCTGCCAGAAAGAAAGAGGAGAAAAAAAGGAAAAGGGAGAAAGCAGGGCAGCCTGTTGCCAGCGGAGCCAGTGGGAGAGGATGATTTAAAAATCACAGATGGCAAACAGCCTCCAGGACTTGGGAGAAAGGGAGGACACATGAAAAAAGGTCTCTGCATTTGCAAGTACCAAGCTGCTGAACCTGAAAGCACATTTCCTGTCTGAGGGCATCAGTGAGGAAATGCAGACAGAGGACTGGGGGTGCTGGCATGTCCTCAGAGGTGAGGCAGCAGCAGTTGCTTACAACACCCACCGTGCTGGTCTGCTTGGTAAACCTAAGCAGATAAACCTAAGTTATTTCTGGATAACACCTTCTATGGTCAAATGTACTTTGTGGAGCTACTTAAGGTATTCACCAAGGCTCCCTCTAGCCCTGTGGTGGAAAGTGCTACTAAACTGGTCCAGGGACCCTACAAGCCACCTCTGCAGAGGTAGGAGGCAGAGGGCAGGCCAGGGGAGATGCCACCAAAAATAAATGCTCCCAAGGAGAAACCAAACATTCATTTCCGTGCTTCTCAAACTACCTAGGTTGAAGGATTCGTTTTTCAGGTTGTAATTTCCAATCCACTGTTGACCAATGCCTTGGTAAACTATTTACAACAAAAATGAATGACCAGTAAAGGACATACAACAGGACATACGAATGCATACCATTATCATTAGACTTAATACACAAAATCCTGTCTTAATATAATCTGAAAAAACATAATTCAGAAAAAATAAAAGAATTATACAAAATAGCATACAAAAGAAAGCATACAGGCAATTAAGTCACAATTACTCTCACAACTTTGTTGCAGCACAAAAAGTTGCAAATGAAATTGATTTACCACATTAAAACCTAATACATATACAATGAATAAAAGCTATGTATTATCAGTATTTAAAGTCTTTAGATAGGAAAAACTACTCTAGTTTTTGCTTGTTAACTTATCTATTCTAGAATGGACCTACCAAGCTACTCTCAGGGGATAATGTATAGGTAAGTTGTTTCCTATTTTGCTTTAGTAACACCCATCACATTGTAAAAACCAATCTTGCAGAGGTATGTTGATGGAAATAGGTGAAAAGATTTTAGCACAACTTTGACAAGCTCAGAACATTAATTTTTAACTTTTATCCAAAATGAAAGCAGATGATGCCATGTTTTCAAATGCATCTTCAATCCTTCAGTAGTTGCCAATTTCCCAATCTATCCTGGGTAGTTACTGTTAAAGTTAAATTATCTTTTGATGAAGTAAGAAGAAATGAGATCCATAAATTTCACAAGCCTGGCTTTTTTGACAGAAAATAAAATTCAAAATGCTCGATAAAATCATTTAGTATTCAGTGATAATGTTTCCTAGAGATGTAACGTCAAGATCATTACCTGCTTCAGTAATAGCTGTAGCTACTAGTGGCTGGGAGGTTTTAGGCGGTGGACACCAGGCATGGTCATGAACATAAACTAGCAATCTGCAAACTCTGTTCTTCTAAACATATGTACAGCTTTTGTTTCTGTCTTTTGATCTTATCTGCCATTTATTAATAAAAATATGTTGCATTCCTTTGTTGCATGGAAGTTTTAATGCCTAAAATATCAAACAACTAAGCAAGTCTGGCTAACTCCTATTCTTAAAAAATTGAGAACAAACTGGTTTCCTGTCTTCAAAAAATACTACAGCTTATTTTACAGTTCATTTTCCAGAGATGTTTTTTCCATAGACAACCACGATACCTCAGGATGCAGTAACAGTTTGTAATAATTAGCATCCATATTATGGGAGGAAAATTAGTGTCAGATAAAGGAGAATAATCTTTAATGCCTTTGCATATTTACAATTTCTACATCATCACTAAGTACACTGTTCAGATGGCATTCTTCTGAACCACAGCTTTCTCAGTGGAGGGGGGAGTAGAGTGATTTACACTGTAAGCAAGCTTCTTAATCCATGTGGCTGCTCTAGAATATTCTGCTATGCTGTCAGGATACATTCCCTTACACAAAACTCAAATTTCAAACTAAACTTGTTGACAGTGTAATTTTTCATGGTTTAATATAGTAGTTCAGAATTAGCTATGGTTTTTCCAGTGGTCATGTATGGATGTAAGAGTTGGACTATAAAGAAATATGAGCGCCAAAGAATCGATGCTTTTGAACTACGGTGTTGGAGAAGACTCTTGAGAGTCCGTTGGACTGCAAGGAGATCCAACCAGTACATCCTAAAGGAAATCAATCCTGAATATTCATTGGAAGGACATACTCCAACACTTTGGCCACCTAATGCAAAGAACTGGTTCATTTGAGACCCTGATGCTGACAAAGACTGAAGACAGGAGGAGAAGGGGCGGACAGAGGATGAGATGGTTGGCTGTCATCACTAACTCGATGGACATGAGTTTGAGCAAGCACCAGGAGTGGGTGATGGACAAGGGAAGCCTGGCGTGCTGTAGTCCATGGGGTCGCAAAGAGTCAGACACAACTGAGCAACTGAATTGAACTGAACTGAACTGAAGCAAGAGAGTAACTGGCTTTAAAAAAGAAAAAGAAAAATGCATTAATAGTATAAGAGTAGCTCTCAGAATCCAAAGAAAAGCTAATGGCTGGGCCTTGGGAAGGGCCAGAAGTAGAGTAGCCCTGGGGATGTGGGCAACAAATTATAAGGAGTCTTTTCAGAGGACTCTGCTGTTGAACTGAATCAACTCCATCCTTGTGGCACTTACCTCATGATCAGGATTCCAAGAAAAGAGATGCCCACTGGGGACCCAAAGCCAGGGAGATCTGATGTAACTTGATTCACAGGCAAGCCTCCACCAGGACCTCCCCCCACATCCTTAGAGAAAGATGGTCCCCCAAAGGGGAAGCCAGTGCCGCTACCAGGGCATGTGGTCCTGAGGAGTCTGACTTTAAACAGGAATCCTCACCCTCCAAAAACCTAAGGTCTCATCTCCTATCTTCACAGCCTCCTAGGTGCTCTGCAGTCACCAAGACTGGCCCATTTTTGCAAGGCTGCTCTGGTATCAGCTCACATAGTTCTCACTGATAAGAAGAATTCTGAACACTGGTGATTTCCTGTCATTTCTTGTCATCTCTGCCAAACACTTAAAAGGATACTCAATGTTTTACAGCCAGCAGTATTAAGTCGTCTGTGAGAGCATTTTCATAATTTGAATTTTTTATTTTGTTCCAATGCAATATATCTACTAATAAAAGTAATACCTAAATACCTGTTGCTTTATGCTTATGTTTTAACTGCTTTCCTAAACTGGGCTGTACACCTAATAATAATAAAAGTAATACCTAAATAAGCTAAAGGGCTGTACACCCAAAGCAAAAGCAGTTTAAGAACACTTTATGGTGTCCTATTAAGTCTGGGTTATATGAGTGATTTTGTTCAAGAGTTAACGTCTAAGCCTAAGACATCTGAACAATTGACGGGAAGGGAAAGCAGAAAGACAAGGCTTTAACCTAAACTGCAAAAGCAGAGAGTCACAGCACCAAAAAGAAAAGCCATGCCCTCCAAACAATACAGCCCAAACATATGATAAAGAACACTGAGCAAAAGTCAAGGCACAGCATTATTATATAGGAGGTTAAGTATCTGCTTTTCAAAAGCAGCAAGAAGGTGCCATTTACTGCCCTCTGCGGTTGACCACAACCCAAGAGTCCCAGTACTGTCTTGATCGGTCCCACCAGACTGCCTTCCTCCCTTCCACGTGGTACCCTGACACGCCCAGAGAAGGACCAGCAGAGCAGGGCACACGGCACACACTCCCAGGTCTCCTGAGATGACAACTTTCAATCAGAGGACTAATTTCAGAGACCCCACAGTTCCTTCCCCCATCGATGGACGATGAAGTTGGCCAGGGCAGACCTACCCACTTTCTAGGGAAAGATCTTTAACATAAATCTGAAGCTGGTGATTTTGTTTTCAACCTCCCCACCCACCGAAGTTAAGGAAACAGAAAGATACATCTCGCTGATTTCAAACCAGCAACCACCGGAACGACAGTCCTCTTTAAAATTTAAAAACTAGAGAAAAAAAGGAAAGTCTTTAAACCAGGATCCAGCTGGCGCTCTGTGGACTCTTTGTCGAGTGGACTTTAAATTACAAATTAGAGTAAAACAACAGGAGCAAAAATAAAGAGCAATCAGGGTCTGTTTCTTCTGTCCTGAAGAAAATCTCCAGGACAACCATGGTCCTGACGGGCCTTGGCCGCTTGTGCCAGCTGTAATAACTGCTCTGAAAATCACAGCTCCTCTCGAGGCAGAGCTTTCTTGGTAAAACAAAGCTATGATTACTGGAAGGCGGAAATGCTCAAAAAGAATCACCAGCGGAAAACAGGATTTTATTTTTTTAATCTTCAGATTTCCTCAAATGGAGTCAACCTTCAGTGACTAAATACAAAATGAATGCTGGTGACATGTTCCCCCATATACTCCCTCCAGGAAATGCACGTTGTTCAGGTAACAAGTTTGTTTTATCATCGCAGTTACATTCAACAAAATTTGCGCTCTGCAAAACAGTCCCGGTTTCTCTTGCTTCTCTGGAAACTTCCCACTTAAAGGACAATCCTGTATAGGGCTAAAAGAATCCGCCTGCCAATGCAGGAGACTTGAGTTTGATCCCTGGGTTGGGAAGACCCCCTAGAGGAGGGAATGGCTACCCACTCCAGTATTCTTGCCTGGAAAATCCCAGGGACAGAGGAGCCTGGCAGGCTATACTCCATGGGTTCAGAAAAGTCGGACACAACTGTGTACACACGACGATCACAGTTTCCTTCTATAGTATTACACAACCCAAATCATAATCATAAACTCATCTCTAAACCATATGCTATTGACTCTGAAATTAAAACAAAATGCAGAGTGTCCAGGACTGCAGAATTTAAGATTTGGAAGGGACCTCAGAGGGCACGAAATTCTACTTTCCACACACTGAAAATGCATCCTAACCCAGCCAACAGGCTTGCTCAAATCTGAGCCCAATACGTCCACCAGTAACCTCTCCCCACAGAAGTAGTACTGCCCAAGGGAGCTGCCCAGAACATGCCTGCTCCTTCCCTAAGACAGTCATGAAAATCAGGAAGACGCTCTTCACAACCCTGCCAGGTTTTAAGGCCAGGCCTCCCTAAGCCCTCTGGCTGCCCCCAAATTCTCCTGCATGCTGTTCAGGACACCCTTAAAACAGTCAGAGGACCCCCTAAGATGTGGCTTACAGAGCATTGCAGCCAGAATCTACATAGCCCTTTGAAAGAATATAAAGCTTTACAGACCATCTCATCCTATATAGCTTTATCTTTTGTAAAATGTAGTCAACTAAAGCATACAGGATGAAATGGCTAGATAGCATCACTGACTCACAGGACATGAATCGGAGCAAACTCCAGAAGATAGTGAAGGACAGGGAAGCCTGGCCTGCTGCAGTCCATGGGGTCTCAAAGGGTCGGACATGACTTAGTGATTGAACAACAACAACAAAGTACCCTGGTCATCTTTTATAAAAATGCTATTTTCTCAGTATCTTCTATGCTCATGTAATAAAATGCTACCCAAGAGGCAGGACATTTATTTCAATTATGTTTCACTTTTTTTGTTGATTCCAACCTATCGACATCTAAACTTTGTCATAAAACATCAGGTACTCCTATCAGCTGTCACTTTCAACCATTTTGAGTAAGCCCTCCAGATATGGAACACTAATATTTTTTTAGGTGAAGATATGACAGCCTTATGACATCCAGTGACTCTTCCTGTCCCTTTTTGATGGCTCAAAACAAAAACAAAAAAACACCAACCAGATTGTTTTTAAATAAATGGTGAGTTCATCTAACATCTAACCCACATGGATATTATAAGCCCTATCGAGTGTATTCCTAAAATAAGATCTAACAGCCCAAAGTCACTTCCATTCACTCTTAGCTAACCCATGACATTGGTTCCTAGTAATTCTGTAGTCATTTAGAAATTCTAACAATATGCTTATCAACTTGCCCCAAGTTTTCACTTTTTTTGATTTAATAAAAAAAAAAAAATACTGATTATCAACCATGTACTGGGTAGAATAGACTTCACTAGATATTACTGTCAAGCTTCTACGATTAAAATAACCATTTTAACATTGCTTATCTTCCATTTTTAAAAACTGGCTGATTTGCCCAACCGTAGTCTTCTGGCAAATGGAAATCAGGTACAATGAAATAACCTATAATTTAGAGCAACACCAAGGAGCTGTCAAAGTCCCATATCTTTGTTCTCTTTCAAGTCAAGTTCCTTCAACAGTAAAAAGAGATAAAAGTTTCTCCTGTGTCCTGAGGTCTTTCAGCTTCGTACCCAGAATCTCTAGGTCTCTGGAGACAAGCCTGTGGTTCAGGCCTGCACAAGGCAACAGCACCCTGCATGAGGCAACAGCACTTGCCTCAGTGAGCTCTTTGAGGGCTTCAAGGTCTGGCAGGCTCTGCTCTGTCATGCGAACAAGCCCCAGAGGAAGACACCCAGGTGTGCCACCAGGTCAGCTCTTCAGATGGCTGCTCCTCTACATTTGGTGTTGCTAAGCAACAAGGTACCCCACCCCCACCCCACCCCTCAGTGCTGGTGATGACAAGCTATCTCCACGATGCTCCAGGGAATGGGAGAGGCTTCTCCCCTAAGAAGCCTCTCCTTTCTTCCTGCAGCTCCGCCCTCAGCTCTGTTGTACACGCCCCTTCCTGCCCTGCATGGAGTTTATCTCCAGTCAAAGCCTCTGACTCCTTTTCAGAGTTGACTCCTAATTATTTCTCCAGCCCTAAGAACTCCTTGGAGAAGGCAATGGCACCCCACTCCAGTACTCTTGCCTAGAAAATCCCATGGACGGAGGAGCCTGGTAGGCTGCAGTCCGTGGGGTCGCGAAGAGTTGGACATGACTGAGCGACTTCACTTTCACTTTTCCCTTTCATGCACTGGAGAAGGAAATGGCAACCCACTCCAGTGTTCTTGCCTGGAGAATCCCAGGGCCGGCGGAGCCTGGTGGGCTGCCATCTATGGGGTCGCACAGAGTCGGACACGACAGAAGCGACTTAGCAGCAGCAGCAGCAAGAACTCCTTAATCCGTGTTAACAGGCCAAAAGCAGAGAGACATTCTTCCTTCCCCATAGCAAAGGAATGAGCTGCATCTGTAACAGATGTACAGGAGACCAGCATCAAGGCACAAAGGCAATAAATATGGAGGCGCCACTGCAGTATTTGGGTGGCTTGTAAGAAATGCCTCCTGTGGGGCTCTTGCTTGGGCCTGCCATACAAAACTGGGTATTTTCCTCACCTGGTTTGGCCAGAACTCTGAATCTCATTAGGTATAAGTCTATCTAGTTTATCAGCTTTTATTTCCCACTGAAGTTTGCTAATCTTTTCAGACTGATAGCAATTAATACTATGCAAGGTGTCACTCCCATCCCCCTCCTCTAAACAGACACTACAGATGCACGCAACACCCTAAGAAGCCTGTACCTCACAGCACTGCTTCTCACAGCAGAAGAAGTCACCTCTGTAATACTCCAGCCATAGCCTGCCATGCGATTTCATCAGAGTTCCTGGTGGCAGGGGCTTCTGGGAAAAACAATCTCCAATTTCTAACTGGACCTCAAAACCCGTCACGAGGTGCCACTTCCTAGGATAAAGCTTCATATACCTGCGTGGTATGTCTCTCTCTTTATTCCAAGCAGTGCTGGCATGTGCGTGCGTGCTCAGTCACTTCAGTCGTGTCTGACTCTTTGCAACCCCATGCACTGCAGCCCATGAGGTTCCTCTGTCCATGGGTTCTCCAGGCAAGAATACTGGAGTGGGTTGCCATGCCTTCCTCCAGGGGATCATCCCGATCAGGAATCGAAACCACATGTCCTGAGTCTCTGGCATTGCTGACAGATTCTTTATCACTGAACCACCGGGCAAGCCCAATGTTAGCACTTGCTCCCTTAATTAATTTAACATTCTCACTTCAACTGACTCCTGCTGGAACATATTTTAAATTTCACTAGAAAAGCTGGGCATGCCCAGTCAGCCCACACACCATCTTTGGACGATGTATTCTCACTACCTTGCTTGAAAAATGTTGACACCCGGTGACCCCATCTATCTGGCCACAGCTGACAGGAGCAGGGAAGACCACTTGACCTAAAGGAACCAGTCATGTTCCTTCTCCTAAAAATTGATTCTGAAAGTCAGAAAGTGTGAAAAAATTTTATTGAATGTCAGAAAGTGTAGTATGGTCCCTTGAGTGGCCATTCTGTTGCCATATCAAAGAGCAAACAGGTCTGGTCAACAGAGAAAACTAGGGTGGGACACTGGCTCCGGGAGGACGAGGGATGAAAGGCCATCCAACAAGACAGGCAGACAGACATGGTAGCCAAGGACACCCCATTTCCACAGCCTCTTCCACGAGCTCCCTGCTCTTCCTGCTCTTCTGTCCCATGAAACACCCCTACATCTTCATAGTAAACCCCCTCTACTGAAGCAGACCTGAGTGGGGCTCTGTTCCTCACAAGTATGAACAGGCAGTTTTCAACTGGCCAAGACAAAGTAAGAGAGTGAGAGACTCAGCAAAAATTTCCTTCATGCTTACTACACAAACATGCTCACCACCTTAGACATGCTGAGGGGTGGGGGGAAAGGACAAATGTGATTCCTGCCCCCTAAATAATATCATCTGGTTGTAGTAACCCAAGGCAGAATTAATGAAAAATAAAGTCATGATATACACCTTAGAAATGAACTTCAGAATAACTGACAACCACAGCTATGGACATTCCCTGAAGAGGCTGGACAAGAGGGTCCAGGGCAGGTGAGCAGGGAAATCTTCACCGAGAGCTCATCTCAGACCAAGAAGGATGAGTAGGTTTTGGAGAGGCGAGAAAGCAAACATGCAAAGGTTTAAACCTTCTTGACTGTGACCCACTGGGAGATACATAGCTATAACACCTTCTGTTCAAAGTCTGTTTCTTATCCTAATATCTGAGAATGATTACTTTTCAGAAACAATGAAAACATCAGTAATTACATTCATTATGTAGCGACTGTGACTGCAATACTTTCTAATTTAGAATAAGGTATTAACCATGTATATTTTTTATGGGATAATTCTAACATTTTATCCATTCATTCATCTGCCTACCCATTGCACAAACATTGACTGAGTGTCCCAGACTCTGAGTCAGGCACCAGGAGCATCATGCTCCTGGTGGAGAAAGAGTCTCAAACCGCAACAATCTTTGAACCACTTGGAGACTCCGCCAATGGTGGCAAACCAGTGTACTGAATTCATCAGAGTAAGAACAGCAGACACCTGGGTAACAAAATGAAACAACTATATTTTGCCTGAGGGATTTGAAGAAGCCTTCCCCAAAGTATTAAGACTGAACTAGATTTTGCAAGAAAGACAGGAGAGGTAGCTTTGGGAGGAGAGGAAAGCATTAACTGCATCATTATATGAAAACACAGAGAGTATTCAGGCCTGGAGACAGAAGTGCTTGTGTGAATTGCCCAGGGAGGTGGCAGGAGACTGACCACAGCAACAGATGTGCCAAGAATCACACTCTGCAGACAATGGGAACCAGGAAGGATTATTTTTTGGTGAAGAGAGACAGGATCAGATACGGTTTTGCAAAGAATCCCTCTGCTGGCAACGTGATCATCCTTGTCTCATATTTTAAATGTCTCTGTAAATTCTGGCAACTTGATAATTGTTTTTCTTCTAAGAGCTCCATGATTCGAAGAACACGTGTATTTTTATTAAGTCCTACAGGAACCTCAGCATTTCTGTCTCAAATCTCCTCCCATATTTTTTCTAGAAACAGACCTCAACTTACACCTTATTTATAATGGGGAAAAGCAAAGCCTGCGAAGACAGATCCGAGTTCAAATCCTAACTGAGCTCCTTTCTTAAGGATGTGTCCTCATCCTTAAACGTAATTCCCACCATACTGCTTGGAGGATGAGGACTAAACAAAGCCGCTTACCAACTGGGTGTCTCTGTGCACATTCTTTGAGTTTTATGGAAAATGAAGATAATAAGAGAGCCAATCTTGGGGGCATTATAAAGATGAAAATGAGACAGAACAAGTAAACGCACTTACCACAAAGTCTAGATCCAAAATCATTAGTTACTATTACAGTGTATAAAAAGCATTTGGACCAATGCTTAGAATGAAGGAAGCAATGAATATATGCTAGTTCCTTCTTTCACACCAGTATCTATACTTTCTGTCTCTTTGGGGGTGTGGGCTGCTTTTGATGTAGAAGGCACCTCCAAGACACCAAGTCAATGGATGGGGAGCCCACCATCTAAAGAAGTCTAGCGACTGATCCCCCACGATTCCTCATGCTGTCCTCACCTAGGTACCAACCTCATTGTTGGTACTGTCTCCAAGAACTGTCTGCTGTTACTATTACAAAGCAATATGATTCAATTGAAAAGAGAGCAGAGTATTTCCAAAACTGCCCCTCTGTGTGATCGGTGACCCAGAACACATTCTTAGCATCCACCATCTTTCTAATTCTCATTGTGTGTTCAGGGATTCTCAGCACGATTCACCCTGGCAAAATGCTGTTTAGGTTGCCTTTTCTTTATACTTTCCCAGTGGTCAAAAATGTGAAGTAAGCCAGAAAGGAAAACACCAATACAGTATACTAACACATACATATGGTATTTAGTCAATCGGTAAAGATAATCCTGTATGCGAGACATCAAAAGAGACACAGATAAATAGAACAGTATTATGGACTCTATGGGAGAGGGCGAGGGCGGGATGATATGGGAGAATGGCATGGAAGCATGTAAATTATCATATGTGAAACGAATCGCCAGTCCAGGTTCAATGCATGATACAGGGTGCTCTGGGCTGGTGCACCGGGATGACCCGGAGAGATGGGATGCGGAGGGAGGTGGGAGGGGGGTTCTGGAAGGGGAAAACATGTATACCCATGGTGGATTCATGTCAATGTATGGCAAAACAAATAAAACATTGTAAAGTTAAAAAAAGAAAGAAAGAAAGAAAGTAGATTGGACATGCTTGTCACAGAGGTTTTGCCATTCATTGCACGGTGATAATATACTATTGTTTATTTATGCTATTGTTTGGTAACACTTTTAACACTGCGTAAGAAGATCATTAACAAAAATAAGCTCAAAGGAAAAATAACTGCATGTTTAATAAAAATTCAATACTTTAAAAAAAAAATGTGGTGGGATGGTTCCAGCTGTTCCACATACTTTGAGAACTTCACCCAAATTGAACTTACCCTCATTTCCAACCTCCTTTCTCATGCCTGCTTATTCCTTCTTTCTATCCCAATCTATTCTCTAACAAATTCCAAAACTGTAATCACAGCTTTGAGTCATAAATTTGGCAAATTTTCTACCATCAATGTGAACTGCTCATTACTGGAAAAAATCTCATTAAATTTTAAAATTCATAGCAGAACGGGGGTTTGGACACAAAGTTTCAGGAGGTGAAGAAGTGGGCAGAGGCCTGGGGCTGGGGGCCAATGCATCTATAAACCCCCAAGAGGCTGAGAACAGCAGAGAAGCTAGGGCAGTGGGAGACCCAGGAAGGCTCCCTGGGCTGTACTTCCTAACATCCCAGCTGCAGCTTAGCAGTTCCGTGTCTCATGTTAAAAAGGTGACAATGTTTATTCTTCTCAGCTCAGTGTTAAAAATACTAAAAAACAGAAGCTGACTGCTCATCTTCCTGATGCATCCTTCCTACATGTCTGATAAAAGCTTCCATCAGTGTTTAATTTAATCAGATCTAATTCACCAAGGGCTTACTCAGGGACACTAGATTTTCTAATATGAATTGGATTCTCTTTGTTTCTCAGAAGGCTTTTTCAGCCAGAGCTGCTGCTGGGGGAGTAAACCAAGACACCCGCCCTGGGCAGCCTGGAGGTGAACTGCAACCCAGGCCAGTCACATACCAGTGCACCAGTGGGCAGGAGTTACAAGCACTGCTGTTCAGGGGGGCTGTCTTACACGAAACCAGGACAGCAGGTTCCCTGCACTGTTGGAAAGCGCTGCTGTCACATTCCTAATGGTGCTTTCAGACCTGCACATACAATATGCTTTCTGTATCACTATTTGATGCCTGAAGAGGTATTCCAACACATTTGAATTGACCAACCTCAAATTGCTGGTGGGAAAAAAGAACAAGTCCTGTGGAAAACAACTGGGCAAAATATATCAAAATTATAAGTGTATCCATCATTTAACCCATAGATCCCACCTTCTGGAATTTATCCCACAGATAAACCTGCACATGTTCAAAAGAGCAAATATACAGTTATTGACTGCAGCATTGTTTCTAGTAGCCAAGAACAGGCAACAAACCAACTATTCATTAATAGGAAATGGATTTAAAAAGGTTCCTACAGAAACATATTGGAATATTATACAGCTGTCAAAAAAGAAATAGGAAGCTCTTTATTTACTAATATGGTAAGACCCTCAAGAAATACTAAGTGAATAAAAAGTACACATAATATATTACCTTTTTATTTTAAAAGGGGGGATAAATTATTTATTTTTCTTCACACATAAAAACACAAGGAATCAATAACACTATTACATGTGATGGTGAATCCCAAAGCGATTACATGAGCTTTGGGAGTGGGAACAGGGAACATGGCTAGGGTAAAAGGGAAGGATATTTTACTATATTATCATTCTATACCTTTCAAAGGTGTAGTTATGTGGATGTGTCACTTTTTCCCAAAAAGTTAAATTTAGAGGTTAAATAACCTTTAAAAGTTAAAATAAAAATGATACACCTTGTTAAAGAGCTTCCCCTGGTGGCTCAGACAGTAAAGAATCTGCCCGCAATGCAGGAGACTCAGGTTCGATTTCTGGGTCAGGAAGATCCCCTGAAGAAGGGAATAACTACCCACTCCAGTACGCTTGTCTAGAGAATTCCATGGACAGAGGAGTCTGAAGGGCTACAGTCCACGTGGGTTGCAAAGAGCCAGACATGACTGAGCGACTAACACTCACTTTCTTTCACCTTGATGAAATGCCACCCCTGCTCTATAACCCTACACCTGGGATCCGTGAGAACCCTCCTCTTCTCGTCCTGGCTCCATCCTGGCCACAGTCTCCCTACTGATTCTTATGCTGACCCCTCAAAGTCTGCCTTCTTCAGGTAGCATGCTCCCTCCCTGCCCCCCATTAGAGACTGCTCATCTGCACAGGTGCTGCCCACCCCACCAGAAACCAGCATGGGCCTGCTGACCCCTGGAACTGGCATGTGACCCCAAACGACCACCAAATTTCATGGTGGCTCTGGCTGGATATCGAGGTTGCACATTACCACTGTCCTCTTGTTGACTACTGATTCTGGAATACTCCAGAAGATCTGCCTGCAACCCCACTGGACTCAGACCCGCATTCACGCATTCAGCCATCCCCATCACCTCCTACTGCTCTGAAACACTTTTTCAAGGGAGAGGACGTTTAAGTCAGTCACCACTCTACTTCTGTTCTCCATTCTAAAATTTAACCCACACAACAAATTAATTGTACACAACCGCAGTCTTCCTTTAGGTTGCAAACTTTAACATTCTTGCAGTATTCAGGCCACAAACTCTTTGTTCAACTGAACTTAAGTTTTCAGGTCCAAGTAACTTTATAAAAATGAGAAAAGTCACAAAGAAGCTATCCAACTTCCTCTCATCATGTACTGCTTGCATAAGTATTTGAAAATTCAAAAGCATCTCACTTTTGTTACCTTAGTAAAAAAAGTTAGATTTAGTTCAATTATGTGTACTTCCTCACACATGACTGTCACTTGGCAAATCAAATAATCTGTATCTTCATTTTTAAAAATTGTTTTAGTTTTTGAAACATGCTAAGGAATACTTTATTAGATGATTGCCAGAATAAGTTCTGATAATAAGCTATTAAACTTTAGTGAAAACTGAGACCGCTGAAAGGCCTGCATGCCAGGTCCAACAGAACCTGTGATAGTGACTCTGTCTCTCCTGATGGCCACTACTGGGCTTGGGCTGAGCCGTGGCTGAGTCATGGCCATATTTAACCTCACCATTTGTCTTTTGGGTAAGAAAAGGGTGGGGGTGAAAGAGACAATGATAAACATCAAAACTCCAGCACTACTGAAGTCATCAGCTGAAACGACAGGCTGGTAAGACATGTCCCCACTTACTATTTACACCACGCCAACTACATACTGTCCTGAACTGCCACACCAGACAGCCAGACCCCGACGGTCATAAAGCTGCTGGAACGGGGAAAGAATTTATCAAGCATCTCAGCTAATCACAGATAAGCTAAAGGATACTAGCCAAATTCTAGGGCTCCTGCCTGACCCGTTCCCAGAAGCTGGTTCTTACTTTTAGGCCAAGACTGTGTTTAAAAAACCCTAAGTGTGGGGGTGAGAATATTTAACAGCAAATTCTAACTGTGGTTAGCTAAAGTCTTATTATAAAGACTTGATCCTGCGCTCACGAGGGCCAGCCACAGGTAAAACTTGTCTTATTTAACAGACCTGCTTACATAAACAGCTTGTTTATTAAATGGATCCGCTCCCAAGCTCACTCTGGGATTGCCCTCTGGGATGCCCTTCTGCGGGGGGTGGGGAGGTACACACAGGTACCGGTCTGTACCTGGGGTGGGCAGAGGGGCACAGACAAGTGTGCAATCACACTGGAGGGGGCAACCTGTCCAGGTGGTAAGCGGGTGATGCAATTCGAGGTGGGCGCATGACATTTCCTAAGCGTTTGCAGCTGGTCCATGAGGCATACATAGGCTGTAAGGTTCAGTCTGCATGACCCCTGATTGTACTTGATGGCCAGAGACACCCCCAAAATGTGGCCTGTCAGCTTTCAAGTACACACCATCAGTTAATTCAGGGCTGACGTGGGCCTGGTACTGCCGTGGAGGACAGAGGGGGTGCGGTCAGATCAGAATAAACCCAGGACCACTGTTAGAAAAGTCCAGGGCCCCATTCTCCCTTCCCAGCCTCTACAGGATCAACCTCAGGCAGAGCTGAGCCCGGAAGAGACGAAGAGAGAACTGAGTGTAACTTGACACAAGAGTCAGTCGGGAGCCGTCTGACGCCTCCCAAGTCATGTAGGCCAACGATGTCTTCAAGAAAAGGAGCAAACACTTTATCAGTCTTATTTTTAGGCCTTCCCAGTAGTCTGTGCTCCAGAGCAAACCCTCCCCAGGCAGGCTAATTCCATGATTTGAGCATCTGCTCTTCTTGATATGGAAAGAAAGACCAGACAGAAGGCACCCTTCTCCCCTCAGCTGTGTTCCTCCCTGGCCACCTGCGACAAAGCAGACCCAAGGAAGTCCTCCCATCCCTGAGGTCCATCAGACTCACCCACTGGCTGTTTACAGATGCCCCGTCCACCCATTACTCAGGCACTTAAAACAGCGAGACTCCCAACCCAGCAGGAGCACAAGAGCTGCTGTGCCCTCAGCATGTGCTCTTACAGGAAATCTAAAAAATTAAAAGTAACAAGCTGCTATGGGGTAACGAAGGAGCATCGGCATTCTTTCCTTCCATGGTTTATGTCAATTCGGGAAAACATGTGTGAAGCATCTGCCTTTTTAAACAGAAAGCAAGAGCTCAGACTGCTGGGCTGTGGCATGCTATGCGCAAACCCCACAGCTAAATTGGGAGCCGCATCCATGGGAGGGGCGCGCTTGACTCGGGCCACCACAGCTGCCCTGGCCACCAGCTGCCCAGGAGGCCTCCACTTGAACCGAAGGGGAGGTGGTCAACAATAGAGCACGGCCAGAATCACAGAGGAAAAAGTACAAGCTCCTGACGACTGCACAGCCTGAGAGCCAGGTTCCAAAGTCCTGTTCACTACAGAGAAGACAACAAATGATAATTGTTTTAAAATTCCCTTTACTGCAAGCAGTGCTATTTCACAACATTTTCCTTGAACTAGATATTGGCAAGAATTTAATATGTTTATGGCCAGACCTATTTTACAACAAATAAACCATAATTTTAACATTATAAGTTCTTATTCCAGCCCCACACTTTCCTACCCTTCTCCCTCTGACGCTGAGAATTCCCTCCGCTGTTTCAGGCCTCTTTATCACAGTCAAATTCCCACTGAGGAAGAGCATGTGGGTTCTGACAAAGGGGTCTGACTCGTGTCACCCCGTAAGAGCCAGGCAGCAGAAGTAAACACGTCACATGCCTTTCCTGAACGCTTTCTTCATCATAAACCTAAACTGTCAACTTGGGTCCATGGTAATATTCCCAAACCCCAAACCATCTAGCTCTCGAGTACAAAGCATCCAAACTCAGGTGGAATATTTTTAAACTGTAGTTACAAAAGCAACAGGGCTGCTTTCTAAAGAAAAGAGGGGAAAAAAACTGCAACAGAGGATAAAGCACTTTATTCAATCTTTCTACCCCAAAAGTCTTTTACTTGGACTTAGGCAAACATTCTGAATGCTAATCTCTGTGAAATCCCTTTTCAGAATCCACGAAAATGTGGAGCTGCTGTGAACGTCTCAATTCTGGGAGAGTCCCCACCACTCTGAGCCTAATCAGAAACGGGGACATTTGTCTAAATGGATTGAAGGTGCAGCATTTCCGAATTCCAAATGGCAACCCACCTCCAAAGTGTCAGTGAATTGCTGAGGTGAAAACCAACAAGTCTCATTTTTGGCAGAAAAACCAAAGAATATGATTGCATCTTATAATACATAGAATTATATGTGTTAATATGCCCAATGCTCATCCCTTTTGTTAAGAGTAACATTTTTTGGCCTTTCTTCAATGTGGTGGCAATTGTTCATTTTCTTAAACAGCTGTGTAAACAAAAAAAATTTTCCAAGACAGGTAACAGTAGTTGATTAGATGAATGTCAGGGAAGTGGAGAGTTGGTAAAAGAAGATAAGGCCAACATTACAATCTTCTCTAAGGCAGCTCATTTGCTGAGTGACTTTATATTTTTCCAAATTTCTGGGGAGGGAACTGCACATTTCATATTTGTCTTCTTCCCCTCTTGACAGTCCGTTGCTGGCTCAGAAATATACACAACAGCAGTAAAAGACAAAGCACATGGTTAAGGGAAGAGGTTTCTAAGGTATATAATCTCATGAGATAAAGGCATGTGTATATATATTCTGGTTCCTCCAGTATCTCTCACCCAACAGGGGAAAACTGAAATAGAATTAAAGAAGTAGACCTCTTCCGTTTTGAACTGCTTCTTGACAGCAATGAGAAACCCAAGCAGCATAGGAGACAGGAGGTGAGGTGGCCATTGCGGGCAGAGGAGGGGAGAGAGGACCCTGGCTGGCAGGAGGATGAGCCCCTGTGTCTGGGGCACAGAAGTGGCCTGAAGGCAAGGAAAGGCCTGGAAAGGCTTTAAGCAGCAGAATGTCCTGGTCAGGTCTGCATTTCGGGGACATTATCCTGCAGAATGCTTGAAGGGCTGGCAAAGAATCCCAGTGGAGGAGAGGGATCCCAGGGAGAGGACCACAATCTCCAAAAGAGAGATATCGAGAATCCCAAATCATGGCAGTAGCAACCAGAATGGCAAGATAGGGCTCATGGGAACAACTTGACAAATAAAAAATACATGTTCTTAACATGTAGAAATTAGAGATCAAACAAAACGAGTGTTATTAACCAAACAGTTTTGGAAGGAGGCTGTAGTAAGGAGTAGATTATGGCTCACTCTGTCACCTGTGTCAGGTGAACAGCGATGTAGACAAGGATGCTCAGGACAGAAGCCAAGGACTTGTCACACTTCCTAAGTGATGTCCAACCCACCTTTTCATATTTCAGAGGAATGACAGGTGGTTATGAAATGACACCTATGTCTATGACACTCAAGACATTTATGTGTTTGAGATCTGTTTGATAAGCAAATTTATTTCCAGCTGATTCACAAGTAAAACAACATAGAAGGCAAAGAGATTCCCTGATGATCGTCTGGTTGGATCAAATTTCAAAGGGACCAGATCCTTCTCTCCTTCTCCTGTGGGGATGCTGGGACATTCCCGGGGAATGAAAAAGACCCGCCTTATATGCAGTCTTAGGAAAACTTGCTGGTGCAACATGAATATCCATCTGAAATTAAGAACGTACAACTGAATGTGCCCCAGAGCTTCGCATTTCTTTTAGGACTTAGGAAGCATGCTGATCATTTTAATCCTATTGGAAATGACTTACAAGGTTACTCGGGCTTATGCTAAATATAGATTTACTGCAGCCTGGTAAACTTTTAAAACATCAACCAATTAAATATTTATTGCCTGGATAAAACAGTGCAAATGAAACGAAGCCTAAAAGGAACCATTTGTCCTCAGTAACAGACTGAATGGTTTGAGTTTTAACAATGTATGAAGAAATGCTTGCACACCAAGAAGATGTGTAAAGCTCAACTTTTCTTCATCTTAATCTCTTCTTCCCCTTTCACTCGCTGAAACTGATTCTCATCCTACCCTCCACTTTAGCTGTTGGGCATGTATATCAAAGGAGCCTCACTTTCCCCTCCTGACTTGAATTTGCTGACGTGTTGTGAACTAGGAATTAAGGTCATAAAGCTGATAGAAATACAACTGCCCCTTGAACTTCACAGGTTTGAACTGTGAAGTTGTATTCAAGGGTCAACTGCAAAATAAGAATGAGCAAGTGCCACATGGGGCAAGTTCAAGATGGCCGACTCCTTTTCTTCTGAAGCAAAGGCCATCAAGGGTCCCCGAACCCCCACAAGCTGTTCCTGAAACCCTGTGATGGTTCCCAAGACAATGCCCAAGAACCCCCACCCAGGCCCATCCCATAGAATGTGCCCAAGGAATGGAGGTGTGGAAGGGGCTGCACTGTTACCCTCACTGTTATTACAGGCAGCCGGCTGGGGTCCCTGGCTCCTCCCCCTAGCCCAGCACACGGCTGGCACCAGGGACTGGCTGGGGAGGAGATGACATGGGTGGATGAGTGGTCGGCGGCTGCGGGTAAGGAGGGGCCCCCTCACACTGTGCCAGGGTGTCCTTAGCCCTCCTTAGTACTGTTGCTACCTACGGCTCTGAAACTCACTCTGCTAAATATAATGATGTTTAGTCGTGCATGATCTTCCCTTACCAAGAGTCCTTTGCACTCTCCAGAAGACAGAAGAGAGTAACAGAAAGAGATGGACATTTTGAGGTCAAAAGGATGTGGTTTACAGTCTCCACTAGTAATAAAACTTTGATGCCAATTCTCAATGAAAAGTACCTTCTTGGTCTTCAAACAGGAATGACTCACTCATGAAGGCTGCCACATGCAGCTGCTGTGACCGTGGACCTCCATGCAGCTACTTCCATGTGTGACCTACGAAAGCACCTCAAGGACTTGGTCACCCTCCTGCCATTTTCTGTTCGTCTCTCCCAGCAACTACGTGCAAGGGGAGGCAGACCTGTTGGTTTCAACGTGCTCCACTGAAAGTTGTAAAACCCGAAGTAGTCTATTGAAACTTTGAACTCTTCTGTAAAGTTTGCTTCTAAGAATAGTTTTAAACAATTTTTAAAAAATAAAACTTGGGCTTCCCTGGTGGTCCAGTTGTTAAGAATCTCCCTTGCAATGCCAGGGACACTGGTTCGATCCCTGGTCCGGGAGGATCCCACATGCTGCAAAGTAACTAAGCCTGTGCACCACAACTATTGAGTCCATGACTCTAGAGCCCACAAGCTGCAACTATTGAAGCCCATGTGCCTAGAGCCCGTGCTCTGCAACATGAGAAGACACTGCAATGAGAAGCCTCCACACCGCAACGTAGACCCCACTCACCGCAACCAGAGAAAGCCCGCACGCAGCAATGAAAACCCAGCACAACCAGAAGTAAAATAAATAAATCTGTTTAAAAAATTAAATCTTAAAATGATACAGGCAAGTTCATAGAGACAAAAAAGAAGATCAGAGGCTCCAGGGGTTGGGGGGGTGCGGAATGGGAAGGTATTGCTTAATGGATAACAGAGTTTCTGTTTGGAAAGATGAAAAAGCTTTGGAAATAGCAGTGGTGGTGGTCCAAAAGTTTGAATGCAACTAATGCTTCTGAATTGTACACTTCAAATGGTTAAAATCGTAAATTTTATGTTCTATGTATTTTACCACAGCAAAAAAATTTAATTATAAGTAGGATGTGGTGACTTCTGGAGAAGGAAGCATATATTTTGGCCATGGATAAAATATATAAATCTAGCCGCCCAACGTTATGGGTGTGGCAATGCGTGACAAAAGAAAGTCTGGTGTGGGACCGTCAATCTTGAGTCCACAAGCAACTGGCCATCCACAAGGAAAGCAGCCCTGGTCATCCCAGGCCTGCCAAGTACAAGGGTTCAAGGCTCTGGTCAGCAGGCCTGGCCTCAGAGCACAGTCCATGGAGCCATGTTCCGAGGGTCCCAGTCATAACGTGCCACGCTTCCTACTGGTGTCATTACGGGAGACGTGAAGGAAGCTTCTGGAGAGGCCCCCATCTCACGGGGCTCTGAGCACACGCTCTAGGGTGGATCTGAACGTGTGCATCTCTGGGACATCAACACCCTCCCTCTGGGCAGGAAGAACGTCGCCAGCCCCTCATTCCCAAGACATCTTATCCTAAGGTGGTCTTCTTCAAACGCAACCTGGCAACAACTTTTCACTTACATTAGAAAATAAGAAAAGAGTTGACCTTTTCGAGAAGTTTCTGATGAAGACTGCTGAAAACTAGAGTGTCTGAGTCCTGTGACTGTTTCCAGGAGAGGCGCAGGCCTCTGGCTCTGGCCCTGCCCGTCGCGGGCTCATCCATCGTGTCCTTCACTGAACAAGGTTCACCACGCGCCCACGGTAGGCGGTGGATCAGTCAGGCTCCAGGGACCCCTCATCAGTGATGTGCCTGGGACACATATTCCGTGGAGATGTGCCACCAAGCAGATGAGAAAATGTTCATATCATTCTTTCTTTTTTACATATTCACTCTTTATACTCTTTTCACAAACTTTTGAACCTCACCAATATTTTTTTCCCTAATACACATATTTTATTGAAGTATAGATGACTTATAATGTTTCAGGTACAGCAAGGTGATTCAGTTATACATATACACATATGTCATTTTTGAAATTATTTTCCATTATAGGTTATTATAAGATATTGACTATAGTTCCCTGCGCTATACAGTAAACTTCTGTTGCTATTGCATACCTATTTTTTAATTAGAAATCTAGCATTCTGTTCATACTAAGTAAAACAAGTGGAATCAATATGTCATACATTTTTTAGCTAGGCAAAAATTCATTAAGTTTTCTAAATTATATACATTATACATATTATTTATATATACATATATATATACACACACACACACATAAAAGCTTTTATACTATACTTGATAAAGGCTTGAGAAAGCACGTCAGAAAAGAAGAAATGGAGAAACTGGAAAATATAAACTAAATGAAATGGGAGCATTAATATGAAACATAAAAAGTGAAATAAACTAGATAAAAGTAAAAGATCATCATATAGTCCAGATGTTTTTAAACATAACTGCTCATTAGAAACATATCTGGAGCTGTGGAGGAAAAAAAAGCAATACCTGGGCATTTGTATTTTTCAAAAAATTTCAAGACACTTGTGATATGCATCTGGAGTTTGTTCAGGTTTTTCTATTAAATCACAGTTTTGGTGATAAAGAGTTCTATTATTTTTCTGTTGACCAGTCTTGATATAAAGTGAGGAAGAGTTACATAATCACATAAATTTATCAGTTTATCTTAATGTTATACAATAATGATTTTTTTTTCCTAATCAAAACAGAAAGTCTGAAATGACTGCAGCAAAAGGTATTCTGACTTTCAAAAAAATATTTTAGAAGAAAATTCTTCTATCTTAAGTTTTGCTTTAGTGGGAATAAATTCACCTGTACAACACCTCTCCAGAATTGCACTGACTTTCACACGGTGCAAATGTCAAGATCGTCGTCTAAGACACAGCAATACCTTTCCCAGCTTTTTAAGAATAAGTCTGATTTCACTCTTTGTCATCCATCAATCACCTTGAGTTTAAATTATGTGCCCTTAAGCAACATTTCTGTTTCTTTTTTTTAAGAATGGTATCACCCTTTCCCCTTAGATTGATCCATATTTCTATAAATTTGAGTTTAATTTTAAATACTAGAACTAGTTTTTCTTTTCTTGGTAAGTAGCTTCATCTTGCATTGCTCTTCTAACGAGTGTGTGAACACACACACAAAAGCCCTTGTACAGACTTCCTCATCACAGCTATTCTGAAAGTGCGAAAGAAAGGGCACTGGGTTTGAACAGCTTTTCTGTCCTCTCTCCAACCATCCCCCCAAGGCAGTGGCTCCGAGCACTATTAACAATACCCCCTTGCCGCCCACATGAAGTGGGGGGGAAGGGGTGGCAGGACTGTCCTGGTTATAATTAGGCAACACCTGCAGCCTATAGAGCTGTGACTACATATCCTTCAGCTTAGTTTCAAATACAGAGAAATATGAAATCAATTGATTCCCTCACTCAGAACCACGTAATATTAAGCAAATGTTACCCTTTGATGAGTTGTTGTTGTTGTTCAGTTGCTAAGTCATGTCTGACTCTTGTGACCCCATAGACAGCAGCACGCCAGGTTCCTCTGTCTTCCACTATCTCCCAGAGTTTGCTCAAACTCATGTTCATTGAGTCGGTTATTCTATCTAACCATCTCATCCTCTGCAATCTCCTTCATCTTTTGCCTTCAATTCTTCCCAGCATCAGGGTCTTTTCCAATGAGTAGACTCTTTGCATCAGGTGGCCAAAGTATTGAAAATTCAGCATCAGTCATTCCGATGAATATTCAGGGTTGATTTCCTTTAGGACTGACTGGTTTGATCTCCTTGCTGTCCAACGGACTCTCAAGAGTCTTCTCCAACACCACAGTTCAAAAGCATCAATTCGTCGGTGCTCAGCCTTTTTTATGTTCCAACTCTCATATCCATGTATGACTACTGGAAAAACCATAGCTTTGACTAGACAGAACTTTGTTGGCAAAGTGATGTCTCTGCTTTTTAATATGCTGTCTAGGTTTGCCATAGCTTTCCTTCTAAGAAACGAGCATCTTTTAATTTTATGGCTGCAGTCACCATCTGCAATGATTTTGGAGGCCAAGAAAATAAAATCTGTCACTGTCTCCACTTTTTCTCCTTCTATTTCCCATGAAGCGATGGGAATGGATGCCATGATCTTAATTTTTTGAATGTTGAGTTTTAAGCCAACTTTTCCACTCTCTTCTTTCACCCTCATCAAGAAGCTCTTTTGTTCCTCTTCACTTTCTACCCTTAGAGTAATATCACCTGTATATCTGAAGTTGTTGATATTTCTCTCAGTAATTATGATTCCAGCTTGTGATTCATCCAGCCTGGCATTTTGCATGATGTACTCCACATGTAAGTTAAATAAGCAGGGTGACAATATATAGCCTTGTCATACTCCTTTCCCAATTTTGAACCAGTCAATTGTTCCATGTCCAGTTCTAACTGCTGCTTCCTGACCTGCATATGGGTTTAATGAGTTATTTTAATAACTTCCTTTATAACAGATCCCATGCTATCAAAAGCACTTGAGAAGTGAAATTTAAAACGTATTTATTAATTCATTAAAAATGTGTGAGAGAGTGGCATTGACATATATACACTACCTTGTGTAAAACAGACAGCTAGTGGGAAGCTGCTGTATAACTCAGGGAGCTCAGCCCGGTGCTCTGGGATGTCCTACAGGGGTGGGATGGTGGGGGACAATAGGAGGGAGAGCCAACAGGGAGGGATATAATGTACACATGTGATTGATTCATATTGTTGTAGAGCAGAAACTAATACAATATTATAAAGCAATTATCCTCCGATCGAAAATAAATAAACCAAAGCACTGACATTCAAAAAAATATATGAGGACATTCTTTTCAACAAATGGTGCTATAACTGGATTTCGGTAAGTTAAGCTGAACCCTTGCCTCACACCATATGTTGTACAAAGACTAACTCAAAAATGGATCAAAGACCTAAATGTCAGGGGTAGAGGTAGGTTTTCCTCATAAATCTTTATGAGTTTGAGTTAGGCAACGAAATCTTACACATGATACCAAAATCACGGGGGGGGAATAAAGTAAATTGGACATCATCAAAATAAGAAAAGTTGTACTTAAATGCACAGTATCAACAAAGTGAAAAGGCAATCCATACAGAGGGAGAAAATACTTGTAAATCATATCTGATAAAGGACTTATATCCAGGACAGACAAAGAATGCTTACAACACAGGAATTAAAAAGCCAAATAATCAATTCTTTAATAACCAAGGATTTGAAAAACTTTTCTTCAAAAACAATAATGTCTAATAAGCACTTAGAGATGCTTGGCATGATTAACCACAAGGGAAATACTAATCAAAATCACCCACTAAAATGACAATAATCATAGACAGACAATAACAAATGTTAACAAGAATGTGGAAAAACCGAAACCCTCATACATTCCTGGTGGGAATGTAAAATGGTACAGCTGCTTCAGAAAACAGTTTCGCAGTTCCTTAAATTGTTAAACATGGACTTATCGCATGATCTAATAATTCCCGTCTAGATATATATACCCAAGAGAAATGAAAACACATAACCACACAAAAATCTGCACATGAATGTTCATAGCAGCATTATGCGTAAGAGCCAAAAAGTCAAAACAGCTCAAATGTCCATCAGCTGATGAACAAACAAGATGTATTAATAGTGTATCTATACAACGGAAAATTACTCGGCCACAGCAAGGAATGAAGTGCTGAGTAAACTTTGAAAGCATTATGCTAAGTGAGAGAAGCCAGATACAAAAGACCACATACTCTAGGTATGTATGACTCTATTTATAATGAAGTCACTAGGACAGGCAAATTGATCGAGGCAGAAAAGAGGTGAAAGGTTGCCAGGACTGGGGAGGTGAGTGGGGCATGGAGGGGGACTGCTAACGGATATGAAGTTTCTTTTCTGGGTGATGAAATGTCCTAAAATTGTGGTTGCACATTCTGTCACACTAATGACTACTGAATCGCATACTCTGAGTGAATTGTGTAGTATGTGGGTTACTGTTCATTAAGCCTCTCTTTTTTTAAAAAAAAAAGGATGTAGGAGGCATACTTAGGGTAGGTTCACAGCACTATGGCTGGAGTGTGGGTGGGGCTCCTGGGTAACGTCCCTTCCCTTCCCTCTGATCAAGCCCTTTCTCAGGAGCACTGCCGCTCTGACTGCCTTCTCCATCAGCAATGAGTGGAACTGACAGAAGCCTTTTGGGCAGAGAGGATATTTCGCTTTGAAGTTTGAGTGCAAGCAGGACAATCCACCACCAAGTCACTTCCACTCAGAGTGGAAGAGCGATGCCTCTTTCTCAGGATGCCTCCACAGCTGTTGGAGCAGCCCCAGCTCACCGCACCAGCAGAGCTCTGGGACAAATACCCACACTTTGTGGGTTTTTTTTTTTTTTTCTAGCAGCCAGAAGTCTGTATAGAACAGCTAATGCTGAAGACTGGCTACAAACTACGACATCTTTAATCAATCACTCGATCAACATTTATTGAGCACCCACCTACTGCATCCTGGGCCCTGAAATAGATGCAGAGCTTGGCATCAAGAGCACAAAGATGAGACACAGGGTCAAGGTGCACTGAGCCCAGGAGAAGAGAAGGCAAGTCCAGGGTAACACAGAGGGGTCCCTGGGAACACACATGTGGGGGCACCCAGAGAGACAGGTGAAATGAGGAAGGTCTGCTGGATGAGCAAGCTCTGCATTGAACAGTGCAAGACAATGGGGGCCAACAGTGTGGAAGGAGGGGAGCAGGCGTGACGCCAATGAGACAGATGAAGAGGTTTGTCGTCTCTTGTGTCATCAGTTCTCCTGTCTAGGATGTCATGCCTGCATGCTTCAGACTTCATTCCTCTGCACCCTGGAAAGCAGGGGCTAGAGGTGGTGAGCTGACCCCTCGGCCACACTCGAGGAAGAGTTCCTCCCAAAGCCCCACGGTCGCTGGAGGATGCCAGTTCCGGGGTCTTCTCCCAGGAAAGGAAGGAATTCTCCAGGCAGCAAGGCTCAGGTCTGTAAGAAGCACTGGACCAAGGCCCTGCTTTTAACTGGCTGTGTCCCTGAATCTCTGGCCTGGCTCCCCAGCAGGCGCAGTGAGCAGAGTCCCAGGAGCCCCTCCCAGCAGTAACAATGACCAGGTCAACTTATCCGCCTTGTGACCCCCTGCCTCAGTCTTTTTACTTGGCCCATTAGTGAGTCCCTTTAACAGCAGGGTCATGAGGCCTGCCTTTCCCAAAGACACAATCCACTACAAACTGTGGGCTTGGGTCCTGGGCTCTAGACGGCTTCTGTCTTCCTCGTGATGGACAGCCCCCAGCCCTGGCCAGATCCCTATATCTCTATGCTTGGCTCCTTCCTGACAATTCCTTGGCCATGTTGGTGCTCATCCCTGGCAATCCAACCATTGCTCCAGGTAACTATCGGCACGATGTCCCGGGTATGAGCCAACGTGTGCTGTTCTTGAGCTCCGATCATTCCCTGATGAGGCCCCTGTCTGCCAAGAAGTCTCTGGAAGGCATCTTCCCTCTTGGTGCCAACAGAGCTCCCTTCCCCTGTGCCCTACATGCCCTTCACTCTTCATTCTCAGCAACTGTCAGCTGCCCTGTAACACCTGTAAGCCTTGCCCACACCACTCCCATCTAGAAGCATGAGGCTTGCTCCTTCTCAGACACCCTTCTTTGGGCAGACAGGACCACCCACAGGGCACGCCCTGCCCTGCACATCCTGCCAACGGAGACAGAGTATCACTAGGCTCATGTGGACATTCTCCTTGGTGACCAGGACCATCTTTAAGATTCCGCATATATATAGCCCAATTTCTGCACACCATTCAGCTTTTGCTTTTCCTCTGTTGCTGACCACTGGAGAAGGAAATGGTAACCCACTCCAGTATTCTTGCCTAGGAAATCCCATGGACAGAGGAGCCTGGTGGGCTACAGTCCATGAGGTCACAGAGGGTCGGCCATGACTGAGTGACTGAACCACCACAGCTGACCATACTAATAAACAAGTAAATTCCCAATCATTGATTTTAAAGGTTAGTAAATGAACAGGACAGAGAATTACCCCAGAGAAGGGTAACCCTCAGGGGCTCTACAAAAGGCGGTCCTTGGGGTTGCAGGGGCCCCTCTCCACAGGAACGTGAGCAGCCCAGGCCTCATCCTCATTCACCTTACACCTGCTTCCCTCATAAGATATATAAAGAAAGGATTGCTGCTGCTGCTGCTGCTGCTGCCGCTGCTAAGTCGCTTCAGTCGTGTCCGACTCTGTGCGACCCCATAGACGGCAGCCCACCAGGTTCCCCCGTCCCTGGGATTCTCCAGGCAAGAACACTGGAGTGGGTTGCCATTTCCGTCTCCAGTGCATGAAAGGGAAAAGTGAAAGTGAAGTCGCTCAGTCGTGTCTGACTCTTAGTGACCCCATGGACTGCAGTCTACCAGGCTCCTCTGTGCATGGCATTTTCCAGGCAAGAGTACTGGAGTGGGATGCCATTGCCTTCTCCAAGAAAGGACTGTGCTGCTTAAAAAAAAAAAAATTTGACCTAAGTGAAATCAGAGACAAATATCACATGATATCACTTAAATATGGAATTTTAAAAAATGACATAAATGAATTACTTACAAAACAGAAATAGACCCACAGACTCAGATTACCAAAGGGGAAGGGAGTAAATTTATACCAACGGGGTAAGTTAGGAGTTTGGGATTAACAGATACACACTACTATATATAAAATAGATAAACAACAAGGACCAACTGTATAGCACAGGGAACTATACTCAATTATCTTATAATAATCTACAGTGAAAAATAATCTTAAAAAAGAGTGAATATATATGTATGCATAACCTTCACTTTGCTGTACACCTGAAACTGACACAACATTGTAGATCAACCACACTTCAATTTTAAAAAAACATTTGACAATTGTGGATCATGTACCAGCCTCCATTCAGCATGCAACAACCCAACAAGATAAGTACTATTACTATCACCATTTCACAGAAGGGGACACTGAGGGACACAAGGTAAGTAGGATGTTCAAGCTCCCAGCCAACAAGCAGCAGAGCCAGGATTCAAATTCGGGCCATCTGACTGCAGAGTCCACACTCTGACTCCTACTCTTCATTGGATGTGAATTAGTGTCAGGTGTCTGCAAAGCTCAAAGCAGAATTTAGTGGTGTAACCTAACTTATGAAGAGGACATGGCTTTGGATTCCGATAGACCTCAATTCAAATTCTTGCTCTCCCACTTAAAACCTGTGTCTGACTTTAGCAGTCCATGAATCCTTTTGAGCCTCAGTTTTCATCTATAAGATGAAGATGACAACACCTACTTTTTTGCAAGCCTGTTAAGACTTGAATTAGACCAAAATAATGAGCATGAGGCTCCTAACACAGTCCCGATGTGTGACTGGAGCATCAGGGCTGTTACTATTAACACATCATTATCGCTCATGAGCTCAGACAACAGGGAGAACACTAGTGGGGGAATGCAAATTAGGGAGGATCAATGAACTAGTGGAGACTTGAAGCAAAAGGAGAATCTGTAAAGTAGTAATTCTTAATTTGGCTGAACACTGGAATCACCCAGAAAGCCTTACAAAAGCACCTTGGGTCTGCCTCCATCTGCTGTTTCAAAAACCTCCAAAGGGCTTTCCTGATGGCTCAGCGGTAAGAGTCCACCTGCCAATGCAGGAGACATGGGATCCATCCCTGATCTGGGACGATCCCACATGCCGAGGAGCAACTAAGCCCACGCGCCACAACTGCTGAAGCCCATGAGCCCTAGAGCCCAAGCTCCTCAACAAGAGAAGTCACTGCAATGAGAAGCCTGTGCACCACAACTAGAGAGTAGCTCCCGCTTGCTGCAGTTAGAGAAAAGCCCATGCAGCAATAAAGACCCAACACAGTCAAAAATAAATACATAAATTTTTAAAAACCTCCACGGGTGACTCTGGACCATGCTCCTTCACGATTGGGGAAGGGGAACGCGGACATTCCTAGGAGGAAGCAGACGAAGGGTAGGTAGAGAGGGACAGGGAAAGCAGAGGACAGCAGAGCATCCTTATATGGGATACAGTCAGACCACACATTTCACTCAGATCAGTGCCCCCAAGGGCCTCTGTGTGCAAAGCCCTCGACTCACAGGTGACCTCATCCCTCAGCAGTGATGTTTACATGTTTATAGGCAGGTGGGATGGGTGGATGTGTGAGTGATGTGACATACCAGCATGAGAACCCGAGGGTGGTCTGATCACACCCTCTGAGGGCCCATCGGGGACCACTGTTAACATACAACCTCCTCTAACAGCCCTTCCTCTTTATGAACCCAGGGAAGTGATTTATAGGCTATTCTGGCTCTTGACCTGCCAGCCAGAATATGCATTATGAACTCCAAAAGTCCCTAATAACACTCCAAAAGTAAGAGCACTCAGTCCCAGTGGGCAGCTGATTTCAGGTAAAAGACAATCAGATCAAACTCACTCATTCCACGACGAGAAGGACTGGCAGACTAGATGGGAGACAACTTTCAAAAACAGAATTTGCTAATCAGAGTCCCTCCTCTTGGTGCATCATGTGTAAGAGGAATATGAATCCTTCTCTTACCACCACCCACTCCTAATGCTATGTCAGAGGGTCCCACCACTCTCATCCCCATACATGTCCAAACTTGTGTTTTCAAGCACACAGAGAGATTCTCTGAAATTCAGGAAACTCTTACAAAAGTGTAATATTTAGCTCTCAAAAACATGAAAATAATAAACAAGGCAGGGGGACTGGTAGGCTTGTAAACTGTCCTTCTGAGAGCCTAAATACACATTTTTGGGGCACACCACGTACCCAGTACATAAGTCAGTAAGTACACATACAATGGGAATGCTGCTAACTGCTATGTACAGCAGACATGGGACCCAGGGAACAAACACTCCATGGAAGCCAGCACTCATCTCCCATTGCCTGTAAATGTGTTTGCAGGTGCCATCTTGCTTAAAAAATCAGACAAGAGGCCACAATATGAACTTGTTGTTTAGTCCCTAAGTCATGTCCAACTCTTTGCGACCCCATGAACTATATGTAGCCCGCCAGGCTCCTCTGTCCATGGAATTCTCCAGACACGAATACTAGAGTGGGTTGCCATTTCCTTCTCCAGGGAATCTTTCTGATTCGTGGATCAAATCCACGTCTCCTACATTGGCAGGCAGATTCTTTACCACTGAGCCACCGGGGAAGCTCAGAATATAACTTAGCGCTGATCCAAGTCCCCACTCCTGAAATCTGCAATGTGACCATTGTGAAGAACCTACTATGTGCTTAGTTAGCAATGCTGTGCACCGGCCCCTGCACAGTTGTTTCAACTTCTGGAGCCCACAGGCAAATACAACACACAGCACCGTGTTTTAAATAACTGCCTCGTTTCATTTAACCAACAAAGAGGGAGAAGAGGGAAAATAATCATTATGCAATTCCCAGCATCATGAACCTTACAGTCACAAGCAGGAGTTATTCTTCCATGCAGACAGGAAGCACATCTGTTCCGTATTTTGACACATTCACAGTCATCTAAAAATGTCCTCACAGCTGGTTCCTTGGGAACCTTATGCAGATGTATTCTTTGCTCCTCCTGAGTTCTAGAAATACTGGTCCTGAGCTTAATTCCTCTTGGGGTTTTGATTCTCTTATTTTTACCTGCATTTTTTCAAAAGATGTCACACATTCAAATAATGTAGGCAAAACAAATAAAATTTTACAATTTAAACTGTATTCTGTAGTCACTGCATTTCATGCTATCAATTTTGCTCCTAGTGTAACAACCCTCTCCAACCACCACCACCAAACAAAGCAGAGAGGGCAAGAGAGAGGAACATCTCCAGAGCTTTAAAAACATGTTTTGATTTTTGAACTAAATTCTTCTGCAAATTAAGACTTTTTGCTTTAAAATATAACTAGACAAAACAGTGGAATCTGAGCCTCCAGATCATAGCCATTTAACAACCCAGTTCTGTGGGTGCTATTCGACCCACCTCACAGATGCACACATAAAGGACTGGGGAAAAAGCTACTAAATGGCAGAACCAGGAATTAAGCCCTAAGCTTCCAACATCATGTTCATTTCTTGATCTACTTGCTGGAATCTGATATGTTATAAAAATAAGAAATAAAACAGGGCTTCCCTAGTGGCTCAGACAGTAAAGAATCCATCTGAAATGCAGGAGACCTGGGTTCTATCCCTGGGTCAGGAAGATTCCCTGGAGAAGGGAAATAAAACAGCAATGACTTCATAAAAGCAGGAAAATTAAACAGTGCATCAGTGCATCATCATTCAATAGTGCATTAATTTGACATCACAGTATTAACATATAATTCCCTATATGTAATGATTAGTTTTCTCAACATTCAAAAAATGAAGATCATGGCATCCAGTCCCATCACTTCATGGGAAATATATGGGGAAACAATGGAAACAGTGAGAGATTTTCTTTTCTTGGGCTCCAAAATCACTGCTGATGGTGACTGTAGCCATGAAATTAAAAGATGCTTGCTCCTTGGAAGAAAAGCTATGACCAACCTAGACAGCATATTAAAAAGCAGAGACATTACTTTGCCAACAAAGGTCCGTCTAGTCAAAGCTATGGTTTTTCCAGTAGTCATGTATGGATGGAGAATTCGACCATAAAGAAAGCTGAGCGCCGAAGAACTGACGCTTTTGAGCTATAGTGTTAGAGAAGATTCTTGAAGAGTCCCTTGGACTGCAAGGAGATCCAACCAGTCCATCCTAAAGGAAATCAATCCTGAATATTCACTGGAAATACTGATGCTGAAGCTCCAATACTTTGGCCACCTGATGCAAAGAACTGACTCATTTGAAAAGACCCTGATGCTGGGAAAGATTGAAGGTGGGAGAAGGGGACAACAGAGGATGAGATGATTGGATGGCATCACGGACTCGATGGACATGAGTCTGAGTAAGCTCTGGGAGTTGGTGATGGACAGGGAAGCCTGGCGTGCTGCAGTCCATGGGGTCGCAAAGAGTTGGACACAACTGAGCAACTGAAATGAACGGAATGATTAGTAACTGGAAGGACTGAAAAAATTCTACACAAAAGCTAGAAGCACTGATAGCAACATGATTAGAATAGCAAGGATGGTGCCCTCAGCTCCGAGAATGGGCGGGACAGCACTGTGAACATTTAAGGAGTCAGCTCACCGTGGGGTCACAGCATCGGCAGCCTCCTAGCCACTACCATGGGTGCATGAGAATCCCAGGAGCTGAGGACTCAAGTTTGGCCTCACCTAGAAACCTGGCAGAGAAGTAGGAGTCTCAGGCCCCACCCACACCTACGAAATCATGTCCCCAGGCGCTGCACAAGCACAGTGAAGGCTGAGAAACTGCCCTGCAGGCATCTGGGGCCAGGTAGGGGGAGGGCCACATGATACACAACCTTTTGATGAGTCAGTGCCTTGCTGAGTCTTCATGCGTCTATCTCATTTAATCCTCCCAGCCACCCTAAAAGGCAGCCACTACAATCCCTCACTTACAGATGAGGAAGTGGAGACCTGGGGAGGTTAAGTGAGGTCACAGAGCAGCAAGAGGCCAGGACCAGGGACCAGCGCCAGCCCCAGAGCTGCTGCCTGTGTTCCAGGAAGTGCGTCACCAACACCTCCGGCAGACGACCCTTAGTACCTGCCTGAGCGGGGGCTGCTCTCCAGAGGGCTCAGTAGGAGGCAGGACAGCTCAGGAGGTGGGGGAGGCCCGGGATGGGGGCCAGCACTGCCCAGACTTCCAAGGAGCAGCCTGGAGGTGGGGGGCCTGAAGCTACTTACCTGGGAAGCTGCCTCTGTATGGAGGGGACAATGAAACCTCCCTGCTAATGAGGCAGAAATGTGATCCACAAGCCGAGCACTTCATGCAGGTGGAACTCAGAGCAAGGGCTCAGCAACAGTAACCCCGAGGGCTCTGGAGTGTGAGTGAGCACCCTTGAGAATCACCTCGGGAAACTTTTAAAGGACATACTGCCCAGACCTCAACCCCAGGAAGTCAAACCTCACTGGGCTGCAGAGCGGTCCAGACACTATTTCTGTTTAGAAATTGCTCGGGCATCCCAATACAGTGACCACTATTCCTACGGGAAATTGAACTGTCTTTGACTGACAGGAGCTGGGAAAACTCCGGAACAATTCACAAAGTAAATTACTCTAATGAAATCTGTACCTTGTTACAGAAAGAGACTCACAGACTTAGAGAATGAACTCATGGTTGCCAGTTCAGTTCAGTTCAGTCGCTCAGTCGTGTCCGACTCTTTGCGACCCCATGAATCACAGCACGCCAGGCCTCCCTGTCCATCACCAACTCCCGGAGTCTACCCAAACTCATGTCCATCGAGTCGGTGATGCCATCCAACCATCTCATCCTCTGTCGTCCCCTTCTCCTCCTGCTCCCAATCCTACCCAGCATTAGGGTCTTTTCCAATGAGTCAACTCTTCCCATGAGGTGGCCAAAGTACTGGAGTTTCAGCTTCAACATCAGTCCTTCCAATGAACACCCAGGACTGACCTCCTTTAGGATGGACTGGTTGGATCTCTTTGCAGTCCAAGGGACTCTCAAGAGTCTTCTCCAACACCACAGTTCAAAAGCATCAATTCTTCGGTGCTCAGCTTTCTTTATAGTCCAACTCTCACATCCATACATGACTACTGGAAAAACCATAGCCTTGACTAGATGGACCTTTGTTGGCAAAGTAATGTCTCTGCTTTTAAATATGCTATCTAGGTTGGCCATAACCTTCCTTCCAAGGAGTAAGCGTCTTTTAATTTCATGGCTGCAATCACCATCAGCAGTGATTTTTGAGCCCAAACAAATAAAGTCTGACACTGTTTCCACTGTTTCCCCGTCTATTTCCCATGAAGTGATGGGACCAGATGCCATGATCTTATGGTTTCCAGGGGAAGGGACAGTTAGGGACTTCAGGGTGGACATGTAGACACTGCTATATTTCAAATGGATAACCAACAAGGACCTACTGTCTAGCATAGGGAACTCTGTTCAATGTTATGTGCCAGCCTGGATGGGATGGGGTTTGGGGGAGAATGGATACATGTATATGTATTGCTGAGTCCCTTTGCTGTTCACCTAAAACTACCACAACATTGTTTATTGGCTATACCCCAATACAAAATGTTTAGGTATTTAAAAAAATTACAAAAATAAAGAATAAGGAAAAAACTCTTTTGTTAAATTAAAAAAATCTGTACTTTGCTAATATCTTAAGACCTTTTAGTTTGTGTTTTTCACTAAACTCTCCAGTGTTTTTTATAATAACTAAGTGTGAAAACTCTGGAGTGTAACTTTTTTTATAAAAATGAATGGTAAGACCCCTGAATGATAAATTCCACTGTGAGAGAATGGATCTGTAAAAATGCCCCAGCACACGTGTGGGCTTCTAACGTTCCAAACTCAGTAGGCAGCACCAAAGGAGGACGTGGCACTCACCTTGGAGATGATCTGAGACATCTTTTTTTTTTTTGATGTGGACCGTTTTTGAAGTCTTTATTGAATTTGTGACCCTCTTCCTTCTGTTGCTTACATTATGGGGTTTGGGCCTGAGGCGTATGGGATCTCACCTCCCTGATGGAACCTGCAGCCCCTGCATTGGAAGATGAAGTCTTAACCACAGGACCGCCTGGGAAGTCCCCTGAGACATCTTTTTATTAGGCAGGAAGAGAATCAGGGGGGTTTGTCAATGAATCACAATCCTTTCTACACAGGCATGCCTTGGGGTACCTGTCACCTTCAGCAATGTCCGACCGATTCAGCCAGTCTCTTTACAAAGAGAGGGCTGCAGGGAGGCTGTAGAGGACAGAACACAGCCCTGGCCAGTCCCCTGAGGAGACAGGAAGACGGAAGCCCCAGAGACAGCTCCCGGTCCCCTTCACCCACCCAGAGCTTTCCAGGGGTCCCAGGGCCCACTCCAGCTCTGGCCTTGGAGGGGATCACCCAGCCGTTCCTGAGGAGTCCAGGAACCTGCACCCTGCATTATCACAGCTCCTTCCCCATGAAGCTCTGCTCACAGATTTTTCACTTCATTGTCATGACTTAGCAAAGTCTAACCAAGGAGAACTTTCCTACCCCCTGGCCAGCTGGAGTTTCTGACTTGCGTCACCATTGGCCACAGCTTCAAGCCTGGCCAACGCGCCTCTTGGCAGATGTGAAACAAAAGAGGCTGCCGTGTGTAAACGGTGGGTTTTCTCCAGCTGATGAAAACTCACTGTGGTTCTCGTTTAGATACTCCGAAAAATGGAACATATTTGTTAAGGTCTTAAAATTCAGAGAGAGATGAAATTCCACTCTGCACGAAGCCATTTCCCTTTCAGACATAAAGGACTGAGCTTCAAAGGGTTCCCATAGTGTCACCTCAAAGGGGAGGCTGTGAATGTCAGGGAAAGACGACAGATCAGTCACAGAAGAGTGGACTCTAGTCCAGACCCTGCTGGTTGCCAACTGTGAGACCGTAGACAAGTCATCCTTCCTCCCTGGGGTACTTTCAGATACACATCAAGATACTGATACCTGGATATTGATCAAGAGGAGCACTCAGGTTATCTGCAGTCATCAAAGTTTATGGATCTTTACTCAGGAAGGCCTCCTGGCTGCCACGATGAAAGGAAGAGCAAGAGACAGCTGGCTTTCTCGCCCCTGGAGCTCTGCCAGGTTTTCTACTTTGAAAAACTAAAAGGCCAAGCCTGCCAAAACTCGGTTCTTTTCTCCTACCCTGTGCCTGCCCCAGAGGCCCCTGCTCCATGTCATCTTCTCCTCTTCTCAGGGCTGAAATGATCAACCACAACCTCAAAAGCACCATGTGTAAAAGATTCCCACCTAAAGAAGTCAACAGATTTTTTAATGAATGTTAAAAGAATGTACATATGCAAGAGAACTGAAAAACTTATGTATATTCACCTAAACAGTGTACATGAATATTTTCAATAACATTAGTCCTAATAGCTAAAAAGGTGGAAACAACTCAGATGTCCATCAACTGAGAAATAGGTAAGCAAAATGTGCTAAGTCCATACAATGGAACAGTGTTCATCCACACAAAGGAATCAAGTACTGATCCATGCTACAGCAAAGATGAAGCTTGAAAACACTATGCTAAATGGACGAAACCAGACACAAAGGCCACATATCATATGACTCCATTTATATGAAATTTCCAAACTTCCCAGGTGGCTCAGTAGTAAAGAATATGCCAGCAATGAAAGAGACGCAGGAGACGGGGGTTTGATCCCTGGGTCAGGAAGATCTCCTGGAGAAGGAAACAGCAACCCACTCTAGTATTCTTGCCTGTAAAATCCCATGGACAGAGGATCCTGGCAGGCTACAGTTCATGGGGTCACAAGAGTCAGACATGACTGAGCAACTGGGCACACACACATATGAAATTTCCAGAAGAGGCAAATCTTAGAGACAAGAAGATTACTGGTTGCCAAGGACGTGGAGAAGGGAATGGAGAGTAACTGCTGTTGGGTACAACGTTTCTCTAGAGGATTAATGAAAAAGTTCTGGAATTAGGTAGTGGTGATAGTTGTACAAATCTGTGAACACAAGATAAAGCCAGGGAGAATTCTGAATGCTTTCTAAAGGAAGGGGAGTTTTACGGTATGTTTGATTTACATCTCAATAAACTCATAAAAAGTTGCACACATGTACCTAAATGTGTGAGATGCTAGTGTAAAAATCTTCACAATCCCGCTGGTAGCAGCACTGAGGGAAACCTGTCCTGACCCACAGCCTCCAGTCCCTGTGAGACAGGCCGGTCATACTGGGCTCCCCCGCCTGACGCCATCAAATACCTGAGTCACATAGCCAACAAACCTCCCCCCTCACACCCGTCTGCACCCCAGCTCCCAGCCCACCAACCTGTGAGGAGAGAGAGGAGCTGGCCACATCCCTGCCAGCATTGTCTCCTGGGTGACTAACATATTTCTAAATCAATAAACTGGCAAAATGGGCATTCAGGTTGGCTGAACCAACTATTGCCAACTGGTGGTGCACCCCAGGTGAGGTTTCCTACACAGATGCCTCATCCGTGAAACTTGAGGCCAGAGGAAGCAAAGAGCTCACAGGCTTCCAGCCCTTTCATTTCCTTGTTCACACCTGATCCTCACAAAAGCCCAGAGAGCACGGGAGGTAGTTGTGCTCATTTTACAGACTAGGAAACGGGGGATCAGAGAGATGCAGTAACCCAACCAGTCACACAGCAGTAGGCAATGGACAGGAACCTGGCATCCAGCTCCTGGGCCCCTGCTCTCTTGAAGACACCTGCCTGCTCCTCCTTCAGATGTTCCTGGCGGGTGAGAAAGACCATGCATCACGTTATCTGAAACATTTCTTTTCTGTAACTAGTACTCAGTGGCTGACGTCTGGAATGAAGAGTCACCCAGTGGTCCTGCCGGAACAAGAGGCCAAACTGCCACCTTCACAACTGGGACATAGAGACAGAAGCTTGCGGGCCCCACCCCCTTCCCAGGCTTTCCTCCCTAAAACGTCCACACATCCCCTTTTCTTCTCTGACCACCAGCTTCTAAGCTAGGTCCTCTCCTCCACTGTCCATGGAGAAAAAAGAAGGCCTCCATCTCAATGGAGATGGCTGTAGGCACCCACTTTCTGGTCACATGGGTGAGCCCTCCACTGCCCCCCGCCCCCAGTCATCCACACTGTCCCAGGGATGGGGCTGTTCTCATCTCTGTGGACAGGCTGGGTGAGAAGACTACCCTCCATGCCTGCCGCTTCCCCAGCCTGCAGGCCCGGATCTCACAGACGCCTCCCTCTCAAATCAACCAGAGTGGCACGTCTCCACCTTGAATGTGCCCACCATTCACCCAGCAATCTGGGTGGGGCCTGAGATGGTGCATCCTAACCGCGTGGCACCGATGCTGCAGGTCTAGAGACGACACTTTGTATAGCAAGGTTCGGGGGTCTCCACTGAAGAACAGGGGTTGGGGGAGACAAAGAGCAACCAACCAGATTGAAAAAAAGAAAATTCTCCCTCCCGTTTAGAAGGGAAGTGGGCACGAACAGTATCTCTATCTCGTCTTTGTATGACTCCACTTTTATGAGGAACCTAAGAGTCATCAAATTCATAGAGACAGAAAGTATAAGGGTGGTTGCCAGGGACCGGGGGGAGGAAGAAATGGAGAGTTGCTGTTTCATGTGTCTGGGGTTTCAGATTTGCAAGATGAGATTCATTCTGAGGACGGATGGTGGTAAGGTTGCACAACAATGTGAATAATTTAATACCACTGAACTGTATACTTACAAAATGGCCAAGATGGTTAATTTGATGGGGCTATATTTTACCACAAATTTTTTTAAAAAGCAGTGATTAAAGGGAGAAACAGTCAATAACTTGCTTGCAAACATGTGTGACTTGAAACCAGCTTGCAAACAAGCATGACCTGAAGTGGAGGGTGGTATTTCAAAATCCTGAGGTTCTGAATAAGGGAAGAGAAAGAGCAAGAAAGATGAGGCACAAGGGAAAATGACAAACAGCTGAAATAATGGAGAAACTGAGAGCCAAGATATATTATTTTATTAAAGGTAAGCGGTCTACTTAAGGGGGAAAAAAAAAAGCCAAAATTTTTCTTGAAGATTTTGGGTATTTCTGACCAAAGTCTTGGGGCTGAAGAGCCTGAACAACCTCCTCACCCCCACCACCAGCTAAAATGTTAACAGGACCTTAGTTATTACAATGCAGCTCTATTATGGGTCATTACAGTATTCAGAGCTTAGCACCTCTCCCAATTAAGCAGAATTTTAATTCTTTAACCTTTCGGAAAATAGCAAGCAATTTTGAAACAAGCAATGACAAGATCTTCTTCAAATGTAAAATAAGAAACAAAAAAAAATGTCTCTTATGCATACAGAGATTTTACTAACAGGCAATTAACTTTAGCCTCTGTGATTCCATTTTACTTTCTTTTTGTAAAACTCATATGGCTCCAGGGCACAACTATAATGAGGTAACAGTTTCACTACAAGAGTTGAACACACAACTCCATGAAGCGCAGAAGAAGCTTCTTTCAGCCCATGTGGCAGCACATGGACCACGTGGAAATCTGACTCCAAAACCAATGCCCATTTCAACATATAAAGAATAGCCTAGGATTTCTCCATTTGAAGATAAGGAAGGTAAGGATTCAAAATTTGAATGGTAAACATTCAAATCAAAACCACCATGAGATATCACCTCACACCCCTTAGAGCTGCGGCTGTCAAACCAAAATCAAAAATAACAATTGTTGGCAAGAATATAGAGAAATCAAAACTTCATGCATTGTTGGTGAGAATGTAAAGTGGTGCAGCCACAATGGAAAATAATATGGTGTTTCCTCAAGAAATTAAAAGTAAAAGTACCATATGATCCAGCAGGGGTTTCCCAGGTGGCGCAGTGGTAAAGAATCCTCCTGCCGATGCAGGAGATGCAAGAGACACAGGTTCAGTCCCTGGGAGGAAATGGCAACCCATTCCAGTATTCTTGCCTGGAAAATTCCACGGACAGAGAAGCCCGGCAAGCTGCAGTCCATGGGGTCACAAAGAGTCAGACATGACTGAGCACGCACATGCAGGATCCAGTAACAACACTTCTGAATATATAACCAGAACAATAGAAAGCAGGATCCTAAAGTGATATATGCACACCAATGTTCACAGGTTGTTCACCAACGTTCACCAATGTTTGCATTATCCACAACAGCCAACACACACATGATGGCAATGAGAAGGTGGGCCTCTTCACTGTCACCAGAGGCCACGTGTGGCTTGTCACACTTCATACAAGAGTGAGCCCAACACAACTTCCCCCAACCCAACATCAGACTTGGGTTCTGTCAAATTCTTTGACTCTAGTATATCAGGGAACTGCAAAAAATCCCATGAGGACATCCCAGCTTCAGTATGAAAATGGAAAAGTCATCCCACACTTCTCCCCATGGTACTTACATTTCACAGGCTATGTGGATGCTTACCAATCTAAATCAACGAAGTTAGGAAGCCAAGGAACCCTTTAAATCCACAGTCATCACAGCTTGGATGTTCTGGGGAGTCGGCTTGTTACCACACTTAAAAGACAGTGACTTAGGAAGTACTGCCAGAAAGACAGACAGGGGAGCCGTCTCCCCTCTCCCACCACTGCTCCCAAGAGATGAAAGATCTGTGCTGACTGTGATTCCATCAGCATCCTGAGATTGTGCAGAAAGTTCGAGTCATAGCACTGAATTGTTTTAATTTGCAAAACAGCATAAATTTAATAAGAAAAAGATGTTAAGATTAAAATTGTACTCAAAATGTCCTTTTTACTTCTAACATATTTATTCACTCTCTGTAAGCTTGTGCTCAAGCTCATTGAAGGAAAACTCCATTTGTTTCTGAGTTGCCTACCTCAATATTCACTCTCCCATTCTTTCTTAGGAAAAGAACCCCCGTTTTACTTAGGGTGGCCCTGCAATCAGCTAAAAGAATTCATTTCCATGACTCCTTAGCAGCTATCTGTAGCCACAGAACTAAATTCAGGCCAATCTAAAGTAGGCAGAAACTTCTAGAAAGTCTCTTCACACTCCCTTCTCCCTGCTGCCTGGAATATAGAAGTGATGACTAGAGTTTAGGCAGTTATCTTGGACAGGAAGGGATGTGCCAAGAGTGACTGAACATCAAGAGAGAGAGAATCATGTCCCTGATGACTTTGGACCTGTGATACTAGCTAGCTCTGGAATGCAACACTCAGACTTCTTTTATACAATAGGAAAGGACTCTACTATCTTTAAACCATTCACTATTGTTTTGGGGGGTTGGTTATACAATGGTAAAATGAATTTTAAATAACAATTTTAAGGAATTTTTTTTTAAAAATTACTAATGAAGAGAGGATTCCATGAAGATGGAGGCAGTGACAGAGGCATGATTTTTAACTCTTTCAAAACTTCACATAAAAATAGAGAAATGGGTTCTCTCTGTATGCTATAACAGAATGTAACCATAACATGCTTACAACAGCATGTAAATCTATAATTATCTCAAAATATTTGTAATTTTCTAAGTACTATCTTTTTAAAAAAATCAACCAGATAACAAAACAAAAACCTCATTAAGAGTCTTTACAATCAAATGACAAATGTTAAGTACAACTAGGTGAGAAAAAATTCCCCAAACACTAAAATACGGGTGGATGAGGACAAACCACCAACTGCATGGTACTGTGGTGTTGTCATCTGTTCGGCAGAAAATAGAGGAAAGTGATGAGGCACCTGACAGACATGAGATCAGAAGAATCCAAAATAGCTAACAGGTATTCACTGGAAAATATGGCAGGCTGATATGAGAATAGCAGCTGAAACTGAGTGGGGTATTGACCAATCCAACCCAAGGCAAGTCATGAGCCAACTGCTGGACTCCGAGACTGGAGCAGTCTAGTCCCCATGAACTCTTAGAACTGGTCCCTGGGACATCCTTCCAGGATAGAGTAACTGCTGGGAGTGGAATCAAAATTGAGCAAGATAAAAACATCAGTACAAAGGAAAGTGATGATTCAATTAAAAATGGGAGGCAGAAGCAGAGCCCAGAAATCTCAGAATGCAACCAGTCATGTTTCTGAACACTATACTAAAATAGGCTTTTCTGTGAAGTCAGAAAAACAACTCTGAACCAAGCCTCCTTCTAAAAGTTCAGGAAAACTAATTTCACATGAACAAAGAAGTATAAAGGTCAAATTGCACACAGAGTTATTACAGGGGAAAAGTGAATAAGGAGCTGAATAACATTTTTATAGACAAGGAAAGCATGCCAGAAAGACGTATCTAAAGAACAAATCAAATTTGTAACCTACTTCTTTTTAAAAATGGGGTAAAAAATATAGAGAAATGACATAAGACAAGAAAGAACGATGTAAATCAGAATTGGGAACACAGAAATAAAATTACAGAATTCAGGTACATTAAAGAAAAGAAAACCACTAATACTCAGAAATGATTATTAAACTGGAAGAAACACAAGAGCAAAAAAATATAACAGATAATCTTTGGTACATAAAAGAGTTAAATAGGAATTTTTCTAATATTTATTTCCTTATCAGGTCTTAGATGCAGCAAGCAGGATCTTCATTGAGGCATACAAACTCTTAGCTGTGGCATGTGGGATCTAGTTCCCGGACCAGGGATTGAACCTGGGCCCCCTGCATTGGGAGCACAGAGGATCAGCAACTGGACCATGAGGGAAGTTCCAAATGAGGATTTTCTTTCAATTCTAAAAGAAGAAAATGATTCAAAAGTAAATGATGACAGGTAGACAAAGAAGCTCTAACACAGAGAGAACAGGAGTCCCCGAAGAAGACAAGCAAAACAAGGGAACAGAACCAATATCAAAAGTTAATATACAAGAAACTTTCCTCAAATTAAAAAGTATATGTATTTGAAAATACAAACTGAAAGAGCACACTATGTACCTGTGAACACAAGCCCAGAATGACCTACTGCAAGACACAGTCTAATTATTGAACTTTACAGAAGGAAAAAAAAAATCCTTTGGGAGTCTTACCATAAAAAGTGACATGTAAGGGAAAGAAAAGTGGATCGTCTTCAGTTTTCAAAAGCAACACTTTTACAGAACAGAGTAACAAGGAAAGAAAATATGAGCCAACGACATCATATAGAGCAAACAATTTAAGTATAAATGTACCAATAAACTTAACAATGTGCAAAACCCTGAAGCTTCTCCTAAAAATATCTACTGGAATGAGGGTCCTCAAGTTTTTTTTTTTATCTCCAACTCCTCACACTTCTCAAAAGGGACCAAGGAGCTTTGTTTACGTGGGTGATAGCCACATAATTTACCTTTTATAAATTGAAACAGAAAAATTTTAATGTTTTATGTAGTCAAATAACAAACCCACTATATGCTAACATAAACAACATATTTTAGGGAAAATAACTATCTTCGTAAACCAAAATAGTTTAGAGAAGAGTAGCCTTGTTTTCATTTTGCAAATCTCTTTATGGTCTCTCCGAATACCAAACAACCAGACTCCCCTGTCTGCTGATGCATTTAAACTGCTGTGATATCACAAGCCACATAACTTCTACATAACTCCACTGTGCCCTCGTGAGAGGAAGAGAGTAGCTGAAAATAGGGGAAATAATGTCTTAGAATTATCATGAAAACAGTTGTGACCTCAAAGACTTCCTAACTGGAGAATGAGCTGCAGACACACAAGATGACTATGAAGGTATGACTATAAGGATTGATCTCTCTCTCTCTCTGTGCTGAGCTCAGTTGTGTCTGACTCTTTCTGACCCCATGGACTACAGCCCACCAGGCTCATAAGGATTGATAGTGACCTCCAAACATGAAGGTACTCGTAGAACTAAGAGGAAATGAGGGCTGAAATGAAGAGAGGAGCTGAACATTTTGACAGTGTAGGTAGGGAACTGAAAAAAATGGAGAGAGCAAATGTAAAAAGAGAACCTTAATTCTCTATTGCTAAGTATTGTTATTCTGACCCTTCCGGGAATGTGACTTAAGGTAAATGGGAAAACATGGGCTATTCTATCCACTCCTGTGTCTGAGTTCAGCATGAGAAGCAACCCTACACCCATAACCCAGTTCTCCTCTCTCACATGCCTCTAGTACCTTTCTTTCTAAGAGATCTGGTCCTTATTCTAGTCTCAACATGCCCAAAACTGAATGCACAGACCATCTCCACAAATCAGTCGCTCCTCCCAGGTCCTGCGTTTCTTTTAGGTTTAGTTATCCTCCCACTGTGCAGGGTTGGGAATTGCTGGGGATCCCCTGATTGGCTTTCTCTTTGCAAAATACTCATAAAGGTCTGCAAACATACTCATAAACATTGTCTGAACTGCCTTCAGACAGCCATTCAAAGTCTATGGGTCCTTTCCTTCAACAATTCACTATCAGTGCATGGATTTGGGAAGGGCCAGTTAAATAAATGGCTGTATCACTACACAGCCGAGCACTACACGTGCATGTGTAGGTGTGCTCATACTTGCTCATTCACACTTAGACCATCCCTGGAAAGATGCATTAAGAAGCTGATGACACTGCCAGGCCAAACCAGGGTGACCGGCAGGGATGGGAGGGGACTGTTCACTCTTTGTCATTTATGCCTTCTAATTTTCAAACTGCTGTATTCAAAAGAATGAAATTACAGTTTAATTGCTCAATCAAGTCAACTTCATTAAATGTAAAAGACCCTGTACAGATGAAGAATCAGTTAACAATTCTAGGAAAAAACCATTTATAAATACAAACCAATTAAAAGACAGAACCAGGTTTTAACAGCTAGGAAAAAACAAAGATTCCTCTTCATCAAAACCCCAAGCCAGCCATCAGGGCTCTGCCTCTGCCCAGAGAGGCCGTTAACTCTCGCCTGATAAAGGTCCCCTGCCACAGCCCATTCTAGAGACGAATGGACAACTGATCACATGTGGTCACATTTTTTCTTGGCTTTCCTGAGCCCTGCTCCAGTCTCTGCAAACCGAAATGTAAGCCTTGTCTCTGCAGAATTCAGCCCACACATATGTCACTGAATCACATCCGCGCACCAGTATAATATGCCCCACAACCCTTAGGGGCCCTGGAAGAAAGCAGAACCAAGATCTGCCATGCTCCATGGGCACCAGCTGAGCCTCAGAAAGGGTTTGGTTAAAAACAGAAATGACATCACCCAGACACCAACGAGGCGGGATTTTTAAAGGGGCCTCCATTTTTTCGAGGAGGCTCAATATAAGAAATACCCATTTTAATAAGTTTGGGCATTTATAAATCTTTAATAAGATTTGGGCATAATAAAACCTGTAAACCTGTTTTAAAATATATTTTGTGCCTTTGTATCAATATGAGGATCTAAATAAATCAGAGCCAAAATACTGGTTTCTCCCTCCAGACTATCTCAAAGGGATACCCCAAACAAAGAGAAACATCAAGGTTCAACGGCAACGGTCTCCCTTCACAACTAAACCACCCGGAGGTTTAATAACCAGCTGCAGTAACTAACCCACCCCAGATGCCTGGGATCATCTATTTCTTGGTTGCTTATAATCTGTCATGATCCATATTTGTTTGATATACTGTTTTCTGTTGTTTTAACACTCTATACCACTTCCAATCATTTTGGGAAACAGATTAGAGTCTAACTATAACCAGTAAATCATGGAATCAAGGCCAACCACTGCTTCCTCCAATCACCCTTCACACACAGCTATAACCCTGGAGCTCCCCTCCACCATCAAGCCCCTCTCCAGTGCTCTGGCAGTAGGGGAAGCTGGTCAGCAATGCCAGCCTCATCACCTCCACCCTGACCTCTTGGCTCCTCCCCATCCAATTCATCCATTTCCAGAATTACTATTGTTGTTCCGTCACAAGTCGTGTCTGACTCTTTGTGACCCCATGAACTGCAGGCTTCCCTGTCCTTCACTATCTCCTGGAGTTTGCTCAAACTCATGTCCGTTGAGTCAATGATGCCATCCAACCATCTCATCTTCTGTCATCCCCTTCTCCTCCTGCTCTCAATCTTTCCCAGCATCAGGGACTTTTCACACCAGGTGGCCAAAGTATTGGAGCTTCAGCTTCAGCATCAGTCCTTCCAGTGAATATTCAGGGTTGATTTCCTTTAGGATTGACTGGTTTGATCCCCTTGCTGACCAAGGAACTCTCACGAGTCTTCTCCAACACCACAGTTCTTCTCCAGCACTCAGCCTTCCTTATGGTCCAACTCTCACATTCATACATGACTACTGGAAAACCCACAGCTTTGACTATATGGACCTTTGTCAGTAAAGTGATTTCCAGAATATTCTTCCTCAAATCCCATTCCCATCATATTACTCCCCAGCTCAAAATCTGATTTCAGTAATTCCCTTATGTTCTACTTAGTAAAAATCTCATTGTCTCTTTGTAAGACTGTGTACCCAAAGACTTTATTAATACTCTTTATTTGGGCAGCACAATGTTTAAACTGTTATCATGTTTGAAATAATGAACCCATGAAGCAGGTAGCATCCTCCCCAGTCAATAGCTCAGAAAACCCTGGTATTTCGTACCCACCACACACACCCACATCCTTTAATGTCTTGGTCTTCAGTCCAGGGTAGGTAGGATTCTCTCTGCTCCCAGATTCACTCTGTTCCTCCTCATGCCCAACTGTGTGTCTTTTCTCCAGGGGCTCCTTCAACCCTTCCATGTCACCTACTTAAACTCTTCCAGGTGTTGATCAAACCATTCACCTCCCAAGGCCTTTCCTATGACCAGTCTGTCTGTAGACCTCAGGCCTGTGGGTCCAGATGGATTAGCTTTCTGCCCTCCCATGGGATACCATCAGAACTAGATTTTCGCAATGGGGCAGGGGGGAAATCATATCAACCCAGTTAGGAGTGAGGAACAAGCCCTTTTAGTACAATTTAAGGGGAAGGCTCCTGGCCCCATCAAAAGACCCATTTTCTTAAGCTTCTTAGACAACATCTTCACTCAACTTTGCATCCTCTGGGTGTAACACAGTACTAGGTACAAGGCTGGGGCTCCTGATTACTGGCTTCCTGAGGGAACCCATCACCAACTGTCCTGGTGTGGATCAGTCTAATCAGACTCCTCTCAACATGGGCATGACTGCAGCTCATGAGTCCCTAGGTGGCCTTCCTGGGGGCAGCTCCTGAGCAGTGGTTCTCAACTGGGGCCAATTCTGCCCCCATCTGGCAATGTCTGCAGGAATTTTTTGCTGTTACAACTAGGGGGGTTGCTACTGGAATCTAGTGCATAGAAGTCAGTGTGTGCTGATCAGCATATGTGCTGATCATGTCTGACTCTGTGACACCATGGACTATAGCCACCAAGCTCCTCTGTCCACGGAATTTTCCAGGAAAGAATACTGGAGTGGGTTGCCATTTCCTTCTTCAGAGGATCTTCCTGAACCAGAGATCGAACCCATGTCTCTTGTGGCTCCTTCATTGGCAGGCGGGTTCTTTACCAGTTGAGCCACCTGGGAAGCCACGTAGTGGTTCGGGATACCAGTAAACATCGTAAAATGCACAGGAGGACCCATGACAAATAAGTCTCTGGTTCCAAATGTCAACACTACCAAGGAGAGGGAACAAAACAATGAGAGAGGAAGTGCCTGCAAGACCGAGGCCTCTAGAGGAACAGATGGAAACATCACATTAGCCGCCAGGTCCATCCTAAATGCTTTCGACATTATGTGGCATTATTTAACTCTAATATTGAGCAGCACGGCCTTCTGCCCTGCAGCCGTCCCAGAAGCATGTGGTGGGCATGGCAGACACTCCGGCATGACCACATCGCAAAGTCTAGGAGCCGGCCACCACATTGCTGCCTACTAATTTTAATCTCTCTTTCTCAAAGGTCAGGAATATTTTCGGACCTCTCAGCACATGAATGTGGTGGGCAGACTGGATCTATGCTGCTTCCAGTTGGCAAGGCACTTCATTTGCCAGCACCCAGGGCTGAGTTATAGGCTGACCTTTGTCCCCGTCACTCTCCCAGGAACTTTTTTAGTCCATTATCCTAACTGGCAAATGATATGTAAGGACCAGAAGGCTATGAGTCTATGATTATATTTATAATGAAAGCGTCGTCTCCAAAAGAAAACAGTAACTCATTAAAACCTCCCTGCCCGTCTGCCATTACAGTAGCTGAAAGAGAAAGAATGGGCTTCACAGTGAGGTACAAATGAGCTGCCAGAGCATGAAATGCAGACAAAGCCAGACAAAGGAGGGAGAGATGCAACCCGCCTGGTTCTAGGAAAAGTTTTGCCCTGGCTGCACAGCATGGCTGGATCCAGAGGGGAGGGACAGGGAGGCAGCAGCCGGGGCTCAGGGTCTGGGAAGGTGGGGAGCTCCCTTCCTCCGTCCCCTGCTCAGGACAAGCATTTTGAGCAGACACCTCAGCTTTGGCCACCATCTCTTATCAGCACTTCAGGGAAACTCCAGAGGGACTGGGGAAGAAAAGGCAGGTGGCTCCACGGTCTGATACTTCAGCTGGACTCTCACTGGGAAACTAAACTCCCCTCCCTTATTAGTCCCTGGGCAGGAGACCACCGTGTGCCCTGTGGCCGTGCATTGTGCTGGGAGACTGCTCACAGCCGCTCACTGTGCTTACAAAGCACCAGCCGTGTGCTTGGTGGGGTTCTAAACACGATGTGGATCAACTCAACCCCCAACACCCCTATGACTATCTCCTTTAACAGGAGAGAAAAGGGGCAGAGAGAAGTCACACACCTTTTTAGTGGTGGAGTCGGGGTGTGGGAAGAAGGAAATGGCAACCCACTCCAGTATTTGCACCTGGGAAAGCCCATGGACAGAGGAATCTGGCTACAGTCCATGGGGTCGCAAAGAGGCAGACAAGACTGAGCAACTAACACTCACTTCACTTCACTTCACAGGCAAGAAGCATGAAGGCTAAGGCGGGGTCATTCCCTATTCACAGACGTGGACTCGTGCTCTTTCCAAGTTGGTTTCATCCATGAATGACTAATGACTAGTCTATGTTTTCCAGTTGTTATTTCCCCCCCAAATCCTGCAATTTCTTCATAAATTCTATTACATGATTACTCTAGATCCCAGGGTTTACTACTTTAATAATTCCTTCTTCCCCATCCAAACGTTCACGTGCGGGGTGACAGAACCACTGTCATGGTGAACATGTGTGCCCTGCTACGTCAGTCGCTCAAGAGGTAGTCACTCTCGCAAGCAAGTTTGCCGCGAGTGTGCTCATCTCAAAATCACGTCTTGCTCACACCTTGGTACACCAAGCTGCAGAGGCCAGAGTGCGATGTGCTATATTGCTTTTGTTACAGTATTTGGACAAGTGTTAACGGTAAATATCAAAGGTCTAGAATGTGCTCCCCCAAAATCAAAACAGGCAGTCCTGGGCACAGTAGCCACAGTGCCCACGGAGCAGAACCCCAGCCCTGGAACAGGTTCCACCTCCTCTATCAACAACAGTGAGCACACAGCCCTGACCGAGTCACACTTTATTTTAGACTCACTCCCTCTCTTTCACCTCAAATACTGCAGCCTTAAAAAGAACAAAGCTTGGGGCATCTCCAGCTTTAATTTATCCTGGCACAGCCAGCCTGCCCTGAGCTGCCATCCTGGCCAAGGGGAGACGGGCAGGAGCAGCTGCCTGTCATCTCTACTCTGGACACGCCACCCCCGTCTTCCGAGCACATGGCGCATCTCTCTAAGTTGCCTGACGAGGCAGCGCCCTGCCTGCCTTCAGGAGAAGAGTTAGAGCTAAAAGGACCCACATCCCCCAACTCCGGAGCCCAGACTGCAAATATCTTCTCTGTGGGGCTAACGGGGTCTCGCCCTCCTAAATTCAGAAGGATGTGGGAAACGAGGCATGCCAGGCAGACCAACAGAGCTGGACCACTGATGCAGCTCGGGAGAGAGCTGGCATTGTCCCTGGGGCCAGAGGGCATCCTGAGCAGCTCAGGGGATGACCCCCGGCTCACCAGAGGGACAGGCTGCTGGTCCACGGCAGAGCCAATACTCGGAGGGTCCTCCAAACAGGACACACAAAGAGGAGGAGAGCTGAGCCATGCCTGCTCACTGCCTTCTCCCAGACCCACCGTCTCTCCTTGGGCAGGAGTGAAGCGGGAGGGGCAGCCACAGTGTCCTCCTGGGATCTGAGTAGAAGTCCCTACTCTCTCTGGAAGTAGAAAGAGTGGGACATGCGGCTCCCTGTGATGTAGTCACATCCAAAGAGAATGAAAATCCATGTCACATCATCCTAAAGACTATCTGTACAGGCAGCACACTTTTAACACGCAGTCCTCCGGGAAAGGACAGTAACAATAACTAGGTAAGTTAACTGGAATAAGGAGGTGATTCCTTCCATTCTTGGGTCTAGGATTGCTGCCCTCCTAAGGAATGAGAGTGAAGTCGCTCAGTCGTGTCCAACTCTTGGTGACCCCATGGACTGTGGCCCGCCAGACTCCTCCATCCATGGGAGTTTACAGGCAAAGATACTGGAGTGGGTTGCTATTTCCTTCTCCAGGGGATCTTCCCAACCCAGGGATCGAAGCCAGGTCTCCCTCATTGCAGGCAGACACTTCACTGTCTGAGCCACCAGGGAATCCCAAGAGAGAGGAGAGGCAAAAAGCCTACAGTACCCGGTATTCCCAGGTGGTCTCCCATCCAAGTACTAACCAGGCCCCACGCTGCTTAGCTTCCGAGATCAGATGAGATTGGGTGCATCAGGAAAAATGCAGAAATGGAGGACTGCCTGCCCCACTCTGATCTCCTGGGCCTTTCACAGAGCTGAGCAACAGACGCAAGAACACACTGTGTCCATCTTCTGTTTCTCTCTAAGAGACAGCCGACCGAGGGAGGCACGCAGGGGCTCCAGAAGTTCTATTTGGTTTTCTCTGCTTAGCTTGGGCCTTGTGTCTAGTTTAAAAATCAAGGAAAAGTCAGAAAAACACGGTATGCTACAGAAATCAAGAGGAGAGAAATGGAGAGTATAGTTAAAATTGTATGAACAAATATTCTTGGAGAAAAACACAACAAAAAGACAAAAGATTGAAGAGAAAGACCAATGTAACCAAACTATTAAAAAGACTCCCTCAAAACCCTTCTTATATGTATACAGAGAATTTTCCAGTATTTATATGAACTATGTCACCAAATTCAGGTGGGAAAACTGAGGCTCAGGGCAGTTCTATGATTGACTTCTAGAAACCCCAAACTCCTTCCTCCTGTAAGTCCCCTTTACCCCTCTGCCCTCAGGGAGAGTAAATCAGTGAAGTTAGAACACACCCTCACACCATACACAAAAATAAGCTCAAAATGGCTTTCAGACTTAAACATAAGACATGACACCATAAAACTCCTAAAAGAGAGCATAGGCAAGACAGTCTCTGATCTAAGTAGTACCAATGTTTCCTTAGGTCAGTCTCCTAAGACAACAGAAATAAAAACAAAAATAAACAAATGGGACCTAACTAAATTTATAAGATTTGCACAGCAAAGGAAACCATAAAGAAAAGGAAAAGATAACATATGCTGGGAGAAAATATTTGCAAATGATGTGACCAACAAGGGCTTAATTTCCAAAATATACAAACAGCTCATTCAACTCAATAACAACAACAACAAAACCCAATCAAAATACAGACAGAAAAAAAATGAGCAGAATTCCTAAACGGACAAATCTCCAAGACATAGAGATGGCCAGCAGGCACATGAAAAGATGCTCAACATCGCTAAGCACTAGAGAAACACAATCAAAACTACCATGAGGTATGACCATATGCCAGTCAGAACGGTCATCACAAAAAGTCTACAAATAACAAATGCTGGAGAGGGTATGGAGAAAAGGGAACCGTCCTAACATTGTTAGTGGGAACGTACATTGATCCATCCACTATGGAGAACAGTATGGAGGTTCCTTAAAAAACTAAAAACAGAGCTACCACATGACCCAGCAATCCCACTACTGGGAGTATATCTGGAAAAGATGAAAACTAATTCAAAATGATACATGTACCTCAATGTTCATAGGAGCACTATTTACAATAGCCAAGACAAGGAAGCAAGCTAAATGTCCTTCAACAAATGAATAAATAAAGAAGATGTGGTATAAATATATATATATATATATATATGAATATCTCTAAGCAGAGAAGGCAATGGCACCCCACTCCAGTACTCTTGCCTGGAAAATCCCATGGATGGAGGAGCCTGGTAGGCTGCAGTCTGTGGGGTCACTAAGAGTCAGACACGACTGAGTGACTTCACTTTCACTTTTCACTTGCATGCATTGGAGAAGGAAATGGCAACCCACTCCAGTGTTCTTGCCTGGAGAATCCCAGGGACTGGGGAGCCTGGTGGGCTGCCATCTATGGGGTCGCACAGAGTCGGACACGACTGAAGTGACTTGGTAGTAGTAGTAAGCCATAAAAAAGAATAAAATAATGCCCTTTGTAGCAATATGGATGAACCTAGAGATTATCATACTTAGCAAAGTCAGACAGAGAAAGACAAACACCATATGATATCACTTATGTTGTGGAATCCAAAAATGATATAAATGAACTTATTTTCAAAACAAAAACACTCAGAGACATAGAAAATCAATTTATGGTTACTGAAGGGGAAGAGGGGGAGGGATAAATCAGAAGTTTTTGATTAGCAGATATAAACTATTATACACAATATATACAACAAGGTCCTACTGTATAGTACAGAGAACTATATTCAATATCTTATAACAAACTACAATGGAAGAGAAACTGAAAAAGTTTATATATGTATATATATATATATACACATACTGAAAAAATATATATATACTGAAAAAGTATATACGTACTGAAAAAGTATATATATGTATACATATATACACGTACATACATATATATATATGAATCACTTTGCTATATACCAAAAACTAACATAAAGTTGTAAATCAACTATAATTTAATAAAAATTGCTTCATATTTGTACTACATTTACTATGTGCCTATTCATTTCCTTTTGGCCCCCCACTCCAGTGTTCTTGCCTGGAGAATCCTGCGGACGGAGGAGCCTGGTGGGCTGCTGTCCGTGGGGCCGCGCCGAGTCGGACACAACTGAAGCGACTTGGCATAGCGTATTCATTTCCTTTACGGCACTTGACACGGCGGTGACACCCAGGAGGCATTCCATACTTGTGGATGAGTTATTTTCTAAGTCAGGTGGAAAGCTGGATATCTCTCACATCACAGGGATATAACTGATAGTATATTTTCAAGCCTACTCATAAGTTGCTGCTGAATCTTAGCAGCAGCAGCAACAAAGCTCCTGCTCATGGAAATCCCGCAGGGCTGCCAGATGTCAGGTTTTTGACCCAAGACAGACTCCTGGCTCACCAGTCCTTTCAGCAGCTCTGAAGGGAAACACAAGGGTCTCCATTTTTGGAGAAGTCAGTGCCATGTCCCAGGTCTGGCTGCCTGACGATGCTGGTACCAGAATCAGAATCCTGCCTCCCATGGCTCCACCCTGGTCCGCCAGTTCTCCTCAATTAGGACACCCCTAAAGAGGGACCAATACCCTCAACTACAGTCTGGGTCCCCAGACCTGAGCAGGCCCTCTCCATGACACCTGATTTTTTTTTTTCTTATTTTGTCTTCTAAGCCATTTGTTTAAGAAATATGAAGAGATGCCAGAGGAGGATTCTACAAAATAAAAACTGGTATGTTTTAAATATATAATCTTGGATTCTAGACACAAGCTCCTTTGGAGGGGACAACACAAGTTCTCCTCACAAGGCCCAGGTCAGCAGTCTCTTGTCATGCCCATGAGTGAGAACCTCAAATTCCACAAGCCCCCCACTCCAGATGCCACAGCCTGGAGCCACCTGAGAATCCTGACAAAGACAGGGCCTCAAGTCAGACCATGGAAAGGACTGAATCCCAAACCCTGGAGGAGAGTCAAAGAAAGGCAGGGCTGCAAGTAGGACCCTAAGGCTAAGCTGCACCATCCAGATATCTGCAGTGGGTACAAACCAGCATGCTGACCTCAAATTGCCTGGCCTGAGCTGTTCCAGGCATTCTGGGAGGCCATCTCAATGGACACACTTCTCTTCAAGATTTCACTACCTTCCATGAAAGAAAAAAAAAAAATCTACAGTAAATTGCATCAGTGACTCACACGGCCTTGGCAGTTGCTAGCCAGGCAGCTTTGCAAGCTCCTCTGCAGAGTCCATAATGGGCTGGTAATTGTTTTTATGGCTTTCTGATGAAGTGCAAAGCACTACGTGGCACTCTACACTGCTTCCTCCTGGTGGCATTGGAGTCCTCGGAGCCAGTGCCTGGTGAAGGCGATAGGATCTGGTCCACCCATCCTCAGCCACCCACCTCATCTTCACCAACTCCAGCACCCAAGCCCCACGTCCAGGGACTGACTCTGATGAGGGGCCAGAGGGCCAGAGCATGACATCATGGGGCAGCTTTCTAAGGTACCCTGAGCCAAACAAGTCACCTTTTAAAATCTCCAGGATACAAAGTCAACTGACAATGGTACTGTTATATGTGTGGGGAGTTTACCATCATTAGTATAGTTGCTGAAATCAGTCTTGAATATTCATTGGAAGGACTGAAGCTGAAGCTGAAGCTCCAATACTGTGGCCACCTGATGCAAAGAGCCGGATCATGGGAAAAGACCCTGATGCTGGGAAAGATTGAAGGCAAAAGGAGAAGGCAAACTCCAGGAGATTGTAAAGGAGAGGGAAGCCTGGCATGCTGCAGTCCATGGAATCGCAGATTTGGGCACGACTGAGCAACTGAACAATAGCATAGCTGTTGTAAATAAACATATTGATTGTATTTTTAGGTACCATTGGAATAGCTCATCTATTTGAGCATTTTGTAAATATCAACTTGGGATCTTTTTTTTACTACTTTTACGGTGTTCAGAGCATAATTTTTCAACCCTAAAATTATGATACAAAGTAACTAGCACTCGGTGTTTTTATTCCTTTTCATACACTTGTCTTATTTGATTTCTGATAAGCATTATCCTCCATTTCAGCAGTCCTTTCTGGAGAACACGATCTTGGAAACAAAGGATCGGGGAGAGAGGCTGCCTTCACTAACACAAAACCCACTTCATTTCAGTGAAGATGAGAGTTGTTCAGGAAACATGTTGTTCAATGCTTTCCAAAACTGGAGCATTCTAAAATGTATCAAAACCAGGATAAGTGAAAAGAAGAGAACCACAAAAATGACCCCAATGTCACTAGCTAAACAGAAACCAGGGACTCAGAATGGCCCTTCAGGTCTTGGGGTGACCAGATCCACTGTGTACTACAAAAGAGAATGTTAACAGAAATTTACCGACCTATAGTTTCAAATCTGTCTGCCAATCAGCAAAGGGCAAGTAAAACATACTGTAAATAAATTCAATCCAGTTCAGTCACTCAGTTGTGTCCAACTCTTAGAGACCCCATGGACTGCAGCACGCCAACTCTCCCTGTCCATCACCAATTCCTGGAGTTTGCTCAAACTCATGTCCATTGGGTCAGTGATGCCATCCAACCATCTCATCCTCTGTCAACCCCTTCTCCTCCTGCCTTTAATCTTTTCCAGCATCAGGGTCTTTTCCAATAAGTCGGTTCTTCGCATCAGGTGGCCTAAGTATTGGAGCTTCAGCTTCAGCATCAGTCCTTCCAATGAATATTCAGAACCGATTTCCTTTAAGATGGACTGGTTGGATCTCCTTGCAGTCCAAGGGACTCTCAAGAGTCTTCTCCAACACCACAGTTCATAAGCACCAATTCTTCAGCACTCAGCTTTCTTTATGGTCCAACTCTCACATCCATACATGACCACTGGAAAAACCATAGCTTTGACTAGACAGACCTTTGTCGTCAAAGTGATGTCTCTGCTTTTTATTATGCTGTCTAGGTTGATCATAGCTTTTCTTCCAAGGAGCAAGTGTCTTTTAATTTCATGGCTACAGTCACCATCTGCAGTGATTTTGGAGCCCCAAAAAATAAAGTCTCTGTTTCCACTGTTTCCCCATCTATTTGCCATGAAGTGATGGGACCGGATGCCAAGATCTTAGTTTTCTGAATGTTGAGTTTTAAGCCAACTTTTTCACTCTCCCCTTTTACTTTCGTCAAGAGGCTCTTTAGTTCCTCTTTGCTTTCTGTCATAAAGGTGGTGTCATCTGCATATCTGAGGTTATTGATATGTCTCCCAGCAATCTTGATTCCAGTTTGTGCTTCATCCAGCTCGGCATTTTGCATGATGTACTCTGCATAGACGTTAAATAAGCAAGGTGACAATATTCAGCCTTGACGTTCTCCTTTCCCAATTTTGAACCAGTTTGTTGTTTCATGTCCAGTTCTAACTGTTGCTTCCTGACCAGATTAGTTGGGTATTAGCTGCATTCATATTTAAATAAGAGTTCTACAATTTATTGTCACAATTTATCATCTCATACAGTCCTGAGATTCAGTTCTGGATAAGGTCCTTCAAGAATTTGAGAGAAGACATGGATTTCCTACAAGTCACTTCTACCTATGAATAAATCAGACACTTTACAGGTAATTTCCTTTAAGAACTACTGGATAATCACATTTCAATTGTGCTCTAATAAGCTGTAAAGCAACAAAATACAAACTTTGTCACAACGACAATGATATTCACCATTTGCCCAAAGTAACATGCCAGGCACCATGCTTGGATCTGTACAGACACCATCTCCACGAATATTTACATCAGTACCAGCAGGGAGGCATCAGGACCCCGTTTTCTGCACTGTCATATATAAGCAGACAGACCTAAAAGGGTTGAGTAACTTGCTCATGGACGCAAAGATTCGGGGCTGCATTTAAACCCCAATTTGTCTGATTCTAAAGCACATACCTGTTCTTTGAACCCATAAATCAATACCCAATATAAACTGTTTCTAAAACCTGGATCCAGCACCAATGAAATATTTAATCCTCATAACAATGCTTTAAAGAGATATTATTAATATCCCCTCATGATAAATGAAGACACTGAGGCTCAGAAAGGTGAGGTTACTTGCAAAAGGTCACACAGCTCCTCACACATGGTTTGTGGAGAACCAGACCCTGTGTTCTCTCTATGGGCTCAGCAGATGCCTGGAGCATGGTAATCACTGATAAAGGCCAGCCACTGCAAGTACAGGCCCTGGAGTCAGGAAGACCCACACGAGTATCTTAGCTCTGTCACGTATTCCCCTCAAGACCTCGGCCAAGCAAGCAGACCACTAGTGCCTCAGTCTCCTCCTCTGTTAAATGGGAACAGTAATCCCCTCCCCTCAGAGGCTGTTGTGAGGACTAAAGCAGATAGTACTTTGCTCAGTGTCTGGTGGGAAGGAAACACAGTGGAAATTTCCCTTTCTGCTTGTATAAAAGGAAAACTTCGTAAAAATAACACAACAGGACTTTTCCAGTTAACAGTTGACAGACACGGATGTGAATCAGCTCTGCAGTTCAGCTCTCTGTCCCTGGGCAAGCAAGCAAACCTCTCTGAATCTCACTTTCTTCTTCTGTAAAGATAATGAATATGTCAGGAGGATAAATGGAATAACCTGTGTTAAGCACCCCGCACAAAGCAGGTGCTCAATACAGGAGCTGACAGGGCCTGGGGATGACTCACACGCAGCGTCCACCCCCAAAATGCCCCAGGCGAAGCCAGTGTTGGTCCTCCTCCCCTGGGCTAAGGTGCATGGCAAGGAGAGCAGTGTGATTCATAATGACTCTGACTCTGCTTTCAGACAAAATCTTCAGACCTAAATCCCTGCACTCCTTCCATCCATCCACCCATCCCTAGGCAACATCCAGGGCACACACCATACCAAAAAGGAAGGATCCTCCCAAAGAAGACGGGACAATGGAGGTAGAAGGCTCTCAAAAGTCATCATATGTCACCTGCACAGGTCAACCATCAGGCCTTGGCCATCCCTGCTCCGAACAATCAGAATCAGCATCTCCACTGGGGCACACTCCATCATCAGCCCCAGAAAGATCCACGATCACCCTTCATGAGGCTTCACCATCTTCTTCATTTGTTCTTCAATAGTCTGTCATCAACTTGTTACATTGGGGCCAAGAGCATCTCATCCCTTTCTCCAAAAGAAGTGACCCAGGCTCTGTTCCAAAGAGCAGTCTTCTGTCAGGGTGTTAGCCCAAATCACCACCATCTTACCTCCAGCCTCACGACGCAGATTTAAAGGTCACAGTTCCATGGGCAACCCAGATCACCCAGGGTGGGGGCAGAGAGTGGCCCCCAGGCCCCACTCACATCGGTCTGTCTGGCACCCAGGCCACGAGAGGCCAAAAGCTATGTACTTCCAGCTTCACACGAGACCTCCAGAACTGAGAGTCCTCCTGGAAACACTCTTTAAAGGATACTCTACCCGCTTGCACAGTTTTGTCACTTTCTACTTCCTTCCACATTCTGTTTACTGCCTTTTATTCCTCTTTCTGAGAAAGTACCAAAGAAATCCATTGCTGAAGTAAACGAATTAAACTTAAATACCTGTCAGTTCTACAGCCTTTTCAGTGGTTCTTTTGAGTTCCTCGACCCAATTCCAGGGTGTGTGTGTGTGTGTCTGTGTGTGTCTAGGCTTCCCCACACCAACAAGCCATCCTCAGCCCACCAGCTCGGTGTCCTACCATTCACCTCGATGCTGACACTATCTAGATGGTGCAATAGTTGTCCCATAAGTTGTCCCACAAAGAGGCACCCCCCCCACTTCAGAAGCCAATCCCAAGTTGTCACCCATGCTTCTGATCAACCAGCAACAGATCAGAGGTTTCAATGAACCCCTCCTTGGGCTTGATTGATTTGTTAGAGCAGCTCACAGAACTTAAGAGAAACATGTTATTCACTAGGTCACCAGTTCATTATAGAAGGATATAAATCAGAAACAGCCAAGTGGAAGAAATGCAGCAGGCAAAGTCAAGGGCAAGAGCGAGGATCTTCCATGCCCTCTCCAGATGCCACTCTCCCTGAATCCCTGTGTGTTCACCAACCCAGTGGTTCTCTGAAACCTACACTTAAGGGGTTTTTAATAGAGGCTTCATTACAGGGTCATAACTGATTAAATCAATGGCCATTAGTGATGCATCCAACCTCTATCTAGCCCCTCTCACATCTCCCTGAAGGTCAGGGGGTAAACTGGAAAGTTCCAAAGTTCTTATCACATGGTGGGGATTCCCTGGTGGCTCAGACAGTAAAGAATCCCCCTGCAATGCAAGAGACCCGAGTTCAGTCAGGTTGGAACCCTGATCTCCAGGGTTGGGAAGATCCCCTGGAGAAGAGAATAGCTATCCACTCCAGCATTCTTGCCTGAAGAACTCCATGAACAGAGGCACCTGGCAGGTTATAGTCCATGGGGTTGCAAAGAGTTGGATACGACTAAGCAGCTAACACACACACAATCACATGGTTGGCTCCTGTGGCAGCCAGCCCCCATCCCTAGGTGGGGTACAAAACTCACCATGTTAATATAACAAAAAATATCTCTGTTGCTCTTACCACTTAGGAAATTCCAAGGGTGTTAGGAGTTCTGTGCCAGAAACAGGATGAAGACCAAATACACATTCTTAATAGAAACCACAATATCACAAGAGGCTTTATTTACTCAACAAATAAGGCGAGGTCTGCTTTGTTTTGTAGGCTGGATATAAAACAGTCCACCTTCAAGGAGCTAGCTTCGACAGCTAGCGGCTACCTGGCACAGAACCGCTACATCATAGATCTCCTCAGATATGACCCAAATCTCCAAGCCAGGAGCAGGACTCAACAGCTTCCTGCCTAGAGGCCTGCTGTTCCTTCTGGATAGCTCCTAAAGCCAGAGGCAATCGTTCCCAGGGACTTCCTAACATGAAGCCCAGAATGAGGGGCCGCATGTCCAGTGGTCAGGATGGAGCCTGGAAGGGACCCAGAAGCTCCAGCTCCATCGAAAGGAGTTGGCAGCCCAACCCAGAAGAAAGGACCGTAACTGCATTACTAAACACGGTCAGCTCTTGAAGGATGAAATCCATTTATCTTGGCTGTTTCTTTTCCCCTAAGGCAATCTGTGAACCACACTTGGGGGAACTCAGCTGGAAGACCATCGTCTGAAGCCTGGCAAAACTTCGTTTGGGAAAAATGTTGTATTAGATGTTTCAGCAGCATTTCTCTGACTTTTTAAACCAGAAGGGTTGCATTGGTCTGCAGTCACATATGAAGATGAGCTAAAGACTATATTGATGCTGTTTAGTCACTCAGTCATGTCTGACTCTTTGTGACCCCATGGACTGTACCCTGCCAGGCTCCTCTGGCCCTGGGATTCGCCAGACAAGAATACTGGAGTGGGTTGCCACTTCCTTCTCCAGGGGATCTTCCCAATCCAGAGGATAGAACCTGGGTCTCCTACATTGGCAGGCGGATTCTTTATCACTGAACCACCAGGGAAACTTGGAGGTTACATAAAATAGCCTATAAAGAGAAGTATCAGGCCAAGGCAAAGACCCTCAGTCAGGGAATCAAAAGCGTCAAGACTTATTCCCTCTCCATCCCAGGCATGTGGTCTTGAGAAAATGTCCACTTTTCTCAGCCCCTCCCAAGGCTCAGGAGGGGTAGAGAGGATCCATGAAACATGGGTGAGAAGAGAAATACTGCAAAAGTGTCATTGAGGTTCACATGGCCTTTTTTTGAAATGATGAGGTAAATGAGTTCCAAAGAACTGATGAAAACTGTGGTGCTGAAGAAGACTCCTGAGAATCCCCTGGACCGCAAGGAGATCAAACCAGTCAATCTTAAGGGAAATCTAACCCTGAATATTCATTGGAAGGACTGATGCTAAAGCTGAAGCTCCAGTATTTTGGTCATCTGATCCAAACAGCCAACTCACTGGAAAAGTCCCTGATGCTGGGAAAGATTGAGGGCAGAAGGAGAAGAGGGCATCAGAGGATGAGATTGCTGGATGGCATCACCAATGCAATGGACATGAACTTGGGCAAACTTCAGGAGATGGTGACAGACAGGAAGAGGCCTGGCGTGCTGCAGCCCATGGGGTCACAAAGAGTTGGACATGACTGGGTGACTGAACAACAAACAAGCTCCAATTTAGTAGAGTTCTTCTCAAACTAATTTTCTTTGTAGCATTTTACAACTTTCGAAACACTTGTAACTACATTACCTAATTTTAAGATTGTTATTAAGTTCACCACTGAATCCAAAGTAGTCTTTTTTAAAGACTAGGAACTGACTGAAGTATTGAATGCACACCTAGCATCATACCTCCTCCCACAAAAACTGCCCCATGTTCTTTTAAGTGGACTCCCTTCCTGCCCACACCTGCTTTTCTTGCCTAGGCTTCAGTTCACGTTTGCCCAAAACCATATTTACTCTCTGGATGCCTCTTAATTTCCATAGCTGACCTGAGTTTCCAGCTGCATCTGGAAGGTTCTTGTGTTCTCTCGTAGGCTTGGGTCTCCTTTTCTTTATTCACCCCTACATTTATGTTTACTTGTGTGTCTGAAGGTGGTAGAGCAATTCTTTAATCTCTAGTTGTTATTTTAATTTTTGGCAACAAATCCTTCCTGATATATCTCCTCTAAGTCTATAGTATTTATGACAGATAAGTTGTTTGACAACCTGGTGATATGTTTTACCTCCTTCCCATATCCCTTCTTCCTTTTTATTTTTGGGTGGATGGGGGGGGTGCATATCTGTTGATCACTGTTTGACATAAAGCATCTTAGAGGTAGGCAGCCCCAAGAGAGCATGGAGAGAGACGACAAGTCGACCTTCCCCAGTCCAGACTCAATGGCCATCTGGACACATGGACATTTCGTGAGGTCTGTCATCTGGGAGCTGAGACAGATTAATAGGAAACAGATGATAAGAAGTGTTTAACCTGGTTAATCTAGAGAGCTTGTTTTTACCTAGAGAGCAGAACCCTGGGTGAAAATGGGTCACAGACTTATTATAAAAGGGAGGAAGTCTAAAACGAAAAACAAACAAAAAAAGGCACTGGAAGTCTCCTTCTGCTAAGGGAGAGTCAGGGTTTCGAAGCCAAGCCCTCTTGTGCCAAGGTGGCAGCCAGCCACTCGGGCTCTGCAGAAAGACAGCAGGAACGGGAATGGGCTCCAGGGTTCATGGAGAATCACCAGGTCCCACCATCAAAGAACAGAAAACAGGAAATCTGACCCACTGCGCCTAAACCCATTAGGGAGGAGTGTGTTCAGGACACTGTGAGCTCGACCCCTGTGATTTCCACAAACAGAGCAGGAGGGAACCCCACCTGTGACCTAACACTGCAGAGGCAGCACCAGGATAGAACTTGCCTCCTGGGGGATGCAAGACAGGGCCGGTAAGAAGCCCAGGTCCAAGGGCTGAAGTCCGAGCAAGAAGGGCAAGAGATCCAAGGGGAGAAAGAATGACTCTGGGGCTGTCTCCTGATCAGAAAATGGTTGTTTTTACTCTGTTTCTACACATAGACAGGAGACAGTGGGAGGTCTGCCACCTCAAACAGAGAGCCGGAAGCACCCATGTGGGTCCCCACATCGGCACCCAGACAGACTGGTCCTCCAAGCTAAGGTGCATCATTGCACAGGCCAAGGGTCTCACTGTCCACGGTGCCAGCAGCTCCTCATCTTTATTAGCAAATATAGAAGCACCATTAGGGTGCTACTTGGTGGCTGGAGGGGACAGAGCCTCCTGCAGGGCCAGCTGGGCTCAGCCACACAAAACTAGCTCACACTGAGCAAAAGAGGAAAAGACACTCAGTCAGAACACTCAGCAAGGCAGGAAAGTAAGGAGGAGCCACGCTCACACTAACAGGCATGAGAAGAACGAACCTGAGAAAGGAAGGAGTTGCTGGTGGCAGCGCTCATAGGTCACAGCTCCATCCCCACTCTCTGCACACGAAGCCCAGGGCCCTCTACACTGCAGCCAGAGGGGGTTCAGCACTGGACCGAATCTGTACCTCACCAAGAGCTGTCGTCCACACTACATACTCACACACCACCTCCATCACCACCAGTGACAGCCGGCACTGAGACAGGATCCCTCCCAAGAAGACTGCACCCAGCCTCAGGATCCTTCTCAGTACCGGGCCTCAGGGAGCCACCGCCTCTACATCTGTTGGCACATGAGCTAAATCACTGCAGTCCCTTCTGCTCTAGAAGGTTCTTCTTGAAGAAACGATCCACTGTCCCTTAGCTCTCTGCTGTAACAGAGTAACACAAAGCACACAGCTGCACAGTACAACTTGTGAGAGGAAAACACTCTACAAATATTTTGATGCTTTGTTCCGCTGACATTTCGGTTACTGGAAAATGACTCCTTTTCTGCATCAGTGGATGAAACAGCCTTTCCTTATGTTGTTTCCGTATACTTGTGGGCTCCCTGGTAGCTCAGTGGTAAAGAATTCACCTGCCAAGGCAGGAGACACAGGTTTGATTGCTGGTCCAGGAAGATTCCACATACCAGGAAGCAACTAAGCCTGTGCTCCTGTGCTCGGAAACTACTGAGGCTGTGCTCCAGAGCCCACGCTCTGCAACAAGAGAAACCACCACTCACCGCAGCTAGAGAAAAAGCCCATGCAACAGTGAATACCCAGGACGGCCAAAATAAACAAATAAATAAGTTGGCTTTATCCTTGTGATTTGACCGACCTTTAATGAGCGATAAGACTAAGCTCGTGGAGAGCTTAATCACTTCTGCCACTTTGCAGCTTCTGCCGACCTCACCTCTCTCTTACGGCAGCCTTTGTCATCTCAGAGGTTTGGGGAAACACACTCTAAAAGGTATAAAGGCCCTTCACATGGGTTACTCCTCCTGACTACAAGCATAAATGGCACTTTGGAATCTTCAGTCGATATTTTATCCTTTTAACTCTAGCTGGATACTTGCAAGTGTCAGCCTTATGGGTTCCAGAGAATCAATCAACAGGGTTTACTTGCTTGATGAGAAGACAGGATTTGCTTCACAAAACTGAACCACAGAGGTTTAAGTCAAGCACAATGCCTCTGAAGACAGTAGAAGACACACAGATAGTAACTTTAAGATTCTAATGACTTTAAACCTTACTTTTTTTTAACTCTTAATTCTATTCCTTACCCTACAATTCTTCCACTTCTTTTCTCTTCATGATGAGATTTAGTCATCAGGGCCAGTTGGCCCTCTGGACAATTTTTCTGGCTTCTGGCAATAGGATCACTTGCTTGGACCAGAAAAGTTTTTTTCTCTAGCTAACCTCATTAAATAATGCAGACTTCACATGCCTGTCATAGATTTTTTTTTTTAACTTTGTACCTGTTAAGTTCATCTCCACAATTTGACCACTATCTTTTTGAGGGACTGAAACTAGAAGAAGGCAAGGCATACAGTGTTTGCTACTTTATGTTACATCAAGCGGTCATACTAAAAATGTGCAAGTAATACAGTGGAGAGGAGTCCAGAGGTACAAAGAGCACAGGGCCTCTCTATGTACCAAAAACTCATTCCAGCTTCCTGCTGTGCTATCAGCAAAGACCCCTGTCTCAGCTGCTAGCTGGGATCATCACAGCAGTGCCCCGTGGCTTTCATTTCTCATGAGGTCTGCTCAGTTGCTAATCATGAAGGCTCCACTCCACTCTCATCCCAACGGGTACAGAGTTCCAAAGTTAACACTGGAGAATTCCAAAGGCATGTTACCTCCATTCATCAACAAGCAGTCCTGGATTCTAAACATTCCTATACTTAGTAAAAACAGAGGTGAAGGAGAAGAGAATTAGGGTGAAGAAAACACGACTTTGGAGAAATTCACTTGATAGCATTTTAAGCCCATTAGCCTACGGGGATCCTGGATCCTTCCAGTCCAATCGTGCAATGGGAAGGAAAGTTTTTGGAGGAGCTGCATATGGTGCTAGACTGACAGCAGCCACTGTCCCATGCCTGTAATCATTCAACCATTTCTTAGATGAGGAAGAGGGGAAGTGATCTTGAAAAAGAACAGGGATTCAACTAACTGATATGAAAAAGGTTTTTTCCCTCTGTCATTTCTCTTTGCCATTTCAACTTAAGATTGTTCCAGGTTTGGTTGGTTTTTTTTAATCCCAAAGAAATCTCACCTAACATTTCCATTTGGAAAGGGAAAAACTATGTCACAATGGCAGCTGGTACACCACACATAGGATGCATTCATTCCCTTGTATAAACATAAACCAAAGGATAATACTTAGTATTGTGCTATTAAATCTATTTCAGATCTCGTCAATAATAGGAAACAGAAGGACAAAGAGGGTTTTTTAATACAAAGAATAAACTTTTCCTTCTTGGGTATTGATGTTAATTCACACAGTCAAATCTTCTCATTTAATATACTCAGGCCTGAGGTAATTAATGGTGAAAAGCGATTAAAGCAGAAAGTCTTTTAAAAATGACACATATGCACCTTAAGACTCTTAACTTGCAGCCATGGTGACTGACTGACAGTTTCTCTGAGATGAGACACAGTTGGTTGCCAGGCACACTGCTCAGGAGATGCACCTGCCCATCATTTAGGGCCATGACCTTTCTTCGAATAAAGGTCTAGTGGGACTCCCCATGGACTTTCTTTCATGAGCCACTCACATAATACAGTCTCTGATGCCCAATCTCGGTGCCTTTGAAGTGGTGCAAGTACTGAAGATACTTAAAAAGACAGACTCCTTCTGGATTTTTATAACACTACACCTTTTATGGTTATCACAACCCACACACACTGACAAGAAATGCTTTTATAGTAAAGAATTTTGAATCTTTTTCAACACACTCAAAGCAGTGACTTTGTATACTCATACTTTTATCAGTTCACGTCCCATTTAATTACATAATTCTAATAGCAAGTACAATTGGCATAAGCAGGTTTGGGAACAAACACACTGATCCTGTCAGCACCCAGTTCTACCTTTTGAGCAGGAAGACCTGGGTGTCTGGGGAGACAGCGGGCTGGGCTGGACTGGCTGTTGGGGTTCAGTTGCCATGGGGATGAGATGTGTGTTTACATGTATCACCCGGGACTATGGAACAATACATCAGTTAATGCAGTGAGTCAGTAACATGGAAGTCAGCTAGCTAGAAAAATCCTGTATTTGAAACATTTTAAGTGTATACTGCAAATAAGTGAATTTTCTTAAAACAAGTTAGCCCATTAGGACTTTGATCTGGCCTGGTTTAATGTAAATCTGCTTTCCGGTGCCTTACTCTTCCTGGGAAATACCAATTCATACTCATGTCCCAAATATGACTGGATATCTGCTATATTTCAACCAGTATTCAGTATCTGTCGTACTGAATGTGCACTGTATGCACCTGGCTTTGTTCTAGATTCAGGACAAGGGTCAGAAGGGAGTTTATCTAAAGTAATAGATCACAAGACTTTTCTACAGGTAGACATGATTTACACACATAAAATAATTGGAAAAACTATAAAGCAGGTAATCAAGGAAGTAAATGATTAAATACAATCAAGTGCCTGTGCATACTTTAAGGTCACTCAGTGCTACAGGCAGTTGAAAAGCAGGGTCAGTGCTGAAGAACCCACAGATTTCTCTCACTTCATTTCCAACAAGATCACGAACCCTCCCAACAACAGACCCTCCAGCTCCTGAGGTTTTTGTGTCAGCTGCACAATTACTCATTGACCACAGGGTCAGACAAAGGTTGTTCCTCAAGACACTCGCAGCCTCACCCACTTAACCCCAAATGAAACAGAATTACACAGATTCCCCTCCACATCAGCTGCTCCCTCACCCCATTCCTGGGTCTCTAACAGGAAAGCAGGGATGAAGAGGAGGGACTGGAAACAGTTCCTTCCACTGCACCCATGCACCCCACACTCCAGGTGTAGACTGGGCCTTGATAGGATTATCGATGCTCTAATTAGAGGCCTGAATTAAGACCATGACACATATTAAATAAATGCAAAATGACTCAGATGTGGAAAACTTCTACGCATAAGGCGAAATTTAGGTCCCCTCTTTTTCTTTTTATGTTACATACTTGCCTCAACTTGGCCCAATGCCATGAGGAAACCTTCCCATGGAGTCTGTCTACTTAACATAAATTACCGTTCTCACTGCCATTTAGTCCACGTGTACAGTGGAGAAACCAGTGGGTCCGGGAAAATCAATGGCTGCAGGAATGTGCGCCGGTGAGGTTTCTTATGTGACCACAGGCAGGCCATCTGAACCACAAATAATCTGCTCAACATCGACTGCTGTGCATCCACGTGTGGCCCATCCTATACTGACCTGACATTTCCCTTTCAATGGCCTGAGACCACAGGCCAGGGAGCTGCAGAAAGTCACCAGGAGGCACATGAAGGTCACTTCAGCTGGCTGGAGATTCACCTTGGCACAGCCCCACGAAGAACCTCATCTCTCCCCACATTGCCAAAAGCAATCTCATCAACAATCCATCTTACCTCCAGCTCTACTTACCAGCCAAACAGCAAAGAAAGCCAGAATGAAAGCGGTAGCTTTCAAAAACAACTGCCATAAACTGCTTCCCTAAAAACTCTAACCATCTGTGCTAAGGGCTAATAACCCAAGCATAGATAGCGTAAGAATGAATACTGCATTTTATTCCCAGAAGTGGCATCAATTATCACAAGTGTAATCACCGAGGGCAGATGGCAAGCACCCCCTTCTGCAGATGTCACTCACCGATGCAGGCATGGACCCTCACGGACAGCTGTGTCCTTAGGATGATGCTGTGCTTCTTGCCCCGCCTAATGGAGATAGGAGACAAAACATTCATTGGCGTCAGAGGGGTTGGCAAGGTGACCCTACCTGCTGTCAATCAACCTGATGGTTTGGACACGCCCACCTGGGGAGGCCCCAGATAAGCAGAAACCCACACTGAATAACTATCTCTCCTGAAATACTGAGACATCACAGGGCTTTACAGAAAATAAAACAATGAAGTTTGACTCTGTTAGACTGGCACAGGCATTTCATTGCCAAACCTGGTCCACTCCAGAGAGTCACGTGTACTCATGCCTGACCATGTTGGGAAGTTTTTAAAATCTGTGCCCATCAAGTGAAATCCCTGGAATGTAACAGCACAAATCTGCTTGATCACTCCCATGGCTATTTTTACATGTTTTCAGATATAGAGAAAGGACACACTTAGTGGGGCAATCAGAAAGAACTGTTTTGCTGTGTGACAATTCAAGACACAGCTTTTCTCTACTGCTCCAACAGGAAGACGGGGTCCAGTAAAGAGAGCATGTAGGCTATTTGTCATCAGGATGCCAATTTACACCACACCTTGTCTCACCTTTGCCTCCTTTTCACTTCATTTCTTATAGAGGAAGATATAGGATGCCCCCACCCCCCGTTCTCCTCCCACAAAGGCTCAGTCCACGCTTATAGAGGAAAACCAAAGCCCAGAGCACATAAGAGAAGATACATGGGGAGCACATGAGTTCTGTCTTCCTGGTGTAGAAAAGGCTTTGAGCTTTGGAAAAAAAAGAGGGATGCCAGGTTAAACAGAGTCAGGAACCATCGCAGGAGCGGGTAAGCAGCTCTGGGTCTCAGTAGCTGAGCTCCCTCCTCATTACTCTGCAGGCCACGCTCAGCCCTTCCCCTCAGGGCTCCATGTATAACAGAGTCTCACAGTGCTTTCCCGCTTCCTGGTTTTGTGGTTGTGCTGGAGGACAAGGGGACATAAATCTCACCAGGGCACACGATATTATGAATATGAAGTCACAGGAATGACAGTACTGGATCATATGTTTTATCCTTGAGACCAAATAAGAGGGGAAAGCATGGTTTCAAAAAAAATTTTTTTTAATTCTTTTAAAGGAGAAAAGAAAATCACTGGCATGGTCCTAAAAAAACATGGAGCAGCCTCTATCTGGCAGCTCCTCATAGGCACAGAGAGTCTGCATTCAGAGTCCCTTCAAATGCCCCCGAGTCCCTCCTTTTAGCTTTTGCTATGTGCAAGGTACCAGGCTTGAGTTTACAAATACACAACACTTGACCCATCTTCAAAGACAAGTTTGAGATTCCTATAAACACAGACTTCTCTGCAACTATCTTCTTCATGCACAAAAAATCTTTTTCTCTCTTGACAGTCCTTTACAGGTAAGCTTTCCCATTTTGTAATTTTCTTGTTTCTAGTTATAGCCTTTTCTTTTCCACCTAGAGAACTTCCTTTAGCATTTGTTTTTATGATTTATTTTTAATTGGAGGAAAATTATTTCACAATATTGTGTCGGTTTCTCCCATACATCAACATGAATCAGCCATAGGTATACATATGTCCAGGCTTCCCAGGTGGCTCAGTGGTAAAGAACCTGCCTGCAATGCAGGAGCCACAGGAGATGTGGGTTCGATCCCTGGGTAGGGAAGAGGACAGAAGAACCTAGCAGGCTATAGTCCATAGGGTCACGAAGAGTTGGACACAACTGAAGTGACTTAGCACGCACAGATGCATACTTATGTCCCCACCCTCTTGAACCTCCTCCCACCTCCTACCCCATTCCACTGCTCCAGGTTATCACAAAGCATCAGATCTGAGCTCCATGCATCATATGCCAAAATTCCCATTGGCTATCTATTTTATATATAATGTATATGTTTCAATGCTACTATCTCAATTTGCATTTGTTTTAAAGCTGGTTTGGTGGTGTTGAGTTCTTTGAGCTTTTGCTTGTCAGTAAAGCTTTTGGTTTCTCCATCAAATCTGAAGAGAGCCTTGCTAGGTAGAGTATTCTTGTTTGTAGGTTTTTCCCTCTCATGCCACTCCCTTCTGGCTTGCAGAGTTTCTGCTGAAAAGTCAGCTGATAGCCTTATGGGGATTGCCATGGATGTTACTTGTTGCTTTTAATATTTTTCCTTGTCTTTAATTTTTGTCCACTTGATAACTCTGTGTCTCAGCATCTTCTTCCTTGGGTTTATCCTGTCTGAGACTCTACTTTCTGGACTTGGGTGACTGTTTCCCTTCTGATGTCAGGGAAGTTTTCAGCTATTATCTCTTCAACTATTTTCTCAGGTGCTTTCTCTTCTCCTTCTGAGACCCCTATAATGCAAATGTTGGTGCATCTGATATTGTCCCCGGGGTCTCTGAGACCGTCCTCATTTCTTTTTATTCATTATTCTGTTCTATGGCAGTGATTTCCACCATTCTATCTTTCAGCTCACCGATTAATTCTTCTGCTTCACTTACTCTATTTATTCTTTCTAGTGTATTTTTTACTACAATTATTGTATTCTTCAACTCTATTTGGTTGTTCTTTATATTTTCTAACTCTTTGTTAAAAACTTCTTATAACGTCTTGCTCTGTGCATCCATTGGTTCCCTGAGTTCTTGGATCACCTTTACAACCATTATGCTGAACTCTTTCCTCTTGTACATTGCCTATTTCCATTTCATTTAATTGTTCTTCTGGGGGTTTATCCTGACCCTTCATCGGGAACATATTCCTTTCTCATCTCATTTTGTTTAAATTTCTCTAGACAGTCCTAGTGATGACACTCCTTCCATTCCTGTGGTCATACTAGGAAGAAAGATCCCATTAAGTGCGTTGAACTGAGTTGCTGAAGAGCCTTTTGTGTGAACTACCAGGAAAGGTGTGGTGGGAACAGCAGTCACCAGGCATGCAGTCTCCCCAGAGCTGAGATGGGGCAGAGCTGGGAGCAGCAACCAGTGAACCCCTGAAAAAGGCCAGACCCTAACTACCGGAAACAGCAAACCCAACGTTCTCTAACCTGGAAGATTTTTTGTAACTCATGTCACCAGCAGTTACAAGTCAACAATAAATGAACAATAGACAAAATACATGCTTGAGATGCCCAGAGAGGAGGAAGCACAGGACGGCAGGAGAAAAAAGTTCAGCATTCCTCAGGAGTTCTGGAGAAGTTCAGAAGGACCCATTGAGAGCCCCTACTTTTATTTTCAGACAACTGCCAAGCTTCATTTGGAGGATTTTTCAGTTTTTCCCACAGACATGGTCACAAGGGATCCAGGCACCTATATGAGAACTAGGACCAAATAAGGCTTAATCCTAAGAATTCAAGAATTACAAGATGTTCATGTTTTATTTATCTACATCAAATATCAATGTATAGACAACATCCATCAAAAAATCTCTTAAATTCGGTAGCTTCCCTTCTTCCACCACTGTGTTTTGTAATTGGGTAATGCTGATTGTTATGCGTTTGTTTTACATATGCCATCTTGCTGCTATTATTGACTCTAAAAATCTTTTGGCTGATTCATTTAGCTTCTTTTAGAGAAATGATCATTTCATCCATTTAAAAATAATCAGTTTATCCCCATTGTTCGAGTAAATATGCCCTTGTCTTCTATTTCGCAGCTAAAATTTTCAGAGGAAAATTAAATAATCATGGGTATACTTTCCCCTTTCCCCAGTGGGATACTATATCAGTCTGGGTTCAGCAAATAATAATCATAATAGTTGTTAACATTTATGGAATGCTTACCATGTGCCAGATGAGGTTCCAACTACTTTATACAGATTTAGTCTGCAGAAAACTCCTATGAAGTAGGTGATATGATTGCCATTTTGCAAGTCAGGAAATTGTGGTCCAGAAGAGTTATGCAACATAGCTGAAGTCACACAGAAAGTGACAGAGCTCGAACCCAACCCAGGCAGCCTGACCCCAGAGTCTGCATGCCTACCACCTCCCTGATGCTGCCTCCCAGCTGGGCGTGCCCTCATCTATTCCCTCACTCCACACATGTTCACTGGTGACTAGTGTGTGCTGGACTCTGTGTCAGATCCACAAAGGACCGTCTGTCTCAAGACAGCAACATATAAATCCTGCCCATGAGCCTGCCATGCATATTCTGGACTCAAGACTGCAACCTCAATTCTTACCTGAATTTCCAGGCTGTTGGCCCACTCTACAAATTTCAACTTGCCAGTCCCCAAAATGGTGTGAACCAATTACTTGAAATAAATCTCTCTAGACAGACTAGCTAGATTAGACTAGATGGATAGGCTTACTGGTTCTATTTCTCTGGAAAACCCTAATTAATACAAACTCTGGGATCTGCCTTCATGGAGCTTCCATGTTCTAAAACTTAAACTCAGTGAGAGTCTGTCAATGCCTGTTTATCATAAGCACTTTAATGGTCTTTTTCTCCCTGATACAGGCTTATTGGATCAGTATCATAGCTGCCTCGCCTTCCAAGTTTGCCTGTTTGCAGCAGAGTGAAATGGGAGTGCATAAGTTACCAGAATCTGGTGACCAAGAGGCAAAGGCAGTTTAACATGACCTAAAGCTCCCCAGGGAGATTCAGATTCCATTCCTATCAGCACAGCCACTGCCAGAGAAACATCACAGGCCTCAGGGAGCAGCCACGCCAATCAGCTGCCCACACCCAAGGCCAATGCCACCCAAGTGATGAGAGAACTAAAACAGACATTCAATCGGAGGAGACCTCAGCCAAGGCACACGTGCCAGGGTCGTGATGGCACTATCGCTGAAGGAACTTCCCCCAAACTTCCTGCTTTCTCAGAATACAAGAGCTTCTGCAATAATGTCTACGGCCTCAGGAAGAAGATCTGGTTTAACCAAATAAGTCTTGCAGAAACCCGTGTATTTCAGTCCTATTCCTGTCTCTCAAGAAAATATTTTTGTAAGAAAACTTATAAAGTCTTTGCAATGTAAGAACAAGTGCTTATATTATTTTCTTGAGTGGCATGGAGCCAAAGGCTTGAAGACTTTTTCTTATAGTCAACAGCAGAATCAATGCTACCAGATATTCCTCCACTGAACTAAGTTATGATTTCAGTCAAGAGTAGAAAACACATATTGGACAATGCAGCAGAAGCAGAGACAAGGGCCCCCCAGCAGTTGCCCCAGGATAAGCTTCCTCTTAGTAAGCTTCTGAACCTCTGAGACTCAGCCAGTGCTCGGTCTGGGGGATGAAGGATTTAATGCAGTCATCAGTGAGTTAAAGAGTAGTACTAGGGAAGATTAATTTGCTCGGAAGCTCAAAGTCCAAGAGAGCTGTCTGTCACTGCATTCATCTCTGGATACATTCTTGTCTCCCCTAGGAGATAGTAGAGGTGAAAAGAATAAACTCTGAAGCCAGCTGTGTGATCCTGGACAAACTACTTAGCCTCTATGAGGCTCAGCTTCCTTGTCTGCAACATAGGATAATATTATGCTCTAGTAACGTATCTAATTTGCCAGCAAATTTGGAAAACTCAGCGGTGGCCACAGGACTGGAAAAGGTCAGTTTTCATTCCAATCCCAAAGAAAGGCAATGCCAAAGAATGCTCAAACTATCGCACAACTGTACTCATCTCACATGCTAGCAAAGTAATGGTCAAAATTCTCCAAGCCAGGCTTCAACAGTACGTGAACCGTGAACTTCCAGATGTTCAAGCTGGTTTTAGAAAAGGTAAAGGAATCAGAGATCAAATTGCCAACATCCACTGGATCACTGAAAAAGCGAGAGAATTCCAGAAAAACATCTACTTCTGCTTTATTGACTATGCCAAAGCCTTTGACTATGTGGATCACAACAAACTGTGGAAAATTCTTCAAGACATGGTAATACCAGACCACCTGACCTGCCTCCTGAGAAATCTGTATGCAGGTCAAGAAGCAACAGTTAGAACTGCACTTGGAACAACCGACTGGTTCCAAATAGGAAAGGAGTACATCAAGGCTGTATATTGTCACCGTGCTTATTTAACTTATTTGCAGAGTACATCATGAGAAACGCTAGGCTGGAAGAAGCTCAAGCTGGAATAAAGGTTGCCAGGAGAAATATCAATAACCTCAGATATGTAGATGATACCACCTTTATGGCAGAAAGCAAAGAGGAAGTAAAGAGCCTCTTGATGAAAGTGAAAGAGGAGAGTGAAAAAGCTGGCTTAAAACTCAACATTCAAAAAGAGAAGATCATGGCATCTGGTCCCATCACTTCATGGTAAATAGATGGGGAAACAGTGGAAACAGTGACAGACTTTATTTTCTTAGGGTCCAAAATCACTGCGGATGGTGACTGCAGTCATGAAATTAAAAGACGCTTGCTCCTTGGAAGAAAAGCTGTGACCAACCTAGGCAGCATACTAAAAAGCAGAGACATTACTTTGCCAACAAAGGTTCATCTAGTCAAAGCTGTGGTTTTTGCAATAGTCATGTATGGATATGAGAGTTGGACCATAAAGAAAGCTGAGCATTGAAGATGCTTTTGAACTGTGGTGTTGGAGAAGACTCTTGAGAGTCCCTTCGACAGAAAGGAGATCCAACCAGTCAATCCTTAAGGAAATCAGTCCTGAATATTCATTGGAAGGACTGATGCTGAAGCTGAAGCTCCAATACTTTGGCCACCTGATGCGAAGAACTGACTCACTGGAAAAGACCCTGATACTGGGAAAGATTGAAGGCAGGAAGAGAAGGGGATGACAGAGGATGAGATGGTTGGATGGCATCACCAACCCTATGGACATGAGTCTGAGTAAGCTCCGGGAGTTGGTGATGGACAGGGATGCCTGGCGTGCTGCAGTCCATATGGTCACAGAGTCAGACACGACTGAGTGACTGAACTGAACTGACTGAAGCCCACAATTCATGATCATGAACCTAAGCTTTGGCCAAAGCCATGAAAGTGAAAGCTATGTGCCCACGGGATGGACATGCACCCCTCTCTGTCCATTCCCATCTTTCTGGAAGCTAGGATACAGATGAAAAGGGAAAAGCTGAAGCAACAACTTTAGACACAGAGATGGAATTCTCATTTTGAGGATGAATGGCTGCTCCACCAGTCCTAAGAAAGACTATCTACAGTTGGACTCTTACACAGGAAAGAAATTTTTACCTTTATACATAAACTGCAATAATTTGGAATCTTTTGTTTACATCACAGAAAACTGTACCCTATTCAACATACGACTACCTGGCTTGATGTGATGCTGGTGGAAGAGCCATATGGTAACTATGATGAAGCATGAAAGATGAGAGCTACATCGTCAGGATGGCAGAGCAGAAAGATAAAAGAAGCCTGGGTTCCTAAGGGCATCTTGTAATCAATTTATTACCCTTGAAATGGCTTAATTATCCACTTTTTAAAAAAACAGACTTGGGAGTTCCCAGTGGTCCAGCAGTTAAGACCCCGTGCTTCCACTGCATGGGGCATGGGTTTGACCTCCAGCTGGGGAACTAAGATTCCACATGCCACAGGGTGCTGCTCCCCCCAAAATAAAAATAATTAAATGTTAATTTTTTTAAATAGACTTCAATTTTTAGAGAAGTTTTTGGTTTTCAACTCCCTCCAAGAGATCACCCCCAATCTCTCTGGGCCTTGATGTTTCTCACCTGAGTCCCAGGCCAACATTTCTCACCTAGCCACCTTGCAACTTGAGGGTGGCTTGACATAATCCCAGATTAACATGTATAAACCTTTTCTCCCCTTCCCCAAATTGCCCCCCATAACCTCCCTACTTCTCTAAGTAGTCTACCATCTGTATACCATCCACCTAATAGCATGTTCTAATGGCATTTTCTTCTCCTGTTTCTCTCCCTCAGCTAGCATCATATCTACAGATTCCTTCACTGGTCCAGGCCCCAGTCCACCTGCCTTCCTTGGCCACCAGGTTCATACCCATTAGGTCACTCTCTTCCCCCCTCACAGTGGGCCACACTGACTGCAGCCTCCCTGCTCTGTTATTGGAGGAGTTCTGGGAGGGCTCCCTCTTTGCAAGCCAGTTTTCTTCTGAGTCCAATCCACACCAGAAAGCCCAGCACTCAACTGGACTTCCCAACTCCTGCTGCTGCTGCTGCTGCTAAGTCACTTCAGTCGTGTCCGACTCTGTGCGACCCCATAGACGGCAGCCCACCAGGCTCCCCCGTCCCTGGGATTCTCCAGGCAAGAACACTGGAGTGGGTTGCCATTTCCTTCTCCAATGCATGAAAGTGAAAAGTGAAAGTGAAGTTGCTCAGTCGTGTCCGACTCTTAGCGGCCCCATGGACTGTAGCCTACCAGGCTCCCCCATCCCTGGGATTCTCCAGGCAAGAACACTGGAGTGGGGTGCCATTGCCTTCTCTTCCCAACTCCTACCTGTCACCATGTTTGTTCTATCGTACCATTTGGCATTCAAGGGAACTTAGAGCCACTCTAGTTCCACTGGCCACTCAGCATAGAAGCTCATTTGTCTTGTCCAAGCACTTCTAAGTGGCTTTCTCCCAGGGTAACTGGAGGCTCTGATCTAGCACTGACCCAGAGCAGGTGGGCAGGGGCCTCTGGGCTGCCCTGCTCAGCTCAGCACTGAACCCACCCCCGCCAATTCATCCACCGTAACCAGAGCAGGGCTGATGGTCTGCAGTCCCAGCCTTGCACTGAGAAGATGGGAGACCCTTAATTCTTTGGTGATTTGCCAAGAGAGCCTCAGACAACAACATACTTATACGTCCGGCTTAAGAGGAAAAGTGGGGGGAAACCCTTTACTGCATCCCACCCACCTTTAACCAGAGTCTCTTTTGTTAACGTTTTTGTTTGTGGTTTGGTTTGGTTTGATGAGTTCAGTAGGTTTTCAGATTTAGGTTTAAAATCTATTTTAGTGATTTCCCTTTCTACCAGGTACAGATGCCAAGGAAACTTGGACAGAGATGTCACAGGTTAATTTTTGTATCATACAGTAAGGAGGGAAAACGGCTTCTTATTCCTTCCAACTTGACATTTTGGAAAGTAAAGAACTCTTTGAACATCTGATGAAAAGCTATGAAACCCCTCTCTACCCCAAAACCCTGCGTACCCAAATAAACTGCAAGAAATCTCAGGGGTTCCTGGACCCCTGCTACACACACATGGATCCTTGGGGCTCACGTGCTGCAGGCTGAGAAGCTGGGTGTCTAAGAGTCAAACCAGAGCTCTCTGCAAACTCCTCTGCACCCCCCAAGCACGGGGGCTGGCAGGGTACAGTAGGCCCACCTGCCCCTGCGAATGGGCTTCCTCATAGCCCTTCCCACCCCAGGCCTCACATCCTTCATTTCTGAGCCTCACACTGCGCTCTCCCCACCCCGACTCCACAGAGTCTCATCTCATCTGACCTTCCCACCCCGACAGTGCTGGGGGGACAGGAGTGGGGGTGGCAGGATGAGGAAACCAAGAGAGAAGCACTGTCTCAGCGCTGACCCTCTGGCGAAGGCCTGAGGGGAGTCCAGCGGAAGCACAGGTGAGTGTCCAGGGTTCCTCCAGGTCAGGAGCACCTGGGGACGTGCTCAACAACCACACAGGTCCTCACAGCATCTCTGAAGCCCGGTGCTTCTCAGGGCCACTCACAGGTCTACCGCACCCCAACCTGCGGCCCTCACTACCTCGGCGAAGCGCCACCCTCTCACCTTCAGGGCTAACCTCCAACCCCACTTCTCTGTAACAGCCCCCATGTGCCTTTCCTTTCAGAGGCAGGGAGGGTGGGACTAAGCAACAAGGTCCAGGGCTGGGGGGCTGGGGGAGGCAGAATCTGGGCCACCTCTGCCCCACGGGCAAGGCTCCAGCCTCGGTTTTCTTAACTAAAACAGTGAGCTCTCCCCATGAGAGCTCTGCATAGACCCCGTCCCATCCTGAAACCCAATGACTCCCTATCAGTGCATGATCTCAAATTATGACTGTAAGTATAGCTAAAGCTACTAGCTTTGGGTTTCTTACATGCTGGGAACCAGCTTAATGTTTTAGCCACATCATCATATTTTACCTCACAACAACCCAAGGAGGCGGTATGATGATTATATTATAATCATAATAATTATATGATTATCTCATATATTATCCCCACTTACAAGGAAACCGAGGTTCAGAGAGGTAAACTAACATTCCCACAGTCACACAGCCCTGAGGTTAACTGCAAAGCTCACGCTCCTAACTACTGTGCATTGCTGCTCTTTACACTCTCCTCAGGCACTAAGACTCTGTTGGGGTCGCTGCTGATACAAGGAGGGAAATGGGAGTGGGTAACATTGTCCTCATTTTATAAATAAATGTTATAAACTCCCATCAGAGGTAGAGTGACTTAACCATGTAGCACAATGGCAGGGTCGGGAATAATAACCCAGGGGCTTTGGTTTCCACTGCCCCCTGCTGTGCCTGCTCACTTTGCTGGCTTTGGAAGGCAATAAACAGACCTGGCTTTACTCTGCTAGCATGATAATTGCTTTGTCCTTGTACTTTTGAAGGTCTTTCTCCTCTTCTCCAACTAGCTATATAGTCTGAGTGATCATTATAAACAAGGGGTAAGTTAAATTTTAGTCCTGGCAGAAAAGAGCAGGGTAATGGACAAGAACAAAGAAACCAGCTCCTCCAGCAAGAAAAACTGACTCTGAACACACTCAACCGACACCATCACCATCTCCACACAGCCTACCACCCATCTTCATTAAGTGGCCACAGCGTGAGCAGGTATTTTCCTATAATTTAACAAAAAAAAAAAAAAATCAAGAAACAGAATGGTTTCATTTGCCCTTTTCATGCTTCACAAGGGCAATTCTTAACCAGGAGGAAATTATATTTTAACTCCTGTTCGAGGGAGGCATGAGCTCTCAGGCACACAGACTCTGCCAAATGCCAAGCTTCTAAGAAAAGGCCTGGGAGGGTCACTCAGTGCAAGCGTTCCCTGCAGATGCACCCAGACACCTCCCTCCTGTGCAGGAAGCCTCCACCATCGGGCTGCTTCCAGCCAGCACCCAGTAACTCGCCACATACCACCAGTGCTCACGGAAGTGCTCAGGACCAGGGGATCACCAGAGTGACCCAGCAATGCCAGGACAGCACCATCCTGGCCTGTCTTCTGCAGCCCACGCCGGGCCCAGGGGCTCTCCCGACCAGAGACCAGGAGAGGTGGCCTCTTCACACTCTTCCAGATAAACAGGAAAGTCATCCTGGATATGTTCCAGAGGACAAAGGCTGAATCCCACAAATGAAGACTATTTCAGATAGAAACCCCACTCTGGGGTGGGTTTGAGACCCAGCAGTCAAACGTGCGGCTACCCGACATCCTCTGGGCCACCTCATCCCTCCCCAGCGTTTGCAGTTTCCCACATCGTGAGTCCTGCCTTCTCATCTTGCCATAATTTGTTTCCCCAGCTCCCCATGCCATGAGGGTGCAGAAATGTGGTCAAGGCTGGCCCTGTCAGACAGACACATGGTCAGGTGATGGTTCAGAAGGGAACAGAGTGAGAAGGTTAGCCCCAGGATCTGCTCGGCGGCGGGGTGGGGGGGCTTGCATTTATTAGATTAGGAAGGTGATAAAATCAGAGATAGACTTGGTTCTGGATGAATGAGGAATTGAAAGGGAGGCAGAGGGCCCCATCCAAAGTGTATTTCGATAATCTAATAAATTCTAGCATAGCCCCTGGCAGGCCCAGCCAGGCTCCCTGGCTCTCTAGGCATGGCTGCAAAGAAACTGGCATCTGGACACCATGTTTACAGTATAAGCTGTAGCCACAGGGCCAGGAGATAGAGCCACCCTGCAGTGGGTGCTGCTCCAGCTACAGATAGTAAATTAGCCTGGAACCGAGGAAGTCCTTGCATGAAACAACCATACATCCCCTCAGGTGCCAATGTACATCCTCAGGAGAACCTGAAATGTACAGCCCAGGAGCTCCTGGGATGGCAGAAGAGCACGGACTCGGGAACCAGTCACACCTATGGTCAAACATTGCTCCATCTTCTACCAGCTCTGCCTCCTTGGACGTGTAATTTAACTCCGGGCCCTCAGTTGTTTCAAATGAAACATGGAGATGAGAAAATACAATCCCATGTTTGTGTCTATTAAGGGAATGAACCAGTAAACAAACATGCCATGAATAAGGTACCTAACAAAGTGGTTGGCATATCAGGTGCTCCATAAGGTTATTTTCTTCCCCATTCTTAACTCTTGATACTGTTAGCTAATATATTAACACGTTTTTCCAAGCTGTCATCTCCAAACTAGTTATGTTTTGATAAGAAAGAAAAAATATCAGAAAGGTCACGGTCTTCAAGCACACCACCACTAGGGACGTTTTTCAAACTGGCAATGATCTACTCATAACACTCCTGAGATCTATTTGATCAATGAAACATGAAGTCATCCCATTAGACTGTCGTGCAACCTTATGCTGACATCTTAAATAAAAGGATGTCATTGTCAAATACTTGGTAAAAATGATAGCAAAGGGATTTCCCCAAATCTTTCAGTCTTAACAGTGTAATTTTTTAAAATGATGATGGGTAGAATCTGATGTGACTTAATAGAGATACCCCTCATGTGTGTACAGCCTATGGCATTTCCCAGGTCTTTCATAGCTTCTGAATCCACTCAGAAGACAGGAAGGGCATCCTCGGAGAACTTGACTGGGTTCCGACCAAGGACCCTGATCTCGGCGCTCAAGTGTACAGCACTCAGGAATCCTGGCTCCTAGTGTACACTAAGTGCCTCTAATGTGTTGAGAAAATGCTAGGCTGGATATTCAGGCAGGCCCAGTTTTGATCTAGTAGAATTTTAGCAGCAGAGAATAGGAATAATTAAGGGGACCATTAATGGGGAAAGGACCATAACTTGTGATAGGTATTAAAGCAGAGGAAACTCGGGAAGTCATCAATATATTCTGGTGTCAGGTACGAAAGCAGCACCAAGAAGACTCCCATTTTTCCTCATTTTTTGAGCCATTCATGAAAACTAGCACTCTCAGGTAATATTCATTTGACTGCAGTACATTTTTAACTCAGGAAACGTAGCCTCAAAAGAATTTTTGAAGAGATCCCTGAATTGCAGGCAAAGATGGCTGGGCATTATTTGGGAAGGAAGAGGGAGCCTTTGAAGGTTTCTAAGGAGGAAGGTGATAAAATCAGAGATAGACTTGGTTCTGGATGAATGAGGAGTAGAAAGGGAGGCAGGGGGCCCCATCCAAAGTGTATTTTGATAATCTAATAAATACATAATAGTATTTTACAAATATTAATGTCTTGGTTTGGGAAAATTTGCATTGGTTATGTAACATGTTAACATCATGGGAAGCTGGGTAAAGGGTATTTGGAAAATGTCAGTGCTTTACTCTCAACTCTTCTGGGAGTTAAAAGTCATTTCAACATGAAATGTTAAAAAATCTGGAAAAGAATAAAACAATCACTTGAAAAAATAATCTAATAAATATAGGAATGGCTAATTGTATGGGTATATTCCTACAGTGGCTTTGCTTTCTGCACATATTTCTGATTTTTTATATGAATTGCTTTATTCAGGCTCACAGCAATCAGAAATACTATGCAATTCTAGATACAGGCTAAAAATAACTTGATATTAACTAACATAATTAATAATAATTTTTTCCACTGTAATGAGTTCAAAAGATGATACAATATAAAATGATCTAAAGGGGCATCTGCCAAAAAACTAAATATCCAGTAGTTACCATTGAAAACAATGTATAAAATAGTTGTCAATCCACTAAAATCTGGAAAATATTAATTTAACTACATTTGGTTTAAAAAGAAACTTTGAATGTAAATATCACATGCTTAATTAAACTACATCAGAAATTCTCCAACCCCTGAGTAGCCTTACCAAGAAGAGCTACTCAAATTCAAAGGGTCTGCAGTTACTACTGGTGAGTCCTTTTGTGTGACTGTGAGTGAGACAAGGTGAAAGCTATGGTGATTTCTCCAAAATATTTGAAGCCCTCAATGAAGCCCCCTTTTGTGGAGGGTCGGGACCAGCTGGCAGGGACAGCAGTTGCTCTTACCCAGCGTCATCCTGGAAGCCTTCTAACTCGTCCCGTTGCTCGGCCAGGGTGGCCTCCAAGTCCAGGTAAGTTCCATTGTGGGAGAGCTGCAGGGTGCAGTCGTCCAACTGCAAGAGAAAGAGCCTGTTAAGCCCAGTCTGCTCCTGCGGTGGGGGCTGGAACCCGGAAATCACTTCCTGTCACCCTCATGTGTTTTCTGAAATCAACCATTATCTGGAACTTCCCTGGTGGTCCAGTAGCTAAGACTCCACGCTCCCAATGCAGCAGGCCAGGGTTTGATCCCTGGTCAGGGAACTAGATCCCATATGCCACAACTAAAGATCCCACATGTCTCAACTAAGACTCGGCACAGCCAAATCGATCAATCAATATTTTAGAATAAATCAATAAAATCATGCATTATCCCAAGATCTGGATCCTAACGGAAGAGGTAGCATGTTCATATAAACAGACTGGAAACAAACTGCATAAGAGGTAGACAGAAATCGTACCCACTACATGAATGACATTGACAGGAACCATAAGATGTGGCCAGGGGAGGAGAGGCACTGGGCCAATGTCACCTTTCACTCTCAGGGGCCCAGAAGCCATGGATTTGGAAAGTGGAAACCAAGATGCCTATGGGACCATAGATTGAGAGACACAGAGTTTAAAAGGCAAATTTGATGGAGAAAACATGCTGTTTCCTTTGACTCAGTGAGAAGCCTACTTATTCAGATTCTATGATCAGGTTTGGCCCCTTATAATTAATAGTTGCTCAATAAACATTTTTACAATTGAACAAAAAGAAACATTCTCCATCTGAATAGCAATATATTTGAACTACAACTCACCAAAAAGGACACTAGGTCTTTTTGTTACTAGTCTCATTTTTAGAAAATTTATTTAAAAAATACTTGTTGTTGTCATTGTTCAGTCGATAAGTTGTGTCCAACTCTCTGCAACCCTGTGGACCGTAGTCTGCCAGGCTCCTTCTGTCTATGCAATTTCCCAGGCAAGAATACTGGATCCTTCTCCAGTGGATCTTTCTGACCCAGGAATGGAACCTGCGTCTCCTGCATTAGCAAGCAGATTCTTTACCACTGAGCCACCTGGGAAGCACATTAACAAATACTTATATGTTGTTAATTACATCCATTCATAATTCTAAGCATTTTACATGTGTTACATCATCTCATTCTCACACAAACTCTATTGATTTCCTTTGCTATCCTCATTTCACAATGAGAAAGCTGAGTCACAGAGACAGACTAGGACACTTGTCATATCTAGTAAGTGATGGAGGTGGGATTTGAATTCAGGAAATCTGAATTGAGGTCATGCTCTTGACCACTATACTCTGCATCTGCTCTATGGCCAGAGACCTTCTGAAGACTTGAAAATACGCTCGCAAAATGCAACTTTGGCGATCTGAGTGTTCTGGTCTGGCCAAGGTAATGCTGCAAGCTTGCCAACCCTATTCCCTTTTCCTCCTGGGGACAGAGACCATGTATCCCAGGTTTATAGTTGGGCTATTGCTGGTAACTGAGTACTGACCACTGGAATATCGGTGAAAGGGGAGAATCCCAACAGGCCTGGCCAAAACACTCTTACCCAATCGTACACCTTTCTGCTCGTGCCTGTGGCCAAATACAGAGAAGCCAGAGAGGACTCCCAAGTCTGGAAACCAGCAGACCTCAGGCAGAAGCAGCTCAGGTCCCGAATCACTGCATGGAAGACAGCATTTTGCTGCCCAGCCCCCACTGACCCATCCTGGACAGTGACAAGAGCAAGACGTGAGCCTCTGCTCACTTAAGTCGTTAAGACTTTGAGGCTGTTTCAATTAGCCAGCATGACATGACATTTAGAATAACCCATACAGTTAAAAATACAGGAAAGTAATTTTAACCAAAGATGAACATTATGAGAAAATCCAAGTATATAACTTCATGCTTCATTTCTCAGGCTGTAAGGGCGGCTCTTATTATTCATCCACTTGATGAGTTAAAGCTCTTATTCTAAAATGCTAGGAGACTAGAGAGAAGTGGAGGCAAATACGTGGCTACTTCAAAACATCTAGGTAAAGGCCTCCTAATCCTCCTGCTATAAGTGAGATTTCAAACAAGGAATCACTCTCCTTTGATGGAAAAGCTTTGCTTATTATCCTGAACAAGAGAAACAAAGACTGTCAACTTGTCCAGAATCAGCATCTATAACAAGCTGCTAATTCTCGCAGAGACCCCCACAGCTCCATGTTTCTGGTTATCCTCAACAGAATGAATGGAATTTGTTCTTTGTTATTTGTAAGAAATAGTTAAATCATTTGAAGGGGTTAATCCTATTTGATTCACTTGTTTTATTTCTCTAATAACAAACTATTAAAGGCATGCTGGTGAGGGTCAACATTCTTGACTGGCACTTTACAGATGGGCAATCTGATCCAAGAAAGCTGGGACCCAATGGGCCAAACTCACTGTACTCTGGTACCATAGGTACACCCAGGGTTTGGGGGGAACACTCAGGGGAGGTGCACCCAGGGTTTGGGGAAACACTCAGGGAGGGTGTGCCCAGGGTGCGGGGGCAGGGGACAGTGGGGGGAACACTCAGGGGAGGTGCGTCCAGGGTGCGGGGGGAACACTCAGGGGAGGTGTGCCTAAGCTTTGGGGGGACATCCAGGGAGCTGGCTTCCCTGCTTACAAAAGCAGAGGATTTCCTGCAGAAAGCATCTCCTGGGCTCGGGTCTCCTGCAGACTAAAATCAGACTTTATCATTCTTAGGTGGAAATTTTAATTAGACAAGGAACCTGTTACCATGTTCACTGGTCCTTGTGTACATAGAGCTGTAATCACTGCAGCTCATTCTTTCTTTTAACTCCTACTGGCATTTTCAACTAACAAAGCTTTCGTGGTCCTGTTGACAGTATCAACATTTCTGCTCATTTTTAATCCCACATATCATCAACAGACTAGAAGACAAGGAAATCAAAAGCCCTTTGCATGCTTAGTTGCTAAGGAATGTCTGACTCTTTGAGACCCCATGGACCGTAGTCCACCAGGCTCCTCTGTCCATGGGATTTTCCAGGCAAGAATACTGGAGTGGGTTGCCATTTCCTCCTCCAGGAGATCTTCCCAACTCAGGGATCGAACCTGCATCTCCTGCATTGGCAGATGGATTCTTTACCACTGAGCCACCTGGGAAAACCGAAAGCCCTTTAAGCTATGATAATTTCTTTTGCCTCCATCCTTGGAAATGTTCAAGTCCAAAAAAGGAAGCTTTTGAATAGAGTTGCTGGTTCCCTTCAAGGGGGTCAAAGGTATTCAGAGGCTGTGATGCACACTCAAGTCAGACAGAGAGAACTGAGTCAGGGAGGAAGAACTGCTCTGTTGTACAGAGAGGCAAGATGTGCATGCATATGTGGTACAAATATTCCCACCATGGCCGGTTTCAAGCTACCAGTGTGAAGTCACTGAGTGTGGAGCTAAAAAAGAGAGATACAGCAGCTCACCAGCATACAGTATTTTTATCATACAGACTCAGGAGATGAAAATAACCTCTCAATGCAATGAAACAATTAGAAAGTAACATGTTTTGAGTACTTTTTTGAAGTAGAGTTGGCTCACAATATTATCAGTTCCAGGTGTAAAGCAAAGTGATTCAGTTATACATATATAATGCTTCCCTTGTGGCTCAGACAGTAAAGCATCAGCCTACAATGTGGGAGATCTGGGTTCGATCCCTGGGTCAGGAAGATCCTCTGGAGAAGGAAATGGCAACCCACTCCAGTACTCTTGCCTGGAAAATCCCATGGATGGAGGAGCCGGTAGGCTACAGTCCATGGGGTCGCAAAGAGTCAGACACGACTGAGTGACTTCACTTCACTACACTATACGTATATATAGTATATACTTATGTGTATATATTTGAATATTTTTGCCTTTGCTTCTAACATACTAATAACTTTTATTCATTGAATATTTATACAGGATAATTTAATTTTGCATAATGGCTGCATTGAACAAAATTCCCTCTCGAACCACCCAGACCAGCTTCAGCACATGCTGCTTCTGAACCTCCCAGGTCATCAACTTGAGGCACCTCAAGTGGACACTAGCAGGGAGTGGATGAAAGGCTGAGCCACCCTGTCCTAGACTTTCAGTCCTCACCCTTCCCCCAGTCCTGTGCTTTTCTCCTTAACTGGAGCAGATGTGGATCACTGGGGGCCAGCAGATATGAAAAAGTGTTAGTCGCTCAGTCGTGTCCAACTCTTTGTGATACCATGGACTACAGCACCCGACTCCCAACCAGGTTCCTCTGTCCCTGGGATTACTGCAGTGGGTTACCATTTTCCTCTCCAGGGGATCTTCCCAGCCCAGGGATCGAACCGAGGTCTCCTGCACTGCAGGCAGATTCTTTACCATCTGAGCCACCATTCTTACCAGCAACCGTGGTTATTTTCCACATTGTCTCCACTCCATACCTCCTGATTTTATTCCCGGCAGCAGGGGTGAATACCTGGTTGGGCCCACTGCTCACCCTGACCCACCAGGTACCTGCCTCCTCATGCTCCAGCAGCCCCAAATCACAGCAGGACTGCCTCCCCAGGCTCCTGACCACAGAATCCCAAACCGTTAGCAGAACTGCCTGTTCTCATGATTCCTCTCCTCACATTCAGGGCATCAGTAGCTACCGCCATTTCCATAGTTCAATTTTAACAAAATTATATGTTAGGCATGGGCTGGGCACCAAGGAATACATAAGGGCTTCCTTTCCTCAAAGATCGTTTTGTCAAGCAAGTATGACACATTAATAGAACACAGACGAGAATGAAAAGCCATTTAAACCAACCGTCAAAATGTGTGGAAGTTCACCTTCAGCTGTATTCCTTCTGCTGTAATTAGCAGCCACAGCCCCGGAGACCCAAGCATCCTCTATCAGACAGGACATCCCCCTTCCAGCAGAAAGGCTGCTTGACTTCCTAAGCCAAGTGTCACGACCCTGCCTCCGTAATTAACAGCTGGGCGATCTGTGCGAGTCCTTCAACTAAAACAGAAACGATGACTCTGTGCTCTTTAGTCCCTCAAAAGTGGGGCTTACAGTAGGGATATAGGAAGGGGGCAAGGTCAGGCCCTGTTCCCCTTAGCAAGCTGGGGCACGTGTGCAAGAAGGGGTCCCCGCAACTCAGGCAGCCTGTGAAGATGCCAAACGAATACGCACACGCTGGCTGCTGTGTTCCACGACATGAGCCCCCCCATAACCAACCACACCCCAGACGCACAATTAACTTGTAAACCATCACATGAGCCAAGGAGCAGGAATACAGAGCTACTGGGCTGGACTGACGCACAAACAGTAACCCCCCCCCAGTACTTTGGGGTTCGGCTTCAGTTACAAACAAATTGATGGGTATGCCAAATGCAGGCTTCAGTCTTGTCAGGGATAACTAAGTTAACAGTTACAAAAGTACACGACAACAAGGCAAACAGGTGGCGAGTGGCGCTTAATTCCAATCTAGTTATCAGAAAGGGTTAGACAGAACCATTCAGACTCTGCCACAGAGCAGAGGACCCAGATGCCTCCCTGCCAGGCCAGTTCCTGACAGGAACCTCAATTCCTCCTGACATGAAGGGAACCTGATCCCCCACCCTGGGACTCTCAGGTCAAATGTCTTCCCAAATGACTGAAGGGCCCTGGAATTTCCTGACACCAGCGATTTTCACGTCAACCCTGATCCCCTGGCAGCATGGCCCCTGCACTCCTGCCTTGGCTCTGGGTTTGGTGGCCAGGACACTGCCGGGCACTTCAGGACACAAGACACAGCCGGAAGCCCAGTGGGAAGACAGCAGTGCAGGGCGAGCTCAGGACAGAGGTTAGGGAAGGTGACAGTGAGTGGCAGGGGACCAGGAATCTGGTGGGGGTGGGGTGCTCGGGAGGGGGTCAGTCACAGAGCCACACGAGGGACCCTTCCAAATACTCTGGAATTCTGTGCCACTCCTCTGGGTCAAAACAAATCATTAAAATGGAGCCTGGAGCCCCGGAGACATGGGACGAGCCCTCCTATCTCTGTAGACCGCCTGCGTGAGGTCACTTGCCTTCTCCTGACTGCTCCTACAAAGACAGTGCATTCAAAAATGGAAAAGGCAGGCTCGCCGTCCTGGGGAGGAAAAATATCTAAAACAGGGCTGACGTCACGTCTCAACTCATACCTTCTTTTCTTTCCTTAATCCGGTGAAGCGATGTGATATTGGGGTGGTTTAATGATTATCTGAGTTTGGCAGCAGGTCGAAAGGAATCCTTAGTCTAGGCAATAAAGTTCTGGGGAACTCTGAAATAGATTTGCACAGAACTGTTCTATAAATATACACGAGGTTTAATCTTAAGCTTATTTTGGTAAAAGTTCAAAAGTGGGAAAATACGTGCTGATTTTTAAGAGAAAAAATTAAAATAAATGTCATTTGCTGATGTCATTTCAGGGGTTCCTCCCATCCCTGCATCTGCATTTTTGCAGCTCCTTCCATCAAGAGGTGGATTCCTTCTCGGTTCCTGGACTCGGGGCTGGCCTGGGTCTTGCTTTGGCCAACATGGTAGCGAATGTGACATGGCAGAGACTTGAGAGACACCTGCTCACTAGGGCTGGCCTCTCTTATTGCCCTTGGAATGTGGCCACCACCCGAAGCAGCCCGGGTTCCCTGTCTCCAGGGTACCTGGTTGTTCCCACTGCCCCTGCTGACAGCCTGCCAACTGCCACATGCCGAGCAAGGCCAATCTGGATCCTCAAGGCTCCAAGTGAGTCACCAGCTGATGACAGACCCAGGAGAGGACCAGCCATGACGAGCCAGACTGGCCCAAAACAGAACTGCTCAGCAGACCCACTGGGGTGGGGCCACATTTCATGGTTGTTGCTTTCAGCCAATCTCTTCTGAGCCTGTCACCTCCATCCACAGCAGGTGGGCCCCCAGGGTTTGTAGCCTCAGACTCAAGAGGGCTCGGTGCCTGGCTCTGAGGTGGGTAAGAGGCTTGCCCCATCAAGGTGCCTGCTGAACACACCGAGACACCGCTGGCTCAAGGCAGGAGCGCCAGCCCCATGCCCGGTCCTCAGCCACCACGGTGCGTACATGCCCAGCCCTGCCCTTCCTGGAGGCCAAGCTCCCACCAGGGACCAAGGACAGAGGACAGGCAGCAGCAGCTGCTGGGTGGAACGGCCCGGCGCCCCAGCGAGTGGGGGTGCAGCCAGCTGCACTGTGCCCCCAGGAAGGCAAGGAGGCAGCAGGAGGTGAAACCCTGCAGGAGCTGCGATCCCAGGCCCTCTGAGCCCTTGCCCTCGTCCCATCGTCATACAAAATGCACATTCGAACAGTAAAAACAATGAAGACTTTCAAAATGGCAACTGCCAGCCCAGGGCCCTTCTGACGGCACTGGACCCGCTTCCAGCTCAGAAGTGAAGCCCTGCTCTGGGCCCGTCTTGCTCCAGGGCCAGGTCCACTGTGGGCGCCCTGGGCTCCCCACTCCAGGCTCATCCCTCCCTCAGAGCAGCAGGCGGGAAATCATCGCATCAGGTCAGCTCTGAGACAGCTACAGTTCCCCCCTCCACTGGGGCTCCGGTTGCCAGGCCATCATGAAGCTTTCGGCTTCCCTCAACTTTGTGGTTCCTTCAAAAGGCAGCAGAGACTAGAAACTCGGATGACAAGCAAAACCATCAGGAAGGACAGCTTTCCAACAAGCAAGGCCATATGTCCCTTTCACAATTCTTCATAAAACCTTCCCAGAGTCCTGGCTCGGCCGGTCAAGCTTTTGTGGGCTTTGGTTGCCCCTGTCCCACGAGGGCCACGGCCAAGGGATGAGGGCACAGGCTGCAGGGCCACCCCCTGCCATTTCCCAAGACAGGGAGCGAAGACATGGCCTTCAGTTCACCGTCCTTCAAACTACACGTACTTTCCACGTTCATTCCCTTCAAATGTATAACACATCTCACAACAAACAAACAAACAAAAAAAGGCATAGTTTCACATAAAGCTGTGATTTGGACATAATTTAAAAATAAAAGGAACACTGGGTCAGTTTTCTTTAAGAGAAAGACCAAAGAAAACTGACTCATGTGATATCAGAAGAAATCAGGCCTGTTGGTTAACCCCAACAAATCATATTTAAACTTCTAAACCTCTAGGGGCCCATTTAGCCTCTTCAGAACAACAAATATATTGTGGGTACTTCATAAATGTTTTAGGGTTAAGTACAAGGATATTTTTGAAGATAAAGCATATATGGGTTATGAAATAATATGGATGTATTTACTTTGAAAGCGGTTGGATTTTACTTCCTCAGAAACCTTTAGTAAGTTATGTTATTTGTGCCAGCAACCTCAGTGAGAGAAGCAATGGCCTGATATTGATTTAGGCAGCTTCCAAATCAAGCCCCAGACTTCTACTTAAGTCAAAAAAATTGCACAGCTCACCAACCAAAGGAAGGGCTTCTGCCAAATCTAGAAGAAAGACAAAGGCAAGGTTTCTCCCATCAAGAGCTTAAACTGAGCACGCGTGATAATATGGCAAATATTTGTATTATATTAAGGGACCTTTCTATCATTAAATAAATAACCAAAATGCATTAAAATTCTCTCTTAAAAAGGCCAGACTATATTACTTGTGTTTTTTCATTTTCTTTTTTTTTAATTTTAATTGGAGGCTAATTACAATATGGTGGTGGTTTTTGCCATACACTGACATGAATCAGCCAAGGGTATACATGTGTCCCCCATGCAGTCAAGTTGAAAAACAGTTATCAGTACCAAGTTTCAATGTTATTATTGATCTATTATCGTTCACTCATGATGAATAATCCTTTCCTGTGCTCCTTCTCTGGCCTCGCACTGTGGTAGGTCCTCACATGACAGGCCAGGTTCCAGGGGGCATTCATGGCTGTGGATGGGACCAAGCACCAACCAGGGAAAAGAGGAGAACAAGGAGTCAGTACCTTTGTTGTTTCTGCTCTTCCTTTCACTGGAGGGATGAGGTACAATAGATATAAAAGCCTTGACACAGAGGAGGCCGAATAGTAGAGATACTAAAAGAAAGCAGGCCCAGGACTCCGGAGGGGAAGACTTAGTGGCCATAGTAGATTTTAGACCTGATTCCAAGACAACAAAAAGCTGTGGAATTGGCTGAAAACAGATGCATGCAGGATCAGCTTTGCAATATGAGGACAGAAGGGGGAAGATAAATAAGAGGCCACTGAAAGAATGAGGGGCAGTTTGAAGATGGCTTGGACAATAGTGGAAGCAGTGCAAACAGAGAGAAAAGGAGAGAGAGCAGTGATACAGGAAAAGAGGGGAAGGGAAGAAGGAAAAGTGCGAATGACTCGGTGACTGATCAGATGTGGAGGGATCCCACAGAGTGTCTTGCTTGAGCAAATTAATAAATGGTGCTACCATTTACCAACACAGGAAACACTATTCGAGAAACAAAAACTGCTGGGGGCGGGGGATAGGATAAAATGGGTATTTCTGTTTTTAAGATGTTATGTCCAAAAAAGGGGAGGAGTTGAGTAGGGAAATGGATTTGGGCGGTTGAAAGCTCACAAGTGCACTAGTGAACCTAAGATAACAGCTAGCCTCTGTGGCTGGAGGTTCTATAATGGTGTCACCCTTTTTGTTCCTAATAGTGGTAATTTGTGTTTTCCCATTTTTTCTCCAATAACAGTTATTTTATTCACTTATTAGTCTTTTCAAGGAACCAACTTTTGATTGCATGCTTTTCCTTTAAGTCTGTTTTCTATCTGATTAATTTCTGTTATCTTTGCTATCTCCTTCCTTCAATATTTTTGTGTTTAATAAGTTGAGTGTTTTCTAATGCATAAAATGTTGAGGTTTTTCAATCTTTCCTCCTCTCGATCATGTGCATTTAAGACAATAATTTTCCTCTAAGTAAGGTTTAACTACAGACCACGAGATCCGATATGCCATATTTTCATTATCTTAAATCCAAAATAGTTTCTCAATTCCACTGGGATTTCTTCTTTGACCCACAGGCTATTTAGGAGTGTTTATTACATAATTCCCAAATATTTATGAACTTTCTAGCATCTTTTTTACTGTCGATTTCTAGCTTAATTTCACTATGGCCAGAAATATACTCTATGATTTTCATTCTTTGAAATTTTTTTAAATTTTATCAAAGTACAGTTGATTTACAATGTCGTGTTTAATTTCTCTTGTAAAGTGACTCAGTTATACATATATATATTCCTTTCATATGTTTTTCCATTATGGTTTATCACAGGATATGGAATATAGTTCCCTGTGCTACACGCTAGAACCTTGAAATTTCTTGAAACTTATTTTATGGCCCAGTAAACACCAAGGATGTGTACTCAACAACTGCAGTGTTTGTTAAACAAGCTTTTCAAATCTCCTCTATCCTTATTGCTCTTCATATGCTTATTCTATAGAGGTATATTAATTTCTCACTACAACTGCAAATTTGTCTATTTTTCCTTTCTGTCAACATTTGATTAATTGATTTGGACTTAATAGTGAAAATATTTCCTAGTCTTTTAGCACCATGAGATTTCCCCTTATCTCTAGTAATGCTTCTTGCCTTACAGATTCTGTCATCTGTTACTAGGATGGCCATACCAGTTTCTTTGGGTTAGAGCTGCATGATTTATCTTCTTCCAGTCTTTTACTTACAACATTTGGTACCCGTATATTTGATATGTACCTCCTGTAAGCAGATAACAGCTTTTATCCAATCTTAGACTGTCAGATGCTTTTTTTAATAAAAGCATCTTTTTTTTAATAAAATGCTTTTTTTAATAAAAGCATTTAACAAAGTTTGTTAACCTAAAGTGATTGCTAATGTCTAGGTTCAAATCTACATATTTAGTATTTGACCTACATGTCCCAGTTTACTTTTTCTGCCTTTCTTAGCATCTTTAAAGCACTATTCTCTACTATTTCATATTTCCTTCTTATTATTCTTTTTATTCCTGGTTATATATTCTTTTATTAATTCTTTCAGTAATTTATCCTCTAAATAATCTGGCTTCCTAACTCAGCAGAACCTACTATGAATGAGAGTTATTACTTACCAGAAAATGTAAGGACCCTAGGCCATTTTAATATGGTATACGCCTTTCAACATAATGAGAGATGTATTTTGAACCTCATGACATAGTATTGTCTGGCAGTCAACGTTCATTTAAATTCAACCACATTTTCACTTTGGTCTTTTGCCCTTCGTTCCTTCCTGGGTTTCTGCTCTTCTATCTGTGATCATTTCCTTCTCCCTGAAGAAGTCTATTTAGTAGTTTTTAAGTGAGAGTCCACTGGCAACAAATTTCCTCATTTCCTATTTTCTAGAAACACCTTTATCTCAATTTTATTTTTTTTGGTAATAGCTGTACTGAGATATAATTCACATACCATATAATTCACCTATTTAGAGTGTACAATTCCTTGGCTTGTATATTCACAGGCTTGTCCATCCATTACTACAATCAATTTTAAAACATTTCCATCATCCCCAAAAGAAACTAAATTATCCATTGGTAATAACTTCTCATTCCCGCAAACACACTGATCTATACCCAGAAACCACGAATGTACTTCCTGTCTCTACAGATTTACCTATTCTAGACATTTACCTATTCCATTTCATATAAATGGAATCACACAATAGTCTTTTGTGACTAGCTGCTTCCACTACTTAGTACAAACTTGTCAAATTTCTTCCTTACTACAGCATTTATTAGCACCTCACTCCCTTTACTGCTAAATAATATTCTATTACACAGATACACCACATTTGATTTATCCATTTATCAGTTGATGGACACTGGGTTGTTTCCACTTTGGGCTATTATGAATAATACTACTATGACTATTTGTGTACAAGTTTTTATATAGACATATACTTTCACTTCTCTTGGGTGTGTATCTAGGAGTAGAACTGCTGAGTCACACAGCACCTCTATGTGTAGTATTTTAAGAAACTGGCAGACTGTTTTCCAAAGCAGCTACACCATTTTACCTTCCCACCAGCAATGCATGAGGGCTCCAATTTCTCCAAACTTTACCAGCACTTGTTTTCTTTTTGATGATAGCCGCCATCTTAATAAACATGAGATGGTATTTCATGGTTTCTGTTTGCATTTCCCTGATGGCGAATGATTGTGAGCATGTTTTTATATATTTATGAGTCATTTGTATATCTTCTACTGAGAAATGCCTATATAAATTCTCTGCCCATTTTTAATTTGGGTTGTCTTTTTTGTTATACATACAAGTCCTTTATTGGCTACATGGTTTGCAAAATATTCTCCCAATTTATGCGTTGCCTTTTCACTTTCTCAGTGTTGTCTTTTCAAAAGCTTTCAATTTTGATCAAGTACAATTAACCTATTTTTTTCTTTTGTTGTTTGAGCTTTTGGTATCATACCACCTTTACTTTAAAGGATATCTTCGCAGGAAACAGAATCCTAAATTAGCAGTTATTTGCTTGAAGTACAGGCTACCTTGGAGATTTGCAATAAAGTGAGTCACATGAATTTTTTGGTTTCTTGTGGGAGGAAGGTTTAAAAGGGAGGGGACATATGTATACCTATGGCCGATTCATGTTGATGTATGGCAGAAACCAACACAATATTGTAAAGCAATTATCCTCCAATTAAAAATAAATAAAAATTTTAAAAAGTTATACTATATTACAGTCTATTAAGTATGCAAATGCATTATATCTGAAAAATGCACGTTTAAAAAATACTTTATTGCTATTAATAAAAAAAATTAACCACCATGTGACAATGCCAGGTTGCCACAAAACTTCAATTAAAAAAAAAAAAGACACAGTATCTACAAAGCACAATAAAACTAAACATACATGCACTCACAAACTATTAACTTCATGGTCTTCTAGCTTACATCATTTCAGATGAAACATCAGATGCCCGTTTTACTGTTTTTCTTTTGAAGATAATCTCTTTTTCTCAGGCTTCATTTAATATTTCCTTTGTCTTTAACTTACAACAGTTTTACTGTGAAGTGCTTAAGTGTAGTTTGCCTTGTATTTATCCTGTCTGGAATATACAGCACTTCTTGAAGTTGTGGCTGACGTCATTTATTAATTTGAGAAAATACTGGCCATTATCTCTTCAAATATTCCTTCTGCCCCATTCTTCTTTTTCACCCACTCGAGGACTCCAACACGTATTTTAGCCCATGATCCACATGCCTATCATGCTCTTTTCTGCATTTTCTGTTTCTTGCACTCCATACATCTTAATATCTTTTACAGATCTATATTTCACATCATTAATATTCTCTTCATCTGTGTCTAATCTTTAGTTGAACGACCCACTCTATTAATTTGGGGGGGTTATTTATTTACTTGGCTGTACTGGGTCTCTGTTGCTTTCTCTAGTTGTGGTGCATAGGCTTCTCATTGCAGTTGCTTCTCTTGTTGCAGAGCACAGACTCTAGGCATGCAGGCTTCAATAGCTGTGGTACATGGGCCCAGTTGCTCTGAGGGATTCAGAATCCTCCCAGACCAGGAATTGAACCTGTGTCCCCTGCACTGGCAGGCAATTCCCAACCACTGGACCACCAGGGAAGTCCCTATTTTTAATTTCTGTATTTTTCATTCTACAACTTCCATTTGCTTTCATATATACACACACACACACACACACACACACACACACACACACACCATTCTTGTTTTGCTTTGTTTAAATTCTCCATCTTGCCTCATTTCTTGAATGTATTTCTCATGTTTTAGAGATCACATCTAGTAACTCTAGTCTCTAGAACACTTACAGACATTTCTATGGTTCCCCCTTCCCCTTGATCATGTCTCTGGATATACCAGGTACATTTTATTGAATACAATAATTGTTTATTAAAAATAAAAAACTCAAGGCTCTGAGCGATAGCTTCCTCCAGAGTGATCTTCCTTAGCTTCTGGTAGCTATAGGAGTAGATCATAGTAATCCAATTAAGGATTGAGCTCACTCAAAACTGGGTTTCAGTCTTTGTACACTTTGCCTGATTTCAGTTAACACTTCTTCTTCTACTGTTTTTCTCTCCCCAGCACTATGAATAGTAGCTTTACTTAACTTTTCAGCCTCCTCACAGTCACTTTCTGCTTACCTTCGGAGTCTCTGCACCTGCCACTGATGAACTGGTACATGCATCACAGTAAAAAGAACAAAGAATATCAGACTTAGTGAGTATGACCTCAATAAGTTTCCCTTCTCTGTTGAACCTTGACCTCCCAAGTCCTGGCTGCCTTTGGAGCCCTCTAGTGCCTTCAAACAGGTGGGCTTTGGTCCTCTGTCTACCTTATATGGTTGTTCTCGGTAGAAGTATTGGTCTGCTACAAGCTAGTTCCTTATAGCCAGATGTATAACTGAGCAAGACCCTATGGGGCCTCCCATGGACAGACCCCTACCCTATATCCTCTGCTGTAGCTCCTCTCTGAAGTCCCCAGAAAATAGTATCTCATGCATATTTCATGACTTTTTCAGATGTTAAAAACCACCACCAAATTAAGCAATTAACTTACATGATGATCATGAACACACAGCCCCCAGACCTTCTAGCACCTAAGGATTGATGTTAACCACCCTGCTATCTCAGCATCAACCAGAGAAATGTGCACCAGCTGATCACATATCCTGGGACGTCCCTCCTTCACCTGGCCTTTAAAAATGCTTTGCCAAAATTTTTCAGGAAGTTCAGGGTCTTTTGAACATGAGCCATCCATTCTTGCTCAGCCCTGAGATAAATGTTCCTCTGCTACAAACTCCAATGTCTCAATTTGTTTGGCCTCATTGTGTGTTGAGAAGCTTCCCTGGTGGCTCATCAGTAAAGAATCTGCCTGAAATGCAGGAGACCTGGGTTCGATCCCTGGGTTCGGAAGATCCCCTGGAGAAGGAAATGGCAACCCACTCCTGTATTATTGACTGGGAAATCCCATGGCCAGAGAAACCTGGCGAGCTACAGTTCATGGAGTCACAAGAGTCAGACATGACTTAGTGACTACACCACCACCCTGTGTGTTGAGCACACGAACTTGTATTGGGTAACATAAGCCCAAACACCTATTTAATAGCTAAAAACATTTACTATTCACTTGACATGAATTAACATTAATTATTTAATCCTCACACAAGTTATGAGGAAGGTACTATTATTATTTTCATCTTATAATTAATGTGAAACTCACACACACAAAAAAAAACCTGTAAATGATCAAACAACTTGCCACGATCATCACAATTAATAGCAACTCAACTCAAACCGCCTGACTCATGAGACTGTGTCCTTACCTACAACAGAATATCGAATGCGGAGGAAAGATACGTGCAGAAGCCCTCTGCAATTCCAACATTCAGTGACTGCATCAAAGAAGAGAGGACTGAAGAGGATCAGCCAGAGGGACCAGAGCAAAGCCAGGGGAAGGTTGTCCTCTAAGCCGAGGGAGGCATTTAAATCTGCACTTTACTACTGCACTGCCTCGAGCTCAGGGATACTCACAGGGCTTGTGTAGACCTTCACCCACGACCACAGCCCACCGGCACAACTCAGCACGGGGGCACATGCCCACATGCACCCACGCCCCTACTGGGGCACAGGACAAAGGAAGTCACCGGTTGGGGCGAGCAGACAAAACAGCCTGAATCAGAGACCAGGTCCTGAGAAGCGGAGGCCGAGGCCGGCAAAAAATGCGCGTGCGCAGAGGCACCAAGTCCCCAGCGCATGCTCCGTTGTCCTACATATTATTATTACATATGAAGGAACTAAAAAAAAGAAATATGTTCAAGACTGACCAGTGTGGTTCCCAAAGCATGGCCTGAAGACCCCCAGGAGGACTCAGACTATTTCAGGAATCCACCAGGTCAAAACTGCCTTCATATTATTGCCTCTTAACTGAACTGACTTTTGCACTGGTAGTGGGAAAAACCACTGGAACTTGAGCAAGAATCAAGACAGAGACACTAAAGTGTACTAGTCATTGTATTCTTCACCCTTGTGCACTCACAGTAATAAAAGTGTCAGTTACACAAAAGAATGACCTTACTGAAGTATTAAAAATTATTGATTCTATTAAATTTTTTAAAAGACACAAAATCAATAGTAAAGGTAAGAATTTCAAAACTGTGGCTACAGAGCATTAAATCCCAAGCACAGAGCTCTGCGTGACAACATTGTCACACATCCATGAGACCAGTCCTGGGGTCACCACTCAACGCTGCCTCCTGGGTTCTAGGTTGTGAGCCAGAACCAGCTAGTTGACCACCTGCTCCTCTGGTCTGCTCGCATCCCTGCCTGATAGGGTCTATAGAACATGACTTGGAATCACAGGGACCTACTTCCCAGTGACTCTGCCATCCCCAGAACAGGGGTTCTTACCCTGCTGTGTGCACACTAACCTTCCAGGGAGCTGTCTGTAAGGAGCTTCCCAGGTGATACCTCTATATTCTAATTCTGAGGGTCTGGGTGAGCACGGCTCAGGACACTCATTTCTACCATCTGCAGGTGATCCGATACAGGGGCCTTGCCCTCCACTCTAAATAAAGGTGCCAACAATACCTAACTTCAGCTCCCCTGGGGGAGGACAGACAGCTCAGATTAGGCTGAGGACCACGAGTAGAAATTGCAAGGGGGCTGGAGGAGGGGCAGTGGTCCCAATCTCTTCGGAACTTTTCCCTCTTCATCCAGTCTCCAGCGCCTCCCTTGCACTCTGCCGTATTTGTGTGAACTGTTTCTCATGCTGGCAAAGTATGTCTTGAGGCCCAAGTGTGTGGGGATTAAGCCGATGCCCCAGGGAAGGTCTACTGACTGGTATCCTAGGAAAACACACAAACGGGCCAAGAACCCAGCTCCCCCTGGCATGTGTGATATGAACACCCAGGAGCAGAAGCCACGTCTCAGGGAAGTCCAGCTGGCCACGACTGTGGACTTCTAGGAAGAGCTTCCAAGAACACTAGAGGGTGAGCTGCCCGCTAGCCAGGAAAGCCAGAATGCCCTAGTCGCTCTGGAGTGTCCCCAGAAATCGGCCTTGGGGAGACCAGAATATCAGCCTCAGACACAAGAGGCTGGGCCTCCACGCCGCAGGCTGCCACCAAACCAGCAGTGGAACGTGCGGCAGGCCGGTTATAGTAACAGCATCTGACAAGGGAGATGGGACATCAGAGTGCCAACTGCAGCTCCTGCTGTGCTCATTTTGCCCAAGTGGCATTTTAAGGTATATATGTTTAGTTGCCAATAGTGAAAAGAAATTTGCATAAAATTCAGATTTCCAGCATCTCTTTACAAATGGGAGGATATGGAAACCCAGGGCCATCCCTTCCAGGCCCAAAGAGGCAGTGCCCACCCTTTATTTGGGCAGTGCTATTGAGGGCAGGAGGAGAATGGGGCAACAGAGGATGAGATGGTTGGGTGGCATCATCGACTCAATGGACATGAGTTTGAGCAAACTCCGGGAGATGGTGAAGGTCAGGGAAGCCTGGCTACAGTCCATGGGGTCGCAAAGAATTGGACACGACATCACCTGCCCACCTGGCTCGTTTCCATTGCTCATCTGGACCCTGACTCAGGTGACTCAAAGGTCCTTTATCCTCAAAACACTCTAGCATTTAATGTCCAGTTTCTTCATTTACTTTCAACCGTACATAGCACCAATGTTCTTCTCAATAACCAGAGGATTTCAAAATCAGCAGCGTGAAATCAGCAGGGTATTTTGCTTCATTCCCTTAGTAACTCATTAACAAGGTAACTAGACAGCCCTAGTTTAGTGATCAGCTGAAACCCCTCAACCAAACACTCTGCTTTAGGAGCTCACTGACGTTTGTGCCACCTTTAAGATCCTCAGCGGGCCTCCCTGGTGGCTCAGATGGTAAAGAATCCGTCTGCCATGCAAGAGGCCCAGGTTCGATTCCTGGGTTGGGAAGATCCCCTGGAGGAGGGCATGGCAACCCACTCCAGTCTTCTTGCCTGGAAATCCACACGGACAAAGGAGCCTGGCAGGCTACAGTCCGTGGGGTCGCAAAGACTCGGACATGACTGAACAACTAAGCATGTAAGATCTTCAGCAACTCAGGTACCCAAGTCAACATCCACTGCCCCACTGTTTCCTCTTGCCTGTTGCCATAGCAAACAGAAGGCTCTATTGAGATGCCCAATTCCCTGGTTAGGAGAGCCCTGCTCAGCGGCGATGCCTCTCCACACCTAGTATAACAAAGCACAGGGCTGGTGAGAGGGGTAATTAAATACTGGTCCCTGTACTCTTCGCCACAACTTTCTAAATCCAATTTAAAAATCCACAAGCATCCATTTTTTTCCAAATTACAACTTGTCCATTTTTAATTGGAAAAAAAATAAAACCACTGCCCTTGCTTCTGAGCAGAAGACCACACGTCTCTGAGACAGATTTCTCCTGGGGCTCCCAGGCATTGAAGGATGACCTTCCAAAGAGCCACATGCCAAGGACAGCAAAGGCAGGAAACTTCCATTTGTGATGCCACATGCTCCAAGTAAGTATTCCCTGAAAAACCCCCCATATTGTCATCTTTAATTGATGTTCGATAAATGTTTGAAGAGAAAAAGTTGTCAGCTCTTCCGAAATTATTCCCATTATACCCTGCAGGTAGGAGCAGGGCTATCACAGAAACTAGGTCTGGAGTCTTCCGAGACCCCACTTATCAGGCAGGAAATGCATTTCTGGAACCAAAAACAGAATTTATCAGCACATGACTCACCCTAGGTATGTCCTGAGCTCATCTGAAAGCCCGGAGAATCGGACCTTCTGTATAAAAATGTTTCAGTCTCAGATGGCTGATGATCAAGTCTGGGAATCAATGAAAATTTTAAACATAACATATGATCTGCTGAGTGAAAATCCACTGTGAAATTGTGAATTTAGAGACTACTGCCTGTGAGATTCGGATCAATCTTCAGTTATCTTCGGGGGTCCAGAGATATTGCACAGCTAAAGAGCACACGCCAACGTTGACTTTTTTAAAAATCCAAAATAAAAACAGTTTTCAGGTCCCCGAGGTGGTTGTAGCAGCTTCCACCGCAAGCAGTGGCACGTCTGTGACAGGACTTGGCTGGGGTCCCTTTCTGCTTGGGCACTCCAGGTAAAAGGATGCAGGTGTTTCTGGAAACCCATTCGCATCTGCCATTTGCACAGAGGTGCGCTCGTGAGCATGACTGCCTGCTTGTTTTTGCAATTCACCTAAATGTGGAGTTGCTTGGGGCCACCACGCGGTTTGGTCAGGCAGAGAGTGATTGCTCCCAGATGTTCGAGAGAAATGCCCTGGCCAGGCTGACACAGCAGCTCCAATGTGTCTGAACACACCCCACGTCCTGTAATAAGGCTGCCACCAACCCAGGTGCTGTTCTTGCAGCGAGAGGCCCAGACCATCATCACGTGAAAAGACACACCTGCTTCTCATGCACCCTCACGGAGGGGAATAACCAAGTGGGCAGGAACCATTCACGCTCCCCCTGCGCTGACCCTTTACAGCCAGCTAGCAACAGAGGTCAGCAAGGAGCACCCACGTTTCTGCCCACCTGGCGGCTGGGGACAGTGATGCGTGCAGTGACATTCCTGTGGAGCACATGGGGCATTCTCATCCCCCCCACCCCACCCCGCCCTCCGAGGCAGCCATCTCTGACTCTTTTTGAGGAAGAGATGGCTCAAGCAAAGGTGACAAAGAGCTCAGAGCTGAGAAATGCTGCATAGGTCTAGAATCTGGGCATGAGGACTCCAAGGTCAGAGCTTTATCTCCTGGGTGACTCCCATGTGAACCCACAGCCCAGATTGGGTCCCACAGGCTCACAGCTGCTCCCAAGGCCGAAGGGGGTGGGGACAGGCCACAGCTACCGAAAGACAAGGGCAGGAAGCTAGGCGTGCTGAACGGGCTAAAGGTAGCCCTGGAGTGCTTCAGAAAGCCTCTCCCCAGCTGACCGGCCCCTTATGGGATTGATTACATTAGCCCCGAGGCTCTGAGCCAGAGTGGCAGGCAGGACAATTCCCCCTCTTCCCAAACCCCATCACATTCACTATAGAATTCTAGTAAAACCTACAACCACCTTATCAGTTCCAGTCCTCAGGGTAGGTCAGAAAGTGGGTTCCTCCAACAGAGATCCTGACCATGCCTGAGAGCAGCCTGCAGCCCTTTCACCAAGCTTCACGTCTCTCAGGATTCAGACTGGGATATTCTGGTCACTGCACCAGGATTTAACAGCCATGAAATCCTCACCCAGAAACAGCCTTCATCTACCTCTTTAATAGGCTGAGGACTCCAACTTCTGGAAAGGAGACAATACCTTTATATGTGTGCGTGCTCAGTCTCTGAGTCGTGTCTGACTCTTGTGACCCCATGGACTGTAGCCCGCCAGGCTCCTCTATCCATGGAATTCTCCAGGAAAGAATACTGGAGTGGGTTGTCATTTCCCCCTCCAAGGGATCTTTTGGACCCAGGGATAGAACCCGTGTTTCTTTTGTATCTCCTTCATGGGCAGGTGGATTCTTTACCATCTGGGAAGCCCTTTATACTAGTAGAGAATCCTTGAATTCCCTGTTTTTTAAGTTACTGAACAGCTGGTTTATGCGAGACATGGTGTTAGCTGTTGTTCAAAGCGTGACTCCTGTCTCTAAAGGTCATCTGAATATGAGTATAGTCCCTCCTAGAACAGAAGTGGGCCGTTAACACTGACCCCTGAATGTCTGCTCATGGCAGTGTCAATTTCTGGGCTTTTCTTTTTCCCATTTATTTTCCTAATGAATAAGTATCATTAAAATGTAATCAGTAAAAAAATATATTTCTTCTAGTACACTCAGGGTGGTCTAAAAGGTGCTTCCTAGCCTTTAAAGTAGATAGGAATCACCTGCAGATCTTATGAAATGCAGATTCTGACTCAGTCAGTGGGGAAGGCTGGGATTCTGCATTTCTGAGGAGGGCCCTTTATCGTGGGTATAGTCAAAGCTATGATTTTCCCAGTAGTTATATACAGATGTGAGAGTTGGACCATAAAGAAGTCTAAGTGCCGAAGAATTGATGCTTTTGAACTGTGGTGCTGAAGAAGACTCTTGAGAGTCCACTGGACAGCAAGCAGATCAAACCAGTCAATCCTAAAGGAAATCAACCCTGAATATTCATTGGAAGGACTGATACTGAAGCTCTAGTACTTTGGCCACCCGATGCAAAGAGCTGACTCATTGGGAAAGACTCTGATGCTGGGAAAGACAAAGGCAAAAGGAGAAGAGGATGGCAGAGGATGAGATGGTTATATAGCATCACCAAGTCAATGGACACGAACTTGAGCAAACTACAGGAGATAGTAGAGAACAGGGAAGTCTGGCATGCTCTAGTCCACAGGGTCACAAAGAGATGGACACAACTTAGCAACTAAACAACAACAATACAAGGAGGGCCCAGTGATGCTAGTATTGCCAGGAGGGGACCACAGGCAATGGGGCGGGGGAGGGGTGGGTGGCCAGGGCAGTGAGCACATACCTGTTGAAGAGGGGGAATCAGGTAAGGCTTCATGAATGAAGTGACTCCTGACTCTGGCCAGGAATATGGATGTGATTTCAAAAGGCACTCGTGAAGAATGGAGGGATGTGTAGGGACAAAGTCTCAGAAGTCAAAAAGAAAGAGAAGAGAAAAGTATATGCAGCACTTGCAATGTGCTAAGGCATCCAGTCTATTAGGTAAGGCAGCAGTTCCTAGACATGAGAATGTATCAATCATCTGCGGGCTTCTTAAGACACAGAATGTGGGCTGCACCCCCAAAGTTCCAGGATCAGTGAGGGGATGGGATTTGCGCTTCTAACAAATACTCAGGTGATACTGAAGCTGCTGCCCAGGCACCACACTTTGAGAATTGCTCTGATGGGGTTTGTCACACAAAGGATGTCCCACCTCCATCCCCACTATATTCCAGGAGGGACAACTGGATTGTCCAAAAGAGGTGGACTGTTCATATCTGGAAATGGCTAGGACAGCTCATGGTAGAGCGTGCCAAGGCAGGAATGGTTATAAACCCAAAAGGGTAGTATTGTACATTCCTCTGGGTGGCTCTACTATGGTTTGAATCCATCACCTCCAATTACGTGGGAGCTACATGGAATCCTTTCAGTCTGTTAACAACGTGGAGGAGGATTTGCGTTGACAGATGCCCACCCCTACACACAGCAGGTCAAGTGTTCCAAGACCAAGTCAGCCAGTGGCTGTGATGGGCCTCACAGCCATTCTCTCCAAGACTGACTGTCCTCAGTTCCTCCTTCGGACCCTGAGAAAGTCTAGAAAAGTCAGACCTCACAAGGGAGACAGTGAGCTTCTGCGGCTGAGTCTGAGATAAACCTGGGGGCGCTGGCAACTCCACCGATGTCAGGGAACCAAGGGCTGGTCAGTGCAGACTGAGTCAGGCTACCACCGGCCAGGGACAGAGTGGGGGACAGATACACCAAGAGGATGACAAACCTCTGCCTTCAAGATGCTCCCAGGCGACAGCTGAGCGACACACAAACAAGTAAAAGGAGGAGAGCATGAGTCCGGGGAGTGGAGACTGACTCAAACCAGGGGTCCACCCCTTGGCTGGGCTTTCAAACCACAGTGCAGCACTGGCGGTGCTGTGAAAGCATCATGATGTCGAGGTCCAGCTCAGATCAATGAGGTCAGGGTCTCCAGGAGCTGGGGCCCAGGCAGAGGGACAGTGGAGGCCTAAGCCCTTCCAGACTTAAACCTGATCCCTTACTCCATGGGCCGAGAATTGGATCCAGCCCTCACTGCCACAGGCAGGGAACCTGCCCTCTTGCCTGACCTGCAGCAATAAACCAGGAACTAGGAACTGCCCAAGCTACAATGGGAGCAGTGGTCCAGGGCTGCAGAAACACACATCTTTTAAGCATTCTGCCCCTCCAGTTAGCTTGAAGACAGAGAGAGGGAGGTACCCTCGGTGAGCCGTCAGAAATGCCACTGCCCCAACCCACAAGGTCAAGTTAAAGTCTTAAACCACACCCTTTGGCAGGCAGGGGTGCTGGCCTGTGGCAGCTTAGTCCCTGACACACACACATCCTTTTGCCCCAAGCTGTGCAGCAGCCTATGAGGGTCATGGTCCTTCCCCACCACTGTCCTCACTGCCCTAGCTGCCAGCAGAGAAACTGCAGTCTATATAATCACTGTGGATGGTAACCGCAGCCACGAAATTAAAAGACGCTTGCTCCTTGGAAGAAAAGCTGTGACCAACCTAGACATGTATTAAAAAGCAGAGACATTACTTTGCCGACAAAGGTCAAAGCTATGGTTTTTCCAGTAGTCATGTATGGATGTGAGAGTTGGGCAATAAAGAAGGCTGAATGCCGAAGAATTGATGCTTTTGAACTGTGGTGTTGGGGAAGACTCAATCTTTCAATCAACTGTGGAACACCAGTCAATCTTAAAGGAAATCAATCCTGCATATTCATGAGGACTGATGCTGAAGTTGAAGCTCCAATACTATGGCCACCTGATGTGAAGAGCTGACTTATTATAAAAGACCGTGATGGTAAAAAAGATTGAAGGCAGGAGGAGAAGGGGACGACAGAGGATGAGATGGCTGGATGGCATCACCGACTCAATGGACATGAGTTTGAGCAACCTCCGGGAGATGTTGAAGGACAGGGAAGCCTGGCATGCTGCAGTCCACAGGGTCACAACGGGTCGGACACAACTTAGCGACTGAACAACAGAGAGCCAGCCCCTGTGGGAGCTAATCTTCAGGAGCAAACAGGGCAGTTCAGAGGAATGGGGTGCCCTCCCTCCTCACAGATGTCCTGGGACCACAGGTGCTGCAGTGAATGGGGCCAAGGAAGCCAGTTAACTATGAGTTTCCCTCTCAGCTCCAGATTCACCCTTCAATACATGTCCTGCAATAATGAAAGCAACCCCTTCAAGCATTTCTTCTTTACAGCAGCACAATGTTAACCTTTCTTAACAGAGAGCGCTGGAGGAATGATGCAGGAGGAAGGGACTGCAAGGGGACAGAGCTGATGCTATGGGGTGAGGACATCCAGGGGGCTCAGCCCCCCCACCCATCAGGTACTGTCTCCTGTAACCTCACAGACCCTGCAGAGCCCTCCTAGGTCAGACATCGGGCCCTCCAGGCCTCCTGGGCATGCTGGCATCCTCTTTCCCTCTGCTCCCTCATTACCTCCCCCAGCCTCATCTCCTGTGGTCCTCCTGACAGTGTGGCCTTCCAGGCAGACTCCTGTGCTCCAGCCTCCCGCACTGTGTAGCCCCCACCCATGGCACACCCACAACAGCAGCTCACCTACCCTGCCTGAACCCTGGAGGCCTGCTTCCCGTTTGCCCAGGGACTGAGGACCAGTGAAACAAGCAAATTTCTCTGCCGTCCAGTGTGGTCAACTATACCTTCTCCAACAAAGTCTGAACCCCTTCCAAGTCTGTCCTTCCTTGATTGCTGTCCCTCAGCCCTGGGGTACATACCACGAGGAGTTTTCATTTATCCTATAGCTACTCTCTCATCAGAGTTTAGTAATTCTTTGTATTAAACTTCCCCTGTTTAAATCACTGTGTGTTTTCTCCCTCCTACCTGGATGCAGACCACTCACTACAACAGAAGAAACTGCCCCTGATATGCAACCCCCAGAAGCCATACATGATACAGGAAAGCACCCAGGCCAGCAAATGCCACATCTGTCATCTGCTGACATCGAATGTGCTCAGAGGGACAAGCAGTACCTATAGAGAGACTATAGAGAGACTAACTTCTAATGCAAGGACAATCAGTTCTGTTTCTTTGTCAGCTGAGTACATATAGAAACCAAGGAGAGTGGCTCAAACCCTCCTCTTGAAGACTCTCAAATTATCTGCCAGTTCAGGGCTTCCCTGGTGGCTCAGTGGTGAAGAATCTCCCTGCCAACACCGGAGACATGGGTTCGATCCCTGATCCGAGAAGATCCCACATGTTGCGAAGCAACTAAGTCCGTGTGCAACCACCAATTGAGCCTGTGCCCCAGGGGCCGCAACTGCTGAATCCTGCATGCCCTACAGTCTGTGCTTCTCAACAACAGAAGCCACCACAATGAGAAGCCCTTGAACTGCAACTAGAGAAAAGCCCTCACAGCAACAAAGACTCAGCACAGCCAAGAATAAAAAGATAAGCACATTTTTTTTTAAAAAATTACCCACCAATTCAACGTTTTGGGATGCTTACTGACAGTGAGCATTTCATAGCCTCTTTCTATCAAATATCAGCAGAGACAATTATTTGTACCTTATTGTTCATAATTTTTTACCCTTTTATGAAAGAAAATGGAAAAAACGGGATATACACCTCTTTGGAGGAAATCAGAAGAAGCAGAGTCTTATAAAGAAACTATTACTCAAAAATATTTGTGATCTGATGTTATCAGTACTGAAAGGACAGAGGAGGGGCTTGGAAGGGGCTGGGAGGAAGCAGACAATGTCTCCTCTCGAGTGTAGGGGTTGGCTCAGGCCAGCTCTGGCGTCTGCCTGCCCAGCAGTCAGTTTCAGTGGCTAGCTTGCCTCCCCATCTGAAGCCAACTCACACAGCACTGGAGGCAACAGCCACCCTTGCCTGGGCTGGATCACTACTGGATAAACTGCCCCTCTCCATGGTGGACCACAAGCGCCGATGGGACACAGGTCCCTGCCATCAGCCTGGGCTCACCAGCAAGGACCTCATCCAGTTCAGGAAAAGCCCTTCCTCAGAGGTTCTCTTCAAGTTCCAACTTAATTGTAGGGAGTCTGTTCTGTAATTGTTAGTGTTATGGCTTAGCTGGTTTCCCTCCAGCAGCGCATAATAATAAATCGTTACATTTATAGAGCACTTTATAGCACTTGAAATACTTTCACAAACATCGTTTCCTTTTGGTGAAAGAAGTCTCCTGCTACTTGGGACATACTTTTCTCCCAGATGCTTTGTTTTCACTTCTTTAGAAGCTTCTGTGTAATTCACTCTATGATGTAAAACACAGACCACAACAAAGTGAAGGGTCACCTCCAAAGCACCAGGAGAAAACCTGTGCCTTTTTAAAAGCGAATACATTTGGTTACTTTGCACTTCCGTTGGCTAGTTTCCAGTCAGATCTAACTCGATGGGTGGCCAGATCACACTGCAGGATTCCCCACGGGTGGATGGAGAGAACGAGTGCTCTTGTGCCCAGGACAGCCATGTCAGTTCAGAAACACCCAGGGTGGTCCTGAAGCAAACCCAGCTCCACAGACTCCCGGTAGACATGACTAATCAATGACCATCTTCATTATTCTGAGACCTGACCTTGACTGCACCCCCAGGCAGGCATTATCAATTGATGTCACTTGATAGAAACAAGAGAAAGCTATTTGCTCTTCCTCAGCCCCAGACTGCTCCGGGCAGGCCAGCAGTGCCCCAGTTAAGTTACTCTTAAGTTAACCCTGCTTAAGTTATTCCCTGGGATGCTCTCTCCTGTTGGGATGTGTGGCTCCTGGGTTCGTAGCTTTGCTGGGAACCTGCTCACCCTTGGACAAGACCACCATGCCAGCTGGCCTCATCCCTTCTTCATCCCTTTATAGCTAAAACTCAACTTATCCACTCTCTCTCTGTCCCTCAAACATGACATCTCCAATACCTTCATCATCACAAGGGAATACTTTTTAAAGACGTCGGTCTTCACACACAATGACTGACATCTCTCTAGAGTCCTTTCATGTCTTCAGCACAACGGCTACATATATTTATGACATGATGTTGAGGGAAGGGGTGGTGTTTACAGGCGGGAAGAACTGTGCAGGCTGAGGACAAGCTGGGACAGCAGCAGACATCACTGGCTTTGCCTGCAGGCAGACTGCGGATCAGCAGTGTGGGGAGGACAGGAGAGAGACTGTACCCCACATTCTCCTGCAGGCTGCACAGACACCCCAAAGGTTTGACAGGAGGGACGTGGCGGGTGATGGGCTCCAGGAATCCCTGATAGTTCCACAGATAATAGACTAGGAAGGAAGCTATGAAAATGCTTTTATTCATTCATTTATTTATTCTTAGGCTGCGCTGCGCCGAATGCAAGATCTTACTTTCCCAACCAGGGGTTGAACCTGTGGTCCCTGCTCTAGGAGCACAGAGTTTTAACCCCTGGACTGCCAAGAAAGTCTTCAAAATGCTTTTAGGTAACAGTCTTGAGGCCTGAAATCGGCAGGGGCAGGGGGCGGGGGCAGGAGGGGGCCATGGCCTCCAGGTCAGCCCACTCTTTCTCTGACCCACTCCCTAGGCAATCCCGGCCCACCCCTGGCTTTGAAGACCACCCATCCCCTGCTGCGGAGAAGGCAATGGCACCCCACTCCAATACTCTTGCCTGGAAAATCCCATGGACAGAGGAGCCTGGTAGGCTACAGTCCATGGGGTCGCTAAGAGTCGGACACGACTGAGCAACTTCACTTTCACTTTTCCCTTTCATGCACTGCAGAAGGAAATGGCAACCCACTCCAGTATTCTTGCCTGGAGAATCCCAGGGACAGCGGAGCCTGGTGGGCTGCCATCTGTGGGGTCGCACAGAGTCGGACACGACTGAAGCGACTTGGCAGCAGCAGCAGCAGCATCCCCTGCTAATTTTCTTCTGTAGAGTCCCAGTTTAAACTCCTAACTTGCAAATTCACTGCCTACTTGACTTCTGCACCTGGTTATCAACTGACAGTCCCAATTCAACACATCCCACCTGATCTCATCTTTCCGGCAAATCTACTCCCACAGTCCTCCCCTCTCAGCAAAGGGCAGCTCTGACTTTCTATAGGCGTTCCTCATAGCTCAGCTGGTAAAGAATCCGCCTGCAATGCAGGAGACCCCAGTTCAATTTCTGGGTCAGGAAGATCCGCTGGAGAAGAGATAGGCTACCCACCCCAGTATTCTTGGGCTTCCCTTGTGGCTCAGCTGGTAAAGAATCCACCGGCAATGCGGGAGACCTGGGTTTGATCGCTGGGTTGGGAAGATCCCCTGGAGAAGGGAAAGGCTACCCACTCCAGTATTCTGGCCTGAAGAATTCCATGGACTGTACAGTCCATGGGGTTTCAAACAGTCAGACACAACTGAGAAACTTTCACTTTCTGACTTTTCACCCGCTCTGGCCAAGACTTCAAGTCAACTTTGACCCCTCTGTTCCTCCCACATCCTACTCAATCTGTCAGGAAAGCATTGGCTCTGGTGTCATAATATATTTAGAATCTACAGGTTTTTCCCCACCATCCTCCTCTAAATGGCTCCCAGCCTCTCCCTCCTCTCCCCCTATACACTCTCTCCACTCGGCAGCTCAAAGGGATCCTTTGTTCCATGAGTCAGATTATGACACTCAGCTGCTCAAACCAACCCCCCCTCTGCAGTGGCCACTCACTATAAAGCCCTGCAATGCCCTCCAAGGCCCTAAGTGAACTGCTTCTCACCTGCCTGCCTGCCCCTCTCCCACCACTCTTGCCCTCACCTACTGCACCCCATCCCCTCTGGATTCCTAGCTGTTTCTAAGACAGGCCAAGCACACTGCTGCCTCAGGGCCTTTGCACTTGCTGTCCTCTCTGTCTGGAACACGTCACCTGAGACGGCCACGTAGCTTATTCCTCCCTTCTGGTAGGGCTCTGCTCCAGCATCACCTTTTCAGAGTCCCTCCTTCACTGTTCCACCGTCACTCTCCAACCCCTTGCCTTCTTCTTACCCTTCACCACTTGGCATACATTTGTCTCCCCACCGGGCTGTTGGTTCCATAAGGTCAGGAACTTTGTAGAATGTGGGATTTTGACAACTGAGCAGATAGAGTAGAAGCTGCTCAGATGACAGACAGAGAAGCTGGAGCACCCAAGGCTGCAGGGGTTTGAAGAGAACAGAAGGGATCATGGAATAAAACAGGGGTCAGCAAACAACAGCCTGGAGGCCTAATCCAGCCAGTCACCCATGTCCATAAACAAAGGCTTGGATTTTTTAAGTCTCTGCAGACATTATTTTATTTTTTAATTTCTTTTTTCACCATGCCATGCAGCATATGGGATCTTAGTTTCTCAACCAGGGATCAAAACCACAACCCCAGCATTGGAAGAAGAGTCTTAACCACTGGACCATCAGGAAGTTCCCCATAAATAAAGTTTTATTCAAACATAGACACATCTATTTGGTTAAATATTGCCCGTGCTGTGAGCAGCAGTAAAAGAATTAAGTAGTTGCAACATAGAGAGCATGACCCCTAAAGCATAGACTACTTAAAGCATAAACTACTATCCGGTTCTTTAAAGAAAACACTTGCTGACCTCTTGCACAAAGCAATATCTTTCAAACTATAAACTCATAGACAACCTGCCTAAGAAAACTTCCACAAACTTTCCAGGCAGCCCGGATCCCAACTTGGAAACAGATTTAGAGCGAATACAGCAGTGGTGGTGGAGAAGAAGGAAGAGAAGACGGACTTGGATTCAGTCCCCAGCACTGCCATTCAGCAGCTGTGTGACCTTACATAAATTACTTAACTTCTCTGAAGCTCCTCTTCCATATCAATAAGATAAGAACTGCGGCTACTGCTAAGTCGCTTTAGCCATGTCCAACTCGTTGGGACCCTATGGACCGTAAGCCCACCAGGCTCCTCTGTCCATGGGATTCTCCAGGCAAGAATACTGGAGTGGGTTGCCATGCCCTCCTCCAGGGGATCTTCCCAACCCAGGGATTGAATCCACGTCTCTTATGTCTCCTGCATTGCAGGGAGGTGCTTTACCACTAGCGCCACCTGGGAAGCCCAAAATAAGAGCTACTACCAACCATCTTGCAGAACTGTTGTGAGGAGTCAACATTCTGTAGGTAAAGCATCTAGCCGTGGCTAGCGCACAGCACACCTACACGACTAACCATTTGTTGAGAATTTACCCTACTCCAAGCACAATCTAGAGGCTACATATGTAGCAATGTCTAATCCTCACAAAACTTGAATTGGGCTGTTGCCAGCGCACAGTGGATTTTACTTACCTTTGATAAACACAATTTTAAAATTTTTTTGTAAATAAAGCTGATGCAGTCTGTGGTCCCCACTGCTGGGGGAAAAGTCAGACTGGGGAACCGGGGAAAGACCTGAGCTGCCTTAGGGAGGACAGCGTGGATCCCAGGGACACTCAAGACCTCTGTTGGTCTCCTCAGCTGCTTCCCAAATTAGCAAGAAAATCTCCCAATTCAAAGAAACCTCGTGACATGCTTTGCAGAGATACCATGCAAAGCAACAGATTCTGTGCCTATTTTTGGCTGGTGCAGATAACTGGTCGTTGCAGACTCTTGAATCAGTCTGGATTAAAATGCCAGACTCAGCACACAGAAACGGTGGGTGTGGTGAAGACAACTCAGCAGGCCACCTGCTCCCGCTAAGTCTGTTTCCTAAACCACTGACATTCTTTTGACTTTTTCACAAACCAAACAAGCCAGTATTATTTTCTCAAGAAGTAGAGCAGTTTAAACTATCTTATTAGTGTGAAATCTGTGGAGAAAATTCTATACCACTGAAACATATTGTCTGTTAAATCAGAGAAAAGAAGTTTCAGGTCCCACTTGACATAGGAGAAGAGGCACCAGTTAAGACCCGAAAGCAAATTCTTTTATGATCACTTTTTTAGGAGCAAATAAGACGTTATGACCTATTTGGATAGACTGAAAACAAGCAAAATTTAAAGGGAACCCCTGATTTGGAGATCAACCTAACTGTGGTACCTGTGTGCATATTTGAAACTTTCTCTTCCCAGAAACTCAAGCGTTTCTGGTTTCTTTCCTTGACTTTTCTCAATACCAAGATGGGACCAGGCTGAAAATGTCAGTTCTTACAAAGGGCATTTTTTTAAATTTCAACTTGACTACCATGCTCACAAAAAGATGGACAGGCTGGGCTTCCCAGTGGTCCCAGATAAAGTGGGCCCCAGAGGTCCCACTCTGCAGATAAAATCCATAGGGAAGCAGCAACCGCCCCAGCTTGCAGGAATCAGAGGTGTTAAACCAAGTCAAGTTTTATTTCCCTGTCTTAGCTCCAGCTGCTATAGCAAAACACTGTAGACTTGGTGACTTAAATACCAGAAATGCATTTCTCACAGAGGCTGGGAAGTCCAAGATTAATGAGCCCACAGATTCAGTTCTTGATGAGGGCCCTCGTCCTGACTTGTAAACAGCCACCTTGTGAGCTCCATGGGCTTCCCTTGGAGTGTAGTATGGAGAGAACCAGTTCCCCTGGCCCCTCTTCTTATAAGGGCTTTTTAGGTAAATATAAGGGCACTTACATTTTAGGTAAATAAAAGGGCACTTAAATACATATACCCCCGTCAAGAGCACATCCTCCATGTCCTCATCTAAACCTATTACTTTGCAGAAGTCCCCCCCTCCAAGTACCATTACATTGGAGGTTGGGGGCTTCAATACAGGAATTGGGGGAGGGGGACAAAAAGCATCCAGTCCATAACATTCCCTGAATAAAATTTTTCACATCTTTTCATTCAGCTTCTGAAAATGCAATTCTTGCCTTCTCAAAGCAGTCCTCTCTACTGCCCACAGGGTTGATGTTCCAGCAACATTCTGAAGTCTAAGCATTTGTGTCTCGTCTACAAAATATGAATTTACTTCTGTCCTTTTTCAAAATAAATATCCTTCTGTCTTTTTCATCTGTGGGTGTGGACTCCTGAGCAAGAATCCCGGCTCTTTGCAGCAGAGTAAGAAAAGAGGAGGGGGTGGAAGTGGGGAGAAGGGAGGGGAGGGGAGAGAAACAGGAGTCTCTGGTTTCCTGCCTCCTGCCCGCTGCACTCGACCTGTCAGCATCATCTATTATGGATACAGCCAAGCCCACGGAGCTCCAGTGTCTCCAAGGGAGACAAGGGGCCACAGAGATGGATACTTCACTGCTTCCTGGCCCTCAGGCTCTTCAGAGATCACGATGCTAAAGCACTCACAGTGCTCAGGGATGGGCCTAAGTCAGGGAGTTTATCATCACCTCCCTCTTTCCAGACAGCCAATCCTCAAATGGCAAAAGCCAACTGCTTCTATCCTCTGTGCTTTTCTCAGCAAGTCTTTAAAAATTATTATTTAAGTATCACATTTAGAAAACTATACCAATCAATGGATCTTCACAGGGATCATACCCATGTAACCATCACTCAGATTTTTAAAAAGTAGAACATTACCAGTACCCCCAGGAGCCCCAATCAGCCACTAAAACCTCCTTAACACCAAAGGTAACAGCTATCTTAACTTATAAAATCATTAACTAGTTTCCCTGTATTGAACTTGATATAAATTACAGTAAATAATCTCCTATGTCTTCTTTTACTTCTCTCACTCGTCACTATATGTTTATGAGACCCATCTATGTTACTACATATAACCATACATTTTCAGTGCTGTTTAGTATTCTATTGTATAATTATGCATTCCACATTGATAAACTTTGCATTAGTTCAGCTTTGCTTTGCTATCACACAAATTACTACTGTAGACATTTATTAATAGATAGCTGCACATCATTTGTTATGCATGTGTGTATATGTGTGTGTGTATATATGTGTATATATATATGTATGTAGTGTGTGTATATGTCTGTATGTCTTTGGGGGCATGTATGTATACATATCTTTTGGGTCTCTATTTAGGAGTGGAATTGCTGGGTCATAGAGCATGCAGATACTCAGCTTTACAGCTATAAAAGAGCACTAAAAAGTGAGTATGCAAGTATTCCTTTGATTCCGCATCTTTGCCAACTGCTAGTATTACTGTGCTTTTACATTTCAACCCTTCTAGTGGGTATGCAGTTTTAATTTACATTTCCCTGATCAATAAAGTCTATTGCCATTTGTATATCATCTTGAGGTGTCTGTTTAAGATTTCTGCCTATTCTTCTATTCTATTGTGTCTTTTCTTATTTAGTAAAAGTAGAGGCTCTTTATACATTTCAAATGTAAGTCCTTTGTTAAATACATACATATACACAAAGAGTGGGCTTCCCTGGTGGCTCACCTGGTAAAGAATCCACCTGGAATACGGGAGACCTGGGTTCAATCCCTGGGTTGGGAAGATCCCCTGGAGAAGGGAAAGGCTACCCACTCCAGTATTCCAGCCTGGAGAATTCCATGGACTGTATAGTCTACTGGGTCACAAAGAGTCAAACACGACTAAGTGACTTTCACTTCAGTTCACACAAAGAGTGTATAATTATCTTCTCCCACTTTGTGACTTGCCCTTTCACTTGTAGTGATGTCTTTTGATGAATAAGGTCTTAACATTAATGTACTCCATTAATTGATTGCTTTATGGCTAATGCTTTTTATACCTTGTCTAAAATCTTTGCCTACCCAAAGCTGTGACTGTATTTTTCTGTTATCATCTAAGGCTGTATAGTTTTACCTTTCATCATTAGATCTGTGATCCATCTGGAATTGAATTTTGAATACAGTGCAAGATAAGGGTCAAGATTCATTTGTTTCCATGTGAGTTGACCTACCACTGTTTAGGCTTCCTTGGTGGCTCAGCGGTAAAGAATCCACCTACAATACAGGAGACTCAATCTCTGGGTCGGGAAGATCCCCTGGAAGAGGAAATGGCAACCCACTCCAGCTTTCTTGCCTGGAGAATCCCATGGACAGAGGAGCCAGGCGGGCTACAGTTCATGGGGTCGCAAAAGAGTCGGACACGACTGAGCACACAGACCAGCACTGTTTACTCAAAGAACAAACTCTTCCCACTACCCTGCATCATTACCTCTGTCATCACCATGTGTGGCTGTTTCTGGACTCGACGTTGTTTCAATGGTCTAGTTATCAAGTCTTATACCAATACCACAATATTTTGCTTACTATAACTTCAAAAGAATTCTTGATTTCTGGTAGCGTAAGTGCTTCAACTTTGTTCTTTTCAAGACTATCTTGAACATTTTTGGCCTTTGGCATTTCCACACAAATTTTAGAATCCATTTGGCAATTCTACCAAAAAATCTCCTGGAATTTTAATTGGAGTTACATTTTTATAATACTGAAGGTTCCAACTTATGAACATTTTGTATCTGTTTAATTAAGTGTTTTTAAATATCTCCCATAACTAAGTAGAGGTCTTAAATATCTTTGGTCAAATGTATCCCTAGGTATGTGATGATTTAACTCCTGTAATTTTTATTTTCTAGTTTTTGTTGAAAAGAAGTGATTACAGCTAACTTCCCTATCTCAGTCTCAATTTCAGGGCTTTCAAAATTTTACCATTAAATATAATGTTTGCTCTATTTCTTAAAAGATATCATTTATCAATATTGGCAGTTCACTGAGATCCAAGTTTGCTAAAGTTGTTTTTTATCACAAATGGGTACAAACTTTATCAAATGCTTTTTCTGTTTTGTGAGCAACTATTTTTCTCTTTCAGCCTGTTAGCATATTTAATAACAACTCACTTTAACATCAAACCAAATATTTCATTCCTAGACTGAATCTAGCTTGGTGCTCTGTCCCATCATTTGAATATGTGTGTTTAGTCGCTTAGTCGTGTCCAACTCTTTGCAACTGCCTGGACTGTAGCCTGCCAGGCTCCTCTGTCCTTGTGGATTCTCCAGGAAAGAATACTGGAGTGGGTTGCCATGCCATCCTCCAGGGGATCTTCTCAACCCAAGGATCGAACCCAGGTGTGCTGCATTACAGATGGATTCTTTACCAACTAAGCCACTAGGGAAGCCCATTATTTGAATATACTGTTGAACTTCTTTTGCCAATATTTTGTTTAGATTTACATCTTCACTTATGAAAGAGATTGACCTAGGCAGTTTTCCTTTCTTGTAATGTCATTGTCAGGTCTGGGGTTCAGGGTTATGCTAGTCTCTTAAAATGAACAGGGAAATGTTCAACTCTTTTTTCATTCTCCAGAGGACTTGGTATAAGATTGGTCTTACTTCTTCTCTAAATATTTGGCAAGTCCACTATTAAAGACATGTGAGGCTGACATTTCTTTATAGGAAGGGTTTTATTTACAGAATAAATTTCTTTAACACCCGAATATGCTAAATTATGTGCCATGAGCACTTGTAAACAATGTGTATTCCACAATCCTTGGGTGTAGTGGTCTATATAATCAGTTAGGATATTTTGGTTATTAGTATTCCAATTTTGGAAAACTCACCAGTGGGCCACAGGACTGAAAAAGGTCAGTTTTCATTCCAATCCCAAAGAAAGGGAATGCCAAAGAATGTTCAAACTACCACACAATTGCACTCATCTCACATGCTAGCAAAGTAATACTCAAAATTCTCCAAGCCAGGCTTCAACAGTACGTGAACCATGAACTTCCAGATGTTCAAGCTGGATACAGAAAAGGCAGAGGAACCAGAGATCAAATTGCCAACATCAGGAGGATCATCAAAAAAGCAAGCGAGTTCCAGAAAAATATCTACTTCTGCTTTACTGACTACACCAAAGCCTTTGACTGTGTGGATCACAACAAACCATGGAAAATTCTTCAAGAGATGGGAATACCAGACCACCTGACCTGCCGCCTGAGAAATCTGTATGCAGGTCAAGAAGCAACAGTTAGAACTGGACATGGAACAACAGGCTGGTTCCAAATAGGGAAAGGAGTATGTCATGGCTGTATATTGTCACCCTGCTTATTTAACTTCTATTCAGAGTACATCATGCAAAATACTAGGCTGGATGAAGCACAAGCTGGAATCAAGATTGTCAGGAGAAATATCAGTAATCTCAGATATGCAAATGATACCACCCTTATGGCAGAAAGTGAAGAAGAACTAAAGAGCCTCTTGATGAAAGTGAAAGAGAAGAGTGAAAAAGCTGGCTTAAAACTCAACATTCAGAAAACTGAGATCATGGCATCTGGTCCCATCACTTCATGGCAAATAGATGGGGAAACAGTGACAGACTTTCTTTTTGGGGGCTCCAAAATCACTGCAGATGGTGACTACAGTCATGAAATTAAAAGACACTTGCTCCTTGGAAGAAAAGCTATAACAAACCTAGACAGCATACTGAAAAGCAGAGACATTACTTTGCCAACAAAGGTTCATCTAGTCAAAGCCATGGTTTTTCCAATAGTCAGGTATGGATGTGAGTTGGACTATAAAGAAAGCTGCGTGCTGAAGAACTGATTCTTTTGAACTGTAGTGTTGGAGAAGACTCTTGAGAATTCCTTGGACTGCAAGGAGAGCCAACCAGTCCATCCTAAAGGAAATCAGTCCTGAATAGTCATTGGAAGGACTGATGCTGAAGCTGAAACTCCAATACTCTGGCCACCTGATGCGAAGAACTAACTCATTGGAAAAGACCCTGATGCTGGGAAAGATTGAAGGCAGGAGGAGAAGGGGATGACAGAGGATGAGATGACAGTGGATGGCATCACCAACTCGATGGACATGAGTTTGAGTAAGCTCTGAGAGTTGGTGACAGACAGGGAAGCCTGGCTTGCTGCAGTCTATGGGATCACAAAGAGTCAGACATGACTGAGCGGTTGAACAGATTCCAATCTTCTATAGCTGTACAGATTTTTTTTTGTCAGCTTCCACAATCAGTTACTAACAGTATGCTAAAAGCCACTCTAATTACAAATTTGTCTGTTTTTTTCTTGAAATTTTATACATTCTATAACTAGATGCAAACAAATAGGATTTCTGGTATCTCCCTGATGAATTGCCCCTCTTTTTAACTAGAAGTGTTTTCTGACTTAAGGTCTCATACTCACTAAGTTGTGTCCAACTCTTTGCAATCCCATGGACTGTTGCCCAACAGGTTTCTCTGTCCACGGAATTCTCCAGGCAAGAATACTGGAGTGGGTTGCCACTTCCTCCTCTGGGGATTTTCGTGACCCAGGGATCAAACTTGCATCTCCTGCATTGGCAGGTGGATTCTCTACCACTGAGCCACCTGGGAAGTCTATCTTACGGTCTATGTTGTGTCATTTCCAATATCATCTTTTTTGCTTGGTATATCTTTCTTAAATTCATTTACTATCAGTTTTCCTGTATTTCTATATTAAACATCTTTTTGAAAGTAGCATCTAATTGGATTTTGCTGCGTTTTTTTAAATTTCACAACTTCAGAGTTTTAATTGGAATATTTAGTCCATTTTCATTTAATATAATTACTGATAGATCTAGGTTTAATTCTACGTTCTATTTGTTCTATATATTTAATGTCCCTTCTCTCAATTATTTCAATTTTCAACTTCTAGATTAATTTTGTATTTTTAAATATCTCCTTCTCTATTAGGTTAATTATATATTTTCATTATTATTTTAAGGGTATCATGTAAATAACATCCTTGACTTATAATTGACTAACACCTTCCCATTCTCCAGAAAATAAGAGTTTTAAAACACTTTAATTCCATTTAACCCCCTCATTCTTTTGTTCTGTTCCTTGTTGTATATTTTGTTTTTACTTGTACTTTAATCCCATGAGACATCCATACAGTGAGTAGTTCACTTAGATTTACTCATGTATTTACCTTATGCACTGATTTTCATTCCCTTCTACATATCCACACCTCTATCTGGGGTCATATGCCTCCTTCTGAAGAACTCCTTTTAGTATTTTTAGGGTGTGTCTGCTGACAGTAAATTCAGTCTCTTACTTGTCTACAAATGATCTTATCTCACCTTTGTCTCTGAGGGAAATCTAGGTATAAAAACTTCAACAGTTCCAAGACACATTTGTCTCCTAGAGTCCATCATTACAGTTGAGGACTCAGTTGTTAGTCTCCCTGTTCTTTCTTTGAAGGTAATTATGTCTTTTTTCTTGGGCTGTTTTCAGATTTCATTTTTGTCTTTGGTTTTCAGAAGTATTACTGACAAATACCTTTTTTCTTTATATTCTCTTGCTTGGGTTTACAGTACTACTTTAGTTTGTGGCTTGGTATATTTCATTTTTTCAGAAAATTCTGTTAGTATCTCCTGGAATTTTGCTTCTTCCATTATTTTTCTGGGATTTCAATTACATGTGTGTTAGGGCTTTTCACTATGTATCATTTAGCTTTGGTGGATATTTCCTTTATTTTTCATCTTTTTTCTCTCCCTGTTTTAGGCAGGATATTTCTACTCACTTGTCTTCTATTATAGATCACTATATCTCCCTACAGCTGAGTCTATGCCACTGTTTAAACCCACCAGTGGAGAAGCCCATGGACAGTAGAGCCTGGCGGGCTACAGTCCACAGGGTCACAGAGTCAGGCATGACGGAAGCAACTTAGCACACAGGCATGCTTAATATCACTATTTCAGTTCGAGGCTTTCTATCTTATTTTTTATATATAAGTAGATTCCAGTTCTCTGATGAAACTCTCCATCCTGTCGTTTTCTTTCTTGAATCTATTAATCACTGACATTAAAGTCCATCAGATAATTACAGTATGTGTGTAACCTGTGGGTCTGTTTTGAGCATCTTTTTCTTCTCTTGATCCTGCCTGTTTATATGCCTGGTATTCCTTTAACTAAATGATGAATGTTCTATATAAATATATTTAAAACTGCAAAGGAGCTCGATGTTGTTACATGATTTTCTTTAGTTTGTGGCAGGCAACTAGATCAGGAACAGATTATCTTAATCCAATCAGCAGTTGAGCTGATCCAAGGCTTGGTTTCAGTCTTGGTAAACTTGGTCTATTCTGGTCAGCTAATTTGAGGTTGGGTTTCAGTCTTTATAACTGTTGGCCTATTTTTAGTAAGCCATTTCTCCTAGGATACAGTCCTTCAGGGTTCCTGAGTGAAGCAACAGGGTATTTATAACCATGAGATATTTCCAGGATCTCTCCACCTTTGTAATAAGCCCTTAACTTGTCATTTTTATCTCCTCAGCATCATGAGACTATCTGTAGTTCTACCAGCTTCTCAGCCGGTGCTGGTTAAGAATCGTTTTTTTGTTTTTCTGGCTAGGGGGCCTCAGAGACTAGACAGTAACATGAGGAATTAAATTTGAAATGATCTTTACAGATTTCATCTTCAGTCACTTTCTAAAATACATACCAGAAACCTAGAACCAGGATGGAAAACTCATTTAAAAAACTAATCCTATAAATCTGAAGAAAAGTAAAAAAGAAAAGAAATGACTGAAAAAGAATTAGAGGAGGCAGTGACAATCACTTCAGGGCATACAAAGATCCATGAGAGCAGGATCCTAGCCAGTGAGCATCCCTGCTCTCCCAAGGGAAAAGGAATTCAAAATTATTGAGGCAGGAGGAGAAGGGGGTGCCAGAGGACGAGACGATTGGATGGCATCACCGACTCAATGAACATGAGTTTCAGCAAACTCTGGGAGATGGTGAAGGACAGGAAAGCCTGGTGTGCTGCAATCCATGGGGTCGTAAAGAGCTGGACATGACCTAGCAACTGAACAACAAGAACAAATCATAATCTAAAGAGAAAGAAAACTGGGGAAAGGTAGAGACCCATCACTTGGAGGGCGAGCAGCAGGATGATTACTTTTGGCCAGGCTCAGCAGAGCAGGCTTCATGGAGGCCACAGCAACTGTTAGAGCAGCCCCTGCAATCTAGGAAGGTTTGGAGGAAAGGGAGTAGCTACTCACCGGTACAGAGTGTGGCTCAGTCAGAGAACAGCTCAGGCGGCAGGTACAGCTGCCTAAAGGCAAGTTTTTCCTGCCTCCCCAAACCTACCTTCACTAATGTATACAGTCTGGAAAACACACTAGGACACAAAGGCCCAGAATCAACTTCTCTATTTACTGCCAGGGACCGCCCCCTATGGACACTTACAGAGTGAGTGAGTGACAGTCACTCAGTTGTATCCGACTCTTTGTGACCCCATGGACTGTAGCCTGCCAGGCTCCTTTGTCCATGGAATTCTCCAGGCAAGAATACTGGAGTGGGTTGACATTTCCTCCTCTGGATATTTAAAGAGGGAGCCTGAAAAGGCAAGAAACAGCTGGTAGATCAATGTGTTAGGGAACAGCAGAGCAGGACAAAGATGGGCTGGATTCAGTTTGTGGACGGCCAGGAATATCAAATTAAGCACGTCAAATTACTTTGGCTGTTGGCCACAGGATCCAAAATAAGACTCTTCTAACCAAACCAGCTTTCTTCTCTCAACTCAGCTCAACACACTCTTCTCCAGGCACCAGTCACCCAGGCCACAAAAGACGGGGAGTTGGCAGCAGCAAGCGAAGCAGACGGTAAGGAAAATTTAGAACACAGAGTCCTGCAGTGGGGTGCACCAGCAAATTCTTCCACTTAACATGGGCAAAGAAGACACTTTAAAAGACTGCAGTGCATGGGATCTTCTGCAAGGAAAGATTGCAGATAATGGGAGACTTCGGCTAGCATGTTTCATTACTCATAGAATGTAGCCCTTGCTGGCTTGGGGGGGAACAGCCCAGGCATATCAGAATGCCTCTACCCACCCATTCTAGCACCCCCAGTGCCTGCGTTTTAAGTCACTTCAGTCGTGGCCAACTCTTTGCAACCCCGTGGACTGAAGCCCGCCAGGCTCCTCTGTCCGTGGGATTCTCCAGGCAAGAATACTGGAGTGGGTAGCCATACCCTCCTCCAGGGGATCCTCCCAACCCAGGGATCAAACCCACATCTCTTATGTCACCTGCATTGGCAGGTGGGTTCTTTACCATGGTGCCACCTGGAAAGCCCTAGGAAGTACTCCCAGAGTTTCAGGCAAAGTGAAGCTCTTGATCCCACCAACAGAGGACCTGCCTCCTGGTTCCACCACTTAGGCAGCTCCAATCCCTCCTGCCCATCCCCCAGCCCCAGGTCCTCTTGGCAGAGTATTCTGGAGTGCTGAAACTACTACTCCCCAAATGCTTTCACCCCTCAATGATCACTTATGTCACACAAGATCCTAAATGCCAGACAAACTGCTTTTCCAGACACTCAAAATACATTAGTTGCATTTCTCAACTTGCCTGAAGGCCTTGGAGCTTGAGCCCAGATCTGCTGATCATGAGGACCCACTATAGATGGACCAAATCCTGGTTACCAAGGCCAGAACTAGGGCCTGGCATCCCAGGCCCTTCATCGGCTGGCTTCTACTCCTCTCACACTCCTCGCTCTCCACACCTCTAACCTACTCTCCCTTTCCCATGCACCTAAAGTCACCTCTGTGCTCCAGACTTGGCTAAATCCTATTTCCTTCTCGAAGCCACCCCCCGGGTCCCATAGGAAAGGGACTCAGTCAGGGAATCCCAACCCTGTGATGCTACAAAACAAACAGCCTCAGGACGCCTCCCTGTCTCTGAGTGAGCCAAGCGCTGTGCTCAATGCCTTCCAGAGGCAATTTCATTTTCAGCTTGAAGCCCCCTCCTCTAAGGAAGGTGTTATTATTCCCATTTCGTAGATATACAAATTGAAGTGCAGAGAGATAGGAAGCATATGTCTGTGGGATACAAGGCCTGTGCTTTAAATCATTACGCTGGACTGAACAGAGAGCCAAAGGTGCACTCAGAAGGGGCACCCATGTGGCCGGGGGTGGGGGGGCAGGTGGCAGCACCCAGCAATCACATCTGACACTTTACAGGCAGCGATAAGTATCCGTGGAATGAATGAATGAGTTCGTACCAGAGCCATCTGTGTAAGGAGAAGGCGATGACCCAACAAGGAGGAGGGGGCCGGACAGAGGGCAAGGTGAAAGCAAAGCAAGGGCAGGCCAGCGTGAAACAGCGAGGAATGTGAGGAACTAAGGCAGCCGGGCTGCTGAAGCATAAAACATGAGATGGAAAATGCAAAGGGACAAGACTGGACAGAGGAGGGGACCCTGCAGGTCACTGGAGATGGAGGCAGTCTCTGGAAGGTGCCCTGGCCTCCAGGAGATGGGTTGGTGATGAGCAGAAGGGGGTGGCCAGCTGGACCCTGCAATCTCAACTTTATGTGCCTGACACCAAACCTTCCAGCTCCCCTGTGAACCTGACCGTCCTTCCATCTCTGCAGGCTCCAGGGCTGCCCCAGCTCCTCCTGTGTCTCTGCTCCAGTCTCGCTACCTGTGTCCATCCCCCACCTCATTGCAAGGAGGGCCAACCTGGGATTCAGCAGTGAAGAAAACAGACATAATATACTGCCCTCCTGGAGATTCCCTAAGGATGTCCCTCCCCCTGTCATCCTCCCACGAGGAAGCAAGATGTCCCTTTGACCATTCTCCTGGCCCAGGGCACCAAGGGCTGGACCTGAAGGTGGGCAGTTTCAGGCAACCCACTGCTCTTTCATTTTCACTATCCATCCCTCCCTCTTACCTGACCTTGGGCCCTGAGACCTGCTATCTTCCTTCTATCCCAGTTGCTGCCACCCTCTTGGAAGGTTCTGTTCCTCCCCCCCACCTCAGTGACCTAGCATCACAGCAAGAAAGAGGAAGAGGAGTCACGTGCACACTGGGTCCCTGTTATCAACCACACACACTCACTCACTTCCTGGGCACCGGGCAGTCCCCCAAAGGGGTGCTGGCTTGTCCTCACCTTCTCATGAACTCCTGCGCCTGACCCAGGGACTGGCCATAACTCTTTGATTTAAAGTGAGGAGAAGGCAATCATTTTATATATTCTGGAAATATAACGGATAGCAATGAGGATCAGAAATATTTAAAATCAATAACCATTGAGGACCTACTGTACAGGACAGGGAAATCTGCTCAGTGTTATGAAACATAATAAAATGGGAAAGAATTTGAAAAAGGATGGATACTTACATATGCATAACTGAATCACGTTGCAGTACACCTGAAACTAACACTGTATTTTTTTGTTTTGTTTTCTCGTTAAGCTCTTTAAAATGGATCTCAAATTCTGTGACAGAGTTTTGGTCAAGTTGTTTCCATTTAAAAGTACTGATTTTAAAAACTAATAACTTAAAACCGCCACACACCAAACAAATGGTCCACAAAACATTCTCCTTTCCTTCTGAAGGTTTTATGATGCACTGTTATCATTAAATAGGCTTTTACTATTAAACTTAAATGGACAATTGAGTCAAACAGTTCTGAGGCCATTCTTCCACAACTAACTAAGACTGGGGTATCAGGTATTGGGGATAATATTTAAAATATGGAACGCTTCACGAATTCATGAGTTATTCTTGTGCAGAGGCCAGGCTAATCTTCTCTGTATCGTTCCAATTTTAGTATATGTGCTGAGGAAGTCAGCATCACAACACTTAATCAACTACATGCTGTGCTTAGTCATTCAGTCGTGTCCAACTCTTTGCTACCAAAGGACTGTAGCCCACCAGGCTCCTCTGTCCATGGGATTCTCCAGGCAAGAATACTAGAGTGGCTTGCCATTTCCTTCTCCAGGGGATCTTCCCAACCCAGAGATGGAACCTGGGTCTCTTACGTCTCCTGCATTGGCAGGGGGGTTCTTTCCCACCAGCGCCACCTCGGAAGTGGAAATTGACTGGAAACTATTAAAACGCTAATGACACCTAAGGCCCTTACTTCGACAGTGATGGATCATTATGACCAAAATACATCGTGGAATGTGCACAGACAGCTCCACAAGGCCTCAGAGCTGAGCCTCTCCCCGTCAGATGCATCTTTAGCCCCCGGCAGTAGAATGAGAGCAATCCCACTGCTGCCCGGGAACAATTTCAATGTGGCAGAGTCCAATCCCCTCCACCTGCTCGAGAAGGCAGAAGAGAGCAGGGTCCTGGGTGTGTCAGGGGGCAAAACCTCTCCTCGCTTGGCACCAATGCCCCTGCTTTCGCAAACTCCAATCACCAAACACTGCCCAGAATGATGAATTTAAACTGTTTAGACTTTGCAGAATGGCGTGCATTGACTTAATGGTGTGTTCTGCTTCAAGGACCGGGCAGGAACTCTGGTGAAATGAAAGCAACGGCTCTCCAAGGAAGGGTGGCGGGGAGAAGAGAGGCTTACAGACCCCAGAGCCCCAGACACAAAGAACCTCCCTCCCTTCCCGCTCCTCAGCCCGGGATTAGCTCTTACTCCCAGTCTCATCAGCTGCCACTGGCCAGCCTGGCAGGTCACAGCCTTTGGGGCGGCTCACCAGGGAGGGGGCAGGGACACACACCCAACCAGAACACCAAGATCCTGCTTCCCAAAGTCAGGCTGATGACAGATGAGATGGGGTATTTGCCTGGCTGAGCATCAATCCAATTCCCCGGGATAGCTCAGAGTGGTGGGGGAGGCGGTCCTCCCTGCAGGTAGGCGTGGGGCAGGAACTAATGGGGTGCACATGTGAGCACCCAAAAAGTACTGGGCTTTCATCTCTCGGCTCCCGTCACCAGGCCTCTAACCTAAAGGCTGTGCACAAACTCTAATGTTACAACCAAAGTTCAGAATCTCGGGATGTGCCCAAGGCCCCCAGATCCACCTTAACCCCCACGTCCCCTCTACAGAAGCCCCCCACTTTCATCTGTAAGGGAACTTGGTGAAAATTTCTACACATTGGGTGAACAAGGGAACCAAGAGACTCAGAATTAGGAAGATGCGTTAGAGCAGAAAGACTTGGGTCACTGGAGGCCAAATTTGGAATACAGAGCTCTTGAGTGGCCAAGGAAATGGACAGAGACCAGGAAAAGTCCCAAGGTTGGAGAAGAAAGAGGGGGGCTGATTTCTCAGGGAGGCAGCTATGATGCTGATGTTGTCCTCAACATCTCAGCACAACCAAAGGGGTCTAACGAAACTCACCTTAATCAAGGCCAAATCACAACTTCCTGCATAAGCAAAGTCCCCAACTTATACCCAGGAGGCAGTGGGTGTAAGTTCACCATGACTTGGCTGTCTGGAGCTCTGAATGCACTTTTCATAGCAGTAAAGTGGTACCTACGGTTAGGACACCAGGCCAGCCTGTTGCCATCATGGCCTATGCGTTCTTGACGGCATGGCCCATGCTTTATTCTTCTTTGACTTCCAAATACACTGCAGAGAACCTGACAAAGAGCAAGAACTCACATCTGTGCAGGGTGAGTAAAAGACTGCTACACAGGTCAGGAATGAATTTCACACTGAACTTCCTTTTCCTAAAGGATGCACATGGCGACATCTGAGGTTCCTAAAGGTACCTGAAGAACCGCACAGAATTCCTCCCTTTGGGTCCTTAACCTAATTTACGTACTCTAGTGCCCTCAGGAAGGTAGGTATTCCCAGGCAAGGCCGCAGAATGGAAAAGGAGCTGAAAGGGGGGCTCTGTGTATTTCAGGCAGGCTCCCAGGCTGGGAGTTTCATCCAGCCAAGCACAAACGGGGTGAGCAGAAAGCTCAGATGAAGGACATCTTCAGATCTTTGCGACCTTTTGGACATGGAGCTTTCCCTTGGTAAAGAGGTCAAAGTCATTCAAAAACTGGATCTTTCATATTATTGCCTCTGAACTTAAATATGCCACCTCTCCCATGGTTCCCGGCCACCTCCCTCACTTCAGGCCTGGTCTCTGACTTTCAGAGGGAGAGAAGCACACCCTCAGTTGCCTACCCTGCCCCCATTTCTGCTTACTTCATCTCTACAATCCGTGATCAAAGTGCAGTTTTCATATGCTAACATTCTCCAAGGCTGCTCTTCATTTATTTATGGTATTTTGCCAACTGCGGAATTTCGGGTGATTTGTGCTCCATGGGGTCATCACCCCTTTGTAGAGTTGCAGGATGAGAGTGTGGCGTGAGTGCAGGGTGACGTCAGCCCTCAGGGGGACCAGGCTAAGGGGGGGACACCCCGATGCAGCCATGGTAGGGCCTTAAAGGCTTAAGAATAAAGAATAACTGTAAGCGACTTTTAAATGAATGGTCCTTTCTGTGGGCAGTGTTTTCAAAAGTAATTATACTCTGAAGTCCAGAGACTCGAATAACAAATTCTTCTGACCAAGGGTAATTTGCCCAAGAAGTAAAAAACCTCCTGACGGTCCTGCTAAGGAGAGAGCCAGGTAAACCTCTGCCAAAAAGTCATCCCAATTCTAGGGATTTATCCTAGGAAAATGAAAATTTATGTTCCCATAAAATCTCCACCCAAATCAGTAGAGCAGAAAAGGTGGTATGACATAAAGAAGCAAAGAGATCAGCCCCCAAATCAAATGCGTAGAGCAGCTTTATTTGTAACCATCAAAAATTGGAAACAATACAGATGCCCTTGAACAAGTGAAAGGATAAACAAACTGGTGCATGTGTGCTCAGTTGCTCCAGTCGTGTCCAACTCTCTGCGACCCCATGGACTGTAGCCCACCAGGCTCCTCTGTCCATGGGCTGCTCCAGGCAAGACTACTGGAGTGGATTGCCATGCCCTCCACCAGGGGATTTTACCAACCCAGGGACAGAACCTGCATCTCCTGTGTCTTCCACATTGCAGGCGGATTCTTTATCACTGAGCCAAAACTGGTTTATCCATACAATGGACTCTCACTCGGCATGAAAAAGGAATGAGCCACCAATGAACCTTAGATGGATCACAGGGGTATTGTGCAGAGTGAGATAAGCCAGTCTCTAAAGGTTACATACAAATGATTTTATTTCTATGGATGGCTTTTGGGAAACAGCAAAGCTATTTCTACACTACAGAACGGATCCCTGTAGTGTCTGACTACAAAGGGGAAGGCCTAGGAAATCCTCCATGTTGCTGGAATTGCTCTGTATCCTGTGGTAGTTACAAGAATCTACGCTTGTTCTGGTGCATAACCTCCAAAAACGTACTGAATCACAATACTGTACACTTGAAATGACTAAAATACTATAAGTCAATTATACTTCAATTAAAAAGCCTATAGGTACATTAAAATTCACAGGACTGAACATCAAAAATAAAAATGAATTTCACTGTATATAGACTTCTTTTTCAAAAGTTCACAAATTCTTTGACACTTCTCCCAGAAAACAATGGTATCTGGTTCCCCGGCCCTTGAATGTGGGCCAGGCTTGGCAGCTTGGTTCTAAGGAGTACAGTGCAAGGAGAGTGATGGTTAGGAAAAGTGACACAACATCGCCCAACCCTGGTCCTCGCTCTTTAGAGCCCTGAATGGCCAGATAAGAAGTCTAGCTATCTGGAAGCCGCCATGCTAAAGATACCTGGTAGAGAGACCGAACAGACATTGAGAGATGCCCAAGGAACTTCCAGTTACTTGCATCTTCCTGGTCCGGACACCAAACTTTCAACTGAAGAGCCTCTGAGATGGTCCTGAGCCCTACCATCACCTCATGCAGCCTCATGAGAGACTCTGAGCCAAAAGTGCTCAGAGTTGCCCCGAAATTCCTGGTCCAAGAGAATCTTGAGCAATAATAAAAATGTTGTAAGCAACTTTAGGGCGCTTCTATGCTTCGGGGTGATGTGTGCATAGCCGTGGATAACTGCCATGTGACAGATACTTCCTCATATACTATTGTGTCTATTCTTCATCCATTTCATCCTCTACTGAGCACTTTCTATAGCCAAGAACTATCCATGGAATTGGGGAGAGAAGTGCCAGAATCACCAGACTGTGATGGCCAAGAAAGGAGAGTCAGGGCAGGAGGGGCAGTTCTGGGTTTGGGCAGCTGGTCAGACGGTGATGTTCCTCACTGAGGCAGGACGGGTCTGGGGGAAGATATCACGACCCCATATGGACACAGTGTGCATTCAACATCTCTAGGACACCCAGAGGAGCTGTCCGGGGGAGCTGGACTCAGGACCAGAGAGACAGCGTGGGGCCACAGATGCCAATGAGGAGGTTGTCAGAAAGCCCTGGAAGCCGCCAAGGAAAGGAGGTAAACTGCATGAAGGCCTGGTCCTGGGACAGAGCTGAGGGCAGGAGGGAGCAGAAAGCTTAAAGAACACAGGCAAGGTGGATCGCTCACCATCAAACTTGGGACAGCAAGTGTTCTTTAGAGGAGATGCTCAGGAACGGCAAGTGCTGCTTAGAGATTAAGTAAGATAAAGGCTGGAAGGTGTCTGGGCATGAATGACAAGGTGGCGCAAGTGGTAAAAGAATCGCCTGCCAGTGTAGGAGCTGCAAGAGACCTGGCTTCGATCTCTGGGTCGGGAAGACCCCCTGGAGAAGGAAATGACAACCCAGACCAGGAGAATTCCACGGACAGAAGAGCCAGGCGAGCTACAGTCCATGGGGTCGCACAGAGTCAGACACGACTGAGCACACACACATGCCATGGCAAGGGCACTGTGGCTAGGCTGGTGGGGAGGGAGCCAGACAGAGGGGCTCAGACAAGCTGAAAGACACTTGGGTTGGAGGAGGAGTGAAGGTAGAAGACAGGAAAGGGGGTGGAATACTGGATGAAGGAGGTGTTAGTCCATTGCAAGGCTAAAGAAGGGATCCCAGAAGGAAGCAGGGGTTGAAGATCCAGCGGAAAGGGGCCTGGCCCAGCCAGGAGAGGAGACACCACTGCCCTGTCGGGAAGGAGGGGGCACATGGGGAGGGACAGAGAGGCTAGTAGGGGCAGGAGCTGCATATGAAGGTTCTGCTTTGTCTCTGCGGTGGCAGGGGAGGCAGGGGAGACGAGAGGGGTACGGGGCGGGGGTCCAGAGAAACAGAAGCACAGCCTGCCCAGGCCCACGGGGCAGTAGGGCTAGAGACCATGAAAGCCAAGTGGCAGTCCCCAGGGACATGTAATAGCAGGATCCATTTTTGGTTGTGTTCACGACAGCCCCGGGAGGGAGATGCTATGTTCAAAGTGTGAGGAGAGGGAGCAGGCTGGAACTGGGGCCCAGCCACTTCACCCAGCCTTGTTTCACTCACTTTGGTGCCTCTGTTGGCCCCAACAGAGTCTGACACTGAGCAGACACCCACGAAAGCAAGGAAGGTGGGAGAAAGGGTCATACCTGAAGCCTCATTGGTGAGCTCCTCAGCCCACCAGGAGTCAGCAGTGACGCGGCCATGGGCTTTGGGGGTCCCCTGTGTGGCAGGCCCCTGAGCTCTTCATCCTCCCAGGCACTCATCACAAGGTGGCTTTGTGGTCACTGCCTGACCATCCTGCTGTCCTCCTTCCCCTGTTTCTCCTTCCCTCGATTTTCCTCTGTAATCATTTCCTTCCCATATTTCTGGTTTTTTCTCCTGTTCCCTTTCTTTCCCTTCATGTTTCCCCTACATGGAATGGAAGTAACTTCTCAGTCTTGTGCTCACAGCTGGTATCAGCCCAGCCTGTGGCCCACAGCTAGCAGGCCCTTCTCATTCACCCAGAGCCATCTGCACCTGATATCCACATGCCTCCCATCTGCTTCTCACCTGCATGGACGGCCTTCCCGTTTCCTTTCACCCACTCACACCCCACTGCTCTCTCCAGGAGGCTTTCTGGACTGCACGGTCCACACAGAGTTTTCCCACTTCTGATGTTTCTACAGGCCAGGCTGCCTACATCACACTTAGACGTGAGTCACATGCTGCCTTCAGAGGCTGTTTCACTTTTTGCTCTTTCTGACTTATTTCCCCAATGAAGCACCACAATAAAGGAGATAACTATCATGTGCTGGGATCAGTGGCATCAATAGAAAATAAAGTTTCCCACTCAGCCCCACCTGCTCCCCAGCTCTCAAAAAAAGAAAAAAAAAAATCACCAAGTAGTTACCTGTGAGGTCTATGAACTTGGCAGAAATCTCCCCCCAGTTGTGTTCACTCTGTAGTGAGCCTGAAGTCAGAAGACGTGTATGTGAGAGCTCTAGCCATCTTTGTGTCTCCGTCTTGAAAGCAACGTGACTTTAGTTTTCTCAACTTGGAGACAGGGCCTACAGAGCCTATCTCCCCCTCCTGCAGTGAGGACCAGCCAGGCAAGCCTGCGTCCCAGTGCCTTGTGAACTGCACAGACACGCCGTGGTTCTGCTCCTGGCATATTCAGGGATGAATCACCGTCCACAAAAATGCACCCAATTCTGGGAACAAAAAACCGCTCATATCCGTGACTATTGTTCTGGACAGGGTGCCCAGCTGCTCTCTTTTCCCTGCCCCCAGACACCCAGTTCTACTGAACCTGAATGGGAGACCCCAGGAGGACTAGACAGGCCTCCTCACCTCCAGGCACGGGGCGCTCAGACACCAGCCACTGAGAAACTCCCCGGTCATGCAGAAGCCAGAGGGGCTGTTGATTTATGGAAGCTGGGATCTGAAGCCAGCCAGGCTCTCCTGCGGCTGCAGCTACAATCTGATCCTGAGAAGGGGTAATAGATCCCTCTTAGGTGAGTGCCATCGCCTGAAATAAAATCTCCCCACAGCCACCGCAGTTGGCAGAGGGCTGAATCTCCCTCGGGGGCAAGAAGGGCAGCAGGACTCTGAGGGCACCCCTCTAGTCTCCCAGATCCACCCTCTGCTCAGAATTCCCACCACTCACTGCGGCCACCTCTGCCCCCCACCCCCCCCGCCTCAGACACACACACCAGCTTACAATTCTCCTCACCCTCCCCATGCCCAACCTGGGCAAGAGCAGTCATCCAGGAAGGCTCAGGGACAAACAGGCATGAGGCAGTGCTCCACCATCTGCCCCTGCAGGCCTTGAGCCTGGCCCCATGGAGCAGACCTCACGAACCCCACCCAGGAGGGCTCTGGAGCACGTGCCCACCCCTGCCAGTGCAACAAGAAATGACACTGACCGATGGTGGGCCTTCTCTGGCCAACCCCAGGCTTCCTGCCTCAGGGCATGGCCTGGGCTTGGTGTGGAAGAGGCCAGAAAATAAAGTTTTGAGGCTCTGAAGAGCTGGTTATACCTCACTCACCCACAGTTTGTGAGGGAAATTATAACATGCAAATCATGTTTGAAGATTAGGAATCTGACAAAGATTTGAGGATATTGGTTCTTGAAGGCCCTCCTGTTGCAGTCATCATGTATATAAAGATACCTTGCACTTTTTTCATTCCTGCATATTATTTCAAAGAATAAAAGAACACTCTTTCGTTCTTTTATTGGGGCTTATTGTGTATCAGGCACAGTTCAAGGAACTCTGAGCTGAGTGGGGAGTTGAAATGCACTTTCTGCTACTGAGGGTTTATAACTGGTGGGAGATGGTGAGAAGGGATGAAGAACTGGAGTGTCACAGGTGGGAGGGGGTGAGGGGCACAGCCTGCATGGGACATGGGGGCGGGGCCAGGAAAGGCAGCAGAGGTGACCCACAGACACGGTCTCCCTCTAGGCTGGAGGGTGGAGGAGCAGACTGGGGAGAGCTAAGGGCTTGAACCACCAGCCAGGGCAGCCTCTTTGTGAAACTTCTAGCATTTCAGCACAGCCAGGGCTCAGGAGGGATGGGGAGGAAAGGACAGTCAGGACCAAGTGGGAGTGCCAGACAGGAGGCCAGGTCCCAGAGAGGCCTGGTGTCCTGTAACAAGCTGCGACTTTACCCTCATAATAGTGGGGAACCACCAGCAAGAAGGAGGCGGTGGCAGAGAAAGCAGTTTGGGGGGTAGATCAGAGCACTTGTATCCAGAGCTGGGAGTCCAGATGAGAGCCCGGATGACTCGGGAATGGAAAGCAAGGGACAGGATGGGTTAGAGGACCTGAGGCTGACAAGAAGTTCTCAGAGTGTTTCCAAAGAGGGAGACGCAGAAGGGGTGTAGTGAGCAGGTTTGGGAGAAGGAAGCTACTTGTTCCATCTTAAACATTTCTTACCTACATTTCCACATGTACAATTTTATAACTCGTGTTGGCTGTCATGAAGTGAATGTGTCTCTGCAATATATTGAGGCCCTACTCCTCAATGTGATGCTATTATGGCCTTTAAGCAGTAATTAGGTTTAAATAAGGTCATGAGGGTAGGACCCCCTTGATGGGATTAGTGCCCTTACCAGAAAAGGGAGGCTTCTCAGGTGGCGCTAGTAGTAAAGAACCCACTTGCCAGTGTAGGAGACATAAGAGATGCGGGTTCAATCCCTGGGTGGGGAAGAATCCCTGGAGGAGGGCACGACAACCCACTCCAGTATTCTTGCCTGGAGAATACCATAGACAGAGGAGCCTGGCAGGCTACAGTCCACAGGGTCTCAAAGAGTCAGACACAACTAAAGCGACTTAACACACATATACAGGACAAATAAACACTGAAGAAAATAGAGACTTTTCCCTCACAGAGCATGGGAGCAATGCTGATATGGGCCATGGTACATGCATTAAAGATGATACACTCCAAGAATATTTAGTGACTTGGGAAAGTATGCAGATATAATGCTATATTTTAATTCTGGTAGAAAATGTTAAGAATAGTTCCCTTTGGGTGGTAAGAAACGTGATTTCTATTTCTTCAGTGTGCTCTTCTATAGTCTCAAAATACATACACGTGCTCATTCTGTGATGGGAACAGACGTTTGTTTGTTTCATAAGGACAGACTCTTTGCTCCCTGGCCTTCCTCTCCTTGAGTCTAGCTTTGTTAGCTGGAACCTCTCCCCAGCAACGTCTCCCTGATTCCACACAAACAGCAAAATGGAATTGCAAGTGTGAAGATGGCTTAGGGTACCAGACATACACATATCAAGATACACATATTGATTTGAGTAATAAAAACAATCCACACGACTGAGATTTAACACAAAAAGAAAGCAGCTTTTTACTTCTGTCATCACTGGGAAAAGTATACACACTTTCCATAACTCCTTTCAGCACTATCTGCAGGTCGCAGGTCACTCTACTTACCAAACTCTGAGGTCATGGTTCTTCTGCCTTATCTATCCTATTTCCATCCTCTTGGACTCACTCAGGCAATTAATGGTCCAGATCCACTTTCATCCCCATCTGTGGGGATATGAGGAGCCACCTTTCCAGGTGAAAATCAGGACAAATAAAGAATAAATTCTAACAAATAAGGTTCAAAAATGGAGAAACTTACATTACCATATGTAAAATAGATAACCAATGGGAATTTGCTGTGTCTCAGGGAACTCAAACAGGGACTCTGTATCAACCTAGGGGCTTCCCAGGTGGCTCAGGGTAAATAATCTGCCTGCAATGCAGGGGACTCTGGTTCGATCCCTGGGTCTGGAATATCCAGTAGAGAAGGAAATGGCAACCCATTCCAATATTCTTGCCTGGGAAATTCCATGGACAGAAGAGCCTCCTCCATGAGGTCACAAGAGTAGGACATGATTTAGTGATTAAACTACCACCATTGGAGTGGGATGGGGAGGGAGATGAGAGGGAGGTTCAAGAGGGAGAGGACATATGTATACCTATGGCTGATTCATGTTGAGGTTTGACAGAAAACAACACAATTCTGTAAAGCAATTATCCTTCAATTAAAAAATATATAAATTTTTTAAAAATGGAGAAAGGCCACCACTTGAAGGGAGGACACCAACTGCTCTCTATCATACAAGGAGAAGCAGCTAGAACATGTCTGACCAGAGGCTTCACAGAAGGGACTTCTACATGGACACAGCTGGGGTAAGAAGACCCCTCTTTTTTCCCTTCGACTCTAATGCCTTTGATAATTCACTCAACAGCTATTTACTCTATACGCACAATGTGCCAGGCACTGTTCCAAGCTCTAGGGCTACACCAGTAAACCAAGCAGACCATGAAACAAACCAAGCAACCAAACCTCAGGGAGCAGCAGGCCAGCCCCTCAAGGGCCTGGGTGACCCTGAATGGCAGGGGGCACTGAGGGAGGTTTGGAGCAGAGAAGGGCCGTGCTCTGACCCTCCTTCCTCCTTAGCTGGTCACACAGGCCTGATTTCTACACTGTTCCCTCCATTAAAACCCAACGAACGGACCCCATCTCTAACCTGTTTCCTGTTAATGGCCATGTTCCCAGGCAAGGAGGGAACCCCCACCTCACTCCATCAAGACTTGCTATAAACTATAGTGAGTAGGACAGTGGGGGAGGGGGGGTTAGCCCAAGAATATACTACTTAGGGGAGCAAGGAGCCCAGAATCACCCCACTGAACCTGTGGACAAGATGGAAGTCAGGGAGGCAGTGGAGACTGGGCCCCTCCCAGCTGACGGTCAGTCAGCTGCTTCCCCGCAGGCCGGCACTCGCACCCCTCCAGCTGCTTGCAGCCTGCGTGATGACGTCAGAGGGCGGAAGTCCCCTCACAGCGGTCAGGAGGGTTGAAAGCCAGAGGTCCAGGGTGTAGCACACTTTATAGTAAATACGAGTGACTTCACTTTCCTTTCCTTTCGCTTTCATTTAATAAAACTACAGATGGAGCAGTAGGGGGTCAAGGATGGGAACACTGGGTTTAAATATCAGTAGAGGCACTACAAAAAAATTTGCTGCTTGGCCATCTCAGTCATAGCAAACCACACTTAGGACACACGGTGACACTTAATGAAAGGACTGTGAACCCCAAGGGAACATTAGAACCCATAACCTAGTTTTTTATCTCTTTTATCAAAAAAAAGTTAAATAAATGAAAAAGTACAGAAAATAGTATAATGACTCACCCATATATCCATAATCTAGCTTTAACTCAGTCTATCTTGTTTCCTCTATATATTCACCCACCTACTTCTTGCCCCTCAACCAAGATTATTTTGAAGCAAATTATGTGATTTCATCTATAAATATTTCAGTATGTATCTCTGAAATACACAAACTTTTCTTTTAAACACACAGCACAATACTATTATATACACTTTAATAATTTTAATGTTAAATATTGTTATTCATATTTATTTTTATTAACTTTAATAATTTTTAATATCAAGAAGTCACTATTCAGGTTTCCCCAATGGTCTCAAATATTTATTTGTAATGTGTTTGTTTGAATCAGCATCCAGTTAGAGCCACACATTGCAACTGGTGGATATCTCTCTTAAATCTCTTTTAATCTAAGGTTTCCTTCCATCTCCATCTTCTCCTTTACCATTTATTTGTTAGAGAAACTATAATTTCCCACAATCTGGATTTTGTTGATTACATCCCTGTGGTGAGGTTTAACATTCACTGTAACAATTCCCCCCATTCTTTCTTACTTAGTTCAGAACAAGGCACAGAAACACATCCCAATAAAATAGCTAAAACAACAAAACAAAACAAAAAGCAGTCTGATTGCCTCGGTAAATGACCAGATGCTGACAAACTCAAGACTGGAAATGCCCCACCCTCGTGGAACCAGCTACTCAGCTTAGAATACCAGGTTTAAAGCCGGGACACTCCTGAGCTGACCACAGGGCATCGGCTGCAGGTGACACAGTGTGGAGGCTGCAGGAGAGGTGACTGTCCTCCGAGGACAGGAAGGTTCCACGGACACTTCAGAGAGAAATAAACCATGGAGGGGAAAGCAGGCTGGAGTTGGGGGTGGGGGGTGTTGCTCCTGAGTTGGTCTCAGCATGTTAATCAGCTTTAAATCTGCCACCATTAAAGATAAACATTTCAGAGTCTAGAGGAGGAGGGCAAAGGCAGTCCTGTGTTTTCCAGAGGGAAGCAGGTTGGACTCCAAGGGCAAGAGGCACAGACTCCCAAGAGCTTCTGCACTGGCAGGACTTAGGAGAGCTCACCGACTTAACTCACAGCCTGTGGCAGGCAGCCCCTTCCCCCTCCCCTCACCCAGCTCGGAGAGCATGTGCTCTGCTGGTTTTCTAATAATGGGACACAGTTGGCTACAGGCTCTGGAGTAAAAAAAGACTTGACCTTAAATCCCAGCTCCTCCACTTAAAAGCAGTGTGAACTTAGACAACCTGCCTAAGCTTCCTATGCCTCAGTTTCCTTATCTGTTAACTGGGGGCACCGCTGTCGGTCTGCGCGAACTCTTGTGAGGTCAATGGGGTTGTAACGCTGAAGCTCCCTGAACAGTGCCTAGGGCAAGCCCATTATATGTTAGCCATTCGACCCCAAAGATTTCTGCCAGACACCCCTATCCAGATCCTGGCAGGGAGCCATGTCTGCACCCGCTGGACATCCAACTGGGTTCCTGATGCAGTCTGTGGCCATGCATGGCGCAAAGCCAACTGACCCATAAAGGGTTCAATCCCCTGAGCCTGATCTCAATAGCCCAGCTCCAACCAACTGAGCTAATTATGGTAGACTGGGAGTCAGCTCAGGTTTGAGACGCTCGTAGCTGTTCATACAACATTCTCAAACAGTTTTGTCCTAAGATGCTATGTGACACAACCCACTGGCCAACTTTACTAATGACCTCATCTTTAAAAAATCTTAATGTAACAAACAGATGTGCCCCTTAAGAGGATTAAGGTGGAAATTCATTAGAGCAGTAATACCAGTGGATTTGTGTTCTAAAACTGACGCCCATCAATCAACTCTGACGATTCGTCTTAGTGCTGCCCAGCCTCAGGGAGAACCCTGGGGAACTGGGCAGCCAGGTCGTTACCTTCAAGACAGGTATGTGTGAACAGGGGATGCATGGAGAATCCTCTTAGCCCTATACTGGGTCTGACCTATATGACCTCTAGTCCCCACTGCCCAGACAGCAGTGTGCACAGGAATCTTCAATGCATCTTGGGAAAACACACATTCTGACTCCGCAGGCCTGGGGAGGCCTGGGAGTGTATTTCTAAGAGCTCAGTGACACCCAGCCCACATGCGGAGGACCCCAGTTCCAATCCTCACAGTAATCAGCTGTCTCACAGGTGGTGTAGCTACGGCAGCAAGGGAACCACAAAAAGAAAGGCAGTGAGAAAGGAATGAACAGGGCACCGTCCAGGCTAATCCAATGAGACGATGGAACTCTGAAACGTGGGCGAGCTGCCTGGAAGGAGGAAACTCAAGACACAAAAGTAGAGTCATTAAGGGCTTGGACCTGGTGCCAAATGCCAGTCCTGGAACTTCCCACTCACATGGCCCGCTGACTTTTTTTTGCTTCGGGCTCTTCGGCTGTGAGATGCAACCGTCCCAGTGCCTGACCCATGGGGTGGTCTCGGGCTTGGCAAGAGGATGCATGTCAGGGACAATGCTTGGCGCAGGCAAGTGGCCAGAACCTGGGAGCTATTATTCTCTACTCTCTAGTCTGCAGCAGCCACGGAAACATTTCCTGAATTAAATTACTAGGTCATAATTGCCATTTACACAAGCTAGTTAGCACTTTTTTGTAATATTCTACAATTTCAGTTTGCCTCTCAAAAAGAAGAATCCTTAGAGTCTTTGCCTTTAGCACCAATCAATCCAAATACATTCATGCTTTGAAAGGTCCATGATTCTGTTAATTCTACTGCACAGTTTTTCTAAATTAGAAGTCCTATAATTACAATTCTTTTTAAGGCACTAAACCAGAAATAAACACCTGTTCATGCAGCTTTTGAAAACAAAAGGCCTCACATAGTCCAGACAAAACATATAACCACCAGAATAAACATCTCCCCAGTGAGAATACGGTACCTGTTCTCTGTACTGATCTTTTTGTTATCAGACTAATCATTTATTTAATCATCCTCAAGGAACTACTATAAAAAGCTGGGGGGAGGACGAGGCTTCAGCCTAGAAGCTTGGGAAAAAAAAGATAACATTATAAGAACAATGTGTTGTTTCTGTACAAGTCAATGGTTTCAATGAACAACTAATTTCAAATGGAGTCAGCAAACAAGAGATAAATTTATACGTACTTCCCAAGGTTAGGAAAAGATATATATGCTCAAGCTTGGGCTAGGAGGGACATGAGGGGTAAACCAGTTCAGAGGTTCCCAGCACAGAGACTCCCTAGGGGAGCTTTACAAATTAAGACCCTCTGCAGGATTTTTGAGGGGCGTGTTACACAGGTGTGCCCACTTAGTGAAAATTCATCCAGCTGCTCACTCAGGGCCTGCACGCTTTTGTGTGTGTGCCATCTACTTCAAGCAAAAGTCTGCACCCCCAGGTCAGATGGAGGAGGATGCTAAGAGTTTCCAAAGTTTCACAATCACCTTTCTCCCCTCTCACCACCCAGAATGTCCACTGCCCCAGAAACTCATCTTCCTGCCAGGCTGGGCTCAAGGAGACCCATGGCAGGCGCATGCCCACTCCCTCACCGTTAGCTAATTCATAGCCAGGTTGGTAACAATTTGTTTCCCTCTCTGGCTGTGAACTCTACCAGGTCAGCAATTCTGTCTCAGTGCTCTTACTCATGCTAGTAACATTCACTTGCCCCAGGCCAAAAAGTACCTGGCCTAGAAAACTGAGTCAGGAACTCCCCAAGTTAATGGAATGGAAGCCAGAATATGATGTGGAGTTGGCCAAACGACTGGTCCAGGGAGAAGAACAGCAGTGGGGTCTCAAGTCATACAGACCAAGTTTCAATATCAGCTCCCCACTCCTAGCAGAGAAACTAGGTTACTCAACTGTTCCCGGCCTCAGGTTCCTCATCCATCAAACAGGTCCAGTAAAAGTCTGCACTTCACAGATACATGTAATATGAAACGAGATTCCTCTCTGACATCCCTAGTAGAGCACACACCTACATACCAAGCACTCAAAACTCATTAGCTCTGTCTATCACAGATGGATCCTTCAATCTGGCAGATTTCCTTCTGGAAATTAACCAGCATTTTACAATAGTAATCCACACCTGGGCACAGAAATGCCCTGAATTCTGCTTTATAGAACCCTGGCTAATACAACCAGCCACTCAGTCGGCTCTAGATGGGAACAACGATGCCACACATCTGACGGTTTGACAGGGGTCTTCAGGCAACAGACTCTGAGACTGAGGCTGGCCGGGCCCCCCAAGACAAGGGATCAAGGGTCTCTGTGGACGTCTTCTGGTTCCATTTATTCCACAAGGGTCATCGCTGTAAGTCCTGTGAGCCAGTGCAGCTGCTGTGCTGTGGCTTCCCCGGGGGTGGGGGCGGGAGACAGCGTAACGCTGGGGCATCGGGATCTCCTACCAGACCAGGAACACTGGATCAGGCTACGGGGGCTCGTCCATGGAAACATAAAAATGTATGTCATTTTCCAGCTTGAAAGGTCAACCCCGGGTTTGAAATCCAAGGGAAACCACTTCAAGGTCACAGGGCCACAATTATGAGTCTTCTGCGGTTTCAACAAAGGATCGCTATAATCAGAGACCATAATGAATGAAATAACCATGATGCTGAAGAAGCCCTGCAAAGATTTTTAACTGAATCTGCTGATTGAGAATAACCAAGTAACTGACAAAGTGATCCTGATAAGCTGAATCCACAAGACATCTTTCTGTCTCCCCATCTCCCAGCCCAACCTTTCATGCCCACAGGGGTTCCCGGGACTATCCATCCTGCACCAACACAGAGAAAAGGAGACAGAACTGCCCTACTCCTCATTCCCAAAGAGGGGTTACTCACTAAGTAGTGGGGGCTGGGGGAGGGGAGGGGGGAGCCGTGATATACTACCAACAGACACCACTGCCAAAGTTCACCGGTTTCCACATCAACCTCGCTCTCTTCTTCCAAGGCAGGTGAACATCATACAGAAATCTAAGGAATTTTTAAAAATCAATTTTGTTCTTTTTGTCATCAAGTGTTATCTCTTCCAAATATTTATCAGCTGTTGATCCTCAAAGAATAAATCATGTACGAGCTTTGATATGAACCCTAAGGGGGCGGGGGACGGGGAAAGCGGGGGAAGTACCAGGAAAGTAATTCAAGATGCAGTAACTCTATTTAAGTGGGAAGAAGGGTTCTCCTGGGTAAACTAAACGGTTGGCTTTCAGTAACCAGCTTTCTTAGCAACACACACACTCTGCAAGATGCCTGTCCCGCAAAGGGTTAAAAAAGAAAAAGGAAAAAAACAAACCAAGCCATTCTTCCCAGGGGACACTCACTTCGGGCTTTGTGCGCGCGAGCCGCCCCTCGGCGCCCCCGCCCCTCCTCCCACGGCCACTGCTCCCCCAAGGTTCCCAAGACCACCTGCTTCTTCTAAGAAAAAGAGGGCTGCTCTGAGCACGATCGCTGCGCGCGGGCGGCGTCCTCCGCGGCGCCCCCGGGGGAGGAAGGAGAGGCGTCCCCGGGAAGCGTGCTTTATCGCGAGGGTCGCGCTGCCGCCTGCAGCGGCCCCGGAGGTCGGAGAGGTTTTGTCCCGGGCGTCGCTCGGGGCTCTCCTCGAAAGGACCAGAGTCCCCGGGGCCCGGGTTCTTTCCGCGCGCAGCTCGGAGCCCGCACGCCCGGGTGCGGGGACCGACCTCCAGCGTCCGAGAGCCCACCCCGCCCACTCGGCCGAGCTAACGGCGCGGCACGGGGAACCCTCTCCATCCCGCCTCCGGTCGGCGCCGCACCTGTTCGGCCTTCCCCGCCCCCGCTCTGGGCCGGAACACAGGGCGGTCCTCCTCGCCGGCCCGGGCGATCCCGAGCCAGCCGGCGCGCGCCCGGACCCCTCTGCCTAACGGAGAGAGCGGAGGTCTGCCCTTGGGCTCTGGTCCCCCGGCCGCACCCAGCTCAGCTCGCTAGCGGGCCCCCTACCCCGACGCGCCCCGCAGCAGGGGCTGCGCCCAGGGAACCCAGCCTGCCCCCCCGCCTCCCGCCCGGCCGTACCTTGTGCGGCGCCCGCAGGAGTCGATGGACCCCGGCCAGCTGGGTGCCGAGCGCGAGGTCCTCGCGGAACGTGAACAGCGGCGGCCGGCTGGGCTCGGGGAAGTTGGTGCTGTTGAAAGGGTCCGTATCGTCCAAGAACTGCACCCGGCAGGCCAGCGTGGCCATGATGCATCCCTGCCCCAGTGGGGCGCGGGCCCCGGGATCGACGGGGGTCACCGCAAGCAGGGGAGGCCGCGGCTGCCGCTCGCTGGCTCGCGGGCTCGCAGGCTCCGGCGCGCCCGGCTGCAGCCCGGGCTCCGGCCGCGGGGGGCGGGACGGGGGCGGGGCCGGCAGGCCCCCTCCTCCCCGGGCTCGCCGGCTCCTCCCCTTCTGCGTCCCCCGCGCGCCCGCCGGGACCCACGCGACTTGCCGCCGGGAACGCGAAAAGGGAGAGCGGCTCGCGCAGTGTCCGCAGCCCTGGGCCGAGTGGGCTGGCGGAAAGCCCCCCGACCCTCCCCCGCTCCGCGGGCAGATCTCGCAGCACGTGCGCCCCGCCGCCGGGGGCGCCCCGGCCGAGCTGCACCCCTCAGGGCTCGGGGAACCGAGGTGTGGGGGCGGGGTGGGGGCATAGCCGTCCTCGGGCATCTTATCCATCTGAAAACAGGCTTAACTCTTTCCAGATGAAGGCGGCGGCGGCCGGGCTCCTGCTTCCTTGATTCGGAAAGCCCCAGCTGGGCACCAGGAGGCGAGGAAGCCCCCCAACCCGACAAGCAAGCGAGCAAGCGGGATAGTGGCAGCCACCTGGAGCCCTGGGCAGGGTTCCGGGGAGGTTTCCCTCGGAGAGAAGGAAGCTAGGAAGGAGGAGGGTGAACCGGGGATCGCTGGCAGCTGTTCTTAAGAAACAAGCCCAGGAGGGCGCCAGGCGGGAGGTTTCGGGGGCTGCGTGTGCTGGTTGACCCTCTGCATCCCCATGGCCTCTTGGCCAGTGAGGTCTCCGAAAGCCCTAAATGGGTCTAGTGGGGCCGCAGGGAGGCTTCCGGCGGGGTCACCGAATTGCAGGGAACCCGCGGCGAGCGAGGGACCCACCGGGCACGGAGGGACTTGGAGGGAAGGTTTGCAGCCTGCCCGCCTTGGCCTGCCCCGCGCCTCGAGGCTTCTCGCTGCTCGAGGGTGACCCCCTTCGTTTCCAGTAAGAACTCCCGGTTCTCTCCATTCCCAGGCTATGGCCAAGGTCGCGGGTCTCTTCGTGCCTCATGCAGGTCTCGTGGAATAAACTCAATGGCTGTCAACATCCGCGTCTAAACAAGGCGACTTTGTGACATGTGGCTCCCCTTCTGGCTTCAGGGGGAAGAAACCCCGCGTCCCACGCTTAGCCTCTTCACGCGCACCTGTGACCTTCCGTTTCCGTGGACCCTCCCTGTCGCACGTGCAGGCTTACGCCTGTTCTTAAAATAACCATGATCCGTGACACCTGCTCGTTCCTGCAGAACTAGTTCTCTCTGCACGAGACCTTTAGACAGGCCAGTACATCGACTTCACCATCAGCTCTTAAGAAGAGGCTAAAATCCCATCCCCTTTGACCCCTGCCTCCTACCCTCACATTTTCATCACCATTTTCATTCCTCCTCAGTGAAGGAGGCCTCCAGTCTTTCTAGCCGCCCCGTTTCTCACCTCTGTCCCTACATGAATCGCAGCCCATCAGTGACCTCCATGCTGTATCACTTTCTTGGCCTCACCTAGCAGGCCCCTAGGTTCTTCCCACCCCATTCGCTGCTGGCAGCAGCCACTCCTAACGACCCATCCTGCTCCTAAGGTTTTTCAGCAATGCTCAGTGTGGCCCTCCATTCCTCTCAGGCTGCCACAAGCTTCTGTCTCTTCACCTACAGATTATTCAATAAAAAAGATCATCGCTCCAGGGTGAAGTCCTCCCCTTCCCTCTCCCCTCCTCTGCAACTTCCATCTCCATCCTCTGTCTCCTCCATCTCAAGAGATGACCAAAGCCCTGGTTTTCTTCTTGCTCAAGGCTCTACTTCCATCTGGATCCTGAGTTCCTTCTTGGCTCCTCTGGGATCAGCCTGTGTCACTGATCTAGCCTCCTTCTTCCTGCCTTCCTGGGCTCCTTCCCCTTGAGAATCAGGACCGGCTTCCTGGCACACAACCTGGCTAATCACACAGATCCCAGCTCTTAGAAGAGCCCCGCGCTGGTTTCATGCTCTGCTGTTGTGGTCCTTAAATTCATAACGATTCCGTAAGGACAGGAATGTTCATTCTGCATTGGCATCCACAAGTTATACAGCTGGTCCTGATGAGAATAAATATTCAAGTGTTTTGTCTTAAAAACTACATCTTTATGAAGGCTGCCTCTCCGTGGCTTATCTCTTCACTTCCTGATCAGCTTCTGAAAGCAAGAACTATATTCATTTCTCAGCATCCTCACCAGCTCTTTGTTCCACACCCCAAATGTCTGATGGACAGCCCTCCCTGCTATTCTGAGATCATCAATGCCATCCTTGTTGCCTTGTTAGGGGGACACCTCAGTCTTGCTATCCACTTTCTCAGCAGCATCTGTCACCGTGGACCACACCTTTTTCAAACTCTTTTCTCTCAGCTTCATTAGTTCTACCGACTCTAAGTTCACCTTTTCCTGCTTCATCAGCTCTTCTCACTTCCTCTGGGCTCTGTTCTCTTCATAAAAATAGAGCATCACAACTACAGTTTCTGTTAATATATATCTGTGTTCCCACTAAACTGAAAACCATTGTAGAGCAGGGACCATGTGGTATTCAACCCTATACACCCCCCGCCCCCAGTACCTGGCAGAGTGCCTAGCACAGAAAAGGCACACCATAGATTCTGATGAATGAGTGAAACATCAGAGACATCTTTGGGTCCTGTATCTTCCTATTGGTCACTATGACCTGTCACTGAATCAGCTTTTGAAATATTTCTCCACTCTCCCTCTGTCTAGCCCTCACTTCCTATGCTGGTCTTCCAGTGTGTCTCCCATCCCCAGTCTTGCATCTCACATTTGAACTTCCACGGGTGTCTCAGAGCCAGTGATCTTTCAGAGATGTACATTAGATGTGTCATATCTCAAGGGAAAATCCTTACATGCCAAACCCCTTAGCATGACCCACAAGACCGTCTAAGATCTGGTCCAGTTTACCACCCCAGACTTACTCCCTCACATCCTGGCCACATTGAATTCTTACCCTTTCCCACACATGCTGAAAGCTGAGCACATAAAGAAAGCTGAGTGCCGAAGAATTGATGCTTTTGAACTGTGGTGTTGGAGAAGACTCTTGAGAGTCCCTTGGACTGCAAGGAGATCCAACCAGTTCATCCTAAAGGAAATCAGTCCTGAATATTCATTGGAAGGACTGATGCTGAAGCTGAAACTCCAATACTTTGGCCACCTGATGGGAAGAACTGAACACTCTGATGCTGGAAAGATTGAAGGTGGGAAGAGAAGGGGATGACAGAGGATGAGATGGTTGAAGGGCATCACCGATTCAATGGACATGAGTTTGAATAAGCTCCAGGAGTTGGTGATGGACAGGAAACCCTGGCTAGCTGTAGTCCATGGGGTTGCAAAGAGTCAGACACAACTGAACGACTGAAACATGCTGAGATTTTTCATGTAAGCTTCTCAACCTGGAATGCTCTTACCTATCTAGTCAGCCAGCTGAACCCACTTATCCTCCAACACACATTTCTAAGATCAGCACTTCTAGAGAGCCATCTCCAACTTCACCCCCAAACAGGGACAGTATCTCTTTCCTTTGTGGTCTCAGATTACTTTCTACTGTGGCTATGGTAGCTCTTTTCATGTTGCATTGAAAATACTTGCTTACTGGTATGCCTGCTCTTCTAAACCATAAGACTTTAAGGATTGGAATTTGTCTTATTCAATTTTACTTTTAAAACTTCAAATAGGGACTGGCACCTAAAATGAAACCTTCAAAAAATTTAATCATAGAGGCCATCCTCAATTCTTTTGAGGATTTCTGCCCTGACAACTCACTTGAAACTGCTCTTAGCAATAATATTTTCCTCTAATTAACAGCCAACTTTTTTTCTCAAAGTAATTTTTGAAATCATTTTGTTTTAATTTCTTGTAGTTTAAAAGGTCAAGAGTTATAACAAAAAATACCAGCCCCCTGTTTCATGATCACCGCCTACATCCCTTCTCACTTCCCAGAGGCACTCACTTTTAAATAATAAGGACACTGCTCTAATTTGATCAGGTAATTTTAGAGAACATACAGACGTTATATCATGCTACATTACAGATTTCCTTTCTCCATCATGCCAATATAGTTTCATCACGATTTTAGTTAAATTCTTATTCGGTGATTTTTTAGTCTTTTTATTTATTATTGATTTTTATTATGGGCTTCCCTGGTAGTTCATTGGTAAAGAATCGGCCTGCAATGCGGGTTTCCTGGGTCAGGAAGATCCCCTGGAGAAGGAAATCGCAACCCACTCCAGTATTCTTGCCAGGAAAATCCCATGGACAGAGGAGTCTGACAGGCTGCAGCCCATGGGGTCACAAAAGAATCAAACATGACTTAGTGACTAAACAGCAATAACAATTTTTATTTATTTATTTTTGGCTGCACTGGCTCTTTTTGTGGGCTCTCTCGTTGCAGCCAGCAGGGGCTGCTCTTTGTGGTGGTGAGCAGGCTCCTCATTGCAGTGGCTTCTCTTGTTTGGAGCACGGGCTCTAGGCCCACCTGCTTCAGTCGTTGTAGCACACAGGCTCAGCAGTTGTGGTGAGAGGGCTTGGTTGCTCCACAGCAGGTGGAATCATCCCAGACCAGGGATCAGACCCGTGTCCCCTGCATCGGCCAGGGGATTCTTATCCATTCCACCACCAGGGGAGTCCTCACAATTTTTTAAATGCTGGTTGTGTTATTATTGTTCACTTTTATGCCAGGTAGTTCACATGATTACTTGGCCTTTCTTGAACACCTTTTTGGGTTTTTTCTGAAGTTAATATTTGCCTCAATATTTTTCAGTTCTTTATTTTTTTCTTGAGCAGCCGGTTAGAGCTCATATCCTGCAACAGCTCTGAAAATGCCTCTTTCAATAATATCAAATAATTTCTCGATGGTATATTTTATCCATAGGACACCCCTCTCAGAAACATTCCTCTGGCAGTCCTCCACCCTCCTGCTCATCTCAGCCCTTTCCTACTCAGGATTTCCTTGGCATCCCTCTTCTGTGGAAACCCCTGGTTCTCAGATCACATGTCATATTCTTTCTTGGTTTACACTTACAATTTTTTTAAAAATACATGGCCCAGTAGCTTTCTGAGAAAATGTAAATTTTTGAAACTTTCATGTCTAGAAGTAATTTTTATTCTCCAATAGCTCAAATGGTAAAGTATCTGCCTGTAATGCTGGAGATGTGGGTTTGATCCCTGGGTCAGGAAGATTCCCCTGGAGGAGGAAATGGCAACCCACTCCAGTATTCTTGCCTGGAAAATCCCATGGACAGAGGAGCCTGGCGGGCTACAGTCCATGGGGTCGCAAAGAGTTGGACACGACTGAGTGAGTGCACACAGACAGCCTCATACTTGCTTTGCTGTGGCAGTTCTGTTAGCAAGATTGGCTACATCCCTTCCCACCCTTTTATCTCCTACCATTTTGCCATGAGACTTTGCCGCTTGCCCCATCAAAATATGGGGTCTATTTCCCCACTCCTTGAATGGGGATCACTGTGTAACTTACAGCCTATGTTGGAAGTGGCTCTGTGTGACTTCTGAAACTATGGCTTCAAGAATCCTTACAGCATCTGTTCTCACCCTCTGGGCATATGGAATTGAAACTAGCATGTGAAGAAGCCAGGTCCTAGAAATAGTGGTAAAAAAAATTACTACTGAAAACCGAGATTATGGTTATGTGTGTTATGTAGCAATAAAACAATTGAGAAAACAATTGCCCACAGTAATTTGGAAGATAGAAAATGTATCTAATGAATTTTCAGACTTGGCTAAGGAGTCTCTCCTCCTCCATCCGGTAAGTCAGACCTGGCTTTTTCCCACTGGCAGTCCTAGGGTAGCATACTAAGAGTTCAAGAACAAAACCTGAAGAGTCTCTTGAACCTTGAGCTCAGAGCTTATGCTGTGTCACTTTCGCCACTGTTTTTTAATCAAAGTAAGTCAAGGCCAGCGTAGATTCAAAGAGCAGAGAAATAGATTGCACTCCACGTGGCGCTAGTGGTAAAGAAGCTGCCTGCCAATGCAGGAGATGCAAGAGACCTGAATTTGACCCCTGGGTCAGCAAGATCCCTTGGAGTAGGGAATGACACCCCTCTCCAGTATTCTTGTCTGGAAAATCCCATGAACAGAGGAACCTGGTGGCCTACAGTCCATGGGGTGGCAAAGAGTCAGACACGGCCGAGCGACTGAGCACACCCTGATGGGAGAAGCAAAGTCGCATTGCAAAGATGCCTGAGTGACTCTTGCAGTCATCTTTGCAACAGCCTAACACACATGATCTACAATTCTAGGTTGAAAATGATTTTCACTCAGTTTGAGGCATGGCTTCATTATTGCCATTGAGAAAATGTGTGGTCTGGTGATTACCTACTTTGTGTAATATATGTAACTTTTTATTTTCCCTCTCTCTGGAGGATTTTGAAACTTCTCATTATTCCCAGTATATTGAAATTGCATGATAAAGTACCCTGCTGTGAGTTCATTTTTGTTCATCATATTGAGACTCCATTGCTGTATCTAGCCTAGGGATCCAGTTATTTGATTTGTGGAAATGTTCTTGTATCATGTCTTTGATAATTTCCTCTCCACAGTTTTCTCTGCTTGCTCTTTCTGAAACTCCTCTTATTTGGATATTGGACACTAACCAGACCCTCTAATTTTCTTAACTTTTCCATCCTGTTCATCTCTTTGATTATTTTGTTCTAAATTTTGTGAGATTTTTCTCAACTATATGTTCCTTCTCCTTCACTGAAAATTTTTTTTTTAATTTAAGCTCTGCTGCATGGCATGTGGGATCTTAGTTCCCCGACCAAGGATTGAACTCACACTCCATGCAGCGGAAGCATGGAGTCCTCACCACTGGACCACCAAGGAAGTCCCTCACCTAAATTTTAATTTCAGCATTCCCGTTTTTAATTTTCAAGAACTCTTTCTTGTTTTCTGATTTTGCGTATGTTATTCTTGTTTTCTGGATTACCCTTATATTATTGATTCCATTTTTTTATGTTTTCATTTCATTGTACTATGTCTGTGTTCTTTGAGAGTTTTTTTTTTTCCTTTCTCTTTCTCTGTCATTTTCTATTATAGTCAAATTTATCCTTAAATACTCCTGATCCTTGACTGTTCACTCATATTAAAAGCTGACTGGAATCTGTGAGGTATAACTGAGGCACTTTGCCTGGTGGGCTTCACTGAAGACAAGCTGTGGACAGATGGCTTTTTCCTTGAGTATCTTTAGGTCCTCTTTCTGGGGTAATTTACTTTATCCAGGAAAGTTCTTACCAATACATCTCTTGGCCCAGAGCAAGGGGGGCCCGGCCTTAGGCTCCATGCATTATAGGGCCTCAGTCTGCCCACCCCTCCCTGAAGGGCAAGGAGTCCATTGTACCAAGTGTTCATACATACCTGGGACTCAAGCTGCTCTCTCTTGAGATTGGTCTCCGGGTACCTAGAACGACAGAATCCCCTGCCCAGATGGCCCTGAACATAAACCCAGTGGCCACATGTGTCTCTTCCCTGGGTGATCCCCCTAAGGGTGGTCCCCGCTGCCCCCTAGGCCTAAGAAGAGACTATGGGGTGGCTGTTTACAGTGGGTATGGGTGGCGTTTGGACATGCGGGTTCCAGGGGCCACACTTCTGGAGTTCGTGTCTCGGGGTGGGAGGAGGAAGGGTGTAGGCCATGGCAGCAAGCAGGCTGGGCCAGCTTTCTTCTTGCTGCCCTTTTCCTGTGTGGGGCGCCGCAGAGTCAGAATCCTAAACTCAGATCTGTCCTTCCAAGTCGTTATGAAGCTATATTTGTCAAAGTAGGGAGAGCACATTTTACTTAACATTTTGTTTGATTTATGAATTTTAAATGTATTTGTGGCCTTCCCTGATAGCTCAGTTGGTCAAGAATCCACCTGCAGTCAGTGCAGGAGACCCCAGTTTGATTCTTGGATTGGGAAGATCCACTGGAGAAGGGCTAGGCTACCCACTCCGGTATTCTTAGGCTTCCTTTGTGACTCAGCTGGTAAAGAGTCTGCCTGCAGTGTGGGAGACCTGGATTCGATCCCTGGGTTGGGAAGATCCCCTGGAGAAGGAAACAGCTACCCTCTCCAGTATTCTGGCCTGGAGAATTCCATGGACTGTATAGAGTCCATGAAGAGTCATGGAAGAGTCCATGACTCTTCGCAAAGAGTCAGAAGTGACTGAAGTCACACACACACAAACACACATACTCATACACACAACACACACACACACACACACACACACACACACACACCATGTTGGGAGGGGACCTCATTGCCTCCCTGGAACTGGGTGTGGGGGTGCTGAGAACACTCCATTCAGTCCACAGTTTCACTTACCCTCCCCCACCTCTCATTGCCAGGCACACTCCTACCTTCTCCAGATCCTGAAGCCCCTCTGGCTCATTTCTTCAGACTCTGCCTGCTGCCATGAACAAAAGGGGCTACACCAAGGAAGAAATGGAGTATATTTTTCTTACATCCTGGAGCCCAAGCCCAGGAAACCTGAAGTGGCTGGGCCAGCATGGTATTGAAACACCACGGTTGTAAGTCAGTAAATTTCTACTGGAAAAACATTCTAACAATACCTAGCAATTATCCTGGAATCCCACTTATGTTTCTAGGAAATCATTTGGAATAAGGAAAAATAAATGCAAAAATAAATGAATAAGTATGTAAATAGTCATGTTCAAAAGCAAAATTTACTACAGTCTCACTTATAAAATTTAAAACTAGAAACTTATATGTCTGTCAATATGAATATGTTTCAGTTACTTACAATACATTAATGCAGCCACGCATCATTTCACATACTCATCAACCTCTCAGGTCTCGGTCCCAGCTGGAGCAAGGATAAATCCAGGGTGAATCACTATCTCAGAGTGATGACAGAAAATCACTTTTCAACCACAGATGGGAAAGAAAAGATCAGGAAAGGCCTGCAAGTGGCTGTCTATCTTAGAAAGTGAATAAAACTCGGTATATTCCGTAAACCGCAGAAGAGCATAGTAATCTTTGAGTTGCACCAGGAAAACATAGCAGCCAGAAAACCATGCAAAGCTGGAGACATCGCAAATGTAACAAAGCTCAAGCTCAGGGCTCCTCACTTGCACAGACCTCTTTCTAAGCCTCCAATGTTTCTATGCAAGTAAAGGTTAGTTTTTGTGCCCAATTTTTATTTTGTATCCCTGTCCTTCAAGATGACTTTAAGATTGTACAGTCTTCAGGACCACAAAACCTGGATCTGTAGTTAACAGAAGGTATTATATATTAAAATCGGGGTGGGGAGGGAGAGAGAGACAGGAAGACAACTACCAATTCAAAGCAGCATTCTTTAAAATCCTAAGAAAAATAGGGAACCTCAAAAAAATGGTTGATGCAATGTAGGTTCACAGTCCATCTGACCAAGAAATAGTTCAAGAACCAACTTTAAGAACCACCTTTTTAAAGGACTCTGATATCAATATAGAAACATTTCTCAGAGTTGTTCCATTAAGGAAGGCAGGCAGGGAGTCAGAAGCATCCTGATGTTTGCCTTCCTTCTGTTTAGGAGCTGTTCACCCAATCTGGGGCTTCCCTGGTGGCTCAGATGGTAAAGAACCCACCTACAATGTGGGAGACATGGGTTCTATCCCTGGGTTGGGAAGATCCTCTGAAGGAAAGCATGGCAACCCCTCCAGTATTCTTGCCTGGAGAATCCCCATGGACAGAAAAGCCTGGTGGGCTACAGTCCATGGGGTCACAAAGAGTCGGACACGACTGAGCAACTACGCAGCAGCACCCAATCTGAGCTATTTTTCATCTTCTTGAAGGAACAAAATCTGCACTTACCTAATCCTGCCACCAGGTGGTAGACGTGGCTTATTCATGCCCGGTGCTAAACACAAAATGTCCCATTTAATTGTCAAGCAATGTTATAAGGAAAGTATTGTGGGTTTTCTTACTTTTCAGATGAGGTTTAGAAATTTTCAGTGACTTGGTAATATGGGATGATGTTTGCCATGATTTTAATTTGAGGATTTGCAAAGTGAGATAGATAGAAGTAATTTCTATCAGTATCCCCACTCCAAAAAAAAAAATGATTTAGAAAAGGACAGGCTGAAATTATCTGTCAGCTGGAGTCTAGGTTTCCTTCTGCTTCCAGTTACTCTCTGAATTTCCCTTGCAGTAAGAAGAGCCTCAGCCTTGCTTGGAGATCAGGTACTCCGAACACTGCCCACCCAGTGAAGCCTTCATCCACTTCCAGGGTCTCAGGCGGGCCATTTGCATCAGTCAAAACACTACTCAAGTCCCCACAGACTTTCAGTTCTAGCAGTGGATCTCAGATCCCCTGGATCCCTGCAGCCTGTGCTCTCCTCGGCTGCTCACGGGCTAGAAAAAGGAACCCGAGAAAGATGGCAGTCAGTTGGCCCCAATGGCGTCTTCTAATCAGGGCAGGGTCACCCTAAAGAGCAAATGCCACCCACTGCACAGCTGGCCTTACAGGGCTTAACATCTCTCACCACAACCAGAAGTTTGGGGCATGGTCCTAAATGGTGTTTTCATCTCCTCCCTTATGGAAGATGCTGGAGGTCTGAGATTTTTGTGGGTGGAAGTCAACCAGGCAGCCTCAGCTTGGACAGGTTTCTGTCCCAGAAGAGAGGGCGCTGCCCTGGCCATCACAGCAGGGCTTTCCCTTCCCCCCTGGGCCAACCCCCTCATTCCTAGATGCTCCCCTGTCCCAGGACCTCCTTCAAAACACCACAGTCTGGTAACTGCCTGGTAGGAACCATCGAGCTCACTGAATACGGGAATTGTGGCTTTTCCTTTTCTCAAGACTACCATCCAGTAGGATGGAGCCCACCACAGATCATGAACAAGCCTTATTTTCATAACATTTTCACTTGTATCAAAAGCAAAGCCGATTTTTAATGAACAATATGACTTTCCTAACTTTGCATCCCAGGGAACTAGAAACAGAGGAACAAACTAAACCCAGAGTTAGTAGAAGAAAGGAAATAACAGATTAGAACAGAAGTAAGAATTAGAAAAGAGAAAAACAATGGGCGAAATCAACAAACACTAAATGTTGGGCTTCTTTAAAAGATAAGCAAAATTTACAAACCTTTAGCTAGACTAATAAAAAAGAGAGAGCTCATAAAATCAGAAATAAAAGAAGAGACATTACAACTGATGACAAAGAAGTAAAAAGGCACATAAGAGACTACTATGAATAATTATAGGATTTCCCCAGCAGTCCAGTGCTTAAGACTCTGGGCTTCCACTGTAGGGGCCACAGGTTCAGTCCCCGGCTGGGGAACTAAGATCCTGCATGCTGCATGGCACAGCCAAAAAAACAACCAGCAAAAAAATAATACTGCAACAAAATGAATAATCTTTTTAAAAAGGATTAGTTCTTAGTAATATACAACCTACCAAGACTGAATCATGAAGAAATAAAAACTCTAACAGACCTACAACAGGTATGGAGATTAAATCAATGATCAAAAATCTTCCAGCAAAGAAAAGCCCAGGATCAGATGGCTTCATGGTGAATTCTAACATTTTAAAGGAGAATTAAAGCTCATTCTTGTCAAGCTATACTCCAAAAAATGAAGAGGAAAGAATGTTTCCAAACTCATTTTTTGCCTGTATTACTCTTACTAAACAGAGACACCACAAGAAAACTACAGGGCAATATCCCTGATGAATAAAGGTACAAAAATCCTTAAAATACTAGCAAAAAAAAAAAAGTCCAAAAGCACATTAAAAGGATCATACACCATGACCAAGCAGGATTTATCCCTTGCATGCAAAAATGCTTTGACATATGAAAATCAATTAATGTAATACATTAATAGAATAAAGGATAAAAATCACATAATCATATATAGATGCAGAAAAGTATTTGACAATACTTAACACCCTTTCATGATAAAAACCCTCAGCAAACTAGGAATAGATGGACAGTAACTCAACACAGTAAAGGCTCAACACAGTAAGCACATGAAAAGCCCACAGCTGAAATCATGCTCAAAGGTGAAAAACTAGAAGCTTTTCCTCTAAGTTGAAGAATAAGGCAAGGATGCCTATTTTTCCACTTCTATTCAAGATAGTACTGGAAGTACAATGTGATGAAAGAAATTAAAGAAAACATCAAAAATAGAAAGACATCCCATGTTTGTGGATTGGAAGACAATATTGTTAAGATGTCCAACTACCCAAAGCAATCTACAGAGTCAATGCAAACCCTATCAAATTTCAATAACATTTTTTATTAATATGTTAAATATAACATGTTATATATTATTATATATACTATATATTATATGTTTATATTATTATATTATATATAGTTATATGTTATATATAACATATGTTAATATGTTATATATAACATATTTATAAAAGAAAAAAAACTGTATGATTCATATGGAATCATGAAAGACTACAAAGAGCCAAATCAATCCTGAGAAAGAAGAACAAATCTAGAGGCATCACACTTTCTGCTTCAAAATATATTATAAAGCTACAGTAAACAAAACAATATGGTATTAGCATAAAGACAGATGTATGGGCTGATGGAATGGAACAGAGACCACAGAAATAAACCCACACATATGCTCAACTGATCTTTGGAAAGAGTGCCAATAATACACAATGAGGAAAGAGCTGCTGCTGCTGCTGCTGCTGCTAAGTTGCTTCAGTCATGTCTGACTCTGTGCGACCCCATAAACGGCAGCCCACCAGGCTCCCCCGTCCCTGGGATTCTCCAGGCAAGAACACTGAAGTGGGTTGCCATTTCCTTCTCCAGTGCATGAAAGTGAAAAGTGAAAGTGAAGTCACTCAGTCGTGTCTGACTCTTTGCGACCCCATGGACTGCAGCCTACCAGGCTCCTCTGTCCAGGGGATTTTCCAGGCAAGAGTATTGGAGTGGGGTGCCATTGCCTTCTCTGAGATGGGGAAAGAGTGTCTTCAACAAATGATGCTGGGAAAATTGGATATCCAATGCAAAAGAATAAAACTGGGCCCTGATTTTACATCATACACAAAAGTCAACTGAAAATGGATTAAGGACTTAACATAAGACCTGAAACTATAAAACTCCCAGAAGAAAGCACAGGTGAAAAGCCTCATGACATTGGTCTCAGCAATGACTTCATTGTTATGAAATCAAAGCCATAGGCAAAAATAACAAAAAAGTAAATGAGTGGAACTACATTAACCTAAAAAACTTCTAAACAGCAAAGGAAGCAATCAAGAGGGTGAAAGGCAATCTACCAAATAGGAGAAAATATTTGCAAACCATATATTTGATAGTGGATTAATCTCCAAAATACATAAAGAGCTCCTACAACTTAATAGCTGTACACATACACACAAACTAATAATCCATTTCTTAAAAATTGGCTTAGTGATTGGATATTTCTCCAAAGAAGACATGCAAATGGCCAGCAGGTGTATGAAGAAATGATCAATGTCACTAACATCAGGAAAGTGTGACTCAAAATCACTATGAGATATCTCACACCCACTATCATGAAAAACGAAAGACGACAAGTGTTGGTGAGAATGTGGGAAAACTTGAACACTTGCACACTTTATAAAAAATTATTATTTATTTATTTGGCTGTGCCAGGTCTTCATTGAGGCATGCAGGATCTTCCATCTTCCCTGTGACATGTGAATCTTTAGTTGTGGCGTGGGAACTCTTAGTTGCAGCATGTGGGATCTAGTTCCCTAACCAGGGACTCAAACCTGGGGCCCTTGCATTGGGAGTTTTAGCCACTGGGCCACCAGGGAAGTCCTCTGAACCCTTGCACACTTGCTGGTAGGAACACAAAATGGTGTAGCTGCCATGGAAAACAGTAGGGAAACTCCTCAAAAACTTAAGAATAGAACTATCATATGATCCAGCAATCCTATTTCTAGGTATTTACCCAAAAGAACTGAAATCAGTACCTCAAAGAGACAGTAGCACTCCCATGATTGCAGCGCCATGCGCAGTAGTCAAAATGTAGAAACAACCTAAATGTCCACAGACGAATGAATGAAGAAAATGTGACACATACATGCAATGAAATACTATTCATCCTTAATTTTAAAAAAAGAAGGAGCTTCAGCAACAAGTGACAACATGGAAGAAGACATTTATGCTAAATGAAATATATGCCAGTCATAGGTATGATTCTACTTATACGAGATGTCTGACTCATCGGAAAAGACCCTGATGCTGGGAAAGATTGAAGGCAAAAGGAGAAGGGGCAACAGAGGACGAGATGGTTAGACAGCATCACCAACTCAATAGACATGAATCTGAGCAAACTCTGGGAGATGGTGAAGGACAGGGAAGCCTGGTGTGCTGCAGTCCATTGGGGCGCAAAGAGTCGGACACAACTTAGCAACTGAACAACAATAACACGAGGTATCTAAAATAGTCAAATTCATAGAATCAAAGAGTAGAATGGTGATTGCCAGGGGCTGGAGGAGGAGGAAATGGGAGTTGCTAATTAGAGGACATAAAGTTTCAGTTAAACAGGAAGAATAGAAACCTGCTGTACAACATTGAACCTATAGTCAATGATGTACGTACGCTTAGAGCTTTAAGAGGGTAGATCCCATGCCAAGTGTTCCCACCACAATCAAATAAAATCTTTCTTAAAAATTCCATTCATAAGTTTCAGATAATACCACCTGCTACAAACATAGCAAATCTATTAGCCTCCGTGCAAGTCCCTGCTTCCATGAGCCTGCCTTTGGCTTAGTTTCAGGAACACAGAGGGCACTTCAACAGGCAGGGCACCTTCTCTTGATCAATGTCATGCTCTTTGAGCAGAGAAAGAGAACTTAAAAGGAATAAAACATTCCCAGTAGAGCCAAAGCCCCATGTGCCCTCCCTGTTTCTAGTTCTCCACCCCTAAAATGTGTAACTTGTCATCCTATCCATTTCTTTATTCTTTTTCTATGGATGTATGTACCCTAAAGGGCTTCCCAGGTAGCTCAGTGGTAAAGAATCTGCCTGCAATGCAGGAGCCGGAGGAGACCTGGTTTCAATCCCTGGATCAGGAAGATCCCCTGAAGAAGGGCATGGCAACCCACTCCAGCAGTCTTGCCTGGAGAATCCCATGGACAGAGGAGCCTGGCGGGCTACAGTCCATGGGGTCACAAAGAGTCGGACATGACTCAGTGACTAAACCACCACCCCTCTTCAAAGGAATCAGTCTAAAGCGTGTAGAAGAGAACCTCTTTCCCAGCTGTAAGAACCATGAGAGGAACACCCAGAAAGACACTGATGTTGCCTATACTGAGGACATATGGAAAACACAATTTGACTTTCAGAGACGTGGTGTTAGAATTAAATTCAAGGGATGTGCCATGTCCTTGACTTTCACATTCTTTTAGAAGCACATAGGGCTGAAGTTCAGAAGGTGGGAACCAAAGAAAGGAGACAGAATCATAAATACCCAAGAAGTCTGAATAGGAAACCATTGCCACAGAAGCTAAAAAATACACTTCTAGCTAAAACCACATGAGAAATATTGAAATTAGACCCAAAAGACAGTTTACACTTAAAATCAACTGACTGATTATAAAAACAGGACCAGCTTTAATAAGTCCAGTCAGTTAACAGATTCTATTGAGCATCTCTTATCTGCCAACCCTGGAAATGCACTGGTGAGCCAGACAGACACAGGCCCTATCCGTGTGAAGCTCACAGTCTGGTGGAGATGGACAGATGAGCAGTCAGTAATATAAGTAATTATAAAACAATCATGCATTAAAACATCTGAAATCATTCCCAAGATTATTGACTGCAAAAAGTGACATGGGTGTAGACAAGAACACAATAAATTGTCCTTTGGTCCTGAGAATATGTTGATGACACGTGACCAACATTTGTGCACTATTAGTGGGAAGGTATTGTGGCTCAGCTGGTAAAGAATCCACCTGCAATGCGGGAGACCTGGGTTCGATTCCTGGGCTGGGAAGATCCCCTGGAGAAGGGAACAGCTACCTACTTCAGTATTCTGGCCTGGAGAATTCCATGGACTGTATAGTCCATGGGGTCGCAGAGTGGGACACAACTGAGCGACTTTCACTTCACTTAACAGTGGGAAGGTAAACTGGTGCAACCACTATGGAAAACAATATAGATGTTCCTCACAAACTTAAAAATAGATGATCCAGTGATTCTAATCTTGAGTTTATATCTACAGACAATTTAATCACTAATTCAAAAAGATATATGCATCCCTGTGTTCATTGTAGCATTATTTACAACAGCCAAGATATGGAAGTAACCTAAGTGCCCATCACTAGATAAACAGAAAAAGAAGAGGTGTGTATATGCTTTAGAATATTACTCAGACATAAAAAAGAACAAAATGATGCCATTTACAGCAATGTGGATGGACCTAGAGATTGTCATACTGAGTAAAGTAAGCCAGACACAGAAAGACAAGTATCATATAATATCATTTATACAAGGAATCTAAAAAATGAATACAAATAAATTTGTTTACAAAACAGAAGTAGAGTCATAGACATAGAAAACAAACTCATGGTTTCCAGGGGATAAGGCAGGGAGGATAAATTGGGAGATTGGGACTGACACATACACACTACTGTATGTAAAATAGATAACTAGATAACCAATAGGAACCTATTATATAAAGCACAGGGAACTCTACTCAAAACTCTGTAAAGGCTTACACAGGAAAAGAATCTATAAAAAGTGGCTGTACATATATGTATAACTGACTCATTTTGCTGTACCCCTGAAACTAACACAACATTGTAATTCAACTGTACTCCAATAAAATTTTTTAAAAAAAAAAGAATGAAATCTTGCCATTTGTGACAACATGGTTGCACCTAGGATATTATGCTAATTGTAAAGTAAATTGGACAGAGATAAACAAATACTGTATGAATTCACGTACATGTGGAATCTGAAAAACAAAACACATAAGCACACATAACTAAACCAAGTCATGGATACAAAGAAAAAACAGGTAGTTGGCAGAGGGGAGGGGGGCAAGAAAAGAGAAAACTAGTGAAGGAAATTAAGAAGCACAAATTTTCAGTTGCAAAACAAATGTCAGGGGTATGAACAGTGTGGGAAATATAGTCAATTATGTAATATCTTTTTATGGTGACATACCATAATTAGACTTATCCTGATGATCATTTTGAAAAGAATAGAAATATTGAATCACTATGCTGTGTACCAGGGAACTAACATAATGTTGCACGTCAATCATACTTCAAAATAAACTCATAGAAAAAGAGATCAAATCTGTGGTTACCAGAGGTGGGACGTGGGTGGGAAAATTGGATAAAAGCAGTCAAAAGATACAAATTTCCAGTTATAAGATAAGTAAGTCCTAGGGATGTAAGGTACAACTTGATTAATAAAAATTAACACTTTTATATTATATAAGAAAGTTGTTAAAAGAGCAAATCCTAAGAGTGTTCATCACAAGGAAAAATTGTATTGGTTTCCATTTCTTTAATTTTATTGGGTTAGTTGAAAAGTTCCTTTGGTTTTTTCAGTAAAAACAAAAGACACATTTTTCATTTTTACCACTAACTTTATTGAACAATGCATTCACCGTTTTGTTCCCCTACCTTGTGCCATTTTTCAGGCAACTTCATAATTCCATCTTCCCAAAACTTTCTCTTTTTGAGCAAAGAACTGTTCCAGGTACCTTTTACAGTCTTCCAGGGAATGGAAATGGAAATCCGAAGGGGCAATGTCTGGTGAACACAGCATATGAATCAGAATTTCCCAGCCAAGTTGTAACAGCTTTTGCCTGGTCATCAAAGAAGCATGAGGTCTTGCATTATCCTGATGCAAGATTATGCATTTTCTGTTGACTAATTTCAGATGCTATTTGTTGAGTACTGCTTTCAGTTGGTTTAATTAGGAGCAGTCCTTGTTGGAATCAATTGTTTGGTTTTCCAGAAGGAGCTCATGACAGATAACTCCCAACCGCATCATATACACAACATTACCTTCTTTGGAAGAAGACTGGACTTTGGTGTGGTTGGTGGTGGTTCATTTCACTTGTCCCATGATCTCTTCTGTTCCACTTTATTGTACAGTATCTATTTTTCATGGCCTGTCACAACTTGTTTTCAAAACAGAACATTTTTCTTTACATTTCAGTAGAGAATCGCATGTGGAAATACCAACAAGGTTTGTTTCGCCTAACTTATGTGGAATTGAAACATCAAAGCAATTAACATAACGAGTGGTGTAAATGCTTTTCAACACTTGGCTTGGGTATTTTGAGTATGTCAGCTATCTGCCATGTGGTATAATGGTGCTTGTTCTCAGTTAATGTCTCAATTTGATCACCATCAGCATCAACTGGTCTATCTGACTGTGGTGTATTGTCCAGTGAGAAATCTCCAGCACGAAACTTTGCAAACCACTTTTCACACATTCCTTTAGTCACAGCACCTTCCCCACACACTGCACACATCTTTTTCTGCATTTCAGTTGTGTTTTCACCTTTCTTGAAATAATAAAGCATATTATGCCAAAAATGTTGCTTTTCTTCATCTTCAATACTAAAACATCAATATGAAGATTCACTAATTCTGATAAGTTTTTTTAAATGCATGCTGATATGACAGCAGTCACAACATTTTAATCTAGTAAAATTGTTTCAAATGAAGCTAGACAGCTAACCCCTACTAGCGCCATCCAAATGAAGAAAACTTTTAGCCAACCCAATATATCTATATGAGATGGTTCACTGAACTTGGGGATTGCTAGGTGGCAGAGTGGTAAAGAGTCTGCCTGCCAATGCAGGAGACACAAGAGATGCAGGCTCAATCCTTGGGTCTGGAAGATCCCCTGGAGAAGGGGCAACCCACTCCAGTATTCTTGCCTGGAGAATGCCACGGACAGCGGAGCCTGGCAGGCTATGGTCTATGGGGTCACATAGGGTCGGACATGACAGCGCGACTAAACACACACACACTGAACTTATGTGGTAATCATTTCATGATGTATGTAAGTCAAATCATTGTGCTGTACATCTTAAACGTACATAGTGCTGTATGTCAATTATATCTCCATAAAACCGGAAGAAAAAAAAGAATGCAGAGAAATTTTAATATATACTGAAAAAAATTAGGAGATAGCATCCTGACATTTCTCAGTAGCAGGTATATCATGGTGTTCTATGTTTTCTTTCAGCAGAGGGAGCACCCGAGATCCTACGGAGAGGTAACATGGAGAAGATAAATCCAAAGACGAATGCATCAGGTACACTCCAAATTTCACCTGTGAACAAAACAGCAACAACAACAAGACAGGGTATTTTAGCAGTTAAAATAATTTTGCAAATAATAACGTTCCACTAAAATTAAATCAGGTCTTTAAAGACATGTCCTGGGACTTGGTATGTCCTGTCTGTCATGTAGTAGAAGTAGTGAGAAACAGGGAGAATCCTGGACTTCCCTGGCAGTCCAGTGGTAAAGAATCCACCTGCCAACACAGGGGACACAGGTTCCATCCCCGGTCCAGGAGGATTCCACGTACTGCGGGGCAACTAAGCCTGTGTGACACAATTAATGAGTCCACACTGTGTAACAAGGGAAGGCACTGCAAGGAGAAGCCCGCAAGCAGCCCTAGAGAGTAGCCCCACGTGCAGCAACAAAGACCGAACATAGCCAGAAACACAAGTAACAATGCAGACATTTTACCATGAGTTAACTTGCCAGGCTATTACTGGAAAGAGATGAAATGCTTGCCTTATTTCTGTTAATTTTCAAGAATTGTTCCATGCAGCCTGGCTGCTTCCTTGGCTCCCTAGAATACTTTGCAAACAGAAAGTCCTGACAGAAAGTGCGAGCCCAGAAATAAATGAGTCTTCCTAGTGAATAATCTGTTAGAAGGTCAGCTTTTATCATCTGAACTCCACAACAACAGCACTTAGTCATTTTAGCCTTGAGAAGATGACTGACAAACTTATTATAGTGAAATTTATTGAATCTGTGCAGCTATCCTGTCCACTCTAAGGCATTATTTTTTATTCGTGAGATTTCTGTGGCAAAGAAAATAAGATGACGAATTACTTTACTTACTATTTCTTTTTTTCCCCCCTTTGCCATACCATATGGCATGCAGGATCTTAGTACATGACCAGGAATTGAACTGGTGCCCTCTGCAGTGGAAGTGCAGAGTCTTAACCAGAACCACCAGGGAAGTCCCTTTCTTTTCTTTTCTTTTTTGTAACTATTTCTTACCTATACTCTTTATCTCTTCAAAAAGATTTGAAAGAATCAAAAATATATGTAATAAAAAAAACTGAGACCTAGATGGGTTGGGTGGAGTAGGAAGTAGAAGGGAGATTCCAGAGGGAGGGAACATATGTATACTTATGCTGATTCATGCTGTTGTATGGCAGAGACCAATACAACATTATAAAGCAATTATCCTCCAATTAAAAATAAACAATTTTTTTTAGAAGTGAGGAAATGAATAGAAAAGAAAAATAAGATAGTGTCACAGACAAAGTCTGAACCTTGATGGTAGCCCATCAGCCTTAGAATGTTCTCCCACTTCTAAAAATTACTCAGCATTATTAAGGATTAGTTCCAGTGTAGACAACGCATCAGGATCTTAAGATGGGGTGTCATATTTAGCAATCATGCTTACCTTTCTCTCTCGCCTCTCAGAAAGCTTTTGGAAAACATCTTGGTTTCGTTGTCCAGTTTGCTGATCGATGCAAATCATCTGACATCTGTGACAGGGTCCCAAAACCTAGGCGATGAGAAGGGAAGAGACAGCATTGTCATGAAAGTGACCCGACTGTCCCACTCTGCAGGGAGGAATCTGGGTCCAAGAGGAATGGTTGCAAACAGCCAATTTCAGACTCAGAGAGAAATGCGCCAACTGCAAGGAGCCAAGAGTGCCACCTCTTCCCAAAGCCCACTAGGGAATCACCCACATGTGTTTGCCAGCTGACAGACCACTGCAACAGGGTTTTATAGAAAAAGAAAAGGGTGGTCGTGACTCGCAGGTGGTTATCAGGGGATGTGGGGCTTCCTCCAGGGAAGACAAGCACTGATTGCAGGACATTGGGGGAGGAGATGGCCAGCCACATACCCTGTGCTGCTGTTATGGCCACAGATCGCTTGAGACTTGGGCAAGTAGCTCACACAACCACAGGTGCCCCTGTGGAACACACGGCAGTCTGCACCAAGGCCTGGCATTCCTGTGGGTGGATGCACTCAGCTCTTCTCCTTTGAAGCCAAGTGCATGTTTTCTCATGCTTTGCCTGATCGATAATCTTGCCATAAAGGTCTTAATTCACATAACTCTCTCATGTTTGAATCTTTTAGGCTAAATCTCTCAAAAAGAGGTTATAAAGTCAATACACATAAAGCTCTTATGACTTGATGATACCCAGTGAGAAACTGCTTTCCAAAAGAGATGTGCTGGATCTTTTTGCATTGTAACTGCTTCAGCACTGAGTATTACCACCAACAAACACCTCTTAAGCATTTACTTAAAATTTTTGTTATAATTGAAGTATAGTTGAATTATGATGTTTCAGGTATACAGCCAAGTCATGTGAAAAAAAATAACCCATTACAGTTTATTCTGAGTATTACTCAGTTTATACTGAGTATAGTTCCCTGTGCTATCCAGTAGATCCTGGTTGTTTATCTATTTTATATATGTCAGTGTGTATCCATTAATCCTAGGTTCCTCATTCAGCATTTACTTTTTGAAAGGCACAGTATTAACTATAGCTTATATATTTTTTTTTAACATTTTTCTTTCTTTCTTTCTTTCTTTATTTATTTATTTATTTATTTATTTTATTTTAGTTGGGGGCTAATTACTTTACAATATTGTAGTAGTTTTTGCCATACATTGACATGAATCAGCCATGGGTTCACATGTGCTCCCCCTCCCGAACCCTCCTCCCACCTCCCTCCCCTTCCCATCCCTCTGTGTCATCCCAACGCTCCATCCCTGAGCATCCGTCCCATGCATAGAACATGGAATGGTGTTCCGCTTCACATATGACAATATACATGTTTCAATGTTATTGTCCCAGAACGTCCCACCCTCACCTTCTAGCTTATATTTTTTAAGACCTGCATAGGACAACACTGTATGGATGTAGCCTAATTTATTTAATCAACCTCCCTCTTATGGATATTTAGGGTATTCTCCAATTTTTATATTTATAAAGTATTGCAATAAGTAATTTTGTAATATATCTTTACCTATTTGTAAGAGTATTTTTTACGGAATATATTTCTGTAGTAAATTTATTGGGTCAAAGGGCATGCATATTTTAACTTTCATTAATTGATGTTTATTAAGTATCATGACCTAAAGAAAGCAAAGCATCTGAGAGAGGTTTTTTAAAGCGTCTTTCTTATATTCATGTCCCCACGACATGAATCTTACAACTTACCTGTTACAAAGTAAGTTTCTGACAGTGATCCTAGTCTAGTTGTAGTTCTTTCTCTTTCCTTTTCCTTCTTTTCTTCCTTTCTTTCTCCCTCTCTCTCCATCTATCAAATATTGAGTGTTTACTCTGGACCAGGCAGGATATGTCAGAGCAGGTGCTTTCACAGCATGGCAAGGACACAGCAATAGAAAATGAAGAAGAGGAAGTCAGGGTGGAGGGATGAGGGGAACGGCAGGAAGGCTGGCACAGAGAGAGGTCTGCAAGAGAGAAAAGAGATTGCTTTTTAAAGAGGGGGTAGCTTCCAGCATAAGAGGAAGTTTGGAGAGGTAAATGGATAGAAAAGCTCTTTGGGGCATTTGTGTGTGTGTGTCTGTGTGTGTGTGTGCCACACACTTTACCACTACCCTCACCTGCAGGGCTTCCCAGGTGGCACTAGTGGTAAAGCACCCACCTGCCAATGCAGGATACAAAAGAGACGTGGGTTCCATCCCTGGGTTGGGAAGATCCCTTTGAGGAGGGCACGGTAACCCACTCCAGTATTCTTGCCTGGAGAATCCCATGGACAGAGGACCCTGGTGGGCTACAGTCCATAGGGTTGCAAAGAGTCAGACACGACTGAAGCGACTGAGCATGCACAGCATACACACCACCTGCAAAACTCTGAAATCTTCCATTAGAGATTAAATTACTGTTTACTGCTTTCCTGGAAGTTAGAGTGATGTGTAGAGGACCCATGCTTCTGTCCCCAGTTCTTCCTTAGCTGTCCTGGCCATTCATTTTGTCAGCAACTGTGGCATCCTGACTCTGGGTCAGGACTATTCTAGGCCCCAGACGGACAGTGGGGAATAAATAGACTTGGTCCCACTCTCTGACACTCTGAGGAAATAAGCAGACACTACAGAGCGTGACCCCGTGGTGGGTCAGAAACAGCCTTCCCAAGGAGATAACATCTGAGCTAGACCTGAAGGAGCTGCAGCAGAAGTGTGCCAGGCAGAGGGGACAGCAAGGGCAAAGGTGCTGAGGCAGGAATCTTGGCTTGTTGAGGGGATGGAGAGAAGGTCCGCAGGACAGGCAGAGGAGCAGGGGTGCTGACCTTGGGGAGAAGGGAGAGGCCATGGGGCTCAGGTCTCGGGGGCCTTATCCACTCTCATGAGGAATGTAGATGTCAGCTGAAGACTTTGGGTTTGGGGACCCCAGAGCCTGGGGAGGCAGGGCAACTTGGTGCCTCATCCTTTGACTGCAAGCTCCTCCCCGGCTTCCAGAGAGGCCAGAAGCAAGAGCGCGAGGAGAAGTACAGCCGCCCTGGGCACTGAAGGACCATGAAGGATCTGGGATGTCCTCCAGGAGCTCCAGAGAGCAAGTTTCAAGAGGAGGAAGTTCTCACAGACACAAGCATTCCAAGAAATAGCTAGTCTAGATACAGCGATGAGGTCTGTACCTCCATCACCTGTATGTTCTCTCTTCATGTGAAACTGCTGCCCTCTTTGAAGGAAGGATGGATGGATCATTCCAAGAGGTGACCCAGGATGCAGATGTCACATAGCCTCCTGCTGAGGTTTTGTGGGTAAGAGTCAACCCCAAGGGTGGGATTCCCTTCTACCGGCTACTATCCCAGCCAAGGGTTGAGGTCAATCCCCACTGACAACCCTTAAGGAAAGATAATAGGACTTCTCGGAACTTACCTGGAAACGCAAGGAACCAACTGAAATTTCATCCCATTTCTCTTCTTCAAAAGCCCTTGTTCCATTGGTAATAATATTGGCACGGAACCGTGAGATGAGATTGTTCATTGGGAATAATTCTTCTTTGCCATTCTCACTACTGTGTAATACACACCAGAAAGAGAAAAGGTGGGAGGCATGGATAATTGCACTACTGTAGTAAGTCAACATTTCTGCCATTCGATGCCTGAGCTCATCAACGGTACTGTGGCCTGAGGCTTAGATGAACAGAACAAGCTTTTATCATGAGTGCAAGGTAAAAGACACACCTCTGTTGTCAGAACTCCAGGATCTCCCCTGGAATATGGTCCCACCTCCAGTGAAGCTCCCAAGAGGCAGTGCAACGGGTGAGTCAATCCTTGCTGATGCGATGAAGAACTTTGGTAAACCCAGTGAACAGGGGTCAAGTGGATAAACTTGTGAGAAAATACCAATTCTACAAGGTGAGTCAGAACAAGGCATTTAAAAAATGACATTTAAAGAATGTCAACAGGCTTAATTACCAAGGACATAAAAAGTACCATGAGCTCACACTTTTTGTATATTTTTGGATATTAGAACATCATAAAGCTGTATAGAGTATATACATGGGAGGTTTTAATATGTATTTCCTACAGAGAACAGGTTGGTGGTTACCAGAGGTGAGAGGTGGGCAGAATGGGTGAAGGGGGTCAAAAGGTACAAACTTCCAGTTATAAACAAGTCATGGGGGTGTAATGTACCGGTATGGCAACTATAGTTAATAATACTACATTGTTTAAAAAAATACTGTATTGCATATTTAAAAGGTGCTAAGAGAATAAAACTAAAAAGTACTCATCACAAGAAAAAAATTTTGCAGCTATGTGGTGACAGATGTTAACTAGAATTATTGTGACCATTTCTCAGTATATACAATTATGGGATCATGTGGTACCCCTGAAACTAATATAATGTTGCCTGTCAACTGCGTCTCGATTAAAAAACTTTATTTCCTAACTTTTGTCCTGTTTGCAGTTTTAACTGGTGTATGTTATTTTTGTAATTCTTGTTTAAAATTTTTGTTTACTACCATGAATGAATGAATGATGGTCGCTCAGTCGTGTCCGACTCTTTGTGACCCCATGGACTATACAGTCCATGGAATTCTCCAGGCCAGAATACTGGAGTGGGTAGCCCTTCCCTTCTCCACAGGTACCATGAAAAGGCTCCCTGTACCTCCATGCATCCCATTCCCTAAGGCAAAAAAAGCACTGAAAAAGTATCTGAAAACTTCAGCAGACAAGCACACAGTATAAGCCCATTAAGTTGAGCTCAACCTTTTTGGCACCAGGGACTGGTTGCATGGAAGGCAATTTTTTCCTGGATGAGGGTTGGGGGGGGTGGTTTCAGGATGATTCAAGGGTGTTACATTTATCGTGTGCTTTATTTCTATTATTATTACACCAGCTCCACCTCAGAGCATCAGGCATTAGATCCTGGAGGTTGGGGACCCCTGTTCTAGAGTGAAAGAAGACATACTGGTGATGTTCCATGGGGTTGACTGAGAGGGGGCATGAGGAAGGGGTCTGGGGCACTAGAAATGTTCACTGCTTGATCTAGGCGGTGGCTCCATGGGTATATAGACATCTGTAAACATTCACTGAACTATGTACTTATGATTTTTGCACTCCATTGCACATTAATAAAACTTTTAAGTTTCAGGGGAAATCCTTGAGCATACTCGAGCCTGCCCTGGAGATAGAACTGAAAGGCTCTGTGGGAGAGAAAGGGGTCTGTGTCTGTATCCCAATCCCCTCCAAACAGTGGACAGCCAGGAGCCAGGGACCAGAATAACGAAGTCCAGCTTTGCACTATGTGCAATTCCCTGGAGCAGTGACAACCACAGGGTCCCTGTGGGAAAGGAGAGGGTTAGCAAGTCCCAGTCCTAATCTCCTTTGATCCTGGATTTACCCTCCTGGTGATAAGCCCTCCCTTGTGCTTTATAAAAGGGAGAGTTTTATGTCTAAAAGCTATCAGCATCAGTATGTATACAAGAGCATCCATCAAATTCGAAAACAGAAACAGGGATGCTCACCATGTACTAACCACAGGCTGTTTCTCTTATCTTTGATCACCTGTCCTTCCTACCACCCACCACTTGTCAGCTTTTCACTAGGCCAGCTGATAGGAACCAGATCTGCATCAAGCCACCTCTTCTTCTTCCATACCAAGAAATCCAAAAAACCACAAACCTGATTCTTCCAGGGCTCTGGGCACCTAAGAAAGAGGGTCACTCAGTGCTGGGAAAACTCAGTGAACACCCAGGGACCATGCATTACGTTTCTGCTCTCAAAAAGGGCAGGCTGGACCTCAGCAAGGGAACACCATTGTCTGTTTTTGCCGATGACTATAAACAGGAATTGGGAAGCCCACGTGACACAGTGGTAAAGAATCCACCCGCCAATGCAGGAGACACAAGAGATGCAGGTTTGATCCCTGAGTCAGGAAGATCCCCTGGAGTAGGAAATAGCAACTCACTCCAGTATTCTTGCCTGAGAAATTCCACAAACATAGGAGCCTGGTGGGCTATAGCCCATAGAGGTGGCAGAGTCGGACACAACTGAGCGACTGAGCATACACATAAACAGGAATTACTACGAAAGTCTATCTTTGTTGTTCTTATTAAGCTTATGTGTACATGTTTGTGTGTGTGCACACAGGTGCTGAGGACCACACAACACATGAGAGTCACAGGAGCCTGGCTCAGGGCACAGACAGGTGTGGACTATGCATGAGCTGCCGGTCTCTTACATAATAGCTTTTTTTGTCCCAATGGTCTGATTACCTTGGGATTTCAATTTCCTCTTAGGAACAATGAGGGGGCTTGAGGTACCCAAGACTCTTTCTGGAGCTGACCTTTCCAGAGTCCTTGGGAGATCTCTGGGTGGGAGTGAGTGGGCAAGGGTGCTAGTTCTGTCTGATGATACAAATGACATCTACAGTTATAACTTGAAAAGCAGAACTGCTATTTTCACTCACAATAAACCGTGCAAGTAGGGCAAGGCTCCTAGCGGCCAGGGAACAGTGGGAGTGTGGGCAAAACAACTGTGTCCAATTGTTGACAATTCCATTAAAGCAAAAGTTAAGAACTGAAATGATTAGACAATGAGAGTTGGGATTATCCACTAAGCTTCTTGAGGGCATCAAGAAGGACACTGGAAGATAAAAGAGAACCTTCTAAAAGATTAAGGTAAACTGGCCTAAAAAGCTGTGTGACTTCTCTGGACATTGGTTTCTCAGTGAAGGGTCTGGACTCAAGATTCTTGGATCTTTTCTCTCCAGGCAGGTGACTGGCTCACTCCCAGGGGCAAGTGTCTGCTATTCCCAAAGTGTTAGTCACTCAGTCATGACCAACTATTTGTGACCTTATGGACTGTAGCCTGCCAGGCTTCTCTGTACACAGAATTCTCCAGGCAGGAATACTGGAGTGGGTAGCCATTCCCTTTTCCAGGGGATCTTCACAGCCCAGGGATCCGACCTGGGTCTCCTGCATTGAAGGCAGATTCTTTCCCAAGGTAAACAGCAAATAGTAAAGGAATCTTACCTGGTGCTTAATTGCTGCTGAAGTTCCAAAATACTGGATCTGTTTATCAACAGATACTGTGCCTCATTCACCAGAGAAAGGGTGGCTGTTGTATGAGCAGACTGATCTAAAAAGAATGGAGTATTTAAAAGAAGGGCTGGTGGACAGGGAAACAATCTGTGTCCACTGATGGGTAAATAGATGAGGAAAATGTGGAATACATGCACAATGGAATATTATTCAGCCATTAAAAATGAAATCTTGCCATTTGCAATAACATGGAAAAACCTTGAGGGCATTATGCTAAATGAAATAAGTCAGACAGAGAAAGATAAGTTCTGTATGAGCTCACTTACAGGTGGAATCCAAAAAAAAAAAACAAAAAATGAGCAAACAAAACATAGCAAAACAAGCTCATAGATAGAGCAGGCTGGTGGTTGCCAAAGGCAGGAGGTGGGATGGGTGATAGGGTGAAGGGGATCAAAAGGTACAAACATCCAAGCACAAAACGTATAAGTCCTGGGGAGGGTAATGTATACTGTGGCAATAATACTGTATTGCCTATTTGAAAGCTGCTAAGAGAGTAAATCTTAAAAGTTGTTATCAAGAGAAAAAAAAATGTAACTATGTATGGTGACTGATGTTACCTAGACTTGTGATGATCACTTTGCAATATATACAAATATCAAATTATTATTTCATACACCTGCAACTAATATAATGTTGTATGTCAATAATACTAAATTCAAAAATTAAAATTAAATAAATTTTAAAAGAAAAGAAGAGTTGCCTTCTTGGAATGCCAATGAATTGTGCTTCTATTGACTTGCATTTTTAAATAACATAGATTATTTCTATAAGGGAAAAATTGGTGCCTGTGGGAATAATAAAAATGTTCGGAGCATAACTCAAACGGGAAGAAAATTAGCTCCTAGAAGATTCTGTTAATAATCTAGAAAAAATAATAAAATGCTGATGTTAAATTGTTCAAGCAAAAGAGACTTGGAGGCAACATTTCGAGAAGAGATGGAGCTGTGGGGAAGTAGGGGGGCTCTTCCCCAAGAAAGAAGAAGGACCTTGATGAGGGTCTTGGGCCCAGGAAGATCTGCATCTAGTCAGGGAGTCTAGTTAAGGAAAAGCTGGGGTTTGCCCTTGGCAAAGTTTGTAATATTGACTTTGTTGTCGTTCAGTCACTAAGTTGCATCCAACTCGTTGTGACCCTAAGGACTATAGCCCGCCAGGCTCCTCTGTCCATGGGATTCTCCAGGAAAGAATACTGGAGTGGGTTGCCATCTCATTCTCCAAGGGACCTTCCTGGACCAGGGATCAAAGCCACGTCCGCTGCATTGGCAGGTGGATTCTTTACCACTGAGCCACTAGGGAAGCCCAATATTGACCTTAGATATATATAAATAAGACAAGTTTTAAAACTACAGAAAAGAAAAAAAAGGAGTGGAAAAAAATATCAAAGCCATGCAGAACTGCCTCAACCTGTCACCCAGCTTTGATTGGCCACTTGTTGGGTGCGCCATCGCTGTCATTATACAAGATATTGACATGAAAGCGTCGCCTGGACCAAAACCTAGAGAGCTGTTTCAGATTCAGGCCTGTGGATGCCAGAGTACCTAAGAATGGATAGTGCCAAGAGAATCACTTACAGGTTCTCTACCTCCACGGCTTCTTTGCTAGAACAGCTCATCAGAGCAGCGAGGTGCTCACAAAAGGCCCTTCTCACCCTTCACTGGGAAAGACCTCACCTTTCCTGTGGCATATTACTCCTGGGGCTAAAAATCTCCTGGGTGGAAAACAAAAGCCCCATTCACAGACCTGGAGTCTGTGCTGAGAAAATAAAAGTCTCTCAAGTGTGGGTGAATGATTCTCCTGTAGGTCAGATGGCTTCCAATTCTTTGCTCACCACAAAACTGCCAGAACTAATTAAGTTGTCAAGTGACAGATGATTAAAGTCATCCTGATGTTAGATCCCTGTGCCTCAGAAGAAAGGTTTGAGTGACAGCACGCTAATCAAACTCCTTCATCCCCAACTCTTTATTGACTTAAATAAGATTCTTCAGAAGATAACCAATGCCCAGCACCAGCTATTCTGATTGTAGATGATAGCTGTTCATGGACATGGGAATTAATCATGGGCAGCCAGTCATCTCATTAAGAGATTCATTTTCCACTATTTTTTCTCTTTATGTTTAATAGCTATTTTTCAAATTTTATAATATACTTTTTATTGCTTTGATCAACTGTGTTGATTAAAAAAATATTACTAAAAATCATGATAAGAACTCAACCTGGAAAAAAATGTCCTAACACTGAGACTCTACGATCACAGTAAACTTTAAAAAATTTTATGCATTTCAATTCATATATAATTTTAGTTTCAGGTAAATATGACAGGGTGATCCAGGAAAGACTTTTCAAATCTAAAATATATAACGCTAAGATAAAATTCCATCAAGGAAGTGGAATGGCAATCCAAGTTGAAGAAAGAAAAGGAAAGAAAGACAATTTCTGTACATTAAAAATAGTTTTTCAGGATTTCCCTGCTGACCCATTGGTTAAGAATCCACACTTCCACTGCTGGGGGTATGGGTTAGATCCCTAGTTGTGGAACTAAGATCCTGCATGCGTTGAGGTGGGGCAAAAAAGCAAACAAACAAACAAAAAAAGTTTGTTCATATACATATTTTTAATGAATACTCATAAGAATCAAATTATTATGATAATGAGATTCCACTGGCTTATATTTAAAAGGGCAAAATACGAGTTTTCATTTTAATGACTACAAGTGTACTTTGTTTTGTGCTTCCCAGGTGGCGCTAGTGGTAAAGAACTCGCCTGCCAATGCAGCAGACTTAAAAAGACATAGGTTCGATTCCTGAATCTAGAAGATCCTCTGGAGGAGGACATGGCAACCCACTCCAATATTCTCACCTGGAGAATCCCACAGACAGAGGAGCCTGGCGGCCTACAGTCCATGGGGTTGCAAAAGAGTTGGACATGACTGAAGCAACTTAGCTCACATCATGCACAAACTTCGTTTTATTGAATTCCACCTTAATCGAACCTCACAGGTACCTTGCAGGTACTGTACTTTTTATAAATTGAAGGTTTGTGCAACCCTGCATCAAGCAAGTCTATTGCACCATTTTCCCAACAGCACCAACAGCATTTGCTCACTTCATGTCTCTGTGTTGCATTTTGGTAGTTCTTGCACTGTTTCAATCTTTTTCATTATTATATTAGTTATGGTGATCTGTGATGTTACTATGTTATATGATCTGTGTTCCTAGGTTATGTGATCTTTGATGTTACTATGACTTGCTGAAGGCTAAAGTATTTTTAATTAAGGTATGTACACTCATTTTCAGACTTAATGTTATTACATACTTATTAGATTATGGTAGAGTATAAACATACCTTTTATATTCACTGGAAAACCAAAAAAATGTGTGACTTGCTTTTGTGGTGGTCTAAAACTGAACCCACAATATTTCCAAGTTAAGCCTGATATATGCAATATGCTGGAAATCACATCCTTGCAACTGCTTAAACTACTTTTAGAAAATTTAGGTGGTAATGTAAAGAGGTAGTGTAGTTTAAAAAATTTAAGTGTTCAGAGACCTAGACCCAGACCATTGGAGACCACACCACCATAAATGGCATCCTTGAAGTATAATGTTCACAAGCTGACACTCCCTGATCCTGTATCCAGCAGGCAACAAATTCACTCTGCTGCCCCCTTCATCTGTCCAGGTTCCACCTCCCATCAGGACCGTCAGAGCCGCCTGCCTAACCTTTTTGCTTCTTTCTTCTCTCTCTCCATCGCAGCCTCCACACCTCACCAGGGATGTCTTTCTGATACAAGCAGCATCATGAAACTCCCCAGCATAGAATTCGTCAATGAGTCTCCCACCCACAAGACAGTGCTTCTGACTCAGCAGCACGTTTATCTCATCTCCCCAGCTCTACCCCATCATCCCCCTACTCACATCCCACCCTCCTAAACCCTTCTCTGAGTCCATGAAATGCCAAGCCCTGCCAGTAATCTTCAGCAATCTTCTTGCCTCTCTCTGCCTGGAATATTCCTACTCTCCTGTTAAAATGTAGCTCCAAATTCACCTCTTCCCTGAAGCCCTCCAAGACTCATTCCAGGTGTAGACTTACAAGCCAGTCTCCCTGAGAGCTAGTGACAATGCCAGGTCATTCCTGCCCAAATTAGGAATGTAACAACTATCTGATCCATTGATTTAGTCATCTAGTATTTATTGAGCAATTACTATGTGCCAGGTCTGCTCTAAACACTGAAGACAAAGCACTGAACAAAGCAGAGAAAAATCCTTCCCTCACAGAGTTTATGATCTAGCAGAGGGAAGGCAGAACATAAACAGGATAACAGAGTAAAATGTTTGCCTTATAGGGTGTGAAACATGCCACGGAGGGACCTCTCTGGTGATCCAATGATTAAGACTTCACGCTGCCAGTGCAAGGGGTGAAGGCTCAATCTCTGGTCAGGGAACTAAGATCCCACATGGTCTGTGGCACAACCAAAAGATTAAAAAAAAAAAAAAAAAAGCCACAGAGAAAAATAAAACAGGGAATGAGCTGGGAGGTTCAAGAGGGGGCTCTAGTTCATAGGAGGACAGTCAGACAAGGTCCCCTGAGAAGGCAACATTGGAACAGATACCTGAAAGCTCACTCTTCACATACAGTACCGTTACCTCAAAGTACTTTCTTCTCTAAAGTCTCATTTTATGTTCACAACAGCTTACGGCAGGAAAACCTGTCAAAACCCTTAAATCTAAGAAATTGAGGTCTGCAGAATTTCAACACCATGAGGTTCAAGGATTTGCCAAGGTCTCACAACCACTTGGTGTCAGGGACAAGACTAGAAATCCAGATTTTCTTAGGATGTAGCAAGCTACCAATATTTTTATTAAAAAAAAAAACTAACCCATTTTTCTAAATATGCAGGGCGGAGGCGGAGCCTGCATGCCCACCTCAGTGTCCTCAGGGTCAGTCTGAAGACCATGCATGGGTCCTGCTGACCTGCAGGGTCACCTCAGCACCTGTCTGCCAAAGGCCTGCCACCCCCACTTCATGAGCAGATTACCCTGTCAATCCATTTTGTGGACTGATGTTCATGTCTGCAAGGGTGAGTCCAAGCTCCTGTCCCCTAAGAAGAAACCCAAAATGTAATACCTTTGCCATGTTTCTTCTTTGCGTTTCTTTGAAAGTCTGAACTTTGTTTGATCAAATGATAGGGACGGCCAAAAAACTTTGACAGCCAGCTGGAAATTTTTTCTCCACAATCATATGTGTTTACCCTGGCAAAAAAGAAAAAGGAAGAATGGTGAATGTTATGTAGTATTCCTTTAAGTAACTGAAATAGCAAAATGTTATACAGTACAATATAACAGAATATAATAGAATATAATGAAGTCCCCAGCAATATAGACACCTAAAGTGACAGGTGTGCTTAGGAAGCTGCAGAGAAATTTCCAAGGCATGGGAAGGCCTGAGATTTGTGCCTTTTACAAAGTTTTCAGATCAAATTAAAAGCTTTAGAAATTTCTCTTCCAACCTCTCCTTTTACCTAAATCTAATCTCAACCAGAAAACACGTGGAATACAAATTTTCTGATTGTGGGTCCCAATCCCATCTAATACCCTAACCAATAAACCCCCCAAAAACAAAAACTATTAACTTCACAGTTCACTAGTGATTCATACAAAAATTATTAACTTCACAGTTCACTAGTGATTCATAGGAGAAGGCAATGGCACCCCACTCCAGTACTCTTGCCTGGAAAATCCCATGGACAGAGGAGCCTGGTAGGCTGCAGTCCATGGGGTCGTGAAGAGTCGGACACGACTGAGTGACTTCACTTTCACTTTTCACTTTGATGCATTGGAGAAGGAAATGGCAACCCACTCCAGTGTTCTTGCCTGGAGAATCCCAGGGATGGCGGAGCCTGGCCGGCTGCCGTCTATGGGGTCGCACAGAGTTGGACATGACTGAAGTGACTTAGCAGCAGCAGCAGCAGCAGTGATTCATATACTAGTAGAAGGCTTTTAAAATGCCAGCTGACTATTAATGAACACAATAAAGCAGTCAGTATGTACATTTATGCTCAAGAAATTGTGATATGCATAGTGCTGATCAGAGTGCATTTCCTTCCGCACTGTGAACAAGTCGTGAAGGGATATGTCAAACACTTATGCTACACACATCCAAACTGGACTCAAGCTGTTAGCACCTCTGGGTCACATTGGGATGATGAAGGGCTATGTACATGCTCAGGAAAGGTGGGAAGGTGATAGTGTGAGGATGGTGCTCTACACAATTGGGCATCGTGGGCCCTGGCCGTGCTGGAAGCCCATGGGGTGAGCACACTCTGCACCCTCTTGCCAGTGCTTGTGCAGATTTAAACACTCATCAAAGCACATTTTCAATCAGGGCAATGAATTTTGGGTGAATATTTTGGAAAGTTACTATAGCAAATCTTCCATGGAGAGAAATACAGCCATTTCAGTGGAAGTGAAGGCGTTAGTCACTCTGTCGTGTCCAATCTTTGAGACCCAATGGACTGTAGCCCACCAGGCTCCTCTGTCCATGGAATTCTCCAGGGAAGAATACTGAGTGGGTTGCCATTCCCTTCTACAGAGGATCTTCCTGACCCAGGGATTGAGTCACAACTCTTGTACTACAAAGCAGATTCTTTACTGTCTGAGTCTGCAATTATTTATCCCTGGTTTCATGTAGCTGCATCTGAGAGGACTGGCATTTTCTGGTTAATAAAGCTTTTTGGATAGTGTGAGCTCAGGCTTCTTATACTGGGAACCATGAGTGCTTGATATAATGAAAATGGACTTAGGTGCATCTTTCAAAGCACCAGAGAGAATGTCTACAAAGTGAGGTTTCGTTTTTCCCTTCCCTGAGAGTTTCACCTGCCACAGTCTCACCTGTCTGCACAGACTTTGCTTTGGCAAATCTGAACCTGCTCACTGTTCTCCTCAAGAGGTACCTCTATAGGCTCCATCCCTAATGAACAAAGGTTAGAGACAAATTTATCATCATGCAAAGAAGAACAAATATATGTTTTCAAAGTCCATTATTCTGAAATATACAAGAATTAATGAGCTGGGCAATTGGTTGAATCAAATAAGTGGCTGGGTCTTAGAAATCTCTTTATAACACAGAGATTCTCTTCATCATTGTCAGCACCACCAACAGCAGGTGCATTGAGCAGCTTTCTCATGGGAGACCCTGCACTGGGGCAGTCACATCCACAGTCCCTGCGATGCTGTAAATTCCTTTGAAAGATGTCTCTCCCTCTGGATGACTCCACATCCTGACGTCATTGCTCTCTAAGCTACCTAGATTCTCTAGAAACAGACAGGCTAGCATGAAGCCTTGCTCTGTAAGGATGTCAGCATAGAGTGTCAATTCTCCTAGCTCCTAGGAGTCAGCATCAAACTGGATTCCTGAATCAATCATCATTAGCACTAAAAAAAAAAAAAAAAAAAAAAAAAAAAAACCTGTTACCATGTCAGTGGAGTTGGGAAGTGCTTCTTTTCTAAAAAGTTTCTATATACATTATACATACAAAGGAGCACATAACATATGTATATAAACTTAGAATAAAATATGCAGAAGAGACTAGAGAAAATTGATCCAAGGCCACCGAAGAGTGTAAGACTGTTGATAAAAGCTGGAACTGCTGAGGCATGCTGCCACTCTGCATGCCTTCTCATCCTTCATGAGTCATTAAAAATACAGGGAAAGGCATCAAGCCAAGACGCCTGAGTAGAATTCATGGTGGCCCTTTTCTCTGGATCCCTCCTCTGTGGCCCACCTGTGCCCTCCGGCCATACAGATTCATGTTGATGTTTGGTAGAAAGCAACACAATACTGTAAAGCAATTATCCTTCAATTAAAAATAAGTAACTTTTGAAAAATTGACACATAAATGTTCATAGCAGCATTATTCATAATAACCACAAGTGGAAACAATCTAAATATCCATCAACTGGTAAGTGGATAAAAAAAATAAGTATGTCTAATTATTCAACAGGGTGATGACCCTTAAAAACATTATGCTAAGTGAAAGAAGTCAGTCACATATTGTATGATCCGAATTACATGAACCATCCAGAACAGGCAAATCCATAGAGACAAAAAGTAGATTAGTAGTGCCAGGGACTGGGGATGAGGTCGGGAATAGGAAGTGAGTGCTAGTGGGTATGGGCTTTCTCATGTAGGATGATGAAAAGGTGTTCTAAAGTTTATTGTGGTGAGGATTGTAAATATACAAGAATAATGATAATTGAATGGTACAGTTTAAATGAATACATTTTGTGGAATGTTATATAAATATTGATCAGGCAAGAAGAAATAAATAAAAAGGTGGAAAATGATAATGTTATGCAAACACTAACTGAAACAGAGCTGAATGGCTGGATTTGTAACAGACAAAGAATTTCACACTTCAAACTTTGGAACAAAGAAAATTATGATATATAAAGAAGAACATTGTTTAAAGAGGGAACAATTCACCAAGAAGTCAATAATACTATGTGAAGCAAAAACTAACAGAACTAAGGAGAAAGCAGGCAAATCTACAATTACAATTGAGGATTTCAACATTCTTCTTTCAGTCATTAACAGAACTAGTAGGAAGTACATAGAAAGTTAGCAGGTATATGGAAAAACAGCAATACTGATCAACAAAGTGGATATAGCTGACATCTATAGAACACTCCACCAAACAACAGAATACACATTCCTCTCAAGTGTACATGGAACACTCATAGCAATAAATTACATTTTTGGTTAGAAGCCAAACCTTAACAAATTTTAATGAATTTAAAATCTACAAAGTAAGTACTCTCTTTTGGAGAGCTAAATGGAATTAAACTAAAAAATCAATAACAGAATGAAAACAAGAACATCTCCAAATATATAGAAATTAACACACTTCTGTAATCTATGGAAAAGAAATGCAAAAAAGCAAAATGGTTGTCTGAGGAGGCCTTACAAATAGCTGGGGAAAGAAAGAAGCAAAAAGCAAAGGAGAAAATGAAAGATATTCCCATATGAATGCAGAGTTCCAAAGAATAGCAAAGAGAGATAAGAAAGCCTTCCTCAGTGATCAATGCAAAGAAATAGAGGAAAACAACAGAATGGGAAAGACTAGAGATCTCTTCAAGACAATTAGAGATACCAAGGGAATATTTCATGCAAAGATGGGCTTGATAAAGGACAGAAATGATATGGCCCTAACAGAAGCAGAAGATATTAAGAAGAGATGGCAAGAATACACAGAAGAAGTGTACAAAAAAGATCTTCATGACCCAGATAATCACGATGGTGTGATCACTCACCTAGAGCCAGACATCCTGGAATGTGAAGTCAAGTGGGCCTTAGAAAGCATCACTACGAACAAAGCTAGTGGAGGTGATGGAATTCCAGTTGAGCTATTTTAGATCCTGAAAGATGATGCTGTGAAAGTGCTGCACTCGATATGCCAGCAAATCTGGAAAACTCAGCAGTGGCTACAGGACTGGAAAAGGTCAGTTTTCATTCCAATCCCAAAGAAAGGCAATGCCAAAGAATGCTCAAACTACTGCACAATTGCACTCATCTCACATGCTAGTAAAGTAATGCTCAAAATTCTCCAAGCCAGGCTTCAGCAATGTGTGAACCGTGAACTTCCAGATGTTCAAGCTGGTTTTAGAAAAGGCAGAGGAACCAGAGATCAAATTGCCAACATCCGCTGGATCATCGAAAAAGCACGAGAGTTCCAGAAAAAACATCTATTTCTGCTTTATTGACTATGCCAAAGCCTTTGACTGTGTGGATCACAATAAACTGTGGGAAATTCTGAAAGAGATGGGAATACCAAATCATCTGACCTGTCTCTTGAGAAACCTGTATGCAGGTCAGGAAGCAACAGTTAGAACTGGACATGGAACAACAGACTGGTTCCAAATAGGAAAAGGAGTATGTCAAGGCTGTATATTGTAACCCTGCTTATTTAACTTCTATGCAGAGTACATCATGAGAAACGCTGGGCTGGAAGAAACACAAGCTGGAATCAAGATTGCTGGGAGAAATATCAATAAACCTCAGATATGCATATGACACCACCCTTATGGCAGAAAATGAAGAAGAACTAAAGAGCCTCTTGATGAAAGTGAAAGAGAGTGAAAAAGTTGGCTTAAAGCTCAACGTTCAGAAAACTAAGATCATGGCATCTGGTCCCATCACTTCATGGCAAATAGATGGGGAAACAGTGTCAGACTTTATTTTTTGGGGGCTCCAAAATCACTGCTGATGGTGATTGCAGCCATGAAATTAAAAGATGCTTACTCCTTGGAAGGAAGGTTATGACCAACCTAGATAGCATATTTAAAAGCAGAGACATTACGTTGCCAACAAAGGTCTGTCTAGTCAAGGCTATGGTTTTTCCAGTGGTCATGTATGGATGTGAGAGTTGGATGGTGAAGAAAGCTGAGCACCGAAGAATTGATGCTTTTGAACTGTGGTGTTGGAGAAGACTCTTGAGAGTCCCTTGGAGTGCAAGGAGATCCAACCAGTCCATCCTAAAGGAGATCAGTCCTGGGTGTTCATTGGAAGGACTGATGCTGAAGCTGAAACTCCAATACTTTGGCCACCTCATGTGAAGAGTTGACTCATTGGGAAAGACCCTAATGCTGGGAAGGATTGGGGGCAGGAGAAGAAGGGGACGACAGAGGATGAGATGGTTGGATGGCATCACCGACTCGATGGACATGGGTTTGGGTAAACTCCGGAAGTTGGTGATGGACAGGGAGGCCTGGCGTGCTGCGATTCATGGGGTCGCCAAGAGTCGGACACGACTGAGCGACTGAACTGAACTGAACTGTAATCTATGGGTCAAAATAAACATACAGAGAACAAGTAAGGACATCAAAAGATGCTTAACATCATTAGCCAGTAGGGCAACCAAATTAAAATCATGATGGGATGCCATTATACACCTATTAAAATAAAAAAAACAAAAACACTGACAAAAACTGACCGGATGTGGAGCAGCTAGAACTCTCATACATTACTGGTGGGAATGAAAACAATACATTTCAGAAAATGGTCTGGAAGTTTCTTTTAAAGGTAAATTACCCTTACTATATGACCCTACAATCACCTCCTAGTATTTATTCTCAAGAAATGAAAACTTCTGAGCACCCAAAAACCTGTACATGAATGTTAAGAGCAGCTCTTTTCATAATTGCTCAAAACTAGAAACAACTCAAATGTCGTTCAGTAGATAAAAGGAGAACATACCACACTCTGATATGTCCATACAATGGAATACTACTCAATAATAAAAAAAGAATAAACTACTGATTCATGCAATAACTTAGATGGGACTTAAAGGCATCATGCTGAGCGAAAGAAGCCAACATCAAAAGGTCACAGATTGTGTGTTTACATTTATATAATATCCTCAAAGAAAACTAACAGTGATTAATTTTTTAAAGGGTATATTAAAAAAAAAAAAGCCATAGTGATAGAGCTTTGACTGCCAGGTGTTAAGGATGAGGAAAAGAGAGACTGAAAAGGGATAGCATGAAGGAGTTTTCTGTGGTTTTGTTTCTTGTTTTATATCTTGATTATGGGAGTGAGTATTCAATTGTGTGCATGTGTTAAAATTCATACAGAGAACAAAAGGCCAAGAATGGTCAAGACAATTTGGAAGCATGAGGTAGAAGGACAAGCCCTATCAGTTATTGTTGTTTTTCAGTCTCTCAGTCGTGTCCAACTCTTTGTGACCCCATGGACTGCAGCATGCCAGGCTTCCCTGTCCTTTACCATCTCCTGGAGCTTGCTCAAACTCATGTCCATCGAGTCGGTGATGCCATCCAACCATCTCATCCTCTGTCATCCCCTTCTCCTCCTGTCTTCAATCTTTCCTAGCATCAGGGTCTTTTCCAATGAATCGGCTCTTCCCATCAGGTCATCAAAGTATTGGAGCTTCAGCTTCAGCATCAGTCCTTCCAGTGAATATTCAGGGCTGATTTCCTTTAGGATTGACTGGCTGGATCTCCTTGCAGTCCAAGGGACTCTCAAGAGTCTTCTCCAAAAACCACACTTTAAATGCATCAATTCCTGGGCACTCAGCCGTCTTTATGATCCAAATCTCACATCTGTACACAACTACTGGAAAAACCATAGCTTTGGCTATATGGACTTTTGCCAGCTAAGCAATGTTTCTGCTTTTTAATATTCTGTCTAGGTTGGTCATAGCTTTTCTTCCAAGTTTAATAAACCACTGGAACAGAATGGAATACCTACAGTCAAGAAACACAATCACTGAATATACGGAAATGGGATATATCACAAAAGTACAGCTATAAGTTAGGAGGGAAACTGGAATATTCTGTAAATGGTAGGTGGAGTGCAGAAGAAGGAGTGAGAGCACAGAGGGATTTTCATCTATATCTGTAATGTTTTTATTTCTTAAAAGGAGGAGGAGGAGAAAGAGGATGTGGCAAAGGGAGAAAGGAGGTGGGTAATAAGAGGGGAGAGGTATGGGGAGGAGGAGAAATTGAAGCAAATGTGGCCAAATGCTAAGTTTGTTAAAATTGAATGATGTAAGTATGCATTATGTTGTTCTTCACATTTGTGCTGTCCGACACTGTAGCCACTACATGTAGTGATTTAAATTAATTAAATAAAATTTAAAGTTTAGCTCCAGCATCCTGCTAGTCACATTACATGTACTCAGTAGCCACATCAGATTGATGGCTACCAAACAGCACAATGAAGATGTTGAACATTTCCATCATCACATAAGGATCCACGGGACAGAGCTGGTCTACATTCATATGTATTAAGACAGTTCTTAATAAAAATCCACAAAGAAGAATTAAAGCTTGCAGAACCTATGAAGAGTGAAGGAAATAAAACTAATGTAAGTGAAAGGACAACATATAATTTCAAAATCGAAACCTCTTTACTTTCTGATTGGATGGTCAGATCGTTACCTTTTCCCAGAAATACCCTTCACACACACACAAAACAAAACACAAGAGAGGAACAAAACTTCCTGTTATCTCTTCTAGACATCTTTTCACTTCCTTCTGGAATATTTTAATATTTAGTAGAGGAAAAGCCATGGTTTTATTTTATGAGAATAAAGCTACTCTTGACAACTACTCTGTAAAAATGAACCCCGTTTTCAGACCTTGGGCTTTGATGACCATGATCCTCCGCTGCAGGTCAATGAAGGGCTGGATCAGGCAGAGCCGGGGCTCCTGTTTCTGACTCAGGCAAATGCCGTTGTGATTCACAACCATCCAGCTTCGGTCATACAGCAGCCCTTGACTTCCTAGAGGCCACCTGGTCACCTAAAAAAAAAGCCAGTGTATTTTAAGCCAGTGCTCCTCAAAAAGGATCTTCTCATGTATTGTACAGGGGCTGCACAGATGCAGATGGACTTCAGGAATTCAGCACAGACTCTTGAAGAAATAAAGTGTGGAAGAGAAGGAAACAAAGAAGACAAGGACTTTCCTGGTGGTCTTGTGATTAAGAATCCACCTTGAAATGCAAGAGATGCAGGTACAATCCCTGGTCAAGGAACTAAGATCCCATGTGCCTCACAATAGCTAAGTCCTTGCACCTCAACTACTGAGCCCTCCCTCTGGAGCCTTCATGCCACAACTAGAATGCCTGCGAACTGTAATTACTGAGCCTGAGCACCTGCCAGGAGTAGAGACTCCATGTGTGTGTGTGTGCTCAGTCATGTCCAACTCTTTAAACCCCATGGACTGTAACCCGCCAGGCTCCTCTATCCATAGAATTCTCCAGGCAAGAATACTGGAGTGGGTTGACATTTCCTTCTCAAGGGGATCTTCTCGACCCAGGGATCGAATCCACGTCTCTTGTGTCTCCTGCATTAGCAGGCAGATTCTTTACCACTAGAACCACCTGGGAAGCCCATGTGCTGCAACCAAAGATGCCACATCACACAGCAGAGAACTCGTGTGCCTCAACTACAACTTGACACAGCCAAATAAATAAATATTTAAAAAGAAGAAGAAGACAATGCAAAGGAGACTATGGGATCAAGGTACCTTCCATTTACCCTCCAGATCCAGTTTCCATCCTTGTCTACTTCAACCTGCTTTTTGAGTGGGTAATATGTGAGCCTAGCAGGGACATGGAGAGCAGGTCTCTGCCCCACCCTGTGTTCCACTTCCCTCCCCACAGGTCTCTGCTGCTCCTTTCTGTGTGCCCTTCCACAGTGGTGGATGCCTGAACAGGCATATCCTGGTAATATAGACTTGTTTCTTGCACAAATTGTGGCTCCACCGAAATGGTCACTGGGTTGATCCATTTTAACTGTATAAAATATGTATATTCCTCAACTCTTCATATTTCTACAAAATTAAAATATAAATTATGCCCAGTGCCCAGATCTTGCACTTAATACCATTCTCCAATAAAAACAACCAGGACTTCTTGGAGAAATGGTTTATTTTAGGGCTGGGTCAGGAAATATACAAGATGAGCCAGGAGTACCCTGTAGTGCTGGAAAACTTAAGGAAGTTCTCGAAAAACAAAATGAAGGAGGTACATCAAAGGGATGCAGGAGTTAACTGAAAACATGTTCAATGGAAAAAAACCAGAAACATTTGAACAACAATAATAATAATGTAATATTGGATTGGGCTTTCCTGGTGACTCAGATGGTAAAGAATCTGCCGGCAGTACAGGAGACCAGGGTTCAATCCCTGGGTTGGGAAGATCCCTGGAGAAGGGAATGGCAACCCACTCCAGTATTCTTCCCTGGAGAATTCCATGGACAGAGGAGCCTGGTGGGCTACAGTCCATGGGGTCACAAAGCCTCAGACACGACTGCGACTAACACATATATACACAGTATTGGATTATAATATAAAATATAAAATAAATACCCATGAGTCCACACTGATATAAATAAATGATGAAATAGAAAGGTCAAATCTCTCATATAGAATAATTCCAAATTATTGATGTAAATTGCCCCCTCTTGGGCTACCCTTAGTCACTTGCCTCTAAAGGGTACAGTATGGGAGTGGGTGGAGAGGGAACTGTACAGTGAAGAAAGCTGGCAAACACTATGAGACCCAGTTTAACATCAGTAGCGATAAGCCACAATGACAATATGTACCCTGACACAATATAATGAGAACTTTATCTCTGTGGTCCTCCTGCCATAAAACCCCAAACCCCAGTCTAATTCTCAGAAAGACATCAGACAAAAACAATCTGATGGATATTCTAACAAATACCCGACCAGTATTCCTTAAAACAATCAAGGTTCTGAAAACAGGGAAAGTCTAAGAAACTGGTACAGCCCCAGAGGAGCCTAAGGAGACATGAGAGCTAAATGTAACGTGGTGTTCTGGATAGGATCCAGAACACAAAAAGCACATTAGGGGAAAAACAATGAAATTTCAATAGTGTGGGACCAGGTCTTCGCAGTTTTGTCCACAGGTTACACCCGCTGCTTTCAGCACTGCCTGTGTAGAAGCCCCACCCAGGGGGGCTCTTCTGGAGCCAGCTATTTGTTAAAGAAGGGTGTGCACCACCCACTTCTTTTGAAATAGTATTATGATTAAGAGACCAACATTCTTGCACAACTGTGCAAGCATCAATTTCACCCTTCTGTTTTCCTCTGAGCACTCAAGTCAACCACCTAAAGGAGTCTGAAAACTTCAATCAGGTGTAATGATGAAAGGGAAGAATATTTAATCAGGGGCACTTTGGGGTGGGTGCTCAAGGGAAGGACCTGAGTTGAAGACTGAGGCTTCAGGGGAAGGAAGTGAAGGAGAGGAGCTTCAAGTCTGGGGTGAGCAGGGTACAGATCTCAAGGAGGAAAAATGTGAAGGGAAACTGTTCCTCCAGCCAGGGGAGCCCTGTACCCAAGAAGCAGAAACGTGGTGCAGTTGGGGGTGGGGTGGGGTAGGCACTTTGAGGACTGACAAACCTGGGCTTAGATCTCATCTCCGTCAGTTATCAGCTTTGGACAACTTACCACCTTCCTGAGCCTTGGCTCTGTCATGTATTATATAAAATGGACAGTATTATCATAGGATTAGGTGAAAACCAAAACAATGTATAAAATGTAAAGCAACTGAATATAACAGATGATCCACAGATGTTAATCCCTTTACCTCTGCCCTTCGCTTGTCTGTGTATCAGACATCCTCTCCCCATAGACACATGACTGCTTCTGCTGGTAGAGCCCTTGAGTTCAGCAATATTAGGGGCTAAGCCAAGAATCCACCACTAAGTCACTATTTCTTTCGGAGAGCATGTTTTGAATTACAAATAACTTTTTAGAAGACAATCTATTATTGGGTGGCATTTCTCCATGGATTTCTCATTTCTACATGTCTGTTTTAACAAGCAGAAGCACAAACTGTCCTCTGTTCTAGACTCTCCTGTGAAGGATGTTTGTATAGTGAACAACTATACAACCCTCTGGAGTAGAGGAAAGGTTTGCTCACAGCCCAGTATCACAAAGGTAACAGCTCCTCCCTGACTGAGGACTACACAGCTTGGCTGGCATCCTATTATGAAAGAGGTTTCCTGAGTTAGGGGCTCCCAAATATGAGCAGAGCATTCACTGGGGCCCCTCTGGACCCTCTCTTGGGACTTGGGGGCAAAGAAAAGCAACACGCACATGAAGCTCTTGCTGCCTGCAGGCTGTGAGTAGCAGCCTTTTATCTCTGACCCAGGAATCTCGCCCCCTCCCCGGCATGCAAGATCCGAACGCTGCATTCCCCGCTTTGGAAATGCAGAGTCTTAACCTCTGGACCACCAGGGAATCCCCATGGAATCTCATGTCTCTTGTCAGCATCCAAGACACTGAGGCAGGCTGGGTTGTAAGCTTGCTAGGGGAGCAAAGTCTCAGGCCAGTCGCTGTTCCTTACACCCACTTGTTGGAACATGTCTATCATTTTCTATCCTTTGATTTGCCACCTAAACATTGAATTTACTGGCTTCTGCCTTCCTTTTTCCTCTTTGTCTGGGGCAAGCTTTCAGCCACCATGTCTGTGTTGGCATGTGAACGGTAAGCTTTCAGCTGTTGCAGCTGGGGGTTAGGTTAAGGAAGGATTTGAGCAAATAAGTATTCACTGAGGGCAATGGGAGCCAGGTTTCTCACGGGATTTACAAGAGCAGAGAATGGCTAAATAAACCCTGTGGTGTTGGATTGGAATTGGAGGTATCAGTGTGAAATCATGGGTACGAATGGATAGACAGATAAATGATAGGTAGGTAGACAGACAGATAGATAGACAGACAGACAGAGAAAGAGAGAGAGAGATGTGTGTGTGTTGTAAAGTGTCTGTTTTCCTCCTGAGATACTGCACCACCTGAGGGAAGGAACCATTTCCATTTTGCTCATCACTGCAACACAGGTGCAGGCCCAGCAGGTAGCAGGTACTCAGTGTACAGTTTCTGAATGAGCAGATGGATGGAAGACTTAGCAAAATATGAAACCTTGCTGAGTCTCAGTGTCTTCATCTGTAAAATGGGACACTGATTTCTGCTGTGTTTCTGTGCAGCATGGCTATTCTACAGGACATGACTCATCTGAGAAAACAGAGTCCTGATACTCCTCACCTGCCTCCACTCAGGAGTGGAGAAGAACTTGCTTGTTCTTCTCCAAGAAGAATATCCAACGAGGAGCTAGGGAGCCTGTAATCCCAGAGGCTCAGGAGGTTGGGACTTCGCCTGGGACACACACACACACATATCAAAGAAAGACAGTCTCATAGGAAGTTCGGACACTGCAGGAGGGGAAAAGGCCAGCTGTCCAACCTAGGCAAGCACTCCCATCTTGGGTCGGGTGACTGCCAGGCCAGCTTGTTTGCAGACATTATGTAGTCCACCTCCACAGGGAGAGCTAAGCAGATGGACTCAGGAGAGCGTGGACCCAAGGAGTCAGTAGACCCGGGTTCAAATCCTTTCCCTATCATTTATTAGGGGGATCATGACCTGGGCAGAGTGCTTAACCTCAATATCCTCTAGGTTCCATATCTATACAATAGGGATGATATTACCTAGCACCTCATATTATTGTTTTGAGGATCAAATGAACAAAAGTATGTAAAATGCTTCTGCATGAAAGTTACATCCATAACTATCAACAGTAATTAGGCAGTCACACCCAGAAATAGGGTCCTCTCGGGGATTCCCGTAAGCAGAGTCATGGTCAAAAGTCAGCCCAAACCAAGAAAGGCAGAATGAGGACTTCTCTGGTGGAGCAGTCGATAAGAATCTGCTACCAACTCGGGAGATGTGGGTTTGATCCCTGGTCTAGGAAGATCCCACATGCTGCAGAGCAACTAAGCCCGTGGGTCACAGCTACTGAGTCTGTGCTCCAGAGCCTGGGAACTGCAACCACTGAGCCTGTGTGCTGCAGGTACTGAAGTTTTTATTTTCTGCATGCTTCTCTTCACTTCCTGAACTTTTTTTCTTTGCTTTATCAAAAAATTCTATAAAGTAAACACAAAAGAAGCCATCTTTTTAGCTGCCACTGAAACGCTTACCTCAAAGCTGCCACTGAAACCCTTACCTCAAAGGCTGCACAGGACTTGATTGGGTAGAGGTAAAGGTTGGTGATGACGTGTGACATCCCATCCGGGATGTCAGCAGCTTTCTCTGAAGCGGTCTGCTGGGTTCCAGGGGCCTCCAGCAGGGGTGGACACAGACCCTCTGCATCCACAGCGGCGGGCAAGTTGTTCCAAACCCCAGAGTGTGGGGCAGCATCTTCCTGAGGTGAGGGGCTACCTCTGGCCCGGGTGGCAGGCACGGCATTCTGAGCCTCGCTGTCTTCTGGCGGGGCTCCAGCCTCCCCGGGGGTGGCCAGCGGGAGACGCTGGCCGTGAGACGGGCGCAGTCGGGTAGCTATGATGAACCTGAGGAAGGCCTGGGCATCCTCAAGCGTGGACATGTATCCAAAAGAAATCCTCACAGAGCCCGTCGGCTGCCGTTCTATGAGGTCCACGTTGTCTCCGCAGATGTGACCAGCCTAGAAGAAAGAAACAAGTCAGCCAGAGTGAATATTCCTCATGGATGGACCAGAAACCATTCTGTAAAACAATTTCTGTCGATAATAGAAGATAAAATTAAACCAGGAAAAAAGAACTGCAACACTAAGAAGAGCTGCGAGCCTCAGGCATCGTTCCACAAGCACTCAGCGTGTAGCAAGCACACAGTTCCACGCGGCTCACTGTGAATGGGGATCTATGCCAATCTCAAGGGGCCGTTACAAAGTTTAAAAGACACAACACTGTAAATTAACTATATTTCAACGTAAATAAAAAAATAAATATTTTTTTTCTAAGTTTAAAAGCAGTTGTTCACGTAAAGCATTTACCAGAGCCATATACACAACGCTGACCCACAGCAGCATCAAACGACAGACCGAAGTTTCAGAAGCACAGATGGCTCAGCTCCTTGGTCTACCCAGGGCTGAAGTGGGAGGAGAGCTTGCTGGCCATGCCTTTTAGACTTCCTCAGAATCAAAGGAAGGCCTGTATCCTCTGCAGCCGCCTTTTGACAAAAGGGCAAGACAGAGATGCTGCCCCAAGGAACGACCGGCCCAAGCCTATAATGAAAGCCAAAGGCAGCGTTAAGTGCCCGGCGGGGAGTTAGGGAAAGAAAAGCAGGAAGTCCCCAAGCCTCTCCAAGCCCCGCTGCCTAGTATTGGTCACTGCTGCAGCGGCCTACCTCCTCAGAGCTGAACCCAAGTCAGATACCCAAAGAGATGGGTCCATGGCGTTCCTCAGTTCAATATCATATCTGGAATTGCATTCATTTGTGTTCTGAGACTCCCTCCCTCTTTTTAAGCAGAACACAGTTCATGGTTGGTTGGGATCTAATATATTCATTATTTAGTGGCAGCCAAAAGAAACAATTTATAAACTATTCTGATATAAATAAGGCTTTTTGCCACTCGAACTAGTCTTATGAAGTGGTTCAAAATAAAATATACCTTGAAGTGACAAACCTCACCTCAGGGAAGTGCAGGAAGGGTGGGGACCTGAGAAATGCAGAATGCATGCTGGAAGAGTTCCTCTCCTCACTGTGCCAGAGGATGAGGGACTTCTAGCTTGCAGATCTCACTCTGGCAAGACTAAACTAGTTAAGGACCCTCTGCATGTATGAGCGCATATTCACATTGGCTTGTCCCCGGTAAAAGTCACATTCCGAATTTATAAAAACAAACAAAGACGTCCTCTACTGCCTTTAAATTTTTGTCCTCAAACTAAAAAAATGCCTGGCATGGAGTCACTATCTTGAAGCATTTTCTAACTTTGTTGACCCTTTTTTCTTTGCATGTTCACAGAGCGGGCTCAGAGAAATGAACCTGAAGACCAGCCCCGACCCCAGACACGGGTCCAGCCTCTGGTGAAGATGAGGTGCTAGCATTGGGTCTTGCTGGCCAGCGTTTGGTCCACAGGGTCCAGTACCAACCTGAAGATGCTTCTTCACCATCTCATCGCTTATCCCCAGGTGCCTCTGGCAGGCCCCAGTGTTACAGAAGCAGCCGGTTCGCACATGGATGTTGTGAAGGCTGGCCATTTTATCCACCTATGGGTTTAATATGACACAGAACTAGGGTTAGGAGTGTCCAGTTTTACTCTGACTGCCTGGACTGAAAAGAGTTTCAGGTCCATATTTGGGTCTCTCTTTCCTAACAGTAAAATGAAAATATGAGCTTGGAATTTTTCTCTGAAGTGCTATGATCCATCATGGGTTTACTAAATACATTTTATAAAATATTACTGATAATTAAAGTTTATCCAGCTGGGAAATAGATATATGCCTGCGAAAAGTGAAAAATATTACACCAAATTCCAAGTTGAGAGCTCACATTTAAAATAATCTGATTTCTTAAATGAGCAGAAAATCTGTATAGACATTTTTCCAAAGAAGACATACAAATGCCAACAGGTGCATGAACACATGCTCAACATCATTAGTCATTAGAGAAATGTAAGTTAAAACTAAAATAAGATATCACCTCTCAAATATCTAGTATCTAGCATGTAATATCACACCTGTTAGAAAGGCTATCTTCAGAAAGACAACAAATAACAAGAGTTGGAGAGAACATGGAGAAAAGGGAACCCTGGTTCACTGTTGGTGGGAACGTAAATGGGCACAGCAACTATGGGAAACTGTACAGGAATCCTTCAAAAAATTTAAAGTAGAACTAATTGCTGTATTTATCTGAAGGAAATGTAATCACTGTCTTGAAAAGAGATCTGTACCCCGATGTTTACTGCAGTATTTACAATAAATAAGACAATTTAAGTGTCCATCAAAGGACTAATGGATAAAGAAAATGTGATGTATATAAACACACAGTGAAATATTGTTCAGCTATAAAAAAAGGAAATCCTGCCATTTGTGACAAGGATGGACCTTGAGGGCATTTTTCTCAGTCATAATGAAATATGCTAAGAAATAAATTAGACAAAGACAAATACTGTATGATCACACACGTGGAATCAAATAAAAATTCTGAGAACAGATCGGTGGTTGCCAGGGACAGGGGAGGGTGGGGTGTGGTGAAGGTAATCAAACGATACAAACTTGTACTTATAAGATAAATAAGTCCTGGTGTTATAACACACAGCGTGGTGACTATAGCTAACAATAATGTATTATATACCTGAAAGTTGCTAAGAGAGTAAATCTTAAAAGTTGTCATCACAAGAAAAAAAATCTTTATAACCACGTGTGGTGATAGATGTTAACTAAACTTATAGAAATCATTTCCCAATGTATACATATATAGAATTACTGCATTGTACACCTAAAACAAATACAATGTTATACATCAATTTGATCTCACCTGTAAAAAAAAAAAGAATTTTAAGGAATTAATTTTTGAAAAAAAGACCCCACAGGTTTCAAGTGAGATTCACAAGAATAAAATCTGAGTGTGGCTGGGACATGGGGCAGCTCCTCAATGTCCTTAGGCAAGACAGACAGGACCATCTGTCCGATCACAGAGCAGGCCTTAGCAGAGCTACCACTCATAGGAGCCCTGCCTCAGCTCCCAGCTGACACTGCATGTTATCGATTTGCTTTTCATAATATCCTAGACTTTGGGTTCAATCACAGAACTGCAATTCAATCCAGAAGTTCCAAGTCTTTTTCCCTTCCCCTGGAAGCTAGACAGGTGATTCTTGCTCACAAGACTCAAAGGTGCGATGGCACAAGGGATGTTTCTGCCAGATCCTCTGTTTGTGGGTCCAGGATTCCATTCCCCCAAGGGCCTGGGGGCCCAATGAGGGTCCTTAGCCCTGGTGACTCAGGCTAAACTCAGGAAAGTCCTCTAATTGCATTTGAGGAAACAAACACAACTGGCCCAGCTGGGGAAGGCTTTGAAACCTTTCTTCCTGGGAAGAACATGCGGGGTGGCCAGAAACCTGTGTCTGCAGACACAGGTCACCACGCACAGGGTCTGCCTGACCTCCCTGCTGGGCAGGCACAACAGTGGTGCCTCCCACACACCTTTGTGGAGACCACACTGTTGACACTTTAGCCATCGCCCCTGGGCTGTCAGAATGTGAAGAAGCCATTTCTGCTGATGAAACCCAGGAGTTCCCTGCACTCTGTGGTGAGGCCTGGCGGCCCCACTGGGTCTGGCCAACTCCACCTCCAGGGTCAGGTGACCTCCACTCAAGGGATAGCTCCTAGGAAAGCTCCCCTACCCCAGCTCCCGCCAAGCTGAATTAGAAGTCTCCCATGCTCACCCCTCTCCTTGACCCAGCGTGTATTCACTGTTCCAGCTACCACAGCCACAAAACAAGCCACCCAGACACTGTGGCATGAAACAATAACCATTGTATTGTGCTCATGGCTACAGGGGGTCAGATACTCAGAAAGGGCCCAGAGATGGCTGACCTCATTTGGCAAGACTAGAAGGCTGGGAGTGACGTGCCTGGGGTTGGAATTCCCTTGAGGTTCAGTTTCTCAAAGACAGGTCTGGCCTCAAACCAGGACAGTCACCAACATGCTTGCTTCTGGCTTCCTCATAGCATGGCTGCTCAGGGTAAACCTCCTTCCACAGTAACTCGAGGCTCCAAAAGTGAATGCCCCAGGGAGCAATGCTGACGCTGCATGGGTTTTTCTGGCCTAGCCTCCAAAGCCAAGCAGTGTCACCTTTGGAGGCATGCTATTGAATATGAGTGAATTACAGACCTGCCAAGGTTCAAGGGGAAGAGACTGGGACCCCACCTAGAAGACCATGTGGGTGGAAGAGGCTGTTTTGACCACAATTGCCCTTCATTCTACTTTCTCATCACAACTTCATCTTTTCTCACTCTGAGACCTTGGGAATCCCACACAGGCTTGGCCAGTGCCCAGCCAGGTGAAGGAGCTGGCTGCTAGAATAGGATGAGAACTATGTTCACAGTACAATGGGGCACTTGCTTCATGCCAGCCCAACACTAAGGAGCTACATATTGTATCTCATTCAATCCTCACAAAAAACTGTCATCAGGGTACATTCTTACCCCATTTCACAGAGAGTTGGGGAGCTTACATTACCTCACCCAAGCTCAGAGAGCCAGTGCAAGGCAGCCTGAATCTGAACCCACCCACTTAACCACTGGGTAGACTGACTTCCACCAGTGGGGAAAATGAAATGAGGAGGTGCTTGTGTTTGTTTAGTCGTTTAGTCGTGTCTGACTCTGCCACCACATGGACTGCAGCCCGCCAGGCTTCCCTGTCCATCACCAACTCCCAGAGCTTCCTCAAACTCATGTCCATTGAGTCAGTGATACAATCCAATGAGGCATCACTGAAATGAGGAGGCCTGGATATCAAAAACAGGCACCCAAAAGCTTCTCACAGAAGGCTCAATTTCTTCATAAATCCCCTGAAAAAGAGAGAGCCAGACCCAGCCATGATGCCATGTAATGTTTCCAAAGACCCTCCAAATCTCTGTGGAATTCCCACATGTGACAAAGACCAGGCAAACCCAGGATTCTCCTGAGCTGACACAGCTGGCCATGCCCCAGCCATGACCTCCACTTACGGGATGAGCTTCCTCTATAGACGCACAAGGGAGAAACCCCTGTGTGAGCCCTCAGGGAATGGGGGTCCCAGTGAAGTCTGGCAGACACCCAGATAGGCTGCTCCTTCTCCTTGGAAAGATCTTCCTCTTTGCTTCTCTGGGCAAATGGGTGATTCTTTCACCATTCTGCCTGGAACTGATCCCTCCTCCAAGTACAAACGCTCCTCCATGTCCCCTGCCTCTACTATTGCTCATAATAATCTATATCTTTGTGGGCATTAGAATAACTGTAGCTTGCCCTGCCCACATAGGTAAGCTGGCAACTAAAATGGTCAGTGAAGAGATGTCTCAGACCCATGTGGACATCTTTCACTCTAAGACTGAGACACCCTTTCTCAGCATGAAACAGTTACAGAAGACAGACCTTCGCCCCTACTCCCATAGAAATGGAATGATCCCTGAGAGTGGGAATTTGTAAGCAGCTCTTTTGTCCCTCTTCTATTTGTTCATCTCTGTTTTTCTCAGACCTTAATTATAAAAATGAGATCCTGAGGTAACATTTAACCTAACTCCTGACTTATGCTCTACTGAATGTACACAATGCCTGGTCTAACCAGTTGATCCCTTTTCTGGATTAAAAGGAGTAAGAATGAAGAATTAAGTAGCTGAGCAATGACTGACTCTGTACCCCTAGCTCCCCTTTGCAAATTTGTAGGTGGACCATGCAGGCAAGACAGTATCCAAAAGAAGATCAGGAGACATCAGCGGGTCTGCTCACGATGAGAAATGACAAAGAACCTGACCTCTTACCTTAATGATTAACTTGGATTTTCTTCCCCTTTTTCCCGTTAAAAAATTGTCATGGCTGAGCAGAATCTTTGGAGTTAGTCTCCAGACATGAGTCCACCATCTCCCTAGATTTCAGCTTTTCTGACTCAATAGCTTTCCTTTCTACTGACACTTGCCCTCCCTTCATCGACTTTTAAGTGGTGAGCAGCCCAACCTGAGTTCAGTACTATGCTTGCCACAGCACATTTCAGAGTCATCAGCCTGCCCTCCTCCACACCCCTCAAAAATACACTTATTTGAGATTCAAGAAGGAAACTTACTGTACCGATTACCCAGAATAACATATTTGACAAGGCAAACCTTTGGCCCCAATGTGTTTTACACCACCCCTCAAAAGCATTTAAATTGCCTGCTTCTGAATGATGCTGGGCTGCTTCTGCTGCTGTGTAAATGAGGGGTGGAGGGTGGGGGGGCCAATATCTTCACAATCAACTCACCCGAAAGACGACTAATGATTGTAGAGTGTTGGTCCATGGACACCAGTGAGAACCAACATTTCTTCCAGAAAACAGTTCTCAAGTCTGTCCTCAGAAAGTTTACGGATCTTCCAAAAAAAAATTTTTTTTCATTGAAAAAAGAAAGTTCATGGGAGGTGGGGATAGGATTCCTTGAGAAATGAATTTCGTCTGAGAAAGTCTGGGTTTAACATAGGAGTATGGAAAGAGTGGCTTTCCAGGGATGATAAGCAGCATCTTCCAAACTGATGTGATGATCAAATCACTCCTCACAGCAGTTCTAGAAACTTGGGCTCTGGGAATGGCCTTGGGCTCCCCAGGCCCAATCTGCCACAGCCCATCTGGTGACCACCTACTGCCATGTCTGAGTGCTCAGTGTGACTCTAGGTTTTTAAACATACTGGGCAGTGACCAGCTTACTCAGTATCACAGGGATCCAAGCAGTTCCCAACCTGCAAACCACTACCTGCAGTGTTTTCTTGAGAAAATGCATACAAAGGGTGTATCTGCAGAAACTATTTTATAACCAGCCTACCAAATACTTTGAACTTACAATGAACTACAGCAGAAATAAGGGCTTTTGTGCTACTAAGGACCTCATTTCTGCTTGTCATAAAAAAAGAGTGATGAGTTCCAAGCAACATGCAAACAAACGGTGGTAAGAGGCCGAGGATTTTGTGTGCCACTGCAATATGGTCTGATGTAATGACGGGGCTACCAAGCTGTTGGTAAGTGAAATGACCTCAGACAGGTTGCTCTGTCTACACTATGGTTAGGGTGTCTTCCCTTGCTGGCAAGCTGTCAGCTGTCCCCTGCCACTGCCATCAGAGACTTGGTCTCTCACTTCCCATTTGAAATTGACCACCTGTGGCTGAATAAAGTAGGCTGAAGAACTAAATAGCCCATGCTTGTTAGAATTGCATGTCAATGGGAGTACAGAGACTCTAAGGAGGGACCAGTGGCCTCTCCAGCAGTACACAGGATTCGTCATGACTACTGCAAGGACCCAGAGGCCTTGTCCTCAAATTTCAGTGCTTGGAAGGGCGATTCACAGACAAGAGCGATTCTGATATGAACATGGTTAGCAGGATGAAAAGAAAACCCACCTGGGAGTAACCAATGACGTTCCCGTTGTCATCGAGCACATTGAAGCTGATGATCGGACCCTGCACCTCTGGGCTGCTGAACTCAGAGTCATTGTAAATCTGCACAACAGGGGCTCCGTTGGGGTACCGCAGGGAAGACAAGGCAGCGTAGGTGTACTGAGCCAGGGTAAAGGTGTGCTGCCTGATGTTCTCCATTCCACCTCAAAGCAGTAAATGGAATTTAAAGGGAATCATGAACTTTATATAAAATTCACTGTCTCAGTTTTAAGAAAATGAGATTATTATAACTGGCAAACTTGGGCCTCATATTAATGATTTTAAACACACTAAGTCCTCTACATACAAATGAGTTGCATTCCGGGAGTGCATTTGTAAGTCCAATTTGTTCATAAGTCCAACAAAGTTAGCCTATGATCAGCTATACAGTGCCGTACTTACATAGGTTTTTAATACTTTTCACATAAGTAATACATAAAAAACAAACACAAAAAGAAAACATTTTTAATCTTACAGTATAGCACCTAGAAAAATACAGTAGTGCCAGCTATATCAATGCTGCTTTTATGTTTGTATCCAGACATTCTGGTCTTGAAATAAAGATACTGTACCATCACACTCTATACCGTACTGTACAGTAAAGTACACAAAAGTACAACCACTTGTAGGGAAAGCATGCACATGAAAATACATGCCAGACAGGTGAACTAACTTAGGTGACTAGACACGAGAATGCATGTTTGAATCTTTGAAAGTTCAAAATTTGAAGGTTCATATGTAGGGAACTTACCGTACTTGTAAACAGAGTATGGTACTGCCTACACAATAAATGTTTAGGTCATTGGTACTGAATGACAGTTTACCATTACTGCTTCTATGGAATTTTTCCATAGGAATTGCTATCATCTTCCTTTTCAAAATGAAAAAAAAAATGTTACTTAAGCATTCAGCTAATTTAGACCCTTTTGTAACAGACTGCAAAAATGTATAATTTTGTCTTTAAACGTATTTCTTTTTTCTGTTTTTTTGTGAGTGTTTAAATCATACAAATTGTGAGTGTTTAATACTATACAAAGCAACTAAGAATACTTGTTATACCATGGATGAACTCTGAAAACATTATGTTAAGTAAAATAAGCCAGACACAAAAGGACAAATATTGTATTATCCCTTTAATGTATGGTGCCTAAAATAGGCAAGTTTATAGAAACAGAAAGAATTGAGGTACTATGGGTTGGGGAGGGAAAATTGGGGAGATACTGCTTTTTAAGTTTGGGATGATTAAAAAGTCCTAGACATGGATAGTGGTAATGATTGCTTTACAGTGTGAATACACTTAACGCCACTGAACTGTACACACTTTAAAATGGCTAAACTGGCGCCATTTATATTACACAGATTTCACCACAATTTTTTCTAAAAAAGAGCAATTAAGTAAGGAAAAATCAGTGTCTGCCTTAATGTGGAGTTGACACTGTCAATCTGCTTTCAGAGGTACCCCAGCCCCGTCAGACTCTGTCACTGGTGGTTTGGACACCTTGTTAGCACCTTTCCTTGAAAAAGTGCTTGTTTCTCAATGTCTGTCTTCACGGTCTCCTCTTTATCTGGGTGATGCCCACTCACCAGCCTGCATTACTGTCGGGATGACCCTTCTACAAGTCTTGTATGTTTGCAGTGGTGGGATTAGGCTGAGGATCTAAGGGTTACATTATTTTGACAAGAGAGAGAGACAGAGAGAGAAAGTGCTGCCTAACTGCTATGCTGAGTCCCTGGTTCACCACAGCTCCGTCCCCATGTGGACAGGACAAGCAGTGCTGCCTTGTGCTAGAAGCTCAGCCTCTGAGAGGAGCGATAGGAGCATAGCAGGGGGGTGGAGGCCTGGCTCACCAGACAGAGCTTCTTCCAGCCTGTACTCCATGTCAACCCCACAAGATTGGATGTGGCACCCATCTGTGTGTCGACTATGGGGAATGCCCCCATCTGCTCATGCACCCCAAGCTCATGTCACTGCAAAGGCCAGCAGCAGAGACCACATCTAGGGACTTGGGGTTAGGCGTTAGGATTGTGTGGGTTTAAACCCTAGCCCTCCCTGGCTCCCTGGCCCTGGGGAAGGCATCTAATCTCTCTGAATATAAGCTCCTTTGTGGGCAAAGTGGGCTCATCACAAAGCTCCTCTGTGGGAAGACCCAGTGAACTAAGAGCTTTGTAAGTTCTGAGAATCTGTAAGCATTCCCAGTGCAGGGACCAAGGATGGCTCCTTTGCTTCTATGAGGTTACTAATCTCAGGATCTGGAAAGTCTCTCACTCTTAAAACATTCTTTTAACCCACCTAAAAAAAAAAAAAGAAAGAAAGAAAAGAGAGCTAGAGAGAGAGAGAAAGGTCCAGTCTCTCTCTCTTGCTGCAAAATCATTTTTGGAAGTTGTTCAGAATCAGCTCCACCTGCATCAGTGTGGAGCTGCCGGGTGCTCATCACTCACACAGACTCTCTCCTTATCTGGATCCCATCCGTGCCACGGCTCCCTTTAAGGACATGGGTAACAGGAGCAAACGCCACAAGGATAGAGATGTCCATTGAGGGGATTTGTCTGTGGTCCAGTGGCTAAGACTTCACACTTAGTGCAGGGGGCCCAGGTTTGATCCCTGGTCTGGGAACTAGATCCTGCATGCCACAGCTAAGCGTTAACATGCCGTAACTAAAGATTCCGCATGCCGCAACTAAGCATTAACATGCTAAAGATCCCGAGAGCTGCAACTAACACCTGGTAGAGCCAAACAAAAAGGTGTTCACTGACCTGTGAGGCGCTCCAGGGCATCAAATCCATGTTTTAATGCTATCACATCAAGGAAGGAGATGGTGCCATCTTCAAACCTGTAACCGTGGGGAGAGGGACAAGGTCAAGGTGTGACCAAAGCCTCTGTGTGCATTTCATGTATGTGACGCCAGGGCTTTGCGCCTCTGGTCTATGGAGACTTGGCCTCTGCTGCGTTATATGCTGTCTCCCCTCCCACCTCGAGACAGACGGCTGTCACACCAAGACAGACAGGCTATCTCTGGTCTGACCTGTTCTGCAGCTTAGTCGGCTGGGCTAGCAGTGATGATGAGGGGCCCTGAAAGATAGTCATGACCTCAGAAGACTTCAGACTTGACAAAACCCCAAGTTCTGTGGCTCTTACAGGGCTGCCCTTGACCCAAGACAGCACCCCTGACAGGGTGTCGATTCAGTAAGATCCCTTGTGCAGCCACAAGGTTCTTAACAAGAGTCTATCATTGCAAAGTCTATAGGACCACAGTTATTAGAAGGCTCTCAATAGACTTCCTGTTATCAAGCTGTTCATTATATTTACGTTTTTTAATGGTTCATTTAGACAAAACCCTCATCAAATCTTTCTTGTCCATGGACCACATGCCAGGCACTGTTCTGGTTGCTAAGGATACAGCGGTGAACATAACAAGTAGGATAGCTGCCTTCACAGGGCTTCCATCCTTCTAACGGCAACGAAATAAGGAATGACAAAGAGCAAACACACAGGGAAGCCAAATAAGCACAAGCCAGGGGTGACAAGTGCACTGAAGGGCTGGTGGCTGCTTTAGATGAGACGGTCAGGGGAGGTCCTCTCCGAGGAAGATCACTCAGGCAGAGACGGAGTGAAAGTAAGGGAACAATGGAAACTGCTCATTTGTGAAACAGCTAAGTTCACAGTTTCAGAGGGAAACAGCATTCCAAGGAGGGGGTGCAGCAGAGGCCCTGAGCAGGTGGAGTAGGAAAAGCAAGAAGATCCGTGGGCCTGGGAGTGCTCGGAGGGCAAGTCAGAGAACTTCACCCTGGGTCAGATGAGTGGCTGGAGGGCTCTGAGCAGAGAGAGTGACTGGATGGGGCCAGGGTTTTGATAAGATGCCTCTGGCTGCTGCATTATCGAGGGGAAGGCTGGGGACAGTAAGGAGTTTCCAGGAAGCATCCCATGGACTGGGGCCTGCCAGGCTCCTCTGTTTATGGAATTCTCCAGGCCAGAATACTGGAGTGGGTTGCCGTTCCCTTCTCAAGGAGATCCTCCCAACCCAGGGATCGAACCCAGGTCTCCCGCATTGCAGGTGGATTCTTTACCCACTGAGCCAACAGGAAAGCCCAAGAACACTGGAGTGGGTAGCCTATCCCTTCTCCAAGGGATTTCCCAACCCAGGGATTGAACCAGGGTCTCCTGTATAGCAGGAAGATTCTTTACCAGCTGAGCTACCAGGGAACTAGTGACAAACAGCAGCCTTAGGCAGGTTGAAGCTTTCAATGGAAATATCGTGTTTTGTATTTTAATACTCTAGGAATAAGAGCTGCTCAAAATATCATTACCACAATGTGAATTTTCTTATAAAACAAATGACAACTAGTAAACATGCAAAATTAACAATGAATCAATTGATAATTAATTGACCATATGAGTCTTTAATAAATTAAACATGATTAGGCAATAATGACTTCAGCTATTAATTGATCAATAATAAGTATTTATTGATCAAAAATTAATAGACTCAGGAGAAAAGGGAGGTCTTATGTTTCCATCAAAAGTTGTTTTCATTGGGTTATAAAATAGAAAAAGATTAAGAACATGGGACTTCCCTGGTGGTCCCATGGCTAAGACTCCACATTTCCAATGCAGGGAATCCGAGTTCTATCCCTGGTCAGGGAACTAAAGTCCCACATGCCGCAACTAACAGTTCACATGCCATAACTAAGACCCAGTGCAACCAAGCAAACAAATAAATACATAAATATTTTTTACAAAAAGCATGGTCCAGGTAAATGCTCAAGAAACATTTGGATTGGGTATTAAATTTCGTGTGCTCTAATCTAGGCTCAGAAGGGAAAAATGAGACTTTTTATTTTTATTTTTTGGCCACATGGCTTGCGGGATCTTAGTCCCTTGCCCAGGGATTGAACCCAGGCCACCAGCGTGAAAGTGCTAAGTCCTAACCAGAGGACTGCCAGGGAAACTCCCAAGATGAGACTTCTAATGGTGAGCAAATACATTCAGCTATCTGGGAATCTTGGTGCAGCACCTGCTAGAAGGCAATTCCCCCAGACTGTAAGAGGCAGCCCACCCACATGCACGCCCCGCCTGTAATGAGCAGCCCTGTTCTTCCTCACATTCAGGTGCCCCTGTTGGCTTAATAAGATTTCGGTTGTTATTTCACTCTGCCTTTAATTTACATGACGTACCTCTCATTCTTCTCTCACTTGGTTACATTACACGCTACATTATCACACTTGGGTTCAAGAGGTTTTTATATTAGCATTCCTGTTTTTAGAACTGCCCATCTATGGAGAAGTCCTAAATAAAAGAGACATCAGATAGCCTCATAATGTATCGCTGCCAACGCAGTCTTGGTGCTTCACCTATATTAGTGCTAAAGAATTGTATCCTCTAAGAGATGCACTTTACAGGACAAACATGAGCAGCAGAGGTCAAATCACAGGCCCTGATTTCCCATGGCTGGTGGCAGTGGAGCCACCCCCAGCAGTCCAGCTCTGGAACCTACACCGGCTATGACCCTACTGCCGAGGCCATGCCCCTTCCTGCAGGACCCTCCAGTCGGACCTGGGTCTGTGGGGGATCTGAACCCCCTTCCCATTCAGACCCTGCGGACTTCTCAGGCCCCAGCACAGTGACCAGGTCCTGGCCCCCACCTCATGGTACCTGGCCCCCACCCACTGTTGGCCCCCGAAGAATCCTGGATCAGCTGCCATTTTCACCCTCTCATACCTTCAATCTTCATGCCCCCACCATTGCCATCTGGGAGATTCCCACACCACCTGCCCTTGCACCCTGAGAAAGACACATAGACCACCAAACCCAGGCAAGGAGCTGCCAGCCCTCAAACTTCCCTGGTAACCCCTCCCTGGGCAGGGGGCTGCTCATAGAGACTGCTGTTAGCAGCGCTCCTGAATCTGGTGGCCTCTCATTTGACTGACTCTTCCTGCTGACAAGATACCACGCTGAGCTGATTCTAGCTGCTGAAATACAGCCATGCTGTCAACACGTGTGCACACTCGTGACAAATGGTACCAAATTCTTAAATCGCTGCTTCAGCACCTTGTTTTATGTCCCTGGATATGTTCCAGTATCTCCAAGTTTACAGTCTACAGAAACTTGAATAGAATTTGTATCCTACTGCTGTGCAAAAATCGTATGCCTGTGTGCTAAGTCGCTTCAGTCGTGTCCAACTTCTTGCGACCCTATGGACTGTAGCCCGCCAGGCACCTCTGTCCAGGGGATTCTCCAAGCGAGAATACTGGAGTGGGTTGCTGTGCTTGTTGAATTGGTTCATAGTGATTTTCAGGTCTTCTATATCCTTCTACTTCTCTGTATATTCATTCTATTAATTTTTGAGAGTTTGATATTGAAACTCCAACTTAAAAAATCTTAATTTATCTACCTAAAAAAATAATTGCAATATATAATGGAACTACATGTAAATTTGTTCTGTATTTTCCAAGTCTCTTATTATTGTGTTATCGTGTCTGTCCATGGCATTTCCCAGGCAAGCATGCTGGAGTGGGTTGCCATTTCCTTCTCCAGGGAATCTTCCTGACCCAGGGATTGAACCCACATCTCCTGCATTACAGGCAGCTTCTTTGCAACTGAACCACCGGGGAAGCCTGAGGTATCATACTTTCACAATTGGAAAAAAATTAAAATTATAATTTAAAAAAAATCACTGCTTCAGTTGCTTCCCCTCATGTCAGTGCTCTGGGCAAAGGCCCGGTGCCGACCCTCCTTAACCCTGGAAGGCCTTCGTGTCTTCTGCTCGCAGCCCTTACCCGGAGGCCCTTGCTCTCCCACAGCTGTGGAGAGGCCCACACATGGGCTCCACAGGCCTGCTGTGGAAGCTCCAGCCAACCCCCGCCTCTTCTGCACAGCCCTACAGGCGGCAGGCGCCGGGCCCCCGCCACGCTGACGCTCAGCATCCACTCCCATCACCAGGTTACCTCTCAGCCACCGACTCTCTCGCAACGTAGAAGTCGTCTCCCGCGAGGTACGCAGCGGCCGTGCCTCCTCCAAAGTAGGTTTTTCTCAGCAGAGGAGCAGAACGGTTGTTCACCAGCAGAGCGCCCAGGCCGGTGGGGAAGCCAAAGATCTTATAGAAGGAGAGGGGGACAAAGTCGGCCTGGTGAACCGACAGGTCCAGAGGCGAGGTGCCCACGAAGGCGGCCGCGTCCAGCAGCACGAACCACTTCCCAGGCCGGCTCACGGGGCGCCTCCGCCCGGACTTGACCTCGCCTATCCAGGCCAGGGGGTATCTGGTTCCGGAAAAGTTACTCTGAGCCGGGTAGCAGAAGAGATGCGGAGGCTGGCCGGCGGGGTCCCCAGCCGCAGCTGCGTCCTGCTTCTCCGCCGACCACATGTCCTCTGGCCTGACCGGGATGGAAGTGACGTTCATGGCCGCGGTGATCTTCCTCATGCCCACCACGGACGTGTGGCTGTCAGTGAGGTAACAGAAGCAGCTGCCGCTGCCCTCTGAGCCTGGGGACACCCACGGGAAAGCCTCTGCCACCAGTTTCAGAGCAGCTGTGCTCCCGGAGGTGAAAATCACCGTGTAGTCCTCTGGGGAGGTGTGGAAGTGAGCCAGGATCCTGGAAGAAGCACAACATCAGGCAACTCCACGGTCTCCAGCCAGTGTTAAATGCTCAGAGGTAGCTGTATTTCTACTTAATAAGACCTCTCTCTACCTTGTGTTGTGTGTGTGTGTGTGTGTGTGTGTGTGTGTGTGTGAGTGAGTGAGTGCTCAGTCACTCAGTCGTGTCTGACTCTTTGAGACTCCCATGGACTGTGGCCCGCCAGGCTCCTCTGTCTATGGAAGCTTCCAGGCAAGAATACTGGTGTGAGTTGCCATTTCCTCCCCTAGGGGATCTTCCCGACTCAGGGATCAAACCCACATCTTCTGCATCTCCTGCATCGTAGGCAGATTCTTTACCAATGGGCCACCAGGGAAGCCCCCTCTCTATCTTAATAGCTAGGAAAAAACCAGATAGGCTTTGCCACGATGGTGAAGTGAGGTCAGAGGCAGAGGAAGCTGTGGGAAGAGATGCAAACAGGTACAAACTGGCAAAATTACCCAGCCTCCCAAATTCCCACCCTCAAGTGGATAAGAAAAAATCCACAACTACCTTAAACTCAGCTGAAAACACCACTTCTTGGTTTACTGTCTGGCTCTGTCATAACAAGTTCTAAGTCATCAACTTGTTTCACGTTGCTGTTAACACAGGCAACCCTATAGCAAAAGGTGTCACTTTCAAGTTGGAAACAATTTGAAATTGTGTTGAGTCAAGTATCTTTAGGTACCACCTAAATTATTTGCAAAATTTGTTATGTGCAAATATTAGTAAAAGGGATGCGAGAAACGGAAAAAACAGATGTCTAAATCTGAAATACGTAAAGGAAAAAACCAGAGAAGGCACTTTTCTTCTCCCCAAAAACAAGACTTAAGAACCTGGGTCACTCCTTGTCACTCTGACCCCCAGGAATGGTGGCACCAGCCCAGAGCCACACACAACAGCTTGGACACCTCAGAGGCGCCTGCCTATCCTTGTGATGGGCCCTGCTCTGCACCTGTTCATTCTCACCTTCCTGACCTCTGATCCGGTGGTTAGCAGCATGCATGTGTGACAATTTAGCTGAACATGGTCTTCCCAAAACCAACTCAGCACCTTTGTGGGACATGGGCAGCTGGTAGGAAGTCCATCCACCCACAGGCACCCATGCAGGCGGGTGCCCCGATTTGCTCACCTGAAGCGCACCTGTTCCACCGTGTCATGGGTGAGCTTGCTGCTGATGTTCTGGCTGTGAGGGTTACCTGGCAGGTTACAAAGACAAAGCCGTGGAGTCACTACTCATGGTCTCTCCTGGTGTGTTCCTCCAATACCCTCTCCTTCAGTTTCTCAAACAGTTAAGCAGAAAAAAAAATACTGTATGACCCAGCCTTCCCTCAGTTCCAAAGAGTAAATTTAATCAGAGAAGTGAAAACGTGCAGAAAGATAGGAAAACAGTCAAGCAAGACAAAATAATAATAGTTGAGCCATTAAACAAAGTTCCTCCTCACGGGCTATAGGGTAGATTCTGGGCCATGTCCTTTGAGCTGTTTTGTAGATTCCATACCCCCACCAGGCGGAAGAAGCGAACTGAATACCGCGCCTACCCAGCGCTCTGTTCACATCTCCACCGCTCTCCTCCCCTCCCTGTTTGGGGGCTGGTTCCTAAAACCACTGCAGGGTCCTGGCGCATGCTGCTCCTTCTGCCTGAAATGTCCTCTCCTCCTCTTTTCTGAGTGAATTCCTGCTCCTCCTCCAGCATCTGCCCCCTCCTGCAGAAGCTCTCCCTGACAGCGACACTGCCAACTCACCATTACTCTGCACATACAGAGGCCCCCCAGCACTAGGGTCTTTGGGTCACAGCCCTTCACACCGTTAATAATTTACTTTATTTCCATGTTACACTACTTTACTTTTTCTTTTTTTTACATTTATTTGGAATCACTTGATTTAGGTCTTGTCTCTCCTAGACCGCAGTCCATGAAGGCATGAAATGTATTTACTCTGTACCCATTACAGCGCTACGCTCCCAACACCAGGGCAGTTTGATAAACATTGATGGAGGGAATGAATGCATGTTCCCCATTGTCCCATCCTCTGCACTGCGCTGGTCCCACAGGGCCACCCTACCACCAAACGCAGCACCTTCGTACCCCAGGTCTCCTTCCTGACACTGACTTCTTCTTCTGGAGGTTACCCGTGTATTCCTGAACCAGTCCCTCCCACCCACCCAGCAGCACATGTGCTATGGGACTGACCCTAGGTGCTTGCCTGACCCCCTCTCACAAGGGGATTGCCCAGCACTGTGTATTCAGCACTGTCCCCACCTGTCCATCTGACATTTTATTAGGCATAGATATATCAGCTGAATGTATCGGGTTGGCCTGAAAGTTCGTTCGGGGTGGAACAGAAAAACCCAAATGAACTTTTTGGCCAACCCGATAGATGGCTAAGTTCATTGCAAAAAATCAGCTATACTGTGTTTTTCTTTACCATAAACATTTTCCATGAGATCTTTCATGAAGCTTGTAATCTGGCTCTGGGGGAACAACGTGGTTCCTGCATGGTCAAGATAGACAGTTCCTGAAAGAAAATACAAAATAAAGCTTCAATTATTTTCAGAGGTATTTCACTCGTTTTACCTAGATTTGGTTTATGTGAACCTGGCCAGTGCCCTTTGATGTGTTTAGACATAACAGAACACCGATTCTCCCAGCCTCTTGACATGTGCTTCTTCTTTTTTAGTATTCTTTTCATATTTTTTTCCATTAGGGTTGATAACAGGATACTGAATACAGTTCCCTGTGTTATACAGTGGGATCTTGCTGTTTCAGCTCAGTTCAGTCGCTCAGTCATATCCAACTCTCTGCAACCCCATGGACTGCAGCACACCAAGCTTCCTTGTACATCACCAACTCCCAGAGCTGGCTCAAACTCATGTCCATTGAGTCAGTGATGCCATCCAACCATCTCATCCTCTGTTGTCCCCTTCTGCTCCTGCCTTCAATCTTTCCCAGCATCAGGGTCTTTTCCAATGGTCAGTTCTTCACATCAGGTGGCCAAAGTACTGGAATTTCAGTTTCTGCATCAGTCCTTCTAATGAATAGTCAGGACTCATTTCCTTTAGGATTGACTGGTTGGATATCTTGCTGTTTATCCATCCTATATATAATAGTTTGTGCATGAGTGCTAAGTTGCTTCAGTCTTGTCTGACTCTGTGCAACCCTATGGACTGTAGTCCACCAGACTCTTCTGTCCATGGAAGTCTCCAGGCAAGAGTACTGGAGTGGGTTGCCATGCCCTCCTCCAGAGGATCTTCCTGACCCAGGGATCAAACCCAAGTCTCTCACATCTCCTGCTTTGGCAGGCAGATTCTTTACCGCTAGCACCACCTGGGAAGCCAGTTTACATCTGCTAATCTCAAACTGCCAGTCCTTCTCCACTCCCCAACCCTCCCTTGTCGATGTGCGCTTCCTAATCCAAGTAAAGTCATGAGCAATGGAAGAACTGCACTTTAGCACTTAACAACCCTTAGGGCCCTGAGAGCCTTCCTGATGAACCAGGTCTCTTCTGAACCTGGAGGAGCAGCCGACACAGGGGAAGAGGAGAGCCTAGCAGACGTCCCTGATTCAGGATGGCAAAGCTATTTCACACTATGACTCACACCCTATTCTGGAGTTTCCCTGCAGCCTCTGTGGCTGTCAAGCCTTGATTCTACTTTCCCACAGTGACTTCCACAGTCCTCAACCTTAGAACAGCTCTGAACACTTCAGAGATGCCTGGGAATGGAGCCAACCTTTCCAGCCTCTCCCCTAAATAGAGACAGGCAAATTTAGATGACAGCAAGATACTGAGCCTTACCAGTCAGACTGCCCCAGATCAAAAGGTTGGATAACTCACTGTGTGGGTGAGGTGTGGGCAAACAGGCCCACTGGGACATGGCTGTAGGAGGGAAAACTGGTACCACTTCTCTATGAACAGCAACTTAGCAGTATCACTTATGCTTTCAAAAGGCAAACTCTCCTTGACCTAGCAATTCATCTTCCTGAAATCTATCTTATAAATTGTGAAATGGCCTATTGTCAGGACACACTTAACAGGAGGCTTCCTGTGTGCTGTTTTCAGTCTTGCGTGAATTCTATGTTCCTTAACAGCACCTGAATACATGTGCCAGAGAGCTGGCAAGCCAGCTTTCAGAGATAATAGAAATTCATGTATCTCATTCATATGGAAATTCCATATGGTGAACTGCAGCCATTTACAACTCTTCCCTTCTGATGTGTAAAGTAACTTTTACAACCCCCTCTATTGAGAATGATTCTAGCCTCTGGCTTTCTGGATGACTTGTTAGATTTTTGATCCCTGTCTCTGCTAAAAAGGGCTATCCTGTAAGAGAGTATATATATGCCCACAATATGTTAAATAAACACCTTTGTTCCACCAGAGTACTGGTCCCCGTGTCTTTCTCTCTCTCTCTCTCTCTCTCCTCTGTCCCCTTCATGAGGCTCAGCCTCTTTTCTTCCTTCTTTCACTTTCTTATGGGTCGACTCTGTACCCACAAGTTCTGGCCCATTTAAAGGGCCACAACAATTGGCTCCCGAACAGGGACTTGGGATATGGCAGGTCGGGGAGAGTGACCCCAGAAAGCTTATTAAAGCTGGTAAGTACTAAAGACATGGGTATTACGGCGAGCCTATTCAGGCTGTTAAATATTTTCGACATAGATTTTACAGTGGGAAAGCCCAATCACTTTTTTACTTTATCACTTATTTTTACTTTATCACTTATTTAAAGCTCAGGGATTTTTTAGTTTTGCGCCAGGAAATAGAGACTGGCCTTCAAACAGTGGTTGCATGTAACCCTTGATTCCCTGAAGAAAGCGATATTGATTTAAAAATTTGACACCAGGTCAAAAAAAATATTAAACGAGCCGCCAGGTAGGGAAAAAAACATTCCTACAGATTTCTGGCCTTTAAGGGCTTCTATTGAAACTATGATTCTGCCACTTCAAGGTAATCCTGGCCCTCCTGATATTCAACAACAGGCAGAACACTTATTACATAAATATAAACTAAATGATAAAACCTTACAAAAGGCAAATTGGAACAACATAATATATTTACAAACCCTCCCTGGGTTGTTCCAAGCTCTCACCGTATGCCAACAGACACCAATTTAAAAGTCTCTCCTTTGCTAGAACCTAATCATTTTAACAACTACTCCCCTAAGCAATCTCCTTCGTGACAGAGGTTTTCTGAATGGCTGGCTTTACAATCACAGGTCTCTGAAGCCAGTGGTTTTTCCACCTTTCCAGTTTTAAGAAATTCTGATGCTCAAGGGCACATAATACCTCAATATAAGTCTATTAACTTTTATCCCATGCAACAAATAAAAAAGACTATAACTATGTACGGCCCACGTTCTCAAATACAGTGCCCTCCTTTGTTGCATGAACAAATAAAAACAGTGGCTCTTAAGGCTTGGGAGCGTATTACTCCTCAAGGGGAGCCTACAGGTAGCTACACTAAAATATTACAAAGACCTAATAAAACGTATGCTGATTTTTTAGCTAGATTACAAACTGCTATTTCCTGTACTATAATTGGAAAAAAAGCTAAAAGACAACTAGAAAAACTACTTGCTTATGAAAATGCAAATCAAAAATGCCAAAAAGCCATAGCTCCTATTCGGGAGGCAAAGACTATTATAGATTATTTGCATCTAGGATCAGAAACTCAAAAGATGCAAATGCTAGCTGAAACAGTGGTTGCTGCCCTTAAAAAGAAAAATAAAAGATGTTTTACATGTGGAAATAAAAGCCATTTAAAAAGAGATTGCTCTAAAAAGGTTAATAATAAACCCCCCAAAAGCTGCCCTGGCTACCGTAGAGGAATGCATTGGGCCAAAGATTGTAAATCTAGATTTGACATTAAAGGGAAAACTATTCCAAGAAATCCAAGCAAGAGACCCCACCAGGTCGCCTCCAACAATAACCAGGGACAAATCCCATCTTTTCCCTCAAACCCTCAAACAGTCCCCTCTCCAATACCTACCAAAATGTTTGAAGCCCTGCCTGTACAAACTTTCAGTCTTTTACTTGGCCGATCTAGTTTGACTTCTAAAGGAATTACTGTTCATCCTGGAGTAATGGAGAAGGCAATGGCACCCCACTCCAGTACTCTTGCCTGGAAAATCCCACGGATGGAGGAGCCTGGTAGGCTACAGTCCATGGGGTCGCTAAGAGCCGGACACGACTGAGCAACTTCACTTTCACTTTTCCCTTTCATGCACTGGAGAAGGAAATGGCAACCCACTCCAGTATTCTTGCCTGGAGAATCCCAGGGACGGGGGAGCCTGGTGGGCTGCCGTCTATGGGGTCGCACAGAGTCAGACACGACTGAAGTGACTTAGCAGCATAGAGGAAAAATTCAAATTGTGATGTCATCCCAGATTTTATGGAAATTTACAAAGGGAGACAAAATGGCTCAATTATTTCTTTTACCTTACATTTCTATTAACTCCTCTAAAGATGTACAAACGGGCAGATTCAGCAGTACAGATCAAAAAAATTCTTGTGGACTTCATTAATATCTGAATTTGCCCGACCAAATATAAATATATTTAATATTTTTAAAAAAGATCCTGATTTAAATAGCCCTCGTTCGCTTTCTCAAAAGGCACAAAAAGAACTCTATTTAGTACAAAATAAATTACAACAAGAATTTCTTACTCACATTGTTGTAGCCATGCATTCTGGAAAACAAGCTCACTCAAAAAGATAATGCAGATAATAGAGAGCAGTTTATTACACTGGTGGGCCCAAGGCAGTCTTCTCTTAGCCAAAGACCCCGACCAGCATTTGTGAAAATCTTTGATACTCCACGTGTACATGTCCAAACTCACCACCCCAAATTCCTTGAGACTTACAAAAACTAGGAAGGGTAAATGCAATCACAGTAATCCCATCATTCGTGTGTTGTGTGTTCAAACAGTTAAACAATTGGCCAATAATCAATAAGCCCAAGGTTACACTCCGAGAGATACAAAAAAATTTATGGCCTGTCTGGAGACAGGGGTGATTAGTGTATGTTCTCTAAAAATTAAAAAAGGGGGAATACACAGGAACAGTACTGTCTCCCCTATCTAATGCAGACTTGACTAGAATACAGCTTTATTTGTTTTAAATTTTTTTAATTTTTTAAATTTACCACAGGGAGATAACTAGAACAGAAAAACATTTTGAGGAATTGAAGGACACTTCTCTTTCTCTGCCCATTTGGTACCAAAACGGGTTAACAAAACAATGGAAATCTGGGAAACTAATCTTACAGGGAAAGGGGTATTCTTGTATCTTCCCAGAAGGATCCAACGAACTCATATAGCTTCCTCTTCAGAAAATTGGACTCAAGGGGGTCCCCAGCCTTCAAAACAGAGACGAAACAACAAAAACCCCAGGAGGAAGAAATTCCAATACGGGCCATGGCAGCTCTAAAGATCTCCAGGAAGCGCAACCCTCGGAGACATCAACCTTATAACCTCCCCACTTGGGGACAAATAAAAACCCTTACTAATCGAGCTGAAAATTTGTTCTCTCAACAGGGAATGCCACAGAATCCAGAAAACATTTTTCTAGCCATGCTTAGCTTGGTCGCTTGCGCCACCCCTGCGCCCGAGGTAAATTAATTATTCATACCCAACCCCCTTTCTTACTACAGGCGATATCATGGCCGGAGAGAAGATCAATTGTTTCTACTAATGACTCTATACATATGCCTTCTCCCTAGAGCATCAAAGGGCCCTCACACCCTGAAGTAGAAAAAAAAAACTGATTAACATTTCTCTAGGTTATGAAGTCCTTCCTTTGTGCGTGGGACCAACAGCAGCATTCCGACAAACTTGGGCTTTCGCCCTGCCTCCCAAAAAAGACTTTCGGACTTTGCTTAAATTGTAAACCATGGTTACACTACAAAAACCTTAGGAAAAGAATTCATTACCATGACAAAGGACTTCTTGAGTGACTTAACAGAAAAATCTCCCCACCTTGACTTCAAATCAATAAACAGATTGGGCCTAAACTATGAGACACCTGAAAACCTGTTGCGAGACCTAAAAACTTGAAACTCGGAACGGACATTTTACAAGGACATGCTAATGAGACTTTACCTTCTGTAACCTGTATTAATTGCTAACTATATACTTGTTAAGAAATGATTCCCTTTTGATGGTGATTGGGATTCCACTCAATATTGTGTTACTCCTGTTCAATCTAATCATAGTACCTACAACTGGGTACAAGGCAAAATTCATTTATGAAACATACATAATAATGCCTCGCTATATGTACAAAAAGAACTTGTTAAAACGTCTGCCTTCTTCCACTAATCTAGAGACTTTAGCTGAACAACTAGCAGTTTAATTATCTGGGCTAAACCCACGAGGTTGATTTCAAAATATTATTCACAGCATCGGGTCTGAAACCGAAACTTTGGTGTTTGTCTTGGTGACTTTATTTGTTGTTTACCGTTGCCTTTCTATAAGATCGGTTTATACTAAACAACTCATATGGTCAGGACCTTTTTTAGAAATACAATAAAACAGGGGGAGTTGTCAGGATACACTTAACAGGAGGCTTCCTGTGTGCTGTTTTCAGTCTTGCGTGAATTCTATGTTCCTTAACAGCACCTGAATACATTTGCCAGAGAGCTGGCAAGCCAGCTTTCAGGGATAATAGAAATTCATGTATCTCATTCGTATGGAAATTCCATACAGTGAACTGCAGCCATTTACAACTCTTCCCTTCTGATATGTAGAGTAACTTTTACAACTCCCTCTATTGAGAATGATTCTAGCCTCTGGCTTTCTGGATGACTTGTTAGATTTTTGATCCCTGTCTCTGCTAAAATGGGCTATCTTGTAGGAGAGTATATATATGCCCACAATATGTTGAATAAACGCCTTTGTTCCACAAGAGCACTGGTCCCCGTGTCTTTCTCTCTCTCTCCGTCTCTCCCTCCCTCCCTCTCCTCTGTCCCTTTCATGCGGCTCAGCGTCTTTTCTTCCTTCTTTCACTTTCTTATCGGTCAACTCTGTACCCCAAGTTCCAGCCCTTTTAAAGGGCCACAACAGCCTATAAATGAGGACATTCAGGGCAGCACTGTCTATGTATTTAAAATAAAGAATTTGAATACTCCCACCTGGTACTTTGTAAGTACTGCCATGGAACAAACTCCGAGACATGTTTTCAAGAACATACAACGTGAATAGATTCATTCATTCTTTCATGTACTTAAATATTTTTGCTTTGTGCAGAATAGATTTTTCATTTATTTTATAGTGGTTTTACTGAGATTAATTCACATACCATAAAATTTGTTCTTTTAGAGTTCACAATTTAGTATATTCATATAGTTGTGCAACCATGGCCACTATCTAATTTTAGAACATTTCTGGGGTCCCAGAAAGAGACCCCACAGCCATTACCATTCACTCCCCAAATCCACCTAGCCTTAGCCCTGGCAATCACCAGTCTATATTCTGCCTCTATAGGCTCAGACAGTAAAGAATCTGCCTGCAATGTGGGAGACCTGGGTTCAATCCCTGGGTTGGGGAGAGCCCATGGAGGAGGGCATGGCAACCCCCTCCAGTATTCTTGCCTAAAGAACCTCCTTGGACAGAGGTGTCTGGCAGGCTACAGTCATGGGGTCACAAAGAGTCAGACATGACTGAGGACTAAGCACAGCACAGCATAGATTTACCTATTCTGGACTTTACATATAAATGGAATCATACAACATGTAGGCTTTTGTGTCTGGCTTCTTTCATTTAGCATAACAGTTTCAAGGTGCATCCATATTGTAGCATGTGTCAGGATTTCATTCCTTTTTTCTGACTGAATAGTACTCCATTTTATAGAATGCCACATATTTTGTTTAACTACTCATCTACTGATGAATATTTTGGTTCTATTTTTGCCTGTTATAAATAATGCTGATATAAATATGTGTGTAAAAACTTTTGTGTGGACATATGTTTTCTTCCTGGTTGATGGTTCTTTCACTTTCTTAATGGTATCCATTGAAAAAAAAAAATTTAATTTTGATGGATAACAAAATTTAATTTTAATTTGAATGACAAATAGTACAATTTGTCTATTTTTATTACTTGTAATTTTGGTGTCATAAGAAACCATTGCCTAATCTAACGTCCTGATGATTTATACGTATGTTTTCTTCTAAGAGTTTCATACTTTTAGCTCTTATATTTAGGTCTTTGATCCATTTTGAGTTAATTTTTAAATACAGTGTTAAAGAGGGGTCCAACGTCAGTCTTTGGTGTGTGGATGCAGCATTTAAGATATTATTTTTTCTCTTATTGAATAGTCTTGGCATCCTGGTGAAAATAAATTGACCATAAATATATGGGTTTATTTCTCAACTCACAATTGGTCTACGTGTCTATCTTTATGCCAATACCACACTGTCTTGATTATTGTAACTTTATGTAAATCTTTAGGTAAATCTTTATGTAAAACTTTATGTAAATCTTACCTTTCCTTTTATGGAAGTGTAAGCCCTTCAGCTTTGTTCTTTTTCAAGATTGCCTTGGGTATTCTGGATCATTTGCATTTCTATATGAATTTTAGGATCAACTTGTCAAAAAAATACCTGGGATTGATAGGAATTGCATTGAGTCTTAGGTCAATTTGAGGAGTAGTGACATCTTAACAACATTAAGTTTTCCAATCCATGAATGTAAGATGCCTTTCCATGTATTTGGGTCTTCTATTTTCAATGTTTTGTAGTTTTCAGTGTATAAGTCTTGTATTTCTTTTGATAAATTTATTCCTGAGTATTTTACTCTTTTTGATACTTTGGGAATTGTTTTTTCATTTCACTAGCATAGTGCTCATTGATACTGTATAGAAATTGAATGGATGTTTGTATACTGATCTGTCCTACAACTTTGCTGAACTTGCTTTTTAGTTCTAATTGTTTTGTGTGTGGATTTTTTAGGATTTTCTGTATACAATATTATACTCTCATCAAGTAGAGATGTTTTACTTCTGCCTTTCCAATCTGGATGATATTTATTTCATTTTCTTGACTAATTTTCCTGGCTAGAACTTCTAGGACTATATTGAATAGAAGTTGTGAGAACAGATTTCCTTGCCTTGTTCCTAATCTCAAGGGTAAAATTTTCATTCTTTCACCTTTAAGTATGAGATTAGCCATAGGTTTTTTTGTAGATGGTCTTTATCAGGTTGATTAAATTTCCTTTTATTCCTAGTTTATTGGGTGTTTTCATATTCAAGAAATATTTTGGGGGCACTTACTGTTTCAGGTACTGTTCTAAGTGCTGCGAACATAACAGACAAAATAGAAGCTGGTATGCTAGCGACAGAGAAAGACATGAACAAATGTAAACTGTGTCAGGTGGTAAGAAATGTTATGGCTCAACCATGTAAAAAAATGTACACATACATATAAATATAGACAAGCACTGGAAAGGCATACAGAACATAAACGGCAGCAGTTGACTGTAGGGTGGCCACAGTGGCTGCAGCTGCAGTGAGAGGGGGGCTCCCTGCCCATTCTTCAACCTCTTTCGGCACCTTTTGAATTTGGTACCATGTTAAATGTATTACCTAGTCCAAAACACGAGTTTTCAAATAACGTTCTCATTTACTGAAAATTCAGAATTAGAAAGACACCACACCAAAAGAAAGGCTGTTGTCCACCCATCATTAGAGAAAGCTACAGTGCACTGTCGTTATTATTAGAAGAAACAGGCAAAAGACCCCTAAACTAGTTGGCATTAGGTCTTCAAGAAAGGAAATCCCAGGGAATGTTCTGGCTCATGTAACTTCAGTTCTCGGTTCCATGTAAAGTGAGTGGCTATCAATCAGCACCCAGAGGCTTTAAGAACCATTTGACCAACATCTGTGGCATCAACAAGCTCCCTTCATGAAAACAAGGATGTTCCCATCCAATGGGTTGGGAAATATTTCAGCACTTAAAGGATAAGTATTTAATTATCCAGGGCAAACCACTTAACCAGACAAATTCTCAAACCAGCAGGAAAACTTTGAGGGGGTGTGGATAGGGATCAGGGGAAGGAAGAAGAGGGGGAATCTTAAGTTATTTTGGTTTGCTTATTTTTCCCTGCCCTCTTGCTGGTTCGTTTGTTTCCATGTGAAAAAAGCAGGGGTGTTTTCCAAGACTCCCAGTGATGAGAAGGGTGAGTTTAGTCCACAAATGTCTACCACAATCATAATGTAGAGGAAATGGTGGGGAATTGTACCAAATAGATAGATGATAGATAGACAGATAATCACAAAACACTACCACAAATAGAGTAGACGTTAAAGGGGCACTTAAGGCCAGCCTGGGATCCTATCACCGCTACATTTTACACTGAGGAAAAGCGTGCTGTTCACTGAGAGACAAGAATGAAACGAAGAGACACCTACTTCCTACTTTCCCAGGTGATGCTGAGAGGAGGGGTCAGCTAATGATGGGTGTAAGAGATCACAGCTGGAGGGTATCAGGGGATTAAGGAGGAGGGATGCTGAAATAATTACCTACTGAACAATAACAGCCTCTGGGATTTGCTTTAAAAGAATGGGACACCTTTCTCACTTCCTCTGCACCTGTGGGGTGTTTATTCTCTAGCTGTCTCTATTTCTGTGGGTAGGAAGTTTCCATAACCAAAAAAATTCAGAGAAGGAGAGGAAGACAGGGAGGGTAAAGGGCAACTGTCTCCAGCAGGTGAATGCAGGACTGGGAAGATCAGGGAGAGAAGAGAGGCGGCCAGAGGGCCCCTGTCTCCTCCTTGAGCCTCTCCAGGTAGGTACAGACGGGACCACAGCCCTTAAAGCTCCCAAAGGATGAAAAAAAAAAAAAAAATCACTTTCCGAAACATGAGAAAATGACACAAAGAGCTGATTAATGAAACATACATCCTGGTTGCTGTTCTGTCACAAGCTGAAAAGTGACACTGTTCACCAAGACAGAATAAAGCGAAAGAAAGTGAAAATGTTAGATGCTCAGTCCTGTCCTGCTCTTTGCAATCCCATGGACTGTATGTAGCCCACCAGGCTCCTCTGTTCACGGAATTCTCCAGGCAAGAATACTAGAGCGGGTAGCCATTCCCTTTTCCAGGAAATCTTCCCGACTCAGGGATCAAACTCCTGTCTCCTGCATTGCACGCAGATTCTTTACCGTATGAGCCACCAGAGAAGCCCAGAACAAGTGCACCTCAAATCCCGGTGCCCGGCGCCACGACCTGCCCCTTACCCCTCATCCCTTCCAGTTCAATCAGCACGCCGTTCTAAGGCTCGGCGAAGCCCCTCATACAAGGTCCCCGGCAAAAGGATGAGTCCCGACCCAGTGCGTGTGGTCCCCTCCCGCCCTGCAGCAATGGGCTGAGAGGACCGCGAGCCACATGGAGCTTGACTTCCAATTTAAACTGCCTGTTCCGCCTTGCGGAACTCCAAGGCACGATGTGATCCCGGTCCCCACGTCCAATATACAAGCTCGTCCTGTACTTAAAAGTTCAAATTGCACGGTTTGCTAATTCTTCAGGTCTCCCACCTAGCTGCACTTCCGAGGCATTGTTTTGCCTACACGAGTGAGAAAAAAAATGAGACTTCGAAAAGAAAAGTTGCTGCGAGGCAACCCAGCGGAGTCTGGAGCGCAGCCCATCAGTCCCCGCTCCGAGCGCCCGCAGAGTCGCGGTCCCCACCCCGCGCTCTAGCCGCGCAAACACCGCTCCCCGCCCTGGACGAGCAGACGAACAGTCACAGCTGCCGGAAATTCCTGCATTTTGCAATCCTGGCTCCAGTTGGGACTTTTAGAGCCGGGAGACTCTTGGGCAAGCAAAGGCCAAAAGAATCCTCAGTCTTGTCCCCGGAGGACAGAGACAGGTGGTAACGGTCCCACAGGACTGGAAGTCTATGGAGCAGCAAGCCTTGGGGTTGCAGGTGGGACCTCAGCGAGCCACGTCCACGAACAGGGCGCGTGGACACATCCCTTCGGGTCTTTCGATTCAAGATGCGACGCCAGTGAGGTAACGCCGCTCCCGCCCCCCATGCTGGTTCTAGAAACCGCGTGTCTCCCACCAGCCCCGCACAGGTTCCCCCCGCCGGTCTCACCTGCCAGGCGGCCGAACTCGCGCTCCCGGAGCTCGTGCAGGCTGCCCCGGCCGTACCCGTAGACGAGAGGCTGCAGGCTCGAGTCCAAGAACCGCGCAAAGGCCAGCAGGTCGGCCCCCGGGTGCGCAGCCCCGCCGGCCATGACCCAGGCCTGCCCGCCGCACGGTTCTGGCTGGCAGCGTCCGGGAAGCGCCCGGGCCCACCCCGCGCGGACTCCGCCCCGCCGCGCCCCGGCTGCACCTCCCGGCCCGCCAGTGGCACCGCGTCCCCGCCGAGGGGCGGCGCCTCTCCGGGCCGGCCCGGCAGGCCCCGTGTGCGCTGACTCATGGCGTTTCAACCCTTTCTGCCCTTTTCCCACCTGGGGGCCGGGGGAGGCAATGCCCGTGGTTGTCTGCTTTGCATCGCAGTCCATGGAGATGCCCCCAGACCCTGGGAACGCAAAGTTCTCATGTATCTGCGGTGCCACAAACAGGCGGTTGGAAGATGCAATGAACTGCTTTTGCTTCTGGGAATCCTGGAACCTGGCGATCTCCCCAGCCCGACTCTCCCTGGCCCGACCCCAGCGCAGCGCCTGGAACCCTAATTCTCCCCGGAGGAACTCCAGGGTGCGGGGCGGGGCGTTTGCCAGGGCGTTGTCTTGGGTTGCTGCTCGCCAGTGGGGCGTGCGCTCGGCGTCTCTGAGAATGCGGCTGAGCAGAAGGTGAAAGAGGAGAAACACTGAGGTTCCAAGAGTTTGGTTAATAAAGCAATGGCAACCCACTCCGGTACTCTTGCCTGGAAAATCCCATGGACGGAGGAGCCTGGTAGGCTGCAGTCCAAGGGGTCGCGAAGAGTCGGACACGACTGAGCGACTTCACTTTCACTTTTCACTTTCATGCATTGGAGAAGGAAATGGCAACCCACTCCAGTGTTCTTGCCTGGAGAATCTCACGGACGGTGGAGCCTGGTGGGCTGCCGTCTATGGGGTAGCACAGAGTCGGACACGACTGAAGCGACGCAGCAGCAGCAGCAGCAGCAGGCAGGTGCGCACCTTCGTAATCGGGTAGTTCGAGTGCGACCCAAGCAAAATCTCCTCCTCTGCTCCATCCAGGGCCCTGTATCCGAGGGGATAACTGCCTCGAGCGTGGAGGGCCGGGTCACACCCACGTGCGCGACCGGGAGTGAGGAAGCGGGTGGGCAGGTGCGGGCACTTCCCAGGATGGAGTGAAAAGTCTTGGAGGCCCAGGGAAGGGAAGGCGCCGCGGGTGTAGAACCAAGCCGGGGCTGTGCTGAACCCACTGTGGGAAGCCGGAAAATCTGGAGGGAGCTAAGGTTCCTGTCCTTGGAGACCCACGGTGGGGCCCCAGGAATGGACTGCTGGCTCTGTTTTAGGGGAAATGGGGCCGTGAGAGGATCGTCATGGTCATATCTATCCCTCGGGGCAGGTTATGCAGATAAGAATTCAAGAGCAAGCCACAGGAAAATGAAAGGTTTAGTTAGAGGCACACTCCGTAGACAGAGTGTGGGCTGTCTCAGAAGGTGGGAGAGGTGCCTGGAAGTGTGGGGTGCTTAAGTTTTTATGGGCTGGGTCATTTCATAGGCTAATGAGTGGGAGGAATATTCTGTCTTGGAGAAGGGGCAGGGATTTTCAGGAACTGGGGTAGCATCCACTTTTTGGCCTTTTATGGAGCTGCCATGGCACTGGTGAGTGTGCCCTTTAGCAGGGGCTAATGTATTAGAGTGAGTGTATGAGGCTCAAGGGCTACTGGAGGTCGAATCGGGGGCCATCTTGGGCCTAGGAGGTTCTAACCAGTTTTTGTTACATCCTGTTCCTCTCAATAATTTCATCATTCTTTTAATGATTGTGCTCTGCCCCCTTCCTTCCTGTCCCAGCCCTCAAGCAAGCTGTGGTGGGAAGGGAGCCCAAGAGACAAGTTCATCGCCTGTGCTACTGCCAGGCTTGCAGTCACCTTGGGATGCGTGACAATGAGTGGGGCAGGCGTCCTGGACCAGCCTCTGCTCGTATAAAAAGCACCCCCCGAGGGTCCTGCTGCCCAGTGGTCCACTGGACCAAGCCCTCCTGACCAAGCCCCCAGCACCAGATCTGAGAAAGACCTTGGCAGGGAGGAGGGTGGAAGTGGTTGTTGTTGTGGCCCAGACCGAAGGCACTGGGGACACAGGCTGTAGCACTAGAGCCGGTGCCCAGACTCGCCCTTGCCTGCGTGGACTCTGCCTGAAGACCACTCTGGCTCATCTCACTCACAGCAGGATCCCTAGGATCTTACTCTGGAAGGAATGAATACATTGATGGATGGGTGCCCCAGTTTGCTCCTTAATATCATCACCCAAGCCACCTTCCTGTGCCACGCTTGGAGCAGGAACCTTGGGCATCTCTGCCTTGGTTTCCCTACCTCTAAGTTGGGGGAATGGTAGGGGGTGGTGCTCCTCTCACCCCTCTTTTTAATGCCCTTCTTCTTCTTGAGGACAAGTTTTTCAGGAATTAACCTGCAAGAATTATCTGGAAATCTGTTAAAATGCAGATTCTAATTAAGTTTGGCTGGAGTGGGACAGGTGCTAGGTTTCTGACTAGCCTGGGTGATGCTGACGTTAGAGTCCTTGAACTGCACCCTGAGGAGTGAGAGCCCAGGTCATTTTCCTGGGAACGGACGGAGCACTTCTCAAGGCGTTCTGTGGCCGGGTAGCAAGTCAGAAATCCACAAGGGTACTACGTTAGGACAAACTTGCAAGGAAACAATCTGAATGGGCCAAGTCAGAACTCCTTTAAAAATATTTTTTTTAATTGTGTTAAATATACATAACATGAAACTTACCCCCTTAGGAATTTTTTTTTCTTCAGAAGCCAGAGTTCCTTTTTTCTTTATTTTTCGTCACGAGGCATGTGGGATCTTAGTTCCCTGACCTGGGATCTAACCCACGGCCCCGCTTTGGAAGCTTGGAGTCTTAACCCTTGGACTGCCAGGGAAGTCCCTTCTTAGCCATTTTTAAGGGCACAGTTCAGTAGTATCAAGTTCATCTACCCGCTGTGCAAACGATCTCTAGAGTTCCTTTCATCTTGCAAAACAAGTTCTGTACCGGTTAAATAAGAACTTCACTTCCCCCTCCCCCAGCCTCCCACCATTCTACTTTCTGTACATAAAAATTTGGCTACTCTAAGTACCTCATATGAGTGGAATCAAACAGTATTTGTTTTTTTGTGACTAGCTTATTTCACTTAGCATAATGTCCCTGTGGTAGAATGTGTTTAGAATTTCCTTTTTTTAAGGATCTTCCCTGGTGGCTCAGATGGTAAAGTGTCTGCCTATAATGCAGGTAGACCCCGGTTCAATCCCTGGGTCGGGAAGATCCCCTGGAGAAGGAAATGGCAACCCATTCCAGGACTCTTGCCTGGAAAATCCCATGGACAGAGGAGCCTGGCAGGCTACAGTCCCTGGGGTCACAAAGAGTTGGACACGACTGAGTGACTTCACTTTTTTTAAGGCTGAATAATATATAGGTATTATTCCTATATATATGTGTGTGTGTGTGTGTGTGTGTGTGTGTGTGTGTGTATATGTGTGTATATAGGTATATATGTATATATATATATGTGTGTGTGTGTGTGTGTTTGTATATATATATAGGTTTAGGTTCCACTATAGGTATATACCTGCTATATATATGTGTGTGTGTGTGTGTGTGTGTGTGTGTGTGTGTGTGTGTGTGTGTGTGTGTGTGTGTGTATGTGTATATACACATATAGGTATATGCTGCTACTGCTGCGAAGTCACTTCAGTCGTGTCCGACTCTGTGCGACCCCATAGACGGCAGCCCACCAGGCTCCCCCGTCCCTGGGATTCTCCAGGCAAGAACACTGGAGTGGGTTGCCATTTCCTTCTCCAATGCAGGAAAGTGAAAAGTGAAAGTGAAGTTGCTCAGTCGTGTCTGACTCTTAGCGATCCCATGGACTGCAGCCTACCAGGCTCCTCCATCCATGGGATTTTCCAGGCAAGAGTACTGGAGTGGGGTGCCATTGCCTTCTCCAATATATATACATGTGTGTGTATATATATATATATATATGTTTAGGTTCCACAATAGGTATATACCTGCAATATATATGTGTGTGTATACACATATATGTGTATATATACATGTGTGTGTATATATGTGTATATGTGTGTGTGTGTATATACATACATATGTTTAGGTATATACCTGCAATGTGGGAGACCCAGGTTTGATCCTGGGGTCGAGAAGAAGCCCCTGGAGGAGGGCATGGCAACCCACTCCAGTATTCTTTCCTAGAGAATCCCATGGACAGGGGAGCCTGGTGGGCTACAGACTGTGGGACCACAGAGAGTCGGACACGACTGAGCAACTAACACACACCTAGGTATTGTATATACCATATTTTTGACCCATCCAAACTGATGAACAACTGGAATACTTCCACTGCTAGATTATTATAAACAATACTATAAACATGGGTGTATGAGTATGTCTTTGAGATCCTACTTCCAGTTCTTTCAAATATATAACCAGAAGTGAGATTGCTGGATCATATGGTAGTGCTATTTTTACTTTTTAAGGAATTACCACACTGTTTTCCATAGCAGCTGCAGCATTTTACATTCTGACCAATAGCGCAAAAGGGTTCCAATTTCTCCACGTTCTCACCAGTCCTTACTTTCTGGTTTTATTTGGTTTGGTTAGATTTTTGTTGTTGTTATAGTAAAGCCATCTTACTGGCTGTGAGGTGGCTTCTCACTATGGTGTTGATTTCCATTTCCCTACTGATTGGTGGTGTTGAGTATCTTTTCAGGTGCTTATTGGCCATTCATATATCATCTTTGGAGACTTGTCTGTTCAAATCCTTTGCCCCGCTTCTTTTTTGAATTTTTTTTTTTTATTGCGTCGTAGGAGTTCTTTATGTAGTGTGGATATTAACCCTTCATCAGATACATCATTTGTGATATTATCTCCTGTTCTGTAGGTTGCCTTTTCACTCTGTCGACTGGGTCCTCCGATGTACAGTGTAGAACGGTTAAGGTCATTGAAAACCACTGAACTACCCTTTACTCTTGAAGTATCTCTAAGCTCCGGGTTCTGCCCAGGGCCCTGTGTGCTCCGGAGGATGTGAAGATATTGTGCCTACAGCCACGCAGGGACATGACTCAGACAGTGGGGGCTGAGTGCCCTGTTGCTTGGCTTCAGAATGCAGGTTAGAATGGCAGGAGGGAGGAGAGAAAGGAGCTGCTTCCCATCAGGAGTCCAGGGAAGGCACCCCAAAGGAAAAACCCTGAGACCTGGGCCACAGTGAAGAAGGGAGGGTGGGGTGGAGGGGGATGTCGGGAGCCTCAGTCTCCTTACCTTCACGTGCATTTCACCAAGATTCCCCGGGCCTCTCCTGCCAGGATAAGACTGTCAGAAATCAGATTGCTCACTCCTACCCCACCTGAAATAGAACCTCCAGTCCCCGCTGGTGAATGTCTTACACATGTTCATCGTTCAATAAATTCCTGTGCTACAGGCCTGCCACTGCTTCATCCTCCCTGGGCTAGCTGCTGGCCCTGGAACCTCAGAAGAGCCTGATCTGGTCCATGCTGAGGTCCCGGCAGCCAGCCTCAGGACCCAAAGTTTAGAACTTTGTAGTGAAACAACTCTTCAGTTCCCCTGGATGGCCCTCTCTCACCAAGAACCATGAAAATTATGTGTGATGGTTCAGATAGTAAAGAATCTGTCTGCAAGCCAGGAGATCTAGATTCAATCCTGGGGCAGAAAGATCCCCCTGGAGGAGGGCATGGCAACCCACTCCAGTATTCTTGCCTGGAGAATCCCATGGACAGAAGAGCCAAACTGTCTAATGACTGTGACCGGGCCGGATGGTGGGGTGGTGGGATGGGGGGCAAGGAAACCAGCCACAGCTTCTTACAACTTGTCCAAGGCTGAATTACTGCAGATGAAAATGGGCTCTGGCAGGGACAGTCGTTCAGTGTCCACTGGGGAGCTGCTCCCTGCTGGGAACCAGGTGGGCACTGGGAAGACAACAGTCCAAAAGGCGGCCTTTGGGCTGAGAGGCCCCCAGGACAGTGAAGAAGATGGGTCTGCAACCAGATCACCCCTCCATGCTGCAGAGTGCCTGAGAAGGGGCCTTCCTTCAGAAGGTTGAGCCTCCCTCACCTGGGACTTCAGAGGGTCCTGGAGAAGGGCGAGGCAGGGAGCATTCCGTGTTTGGTGGACTAGAGGCACAGAAGGCTCAGAATATTCCCAAAGCAGGACCTTGGTTGAGGCTGGAGCACAGGCTCCAGTGTGGAGATGAGGGGAGGGGATGGAGAGGAAGGCAAGAGAGATGTCAGACCCTCCAGTGCTGAGGAGCCTGTCTGGGGTACAGGAGGGATGGGAAGAGGTGTGTCTGAGACCCCTGGCAGCACCGAGGAAAAGCCTGGTAGGCTTTTCCTACCCAGGAAGGCTGCAGGCAATGCTGCCCACCAGAGGCAGGGCAGGAGGCCCACCAGGAGCAATGAGGGCCTGACCTGAGGCCCAGATGGCACAGAAGTGATGGAGTTCGGTGACAAATGGGGACTGAGCGGGGACTGGCTCAGGAGACTGGGGGAATGCAGGGAGGAGGGGCCCAGGTATATTGGAGCCAAGATGGGGCTCAGTTCAGGACGTCTAAGTGAAAATTTGGGCCCCAGCCTCAGGAAGGACCGTGTCAGTTGGAGACACAACTCATGGGAGTGGTCTGTGGACAGGTCATCCCAGGAGCTCTGGAGTGTTCAAGGGAAGAGTCAAAGTCCCAGGGACAGTGACATTTAGGAGTCATCTGTCTCCATGCCACTGATGAGTGAGAAGGTATAGTTAAAGATGGGAGGAGACCCAGAGCAGAGAACATTGGTGGTAACTAAGCCTGAAAAGCCAGTTAGGACGAGGGCTAGTCAGACTATTGAACTTGCTTGGTGAGGTCGTTTATGCAGTGACCTAAGCGATCATTTCCATTGTCTGGGTGAGGATGGAAGCTCCATTATAATGGCCTGGTCTTAAATGGTGAGGAAGGGTAGAGGTTTTTCTATTGGCTAAAACCCCCCCAGGCCTCTTGATCGTGGAGATAGTTGGAGGCTGCGAATTACAATGAATCATATTTCCTGCCAGGTAATGCCAGGTAAAATGAGGGCGGATGTTTCAGAGGAGTCTGAATTTGGTTTGGATGATGAAACTAGTGTTTCCAGCTAGAAGTGAAATGCATACCTCCCCAACAATGAGAACAATGATCTAGATATCCTGGTACCAGAGAAATCAGAAGAGGGTCTGCTGGTCCAGTGGTTAAGAATCTGCCTTCCAATGCAGGGGACCCAGGTTCAACCCCTGTTCAGGGAACTAAGATCTCACATGCCACGGGGCAGCTAAGCCCCAACTCTGCAACTACTGAGCCCATGTACTCTGGAGCCCGCGAACCATAACTAAGACCTGATACAGCCAAATAAATAAGTAAATATATATATATATATATATATATAATTTTTATTTATATATAAATTAATTTTAAAAATATATATGTATATTTTAAGAAAAGGACCTGCACAGCAGAAGGTAAGAGAGACAGCAATGGAGCTGGTTTTTCAGCAGAGCCTGGTAGAGTGGAAGCTCTGGCAGAAATAACTTGAGAGCAGTGGAAAGAAAGATCTGAAAACCCCAGGAAGCTCCCTCCCCTGGAGTGACAGGAGACCTTCTCTGTGAATAGAAGCTGAAAGGGCAGCTCAAAATCACCACGTTTGGGAACAAGGCTCTATTATATCCAAACTCATGTTCAAAACAACCCCCTCGGCCCCACCCAGTACTGGGCAGACCACAGGAGCGAAAGGGTGGGTGGACCCACAGCAGGCATCTTCCTGAGGCCCTTTCCCTGGGGTCCTAGCTTCTCCCTGTTCATTCCAGTGAATGAACAAGGCCAAACCACTCCCTTCTTGTTCCCTTCTCTGCTGTCCTCCTCTTTCTGCTCTTTGTCCCCTCTTTATGCCATCAAGGCAGGGAAAGGATTTGATGCCAATTACTCTTTACTGACTGGTGGCTTCCACTGGAGAATGCTCCCCCACAAGTCAGCCGTGTTATCAAACCTATTCTTGAATTCTGCGAATACTTGACAGTACACGGTGCTAGATAGATAAACTGTGCTAGATGCTACGGAAAATAAATCAGATGCCCTGATGTTTAGGCTTTCATAGGCTTGTACACTTGGCTTTCACTGACTACCTAGCCAGCACCCACTGCCCCTCCAACTCTGCTTTGGACAACAGCCCCATGTGGTCCTAATGGGGCTGACTCGGTCTCCAGCCCCAGAACGGGTCATCTCGTGCTCTTGCTACAGCAGGTGGGCGGGCTCCAGCCCCTCCGTGTGCTTTCATCTGCCCACTGTGGTTCGTTCAGAGGGTCACTCACAGTAAAGTTAGAGACTTCACCTTTAAAGGTTTATTCTTTTTTTTTTTGGCCTTGTCGCATCTTGCAGGATCTTAGTTCCCCGACCAGGGACTGAATCCAGACCCTCGGCAGTGAAAGCTCTGAGTCCTAACCACTGGGCCACCAGAGAACTCTGAAGGGTTTATTCTTTTTGATATGGATGAGCAAGGCAATCTGTCACCTCGGGGACTGCTTTCATCCCTCTGTAGCCATGAGGAAGGGCAGCCTTAGAAGACTGACACGTGGAGAGGGCAGAGCTGAGAGAATCAGAGAAAGGGAAACAGGGCCCTGGTCAAACTACCCCCGTGCTTTGTCCTATCACTGGGCTTTTTCCAGTTACATGAGCTAATAATTCCCTGTATCTTTTTTGAGACAAACTTTTCTTACCACAGAAAGTTATCTAATTGATACCGCTTAGGATATATGGGCTTCCTTTGTGGTTCAGACAGTAAAGAATCCGGCTGCAACGCAGGAGACCCAAGTTTGATCCCTGGATCAGGAAGATCCCCTGGAGAAGGGAATGGCAACCCACTCAGTATTTGTGCCTGGGAAATCCCATGGAGAGAGAAGCCAGGTGGGTACAGTCCATGGGGTTGCAAAGTGTTGGGCACAATTGAGAAACTAAGATACACATTAATAAAGGTAGGAAGCAACAAAGGCCATAAAAGAAAATGAGAATCAAATACTATGAATTCAGAGAAAGAATCCTTGAAATGAGGGAAAATAAAGGCTCTATGGAAAGGTTCTTTCCAGCAGTCATGTATGGATGTGAGAGTTGGACTATAAAGAAAGCTGAGTGCCAAAGAATTGATGCTTTTGAACTGTGGTGTTGGAGAACACTCTTGAGAGTCCCTTGGACTGCAAGGAGATCCGACCAGTCCATCCTAAAGGAAATCAGTCCTGAATATTCATTGGAAGGACTGATGTTGAAGCTGAAACTCCAATACTCTGGCTACTTGATGCGAAGAACTGACTCATTTGAAAAGACCCTGATGCTGGGAAAGACAGAAGGTGGGAGAAGGGGACAACAGAGGATGAGATGGTTGGATGGCATCACCGACTCAATGGACATGAGTTTGAGTAAACTCCGGGAGTTGGTGATAGACAGGGAGGCCTGGTGTGCTGCAGTCCATGGGGTCGCCAAGAGTTGGACACAAATGAGTGACTGAACTGAACTGAAAGGCTCTATGGAGGTGACACAATCTGAACTTTAATTGTAACAGTTACCAATTATTGGTGTCTTACTAAATCCAGACCTTGGGCTAGCATTTTTAATGCATTGGCTCATTTAATCCTGGAAACAACCCTACAAGGTGGTTACTTTTTATGAAATGAGACTAACATTTGTCCTCTCTTACAGAATAAAGCAATTCAATTCTCAGCTAAGAACCACCTGCAATAAAGATTTCATTTCCCAGCCTCTCTTGAGATATGGCTACAAGATAAAATTCAGGTCACAGAGATTAAGCAGAACTTGTGTGGACTTTCAAGTTTTCTTAAAGTTAGGGGCAAGCCTCTTATGCCTCCCTCCTTTCTGCTGGCTGGGATGCAAAGATCATGGCAGGAGGCCAAGCAGCCACCCTGGAGAATGAGGGAGCCACACACTGAGGATGAGGGCAAAGAGCCTGGGTGCCCTGATCATTTTGAGAAGTCTCCCTGCCAACCTGGCCTGCCTACCTAGATTCCTTTTTAGAGAAAAACCTTCATTCTTGCAATAAGCCAAAAAGAGCATTTTGCATTTTCTTTCACAGTGTTGAATAAGGTCAGAGTGACCCATTACTGACCCTCTTCACTTACAGAGACGAGAAAAGCTTATCCAGATACACCCAGTGTGAGCCAGGGTTCAAACACAACTCTGATTCCTTACCTCTGGGTTCCAACCCTCACCCGGACTCCCTTGAGAAGTACACAGGATTTGTACAGAGTGGGTGAGAAAGCCTTGGATTTTTCTTACAGACCACCAGGATTTTCTGTAGTGGCAAGGATTTCTCACTTAGGAGAGGATGATTCTGTCCTTTAGTTTTATCCCTGAATTGGCACAGTCTCCCTCCAATCCCAGTCTGTCTTAGGAATTACTAACCACAGCTCTTCCCCACAAGGCTGCTGGGAAGGCAGGGATTTGATTCTTTGTTGTCCAAGGTAAACACTGCCAGGAACACAACCCAACCACCTCTCCTCCACCCAGCAAAGTCCTGTACGTCAGAAGAGACTGCTTAGACTGGCACTTAGCATCAATCTGAACTTTGATGCTGTAAATCAGGCAGAGAAATGAAATGATCAGGGCAAACCGGCAAGGGTAGGTCTGGGACCCTGAAATACTCCTCAGCTCCTCCAGAGCAAAGCTGCAAGACTGTCCTTTTGCTTTAGATGTTATGAACTACCAGAGTATGGTTCAAGGTGTTCTCCAGGAAGAACAGATTAAGACTGTCGTGGACTTCCCAGGTGGTCCAGTAGTTAAGAATCTGCCTGCCAATGCACAGGATACAGGTTCAATCTCTGGTCTGGGAAGATCTCACAAGCTGCAGAGCAACTAAACTGGTGGGTCACAACTACTGAGCCAGTGCTCCAGTCTGTGCTCCACACCAGCAGAAGCCACCACCATAAGCTGGGGCACAACTAGAAAGACTAGCAAAGACCCAGCGCAGCCAGAATTTTTAGAAAGACAAGATCATCATGGTAAAAGCAATGTGTATGTATGAAGCTCCTGGGAACACCTACTGAAACAATGACATAGATGCTTCAGGACAACTTGGGAAAACTATTTACAACTGGTAAAACAGTAAGAAGGTTCCAAAGGACTGTTAAGTCCACTGAATCTGCTCTGAAGTCCCACACACGAGGCAGGCATCTGAACAAACTACTGTGTGCCAATGAGGAGATCCAGATCCTTCCCCGGATTAGCAGAGAAATCACACTTTAGGGCATCCTGGTTTGAGGTTAAGACACTCAGGTGCTTACTGCCTTGGTGCATACACACTCACACACATGTGCATACACACACACACCGCTAAAGGTCTAAGACAAGTTTATAGAGATTCTGTAGTCCAGAATGCCACTGTCCAAATATGGGTATAGCCAGTAGCCACAGGTAGCTAGCAGACACTTGAAATGTGGTCAGTCCACACTGAGATGGCTTCTAAATGTAAACTGCACTTTGTAGGATACAAAGGATTTTGTATACAAGAAAAGGGTAAAATATCTCCATAACTTTTTATATTGTCTGTTAAAATGATCCTATTTGGGATATACTGGGTTAAAACAAATGGTCATCAACATAAATTACACCTCTTTTTACTTTATGTGGGTACTAGAAGAATTTAAAGTACATAGGTGGCTCACACTGTATTTCTGTTGGACTAAAAATAGAAGATAGTTCTGCTCTAAAAACTTTTATTTAGACTAAGTATCACTGAACTCCTCTGGAAGCAAAATGTCCTGTTATATAACAGCATAAACTCCCACCCCTCCCTCTTCCAGCATATTTATTACGTACAGTGTGCACTTAAGGGGCAGTCTGCCAGGTGGCTCGTTTCCACAGGGTCAGATGCCTCCAACTTTGTGGGCTCTCTCACACCCTCCCTGAACCTCTCCCCATCCAGCTCCTGAGCGAGTGTTCAGCTCTAGGGGCCCACTTCCCAAACCTCCACGGGCACACCCAATACTGTCTTTCTGGCATGTTTGTCTGTTCCTACCACTCACTCCCCCTGGGGACATCCTTCACTCTCATGACTTCATCCTTCCTCTCATGACTCATCCACGTGACCTCACAGAGGTTCAGATGATTCGGAACTCTACTTTCCAGCCCCTTCATCTGTCAGTTTAAATGCTGGGATGTTTACTTTAAGTCAAACCCTGAAGGAATAGGAGAAGGGAGGGACTGCAGTTCAAACTCACAACAACCTGCCAAATTCCTAGAATGGCTGGTATGTACTGGGAGGAACAGGTCAAGACCACACTTTGTGTGGTCCGTTTATTTACAAAAACTGTTAAAATAAAAGTTGAGTAATCTGGGTTTTACCTCTTTATTTTTTAGGTCCTCCCTCAGAAGAGGGCAGTAAATAATAAAATGTCCCAAACAGCAGCATATGAAAACAGAAGACGAAAATGACACAAAATTAGGCAAATTTGTCAGGAAGAAAGGAGGGACAGAGGCTCTCAATCAGAAACACACAGATGCCTGAATCCCTGAAAGTATGGGCGAGGTTCTGAGAGTGTGTGTGTATATAAACACTTTGAGAAAAGAGTCTGTAGTTTCCATCATATTTCAGAGGGTCTGAGACTCATATAAGGACTGCTGCCATAAGGCTTAAAAACGAAACTCGATGCAAGTACGAGGTAAAGAAAGTTCTCCATTTACACGATAAATACTTTCTAGACACTGATGAGTATGCGCTTGTAGTCACTAAGGCCACTACAGCGCACATCTGTCAACTCTGTGTATCTTCACAGTGTGATCTTCTCCACAACTTGCAAACTGTAACCATTCAGCACCTTCTCCTTCATTCTGTTCCGTCTTTCCATTACAATTCTTCCAGCATAATTTTTTGATAGCAAGTGTATGACTTTGGCTAAAACAAAGAGAAATCATGAGATGAACATATGCTACGACTATGAAACATTTTACTGGCTGCTCAATTCATATTAATTAAATTAGTATGCTCTTCCTGTTAGTGTTGTTAACATAAATGGAAGGCAAAACCTGAACATCAAGATGTACTATCACTAACAGTTTAGCAATTTTATTTTAACCTTGAAAACATCTTACTTACAGACCAAGGACACCACCAAAAACAGCAAGAAATAGACAATGCATTTCTGTCAAATTTTGCTTTAATGATCAGTGGAATTCAAGAAATAGCTATTGAAATTAAGTCTTTCAGGTAACATTACTGGTAATTTGGTAACTGGAATGTTAGCAATCCACATAATATAAAGTAAGTCAGGAATCAGTTCTTGCAAATCCAAAGTCATCATAATGACAAAAAAAAAATTTGAATGAAAAACTCAAATTCTGTACATGTCCCCTGCCCGTGCTTTCCTAGGGGCTTCCTATCAGTGTCGCACTTTCAGGTCATGGAAGTGGTCTGGGTACCAGGCAGAGGCAGAGTGAGCATCGCGGGCAGGGCAAAGTGAAAGGAAGGAAAAGAAGGGAGGGGAGCCCAGGAAGAGAAAAAACTTCAAATGCCTGAAATATGGAATTTCATTGGCTACCTCTCTCTTAGGTAAGCCAGCAGCATGAACTGTTTCAACAGCCAAACCCAGCCTCAGAGAGGTGGGAGCGAAGCCATGAGAGAAGCAGTGACAAAGCAGATCTCATTTTAATATATTTAAATAAATACAATTATCATGAGCATTAACATGCTTTGCTGATAAGGAGACAAACTCCTCTGGAAGAAATAGCTTATACAATACATGTCTCTTGTCATCAAGCCAGTGACCTTCCTCATGATGCTGTTGTTTGGAATTGTATTTGAAGTTATATTTTGGATAGTTTAAACATACGAATGTTGAAGAATCCTAAAAAAAAAAAAAAACTAACACAGAATGATGTGTGACTTTTTTTGCAAGTCTCATCGTTTCTAATGCATAAAATGGGTGAAGTTGATTGACAAGTGATCCCTGCTGTCCAGGCAGGTGGATGAGGAGGAGGCGATAAGCAGCAGGCGCTCTGAGCCTGCAGAGGCGGCGCCCAAGCCCAAGGCTTGGAGCCCTCGCTCTGCCTGAAGGCGGGTCACAGGGCTAGGAGTGGCACCTGACGGTTTGCTCCATCTCGGGATCTGAGCTGAAGTGTTCAAACATGAGATCTGGCTACCACAGTCTGTAATATTTACAAAAATTCACCAACATTCTGAATCAAATTTTCCTAAGATTCTGCTGTGGTCACATTCTGAAACCCATCATCTTGAAATTCATTTTCCTCTCCAATAATATCAGGCAAATAAGCCATGTGGTCAAATAAACTTTTTAAATGTAAGTGCAGTATAGTAACAAACGTCAATTTCAAGAGACTGTCACAAAACACAGAGGTACCAGTCGGAGGTAAGCACCAGGAACAGATTTATGTTCTTCTCCATGCAAATGAGGCATGAGATTTACTGCTAAAGACTCCAAGGATTTCTATCTGCTGGTGGAAACAAAAACAGGAAAGAAATACCTTTGACTTGTTTCTACACAGCGGATCCAGTCGTTTACTTCTGGAACTTGATCGGTCTTTTTCCAGGAGTATAAACAAATCTTTCCACACTCTAATCCTACAGCAACCACGTATCTGTTTTTAAGAGAGTGGGGAAGACTGATTAATTTAGCATGGATTTCTTCAGGGTTCCCGACCGTCTCTGGCTGACGAAGAGCTCTGTTTGGACCCAGGATCCAGCGCGCTGCTCTACTGTGCATGCGAGACGCCACCGCTCCATCGAGGGTGCAGTCTTACCTCTGTCCCTGGTGGACAGAGCTGCCTGCAGGGCCCCTCATTCTACTAAAAATACTCGTTACAGAGAAAGTGCCACCATCTTCCATTTGGTGAAATAAGAACCTTTGAGCCACACTCCCCATCTCTAGTTCACCACTCTGAATACCATCAAGTTCTATCAATTTAGAAATTCTTATGAGAAAGATAAGCATTATTTAAAAACAGTTAAATTGGAAGCTGAAAGAACCCACAGATGAAAGCATAAGAGGGCTACACATTGAGAAACTAAGTGGTCTTCTTAAAGAAACATGAGATGAAGCCCCCACACAGAGACTGACCGTTGGGAAAGGTTAAGCACCGGGCAGACGCTGACGGCGGTCACAGCTCCACCCACGTCGAGAACAGAGGAGCAGGGCCCGATGCTGTGCTCGATGGCGTCATCGCTGGAGTCGCACTCACCCCAGACAACCACCTAGCACAGACAGATCAAACTCTGTAACGCTTTCTCTCTGCAAGGTTTCTGTTAATGGCAATGCATTAGAGAGTTTCAGTGGCATAGGTGACACTCTGAAATTTTTTAATTCATCATTTTCATTTGTGATCCAGGACTTCTGAACATTTCAAGCATCACAGAGAAGACACCGTGTAGCAGATACAAATCTGAGATCTCAACTACCCAAGTGTGCTGGGCCAAAGTCGACTGTCCCTGCCCAGAGGCCTGCTCTTTATACTCAGGAAGCCAGTTCAGATCCAGTGAGATTTGGTCCACCAAGGTGCCTGTGCGTTCCCCAAGAAATTAGCTCAAAATGTATGGAACCAACCAAGTCCCTGGCTCTTCCTCTACACCCCACCCCAGCTCAGAGAATCAGCTCAGCTCTCAGGAGGCCCCAAAATTGATGATATTAATCTAAGAAATGGGGCTTTCCTGGAAGCTCAGGCCTCAAAGGGGTGTGAATGGTCACAAAGAAACGGAGGGGGCAGTGAAACAGATAAGAGCTGCAATATTAGGACCAAAGAGACACTCTGAGCAGAAGACTCTGCCCAGGCAAGCAGAAGGGCATTCCTGAGATTGCCTGATGGACGATGCTTCATCCGTTTCAGCCTTGACCTATCTCTGAGAGTCACAGCTGGACCGTCTGCTGCCGGGCCTGACTGTGGAGGGCAGAAGCAGACCTGCTGCCTGAGCAGCTTGCAGAGAATAGGAAGATAAACGCCAGGGAAGACACGAATAGGCCAGTGAGAGGCGTGAAGCGCTGAGAGAGCGCGTGTCAGAGGCTGACACTTCCGTGTGTCACTGAGTACACATGCCGTGTCAGTCCTCTGCTTCAGTAATACCACAACTAGGACTGAGAGGGCGGGAGACGAAAGGAGACGCTCAGGTGCCTCAGACCTCTAGTCTGCAGGAACTACAGAGAAGGAAAGGATATATATATTTTATAACATTTTAAAATAACTTTTATTTCTAATCACAGTTACACACAGAATTTTTAACAGTAAGAAATCATAACAAAAGATATACTGGAAATGAAAATTTCCATTCAAACCCCCCAACCCACCCCATCAACATCCTCATCCACCTAATCACCTTCTCTTTATTGCCATGTTGTTTAGTCGCTCAGTTGTGTCCAAGTCTTTGCGATCCCATGGACGTTTTAAAGAGCATGAACACCAGAGGAAAGACACGAACAGGCAAACATTTCCCAGAGAACAAGGGCAAGGGGCAAGGCCAAGAACCTATTGCTAGCTCACTTATCCTGAGTTTTTTCAAAGCTTGGGACACACACACTCACACACCCCACCTCCAATGAATGAAAAGGTAACAATTATTCACAGAATTTTAAATTCATACAAGTATGAATTACTACTTTTCTCCCACTGGGGCCATTTGATATTAGTAATGAGTCTGAAGAGTCTCCTCTGTAGTTGATATTTCAGAGACATGTATTTATAGAATTTAACAAGGAAGAAAAGTCTTTTTATGTATGCATATGAAAAACACAGGAGGGAATACATAAACTGATTTTTAAAAACCATATTAGAAAATTAGGATTATGTGTGTTTTTTTAATCCAAAGATACCTGTAATATTATTATCTTACATTTGAAAAAATACAAAGTTACAAAAAAATTACCTTTCTGTCCCGACTTCCAGTGAAGAAATACTTGCCATCTGGACTCCAATCGCAAGACCAAATAATCCTGCTGTGTACAGCAGTGACTTTGTTAGTGAAGGCAAAGAGGCTGAAGACGGGATCTGAAAGAAACACATTTATGCACTACTCTCAAAGTGGATAAACCTGGTTTTTCCCAGTTAGAAAGTTATGTTTAAGTGCCATATAAATCATGTAATTTAGTCATCAATTTATACACATAAATGGATGTCTTTTACAACAGATCAAGGTCAGGGAGCAGAATCCTCACCAGAAGACTATGGGCATACAATTATTTTTCTAGTAGGAAATGATATTATACTGATTAGTCACTCTCTAGTGACTGATGTGAACTCCTTTTTGCCAAATTCAGACTTAAACTGAAGAAAGTAGGGAAGACCACTAGACCATTCAGGTATAACCTAAATCAAATCCCTTACGATTATACAGTGGAAGTGACAAGTAGATTCAAGGGATTAGATCTGATAGACAGAGTGCCTGAAGAACTATAGATAGAGGTTTGTGACATTGTACGAACAGGAGGCAGTGATCAAGACTATCCCCAAGAAAAAGAAATGCAAAAAGGCAAAATGGTTGTCTGAGGAGGCCTTACAAATAGCTATGAAAAGAAGCAAAGCTAAAGGCAAATGAGAAAAGGAAAGATATACCCATTTGAATGAAGAGTTCCAAAGAATAGCAAGGAGAGATAAGAAAGCCTTCCTCAGCAATCAATGCAAAGAAATAGAGGAAAACAATAGAATGGGAAAGACTACAGATCTCTTCAAGAAAATGAGAGTTACCACTTTTCATGCAAAGATGGGCATAATAAAGGACAGACATGGTATGGATCTAACAGAAGTACAAGATATTAAGAAGAGGGGGCAACACCAGCAGCCGAATGGATAAGGAAGCTGTGGTACAGATACACAATGGAATGTTACTCAGCCATTAAAAAGAATACATTCGAATCAGTTCTAATGAGGTGGATGAAACTGGAGCCTATTATACAGAGTGAAGTAAGCCAGAAAGAAAAACACCAATACAGTATACTAACACATATATATGGTATTTAGTTAATCGGTAAAGATAACCTTGTATGTGAGACATCAAAAGAGACACAGATAAATAGAACAGTATTATGGACTCTATGGGAGAGGGTGAGGGCGGGGATGATAGGGGAGAATGGCACTGAAGCATGTAAATTATCATATGTGAAACGAATTGCCTGTCCAGGTTCGACGCATGATACAGGGTGCTTGGGGCTGGTGCACTGGGATGACCCGGAGGGATGGGATGGGGAGGGAGGTGGGAGGGGGGTTCTGGAAGGGGAACACATGTACACCCATGGTGGATTCATGTCAATGTATGGCAAAACAAATACAATATTGTAAAAAAATAAAATAAAAAAAAAAAAGCACAGTAAAAAAAAAAAAAGAAGAGGGGGCAAGAATACACAGAAGAACTGTACAAAAGAGATCTTCATGATCCAGATAATCACGATGGTGTGATTACTCACCTAGAGCCAGACATCCTGGAATGTGAAGTCAAGTGGGCCTTAGGAAGCATCACTACGAACAAAACTAGTGGATGTGATGGAGCTATTTCAAATTCTAAAAGATGATGCTGTGAAAGTGCTACACTCAATATGCTAGCAAATTTGGAAAACTCAGCAGTGGCCACAGGACTGAAAAAGGTTGGTTTTCATTCCAATCCCAAAGAAAGAAAATGCCAAAGAATGCTCAAACTACTGCACAGTTGCACTCATCTCACACACTAGTAAAGTAATGCTCAAAATTCTCCAAGCCAGGCTTTAACAGTACGTGAATAGTGAACTTCCAGATGTTCAAGGTGGATTTAGAAAAGGCAGAGGAACCAGACATCAAATTGCCAACATCCACTGGATCATAGAAAAAGCGAGAGAGCTCCAGAAAAACATCTACTTTTGCTTTATTGACTATGCCAAAACCTTTGACTGTGTGGACCACAATCAACTGTGGAAAATTCTGAAAGAGATGGGATACCAGACCACCTGACCTGCCTCCTGAGAAATCTGTAGGCAGGTCAAGAAGCAGCAGTTAGAACTGGACATGGAACAACAGACTGGTTCCAAATAGGAAAAGGAGTATGTCAAGGCTGTATATTGTCACCCTGCTTATTTAACTTATATGCAGAGTACATCATGAGAAATGCTGAACTGGATGAAGCACAAGCTGGAATCAAGATTGCAGGAAGAAATATCACTAAGCTCAGATATGCAAATGACACCACCCTTATGGCAGAAAGTGAAGAAGAACTAAAGAGCCTCTTGATGAAAGTGAAAGAGAAGAGTGAAAAAGTTGGCTTAAAACTCAATATTCAGAAAACGAAGATCATGGCATCTAGTCCCATCACTTCATGGCAAATAGATGGGGAAACAGTGAAAACAGTGACAGACTTTATTTGGGGGGGCTCCAAAATCACTGTAGATGATGACTGTGGCCATGGAATTAAAAGATGCTTGCTCCTTGGAAGGAAAGTTATGACCAACCTAGACAGCATATTAAAAAGCAGAGACATTACTTTGCCAACAAAGACCCGTCTAGTCAAAGCTATGGTTTTTCCAGTAGTCATGTATGGATATGAGAGTTGGACTATAAAGAAAGCTGAGCGCCAAAGAACTGATGCTTTTGAAGAAGACTCTTGAGGGTCCCTTGGACAGCATGGAGATTCAACTAGTCCATCCTAAAGGAAATCAGTCCTGAATATTCATTGGAAGGACTGATGCTGAAGCTGAAACTCCAATACTTTGGCCATCTGATGCAAAGAACTGACTCACTGGAAAAGACCCTGATGCTGGGAAAGATTGAAGACGGGAAGAGAAGGGGACGACAAAGGTTGGATGGCATCACCAATTCAATGGACATGAGTTTGAGTAAACTCTGGGAGTTGGTGATGGACAGGGAGGCCTGGCGTGCTGCAGTCCATGGGGTCGCAAAGAGTCGGACACGACTGAGCAACTGAACTGAACTGAACTGAAATGACTGATGTAAGACATCTTCTGGACACTTAACTAAAAGTTCAGTTGATGCCTACAGAAGAAGCCTGAAGAAATTTAAACTTACTCAGGAAGTAGCCAGATCTGTGTATTGAGCTATGGATAAAAGAATAATGCACCCTTAAACAATGTGAAAAAAAAGAAAAAAAACTTTAAAAAATCTTTTCCTTTGTAAGATTCTAAGTGTAGGGTAACTAACTTCCAGCCCTCACAGGGACTAAACCTAAATGACCTAACTGTGTATCAAGGGAAGACTAATGTATCTATTAATCAATAATCCACAAAGATATAACACATTATAATAAAGATTTGTTATTAGCTTCACTTTAACTTTAAAAAGTAAAGGCTACATGTTAGGAAATCACTGGTTGCAAATGAAATCAGTCTGTTTTAACATATACTGCTCAGTATGTGTCATAGTACTTGGTATTCTCTAAAATATAAAAAACCCAAAGAACTAAAAACATCGTAAGTCAAACTGATGTAGGTTTTAATCAATGAAAAAAATTAAAAGCAGGATTAAACAACACAAAATTACTTTAAACACTCTCTAGATTTTACCCACTTACTGAAACTGGAAGAATAGGCTATTGCTGTAAGGACACAAAGGAAACTTTTTTTTCCTTTTCAGTGTTTTTTCATTTTATGTCAGGTCCAAAGTAGAATGCAGGTAGGTGTGTTAACATCTTGCCCAGGGGTAATGTTATTCACAAATATTAGTTCCTCGGTCATGTCCAACTCTTTGCAACTCCATGCTCTGTAGCCTGCCAGACTGCTCTGTCCATGGGATTCTCTAGGCAAGAACACTGGAGTGGGTAGCCATTCCCTTCTCCAGGGGATCTTCCTGACCCAGGGATCAAATCCGGGTCTCCTGCATAGCAGGCAGATTCTTTACCATCTGAGCCACCAGGGAAGCCAAATGGATGTCTAAATTATCAGTGTGAAAGAGGTGGGTGGGTAATTTAACTGGATACTCATTATTCCTGTCCCATAAAATCTTCAGTATGTATCATCCATTTGGTTTTATGGTGGCATTCTGTAACCATATGCAAAGTCTAAATTTTGTACATACAGATTTTTATGCTTCTTTAACCGAGATATCTGAAAACATTATCATTCTTACAAGGAAGGTCAAGTCTTCCTCAACTGTCACAAAACTTTGAAAGACTCCCAGTAACCAGACTCTGGCCTCCACCCTGTTATCATTTCACTTTACCTAACAGTTGCTCAAAGTGGGTAAATGTACACAACTGTCTCACTAGTACTCTTCCCAGCCAGGAGCTGTTTACCTAACTCAGGTGGGATTGTGTCCTGCCTCTTCCACAGTGACCAGGTCCGATCTCTGGAAACAGCTAGTAAGAACTTGTCGTCAGGAGAGAAAGCCATCTGTGTGACAGTCAAACTGTGGAAGATTAAATTCTGCACCTGCTTCCAAGATGCAGTGTTCCAGAGAATGATAGCGGCATGCTCTTTCTTGGCTGCCTGTAGGACAGAGATGAAATGATAAAACAATGTGAGTGAAATAACTGGAGAAAACAAAACCAAACTACTTTTCAAAGTAACACATTGCTTCTACAGTATTCTTCATGTATCTGCATAAATAAAAACCACAAATTCTGAGAAGATACTATAAATTCTACAACCAGGTATAACCCCTGAGAAGAGACAGACTGGGATTAGAAATGATGAATATTAGAGACTGGCAGTGGAATCAGAATTTTTAAAATTATAATTTAACATACAATATTTTACCTTGTTATTGACTGTGTTCCCTATGTGCACCTCACATCCCTGTGACTTATTTTGAAACTGAATTATTTTGTAACTGCAAGTTTATACCTCTTATACTCCTATTTCCATCATCCCTCCACCCACCTCAAAAACATCCTGTCTGTTCCTTGTATCAACGAATCTGCTTCTGTTTAGTTTGCCCATTTGTTTTGTTTTTTTGGATTCCACATATAAATGAAATCATTTAGTATTTGTCTTTCTCTGTCTGACTTATTTACTTATTCTACTTAGCATAATACCCTCCAGGTCTATCCATGGTGCCACAAATGGAAAGATTTAATTCTTTTTTTAATGGCTGGGTTATACTGCACATTCATGTGCACACACACCCCAACCCTTCCTAGTCACTCCTTTATCAATGGACACTTTCGTTGCTTCCATATCTTGTCTATTGCAAATAAAGCTACAATGAACAGAGGGGTACATTTATCTTTATAAATTAATGTTTTTGTTTTCTTTGGATAAATACCCAAAAGCAGGATTACTGGATCATATGGTACAGTTCTATTTTAATTTTTTGAGGAGCTGCCATACTATTTTTTCAAGTATGTATTTTACATAATTTTACAAGTATGTATTGTATTTTTACAAAATACATATCTGCATTAACTGTGTAATTAGTAGTTAAGAGACTTTCACTTCTGGTCCATATGGAGTAACAGGGATCAGATTCACTATCCTGTATGAAAAACACTAAAAGATCAGACAAAATACATGAAACAATGACACTCCAAAATACTTGATGTCTGGCAACAAAGAACAGTTACCCCTAAGGGACAAAAAGAATCATAGAGTAGAAAAAATAAAAAAACAAATGAACATCACTGAACCCTATGACAACATCAAGCAGCCAAATATAGGTGTAACTATGGTCTGCAAAAGGATGAAAAGAAAATATACTTAAAAAGCTAATGGCCCTCAAATTTGATGAAAACAATAAACCAAAAGATCCAAGAAGTTCAATAAAACTCAAGCACAAGATACATGAAGAAAATTATACCAACAATAATCAAATTGTTTAAAACCAGTGATTAAAAAAAAAAATTGCACATGGAGGGGAAAAAATCCATTACTGAGTAACAAAGAAAAATTACACTGGACTTCTCATCCAAAGCAATGCAAGTCAGAAGAAAATAAAGCAACATTTTTAAGTACAGAAAGGAAAACAAACAATTCTTTATCTACTATAAGTACAGTTTAAAAATGAAGGAGACATATATATTTTCCAGACAACCAAAAACTGAAAAAATTCCTAACCAGCAGAACTACATTACAAAAAATGCTAGAGAATATCCTGCAGGCAGAGGAAAACTATATCTGATGGAAAAACTTTTTTATTATTTAAATCTCTTTAGGGATAACTGATTATTAAAGCAAAAATAATAGTATCATGGGATTTCTGTAAAGAAGCAAAATCTACAAAAACAATACCACAAAATAGGGGGAAATGAAAGTATACTTATTTTCTCATGAACAGTGCAATATTACTTGATGCTAAACTATGGAAAATTAAAGACACATACTATAAAATGTGAAACAACCAATAAAATAACACAACAAAGAGTTATATCTGCTAAATAAAAGAAATGAAATGGAATTATAAAAAGTAATTACTTCACCAAAAGTAAGTAAAATGGATCAAAGAACAGATAGATTAAACAGAAAACAAATGGCAAGATGATCAAGTAAATCTATCATATCAATTATTACATTAAATTGAAATAGTCTAATAAACACCCCTAGTAAAATGAAAGATTATCAGGACAAGAAAAACATAAGATCCAACTATATGCTAACTCTAAGAAATTCACCTGAGATAAAAGTTAACAAATAACTTAAAAGTAAAATGATGAAAAAAGACACATAATTCAAGCACTACTCAAAAGAAAGCTGGGGAATTCCTGGTGTCTAGTAGTAAGGACTCCATGCTTTTACTGCAGGGGGGATGGAATGGCTCTGTTAACATCAGACAGAGTGGATTTCAGAGCACAAACTATCATCAGAAATAAAGAGTTTCATTTCATAATAATTAACTAATCAGTTAATCAAGAGAACATAATGATCATAAATGCTTAGGATCTAACATCAGAGCTTCAAAACACATAGAGTACAAATTGAATGCACTGCAAAGATTACAAGAGAAGTTCACAACTGTCGTCAGAGATTTCAAAATGCCACACACAACACAGCCAAAAGAGCAAATACGGTAATACTATCAACCAATATAAGTCACATTTTTCAGAACACTCCACCCAACAGAAACAGAATCCATCTTCTTCAAGAGAACACGGAAATTTACCAAGATTAAATCTCAAATGATTGAAGCTATACTATAGTTTTTAAACAAAATGAAATTAAATTAGAAATCAGTAACAGAAAGACATCTTAAAAATACTCAGTATATGGAAACTAATATATTTCAAAATAACCTATAGTTAAAAAATAAAAGATGAAAGAAATTAGAAAGTATTTTTAACTGAATGAAAATGAAAACACAACATACCAAAATTTGCAGAATGCCTCAAAAGCAATACTTAGAGGAAAACAACAGCGCTAACACCTATCCAGAAGCCAGGAATGAGGGCTGGGTGAAATGGGTGAAGAGTCAAAAGGTACAAACGTCCAGCTACAAATAACTAAGTCAGGGGGATGTAATGTATAGCACAGTGATTATCATCAATACTGCATTGCATATTTTAAAGTTGCTGAGATCTTAAAAGTCCTCAGCACAAGGAAAAACTTTTTCTTCTAACTATGTATGATGATGGATGTTAGCTAGACTTACTGTGGCGATCACTTCCCAATGTAAACAAACGTCGAATCATTATGCTGTACACCTGAAACTAATACAATGTTATTATATATGTCAGCTACACCTCAATAAAAAGAATAATTTTAAAAAACGTATATACATATATATCATGAGCAGGAATGCAAAGCTGGTTCATCATTTGAAAAATCATTCAATGTAATTCATCACATTAATAAATTAAAAGGTAAAAACATATGACATGTCAACAAAGGAAAAAATTTGACAAAATCTAACATCCAATCTTGATAAAAACTCTCTGCCAACTAGGAACTGTAGGGAGATTTTTCAACCTGATAAAGAATTAGAGTCATAATGCACAGCAAACATCATGCTTAATAACGCAGAAGATCTTTGAGTCAGGCGAGGGTTACTTAGATTCTACACAAGAAGCACAAACTTAACACAGAACAAAACTAATAAATTAGACTTCACCAAAACATAAACTTCTGCCCTCTGAAGAAACACTGCTAAGAAAATGAAAAGACAAGCCACTGTGGAAAATTATCTACAAAGCAAATATCTCATAAAGGAGTATCCAGTGTATATAAAGAAGTTTTAAAATTTCAGTAATAAGAAAACAATACAATAAAGAACTGGGCAAAAGATTTGAACGGACACTTCATCAAAGAAGATACACAGATGGAAAGCTAGCACATGAAAAAATACTTAACATCATTAATCATTAGGGAAATGCAGATTACAGGTACAATGAGATATTACAGAAGTATCAGAATGGTAAAAGTTAAAAACATTGACAATATCATGTCCTGGTGAAGGTGTGGAGCAACTGAAACTCTCATACATTGCCAGTGGGACTGTAAAGTGGTACAACCACTTTGGAAAACAGTTAGTTTCTTAAAAATTTAAATATATATCTACCATATACTCAGCAATTCCACTGATATGTATTTGTTCAAGAGACAGGAAAGCATATTCTATGCAAAGACTTGTACACAAATGTTTATAACTGCTTTACTGGTAAAAGTCCCAAAATGGAAATCACCTAAATGTCCATTAAGTGAATGGAATAACAAATTGTAATAAATATGTAAAAGGGAAGACAATTCAGAAATAAAAAAGTGAACAATTAATGGATACATGCAACAACATGGATGAATCTCAAATTATGATAAATGAAGGAAGCTAAAAAGAGTAAACCTATAATTACATTTATAGAAAAACTTAGAAAATACAAACTACTCTATCATGTTAAAAAGCAGATTAGTGGTTTACTAGGGATAGGGGCGGGCTTCCCTGGTGGCTCAGATGGTAAAGAATCTCACTGCAAAACGGGAGACCTGAGTTTGATCCCTGGGTTGGGAAGATACCCTGGAGAAGAGCATGGCAACCCACGCCAGTACTCCTGCCTGGAAAATCCCTGTGGACAGAGGAGCCTGGTGGGCTACGGTCCATGGGATTACAAAGAGTCAGACACAACTGAGCGACTAAGCACAGCACAGGATTGGGGGCTGATGGTATCTTCATTATCATGATTGTAGCGATGATTTCAAACATCACATTGTCAAAATTTATCAAACTGTCCAACTTTCAAAGTGCAACTTATAGTACCCTTTTTGCTGTTCACTTGCTAGGTTGTGTTGGACTCTTTGCGACCCAATGGACTGTTGCATACCAGGCTTCCCCGTCCTCCACAATCCCCCAGAGTTTGCTCAAGTTCGTGTCTGCTGAGTTGGTGATGCTATCTAACCATCTCATCCTCTGCTGCTCTCTTCTCCTTTAGTATACTCATGACACCTAAATAAAACAGCTACAGAATGTTAGCTTAAAAGAGAAATGCCCATGCTTGTTACAAGTGAGCCAACTTGAAAAGGAGAAAATAATTATACGATTAACAGTGCTCTAAGACACAAAAAAGTTTGCTCAATAGAAGCACAGTTGTTACTGCTATTATGCCCTATTCTTCCCAAAGGTCCCTGTATTAACAGAAAGAAGAACTCTCAGGACCACTCTCACAAAGAGGACAATAAACAAAGAGGGGTGGGGGAAAAGGAGCATGACACTAGTTCTTAGGATGACCCTCAACTCAACACAGGCAAATAGCAAGAAGCCACAGCAAGAGCACGGACAAAAACCAAACATACAGAAAAAAAAAAAAAAAAACAGAGAGACCCAAAGGTGGCCATCCAGGTGGGCAGCTCTCACCACCATGCTTAAAACAAGTAAATAAATGTGTTTTCTTGTTTAAAACAAGTAGATAAGTTTGAGGAAATTCAGAGGAATGTGTGGGTCTCAGATCCTTCACATAATCCTCCACAGGATATAAATACTGAAGAGTAAGTTCAAGATCATTCTCCCAGGCCAATGTCTCAAGTGCACAATTCTGCAGAGCCATCTGCTGGTGGCTTGCTGAGCGGGCCGCCTCCTGCCTCACCATGGCATGGGCTGAGGGACTCGACTCCCTTAGGTCAGCACCCGGAGTGGCCTCGAGAAATGGTCAGATGGAACGCACACGGGGTTTTGCCTTCCCCTGTGTCTCCAGGACGCCCATTACTAAAAATTTTTATCACATTTTTAGGTCTAATTTTCAGATATCTGATTAAATAGTTTTTGAGTAGGGGCATAAATCGGCTCAAGCCAAGTGCTGAAAAACAAAAATGTGCAGCTGAGACAGATTTAAAAGGCAACTGCAAGCTTTTGAAGAGACAGATGGGAAAGAGGCAGAGAAAATAAGATTCAGAAAAATCAGGCACCTGTGGCCTTTCATGTTGAATTCTGTCTGCATCACTAAGCTTGCAAGAGCCTGATTTTAATAACCTGTGATCAAGCAGAATAGAAAAGGAACATTCCCTACCTTACAAGCTGAGGCAAGCAGAGTCTTTGAATTGCTACAAGCAACACAAAATATTTCATAGCCATGTCCGTATCTAAAATTCAAAAAGAGAAAATGGATGACCCCTGTATTAGGAAATATATCTATTCTCATGCTGCAAAATTTTTTAATGCAAAAAGATTAACTTTAATCTCTCTAGCTAACACACAGTTCTTTTAAGAAACATTTCTGTCAAGGGAAGTATCTGGGGTAAAAGCAGAGAGTGGAGAAAAATGTAACTTCCTAGCAATAATATAACTTATTCAAACTACTAAGTTAAAATACAAGGTTTCACCCCTAGCCAGTCAGTACAATAAATATTAATAACAAACCACAGAAAGGTTCGGATAGGGAATCACTGTAGGAAAAAAAAAAAGAGAGTAATAGTTTTTTTAAGAAAAGGAAAAAAAAATGGTGCTATGCCTCTCTACTTTAAAAATCAAAACCAATAAATCTAGTAACTATAATACACAGCATTATAAAAATCTAAGTAAAGTTTGATTCTCACCCCTTATGAAGGCTACCAAGAGATCTTTAGATCTGGGGGTGGGGGAATGTAGCTAAGAGGAAAGCAAAGGAGAAAATCAAATTGTGCGGGGAAAAATAGCACAAGTTAGGATAGAATCAGACCAAACAGCTACGTATAGTTTAACTTACAGTTTTTGAACTTCAGGCCACAAAGTATTTTGCAGCAGATGGTCCTCAGTGGGAGGTTCTATAATAAATTTACAGTGTTGCAGTTAATTTTTCTACTTTCATGCAAGTGAATTCTGAAGCACGTATTTAGGTCAGTGGTGACAGATACCACACTATGTGTACTAATGATTCTAGTAAACCATACTTTTGCCTTTTCTTACCAGTAAGTAAGGAGGGTTGGAAGGCCACCTGGTGATACTCGAAACCAGCACTATTTAACAGCTCCTCTTCATCAGAAGGCTGAGAAGCCATATCTCCTAGTTAAATAGAAGCATAAACATCATGAACGTGGTCCCATCTTTATGTCTCCTACACACATCCCAGTGTTAAGGCCACCAGTGAGAAAGTGGTGCCACTTCAAGGAAGGGTAATTCAACGCTGTATTCATGTGATTGCAAAGCCAAGGGTATTGCCACTACTCTGGTATTTTCCATATGCGCTATGGTCAATTTCATAAAAATTCCTTCCTTTTCCTTTGACCGAATGTTTCCCAAACTTTTTATAAACTATGGAACACATTTTTCAGGCAACCCATATTAGTATCTGTGGTTGTAAGTGCTCCATGAAATACACTTTGTAAAAGCAGCACCTATTTCAGGGTGTGCACGGGTACACAGAGTAGTTACCATGAAATATCTGACAGAGAGCAGAGATGCCTGTACTGCGATTTATAAAAAGAGAAATCACCTGTAATGAACACTAGTACATGTTATTCAAGTGTGTAACTAGGTAGTAAGTACCACTATAGGTTCAATAATTCTGGAGACGAATTCAGATGAACTCAGCCTTACCCTGAAAGACAGCTTTATTGGATAATCCCAAAGCAGGGACAGTAGCTCCTTCTGGAAGATCACCATCGTGCTGGAATAAAAAGTGTGAGACACATCTTAAATGCTAAAAGATACTGTTACCTCAGACACCGCGAAAAAAACCACGCCATGCTCATTAATGCTGAGAAGCAGTGTAAAGACCACTTACACTGAAGGTATCTGCCCAGACTTCCATTTTCTGAACCAAGAGATGAAATGCCAAGCACTCACTCTCCAGCAGACAGGCTCCAGCTAACCCCAGCCCCCACCCAATCCATGAAGTCGGGTATCCTCTCATCCATGAGCTCACTGAATCCTCACAGTTCAGTGGGTTTCAGGGTTTGACAAGGAAAGCGCTGTGATGGCTTCTAGCCAAGAGTGGGCTGAAAATGGAAGGTCTGAACCTTTATTTACAAGAGAGTCTCATGGGTACATCCCTGGTGATACTCATGCAAACATGTTTCCTAGGAAGCCAGTCATAGTATTTTCATTAAACATACTTAAAATTTTGAGTATTCTAAAACTTTATATAACAGAGTGCTCTTTAAAGTGGCAATAACCTGTTTATATGCTGCATATCAATTAAGTTATTACAAATGAAACAAATACTAGCCATCAAAATTGGCACATGTCCATAAGCTAACAGGATTTCTTAAAATCTAAACTTTAATACAGGGGCTAGAACTGAACACAAACGTGAGCAATGGGAATTTAAACTCACCAACATTGGTTACCTGAGACACAGGATGCTTTATTTTAGAAACCAAGAAAATGAAACACCATGGAAAAGAGCAAAAAAGAGGCATTCCTACATATCGCAATATTTAATATGGGAAAAAAACTAAAAAGCAGCAAGTGGCTTTCCAGTCTACAGGATCCTTGTATCTTGGGACACAGAACTGAATACATACCAGACACTAACCTTTCATGAAATCGCACCACCACATTTCAATCCCTAGAATTGTTAGATCCTCAAACCAACCAGCTCTCCCCCCATCATGCTCCCTCTAAGGACCACAATCCAGGTCCCTCTTTTGATCTTGTTCTACTGTCCATTAGCATTAGAAACTATGTAACAGAATCTTTCCTCTTCGCCAGAGACATCCATGAAACACTCTAGGAAGCACAGCTGGACATTTCTTTTAAAATGATTCTCCTTTTCTCCTCCAATCTTACCCAGACTGGTGCTAAGGTCCCTGCCTTCAAAGTCTCTGAGCTCAAAGGTATCCTGCTCCCACATAACTCTTCCCTCTAAAGCGCATTTCATCACTTCCTTTGTTCAGGACCCATTGTCAGTACCAGAGTCTGAACTATGTCTGCCTCCCAGGTCCTCCACCACTGGACCTTTCCCCAGTTCTCCATTTCCCTTGATACACTTGTCATTCAAGCAGCTCTGACCACTACACTGCTCTCTTTCTCTCCTTCCTTCTGCCTATCAAGTGTACTTACCCTTCTCAAGCTCAGAAGCAAATTTGTGACCCAACTCTAAGGACAGCTAAGGATTGTATGACATGCATTCCTGTGTAACACAACTACCTGGCTACTTGCTTTCCCTTCCTTCAAAACTGGTTACTTGATAATTTTTATAACCTATGTATTTTTATAAGTGCTCAAATCTTTTGTAGAAAGGGGGTAAAAACAAACATTAATAAAAACTTTCCCCTTTAAAAATTCAAATGAAGCCCCATTTTCTCATTACTACAGTGACATGTCCTTCTATGACTATTACTTTAGCCAACACAAGATTCAGCAATTAACTGGTTTTATCTAACAATATTAAGTATATTAGCTCCATTGCCCTCTACACCTAATCTAGGTCGATGATAATCTCCTTGAAAATATAACCCATTGTATTTTATCACAGCTACCGAACACAGTGAATATACATAGTATTTGTATCTTAATTTAATATTTTAATTCTATACAGTGCCTCGGGCTTATCTGTTATAAAATTTCTTATACTAATATTTAAATTATTGCCTGCACAGTATATGCAAAAATTTGTCAAGCCAGTGATAAAATGATTTGACTTCCTTTCTACCCATATTCTCCATTTACAGCCTTAGGTAAAACTTCTTTAAAATGTTACATGAAGTGGTGAGATCTAGTTAAAACATTTAAGAGGAATACTCACATTACAAAGCACACGATTCAGTGACTGACCCGTAATGGTACAAAAATTTTCCACAAAATTCCGAGGTGCAGAAAATACTCGAAGAACTTTTTCATCTGCTCCAGACACAAACTGAAACCTATTGATCATTGCCAAACATTTAAGGTCATATCCATGTATCTGAGGCCTTGCAATTTCATGCCAAGTCACCTGGGTGCCAAAAAAGATTAAAAAAAAAAAAATGATCACACGTTTCAAAAACTGAATTCTTTTCAACAAGCAAAGTATCAGACATAAAATCATTCATTATGCCATGGAAATGTGACCATGGGGCAGATTCATCCATGTTGTTGTGTTTATCAACAGTTCAATACTTTTTCTTGCTGAAGTAGTATTCCCTTGTACAGTATACCACAAATTGTTGATCCATTCACCTACTGAGATATGAGTTGTTTCCAGCTGTCTTACTGAGAAAACAGTCATGAACAAGTCTCTGTATGAATATATGCTCCTATTTCTCTTGAGCAAACACTTCCTATGGGTATAATAATTGAATGATGATTGTATAACTTTTAATAAACTGTCAAATTATTTCCCAAAGTGCCTATACATTTTACAATCCCACCAGCAGTATAAGAAAGATCCAGCTGCCCACACCCTCATCAGCACCTGTGCAAGTCAGCCATTCAACATTAATCATTCTAATAGCGGTGTAATGGTATCTCATTGTAGCTTTAATGTGCATTCCCTAATGACTAATGGTACTGAGAATCTTTTCCTGTTCTTATTTTCCATTAATATATCATCTTCAGAGAAATATCTTTTGCCCCACCCCCCCCATTTTTTACTGGATTGTTTGCTTTGTTATTACTGAGTTCTAAAAAGTTCTTTATAGACTCTAGATAAAAATCCTTTATCAGATATGTGTTTTGCAAATATTTTCTCCCAGCTTGTGACTCATCTTTTCATTTTCCTGATAGCATCTTTCAAAGGACAGAATTTCACATTTTGGGTAAAGTGTGATTTACTGATTTTTTTTTTTTGAAGGATCATCAGTAAACAACAACTGAGTCATATTGGTAGCAAATTACCAAGAGTCACAGAAAACCACTCCAAAATCATTTGCCTTTTTTGCTTGACTCTAGTGTTGCTCCCAATGTTCTCTATTAATTTTAATCTGCCAAAGTGCTGCTAAAGCAGAAATGCCAATGGCCAATTTCATTTGCACTCACAGACTGACCCCCAGTCAGTTTCATGAATTTGTATCAGAAACTGAGTATACTTTGTAGTGTATCAGTGGTAAAGTTTTATTGCGGTTTTTGAAAGCTTAGGACCAAGACTGAAAAGTTTCTTCAATAAAAACTGGGCTCAACCACTATTAAGTGACACTATATGATATTCAGAAAGTGAAAGTGAAAGTCGCTCTGCCGTGTCCGATTCTTTGCGACCCCCTGACTATACAGCCCATGGAATTCTCCAGGCAAGAATACTGGAGTGGGTAGCCTTTCCCTCCTCCAGGGGATCTTCCTAACCCAGGGATCGAACCCAGGTCTCTCACATTGCAGGCGGATTCTTTACCAGCTGAGCCACAAGGGAAGCCTTTTACTGCAGATCTGACAGTGTTTCCTAATGAATTAAAACTAAAATTACAAGGTATAAGAGAACTTCTTTGTGGAACTAAAGTAAACCTATTTTGGCAACTAACATTTTAATTGTTTGAATTATAAAGAATATATGTATGCTTAAGTTTTTTTTTTTTTTACTGAAATACAGTTGAAATATGTAATACTATGTTAAGTTTCAACACAGTGTACAACATAGTGATTTGACATTTAAATACATTACAAAACGTTCACCATAATAAATCTAGTAACCATCTGTCCTCATACGAAGTTGTTAAAACATTATTGACCATATTCCTTATGCTCTATATCATACCCCCCTGACTTATTTATAACTGAGTTTGTGCCTTTTAATCCCTTCACCTTTTAATCCAGCTTCACATCTCTGGAAAACACTCATTTGTTCTTTGTACAAGTTTGTTTTCACTTTGTTTGTTCATTTGTTTTTTAGATTACACATATACATCAGATTGTATGTCTTTCTCCATCTAACTTGTATCACGTAGCACAGTATCCTCTAGATTCATCTATTTTATTATAAACGGCAAGACTTTATTTTCCTTTTAAATTGTTTTTACTTTTTAAGTTCACTGAAGTATAGTTGATTTAAAAGGTTGTGTTAATTTCTGCTGTACAGCAAAGTGACTCGGTTATATACATATTTAAGACTTCATTTTTTTTTTAAGACTTCATTTTTTTAATGGCTAATATTCCATTGTATATATACCATGTCTTCTTTATCTATTTATCTATCAATAGTACTTAGCTGCTTCCATAAATTGGCTATTGTTAATAATGCAATTATTTATAATAGTTACATTAAATCAATACATGTAAATACTATAAATAACGCTTCAGTAAACATGGGGGTGGATGTGTCTTTTCAAATTAGTGTCTTGTTTTCTTTAAATAAATACCCAGAAATTAAATTCCTAGATCATGGGGTAGTTCTATTTTTAATTTTTTGAGGAACCTCCTCTCCATTTTCCATAGCACTGCTCCAATTTACGATCCTACCAACAGGGCAGGAGGGCTCCTTTTCTCCACATCCTTGCCACCGTTCTGTATTTGTTACCTATTTGATGACAGCCGCTCTGAGAGATGAAAGGGAGTATCTCATTGTGGTTTTGATGTGCATTGCCCTGATGGTTAGTGTTGAGCATCTTTTCACGCATCTACAGGCCATCTGTATGTCTTCTTTGGAATGCTTCAGTTTTTAAGAAACCTATTTTCCAGGGTAGCTATAACATTTTGCATTCCCATTGACAATGTATGAAAGTTCCGGTCTCTCTGCAACCTTACTACCACTTGCCACTGTCAGTATTTTATGCTTCAGATACTCCAGAGGGTGTGCAGTGGCATCTCATCATTTTAATTTGCATTTCCCTAATGGCTAATGTTGCTGCCCCTCTCTTCATGAGCTCAAGGATGTTCTTTTCAAGTGGATCAGTTAAGAAGGAAGATGTCTTACCTGTGACTGGTCTTTTCTCTTCCAAGGAGCAAAAAGCCGAGTTGTCTGGTCAGTACCGACAGTGATGATAAATTCTCCTTCTGGATCCCACGTTAGGTCTTGGACACCATCAAAGTGTCCTGAAATAACAATCTCTGGAGTCCACTCTCTCTGCAATGAAAGTGTTCATGATACATCAAAATAATCAATGTATTTTCACTCAAAATTAAGTCTGATAATGCCTTCAACCGTCAGGTCTGATATGTGAAAGACCATGCCTCCCAAACAAGGTGAAAAGTTAAGTAACAAAGATGGAAATTCACAGTAATGGGATCTGTTTTCCAGTCAAGTATATTAGAACTTAAACATTCAAATATGTGTTGTGTCCTTCAAAGCAGTTTCCTTGGGGAAGTCCCCTCCACTAGTCATTTGTGAATGCCTCCTGGAACCCAGACATTACCCAATCTTTCTGTGCCTCAATTAACTCTACTGTAAAAAAGCTACCTAGCTCCTGCGGTCATTACAATAGTCAGATGAACTTATATTTATACAACACTGGCACATACTAGATATCAATAATACACAAGTATCCAATTGTCAAACTAAATAATAAAGAGTACTGGGTAACACGAGTCTGTGGATTCTGAGTATATGCCTGACCAACTCTCTTTGTTAAGTAGAAAGCCGCAGGTGTAGAGGAGAGAAGTTAAATGAAACCTAGTTAGTCTACCTCCTGAGGGAGCCGGCACCAGTAACCAGTAAACAAATAATGAAATGAAATACAGAAAATGCCCACAGAGCATCTTTTTGAACAACTCAAGCGGCGTAAAACTTGAACTTCAGAGAAAAATTAAATTTGTATCAACAGCTAGCTAAAAGGTCATTCAAAGCCAACTCTGATGAATGTGGTCAGCTAAGCCATATTAGTTTCTGGTCAAAAACATAAACAGGCTGGAACAAACAAATGCTGTCGATTTCTTCTGTGATATAAAAATTGACTCTAAAGTTAGCACTAATGGGAGTTTCCAAAAGATTTTGAAAAAAGTACAGCATTTTTGACTATCAACACAGTTCTGAAGGGCAGCGTTTGTTTTTAGAAATTGCCCTTGATTGTAACAAATGTGTGTGGGATGTTGAGAGGGGAGGCAGCTGTGCAGGCTTGGGGGGCAGGAGTAAATGGGAACTCTATTTTCTGCTCCGTTTTTCTGTAAATCTAAAATTTCTCTAAAAAATAAAGTCTATTAAAAAATTACTCTAAATATTTGGTAAATTGCTATTATAAATTTGAAGTCAAGTTATAAGCAAAAGGACAGTGAAATTCTGTCCTATGGTTTGAATAAGTAGAGTTCCTCCCTACTTATTTGATGCTTTTTCATACAAAGGCCCTCAAAGATGAGATAAAATATGGCTCAAAGGAGCTCTTAAGAACAAAATTAAATTTATCCTAAAAAAATCTTATTTGAAAGTGTCATAGATAATGATTCCCTGGTTCATATAATAGTAAAAACAATCTTAAAGGTCAACTCAAAATGGCAGATACAAAGGGGAAAAGTGAATCACTGCATGTTCTGAGAATTCAAATCCTTTTATGTGACACAACTATTACAAAGCTCACAAACTAAAGGTCAAGCAAATTCATGAATCTGTACTTAAATAAGTACCACGCACTAATTGCACCATTTGGGGTCCATGAATTTTTACTTTGTAAGGGAAGCCATCAGATGCACATTCAAACTCTGCTGACTCAATTCTGCTCTATGTTCTGACTTCTTTCATCTATTTATTTAAAATACGTTGTATCAAGTATGTGCCAGGCCCTGCTTTTCACATTGAACAAGTGTTAACTCATTTTAGCATCATAAAATCCCTCTCACTTCAGTTCAGTTGCTCAGTTGTGTCCGACTCTGCGACCCCATGGACTGCAGCACGCCAGGCCTCCCTGGAGTTTACGCAAACTCATGTCCATTGAGTCAGTAATGCCATCCAACCATCTCATCCTCTGTTGTCCCCTTCTCCTCCTGCCTCCAATCTTTCCTAGCATCAGGGTCTTCTCAAATAAGTCAGTTCTTTGCATCAGGTGGCCAAAGTATTGGAGTTTCTGCTTCAGCATCAGCCCTTCCAATGAATATTCAGGACTGATTTCCTTTAGGATGGACTGGTTGGATCTCCTTGCAGTCCAAATGACTCTAAAGAGTCTTCTCCAACACCACAGTTCAAAAGCATCAGTTCTTCAGCACTCAGCTTTCTTTATAGTCCAACTCTCACATCCATACATGACTACTGGAAAAACCATACATTTGACTACACAGGTCTTTGTTGGCAAAGTAATGTCTGCTTTTTAATAAGCTGTCTAGGTTGGTCATAACTTTTCTTCCAAGGAGCAAGTGTCTTTTAATTTCATGGCTGCAGTCACCATCTGCAGTGATTTTGGAGCCCAAGAAGATAAAGTCTGTCACTGTTTCCCCATCTATTTGCCATGAAGTGACGAGACCAGATGCCACGATCTTAAGTTTTCTGCATGTTGAGTTTTAAGCCAACTTTTTCACTCTCCTCTTTCACTTTCATCAAGAGGCTCTTTAGTTGTTCTTCACTTTTTGCCATAAGGGTGGTGTCATCCACATATCTGAGCTTAGTGATATTCCTCCCAGCAATCTTGATTCCAGCTTGGGCTTCATCCAGTTCAGCATTTCTCATGATGTACTCTGCATATAAGTTAAATAAGCAGGGTGACAATATACAGCCTTGACGTACTCTTTTCCCGATTTGGAACCAGTCTGTTGTTCCATGTCCAGTTCTAACTGTCGCTTCCTGACCTGCATACAGATTTGTCAAGAGGCAGGTCAGGTGGTCTGGTATCCCCATCTCTTTCAGAATTTTCCACAGTTTGTTGTGGTCCACACAATCAAAAGCTTTGGCATAGTCAGTTGCTTTTTCAATGATCCAACGGATGTTGGCAATTTGAAGTCTGGTTCCTCTGCCTTTCCTAAAACCAGCTTGAACATCTGGAAGTTCATGGTTTACATATTGTTGAAGCCTGGCTTGGAGAATTCTGAGCATTACTTTACTAGCATGTGAGATGAGTGCAAGTGTGTGGCAGTTTGAGCATTCTTTGGCATTGCCCTTCTTTGGGATTGGAATGAAAACTGACTTTTCCAGTCCTATGGCCACTGCTGAGTTTTCCAAATTTGCTGACATATTGAGTGCAGCACTTTCACAGCATCATCTTTTAGGATTTGAAATAGGTCAACTGGAATTCCATCACCTCCACCAGCTTTGTTCACAGTGATGCTTCTCTAAGGCCCACCTGACTTCACATTCCAGGATGTCTAGCTCTAGGTGAGTGATCACACCATTGTGATCATCTGGGTCATGAAGAACCCTTCTGTACAGTTTCTGTGTATTCTTGCCACCGCTTCTTAGTATCTTCTGCTTCTGTTAGGTCCATATCATTTCTGTCCTTTATTGTGTCCATCTTTGCATGAAATGTTCCCTTGGTATCTCTAATTTTCTTGAAGAGATCTGTAGTCTTTCCCATTCTATTGTTTTCCTCTATTTCTTCGCACTGATCACTGAGGAAGGTTTTCTTATCTCTCCTTGCTATTCTTTGGAACTCTGCATTCAAATGGGTGTATCTTACCTTTTCTCCTTTGCCTTTTGTTTCTCTTCTATTCATGGCTATTTGTAAGGCCTCCTCAGACAACCATTCTGCCTTTTTGCATTTCTTTTTCTTGGGGATGGTCTTGATCACTGCCTCCTGTACAACATCATGAACCTCCATCCATAGTTCTTCAGGCACTCTATCAGATTTAATCACTTGAATCTACTCGTCACTTCCACTGTATAAGGGATTTGATTTAGGTCATACCTAAATGGTTTACTGTCCATATTTTACAGATGAGGAATCTGAGACAAAGGTTCGGTAATGTCCTCAAAAACACAGCTAGTAAGTTCTGGGGTCAAGATCCACATGCTCCTAACACTATTCCTGTCATTCCATTTCCCCAAACCCAGAGAAGCAGGCTGGAAGCAAATTAGAAAGTAAGAGATTTGAATAATACTGTAAAGCAGCTATTATACTTACCTAGAGGAAGATTACCCCTCTCCAAGAGAGTAAAAAGTGTAAGAAAGATCTAGAAAAGCCCAATATTTGCAGGATCATTTAGAATTACACGTATCAAGAGCCCCTGAGAGCATTAATATATTCCATCATAAAATAAGAGTTCCTTCTAAATGCCCTTATGTTAGTCAGTCATTCAACAACTCAACAAATTATCAGTGGAGCACCTAGCTATCCAATAGGAAAATATCAAATTACATTATCTTGTAGAAGACAAAGAAATTAAACATTTTAGGAAAAACTCTCATCACAAAATGTACATAGCTTTAAGGGAGAGCTTAAAATTTATGCAGTTTAAACTTCACTTATGTAGAAAATTTAACTATGTGCAAATTTTAATATCGCAATAATGCTAGACAGTTGGAATTTTATCCTTAGAAAAGCGTAAGTCTCTTACTTATTATCACAACAGAATAACATCTACAGAAAAAGTGATGTCATCTGTAACTTAAATGCCTCTACTATGTTTCTGAAGAGTGTTAGAGGTAAAACAACACTGTTTACCTAGGTTTCACTGACGATTTATTCTATTTGAGCAGAAATGATTTAAAAGCATTTTCCTTACTGGGTTGGTAGCATTCTGTTTCCAAAGGTGCAATGCTCCGTGGAAAGCATGAGCGATGATCATGGAGCCATCTTCATTGAACTGGCAATCATAAAATCCCAGGGTATTGCCACCTACTTCTCCTACTCGAACCTACTCAACAATACACAGAAAAGTTTATAATTTCTCACAACGGAAACCACAGATTCCAGAGATTATGTTCTCACTTATTTAACATACACAAAGAGTGAACATCTGTAGCTCTAGGAACACAGACTTGGGATTTACTGCTTAATAAACTCATTTTTCTGTTGCTTAAATATTCACATTTTACCTGTTCTAGCCAAACTCCTGACTCTTCATCTGGAGCCCAGAGAATCATGGTTTTATCCATTGAGGCAGACAACAATCTCATTGGCTGTTGTAGTATACCATCTAAAGAAAACAAACAAACTACAGTAAATCCTCTAAATCAAAAATTCAAACTGCACTTTCATAGAGGCAAAGTGCATTCACCATGTCCAGTCATGTAAGTTAGTTTACGTGTCTAGCATACATGTGTCACCTGTATGCATCCTCTACAAGTGATCATGCTTTTGTGTACTTTACAGCACTGTATAGAGTCCAGTGGTACAGTATCTTTATTTCAAGCTAGATCTGCAAGAGGGCAACTTCATTGAACTCCTTGCTGTGTGATACGAGGTGCTTTCTAATGAAGACCTCCAGTGAAGAACTGGAGGCCCACAGAAAGGACGAAGAGAGAAGAGAGGAAAAAGAAACTGAAGAACTGAAGAGACTCATGACACAGGAAACAGCAAGAGGATTTTATTTGAGGAGGCACAGGACCTGAACGTAGACCAGTACACGAAGGTTGCAGCAGCCATTCAGAATGCAATCCAGTGCTACCTTGTCATCTATGACAAGAAAAAAAGAGCTGCTACCCAGACATCACTGGATCATTTTTTCAAGAGGCTTAAATAGAACTGAATCTAGTAAAGAACCAATCCTTTGCCATCAACATCAGGTGTTGAGTGAAAATGCAGCCTGGCCTTCATCTTTTGACAACCCTTCAGTTCTACCATCTCCCACCTCTTCTCCCTCCTCCTGTCAGTAACTCGTCTTGCCTGTTCACTCAATGCCAGTCCCTGTATGCCAGTGTCGTACTGCACTACCGTACTTTACAAGGCACAATGCTCTAAGATTAAAGATGTTTTATTATTTGTGTGAAAGTATTATACATTTATTACAGTACTGTACTACACAGCCGATTGTATTAAGCTAAAAAGGCAGGTTGTACAAGCATATTGATAGCGTTTTAACAGCTATAAAACAATTTTGTTTATGGTTACATAAATGTGCAGTATAAAAGGATAAAAACTGCATGGGAATAACTGAATTCAGCCTTAAGGGAAGGAATGAGGGGGAAGGTTTCACGAAAAACTACATAGGATCCCCAATATCTATATCTAATTTATCTCTTATTTTAATTAATTTATTTATTTTCGGTTGTGCTGGGTCTTCGTTGCCGCGCGGGTTCTCTCTAGTTGTGGTGAGTAGGGGAGCGAGGGCTTCTCACTGTGGTGGCTTCTCTTGCTGTGGAGCACAGGCTCTAGGCTCACGGACTTTGGTAGCTGCAGTGCGTGGGCTCAGTTGTGGCTCGCAGGCTCAGTACTCGGGGCACACGGATTTAGCTGCTCTGCAGCATGTGGAATATTCCAGGCCAGAGATCAAACCTATGTCCCCTGCACTGGCAGGCAATTCTTATCCACTGTACCACCAGGGAAGTCCTATAATATCTAATTTATCTTTTTTTAAACTGCAGCAAATATGACATAAAAGCTGGATGGTGTTACCTGAGCATTTATTACTGCTGCTCTCTATTCTTGTCTTGGGTAAGGGGCTGGGAGGAGAAAATGGGGCTGCTGCCATGCTCAGCTCTACACCTCAGTGCCAACTCAAACGTGCACACAATCATCACTCCATAAACAGAGGTTAAGGGCAAAAGAAAGAAGGAAAATCTTTACTTAGTCATAAATGATGTAGCTCGGTATTACCAACTTTGTATTTCCAAGGGTAAAGGACCAAGTGAAGTTGTCTTGAAAGTCAATTTCTCTTAAATCCCACAAGGACCAGGTAAAAACTTTAAAGATAAAAAGCTAAAAGCCTTACGGCAGTTTTGGCATCAAAGCAGGAATCGTACTTTTCCCTCTTAGAAATACAACTTTCAATGGAACTGAAGAGCTAGCTGAATGGGTTACAGTATTATACTTTGCCAACATGAAATGTCTTATACTTGAGATTTCTCTCTCTCTTTTTTAATTATCTGTTTATTTTGGCTGGGTTGGGTCTTCACTGTGGTGCACTTGCTCTTTGCTGCTTTGTTAGGGCTTTCTCAAATTGCAGCAAGCAGGGGCTTCTCTTGAGTTGTAGTGGACAGGCTCTTCATTGCAGTGGCTTCTCTTGTTGCAGAGCATGGGATCTAGGGTACATGGGCTCAGCAGTTGTGGTTCTCAGGCTTAGTTGCCCTGTGACATGTGGGAACTTAGTTCCAGACCAGGGATCGAACCTGTGTCCCATGCACTGGAAGGCAGATTCTTAACCACCGGACAATGAGGGAAGTCCCTAAGATTTCTAGTTACACTCAAAAATACCCTCTACTTCATTTGGTCGGCTTAAAATTCTATCAGTCAGATTTAACTGAAATGAGGACTTCTGCTTGTTTTTCTTCCTACCTTTGTAAAATGAAGGCTGCCAATGAACAGCATTTACCCAGTTTTCATGACCAGCCAGTATGGTCTCCAGAGTAACCGCAAATGTTATTTTAATACCTACAACCAAAAAAAAAAGGGGGGGGGGGTTCTTTTCACAAAGCTCTTCTTAAAAGGAACATTTTCATAACCAACTCAGTTGTACAAATACATTAAAAAAAAATCAGAACAGAACATGATTTAGATTCAACAAAAAAACATTAATTCTAAATTTCATTAACTTTACCCCTTGTTCAAAATTACAGGAGAAAAAAGATATATAAATTCTAAAGATGTATACATTTTTCTTTATGTTTTGCCTACTTAGCTATAAATAAAAATAAAGGGATATGTTCTATTTTAAATTTTCAGGGACAGTGACTCTTACGCTATAATTAAAAAAGACATGCCGGCCTCCTTTGCTATCCTCACTCATTATGTGAAATAGTCTAAAACTACCATAAAAAAGAAACAACACTCCCAAGATAAATGCAAAAATAAAGGAAGTTAAATCAGTACTATTAAATTTCAAACAAAATAATTAATGAAAATATCACAAAAATTTTCATATTTGCAAACAATATGCTGCTTACAGTATTTCTTGGTTCTCTCCATAAATCTGTCACCAAATCTCAACTCTAATGGGTGTTATTACCAAGAAGAGTAATAACAAAGAAGAGTATTTCTGGATGAACAATGTTTAATAAGGATTAACTTTATGATTTTAATACACATAGAAAATTATCTCCTTTAAATACAACATTCCAACAGAACCTACCATGGAGGAGTACTGTTCTGATGCCAGACAGTAAGAAAATCAGAACTACATATACCATTCAAATATAGGAATTTAGTTGTCTCTTATGAATATCCTCCAACAAAGGTACGAATAATTCACATTATTTCTTTAGATCTTCCTATGCTAAAACTGCAATTTAAGTAAAATTTTACAAACTAATTTATTGAGAAAATACTAAACATTTTCAGCAACTAAAAAAACCTAACATGGCTTAGAAAAGTAAGTTTCATATATTAAATATGACTTACTCTCACATTAAAAAAAAGGAAAAATGTATAGTGTAAGTTTCAGCTAGGGATCTGATACTTCTGAAAACCTAACCTTCATATATGTGTGTAGTGATACAAATAAATAAATCAGCCAGGAAATCTAAGAATTACTGCATCAAATATTTTCATTATTACTCACTTTCATTTTCTACAGTAAAAGTATTTTCTTTCAGTTTTATATCATCATCTTCCTGAGTTTCTAAAGATGTTGATTTTATATACAGTCTCCATATGCGTATCAGGCAATCTTGTGAACAGCTTGCTAGGAAAAGATCTCTTCCTAGTTAAAAAAAATATTATTATTTTTAAAACATTCTATTCTTAAATTTAAGTATAAGAGTTTTTCTTCTACAATATACACATTTCTAGATTTCCTGAAAAAAATTAAGACTTTGCTTCCCTATCTTTCATTCATTTAACCTATATTCATTTTCAATGACACTGACAAATACACATAAAATGCTAATAAACAGTTATAATATTTGGTATTCCTATACAATCTACTAATTTCTACGAAGAACTTCTCATGAATGTCTGCACATGTAATAGCTAGTGTCCTCTTGTAAAGATAACTTATGTCATTGTCTACCATCTCAACTAACACTTAATACAAAGGATAAGTATCCTCTTTTCTAACTGGGCCAACAGAAAAGTGTCACACACAAAGAAAATGTTAAAACATAAGAGGCTGCTTTTTTGAAAGTTACACATACTTGTCTGCACTATATGTACTTTAGCAATATTTCATACTGACCAAAGGCTGCCCATTCCACGCCTCTTATCCAATCCTCATGTCCAGAGAGAAAAAGCATTTTCTGAAACTAGTAAGATAACAAAAATCACAGGACTTAATGTAAGAATTTAATATTTTAATGTATATCAGTGACTTCATTTGATCTCAGCCATTCCTCCTGCATTTCTTTAAAAAACCGGGAACGCTCTCGGATCAGTCATAAGATAGAGTTCTCACTTGGGAATGAAAAAAATCTCATCATCTATATCATTTAACTGAGTAGTCATGAGTAGATAATATCTGTAGTCCCCAAATATACCAACTGTTCACAAGGTAAAATGACTGTGGATACAATATAGAAAAAAGATGGGCGGCTGAACACAATGACTTTTAACTTTTTTTTAAAATGCAAAGAAACAAGTATCTCTATTATTAACTAGGGATTCCCTGGTAGCTCAGCTGGTAAAGAATCCACCTGCAATGCAGGAGACCCCGGTTTGACTCCTGGGTCAGGAAGATCTGCTGAAGAAGGGATAGCCTACACACTCCAGTATTCTTGGGCTTTCCTGGTGGCTTTTTAGCTGGTAAAGAATCCACCTGCAATGCGGGAGTCCTGGGTTCGATCCCTGGGTTGGGAAGATCCCCTGGAGAAGGGAACAGCTACCCACCCCAGTATTCTGATCTGGAGAATTCCATGGACTATTATGGTCCATGGGGTTACAAAGAGCAGGCATGGCTGAGCGACTTTCACTCACTCACTGTTAACTAAATGAGTGTATGGTTAACCAACCCTCTTTCTGAAACTTCCCTCTGGTTTAACCACTCAAAGAACAGGAAAAGATTACAAGGACAAACAATCACTGCTAGGGGTGTATTTCACAGTAGGTATGTTACACTTCATTTAAATTTCTTAAGAAAAAATACTACTACAACATTACTCTCTCTTCTTCCCCACCTAACGACCTGTCTTCCGCTACAACTCTGGACATGGAGGCCAAAGCAGCAGCAGAATACCTGGCGATCAAAGAGTGACGAGCGGTTTAACAGAGAACGGTCGAAAAGATTTTCCTATTGTATTGGTCACCTTAGATTAGAACATTCCCCAAATTCTATAATCTAGAAAGTCTGTCTTAAGATATGTAATTCAGCAGAACATAATTCTAGCCTCTTAAAGAAACATCAACGATTACCTGATTGTTTTGTTGAACAAATAAGTGAATCTTACAGTCATCATCGCCACATGCTAATACCGGCACTAGGGGGAAAAAGAGGCATCACTGTAAGCATCATATAACATATAACATCATACAACATCATAACGTCCACCCTATGTTATGACAATCACCTATGCAGGATCCTAAGTTCTAGGTAGAGCCTTGACTTCTATTTCCCACATTACTGAACAAATAAATTGAAAGCGCTCAATAAACATCTTTAGGAATAAAATGAATATTCTAGAATGTTCCATTAAATGGATACTTGGCAAAGAATGACTATTAACAGAATCCTCTCCTCTGTTCTGTGTCATTTACAATAGAAGGAGCAGTAAAAAGAGCTCAGTAGTAAAAACAAGCTGGGAGCACTTAACCATATCAGCCAGAACACTTAATAGGAATCATTAGCCCAAGTGAATAATAAAAAATCCAGGAGAGCGACTAAGAACCCAGCATCCTGGTTATTGCACAAAGATTTAAGGGTATGTTTGTTACTTTGAGGACCCTACGCTTCGAGAATTTGATAATAAAACAAAATCCACAGAGTAATTAAAGAACAAAATAAAAGCACATATATAACTACGTGGTTAAAAAGCTATGAAAGGTGTGACTGTAAAATTAGTTTTCTTTAATTAAAAAAAAAAAAGCCAAAAAACTCCAGTCACTCAGCCTCAATGCAGATGTGAAGAAATGAAATTCTATGTAACGAAAACCAAAACAGAATGTGTGCAGTTCCTCCTCCTGGGGAGCCCTGGCAGAAAGTGGAACATCACGTGAGACCACGGAGTTGCAGCTCCTGCTGCAGAGGGCAAAATAGCCTGGAGGTTTCCAGGCCCAGCCTCTGACCACGAGCTCTGTCCTCCAGGCAACTGAGGAGCCACAGGACTGTCTGATGTGCGCTGGCCACCATCCTGGTGGAGAATAATCAAAGACAGGTACAGACAGGCTTCCCAGCAAAAGGACATTTTTTGTTTAGAGATTTTAAGTGGTCTGAAGCAAACTGTCACTGTGCACAATGGGCAGGGGCTGTCACCTTGAGAGAAATGCTCACAGGGCCCATCCTTAGTACTTTCTCAACTTATCCCAGACCTCCACCTTCTACAGAGCTAAGGAATTTTCCCAAATTTCATCTATATTGACCATATTATCTGATAAATAGGAGTATCAATCTCGAGTTCATATTAAAATCAGTTAAATTTTTAACAGCTACTGAAGTTTCTAACAGCCACCCCCTTAACCGTATGTTTTATACACAGATCATTTGACTACTGAGAACAAAAGTATATTATCCATGTCTCTCAACTTGTCTCCTGAAAATATTTAGACACAAGATTAAGATCCAATATGTTTCTTTTAGGTCCTGGTTGTATGGAGATATAAAAATACGTTGCTCTTTTAATATACACTTAGCAGGAAACTCACCATCAGTATTAGGCAAAAAAGACAAGCAGAGAGCCAGAGTGAATCCATTTCCAAAGTTCAAGGTCTGAAGGCATGTCACTAAGAAAGAAAACACACCATGAACAACTAACTCAGCTTATCCACCTGGAGAGGTCCAGTGGCATCATCAGAACCCTGGACATCAGCAGGGAGATGAGAAGTCAGTCCTGAGCCCCCAGTGACAATGGGAATTTAAATGGTCAGCTTTTAAGGTTACAAGAGAACAAGGTTACAGAGAACAAAAAGACTTAAATGAAAAGGCTTTAAAGGAATTTACATTATTAACAGTTTGGTAAACAGGAATTCTGGAAAAGTGCAAAAGAAAAAAACATGTAGATTAGAATTCTAACATTTCAAAAACTGCTCAAAAGACTGAAAAAATTATGAGGATGCTCTTCTACTATGCTGTTCATTTTATAATTACTATTTCATCTGTTTGGAACAATGTCTCTAAACCTACCTTCAGAACCCTGTTTAGACCAGATTCGAACAGAAGAATCAGAAGCTGCAGACACTATCAGCGTGTGCAATGCAACGTCTGGTGCCCTCCTCTGGTAAACAGCATGCACTGCATAAACAGGTCCTTCATGGCCGTAGATGTGGACTGCTTTTAAAAGCTGAATCACAAATAACAAAAACGCTATGTTAAATAAAAGAATTATCAGTTTCACCTACACTTAACTAGAATCAGAGGATTAAAAGCACTGTTAAAATTCCTGACCCAGAAATAAGTCCTCTCAAGCTAAGATAGTGAAGGACAGAGAAGCCTGGCGTGCTGCAGTCCATGGGGTCGCAAAGAGTCAGACACAACTTAGCGATTGAACAACAAGCTGAGAAGAACAAAAAACTTGTGAGAGTCTGTCTGATCATATTAACAACACACAAAATGTGCACACCCCTTGACACAGCAATCTTACATCTGAGAACCTACTCTGAGAGACCAGCACTAGTTTAACAGATAATAAAAGACAAATGCAAAAGGATACTTATCACACACCCTTCAGGAAAACTGCAATCAATTTAAAAGTATTAATAGGAAAAAAAACTATTAATAGGAAACTGATTAAATAATTTTAGACTTATATTCTAAACCAACAAAAAAGATAATGCTTGCTTATCACCATGGAAAGACATCCATGACATTGATACTTATGAAGACTACAGGCCAGATTTGTGGACTGCTCCTCCTCTAAGATTGGTCTGACGTCTCCCCACGAACAGATTCAGGGCTGACATTGTGATGTCGTCACAACATCAGTATAACACACCAGGAGACACACAATGTCAGCCTGTTTCACTATCAGTGAAATTACCTTTGATATTTTTGCAAAGGTAGTATGAACCATGTTTTTTCACTATGAAAATTTTTTTTGGTGGTAATATGTGAGATTATGTTTTGGGACTGAGTAAATGTTCTGTTTTCCATCAAACTTTTATGAAGTTTTTTCAGCATCCACTCATAATACTTGCATGTATCAAGAAGAGCTACAAAATGAAGAACTGGCAAAAACTGGGAAATCCCACCTGGTTATCAGTCTTCCTGCTTGCCATGCAAGATTATGTCTTGTGGTATCATTTCTGTTATCGTGGCTCTGTATTTTTAGAGTTTCAAATATGTAAGATTTACCACTTTCCTTGAGACGTATGTTTTGTAAAATGTTGTCTGCTGAAATAGAGGTGTCTTAAATATCTCAATTGTTTTACCAATTACTTAAGTAGAACTCTGCCACTCAAAAAGGTAATTAATAGTTATGTATAAGGCTTTGTACACTAACTTCCTATAGTTATCAACCTTTGAATTCTCTGAAAAAAAAAAAAAAACACACTTTTTAAAACTAAACAAAATCACTTTAGTACATAATTAAACACTAGAGATATGTAACGATCTTCATTAGAATGTTAGCCACAGAAATTCTGTGTCTTTTTCCTTCTTTATACTTTCCTGTATTTAAAATTTATTGTTACTGTTGTTGCTCAGTCACTAAGTCGTGTCCAACTCTTTGCGACGCCAGGGACTGCAGTACTCCAGGCTTCCCCGTCCTTCACTATCTCCTGGAGAGTGCTCAAATTCATGTCCACTCAGTTGCTAATGCTATCTGAGTCTGTATAATTACCTCTCAAATGTTAAATCTATGGAAAAACTCATTTCACATCTGTTTTTTTCTATTTTATTTTATTTTAAATTGAAGTATCATTGATTTACAATGTTACATTGTGTTATACATATTCTTTTTCAAATCCTTTCCTATTATGGTTTTGAATAAAGTTTCCTGTGCTATACAGTAGGGCCTAGTTGTGTTATTCATTTTATACAGTTTATATCTGCTAATCCCAGGCTCTTAATTTTACCCCACCCCCATCCCCTTTCCCCTATGGCAATCAAAAATTTGTTTTCTATGTCACTTCACATCGTTAAGCAGGATTGTATTGCAACCATTAGAGAATCTTAAAAGCTCAAACAAAACAAATCTCTCAAGTTCACCAGCTTGTTAAGAAACAATGCCCACTGGTCGAAGACTCAAATCTCACATTATGCCAGCTTAGAACTATTTCCTTTTATCAGACATCAAGATGCAGTGAGCACCTGTGTGCATGAAAATGCATACCAGACAGAACCTTTTAGCCTCTAAAGTTACAATGTGTGACTCCTTCCCCCAAATCCTCTCATTCCCTTCATCCCTCGTTGATGCCTTTCATCTTCCTCCTCTTCCTGTTTGGCCTCAGACTCCTTTCTGGTCCATGTCTTAGTTTGCTGTCTGCCATCAGATACTTAGCCTGAAAGTCTCTCTACTGACAGAAGCTTAGGGCAGCACTGACAAGAGAGTCTTGCAGGTCTCAACAATGAGTGCTCAGGTGGTTCTCTCTGAATTCCTCTGCCAAGACAAGTCCAGGTAGGAGCTGCTTTGCTACATAAGCCTTTGCAGTTCTCATTCAAGTCTAAGTGACTCCACAATCCCCACCTCCACACGTGGCCCCTTTCTCTGCAGACAAGTCTGGGTGTCTGGCCAGCAATACAAGTAAAATGTTTACATCTTCCCTCCCACTTGCCTATTTTGCTTTGTAGAAGCATCTTTCTTCCAGGGCCTGGAGACAGAATCCCACTGTTTTTGATTTCTCACTTCTCTACCCACACGCTTCCCACTCCTTTGACAACTATCTAGTCAACGCCAAAATCATTTTGCCTTCAAAAATACATTTCATATCTCTTCCTTCATATTTTTTCCTATCCCAATTTGGCATACTCCTGTCAGACTCATTTTGACATACATACTCCACTGCCTAGAAATCCTGCTGCTGGTGGTGGATTTAGTTGCTAAGTTGTGTTCGACTCCTGTGACCCTGTGGACAGAAGCCCACCAGGCTCCTCTGTCCATGGGATTTTCCAGGCAAGAAATCCTGAATGACTTCCAAATGCCTGTTCATAAAAAACAAACTCTTGAACTCAAAGTCTCACGAGATCGTCTCCCCCTCTTCTTACTAGAAAAGTAACACTTCTACTGCCCGTCGTGTGGTACCGAGAAATATTTCCAAAACTGTGTTCCTCAAAGTTACAATGGATGCTAAGGGATTTAAAGGGGGGGTGGGGAATCAGACTTGAAGGAAACACTGGTTGAAAAAGATGAGCAGGTCTGTCCACGTCAGAACTTTTCAGAGCCTTCACTATGCTCATGTACACTTAATGATTCTCTAAGGGAAGTATATGTACTGTTTTCCCACAGAGGCCACAGATTCCTTTTTACACAGAGCTTAAAGATGAATAATTTTCTGAACGAGCTCGAAAAACCCTGCCCTTAAGACATCTTAGGTTATGGTGAAAACTGGATACTTCTGAGCAAATGGTCTTCTTTCTTACCTGAGCTTTGATTCATGCATTTTTCCTACCTAGAATCCTCAACTCTAATTCTTCCTAAGAAAATCATCTCATACTATTAAACTCAACTCAAGGGCCGCCTCTTAAATCCCTACTGAACTTTCACAGCGGCATGGTTGTGGTACAGCAAGTCCAAGCACTCACCCACAGAGCCACCTTTGTACTTATTAAACAAATTTGTAGTTATTTAAGCACATTTTGCCTTTGATATATATGCACAATTCAGGAATAGGATTCTGCCTCACTTGTATCTTCTGCATGGCAGATGTTCAAATATCTGATGCACCAACTTCACATTTTTAATCTCTGCTTCCAACTAGAACCAACCTAAACGTCCATCCGTAGAGGTCCATGCACACCCAGTAGTGCATATTATAACATCATGCAGAATTATATAAATCTATACCGACAAGGCAACCACTGTCCTATACACACAGCAGTATGAATTTTTGCGATCACTGAAAACAAAATAGCCCATGTGAGAGCACTTTGTAAATTATTTCAAATGATAAAAAATTCACAGAAATGACTGACAGCCTATGAATATGGAAGCAGGTATTGGAAGGGGACAGGACCTATGACATATGGAAGATACAGGATCTGGATTACTGATAAGCAAGAATGAGGAACTTCAAGGAGGAACACAAGAAAAATGACAGGAAAAATTGAAAATAAATGTAGATATGACAGCCATTTCTCATAACCATAAACACATCTACCCACCTGATTATCCTCTATTTCCCAGTGAATCACTTGATTATCAGATCCTCCAGAAACTAATTCAGTTGAAGGAGCTGAAAAAAAATTGTTATCTCAGTAAATATTTTTTTCCCAGCTATTTTGAAAAACTTCAAAGCTATGGAAAAAACAAAACTCACATCTTTACCTGTATTCACCAACTGTTAAGATTTTGCCATATTTGCTTAATATCTTGCTCTCTGTATGTACATTTACACATACCTCCATTTTTGCTTTTGACAAACCATTCAAAAATAAGCTGGAGGCATGATGACCTTTGATCCTTAAGATATTTTACCCTATTCTTCTCAAAAACTGGAACATTCTCCTACATTGTTGTTGATTAATCGCTCAGCCGTGTCCGACTGTCTGCGACCCCATGGACTGTAGCCTACCAGGCTTCTCTGTCCATGGAATTTCCCAGGCATAAATACTGGGGTGGGCTGCCATTTCCTTCAATAGGGATCTATCTCGCCAACACAGGGATCGAACCTGCATTTCCTGCATTGACAGGTGGATCCTTTACCCACTGAGCCACCACATATAATTATCACATTCAAGAATGTTAATACTGACACAGTAATGTTATGTAATAATACATATTAAAATTTCCCAAGATTGTCCCAGTAATGTCTTCTGTAACTTCTTTTTTAGTCAAAAATCTAAGGACCACACATTATGCATTTGATTGACACATCTTTTAAGTCTCCTTTAATCCTGAATAACTTTCCAGTTTCTCCTTTTGTTACCATGCGAGTCCAGGCCAGTTGTTTTGCAGAATGTCCCTCAATGTGAATTTGTCTGGTTGTTTCCTTATAAGACTCAGGCTAAACACTTTGGGTAGAAATAACATATACCAGCCATTACAGTTAGCTGGTGCTATCAAGTACATGAAATATTTTTGAAATCAAACACATATTTCAAAATAGCTCCTTCAAATATTTACTTCTTATTGATAGAAGAAAATGAATAAGAATCAAAAGGGGGAAATAATCTAATATAATTTGGTTTGGATTTTCCATTTATTTATTTCGCTGGTTTATGTCTAGATAGTTAGGTGAAACAGATGGCAGACTATCTAAACACATTAGATTTGTACTAAAAAGTCCCAAGCTCATATCCTAACCCTGCTGTCAGCCAGCTGCAATCTTGGGCTTTAATTTCTTCATGTGTCATGGCAATTAAGCCACTGACCTAACTATATGATTCTGATAATTGCTCTAAGGTACATGAAAGTAATGTGACAAGAATCAGATGTTTTAAAAATATAAAATAATATCACTGGAATTTCATGTCACTGATATATGGGTTAGAAAGAGTATCTGAATTATCTGGCAATAGAATCCAATTCTGAGAAAATCAATCATAACTATAATAGATTTCAGTGATACACAAGCAATTCATTTTATGTAACCTCACTTTTAAAGGGAAGATAACAGATATAAGCCCAAATTAATACTTTAAAAGGAATCCCTATACTGAAATTCAAGTAGGGTTTGATGTCATTTGGTGGCAATTAATATAATTACAGTTGTATTTTAATATATGCACTAACAGCCACTCTTTCTACTATTTAATGGTTTTTACTGACCTAATGTGACTAACCCTGCATCACCAACTGTAATAAGTAGCCTATTAAACTTTTTTTAAATGTCACAGATAAAACCATAGCCAAGTCTCACTAATTCAGGAAATTCTGCCTTTGGGCCTGGCTCAGAATGCTCTCAATAACCAGTTGCAAAATCAAAAAATAAAATTAATTCAGAGTCCATAAGAACAGTATAGTAGGTGTAGGTAACACATGTGAGGAAATTCCACAGGATTTTAGAAGTCCATCTAAAAGCAATGTTAAAATAAAAATTCTGGAGCCGTGGAATCTCAGAGATGAAAGAGACCTGGAGATAATCTAGTCCAGCAATTCCCAAATGTTTTGATATCAGGACTTACTGACACTCGCAAAGTTTTTTGAGGACCCCAAAGACCTTTTGTTTATATAGGCTATGTGTGCCAATATTAATCACAACAGAAATTAAAACTGAGAAATTTGAAAAATACTTGTATATTAGTTCACTTACAAATAACAAGAACTAACATGACATTTTTTAATAGGAGGAAACCCTGTATTTCCCAAAACAAAAAAATTAATAAGAAGAAAGGCACTGTTTAATATTTCAGCAAACCTCTTTAAGTCTGACTTTATTAGAATAGACCTGGATTTTCATATCTGCTCCTGTGTTTAAACTGTGGCAACATCACACATTATGGAGCCACTGGAAAATGGCACTGCATACTTGGGACAGAATGAAGACTAGGAATAACTTCTTAGTATTATTCAGAAAATAATTTTTACCTCATAGGTGTCATGAATCATTCACTGATTTAGTCCAAACTTTTACTTTTTGTATATTACTAAGATGCAAACTAGGGTCAACAAAAATGCAATGCCTTGCCTAAAAAACCAATTGTTTGTGGCAGAAACAGACCACCTACAGGCTGAATTTTCTGAATCCCAGTCTGGGCTCCAATACAAGCCCTGCATACAGGCTTTGGATCAAAAGCTGTGGGCAATGGCGGGGCTCTTGCCTCAGAAAGGGGCTGCCTCTATCCTCATCCTAAGCACTGCTGTATTATCCATGCTTCAATTGCTACAAAGTAGAAGTAGTATAAGTCAGATATTTCATTAGGCATGTCATTTTTCTTCTATTTTTCTAAATACATAATATCAGATACAGTAATGCTTAATTAAGAGAAGTCAAATTAATACTTACAACCATCCTGATTACAAATCCACTGTAGGCAATTGACTCGAGCAGCATGACCATTCAGGTTGGTGATAACAACCCTTTTCTTTATAGAGGAGAAAACACCAGTTAGTATGTTGGAATGTGTACCACAGAGGAGCTAATAAATTAATAAAAATCAGATTTCAGAAAATGTTCAGGATTACTTCAAACAGAAGCACGTTCCTTAACTCAAAAACTTCACAATGGCTTAAGCCATCCATTCACTTTAAAAAATTCATTCCTGCTTTTTCCCCCACTCCACATTCTCTCAGCCCTGCCCTCTTCTTATCTAGGAAGCCTGTCTCAAAACCCCAGATTAGACAAGGGTGTATGTTCTCACTGGTCTCACAGCCTACTTTTACCATACTTGTACAAATTTGAGAATTTGGTTGACCAAAAGAAAAATCTCTTCATTCAGGGAATGCAGATTGATGGATGCAAAACCATGGCTTACTTAGCATGCCATGGCTGATCTGGTGTTGGGTTCTTCAGCCTTAATGACACAAAGTCATTAGCCCACGACTATGAAGGTCCTCAGACATTAGATCTCTTCAGGGCCTATGGCCAGGTTCCCTGCAGATCCTCAGACTGCTGCTTTCACTAGATCACTCCACACCTGGGCTTTCTCTACTTGCATCAATGCTAGAGATTCCATGCCTACTGGGCCCTCCTCTTACAGCCCTTTCTCTACCGGTTGCCTAGAGCACTGGCTTCATACCTGCTTACACATCAAATGGAATTCGGAATTCTCACAGCTGAGAAAAAGGTATACAAAGGGAATGTACATAAGCTAATATAGTTCACACATGGGTTATATGAGTTTGGGGAACAATTTAAAGCAGGGGCCCCTGACTTCTGGGATCTAATGCCTGATGATCTGAGATGGACCTGATGTAATAATAATAAACTGCACAATAAATGTAATGAGCTTGAATCATTTCAAAACATACCCTCCCATCCCTGGTCTGTGGAAAAATTGTATTCCATGAAACCAGTCCCTAGTGCCAAAAATATTGAAGCCCGCTGATTTAAAGTATTTCATTGTCTTTCTCACCAGAATGAGAATTCCCTGATGGGCAAGAGTCATAACCCATTATTTTTGTGTCATTGCCACTCAGTTCAAGGCTAGCCTCAAAAGTTTGCTGAACGAACATCATCTCCAAAGTTTCACTTTAGCATCTGACACGTTTATTCCTATAAATATCCAGCCAACAATATTTAACAAAACAAAACTTTTTAGGATCCATACACCTTTTTTCTTGATGTTAAAATCCCCTGAGATAGCCACCAATTTATCATTAAAAATAAAAATGTGGTAGAAGGCATGGGTACAAATCCATTAGACAGCTGCAGAAAGACAGGTTTCTACAGTCTTGGTTGATGCCCAATGTAAAGTTTACCCTTGGTTTTATGTGCTTTATCTTGCCAGTTAAGAGTGCATGGAAAAGAACAAGGCAAGAAGCATAGCCCTCCCAGGCATCAGACAATGCTATGAAGCTACAGTTATCAAAACAACGTGGCACTGGCAAAAAAAAAAAAAGACATATGGATCAATGGAACAGAACAGAGAGCCCAGAAATAAACCCACACACCTAGGGTCAGTTAATTTTTGACAAAGGAGGCAAGAATATAAAATGCAGAAAAGACAGTCTCTTCAGCAAGAAGTGTCAGGGAAGCTGGAGAGCAGTATGTAAATCAACAAAGCTAGAACACACCCTCCTATCAAACCCCAAAATAAAATGGCTTAAAGACTTAAATATAAGAAACGACCCTATTAAACTCCTAGAAGAGAAAATAGGCAAAAGTCTCTGACATAAATTGTATCCGTGTTTTCTCAGACCAGTCTCCCAAAGCAACAGAAATAGAAGCAAAATAAACAAATGGGATCTAATCAAACTTATAAGCTTTTACACCATAGCAAAGGAAACCATCAACAAAACTAAAAGACAACCTACAGACTGGGAGAAAACATCTGTAAATGATGTGGCCAACCAGGGCTTAATTTCCAAAATATACAAACAGCTCATACAGTTCAATAACAAAAACAACACCAAAAATTTTCAAAAAATGAGATCTAGACATTTCTGGAAAGAAGACACACAGATGGCCAAGAGGTATGTGAAATGATGCTCAACATCGCTAACTATTAGAGAAATGGAAACGAAACTACAATGAGATATCACCTCACACCAGTCAGAAAGGCCATCATTAAAAAGTCTACAAGTAACAAATGCTGGAAAGCGAGTGGTTGTAGCAGTGGTCTACCCTGCTACACTGTTGGTAGGAATGTAAATGGATACAATCACTATGGAAAACAGTGCCAAGGTTCCTTAAAAAAGTAAACATAGAACTACCAAATGATCCAGCTATCCCACTACTGGGAATATATGTGGAAAAGGTGAAAACTCTAATTCAAAAGATGCATGCACCCCAATGTTCAAAGTAGCACTATTTTTACACTAGTCAAGAAATGGAAGTAACCTAAATATCTATCAACAGATGAATGGATAAAGAAAATGTGATACACATATACATACACACACAAGGTAATATTACTCAGCCATAAAAAAAGAATAAAATAATGCCATTTGAAGCAACATGGATGAACTTAAAGATTATCATACTAGGAAAGTCAGTAAAAGAAAGACAAATGTCATTATGTGGAATCTAACATATGACACAAATGAACTTATCTTCAAAACAGAAACAGACTCACAGACAGACTTGTCTTGTCAAGGGGGATGGAGGGTGAAGGATGGACGGATTCAGAGTTTGGAATTTGCAAAAGCAAGCTACTATATATATGTATAACAATCACTTTGCTGTACACAGAAACTAACACAGCACTATAAATCAACTATACTTCAATAAAATTAAAAAAGTTTTTAAAGAGTGCATGGTAATAACAAAACAAAAACTGGAAGGAGGCAAGCAAGCTCAAGAAAAATGAGTACAACTATTTCATTTATAAGTTTGACTCTGCAATGGATAGGAGGATGATGGAACTTTTTAATATAAGTATGGCTGGTTACAATGATTCAGGTGTAAAGCAAAGTGATTCAGTTCTTCTTTTTCAGATTCTTTTCCATTACAGGTTATTGCAGGATACTGAACACAGTTCCCCATGCTATACTCTAAGTCCTCCTTGTTTACCTATTTTATAAGATATATTGTATTACATATCTGTTAATCTCAAAGCTCTAATTTATCCCTCCCTGCCCCATTCCTGATAGGCAACCATAAGTTTGTTTTCTGTCTGTGAGTCTATTTCTATTTTGTAAATAAGTTCCTTTGTAACATTTTCTTAGATTTCACATGTAAGTGATACAGCATTTATCTCTGTCTCACTTCACTTAGTATGATAATCTGTAGGTCCATTCATGTTGCTGCAAATGGCATTACTTCATTCTTTTCATGGCTAAACAGTATTCCATTGTGAGTGTGTGCATGTGTGTGTGTGTTTGTGTTATCACCACATCCTCTTTATCCATTCATGTCGATGGACATATAAATGCTTCCATGTCTTGACTGCTGTAAATAGTGTTGCTATGAACATTGTGGTACATGCAACTTTTTGAATTATGGTTTTTGTGTTTTCCAGATATATGTCCAGGAGTGGGATTGCTGGCTCATATGGTAACTGTATTCTTAGTTTTTTAAGGAACTTTGAACTGTTTTCCATAGTGGCTGCACTAGTTTATATTCCCACCAATATCCTAAGAGGGTTCCCTTTTCTCCGTATATACCCTCTCCATATTTATTATTTATTTCTGATGACAGCCATTTTGACCAGTCTGAGGTAATACTTCATTGAGGTTTTGATTTGCATTTCTCTCATTAGTGATGTTGAGCATCTTTTCAGTTGCCAGCTGGTCGCCTATGTGTCATGTGTCTGTGGTTGTTGAGTCACTAAGTTCCGGCTGACTCTTTGCGACCCCATGGACTGCAACACGCCAAGCCTCCCTGTCCATCACCAACTCCTGCAGTTTACTCAAACTCATGTCCATTGAGATGGTGATGCCATCCAACAATCTCATCCTCTGTCCTCCCCTTCTTCTCCTGCCTTCAATCTTTCCCAGGATCAGGGTCTTTTCCAATGAGTCAGTTCTTTGCATCAGGTGGCCAAAGTATTAGAGTTTCAGCATCAGTTCTTCCAATGAATATTCCAGACTGATTCCTTTAGGATGGACTGGGTAGATCTCTTTACAGTCCAAGGGACTCTCAAGAGTCTTCTCCAACACCACAAATCAAAAGCATCAATTAAAAAAAAAAAAAAGCATCAATTTTTCAGTGCTCAGCTTTCTTTATAGTCCAACTCTCACATCCATACATGACTACTGGAAAAACCATAGCTCGGACAAGACGGACCCTTGTTGGAAAAGTAATGTCTCTTCTTTTTAATATGCTGTCTAGGTTGGTCATAACTTTTCTTACAAGGAGTAAGTGTCTTTTAATTTCATGGCTGAAGTCACTATCTACAGTGATTTTGGAGCCCCCCAAAATAAAGTCTGTCACTGTTTCCCCATCTATTTGCCATGAAGTGATGGGACCAGATGCCATGGTCTTAGTTTTCTGAATGTTGAGTTTTAAGCAAACTTTTTCACTCTTCTCTTTCATCAAGAGGCTCTTTAGTTCTTCGTCACTTTCTGCCATAAGGGTGGTGTCATCTGCATATCTGAGGTTACTGATGTTTCTCTTGAAATCTTGATTTCAGCAATCTTGATTTCAGCTTGTGCTTCATCCAGCCTAGCATTTCTCATGTACTCCGCATATAAGTTAAATAATCAGGGTGATGATATACAGCCTTAACGTACTCCTTTCTCGATTTGGAACCAGCATGTTGTTCCATGTCCAGTTCTAACTGTTGCTTCTTGACCTGCATACAGATTTCTTAAGAGGCAGGGGTCTGGTATTCTCATCTCTTTAAGATTTTCCACAGTTTGTTGTGATCCACACAGTCAAAGGCTTTGGCATAGTCAATAAAGCAGAAATAGATGTATTTCTGGAACCCTCTTGCTTTTTTGATGATCCAATGGATGTTGGTAATTTGATCTCTGGTTCCTCTGCCTTTTCTAAAACCAGCTTGAACATCTGGAACTTCATAGTTCACATACTGTTAAAGCCTGGCTTGGAGAATTTTGAGCATTACTTTACTAGCGTGTGAGATGAGTGCAATTGTGCAGTAGTTTGAGCATTCTTTGGCGTTGCCTTTCTTTGGGATTGGAATGGAAACTGACTTTTCCAGTCCTGTGGCCACTGCTGAGTTTTCCACATTTGCTGGCATATTGAGTGCAGCACTTTCACAGCATCATCTTTTAGGATTTGAAGTAGCTCAACTGGAATTCCATCACCTCCACTAGCTTTGTTCATAGTGATGCTTCCTAAGGCCCACTTGATGCATTCCAGGATGTCTGGCTCTAGGTGAGTGATTACACTATCGTGATTATCTGGGTCATGAAGACCTTTTTTGTCTAGTTCTTCTGTGTATTCCTTGCCACCTCTTCTTAATATCTTCTGCTTCTCTTAGAGCCATACCATTTCTGTCCTTTATTGTGTCCATCTTTGCATGAAATGTTCCCTTGGTATCTTTAATTTTCTTGAAGAGATCTCCAGTCTTTCTCATTCTATTGTGTTCCTCTATTTCTTTGCATTGATCGCTGAGGAAAGCCTTCTTTTCTCTCCTTGCTATTCTTTGGAACTCTGCATTCAGATGGGTATATCTTTCCTTTTCTCCTTTGCTTTTCACTTCTCTTCTTTTCACAGCTATTTGTAAGGCCTCCTCAGACAGACATTTTGCTTTTTTGCATTTTTCTTGGGGATGGTCTTGATCCCTGTCTCCTGTACAATGTCACGAACCTTCGTCCAAAGTTCTTAAGGCACTCTATCAGATCTAATCCCTTGAATCTATTTGTCACTTCCACTGTATAATTGTAAGGGATTTGATTTAGGTCATACCTGAATGGTCTAGTGGTTTTCCCTACTTTCTTCAATTTAAGTCTGAATTTGGCAATAAACTAGTAAAATTTTTTAAAAAAATGCTATTTCCTGCACTGCATTTTAATTCCCAGTATTTTACTTTTTATACTGAGGCTTCTTTTGAGAAGCAACACTAACTGCATTGTCCAAACTCAGCCAGTGGGAATGGGGTCACAATGAACTCAGGGAAGAATGCAGAAACTAGTCACTTGAGAAGTTTGGTAGCGAAAAGGTCAAGAAAACAATCAATTGGGTGCATTTCTGGGAATGGATAAGTGCTTAGGAGCTCCACCTCCTAGGACCTTTGCCCTAATGGCACATTCTTTAAAATGTCCACTCCCGAAGCTAAACTGCAAGCGATATTTCTTTGAAACTGAAAACAGCAAGTTTATTAAATAACACGTAGGGAAATACAAAATGAGATAGCCCTGGATACATGTATATGCATGGCTGAGTTCCTTCACTGGTTACCTTAGACTATCACAATATTGTTCATCGGCTATAAATAAACAGAAAACAAAAACTTTAAATTTAATACAAATGAGATGGCACCTGTGAGATAGCTTTAACCCACATTTAAATGCAAATCTTTTCAAACCCAAATTGATTCCTTAACAGTGTTACAGTTTCCACAGAAAGCTTCAGAAAAGGTGTCATCGTTTGAATTTCTATTTGCAGCTAACAGGCCACCTGTAGGACACGGTGACCCCAGGCTGACGCAGCGCAGGAGACTGGCGAAAGGCGAGTGTCGCGCGCCAGAGACAGGCCCACCGCCCAAACACCCTCCCCGAAGAGGATCGGGCCGCACACCGGATCTCCGGGCTCTGGAGCAGCGTCTACAGGGTCCGCCCCCGAGCATATACAGCAGATATGGCGCCAGAAGCTGACGGGGTCCGGGGCCCGGCCACTTCTCTCACCTGAGGGTCATAGAGCACCACGGAACAGGACGTGCCGAAGGCCAGAAGCCCTCCGGGCCCGGGGCTCCAGCTCAGGGCTCCCCGCACCCGGTTCGGGCAGCAAAACACGTGAGACGTCTCCAGCACGGGTGCCACCATGTTGCTACCTGGTCAGCGGCTGAAACCTGGGCACGCACTTCCGCCCTCGGAGCGGAACTGCCCGCCCGCCGCGTCTTCCCGCGGGCGTTATCCAGGCCGCGTTTCCGAGGCGGCCGGGGGCGGGGCGGGGCGGGGGCGACCCCGCCTCCGCCGGGCCCGCACCACCCCCACCCCGGCCCAAACGGCCCTCAGTGCCTGTGGTAACCTCTACCAGCCCACGTGTCCAGGACCCTGGTCCAAGCACGGCCTGCGTCCCAGGAACACAGACGCGACCGGAAGCGCTCAGAACCCTCCAGAAAGTCCCGGGACTCGTGTGCCCAGAGGACGTCCCGCTGCCCTCACTGCCGGGATCCCAGCGGCAGACGGGGGCTGGCTCGGTGGGGGGGAGCGGGTTGGCGAACGAGTCTCTCAGAGCGGCGGGGGGCACGGAGGAGCTGGAGGAAGGAGCCCCGGCCAGATCTCGGCGCCCCGCGCGCACCAGGACCACGTCTCCGCCCCTCCTCCCGCCCCTGCGAGCCCCGCGGCGCCGGCTAACAGGCGGACCCGCGGATCCGCCAGCCGGGGACGGGGTGGAGCCGCACTGCGCATGCCCCGCAGCCGAGGCCGGCGGAGGCGGTGGCTCCCGGAGGCGCGCTGCGCGCGGAGCTAATTAGTGATTGTCCTCCTGCCCCGGGAAGGCGGCGGCGGCGCGTGGGGCGCGGCTTCCCGGGGTCTGCGCGGCGCTACCCCGACCGAGGGGCAACCGGGCCGATGAGACCGCCGCCTCTCCGTGCCGTGTAGACATCTCAAGGGAGACAAGTAAGGGTCGGCTCCGCACCGCCGACGGGAACTTGAACCGGCGCGCGGGAGCGGGCCGGGGGTCGGCGAGGCCGCGGAGAGGTGAGTCCCGCAGGTCTCGGAAGGGCGGGCGAAGAGGGGAACCCCGCGGGACCGGCGAGGCCAGACTTCCTAATTTGGGGTGCACAGCGGGCTTCGCGGTCCAACGGGGTAAGGAAACGGTTTGTCCTGTTCATCTCATTTTCCGAGAGAGTACTGTGGTGGTTAAACAGCCCTTAGAGGCAGTTTTGCGCCCTCTTTCCCGTTTTCTCCGCTCACTCCTTTCTCCAGGCCCCTTCTGCTTTTTTCTCCAGTACACGCGGACTTGCGGGGAAGGAGATCCGCTGGCGGGTCTGGGACCGCCCTAAGCATCCTTCCCTCCCTTGGGAAAGGCACGGAGCTGCTCCTGAGCCATTCGTCCGTGCTGTCCCCACCCATCTCGCTCCTCGTGTATTTCTTAAAGGTTTTCTTCTGCCCGTTAAAACTTCGGGCCCCAAGGATTGTTCTCTTGGGAGTCTAGCCCGGTGATAGTGCGTACGTCCTCTTTTCACAGTACGATAAGCAGCAGTTGTGCAATACTGCTGACAGCATTTGGAGCACTTCCACATACATCCATGCGAGTGGTTTCCTCTGTCACCATATAAAATAGGAATTACCAGCTGGTCCAAGGAAGAAGAGCTGAAGGTGGTAGAGCTCGGTTGCTCCTCGTCCTTGCCGCCTCACCCCAGAGCCCAAGCTCCCCTTATTTCACTGGAGGCTGACCAATTTGATCACGATCACCGCCCATCATTGGTACTGGGCATCTGCTGGCTGGGTCCTGAGATATTAGTCTAGCTGCTGCTTTGGCCTATACCTTCGTCTGCTTAACTGAATTCTGCTTTTCAAGGCTCAGCTGGATCCCTAACTCCTCTTTGGAGCATAGTTCTTTGGTTCCCAGCAGTATTATGGGGATGAGTGATAGCAAAATAAGAGCAACACAGTTTTTTTAATAAAGCTTAATTTCCTTAAAGAACTGTTATTGTGCAGTCGTTCAAAGGTATGTGATCACTTTGTATATACTCACATGGAAGGATGTCATTTGTTGAGTGGAAAAACAAAAGATCCCATTAGTATGATTAAGGTGGACATGTACCTGAGTATACCTGAGGGATTTTCAAGAAACTGGACAAATTGGTTGCCTCTGAAGAATGGGATTGGGGGAGAAAGGCCTCAAATAGATTTATGTATGGTTTAAGAAAAAAATTTTAAATGTGACTTATTCTGATTGCCATATTTTTTTTTGATGTTAAAAGATTGTTCTATGAAATGGTGGTGGTCGTGGTGGAGGTAGCTAGTTTGGATTTTGTGTTCTTTTGTTTTGAATTCTTGTTTGAAACATGATATAATACCAGTATGGCTGTGACCACATGGGTCCCTCCAGTCTCTGAATTACTATTGCTTTTATAGTGCTAATTACAGAGTCTTAGCTCAACTGCTCTCCAGTTGTTTCCCATGTTTCAGCAATGCACAGGAAGAGCCTAGGACTCCAGTTTGGTTTTTTGTTTGTTTTTTTACAGTATCTAGCACTACACCGATCACTCTAGATGGTGCTCTGTTAAACTTGGTTATTTGATTAGACATCGGTTTTCAGCATGAGATTTCTTAATTCAAATTGTTTTGGAAGTCAAGACAAGGTTGTTGTTTCTTTCCTTTCGTTTTCTGTCGTCTTTAGGAAGGTGCGATGGCGAGGAATTTATCAGTGATCTTGATCCTGACCTTCACTCTGTCAGTCACAAATCCCCTTCATGAAGTAGGACCAGCCACTGCTTTCCCTCAGACCACTGAGAAAATTATTCCAAGTTGGGAATCTGGCATTAATGTTGACTTGGCAGTTACCACACGGCAGCATCATCTACAGCAGCTTTTCCACCGCTATGGAGAAAATAATTCCCTGTCAATTGAAGGGTTCAAAAAGTTGCTTCAAAATATAGGCATAGATAAGATTAAGAGAATTCATATACACCATGACCATGAGCATCACTCTGACCATGAGCATCACTCTCACCATAATCATGCTGCTTCCAGTAAAAATAGTCGGAAAGCTCTCTGCCCAGACCATGACTCTGATGGTTCAAGCAGAGAGCCAAGAAACAGCCACGGGAAGGGATCTCATCAATCAGAACATGCCAGTGGCAGAAGGAATGTTTTAATAAAGGAGGGTGTTGGTGCTAATGAAGATACCTCAACTGTGTATAATGCTGTCTCCGAGGGAACTCACTTTCTCGAGACCATAGAAACTCCAAAACATGGAAAACTTCTCCCCAAAGATGTGAACAGTTCCACTCCACCCAGTGTCACAGAAAAGAGCCGGGTGAGCAGACTGGCTAGTAGGAGAACCAATGAATCAATGAGTGAGCCCAGAAAAGGCTTTATGTATTCCAGAAGCCCAAGCGAAAATACTCAGGAGGTGAGATGTTTCTCGTTGTTTTAATCAATATGCCTGCTGTCTATCCTGTCATTGCTATTCTCTCTAAACTAAAAATAGTGAGTTCATTGAAAGGGGAATTTCTCCTTTCTTAGCCAGGCACTTAGCTCGAAGTGTCTCCACTATGTTGAAAACATTCCTGATAAAAAACTTGTGGGGTAAGTTCTTCAGTAAGAATAATACTGCCTGGTGAAGCTATTTTCTAATATAGAATTTAAAACATATCAAATTATTTTGGTGAGAAAATCTTTAAAGGTGAATACTATTAATTAAAAAAAAAAGTTAAAATGGAAGATCGAAAGAGCAGGAGTTAGAATTCATGTTTTAGGGAAAGGTGTGGTTTAAAGGGCCAGAGAATGCAAGAGCCGCTTTGCCTCCTTGACAGAGGGATCACAGTGACTTGTAAAGTGAGGGAAATTGGAGCTGCTACCTAGAGTGACGTGCTGGACAAGTGAAAAGTCTGGGCGGTGAGGTCCTGAGTTCATGTGTTTTTCTTCTCCGAGGCTAGACTTCCAGGCTGGCTGTACATAGTTTGCCTTAGCTAAGAAATGCCAACAACAAGGCATTATTTGGTATACATTAATAGGCAGAACTTACGTATTTCATTCAAACCATCACATGACTGTACTAATTCTGGGATAATGCTACTAATGGTCATTCCCATAGTGACACTAGTAATAAAATTTGTTTGGAATAGTAGTGGCCGAAAACTGTGGGAGTTTAAAATAGCTTTTCAGAAGATGAGAAACAGGTGCTAGTGCCAGTGTTTTTTTTGTTGGTTTTTTTTTTTTTTTTTTTCTTTCAGTAGGGAGAGGGAGCTTACATTCTCCAGCAGAGATTCTCTTCAAACTAAGCTTGTCATCTAATTAAATTTTTGAAACAACTGCCTGCCGGTGCAGGTTTGTTTCATTAACCAGTGTTGCCAAAGGGAGTAATCTACAGAATTTAATATTCTCTCATTGTGAAGTGTTATTTTGCCAAGTATGTACACAGCACTGAGCTAAGTTTTGCAAGTACAGTCATTGCTGGAAGAGTGACATGTCTTAGGCTTGCTTCGACCAAGTATGATAGCATTAGTACAAAAACAACATATTTCTCAATCTCTAATGAACCCATCTCGAAATTAAAGCTCATTTCCTTAATAGGTCTCTACAGTGAGTTAACAGGCTTGTGAATGTCTGTTTATCCTCAAACTTTTTCCTCTTGAGGCTTTCTCTAGAGGTGACTAGTGATGTGATTGCTTCTTCCAAGAAGAAATAGGCAGAAGAAATGGGAAATCACCCCTGTGACATAGTATCTCCAGGTAGCTTGAGGCAGATTCCAAAGTACTTAAAACAAAAGTTGATCTTCATTTACCTTAAGAAGTAGCTTCAGTAAGGAAAGGGTGTTTTGTCCTCAACAGCTTTTTTAGATTCTCTAATGGGAATGCCTTTCGGTGATTTCACTGTTTATTTTTTTTTCCTTCAGTGTTTCAATGCGTCAAAGCTGCTTACCTCTCATGGCATGGGCATCCAGGTTCCATTGAATGCCACCGAGTTCAACTATCTCTGCCCAGCCATCATCAATCAGATTGATACTAGATCATGTCTGATTCATACAACAAGTGAGAAGAAAGCTGAAATCCCTCCAAAGACCTATTCTTTACAAATAGGTGAAATTGCCTTTTTTATGTAAAAATCATTTCCAGTAGATATATTTATGTTGTGCTTTTTCCTTCTATTTACATCAGCCTGCTCATTTTTCAGCATAATTCCAAATATATCATCTTAATTGTTCTCTGCCTTGGATGTGAAGAAAGCAAATGTGTTAGCTTTACCCTTAAAAAAATAAACAAAACCCAGAAAATATGTTAGATAATAACTTGTCTGAGGTTCTCCCACAGTATATATCAAGGTCATTCAAAAAATTTGGGTTCTATTGAAACATATACGTTACCATATGTAAGATAGATAGCTAGTGGGAAGTTGCTGGGGGCTTCCTTGGTGGCTCATTGGTAAGAATCCGCCTGCCAATGCAAGAGGCTCGGGTTCGATCCCTGGGTCAGGAAGAGCCCCTAGAGAAGAAAATGGCAACCCACTCCAGTATTCTTGCCAGGAAAATCACATGGACAGAGGAATCTGGGGGGCTATCGTCCACGGGGTCGGAGAGTTATATGTGACTGAGCATGTACACACAGGAAGCTGCTATATAGCACAGGGAGCTCAACCCAGCATTCTGTGAGGACCCAGAGGAGTGGGATGAGGGTGGCGTGGAAGAGAGTTTCAAGAGGGAAGGAATATGTGTATCTTTATGACTGATTCACATTGTTGTACAGCAGAAACCAACACAACATTGTAAAGCAGTTATCCTCCAGTTAAAAAATTGGGATTTCTTTGTATTTTGTCACATTGTTTAGAGAATGGTCAGAGTTGTTTAGGAGCCTAATCCTAGTGTGTTCTTATTAATACATGAAACCAGGATACAGTCTGCTATAGTGTAAGTTGTGTTGTTCAGAACCTGTAATGAATTGATTGCTTTGTTCACTGAGGATATTACTGATTCCCAGTTTCCTTTCCTTTCTCCTTTCTTCCCTCCTTTCCTTCCTTCCCTAACTTTTTCCTCTTCTCTCTCATAATATAACTGTTATGGGAGTCTGCAAGCTCAGTTCCCAAGTGATTGAGAGTTCATCCTTGGTAACCATACCTTCCCCTTCCTTCACCCTCAGGTCAGTTCAGTTGCTCAGTCATATCCGACTCTTTGCGACCCCATGGACTGCAGCACCCCAGGCTTCCCTGTCCGTCACCAACTCCCAGAGCCTGCTCAAACTCATGTCCATTGAGTTGGTGATGCCATCCAACCATCTCATCCTCTATCGTTCCCTTCTCCTCCTGCCTTCAATCTTCCCCAACATCAGGGTCTTTTCCAGTGAGTCAGTTCTTCACATCAGGTGGCCAAAGGATTAAAGCTTCCACATCAGTCCTTCCAAAGAATATTCAAGGTTGATTCCCTTTAGGATTTACTAGGTTGATCTCCTTGCAGTGCAAGGGACTCTCAAGAGTCTTCTCCAACACCACAGGTCAAAACCATCAATTCTTTGGCCTTCAGCCATCTTTATAGTCCAACTCTCACATCCATACATGACTACTGGAAAAACCATAGCTTTGACTAGATGGACCCTAGCTGAAGAATGTTCTCCTAGGTTTATTCCTTTTGTCTGGAGGGTTCAGTCACATTTGATCCAACTTCTTGGTTATTGCTCTGTTACCACAGTTCTGTTCCACTGAGTTTGTATTTAGTTCCGCTTTTTTTTTTTTATTTATTTGTTTATAATCCCTTGGACTGCAAGGAGATCCAATCAATCCATCCTAAAAGAGATCAATCCTGGGTGTTCATTGGAAGGTCTGATGTTGAAGCTGAAACTCCAATACTTGGGCCACCTCATGCGAAGGGTTGACTCATTGGAAAAGACCCTAATGCTGGGTAGGATTGGGGGCGGGAGGAGAAGGGGACGACAGAGGATGAGATGGTTGGATGGCATCACCGACTCGATGGACATGGGTTTGGGTAGACTCTGGGAGTTGGTGATGGACAGGGAGGCCTGGCGTGCTGCAATTCATGGGGTCGCAAAGAGTTGGACACGACTGAGCGACTGAACTGAACTGAATTGAAGGATAACTGCTTTACAGTATTGTGTTGGTTTCTGGCAGACATCAACATGAATCTGTCATAGGGGTAAGCTCCCCTGCTTTTACAGATTACTTTATGCCACTCCACAGTCTCGCTTTGAAAGTTTATCAGTTGTTTGCTTTGTCCTTTACTCTGTCTTGTTCTCTTTGACAGCCTGGGTTGGTGGCTTTATAGCCATTTCCGTCATCAGTTTCCTGTCTTTGCTGGGTGTTATCTTAGTGCCTCTCATGAATCGGGTGTTTTTCAAGTTTCTTCTGAGTTTCCTTGTGGCATTGGCTGTCGGGACACTGAGTGGTGATGCTTTCTTACACCTTCTTCCACATGTAAGTAAATAATTTATCCCATTAGTGTGTTTTATAGGGCTTCCCTGGTAGCTCAGTTGGTAAAGAATCCACCTGCAATGCAGGAGACCCTGGTTCGATTCCTGGGTTGGGAAGATCCACTGGAGAAGGGATAGGCTACCCACTCCAGTGTTCTGGCCTGGAGAATCCCATGGCCTGTATCGTCCATGGGGTCGCAAAGAGTCAGACATGACAGAGACTTTCACTTTCAGTGTGTTTTACTATTCAACATTAAATATTAATATGTATGCATGCGTCTATAAATATATATATTAAATATATGTATTTTCGGTTTGTGTTGTGTATTAATACGTATAAAGGGCTGGAAGCTTAGTTTCTAGGAGCGTTTGTGTGGGGTGTACCCGTGACCCCCAGTCTCACCTTGGTATGCACCACACCTGCTTCCCTAACACGCAGGGACAGAAGTTCCTGCTGCACCCAGCTGCAGGCCACTGGGGCAGGGTGCCTGGATCTCAGGTACTGGCCAGGGCCCATTACCCAGACTGGGCTTCTTGGAAGCACACTGAGAACAGTGGTAGGGGCTTTTCCACTGGATGTATGAGCAGTAGACACCATATGCCTGTTAACACTTATTTGTGGCCTTGGAGAAACATTGGAAATACCCTCTACCTGTATGTTATGAGGATCATTGGAGAATGTGTCTGTCTCTACACTGAATAGATCCACTCCACTAAAGTGCCATTGTGCATTATATACATTAAGCTCTGGGTCACTGCTGCTTGTTGGTAGTTTTACTTTTAATATCCTAAACTTTCCCTCATTCTGAAGTAGAATGTTAATTGCTTAATTCTGAATGGTTTCATATTTGACATTAATTATCTTAGCCAATTTTTCTGACATGTGAAACAAATGAATTGATAAAATCTGTATTATTTTGCCTTTAGTCTCATGCAAGTCATCACCATAGTCACAGCCATGAAGAACCAGCAATGGAAATGAAGAGGGGACCACTTTTCAGCCACCTCTCTTCTCAAAACATGCAAGAAAATACCTATTTTGATTCTACATGGAAAGGGCTGACAGCTCTGGGAGGCTTGTATTTCATGTTTCTTGTTGAACATGTCCTCACGTTGATCAAACAATTTAAAGATAAGAAGAAAAAGGTAAGAAAAAGTGTACTGAGTACTTACTATGCATTGGACGTTTATTTAGAGCAGCACTTGAACTGAACTGTTAGCAGAGCTTTTCCAAGGTGTATGATCTTCATTTGTGAGGAGGTTCAGTGCCTTTTTGCTTCCAGAAGCATTCGTGGAAGTCAGTAACCCTGGACTTCTCTGTCTTCAGTATTCCCTTCAGAGTCACAGGCAAGGGTAAATATCTGTATAAATGACCAAACAAGGCATTGATGGTGGTGGTGGTTTCATGGTTGTGTACTTACCCCAAACTCATTGAGTTATACACTGTAAGTATGTACAGCTTTTAAATTACTCAGTAGCTAAATGTTATGTTTTGTTTGAAAGACTGTCTGACTTACTCAGACTTGCTCTGTGCAAAGTGCCCCCAGAAATAATATGAAGCTCAACAGTAGGCTCTATATCTGATGAAAATATCTTTGGGGTTGCCTATGGTGTTATTTTCCTCTTCCTATCTGATGTGACTGGGTAAATCAGTCAAAAGACTGTCCTCATGGGGACTCTTAATAATGACATGTACACGTTTTGGGCATTTGTATACTCATATTCTGGTCATTTGATGTTGACCAAGATGTTCTTGGAGTCAGAGTTCTGTATGAACTCATTTTTTTCTCTGCAGCCCTGCTACTTTTAAATTTCCAGTTTTGGTTTCTCTTAAATTGAGCAAGAGGTTACATACTTGTAAAGCTATTTTAATGTAGAATCTAGATTTTTTGAAAATTAAGAAGTTTTATACAGTGATTGCCTTATGTAATTAGCAACTTGCCTTTGAATCTTTCAGAAGCATTCAACTTAAGTTTTCATGGCAGTAACTCTTCTCACTGGCATTTCATAGTCTGAATAATATGTAATTAAATCATGCACTTGCAATAGCAGGTATAGCTGGCATGAAGAGACTTGAAAACTAACATAGCTGATTCTTGCTGAGCATAGAGCTTAGGCTGGGAACCAAGTGCCTGTGTACAGGGTAGCCTCCTCCATCCTGTGAATATTTGCCCTTACAGATTTTACAGTCACTAAAATCTCAAAACGGCAGATTTTGAACCCTTGCTGAATGTCAGTTTACAGGGAACAAGTGAAGAGCTGACTCCTTCTTAATCCAGGAAGTCTTCCATAGCCTCCTCCATCCTGTGAATATTTGCCCTTACAGATTTTACAGTCACTAAAATCTCAAAACGGCAGATTTTGAACCCTTGCTGAATGTCAGTTTACAGGGAACAAGTGAAGAGCTGACTCCTTCTTAATCCAGGAAGTCTTCCATGTTCCCATTGTCTCTGCTACTTCACTTGGATGGCTTTGAGGATATATCCTACTTCTTTGCTCTTTCTGGGATTATTATCACCTTAAAAAAAAAATCATTTTAAGGATTTTTTTGCAGGGGAGGGGTTTGTTTGTTTTACTGCATTTCTGTTTCAAATGCCATTCTAATTTCAATGTAAAAGAGTTCTGTTTATTAACCTGGTGCTCTAACATAGGACTCTAAGAGTTAGGTTGTCTGTGGTCTAATACAGATCAGTGTTTTTCAGACTCTTTAAGTTATAACTATTTGTGAGTTGTGAAATCAGTCTGTGTCTTGAGCCATGTTTTTAAATGCAGCAGTGATATTACAGTACATTCCATATATTACTCTTTGTGTTACATATATATTACTATGGATTGTAGTTAACGAAGTTTGGAATTTCTGTTCTCAAATAATTTCTGCTAGAATATAAGCTCTTAAGGTCCAGGACTGCTCCATCTTCTTTACTGCTGTATCTCCAGTGCCTTGAATAGTGTCTGGCACATAGTAGAGGATTGATAAATATTTGTTGAATGTTTAAGAAGCATTAAGGGCTTCCCAGCTGGCAATAGTGGTAAAAACCCTGCCTGCCAGTGCAAGTAAGATGTAAGAGACTCAGATTCGATGCCTGAGTTGGGAAGATCTCCTGGAGGAGGGCATGGCAACCCACTTCAGTATTGTTGCCTAGAGAATCCCATGGACAGAGGAGCCTGGCAGGCTAAGTACAGTCCATAGGGTCACAGAGGTGGACACAACTGAAGCAGCTTAGCACACATGCATAAGAAGCACTAGATAGTAGATAAGCATAATTTCTAGGCAAAGACTTCCCACAGGTGTTTCACAAACATTTCATGTTCTCTTCCTTTTTAGAAAGTATTCCGTTTATCTTCTTTCAAGGGCATCCAGATCTTAGTGTTACTTATGGAACAGTTTTAAATCTCATTTAGTTCTCTCAAAAAGAAAAAACTACTCCTTACATGGTAAGCATTGGTAGCTCTTCAGACCCATCAATTTAGTTCAGTTCAGTCGCTCAGTCATGTCTGACTCTTTGCGACCCCATGGACTGCAGCATGCCAGGCTTCCCTGTCCATCATCAACTCCCGGAGTTTACTCAAACTCATATCCGTCGAGTCAGTGATGCCATCCAGCCATCTTATCCTCTGTTGTCACCTTCTCATCCTGCCTTCAATCTTTCCCAGCATCTGGGTCTTATAATGGAACGTTTTACCTTAGGATTTCCCTTAAGACATCCGTATATGTCAGTCTCTTTATTTGAATTAGGGTTGAGTCTCATACTTGTGTAGTTAAGCTCTTAATGATATTTCTACCTCAGACTTTCTTTCTACCAGATTCTCAGGTTTCTTGCTCAGGCTGGAAACCTGAAAATCATCTATAAATCTTCCTCATCCTCCAACCTAGTTTTATTAAGTGTATCCAGAAGTAAATGATTTGTTTCTCTCTGTCTTCCTTGCTGTTGTTCTGGTCTAAGCTCAGCTTACCTGGCTGACAGCAGTTGCCTCCTGACTGTCTACGTTATTTTGTTATCCTCTTCTAATCCATAGTGGAGGGGGCAGAGTGATTTGTTTAAATGAGTCTGATGAGGTCGGACACCACTGCTGAAAATCCTTTCTCTTATATGTCTCATTGCTGATAGGATGAAGTCCATGATAGGATGAAGTCCATAGTCCATGGTTTGCACTGTCTGGACTCCCCGCTACCCAGCCTCACTACTAGCCGCCCAGTCTCTGACCTACCAGACCCCAACCACCTTGCACTTCTTTCAGTTAAAGAAGGGGCTGCTCCCTTTCTGCTTTAGGGTCCTCCCACATGCCATCTCCCTGCCTGGACTAATCCTCCCCGCCCTTCCCCAGAAAACCCTGCTCATATTTAGGTCTTGCCATAAACATCACTTTCTCGACGAATCCTGTCGTGGGAGTTAGTTAGGTCTTGTTGTACACTCTTGTAGTACTGTGTGTTTGTCCTTTGTAAGGTGTATCAAAAATTGAAATCAAAGAATTGTGTAATCATTACCTGAATAAAACTTCCCTCCCTGTGGGTGATAAGCTCCATGGGAACAAGGACTGTGTGTATCTTGGTTTATGGTGTATTGATGTATTGCCAGAATTCAACACAGGAAACATTAGAGGCTCTTAATACTTGTAGAATGAAAGAATTGCTTAAAAACTAGAGATAGTCATTGCTCAACAAGAAATAAAACATCAATTAAGTGATTTAAAGTATCCTGAATTCACTTATTTTCACAAATATTTAAGTACTTTCTGTGTTTGAAGCATCATGGCAGGGATAGGTATAAAGATTGGTTTGTGCTTCCTTTTAAACACTTTTATAACCTAAAAATGTGCAGATATTTTATATACTGTTAGAGCTAAAAATGGAATCTCAGTTATGGTGAGGATTGAGTCATATTCAAAAGATACTGCAAATAAGGTGATTACTTTTGTGACAGTTTTCCTTATCTTAAATATTCTACATAAGTCGGTAATACATAGACACCATTGTTCTAACAGTGACCTTCATTCTTGGGTTCTGAGATATGGACAGGATCTCAAGTATGGTATTCAGTTGGTTTAACAATCTAGTGATAAATTCAAGACTGACTACTAGAGATTTGTTTCAAAAGAGAAAACTTGGTAATGGTGTTTTATGACAGCAAAAGTGTTTTAGTTTTAGTAACAAATACATATCAGTATCACAGTATAATTGTAAGTTATAAAAAGTGTGGCAAGTATGGGGTTTCATTGCCCAAAAGAGGCATTGGAGGAAACCAGGCAGTTGGTTAGCAGATCACTACTTGCCAGGAGAACATGCCTGTTCTGAATTGATGGCCTGAGGCAGAGCTCAACTTTAATGTGTGTATGAGTCACCTGGAGACCTAGTTAAAATCCAAGTTCAAATCCATTCACTCTAGGGTGTGGCCTGAGATCATGCATTTCTAAATAGCTCCCAGGGGAGGCAGTGCTGTTTTCATAAGAACAAATTATACTATGTGACCTGAGAGACATGCAGAAAGATGAGTGTGTGATTTTTCTCTCATATTACTGATGCATAATCCTTTACCTTTCTGAACAGTTTATGCCTAAAACAAACTACTAGATGCTATGAAGTTAAGTGCAGGCCTTGCCCTTAGATAGGGTTTATTCCTTTAGAAGTCTGTTACTCTGTTGTCTTTTTCTATGAAATTTTTTGCTTAACTGTTTATCTGTGTGTATGCATAAGTAAACCACTTATTTCAAATATTGCTTTTCCTTGCTGTTACAGAATCAGAAAAAACCTGAAAATGATGATGATGTGGAGATTAAAAAGCAGCTGTCCAAGTATGAATCTCAACTTTCAACAAATGAGGAGAAAGTAGATGCAGATGATCGTAAGTCCTTATAAATCTGAGAGCTGGAGGGAGTCCATTGCTCTGTGATTTGCAGGCAGCCTGGACTTTCCGGAAGAGATGGGACCATATTCCACCCCCATTAATCTTCCACTCCCCCTTTTTTTTTTTGACTGTGCCACGAGGCTTCTGGGATCTTAGTTCTCCAACCAGGAATTGAACCTGGGCCCCAGCAGTGAAAATGCCAAGTCCTAACCATTGGACTGCCAGGGAATCCCTCCCCTCTTTTTAAAACTTATACTTTCTTTTAATTGCCAGTGAGTTGGTTATTTCTATGTATATTTATATGTCTTATTTCTATAATTTTTTTATTTTGAGGTAAATTCAAATTTAGAAAGAAGTTCCAAGAATAATACAAAGAATTCCTCTGCCTCTTCTGTATTCCCCAGTTATTTTATGTACATTTGTCATTCTTTCTCTCTTTCTCTGTGTATACATACTACTCATTTTTTTTTCCTGAACCATTTGAGAGTAAGTTACAAAAGTGATGCTTCTTTACCTCTAAATACTTGTTATATTTCCTAAGAGAAAGGACATTCTCTTATGTAATTACAGGTCAGTGATCAACACCAGGAAATTAAAGCTGATACAATGCCATTTTCTAGTCTGTAGACCATTTTCATGTTTTTCCAATTGTCTTAATAATTCCTTTATACTCCCCTAACCCCCAAAAGGAAAAAAAAAAGATCCAGAGTACAATTCAGGGTCAAATTTTGCCTCTTATTGTCCCTCATTTTGAGTTTGCCTGTTATTTTTGCATTAGGTTGATCCGTTTGGGCAGAAATAGCACAAAGTGTGTTACATCCTTTTCGGTGATGTGACCTGCCTGCCACCATGACGCTCGGTCACATAGCGGTGGTGGTAATTTTGATCACTTGGCTAAGGTTGTGTCTCCCATGTTTCTTCACTGTAAAGTTACTGTGTTACTGTGTTTCCTGGAGCTTGTTAGCGTGGCATTTCTTGTTGGACAGGCTCAGTTAAAATTAATATTTTAAACCAGATGCCTCATGATGACCTTTGAGGTCCTGCCCTGCCTTCCACTCTCCCCGATGGTTCACTCTGTCCAGCTCACAGCCTCCTTTTCATCCTGTGAGCATACCAAGTCTGTCTCAGAGGCTAATCCTCAGTTTCTTCTCCTTGGAGCACTTTACTCCCAGGTCTTCATATAAATTCCTCCTATTGTTTCAATTTCAACTCAGACATCTTCTTAGAGGCCTTCCTGGATCATCCCAATACAGAGGTCTCCTGCTTACTCTCCTCATATTCCCCTTTTCTATTTTCTTCCCATGCTGTCCAGTGCCTTAATTACCTTATTTATACACGTATTTCCTTGTTAAGTGTCTGTCTCCCCACAAGAACAGGAGCTTCATGAAGGCAGAGACTTTGTTCTGCTCCACTTTGTCCTAGTGCTTGGCCCAGAGTAGATGCTCAGTTGCTGACTGAGGAGGAAGAACAGCTTTATTGTTGCTACTGGCCAGTCCTAAGATTTCCTGTCCACCCTTTGTTTCCAGCATGCTACTCTTCTCTAAAGAGCGAGTGAAATACTCTCACTTGTCTTCCTGCATCTATTCCGTCTTCAGAATTTCCAGTGAAATTTATGATGATGAGAGGAAATAACTTTTAAAATTGGACCATAGTGTCAGGAATGCTGCCAGGAAAGTTGATGCCAGTGTACAAAAAAGAAAAAACAAAACCTACTGTTGCAGTTTACTTTACACAGATAAATGTTTCTTGGTGATGATGGTATTTCACATTCTTTTGCTTTTGCTTTTTAATTTTTGTTTGGCCACAGTACATGGTTTGCAGGATCTTAGTTCCCTGCCTGGGGATTGAACCCAGACTCTTGACAGTGAAAGCGCAGAGTCCTAACCACTGGACCACCAAGGAATCCCCTCTTTTGCTTTCCCTTGAATTTTGAAAGAGAGGAACTCAGATGACAGAATTATGCATGTTTTTTATTTCCAATTTTTTTGGAATATTTTTCTAAATTATTTTAAATGTCAACAGTGAAATATTTTTCTAAAATGTGTGTGCTTCTTTTATAATCAGAAAAAAAAACCTATCTTGAAAAACATAGGGAGGCAAAAGAATTTAAGGGAGGATCTGGGGTGGTTACTGAAGGTTACCATCTAAAATCCATTCTTAGTAAAATCATTTCACTTCTAAAATTCACTAAAACGTACTGGTGTTTTTCATCAACAGTACTCTGAAGTCTAGTCTTCCAGGTATATGTGAGAAAGTTGCCATGCTTTGAAGCCTTGTTGACTCTTGTCAGTGGAGATTTTGAAATGTGCACATTAACAGAGCCATTTGACTTTGTCCCAATGTCCTTTATGTTTACACCTAGGACCTGAAGGCTATTTACGAGCTGACTCACAAGAGCCCTCCCACTTTGATTCTCAGCAGCCAGCAATCTTGGAAGAAGAGGAAGTCATGATAGCTCATGCCCATCCGCAGGAAGTTTACAATGAATATGTACCCAGAGGGTGCAAGAATAAATGCCATTCGCATTTCCATGATACACTCGGCCAGTCTGATGATCTCATCCACCACCATCATGACTACCATCATATTCTCCATCACCACCACCACCAGAACCACCACCCCCACAGCCACAGTCAGCGCTACTCTCGGGAGGAGCTGAAAGATGCCGGCATCGCCACATTGGCCTGGATGGTGATCATGGGGGATGGCCTGCACAATTTCAGCGACGGCCTCGCAATTGGTATGTCTCTATGTTTCGGCCCTTTTTGGTTGATGTCTGAAAATGCCACCTTAAGCTGCTGATTTTAGCAAAGAGTAGGTTGGTGTGATAAGGTTATTAACATCTAAGGTTATCAAAATGTTATCTCTTCTTTGACTGCTTTGACAGTGATGTACTCGATAAATGTGAGATAAGATGAAAAAGTGCTAGAAACTGTGCTTGGCCCTTTAACTAAATTGTAGCTGCCAAAAGTTACTTTTCCTTATCTGCAATATAAATAGTATGTATTAAAGTGAAAGTATCTTTTCCACCATCTTTTCTTTTATGCTAAAGGAATCTTCATCTATCTGATAAGTTTGAATTACTAATCCCTACCCAAAGAAGAATTATAGACTTTTTGTAAGTTGTGCTACCATTGAGAGATAATAGAATATTTATGAATGAATATTTATGCAGGAAGGAAGGGACTTCCCAGGTGGCACAGTAGTAAAGAATCCGCCTGCAAAGCAGGAGATTCAAGAGACAATTCCTGGGTCAGGAAGATCTGGAGAAGGGAATGGCAACCCACTCCAGTATTTTGCCTGGGAAATCCCATGAACAGAGGAGCCTGGTGAACTACAGTCCATAGGGTTGCAAGAGTTGGACATGAATGAGCACGTGTGCACACACACAGAGTTCTAGAAGGAGCCATGGAAATAATTACAGAGCAGGCAGGCAAGGTCCAACGAGGCAGTGTTATTTTGTTGCCCAGCTGAGATGAGCCCAGGCCCTGCTCTCTGCACCATGCTCTTCCTCCTCTGCACCATGCTCTTCCTCCTCTGCACCATGCACTTCCTCCTCTGCACCATGCACAACTTAAGCGACACAGAAGGGTGTGCAAATGTTCAGTCATGGTTTGTAAGCAATCAGTTGTATAACGTGTTAACTCTTAAAAGCAGGGAGCTATTTGTCTTAAACTTCCCTTATCAAGACATTGAAAGAATAAATGTAAAAAAGTCTAATTACACAGTGGATTCCTCTGAGGCTAGGAAACATATTTGTACTCTTGATTCCTGAGTTTTTTTTCCCTAAACCTTTTAAATCAGTTTGTTTTATATTTCTCCATAAGTGCTTTATGTGGTAGCAGTTACTTCTCAGGCTTGTATAAGATCATTTAATCACTGTAAGGCACAGCCGAACCTTCCCTTCTCAATCATATCTACTTGTGCTTCTTTGGGAAATTTAAGCCTAGTTGAATGTAATCTCAGATTAGTTATAAAGAAGTTACAGAGTGCAGTTGAGAAAGTTCTGTTTATTCACAACCAGAATATAGTTTATTTCTTTTACCTCATTGTACGTGCTATACAAATTTTAAAAATACACACCCACAAAATAATGCAGTGATTTTTTTTTTTACACAGGTGCTGCTTTTACTGAAGGTTTATCGAGTGGTTTAAGTACTTCTGTTGCTGTGTTTTGTCATGAGTTGCCTCATGAATTAGGTAAGAGAGCCCTACAAACGGTATTTTCCATATGGGTATCATACCTCAGTGTCACTGGCTTTTGCTAATGATAGTTTCCAGCAGGCTTTCTCATTTATGGCTTCTCATAAGTCTGTTATCCTAGCTAGCTTTGTTTCTCACCAAGGACAAGTCTGTTTCCAGCCAGAATTCTAACCCTGTGACTGTGATTACACAATCGCCTGTGTGGTGTTGCCAGACAGATCCCTGAGCGCCCTCTCTGGTCCTCTTCCCCTGCCAGATACCTTCCTGTACCAGCGTATGGTGATGTCAGTCCATTTTCGTTGTACACAGAATATGAATAAGACCACAGGCAAATAAAGAGTCATCTTCCATTAACAGAGAGAACTTGGCAAAGAGAATTTCATTGAAACTAAAAAGAAAGAGAAATGATGAATTGTGTTTTGAATATTCTTTTTCTCTGTCACCAGGACTTAAAACCTTCCCAGAGTTGCCCTGGTTCTGTGTTTGTGTCCCTGTTTTTCTTCTTACAGTTGGCTGCACCCCTGTAGCATCATTTTCACTTTTGTCCCTTGGCATGTGTTCTGCCATTTAGAAGGCCTCCCATCTTCCTGTTCAGTGCTGTAATCCTCAACATCTGATTTGTGCTCCACATTCTAGATCCTTCAGGCTCCATGAAGCCTCTCTTAAGTACTTTGATTTTAATTTCTTTTCTTCTTTTATAACCAGAACATTAGACTCTTCAGCTCTTAATTATAATGTATATTGCCTTAATCATTTGCTGATCATTTCCTGTGTGTTCTCTACTCCCTCTTCCTGCTTATGGTCAGTTAAAAGCCCCTTGAAGACAGTGCAAGAGCACAGTAGTAGATTCTTGGTATTGACATTCTTTGACAAACGAGAAACCTTAAGAAAAACTTTGGATAAAGATATCTTAGTTTATAAAACTGTTAGGGTTTTTTATACTAATTCACTCTATTAACCCTGGGTGATTCTTAGTTTTGCCTTTTTTTTCCCACTCCTCAAAAAAAATTGGATAGTTTCTTAAATCTCGAAAGTCTTTTGGGTATGTGTCTTAAAAATGATTTTTTTAATGACTTTAATTGCCTTTTTGTGTTTTCTGTTAAAGGTGACTTTGCTGTCTTACTGAAGGCTGGCATGACTGTTAAGCAGGCTGTTCTTTATAATGCCCTGTCAGCCATGCTGGCATATCTTGGAATGGCCACAGGAATTTTCATTGGTCATTATGCTGAGAATGTTTCTATGTGGATATTTGCACTTACTGCGGGTTTGTTCATGTATGTTGCTCTGGTTGATATGGTAAGTTTTTAAGAAGTCAAATTACAGAATTGACTAACAATGAAATAAAAATGTTCATGGAAACAGCATTTTTTAAAAGAGTGTAGAATAAATGTAATTGCAGTGAGATTCTGTGCTCAACAAAGTAGCATATAAAATATAAGTCTTTACTGGTTTATCTTTTTGAATTGTTGCTCACAAGCACATCTTTGTCCTGCCTAATATGTATCAGGATACACAGAAGTATCTACCAGCTTCTGATGTGTCTTTCTGAGAGTAGAGTTTCAGTAATCAGGCATTGAATTGTACATAGACTTGTGAGAAACCTAGTACAAGCCACATACTGTTGGTAAGCTGTGTATACATCAGAACACTTAAAGGATCCTTACTAACGGATAAAGGAATCATATGTTTTTGTCACCAAAGTCCACTTAACAGTCTCAGCCAGTCTTACTGCTAAGATTATATTTTATATGTTAAAAGATTTCCATATCTATGCACTTTAAGTGAACCACACGTTATGTACAGATACAGACAATAAGCAGGGTAATCAGTGTAGCTCTCCATTTTACAGTGGAGCACACTGGATCAATATAATTTTGACTTGCTGAGCAGACCATGAGTAATCACTGTTAATTAACTGTTAGGAAATGCTGTGTGACATTATTAGCTAGAGTCATGTTTTAGAAAATTGACTCATGGTATATCCACCGACATATAAAGTGTCCTGGAAATTCTAAAATCTATGGTTCTGGAAACTTAAAGGTTGCTCTTTTTTTGTTTGTTTTAAAGGTACCTGAGATGTTGCACAATGATGCTAGTGACCATGGATGTAGCCGCTGGGGATATTTCTTTTTACAAAATGCTGGGATACTTTTGGGTTTTGGAATTATGTTGCTTATTTCCATATTTGAACACAAAATTGTGTTTCGTATAAATTTCTAATTAGGGTTTAAATGCTAGGGTAGCTTAAAGCTATAGTTTGCTGTCTGTAGTTTGAATAGGTCATAGGGAGATGAGTTCGTACGATGTGATCCGTAGCACTTAAGGTTAGTGGATTTTGTGATTTTTTGTATTGAATATTGTCATTTGTTATGCTTATAGGGTCAGTTATGGTGGTAACATAAAGGTACGTTTTAATATTTAAGTTATTCTGTTTTGGGAATATAAGCTATATGTGCAATTTACCAATATTACCAGTTTATTGTATAAACAAGAGATTTGGCATGACATGTTCTGTATATTTCAGAAAAAAATATCTTTAATGTTTTTTTTTCTAGAACTAATTTAATATAGTGATTCCCATGCTGGATTTTAGGCCTCTGAAGAACTGCTGGTGTTTAGGAGTAAGAATACGCATGAAGCTTAAGATACCAATAAAGCTTAAACTGAATTTAAGCTAAGAAATAAGGAGAAAAAGAGAAGAATCTATGTAAATTAAGAAGTTATCGATTTTGTATAAAAAAATCAAAACTGGTTGTTAAATAGAAGGGGAAATTTAGATATAAATGGAAAAAAGGCAGTATTAGTAAAGTACAGAGTACATTCATAAACATTTTTGTCAGAGTATTAATGTTCCAATAAAACCTCAGCACTTTTTACTAATTTAGTTGTACATTTAACTTTGTATAGTAAAGACATCTAAATATATTTAATAATTTGCAAAATACATCATTTGACTAAGAAATTGGAATTTTAAAATATGTGTGGAGATATGCCAGATGAGTATGAGTAAGTTTATGTATTATCAAAAGACTTGGATATCACCAAGTTATGTTATATATCACCCAAAGTTACATTATTGGATGTTCTAGTTATCTGGTTTACCACTTGTCAGTGTATTAGAATTTCAATATATGTAAGAACATTAAAACAGTACTGATTATAATTTGACTTCTTGGATTCAGAAAGTAATTTGGTATCTTTCAGTGCTTCAGTGTTGTCGTGAGCAGTTGTCATTTTTATATATAGTACTTTAGATGTGCTAGGGTTGTATGGCATTCTCTAGTTGTTGCTTTTCTACAAAATAAATTTCCATATCAGCTTCATATCAGATATTCTGATTTTCTTTGCTTGTTTTTTTTTACCATCCTAGCCATTTTTAAGCATACAGCTCAATAATTTTACATATATTCACAGTGTTATGCAATTTGTCTCCAGAACTTTTTCACCTTGCAAAACTGAAACTCTTCATTTCCTTCCCATAGCACCTGGTAACCACCATTCTACTTTCTATTTCTATGAATTTGAGATGTCTGATTTTCTTAAGTATAACCCAGATTATATATACTTGTTGATTCATTTATATTATTGTATAAGGTGGCTTTATTCAATTTTTTACATTTTTATCACAAAGGGCACTTCAGAAAATACTGGACCACAGTTTGTTCAAAGCTATCCCTAACTTAAAAAATCCCCCCAAACAAAAAACAAACCCCAGAACCTAAGCTTGAGAAGAAGCACTAATACCCTAGATTCTAAGGAGAATCGAGAACAACTGGGCAAGACCGTACAGCCTGTGTACTAAGACAATTTTGGACCAGCATTTCTGTCCCCCAAACCAAGTGAGAGGGGTCTGACTAATGAGAATTACTTGGATTGGGGTGGGCAGGGGAAGTGCTTGAAAGGATGAGATGGGACATCTCCTTCTCAGGCTAAATGATTACTGATCTCCAGAAACCCACAGACCCGCCCTAATGCCACTGCTGGGTCAGTGCAAGATGAAATTCTGGACATTGGAAACTGTTCCTCAAAGAGTTTGGGAGACGACTTATACCTCCTTCTTTCACAGAGATTTTGAAGATGGAAGGTGTGTTGGACCAGTTCACAAAACAGGATGATAGCAACCATAGTTTGCACTCCAGTTTGCACTCACTAGTGAGTATACAGAAGATTTAAGGAGTTGGTTCCCACGGCTCTGTGGGAGAGATTGAAGATCAGAGGACAATGCAGAAACTGTAGAATATGAACCAAAGGCTGTTTATTTGGGGGAAAACACTTAACAGACTGATAGAAAATGAAAACATACAAATAAATAATATCTTGAATAAAGAAGGAGATATAAATAGAGTTGTAGTAGATCCAAACAATCATTAATTGTTTGGATAATTAACATAATTAACAATCATTAATTATGAATATTTCTGGAAAATATATCAATGTCCACTCCAGGGAAAAATTGAAAATCAGTAACTGTTAAAATGACCACCACATCACAGTTTTCCCAAACCTCCCTCAAAATAACACCCTTTTGCTGTAGATTTACCAAAACTTCAAGCAACACATATTATCCAAGTAATTATGGGATTAGAAAAAAAGAATATTCATCATGTTAATTGGGATTAGTGTAACTTGATACAAAACCATTCTGGGAAAGGTAGTCTGCCTGGTACCTTAATACTCCCTTTACATTTAACATATTACATTTAACATATTATTGATAATAAAGTTTATTTTTGGACTTAAATCATACCCAATATACATATTTGTTTTATTGACTTTTTTATCCTAGATAACTCTGAATACAGTGGGGAAATGTACAAAATTTAGCAGAGAATTATTGTATATGTAAAAAGTAGTGAATTCCACTTAGTGGTCTAAAGAAGAAAATTTTGAGAGGCCATGCTGCTTACACAAAGGTACGTTGTCTGCAAGTACACTTTGAGTGAATTTTAATAAAATGCAATTATTATATTCAACAAGGTGAAATTCTATCCAATAAATATTAAAGTTTTGGGCACAGAAGCTCTAATTTCTCATTGCCTACCTAGCTCTCTAAAAATGGGCGCAAAGTTATTTAACTCTCTTAGATCTCAATTTACAAATATTTTAAAGTCAAAGTTATAGACTGAGGTTTGCGAGCGTGCCACAATGCCTACAGGTACAGCCAGGAGGTGTTTATAGTGAAGCCACCGCATTGTACCTGTGTTGTTAGTGGTACGGACTGTACAGCATATGCCTTTTCCTGAGGTAAAGGAGGAAGCTGGCACTCAGGCCCCTGTCACTCACTCAATCACTTAATGGAAATACTTGTCCTATGTAGCCAGAATCTTTGATTTTAGGAGATAATCTAGAAATTGCCATTAAATATAATGCCCAAATTTTTAAACATTGCATCAAAAAACAGAAGTTGTTGTTCAGTCCAACTCTTTGTGACCCCATGTACTGCAGCATGCCAGGCTTCCCTGTCTCACCATCTCCTGGGGGCTGCCCAAATTCAGGTACATTGTGTCAATGATGCCATCCAACCATCAACATGGCCAATAAATAAACGGCAAACAAATCACAGAAAAGGGCCTATTGGGAAGCAGATTAAAAACCTCTGCCCAAGAATGCCTTTTAAAAGAATATAAGAGGAGCAACTGCCTCCAGATCTGTCTTTATTAATAGTTTATGACAAGGACTAATTCAGGAAATATGTTTGGATAAGTGGGATGAGTTTATAGGGCTTGAAACTGAAATCTTTCCACTTACATGCAAGTATTCTTTTATTATTTCCACATACATAAATTCAAATCTTTCCTCAAATCTTATTTTCTACTACAAAAGGTCTGCTTCAGTGCAGGCAGATTCTTTACCAACTGAGCCACAGTGGAAGCCCAAGAATACTGGAGTGGGTAGTCTATCCCTTCTCCAGTGGATCTTCCCAACTCAGGAATCAAACCAGGGTCTGCTTCAGTGCAGGTGGATTCTTTACCAACTGAGCTATCAGGGAAGCCCGCAAGACAGTAATACTGTGATTAAAATTAATTTTATAAGGGTAGTAAAAGGCCTGGCGTGCAGCGATTCATGGGGTCGCAAAGTCAGACACGACTGAGCGACTGAACTAAACTGAACGGAAAACTGCAATAAAATTACAAAGTTTTTAGATTTGTTTCTAAGCAGAATATTGGATTTCTGTAATTTTTCATGGCTTCTCACTTACATGTAAGCTTCTTCACACTCATGATTTTTTTTTTTTCCACTATTTTCTCCCTATACGTTCTTGCAGCTAAGTCAAGAATAAAAGGCCCTGAAAATTCTCCCTGGGCCAATTATCAGTGAACAACCTTGAAAGATGAGGTGTAAGACAAAGAGCAGATCTTATGTAGGAGAGATGGTTTCACCAAGCACAGTGTTCCTCAGTGCCACACAAACTCAGCATGTGCTCCATCCACCTGCGACCTTTCCCTTTGCTCCTATGAGACCTGAAGCTCAAGAGGGTCTCAAATGCTGCTCATGCTGCTTGCTATGCTGTGAACAGTAAAGTCCATTGTGTCCCAGAAGTTCATGTCTTATGCCCCAGTCCACAAAACAAACAGGCTAACTTATAGCTTCTAAATGGATAAAATTCCAGACCTTTACAAAACCTCACAGGATAGTACAAAAAGGGAAAGCAAAAGCAAATGCATGGTCAATTCAGTCGTGTCCAACTCTTTGCAACATTATGGACCATAGCCCACCAGACTCCTCTCTTCATGGGATTCTCCAGGCAAGAATGCTGGAGTGGGTTGCCGTGCCCTCCTTCAGGGAATCTTCTCAACCCAGAAATCAAACCCATGTCTCTTATGTCTCCTGCAAGAATCCTAAATGAAACAGCAAATCAAACTCTGAAGTGTATGTTTTGATCAGGTAAGGTGGCCCTGGGAATACAAACATGATTACAAAATAATCATGATTACAAAATAATCAGAACACCCATTACTGTAACAAACCATGTTAACAGAGTGAAGTGGAAAGATACAAATTTAATTAATATAATTCTTATTCAGAATTAAAAGCATTTCAGCATATTAGAAACAAAATTACTAGAATTTGAGAAGTCTAAAAACTTGTCTCCTTGAATATCCCCATGAAGTCAAAGGTTTAAGAAAGAGTAGCAATGGAGGCAATGGCAACCCACTCCAGTACTCTTGCCTGGAAAATCCCATGGATGGAGGAGCCTGGTAGGCTGCAGTCCATGGGGTCGCTAGACTCGGACAGGACTGACCCACTTCACTTTCACTTTTCACTTGCATGCATTGGAGAAGGAAATGGCAACCCACTCCAGTATTCTTGCCTGGAGAATCCCAGGGACAGGGGAGCCTGGTGGGCTGCCGTCTATGGGGTCGCACAGAGTCAGACACGACTGAAGCGACTTAGCAGCAGCAGCAGCAGCAGTGGAGGGAAAAGGAGATATGCAGAGAGGGAGGAACTGATAAAGACCAAAAAGAAACTCTTATTCCAAAGACAGAGTGGAGCTTGAAACTCCCAACTTATATGCTTACATACAAAGTATAATGAATATTAAAGAAAGTAGCAAGCTGCCACAATTCTATAGCTATGTCACTGATAGCTAGGATGGATTTTTTTTCCTTCTTTTAAAAAAACTAAAAGACAAAATTAACTGTTTAAACCAGTTTTAAGTTTAGTTCAGGGGCTTTACTTACGTACGTTCACATTGTGAAGTCATCACCCCCATCTAGCTCTAGAATTCTTTCCTCATCCCATACTGAGATGCGTATTGCATGCTAAGTTGCTTCAGTTGTGTCAGACTCTGCGACCCTATGGACTGTAACCTGCCGGGCTACTCTGTCCTTGGAATTCTCCAGACAAGAATACTGAAGTGGGTTGCCAAGCCCTCCTCCAGGGGATCTTCCCCATCCAGGGATTGAACCCACATCTCATGTCTCCTGCATTGGCAGACAGATTCTTTACCACTAGCACCACCTGGGAAGCCCAACCCTTTAAACAATAATTCCCCTTTCTTCCCTCCTCCAGCTCCTGGTAACCATGGCCCTACTTTCCGTCTCTACATACTGCTTGACTATTCTACGTACATCATATAGATGGAATCATACAATACAATATTTGCCCATGTGAGTCTGGCTTATTTTGCTTAGTATAATGTCTTCAAGGTTCATCCATGTTGAACCATATGTCAAAAATTCTTTCCTTTTTAAGGCTCAGTATTTCATTATATGTATATAGCACATCTTGTTGATACATTCACTCATCAATGAACATTTGAGTTTCCACCTTTTGGCTATTGCAGGTACCCTACTATTAATATGACATAAGTATGAATATCTGTTTCCCTGCTTTCAGTTCTTGAGGGGTATATAATATATCCAAAAGTGAAATTGCTGGATCATATGGTAATTCTATGTCTGTTTTTTTAAGAGTTGCCATATGGTTTTCCACAGTGACCACGATGTCACATTCCCAATAGTACAAGGGTTCCAATTCTTCTATATCCTCACCAATATTTGTTTTCAGTTTGTTGTTGCTTTTTGGTAGTCATGTCTCATTGTGGTTTTGACTTCCATTTCCCTAATTTCTAATGGTGTTGAGCATCTTTTCATGTGCTTAATGGCCATTTGTGTATGTTATTTAGAGAATTGTCTCTTCAGATTTCTTTGCCCATTTTAAATTGAGTTGTTTGGTTTTTGTTGTTGAGTTGTAGGAATTCTTTACATATTCAGAATATTAATCCTTTCTGAGATATGCAATTTGCAAATATATTCTCTCGCTCTGAGTTGCTTTTTTACTCTGTTCATACTGTCACTCAGCACCCACACAAAAACTATTTTGATGAAGTCCAATTTGTCTATTTTTTTCTTTAGTTGCCTGTACCTTTAGTGTCATGTCTAAATCATTGTCACGTCCAATATTATGAAGGTTTTCCCCTATGTTTTCTTCTAAGAGTTTTATAGTTTTGGCTCTTTGATCCACTTTGAGTTAATTTTTCTGAATGATGTTATATAAAGGTCCAATTTCATTCTTTTGCATGTGGATATACAGTTTTCCCAGCACCATTTGTTGCTGTTCTTTCTTCTACTGAATAGTCTTGAAACCCTTGTTGAAAACCATAGTTATAAGAGTTTATTTCTGGGCTCTCTATTCTATTCCATCGGTCTATATATCTATCCTAAAGCCAGCATCACAGTTTTTATTACTACAGCTTTTGGACCATATTTGTTTGAGTCTATTACTGAAGTTTTTATTCTATCTTTATTACTGTAGCCTTATAATAATTCTTGAAGTCAGTCAAATCTTGAAATCATGGATTCTCCCAAGTTTGCATACCTTTTTTCCAAAACGTTTAGGCTATTCTATTTCCTTGATTTCCTATGTAAATTTTAGAATCAATTTTTCAATCTCCAAAAGTATTATGCTTAGCATGTACCCCAGTGCTCATTGTAGCACTACTTACAATAGCCAGGACATGGAAGCAACCTAGATGTCCATTAACAGATGAATAAAGAATATATGGTACAGATATACATTGGAATATTACTCAGCCATAAAAAGAATGAGTTTGAGTCAGTTCTAGAGATGTGGATGAACCTAGAGCCTGTTACACAGAGTGAAGCAAGTCAGAAAGAGAAAAATAAATATATTAACACAAACATGTGAATCTAGAAAAATGGTATTGATGAACCTGTTTGCAGGGAAGAAATGGAGACACAGATGGAGAGGATGAGCTTGTGGACACAGTGGGGGAGGGAGTGAGTGGGACGAATGGAGAAAGTAGCATCTGTATGCACACACTACCATGTGTAAAAGGGATAGTTGGTGAGAAGTTGCTATCTAACACAGGGAGCCCAGTCTGGCACTCTGTGATGGCCTAGAGGGATAGGATGAGGGAAAGGTAAGTTGGCTCAAGAGGGAGGAGATATATCTATAATTATGACTGATCCCTGTTATTGTGTGCCAGAAATGAATATAACATTGTAAAAAAAAATTTTAAGTGTTGTGCTTGTATTTTTATTAGAATTAGGGTTGAAACTATAGATGAATTTGGAAAGAATTGACCACCATATTTAGTCTTTGATCAATGAGCAACAGTATATCCCTCCATTTATTTAGTCTTTGAAGTTTTCTTTCATCAGTGTATAGTATTCAGCGTGCAAATTCTTCAAACATTTTATTGAAATTAAGTCTTTTGTGGTTTTGTACGCTAAGTCGCTTCAGTTGTGTCCGACTCTGTGACTCTCTGAACTGTAGCCCACCAGGCTCCTCTGTCCAGGGATTCTCCAGGCAAGAATACTGGAGTGGATTGCCATTTCCTCCTCCAGGGGATCTTCCCGACTCAGGGATTGAATCCACATCTCTTATGTCTCCTGCATTGACAGGTGGGTTGTTTACCACTAGTGCCACTTGGGTTGACATTATAAATCATTCTTTTTTAAATTTCAATTTTTAATTTCTTTTTTAATATGTACAGGTACAATTGACTTCTCTGTGTTAACTGTATATCCTACAACCTTGCTAAACTCATTTATTCTAGGAGATTTTTGTAGATAGCTTGAGATTTTCTATGTAGTATGCCTTTTGTTTCTTTTTTTAAAATTATGACTATCACACTGGCTAAGACTCTCCTCTATTTCCCATCTGTGCTATGCAGCATACAGGATCTTAGTTCCCCAAGTAGAGATGGAACCTGTGCCCCCTGCGGTGGAAGCACAGAGTCTTAACCACTGGACCACGAGGGAAGTCCCTGGCTAAGACTTTGTGTATGATATTGAATAGGAATAGCGACAGTGGACATCTTTGCTTTGTTCTCATCTTAGCAGAAGAGGCAGTCAATTTTTTACCATTAGGTGTACCGTTAGCTGTAAGTTTTTGGAGATGCCTTTTTATCATCTTAACGAAGTTCTCTTCTACTCAGTTTGCTGAGAATATCATGAATGAATGTTGAATTTTGTCAAATGCTTTTTTGGTATCAATTGATACATTTAGTATGATAAATTAATTAATTTTTAATTAATGAACTAACCTTGCATTCCTAGGGTAAATCTCATGATACATGGTATGTTATCTTTTTTTAGATATAACTTTGTTTATTTTTGGCTGTGCTGGGTCTTTGTTGCTGTCCAGACTTTTCTCTAGTTGCAGAGAGCAGGGGATACTCTCTAGTTTCCATGCACAAGCTTGTCATTTCAGTGGCTTCTCTTGTTGCGGTACAGACTCTAAGGAAGTTGGGGTTTCAGTAGTTGTGGCTCCTGGCCTCTAGAGCACAGGCTCAATAGTTGAGGCGCATGGGCTTAGATGCTCCACAGCATGTGGGATCTTCCTGACCCAGGGATCAAACTGGTGTCTCGGTACATTGGCAGGCTAATTCTTTGCCACCAACGCATGAGGGAAGCCCAGTGTGTTATCCTTTGTGTATATTGCTGAATTCAATATGCAAATATTTTGTTGAGGATTTTTGTTTCTATTAAGCTCATGACGGATATCAGTCTGCAGCTTTCTTGTACTGTTCTTGTCTGATGCTGGTGTCAGAAGAATGCTGGCTACATAAAATGAGGAGGGGAGTGTTTCCTTCTTTTTTATTTTCTAGAAATGGTTAATTTGCAGAATTGGTGTGATTTCTTCTTTAAATTTTTGTTAGAACTCACCATTGAAACAATCTGGGGCCTAGAGTTTTCTTTGAAGGTTTTTAATCTATCTATTCAATTCCTTTGATAGATAAAGGAATATTCAAGCCATCTATTTCATGTTTAATGAGTTTGGGTAATTCATGTATTTCAAAAAATTGGTTCATTTTATGTAAGGTGCCACATTTATAGGCATAAAGCTATGTATCATTTATCCACTTAACAACAGAAGTTCTAGAGTGATATCATTCCTACTATCGGTAAAGTGCATCTTTTTTCTTTCTTGATCAGTCTGACTACAGTTTGTCAATCACAGCCATCTTCTCAACAAATAAAGCTAACTATAAACCTACTATAATCAAGACTCTGGTGTTGGTTAAGAGATAAATATATAAATGAATGGAGTAGAACAGAGTCCAGAAATAGACCTACACAAATATAGCCAACTTGTTTGTTCACAGTGGAGAACTCAGAGGTTTCCAACAAATGGAATAGGGATAATTGAACATTACAGGGAAGAAAAAAACATCTACCTAAACCTAACAACTTGTACAGAATTTTACCCAAAATAGATCATAAGTACAAGACCATAAAACTCTTAGAAAAAAACACATGAGATAATCCTCAGGACCTGGGGTTAGGCAAAGAGCTCTTAGTCTACAAAAGGATAAATTGATAACTTGAACTTCATCAAATGAAAAATTTTGGTTTTCTGAGAATGTAAGAGACTCAATAGACTGAAAGAAAAATATTTTCAAATAACATTCAATGAAGGACTTGTATCTAGAACATATAAAAAACTCAGACTCTAATATAACAACCTACTTTTTTTAAATGGGCAAAGGACTTGAACAGACATATCACCAAAAAGGACATGTGATGGTATTTAAATAAGCACATGAAAGGTGTTCAGCATCATTAACCATTAGGGAAATTCAAACCATGATAAGATACTCACCTACCAGATAAGATAAGATACTCACCTACTAGAATGGCTAAAATAAAAAACACTAACAATACCAATTACCAGCAATGATGTAGAACATCTGGGACTTGGCATACACTGCTGGCAGGTGTGCAAAGAGGTACACCCACTGTGAAAAACTATTTGGCAATTTCTTATAAAAGCAAACCTACATTATGACCCAGCAATCCCTCTCTGAGTGTTTACCCTAGAGTAATTAAAACTTATATTTACGTGAAAACTTGTATAACAGTTCTATACAGGATTGCCAGAAACTGGAAACCACCCAAATATCCTTCTACAGTTGAATGGATACATAATACTCTGGTATTTGCTCTGTGCGGTATTATCCAGTAAGGAACAAAACAGCAATGCTCAGGAATGGGGGAAAAAATGAAAAAACCAATACAATTGGCCAAAAAGAACTCAAAGACCCAGAAGACTGCCCCTGTTCCCTCTCGGAGCTCACCCCTGCGTCTTTCCACATGTCCTTTTCCAATAAACTTTTTACTCTTCTCTTTTAAAAAGCTGGGCGGTTGATGTATACAACTTCCATTAATATCAAAGGCATTGTGCTCAGTGGAAGAGAGATAACAAGAGGTTATATGTTGGATATTTCCATCTCTGACATTCTGGAGAAGATAATAAGACAGGGAGAAAAGGGCAGCTGTTTCCCAGGGTTAGTGTTGTGGTGAGGGTGTCACTGTAAAATGGTAATGCAAGTCTTTTTGAGGTGATGGAACCAGCGTGTATCCTGATTCTAACGACGATTACACAAATCTACATATGTGTTAAAGCATATAGAACTCCAAGGAAAACTTAAAAAGTAAATTTTCCTGTAAAACTTTTGGTAATTTAGTTGTACAATGTACAAATTATTGATTTATACAAGGGTGTGGATGTACAATTATAAATTTTAAGTATATACAGTAAGGTGGGGGAGTTTTATTTTTATTTTTCTGGCTGCAGTGTGAAGCATGCGGGCTCTTAGTTCCCTGACCAAGAATGAGACCCACGCCGCTCTGCAGTGGAAGTATGGATTCTTAACCACTGGACTGCCAGGAAAGTCCCATCCCATTTAGTATTCTTGATTAATTTCCTGTGGGGCTTCTCAGGTGGCTCAGTGGTAAAGAATCCACCTGCCAATTCAGGAGATGCAGGAGATATGAGTTCAATCCCTGGGTCAGGAAGATCCCTTGGAGAAAGTAATGGCAACCCACTCCAGTATTCTTGCCTGGAAAATCCCATAGACAGAGGAGCCTGACGAGCTACAGCCTATGGAGTCACAAAGAGTTGGACGTAACTGAGTGACCGAGCAGGAGCACACACATGATAAATTTTCTGTACTTGAATTTTATTTTATGATGCCTTTTTTGTGTGTGGTAAAATATAAACACATAAATAGTACTGCTTCAACTATTTTTAAGTGGACAGTTCACTGGCATTAAGTACATTTATACTGTTGTGAAAATATCACCACCACCAATTTTCAGAGAGTTTTCACCACCTTGTGCTGAAACTCTGTATCTATTAAAAAGAATAATCCCCTATCTTCCCTACCCCTACCCCTTGGAAACCATGGTTCTACTTTCTGTTTCCATGTATTTGACTATTCTAAGTACACCATATAAATGGAATCATATGATATCTGTTTTTTTGAGTCTGGCTTATTTCACTTAGTATAATGTTTTTAATGTTCATCCATGTTGAAGCATGTGTCAGAGTGTCTTTCTTCTTGAAAGGGGAATAGTATCCACTGTATGTATATACCACGTTGCATTTAACCATTTGTCCAATGATGTAGTATTGGTTCCATATTTTGTCTTTTGTGAATAATGCTGCTATGAACAAATATCTGTTTGAGTATCTGCTTCTGTTCTTTTGAGTATATACCCAGAAATGGAATTGCTGAATCATAATGATATGTTTAATATTTTAAGGAACTGCCATACCATTTTCCACAGCAACTGTACAATTTTAAACTTCCACTGGCATTTTTCCCACTGACATTTTGTTAAGAGGAAAGGTAAATATAAGGGTTCTTTAAAAAATATTTTTATTTAATATTGGGGTATAGTTATATTACAATGTGTTAATTTCAGATGTACACAAAGCAATGCTGTTATACATATATCTCTTCTTTTTCAGATTGTTTTCCTACCTAGGTTATTACATAATATTGAGTAGAGTTCCCTGTATTGTACGATAGAACTGCCATTTTTTTAAGCCAAGAATAAATATATTTGCTTTGGGGCAAGAATTATACAGTTAAATCATTTTTAAGTTTATGCGTAAAATTCTATGATTTTATTACAACTAATTTAATGGTAAAGAAGACTTAGGAACTGATTTACAAAATTAATCATCATTTGCAAAGTTGTTTCTGGGAGAAAATGCCTTCATAGATTCCTTGTGTTGGCTTAGAAAGATTTTTTTAACTTGGGAATGCCAATACAGAGACTGCTGCTGCTGCTGCTAAGTCGCTTCAGTCATGCCCGACTCTGTGCGACCCCATAGACGGCAGCCCACCAGGCTCCCCAGTCCCTGGGATGCTCCAGGCAAGAACACTGGAGTGGGTTGCCATTTCCTTCTCCAATGCATGAAAGTGAAGTCGCTCAGTCGTGTCTGACTCTTCACGACCCCATAGACTACAGCCTACCAGGCTCCTCCATCCATGGGATTTTCCAGGCAAGAGTACTGGAGTGTATCTAGACTGTATTTAAATCAGTGCAGTAAACCTGATTTAATGGAACCAGTCTGCCGCCTTGTGGAATTTTAATGCAACTTCCAGTTTTACAAACAGGATGGCCGTAATTTAGAGATGATGCCACTTGTGATCAAGAATTGTTTTGTTTTGTTTTTTTAGTGTCAATGTAAAGAACCAGTTTTTAAGGTTTATTTTTAATTGGAGGATAATTGCTTTCCAATATTGTGTTGGTTTCTGCCATATAACAATGTGAATCAACCCTAAATACACATATATCCCCTCCATCCTGAACCTCCCTCCACCCCCCAAACCTGCCCACCCCTCTAGGTTGTCACAGAGCACCGGGCTGAGCTCCCTGTGTTATACAGCAACTTCCCACTAGCTATCTGTTTTACACATGGTAATGAATATATTTCAATGCTACTGTCTCAATTCATCCCACCCTTTCCTTCTTCCGCTGTGTCTACAAGTCTGTTCTCTATGTCTCTGTCTCTATTCCTGCCCTGCAAATAAAAAGAGCCAGTTTCATTTAACGTATCTATATAAGATCTATATGAGGATAACTTTGCTAATAAGTTATCCTAATAAGTTTTACTAATGGGCACAAATATTTGAATTAATATAAAGGTATTTTCTGTTCTTGTTTAGAAGGAATACATGAAACATGGGAATTGAGTGGTCATGGAAAAAGATTCAAATCGCTCTTTTACCACATAAGAGATTGCATATTGCAGAACTTCTCATACTTAAGAAAAAATGCAGTTTAAAAGTAAAATTGTCTACAATTTATATGAACCTTGAAAACATTACACAAAGTGAAATAAGCCAGAAACAAAAGGACAAATATTGTATTTCTCCTTTTTTATTGCATGGAGTTACAATTAAAAAAAAAAAAAACTCTTCCACTTTATCTTAGTTGTAAACATTTTGCAAATGGAAGGTAATTATGAAGTAATAATAGCGTTGAGACTTCTCTGGCAGTCTGGTGGTTAAGACTCTGAGCTCCCAATGCAGGGGTAAAGGTTCAATCCCCAGCCTGGAAAATAAGATCTCATATGTTGCATGGCTCAGCCGAAAAGAAAAAAAAAAGAATAATAGCATTTATTAAGGTCTTTTGTAGTCCTAAACATAAATCTCTCAGTCTGCATAACAATTCTACAGTATAGACTGGATTAATTTCATACTGCAGATAAGGAAAATTAAGCTCAGTTAAATTCATTGGTGTGACAAAAGTCTCAGCACTACTTGATGCCACAGAAAAGGTTTCAGGTCCTGTCAGTTTCCAAAGCTGAAACATTGGGGGAGTTCTCACTAGGCACCCCATCTTAAAAAGGATTTCCTGATCTGTCGTCTGATGTCCTTTTTGGCCATTTCCTTTGAAATACCTGATTCCACATTAGAGTTGTGTCTCGTGTCCTGAGCTCTGCAGGGCTGGGTGACCTTGGACTTTTTCTCCAATTCACGGGAAATTATGTGGTGCTGAATAGGGAGGTGTGACAGAGCAGGGTGATTGCCTGCCAGACAGACTGGGCTTGCTTGGCTGCACCATAAAACACCAGGCTTTGAACAAAGAGGAGCCATTCTAGTATTCCAGGACTTTGCCAGAACATACTCTAATGGTTCAAGAGAAACATTGCCAAACGGGCATGTTCACAGATGTCCAGCCAACATAGCGATGGATCTGAAAACCATTCATTCAGCAAATACTTACCGAGCTTCAACTATGATTAGATGCTAGTCTATGTAATATTTTATTAAGTATTGAAACAGACAAAAAACCCCTCCCTTAATAGAGCTTTCATTCTAGAAGAATAGGCAGACAATAAGATACATAGGTAAATTATGGCGTGCATTAGAAGGTGATTTTTTTAAAAAAAGGGATTGCAGAATCAGATGTTTCTCCTGAAAAGAAAAGACCAAAGGAAAATATTGCTAAATCTTGCTAGTCGACAAAACATAAAATTGCTAGTCAATTCCCATCCTCATCTTGGCTAAGTAACAGTATTTGACATAGTTGATCATTCCCTTCTAATGCATTCTTCAAATTTCAGAATTCCACACTACTGCTTTCCTCCTATCCCAATGGCCAATATCCTTTGGCTATTTTTAGGTTATTTCTTCTCATTTTCCAAACCTCTGAACACAGGAGTGCCCTGAGACCTTCTCTGTCAGTCTGCACTCATTGGTTAGTGAGTTCATGCAGTCCCATGATTTTAAATCACCAAACTTCAAAATTTTAACTCCAGCCCAGACCTCTCCTCTGAACTAGGGCTTCCCTGATAGCGCAGTTAGTAAGGAATCTGCCTGCAGTGCAGGAGACCCCGGTTCAATTCCTGGGCCAGGAAGATCCCCTGGAGAAGGGATAGACTACCCACTTCAGTGTTCTTGGGCTTCTCTTGTGGCTTAGCTGGTAAAGAGTCCGCCTGCAATGGGGGAGACCCGGGTTCGATCCCTGGGTTGAGAAGATCCCCTGGAGAAGGGAAAGGTTACCCACTCTAGTATTCTGGCCTGGAGAATTCCACGGACTGTATAGTCCATGGGGTGGCAAAGAGTCGGACATGACTGAGCGACTTTCACTTTCTTTCTTTCATATCACCAAACTCCAAAATTGTAACTCCAGCCCAGACCTCTCCTCTGAACTGTAGGCTAGTCAGCTGCTTACCCAACATCTTCACTTATAACTGCAAATTTAATATGAATTTCTGTTTCTTCCTCCTTGGGGAACCTGCCCTCCCACTGTCTTCCCACAGTTAATGACAATGGTCAGCCTTCCACTTTCAGCTCGGGCTGCGAACCCTAATGTCTTCCTTGACTTTTCTCTTTCAAACCTTGCCTTCTTAGTAAATTTGGCCTGTTCTACTTGCCAAATATATCCAGAATCTGCCAGCTTCTCACCCTCAGTGTTTCTAGCCTGATCTCACTCACCATCATTCTTCACAGGATTATCACAAGTACAGGTTTCTCTTGCTTTTCAGAAAGCTCAAGTTTTGCCACTTTGCTTTTTGGAAAATACCTACTAACTGAAAGAAGTCTCAAGAGGATTTTTCACTTTTATGGAAAAAAAGAGGTGAAAATAATGTTTAGTGTTTGTTTTGTAGCTAGTGGGTTACGGACGCTGCACCCAAAGTGGGAGAATGGCACCGCCAAGCTCCTTCCCTGGGAACTGAGCTACACTTAGCATCTCAGCATCAAGGCGCCTGAGCTTTTTTCACTGTTGGCGTGAGCATCTGTGCTTTATCGCGATTTATTTTTTCCGTCATTAGCAAGATGTGGCCTAAGGTAATTGCTTTTTCGCCTTCCATCATTTCAGCTTAGAAAAAGTTTTATAGGATCACTCTGCTTTCGGATAGCCGGAGAAACCTGTGTCCGGTCTCTGTCCTAACCCCTTGGTCCAGCCCCCTCAATCTTTTCTTAACATGGCAGCTAGAGTGTTGGCTTCTTAAAATTGAAATGTAAATAAGACCATGTCCTTTTTCTGTTCAACACTTCGCAACAACTTCGTATTGCAGAGTAAAAGCCCAGGTCCTCACAATGCTATGAGACTGTTCTTCCCTCCCCCGCCCTGTCTTACCCTCTGCCCCTCTCCCATGACTCTCCTCTCTGATCACCCCACTCCAGCCATATGAGCCCTCCTTGCTGTTTCTTGAGCCACTCCAGGCATGCTCCTGTGTTAGCATCATTTCATTTGTCCTTCCCTCAGCTTGACACACTGTGAAATAACGGCTTGGCTCATGCTTTCCCTCCTTCAGATTTTCAAGTGTCATCTCAGTGAGGCCTTCCCTGGCTAACCATTTAAAAACTTCTAACTCACATCAGCACTCCCCCACGGCCCCACCGACCCCGTTTACTTTTCCCCACGGCACTCAACCCCACACACCATATAACACTTACATACATGGTTCACTCTTCACCTCTGTTTAAGTCTATGAGGGGCAGTGATTTTTGTCCATTTTATTCATTGCTCCGTCCCTAGGGCCCGGCTCCTATCAGGTGTTCAGTATGTCAGTGTCCTCCAGGCGGGCCGTAGTTACACACTCACAGTTAAACAAGGTGGTTTGGCGGCCTGTTGCAAAGTGGGAGAAACTGTGGAGCGACTCTGTAGTTGTTAGCAAGGACTTAGAGCAGTAAGCATGTTAGGGATTTGGGAGAGGTTTCAAGGAAGTGGGGTTTTGCTCTGGATTGGATGCTGCCCGGAAGCTGTAATAACTCCCTAGTTGGGTATCTTAATGAGTTTTTTCAGGATAGAGGGAAGAGTGCAAGGCTAACACTGTAATTGGTAAAGCAGAAGCAGTTATATTAACAAGGATAGGGGGATGTTCAGGTTTTTTTTTTGCAGTTTACACAGTGACCCTATTTTTTTTTTTATAGCTGCTTAGATAAGATTAATGAAGTGATCTGGTTTTTGTTTTGTTTTACCTCATGCTGTCAAGGTCACAGAGTGGTCCAGATTGATGTAGGTGTTCTGTGAAATTGTTTACGTCCATCAAGGAAAATACCTTGCCTATCAGTGAGTGCCAGGCCAATGACTGACGCCACCTAGACCTAGATGAGAGGACCAGATTAGTTCCCAAGGTCAGTGGCTGCTTTTTTCTTATTCAAGCACACATTTTTTAAAATGATTTAATGAATGAATACAATGATGGTCTTCATATACCTGAAGGGCTGTCACATGAAAGTGAAATAGGCTCATTTAATAAGAATTCAGAGGGTGAAGTTGGGACAATGGGTAAGTCACAGAGTAAGCAAGTTTCCACTTACCATAAAAGCTTTAAAAAAAAATGAGGCCCTCAGTAGAAAGATGAATTCCAGTGACTTTACTTCTGAACGGAGGCTGGAGATATAAGGGGTTAGGATATTATAGACGTGACTAAGGCACTGATTAGAAGCCTGAACTAATTGCCTTCAATTTGTATGAAGTTTTGTTAAGATCTCCCAAAGCTTGCTTGGCCTTCCAGCATTCTTCCTATGGAGTTCCCAAGAAGAATCAGACAGTGGCTCCAAACTGTTCTAGATCCTTTGAGGATCCATAGTCTAGAAGTAGAGACAGACAAGGAAGCAAACATCTGCAGTGCAGTGCATTCCCTCCTCCCCCCAACTGCAGTAACCTCTATCCTATTTTATGTTTCTATGGATTTGCCTGTTCTAGTTACTTATGGGGCTTCCCAGGTGGCTCAGGGGTAAAGAATCTGCCTGCTATGCAGGAACTGTGGGATTCCCTGGTGGCTCAGATGGTAAAGAGTCTGCTTGCAATGCGGGAGACCTGAGTTTGATCCCTGGGTCAGGAAGATACCCTGGAGGAGAAAATGGCAACCTGCTCCAGTATTCTTGCCTGGAAAATTCCATGGACATGGGAGCCTAGCAGGTTACAGTCCATAGGGTTGCAAAGAGTCGGACATGACTGAGCGTCTTCACTTTCATGGAGGAACTTCAGGAGATGCTGGTTTGATCCCTTGGTTGGGAAGATCCCCTGGAGGAGGGCATGGCAACCCACTCCAATATTCTTCCCTGGAGAATTCCATCAACAGAGGAGGCTGGTGGGCTACAGTCCATTGGGTTGCAAAGAGTCAGACACAACTGAAGCGACTTAGCATGCATGCACAGGTACTTCATATAATTGGAATCATGCAATATTTGTCCTTTGGGTTGGGCTTATTTCATTCAGCACGTTTTCAAGGTTCACCTGTGTTGTAACATGTATCAGAATTTCACTCCTTTTTATGGTTGAACATTATCACATTGTATGCATATACTACATTTTGTTTGTCCACTGGTCTGTTGAGTCAAGCCAACTTTATTTTGTTAATTTTTTTAATATTTATTATTTATTTGGCTGCACCAGGTCTTAGTTACAGCATGTAGCATCTTCCTTCATTGTGTCTTTAGTTGTGGCATGTGGGAGATTTTTGGTTTTTTTTTTAGTCGTAGCCTTGTGATGCTGTGAAAGTGCTGCACTCGATATGCCAGCAAATTTGGAAAACTCAGCAGTGGCCACAGGACTGGAAAAGGTCAGTTTTTGTTCCAATCCCAAAGAAAGGCAATGCCAAAGAATGCTCAAACTACCGCACAATTGCACTCATCTCACATGCCAGTAAAGTAATGCTCAAAATTCTCCAAGCCAGGCTTCAGCAATGCGTGAACCGTGAACTTCCAGATGTTCAAGCTGGTTTTAGAAAAGGCAGAGGAACCAGAGATCAAATTGCCAATATCCGCTGAATCATCAAAAAAGCAAGAGAGTTCCCGAAAAACATCTATTTCTGCTTTATTGACTATGCCAAAGCCTTTGACTGTGTGGATCACAATAAACTGTGGAAAATTCTGAAAGAGATGGGAATACCAGACCATCTGACCTGTCTCTTAAGAAACCTGTATGCAGGTCAGGAAGCAACAGTTAGAACTGGACATGGAACAACAGACTGGTTCCAAATAGGAAAAGGAGTACGTCAAGGCTGTATATTGTCACCTTGCTTATTTAACTTCTATGCAGAGTACATCATGAGAAACGCTGGCCTGGAAGAAACACAAGCTAGAATCAAGATTGCCTGGAGAAATATCAATAACCTCAGATATGCAGATGACACCACCCTTATGGCAGAAAGTGAAGAACAACTAAAGAGCCTCTTGATGAAAGTGAAAGAGGAGAGTGAAAAAGTTGGCTTAAAGCTCAACGTTCAGAAAACTAAGATCATGGCATCTGGTCCCATCACTTCATGGCAAATAGATGGGGAAACAGTATAAACAGTGTCAGACTTTATTTTTTTGGGCTCCAAAATCACTGCAGATGGTGATTGCAGCCATGAAATTAAAAGATGCTTACTCCTTGGAAGGAAGGTTATGACCAACCTAGATAGCATATTTAAAAGCAGAGACATTACTTTGCCAACAAAAGTCTGTCTAGTCAAGGCTATGGTTTTTCCAGTGGTCATGTATGGATGTGAGATTTGGACGGTGAAGAAAGCTGAATGCCGCAGAATTGGTGCTTTTGAACTGTGGTGTTGGAGAAGACTCTTGAGAATCCCTTGGACTGCAAGGAGATCCAATCAATCCATCCTAAAGGAGATCATTCCTGGGTGTTCATTGGAAGGACTGATGTTGAAGCTAAAACTCCAATACTTTGGCCACCTCATGCGAAGAGTTGACTCATTGGAAAAGACCTAATGTTGGGTAGGATTGGGGGCAGGAGGAGAAGGGAATGACAGAGGATGAGATGGTTGGATGGCATCACCGACTCGATGGACATGGGTTTGGGTAGACTCCGGGAGTTGGCGATGAACAGAGAGGGCTGGCGTGCTGCAATTCATGGGGTCGCAAAGAGTCAGACACGACTGAGTGACTGAACTGTGCACTCTTAGTTGAGGCATGTGGGATCTAGTTCCCTGATCAGGGATCGATTTCAGGTCCCCTGCACTGGGAGCGTAGAGTCTTAGCCACTGGACTACCAGGGAAGTCCCAATTCAAACCAGTTTTGAAGGGAACTTCTTTATTTGGGGAAGGAAAGGCAAGGTGTTTGCAAGAAAGATATTGTTTGCATGATAGATGAATAGAGCAGTGGAAAATGGAATTGTATAGGATTTGGGAAATAATTAGCAAAGTTTTATCACAGCTTGATGGCTCAAGAACACAGAGCGGGGAGCTGTGGCTGATGGGGCTGCTGAGAATGGTAGAACTAAATTAATAAGAGCCTTGCATGCCATGCTAAGACTATGACCTTTTTCTTATAGACAAGGGAGACACATCGGAGGTCCTTCCCCTACCCTAATCAAAATCTGTTTATTCTATTTATTATTTTTTCTCATCATATGAATAATACATGCTTGTGGTCAAGAAGTCAAACCATACTGAAATATAAACATTGGAAAGAAGAAATTACCATTTTCTTACCCATGTAGCTAACCACTATTAAAATTTTGATGTATAGCCCATATTAAAACTCACTAGCTGAAGACCACAAGAACCATCTAAAGTTAAAATTAGGTTCATTTAGCTTGCTGCAGCAAGGAAGAGCCCACCCCAGGGAATGTATAGGGATGTGTGGGGATGTATCGTTAAGAAGGAATTGGGAAGAGTTTATTACAAGATCTGAGCTTATGCTGGCAGATTCTAAGGAGTCTTTAGGGAAAGCAGGAACCTGTCCTGGATTGGGTGCTGTCAGGACACAGGGACAATTTGGTAGATCTTTGGTAATTTTTGTCTGGACTGCCAAAGGGTTAAGATTGGGCAGGAGCTATCATTGGTATAGAAGCTGTAATCATTCATGTGTATTAGAGGAAGATTTTAGCCATTTTCATGGCTTCAGTGGGGCCTTGACCCTGTATTGTTTCACTACAGTCTCAGAACGGCCTTGTCTGGTTATTGTCTATATCCCATAAGGCCTAACTTGATGTTTTGTTAGGAACATTACAGCCTGTGTGCTCAGTCACTCAGTTGTATCCAGCCCTTTGTGACCCTGTGAACTGCAGCCACCAGGCTCCTCTTGTCCATGGAATTTTCCAGGCAAGAATACTGGAGTGGGTTGCCATTTCCTACTCCAGGACATTACAGCCTAGAGTGAAAATTAATAAAGGTAAACCTCACTAAAGTGGAAAGATTGAGGGCAGGAGGAGAAGGGGACAACAGAGGATGATGGTTGGATGGCATCACCGACTCAGTGGACATGAGTTTGAGCAAGCTCCGGGAGATGGTGAAGAACAGGGCAGCCTGGATGCTGCATCCCATGGGGTCCCAGAGTCGGACAGGACAGAGCGACTGAACAACACTAAAATGGAGTTGGGAGGCCAGAAGGGGGAGCTCTCACACACTTATCACTGGATCCCCAAAGGAAGAGAGAAACCCTTTCTCTCCAGCAGAAGCCACGCTACTACCACCAGGAGGGGGAATTTTTTTCTCCTTGCCTGGCAACAGCCCAGCCAATGATAAAGCCACTATATTTCAAACTCTCGTTTCCTTCAATGGACCTTCTGGTTCTAACAGCTCCTCCCAACTTTCCCTTCTCTTCTGTAAAGTGTTCTCTCTTGTTTTACTGGGCTTACGTGCAGCAGACCACAGTTGTATGTCCTGAAGATCCCCCACAGGGTCTCAAGGAGTCAAACAAGACTGAAGCGACTTAACACACGCAAGCTGTTCCCAAATACACTCATTGTGCTGGTAAAAATAACTGGTTGTTTTTATTGTTTTAGGGTAACACTAGCTATCAGCTCTCAGATTATCTTTTTACTTTCTCAGTTCCCTATTTTAACCAAGGGCAGATGAAGTCAGCCTGCAGGATATTTCACTCTGAAATTCAGACCTACTGTCAAGATTCCATTCATCAGAAGTTTGTTTAGAGAACATAATCTGCTGTTGATCTAAAGTCGGAGCTTCATATTCCTTTTTTAGCAGATGAGCTGTTGGATCAGAGGTGACAAGGGCTTTACGGCAGTATTTATATGTATGGGGAAAACATATACAGGCCAAAGTACCTGACCTCCTCATTTCTTGTTTTCTGAAATGTTTTGGTATTATTAAAGATTCCGGAGAAGCCTGTAGAAATGTAAGGACATTTTTCTTTTATGATAATATATATTCTACATTGAGAGGTCAATATTATATCCAGAACAACTCTTTTTGATCATTGCCTGCCCAAGTTTATGAAATTTTGAAAGAGTTTCAAAGACTTGGGGTGGCATTCACTTACCTTTCCCATTACTTCTCTACCGCAACAGATAGCATCCCCCTTCCTCCATTTTGATGGAGACAGAAACATTCCTTCCTGGGTGTGAAATGACAGGGATTTTAGACTTGTGAATGTCTTGTCTATTGTGGTATAAGCCATATAAAAAGTTGTTAGTAGGGTCCAGTGGTGGGAACTCTGTGCTTCCACTGCTGGGAGCACAGGTTCAATCCCTGGTGGGGGAACTAAGTTCCCCCAGGCCACATGGCAAGGCCAAAAAAAGAAAAATCATTATTAATTGAATTTAGGCTTCCCTGCTGGCTTAGTGGTAAAAAATCTGCCTACCAATGCAGGAGACATGGGTTCTATCCCTGGGTCGGGAAGATTCCCTGGAGAAGGAAATGGCGACCCACTCCAGTATTCTTGCCTGGGAAATCCCATGAACAGAAGAGCCTGGTGGGTTACAGTCCATGTGGTCACAAAGAGTTGGACACAACTTAACGACTAAAGAATGACAAATTGAATTTAGTTAACCAGAAATCAACTGATGGTTGATTCACAAGGAAAAGACACTAGAGGGGACTGGGTGGCACTCAAAGGAAAGTGGATACAAACCCAACAGTTAGTTTTATTACGTGTTTTAGCTAAAAGACAAGAAAATCACATTAGGCATTAGGTATTATACCAAGGACTAACTGAAGGTAAAAAATGGATGCTTGGAAACATGTCTGTGGGTTGTTGGTGCTCCCTTCATCAAGAGGAGGACTCTATTGTGCTTCCAACACAGAGGGCGCAGGTTTGATCCTTGGTCAGGGAACTAAAATCTCACATGGTGTGATGCAGTCAAAAATTAAAAAAAAAAAAAAGTAGAGTCTATGTCCTACTCCCATGAATGAGAGTGGGCTTTGACTGTGTTGTCTAATAGAAAAGATAGAAGCAACTTTGTGTGACCTCCAGTTGCCCCTGGGGCACTCACTCTAGGAGACTTCTGCAGTCGACTAAGAGATCTGCGTATCCTGGAGTCGCCATGTGGAGAGATCTTGTGAAGATGAAGGAGGGAGGGAGGGAAGGGGGGAAGAGAGAGAGGTGAAGAAGAGGATGAGGAAGAAGGGGAAGAGGAGATGAGAAGATAAGAAAAGAGACAGGAGGGAGGAGAAGAGATGGATCTGAGGGCTCTAGCTCTTTCACCTCCCAGTGGTTTGAGTCTCACCAGCCCAGGCATGAAACATGAGCAAAGAATCCTTTGAGGTGACTCTAGCCCCAATCTGACTGTGACCTCATAAATGCTAACTGACCTTGGTAATTCCTCAGGTTTTTGAGCTAAAGTAAAATGATTGTTATTGTTTGAAAAGTCACTCTTTGGGGATGGTTTACTATGCTTCACGAGACAACTGGAACAATGAATTGATGATGGCTTGTGTCCCTCTAATTGAGAGACTTGAACCCAGGGATCATTACCTTGGAATTTTACTGTTGTGTAACTTGATACCAGCACTTGCTTAGGTCCTTTTAACTGAAATTTTCTCTGGTCATTTTCATAACCTAAAAGCTCCTGGTCTAAAATTATATAGAAGCTGGCTAGGTGCCTGGTGAAGACAGTAGCCATGCATACCTTTAGGTGATAAGATTGAACCAGCTTTCCCTAATTTATTATATTTAGTACTATTATCAGAATAGAGGGGAGTAATATATTGTATAAAGGATTAATTTGTGATAACCTGAGAGCATTGAAAAAAATCTCTATACTCTTTCAGTTCATAAAATGTGTTATACATGTTATCATTTGACAAGAACATTTAAATCTGGAAACTTGTAAGTGAAATCTTTTGTACCCTGTTACTGTATGTCTTTGTATATGAACATCAGTATGCTTCTTTTAACTGGAGAAATACACCATTGAACATAAGCTTATTAATGATTTACATATACAGAGCACAAGGAATTATAGCTATCATCTTCTAATAACTTTATAGAGTATGAAAGTGAAAGTGAAGTCACTCAGTCGAGTCCGACTCTTTGCGACCCAGTGGACTGTAGCCTACCAGCCTCCTCAGTCCATGGAATTTTCCAGGCAAGATTACTGGAGTGGGTTGCCATTTCCTTCTCCAGGGGATCTTCCCAATCCAGGGATCGAACCCGGGTCTCCCGCATTGCAGGAAGACGCTTTACCGTCTGAACCACCAGGGAAGCCCCAATAAGTAGAGTATAATCTACAAAAATGCTGAGTCACTATTCTGTACACCTGAAGCTAATATAATATTGTAAATCAACTACACTTCAATTAAAAATAAAAAATTTTCAAGTAAAAAGACAACTTACACAAAATTTAACTTAAGACTGAACTTTATTAACTTGTAAGTTTTCTTTTATCCTAAGTTTGGTAAACATAAGAGCCCTCATAACCGTTTTGGGTCCATTACATGTGGAGAATGTGAAATAAATGTAGTCACTGCTATTAGGTTTCTTTTTTTTTTTACTGAAATAAAATGCACATAACATAAAATTAACCATTTGAAAACATCCAGTTTAATTGCATTTAGTACATCTTCGGGCTTCCCTGGTGGCTCAGACAGTAAAGAATCAGTTTGCAATGCACGAGACCTGGGTTTGATCCCTGGGTCGGGAAGATCCCTTGGAGGGAAATGGCTATCAACTCCAGTATTTTTGCCTGCAGAATTCCATGGACAGAGGAGCCTGGCAGGCTAAGTCCACAAGGTGGCAAAGAATTGGACACGACTGAGTGACTAACACTAACATACATCTATAATGTGTTGTAGCCACTGCTTCAAATAAATAGGTCTATTTGATGCCTACTTGGTGGAAAGTTCTTAAGCAGTGCTTCTCAAAACATGGCTTAGGCATTTCTGTGGTTTCTTATGTACCTTTTTTTTTTTGCATTCATATTTAGAATATGACAGTATCTCCTCTTCTCTTTCGTGATGTATCATAATTCAGACAAATGCTATGTCAAAATGTGCTGAATTAATTTTGAGAATTGTGAAATTAGTTTTTAATTCTGTAACTAATACATGAATATCTTCTTGTAAAAGATGAAAACAATTCAGATAGAGCTTAAGGGCACCAATTCTTATCCTTTCTTTATACCACTATTAATGCAATGTGTATCTTTCTAGACCTTTTTGCCATGCATTTACATACTTATGAATTCTTATAAAATGTATATTTTTATGAAAGAAACATTATTCTGTATCTTTTCTTTTGCAACTTAAAAAAAAAACAACCCAATCCACCACTGGATTTATAAATCTTTTAAACTACTGCATGTATTTTGTGATATGAACTATCACAAATAATTTAGCCATTTACTTAAAGTCCCAACCCCCCTCTGTTACTGAGCTGGACCACACAATGCTTGGTGTTCAAGGGATTTTTAATTACTCCTTTGGAGACATAGTTTCTCCCAGAAGAAAGGTTCTAGGCCTGGCAAACATGCTGGTGTTTTCCTAGCATTGACAGCAGTTAGAGAAATCGCAGGGTCACAAGAAAGGTATATAATAAAATGTACTATATCACGCCATATTATCTTCCAAAGTGGCTGTACTAAATTTAAACACCTATGTAGAGATTTTAAATACCCCTCGCCCAGCCCCGCCCCGCCTCCCGCCCCGCCCCGCCCCGCCTCCCGCCCAGCCCCGCCCCGCCTCTCCAGCAGTAGCCTCGGTCCCGCCCCTTCCGCTAGGAGTTCCCGCCTCTCGGCCGCGCCTGTTTGGCGGGGCGGGGCATCGCTCAGCCGTGACGTCACTGCCGGCTGGACGCCATCTTGCTGGTTTGCGGCCGGTGTTGGATGTGGCGGCAGTGGTGGTGAGGGCGTGGGGAAGGGTGGGGTGAGGGGGCGAGGCCGCGGCGGGGGCGGCGAAAGTCTCCTCCTCTGAGCCCCACCGCGTGGGACGGCGCGAACGCGGTGTCGGAGGGATGTCCGCTTTCTCCGAGACGGCGCTGGAGAAGAAGCTGTCGGAGTTGAGCAACTCGCAGCAGAGCGTGCAGACCTTGTCCCTGTGGCTCATCCACCATCGCAAGCACTCGCGGCCCATCGTCACCGTGTGGGAGCGGGAGCTGCGGAAAGGTGAGCCGGCCGCTCCTCGCCCCCCGGGCGGTCCCTGGCGCCTCCGGGACCCCCCTCACCCGCGCTCCTTGGGATCCCCACTCCCCCAGCTACCCCAGCCCCCGGCTGCCCCGCACCGCCCCTGCCCGGCGCCCCGGGCTCCCTGGCGTCGGTGGGCTGCGGGCGAGGAGGAGCAGCGTGCACCGCGCTTCCTGCGGAGCGATGTTTAGTATAGGTGTTGGATAAGTTATAAAGGATTAATGCTAAAGGATTAATGTTTAACGCGGAAACAGTAGCCAGGGGCTCAGGACTCCGCTACTAATTACACTCAAATTTAGGCAGTCAGGTGTTTTTTTTTTTCATTGTGTACAATCTAAGGGAGGATGGGGGAAGGGCAAAATTGGGAAGTATGGAGAGTAAAAGATTGTTATGGGGTTGGGAGATACTTTCATTTCTATAACACAAAACTCAATCTTGTAAAATTAAGAGAGGAATCAGTTTTTAGACTGGGGGAGTCTAAAATAAGAAGATGCATGATGCAATGGAAAGAATCCTGAATTTGTAGGTTTTAGAGGACTGTAGATTTTAGGAGGACCTGGATTAGGGAGATTTCTTAATTTCTGGATTGCAAGTGCCTCACCTGAAAATGTATTAGTTAAGTGATCTAAGGTACTTTCTTGCTCTCTTATTTTACGTCTTTAGGGTAGTGTCTTTATTTTACAAAACATTCGATGCTACTTCTGTAAATGAAGTTAACTTTTTTCCAGCTGAAGTCTGCTGTCACTAAAATATCTAGAAGAATCATTTCATTACTGCAGAGCAAACTTATCCAGGAGAACTGATTGTATGATGGTGCGAATGAAAATTAAAATATTTGATCTGCTTAATCTGGATTTATACCTTAATTCTTAATTCATTGCATAGAGTAGACTCTTAATTGTTTCAGGCATCCTGATGTACCTGATATTATTTATTAATTAAGCATTTTAGCAAACCGTTATTAATCAAATAGATGCTTGTGTGCCGATTCATATGAAAGCCATGTGTTGTATTAATACCATATCCAAATTGTCTATATAGAATGAAGACAAGCTGTGATTTTCTTGTGTATTTGCTTGTCATTAATTCCTTAGAAAAAACTGATGTAGAGTCCTGTTTTTCACTTCATATGTTGTGTGTATGTATTGGCCCTCATGGAGGAATTCACTTGTGAGTGACCAAAAAGGTTTGAGAAATACAGATATAAATGTCTGGAAAATAGCTATGAACTTTGAGAAGGCAGGAATTATCTTTGCTTATCTACCTTATTAGATATGAAAATCAGCAACAGTTTTATATTGTTTATATTGAAGGGGAGGGAGAAAGAGCATAAAGATTGTTGCCCATACTATTCTTTTTTTTTTTTTTATACTATTCTTAAGAACTACCACAGATCAATAGAAAAGTGGCCATACTGTTAAAGGCTTTTCACATAAGCAGAAATCTGAAAGAACAGTAAATGATACTCATCTTACTAATCAAGAAGACATAAATCAATAAAGTACTACATTAGACTCTTTGGTTTGCAAAGTTTTAAAGTATGACAGAGAATTCCCTGATGATCCAGTGGTTAGGTCCCAAAGCTTTCACTGTGGGAAGGGGGGAGGTTACTGAGTTTGATCCCTGGTTAGAGAACTTTAAGATCCTGCAAACTGAGGGAGCATGGCCTGGCAAAATGTATGCCAGTGGTGAGGATGACAGGAAACAAGAACTCTCTTACACTGCCGATTCTAGTTGTGAAAAAGATGAACTTAGTAACCTCTAGTGAAGTTGAAGGTATATGTCCTTTGACTTACTAGTTCTGTGAATATATCCTGGAAACTCAAGAAATTATTGTAGCCTGTTAATAAAATTAGATAAATAGTCTAAACATCTCATTGGAGTATGGACAAATATATTTTTACATTCATACAATATTAATATAATACAGTTTTCATGAATTAACTATATCTACATGAAACAACGTGACTGAATTAAAAAAACAACAAACAAGTAAAATGTTGAGCTAAGAAAGCAAGGTGCAGACCATTATGCCATATAGTGAAAGTCTGAAAACATGCTTGACCCCATAGGCCAAGGTAGTGGCTACCACAGGGGAGAGAGGAAATGAAAACAGATCTGTGTAGCTTATAGTACACATATTTGAAACATTTTTGAAACACTGGGGAAAATGATAAGAAGATACTCTGTTAGCTGAGTTTGGGAATATTTTCATAGGTTTGAATGTTCCATAAATAGAAAAAATTAAAGGCATATAAATAGATGCTTTAGGGGAGAGAAGTGTTGGGTGTTGATGGTGAAGATAGAAATGATGGTAATTGTGGAGGTGATCACGCTGCTGCATTTTTCAGTGTGATATGGGATTTTCTGCCAAGTGTTTCCTTTCTGTGACATGATTGTACCTTTGTAGGGCACACATAACCTTTATGTCCTCCCTGTTCTCTGCAGTTTTGCTTATCAACTTTAGGATCCTTTGTTTCCTTGAGCATAATGATGATGACAGTAATTTACTGAGTACCAGGCATTGTTTTAGACATCTTACTGTGGTATCTTGAATCCTCACATTATCTCTGCAGAATGACTATTTTTGAAAGGATTGATCAAATTTGGAATGTCAAGAAATAAACTAAGGATAATTAGTTGAACATTTTGTATTAAGCTTGGCATCTTTTAGTTTCTTGCAGTGGTTAAATGACATTGGTAGGGAAAAGTACTGATCAAAATGTAAGAAGGAGTAGGTGAAATGCTATGTCAAATGCAATTATGACCATTTCACCTATTTGTCTGCTTATCTTTGTCTCCCTAAAGAAAGAGAATTTCTTTTTGGAGAGATATACCCCAAGGGCCTTAAGAATAACAAAGTAGCTATATCTTTGATACAGAGGACACAATGTAACCAAAAACGGAAGGGACCATTTTGTTGTTTTGTAACAGCTCTGTTGAGATATAATTAACAAAATAATTAGAGCTCTATTGAGATACAATTAACCTACCTACAAGCATTACTAGGAACAAAGCCAGTGGAGGTGTTGGAATTCCAGCTGAGCTATTTCAAATCCTAAAAAATAATGCTGTGAAAGTGCTGCACTCAATGCCAGCAAATTTGGAAAACCCAGCCATGGTCACAGGATTGGAAAATGTCTGTTCTCATTCCAATTCCAAAGAAAGCAATGCCAAAGAATGTTCAAACTACCATACAGTTGCGCTCATTTCACTTGCTAGCAAGGTAATGCTCAAACTCCTTCAAGCTAGGCTTTAACAGTGTGTAAACTGAGAACTTCAGATGTACAAGCTGAATTTAGAAAAGGCAAAGGAACCAGAGATCAAATTGCCAACATCCTTTGGATCATAGAACAAGCAAGAGAATTCCAGAAAAACACGTTTCTGCTTCATTGATTACACTAAAGCCTTTGACTGTGTGGATCACAACAAACTGTGGAAAATTCCTAAAGAGATGGAAGTACCAGACAACCTTACTTGCCTCCTAAGAAACCTGTATGCAGGTTAAGAGGCAACAATTAGAACCAGACATGAAACAAGGGACTGGTTCAAAATTGAGAAAGGAGTACGTCGAGGCTGTTTATTGTCACCCTGCTCATTTAACTTATATGCAGAGTACATCATGTGAAATGCCAGGGTGGATGAAGCACAAGCTGGAATCAGGATTGTGGGGAGAAATATCAATGGCCTCAGATATGAACATAATACCACCCTTACAGCAGAAGTGAAGAGAAACAAAAGAGCTTCTTGGTGAAACTGAAAGAGGAGAGGGAAAAAGCTGGCTTAAAACTCAACATTCAAAAAACTAAGATCATGGCATCCAGTCCCATCACTTTGTGGCAAACAGATGGGGAAAAAGTGGAAACAGTGGCAGATTTTATTTTCTTAGGCTCCAAAATCACTGCAGATGGTGACTGTAGCCATGAAAGTAAAAGACACTTGCTCCTTGAAAGAAAAGCTATAATAAACCTAGACAGTGTATTAAAAAAGCAGAGACATTACTTTGCCGATAAAGGTCAGAATAGTCAAAGCTATGGTTTTTCCAGTAGTCTATGTGCACATGTGAGAGTTGGACCATAAAGAAGGCTGAATGCCGAAAAATTGATGCTTTCAAATTGTGCTGGAGAAAATCCTTGAGAATTCCATGGACAGCAAGGAGATCAAACCAATCAGTCCTAAAGGAAATCAACCCTGAATGTTCATTGAAAGGACTGAAGCTGAAGCTCCCATACTTTGGCCACCTGTTTCAAAGAGCTGACTCATTGGAAAGACCCTGATGCTGTGAAAGACTGAAGGCAAAAAGAGAAGAGGGGAGCAGAGGATGAGATGGTTAGATAGCATCACTGTCTCAGTGGATATGAATCTGAGCAAACTCTGGGATGTGGTGGAGGACAAAGGAGCCTGGCGTGCTGCAGTCCATGGGATCACAGTCGGACATGACTTGGTGACTGAACAACAGCAGCAATTGTTTTAGAATTTTTAAAATACAGTTAATATGCTATAACTAGCATGTAGAAAGCTTTTGATGATTAAGAATAATTTCACTCTATATATTTATAATTGATGCCTTAAAATATGTTTTCTGCCATCACTATGCTGATGATTCAGTAATTTTTTTTTCTTCTTTAGCAGTCTAAATGTCACTGAATGGTATTTCTTGAGCACGTCAAACTTAACATGTACAAAACAACAGTTTATCATCTTTCCCCACTCTTGTCCCACTTCTCTGTTACTCTTCCTATATTTCCTATTTCATTGAAAGGAATTACTGTCTACCAGTTGCCTAAACTCAGAACTTAAAGGTTGTCTTGACACCTTTCTTAATACATGCCCCACCTGTACCTTTTTTTGTTACTGTTTTAAAAGTATTTTCTCTGTGTCCTATCCCACCCTACTGCCTAACTCCTCATCTTTTTTTTTTTTTTTAATATTTATTTATTTGTCTTCATTGAGTCTTAGTTGTGGCATACAGAATCTTTTGTTGCAGGGCCAGGCTTCTCTCTAGTTACGATGGAAGGGCTCTAGAGCCCACAGGCTCGGTTGTTATGGTGCACGGGCTTAGTTGCCTCACGCCATGTGGGATCTTAGGTCCCCCACCAGGAATCAAACCCGTGCCTCTGCATTGGAAGGTGAATTTTTAACCAGTGGACCACCAGGGAAGTCCCGTCTACCTCTTTTACTAGCACTCTTACAGTAATCCTACTTCTAGGTATGTATTCACAAGATTTGAAAGCAGGTATTCAGACAAGAATACTCATACAAGAATACTCATAGCAGTACAATTCACAATACCCAAAAGGTGAAAACAACCTGACCGTCCATTAGTGCATGAATAGATTTGTGTGGTATATCCATGCAAAGAAATATTATTCTGCCGTAAAAAGGAATGAGATGCTGACTCATGGTACAATGTGGGTGAACCTAAAAAACATGGAGTGAAAGAAGCCAGGCATAGAAGGTTACATATTGTAGGATTCCTTTTTATATGAAATATCCAGAGTAGATGAATCCACAAAGAGAGAAAGTCGTTGCCAGAGACTGGGGAGAAGAGGAATGGGAAATGAATGACTTGAATGGGTCTGAGGTTGTCTTTGAGGGTGAGAAAAGTGTTTTGGAACTAGATATAGGAGATGGTTGCACAACTGTATGATAAATGTCCCTGGATTATATACTTTAACATTGTTAATTTAAACTTATATGAATTTCCTCTCAACTCAAAAAAGATAAGGGAATTCCCCAGCAGTCTAGTGGTTAAGACTGCTCTTTCATTGTTGAAGGTCCGGTTTGATCCCTGATTAGGGAACTAAGATCCCACAAGCTGCACAGTGTGGCCAAAATAAATAAAAATTAATAAAAAAGATAAATTTAAAAAGATGATTTAACACCTTTTTGTATGTCTTTATGTTGTCCTCACAAACTACATCTTGTATATGTTGTGTGCCCATCATCAGATTTTTAGAAACTTCTGACATGTTAAGGCTAATGAACTCCAATTACAAACATTTACCTGTTTGAGGAAGACTTGGAAAAAATTTCCAGCTTTTTCAGTCTATCATATTGTTCTACTCTTCCCATATTTATCCATTCTTAGAGAAGTGATTCTGAAAGTATGGTCACTGGATCCCCTTTGGTGGATCACCAAGACCCTTTTAGGAAGCATATGAGACAAAGGAAAAATTATTTTCAAATACTACTAAGATATTCTCTCTCTCACAGCTCTTTTCACTGTGTTTGTATGTTCTTTGATGGTGTAAAAGGAAAGCTGGGTGAAAACTGGTAGTGACTAATCATTAATCAAGGCAGAGGCACCTGACTGTACCAGTAATCATTGTATTTTTCAAACTGCATGCTTACAGCTAAAAAATGTCACTTTCCTGACTATGCTCATCACAGTAGCTCAGCTTACTGATTTTGTTAAATCTTGACCCTTGTTTGTGTGTGGGGGGGCTTTTTTCATTATGGTAAAATATATGAAACATAAAATTTAGCACTTTTAACATTTTCTTCCCACTTTATTTTTGTAAAATATATATAATATTAATTTACCGTTTTAACCATTTTTTAAGTGTACTGTTAAGTCCATTCACACTGTTTTGCAACTGTCATCACCATCCTCCTCCAGAGCTTTTTTCGTTTTCCCAAACTGAAACTCCATTCCCATTAAACAGTAATTCCCTGTTCTCTCCCACCCCCAGGCAACCACCCATACTTCTCTGAGTATGAATTTGGCCACTCTGGGTTGCCTCATTTAAGTGAAATCATGGAATTTATTCTTTTGGGAGTGGCTAATTGAACTTAACATAATTTTCAAGGTTCATCCATGCTGTAGCATGTGTCAGACCTTTTTCCCTTTTTAAGAGCTAAATAATAGTCTTGTATCTATATACCTGATTTTAGTTAATCATCTGTTGATGACACTAGGGTTGCTTCCACTTTTTGGCTGTTGTGAGCAGCACTGGTATGAACATGATTGTACAAATATCTGTGTGAGTCCCTTCTTCAGTTCTTTTGAGTGTGTACCCAAAAGTGAAGTTGGTAAATCATGTGGTAATTCTGTGTTTAGTTTTTTGAGGAACAGCTGTACTGTTTTCCACACTGACTGTGCCATTTTACATTGCCACTTGCAGTGCACCAGGATTCCAATTTCTGCACATCTTCCTCAGTACACATTATTTTCTGTTTTACAGTTTTGTTTTATTGTTTTGAAAAAAGACTTTCTAATGATTGTGGAGTAGTATCTGTGGTTTAATTTTCATTTCCATAATGGCTAGTGAAGACTATATATGCAGGTGTTTGTTTCTGGGCTCTTTATTCTGTTCTGTTGGTCTATACATCTGTCCTTATGCCTATATTATACTATTCTGATTACTATTGTTTTCTCTTAAGTACTAAAATCAGGAAATAACTTTAATTTTCTTTTTAAAGATTGTTTTGGCTATTTAGAATCACTTGGAAATCTATATCAATTTTAGGATGGGTTTTTTGATTTCTGTCAAAATGCCATTGGCAGTTTGACAGGGGTTCCATTTAATTTGTAGGTTGCTTTGAATACGGTTATCTTAGTAGTATTAAGTCTTCCAATCCATGAAAATGAGATATATTTAAATTTATTTGTATCTTTTATATTTCTTATTATGGTTTTCAGTATACAAGTCTTATATCTGTTTGGTTAAATTTATTCCTAAATATTTTATTCTTTTTGATAAAATTATGAATAGAATTATTAGTTTTTTTTTTTCTATTGTTCGTTGTTAGTTTATTGAAATGCAATTCATTTTTGAATGTTTTATATTCTGCAAGTTTGCTGAATTCATTTATTAGCTGTAACAATTTTTTGTGGACTCATTAGAGTTTTGTAACAAGTAACATCGATGAACAGAGATGATTTTACTTCTTTGCTTCCAATTTGGATCTGATTTCTTTTTCTTGGCTGATTGCTCTCACTAGAAGTTCCAGTAGTATGTTGAATAAAAGTGGTGGAAGTGAGCATTCTTCTCTTTTTCCAGATTGTAGGGGAAAAGCTCTCAGTGTTTGAGTAGAGAATCGCATTAGATGTGATTACATGTCTTTTAAATAATCTGTGTAACAAAATGAGAAGTATACATGAAGTTCTGTATACTGCACATTCTGGAGGAAATACACCTGTGTGATTGTGTTCTGAGCTAAACCAGCTGCTTTTTTCATGGAATACCATTTTGTTTGAAAAAAACAACTGACACGAGAAACTGTGATTACTGAGACATGAATATTTGCCAGATGTTTTCTCAAAATGACTGTAATGAATCTGTTTAATCAAGAAAGACAACTGACAGTATTTGTTGCCCATTATAAAATTTTCAAGCAAAAATTAGAGTTTTGGAAAACTTAAATGTGCTGTCTTGAGCCTGATACCTTCTCAGTGCTTTTAAACACTTTTCCAACGAAATAAGTAGTGATACTTTTTCAAATGTGATATTTTAAAGTAATTACCTAATAAAATGTTGAGCATTTGGAATGCTTTTGTAACTCAGCAAACCAGTGTTTATCAAGAAACTAATGTGTGATTTACAAAATGATATGTAAGTCAAAGATCCATTCAAAGAGCGTGGTAGATTACAGTGTTTTAATGTGAGAGAGTTTTAGAAGTTCACTGATATGTTTTTAGATTCCATATTGCAATTTAGAATCTTTTTAAAAACTATGGCTTTTTGGATTTTGGTGTAGTTTCAAAGAATATCCACAACTATCTGTAACTGTTGAGACAGTTTGCTCTTACCAAGTTTATCTGGGTGTGGTCTGCTTTTTTTCATTGCTTTCAGTAAAACAATGATTGTAGTATATTCTATAGAGAGACAGATGGGAGGATCCATCTGTACTCTGTTGAGGTGGAAATTTGCAAAAATGTAAAACAATATGACTCACTTAAGATTTTTGGGGAGAAATTATTTTTTAAACAAATGCTATTTGTGTTAACATGTAATTTTAAAGATTATGTTAAGAATTCCTCTGTTTTAATTTTTAATAAGGTACATATTGATGGGTATAAGAGCATGAAGGGTATAAGAGCAGAAAGTTTGAGAGCTGTTTTCAGACTAACAGAGACCACGAGTACTTCACATTAATTTTATTTTAGTTCATCTTGCCTAATTCAGTGTAGTAATTGTTTTCATTTTTAAAGCTCTAGCTTTCAGATTCTTTTGGAGTTAAGTCACTGAAATTGGTATTAATGTCTATAAATAAATATGTAGAGTGAACACTGGATTTTCTTCTAAACACCCTCTTCTGGAAGTGCTGGTGTAGTGATTTTTTAGCCCCCAAACATGAAATTTTTAAAAATACTGTTTATTTTTCTGTAATTACAGATTCACTGTCAGTTTTAAGAGATCCTGCTTACCTACTGCCAGCTTTCGCCAATGGTAACATCACAGACAACTAGTTTTAAAAAAAAATCTCTGATATTATAGATCCTGCAAAACATCACAGCTGTGGATTTAACATTGATATAGTCAAAATATGGAACATACCCATCACCACAAGCAACCCCTCGTGTTGCCTTTTAGCTACATCCACCTCAATCCCAGCACACCCCTGTTTAATCCTAGTTGATCAAATTTTTCTTTATAAATTATGCTTTTAGTGTCAAGTTTAAGAACTCTGATTAGACCTGTTTTAACAAATATTTTTCCCCGTGTTTTGTTGTAAAATATTTATAGTTTTGCATTTTAAGTCCATATTCCATTTTGAGTTAATTTTTATATAAGGTGTAAAATTTAGATCAAGATTCAAATGATCTAGTATCATTTGTTGAAAAAGCAGACTATCTTTCCTTTATTGAATTGCTTTGCTGCTTTGTCAGAATTGATTTGAGCGTATTTGTGTGAGTCTGTTTCTGCGTTCTGTGGCCTAGTCCATTGATCCATGTGTGTCTTCTTTCACCAGTGCCACACAGGTAATCTTTATTACTCTGTTAGCTATGTGACAAGTCTTGAAATCGGGTAGATTGATTCCGTTCGGAATTGTTTTAGCTCTTCTGGTTCTTTTGCCTTTCTCAACAGATTTCAGAATAATCTGGTCTATATCAGTAAAGATTATTTTGCTTAGGGTTTTTGATAAGAGTTGCATTAATCCAGTTTAGGAAGAATTGACACCTTAATTATGTCACATCTTCTAATCCAGGAATATAGTATATTTCTCCATTTATTTATAATTTTTGATGTTTTTTATAACTGTCAAATAGCTTTCAGCACACAAGTCCTGTGTTTTGTTGTATTTACATTTAAATATATCGATTATTTGGAGCAGTTTAAAAGTATATTGTGTTTTTAATTTTACTGTTCACATACTGATTGCTAATATATTGAAATACATATTTCAATATGAAAGTCTGTATATTGTCACCCTGCTCATTTAACTTATATGCAGAGTACATCATGCGAAATGCCGGGCTGGATGAAGCTCAAGCTGGAATCAAGATTGCTGAGAGAAATATCAGCAACCACAGATACACAGGTGACACCACCCTTACAGCAGAAAACAAAGAACTAAAAAGCTTTTTGATGAAAGTAAAAGTGGAGAGTGAACAAGTTGGTTTAAAACTCAACATTCAAAAAACAAACATGGCATCCGGTCCCATCACTTCATGGCAAATAGATGGGGAAACAATGAAAACAGTGAGAGACTTGCTTTTTTGGGGCTCCAAAATCACTGCAGATGGTGACTGTAGCCATGATATTAAATGACGCTTGCTCCTTGGAAGAAAAGCTATGACCAACCTAGACAGCATATTAAAAAGCCAGAGACATTACTTTGCCAACAAAGGTCCATCTAGTCAAAGCTATGGTTTTTCCAGTAGTCATGTATGGATGTGAGTGTTGGACTATAAAGAAAGCTGAGTGCTGAAGAATTGATGCTGTGAACTGTGGTTTTGGAGAAGACTTGAGAGCCCCTTGGACTGCAAGGAGATCCAACCAGTGAAATCTTACAGGAAAGCAGTCCTGAATATTCATTGGAAGGACTAATGCTGAAGCTGAAACTCCAATACTTTGGCCACCTGATGCAAAGAACTGACTCATTTGAAAAGATCCTGATGCTGGGAAAGATTGAAGGCGGGAGGAGAAGGGGACAACAGGATGAGATGGTTGGATGGCATCACCGACTGGATGAACATGAGTTTGAGTAGCCTCTAGGAGTTGGTGATGGACAGAGAAGCCTGGTGTGCTACAGTCCGTGGGGTCGATGTGGATGGACCTTGAGGACATAATGCTACGTGAAATAAATCAGGGAAAGAAATACTGTATGATCTCATATGTTGAATCTTTATTTTTTTTTTAAAAGAAAAGGTCACGTACCCAAACTCCTAGAAAAACAAATCAGGTTTGTAGTTGCTAGAGGTAGAAGATGGTCAAAACGTGCAAACTAAGTTTTAAGATAAATAAATAGTAGGGATGTAATGTACAAAATGATGACTGTAGTTAACATTGCTGTATGGTGGCTCAGGTGGTAAAGCATCTGCCTGCAATGTGGGAGACCCAGGTTTGATCCCTGGGTTGGGAAGATCTCCTGGAGAAGGGAATGGCTACCCATTCCAGGATTCTGGCCTGGAGAATTCCGTGGACAAAGGAGCTGGCAGGCTACAGTCCATGGGGCGGCAAAGAGTCGGACACGACTGAGTGACTAACAGTTTAGTATGGTATATATGACAGTGTTAAGAAAGTAAAGCCCAAGAGGTCTCATCACCAGGAGAAAAAAGTTTTAATCTTATTGTCTTTTTTTTGCATCTATATGGGATGACAGATTTTATCTTAATTGTGGTAGTCAGTTAGTGGTATATGTAAGCCATTGGGGCTTCTCTTGTGAGTCAGCTGGTAAAGAATCTGCCTGCAGTGTGGGAGACCTGGGTTCGATCCCTGGGTTGGGAAGATCTCCTGGAGAAGGGAAAGGCTACCCACTCCAGTATTCTGGCCTGGAGAATTCCGTGGACTGTATATTGTGCTGTACTCCTTAAATGATATAGTGCTTTGTGTCAGTTGTATATCAAAAACCGTGGTGGAGGAAGCAGCTGTATTTTTGTGTGTCACTTTCATTTATTTCTGCTTCTACTTTTTTTATTTCCCCCTGTTTCCTTATTTTATGTATTTATTTTTATTTTGTTCTTATTGGAGGTTTTTGAGGTGAGAGCTTAGATTATTGACTTTAGACATGTTTATCTTTTCTAGTGTGTGCATTTAGTGCTGCAAGTTTCTCTCAATACTGCTTCAGCTTTATTCCAGAAATTTTGAATTTTCAGCATATTTGCATATGCTAGTTGAAGCATTTATATGATGGCTGTCTTAAAATTTTTTATCAATTCTCAAATCTCTGTCATCTTTGTATTGGCATCTATTGATTTTCTTTTTTTCATTCAGTTTGTGATCTTGATGCTTGGTATGGTGGATTTTTTGCTTGATCCATAAATTTTTTTTTGTATTAAGTTATGAGACTTTGGGGAGAAGGCAATGGCACCCCACTCCAGTACTCTTGCCTGGAAAATCCCATGGACAGAAGAGCCTGGTAGGCTGCAGTCCATGGGGTCGTGAAGAGTCAGACACGACTGAGCGACTTCACTTTCACTTTTCACTTTAACGCATTGGAGAAGGAAATGACAACCCACTCCGGTGTTCTGGCCTGGAGAATCTCAGGGATGGGGGAGCCTGGTGGGCTGCCGTCTATGGGGTCGCACAGAGTCGGACACGACTGAAGTGACTTAGCAGCAGCAGCAGCAGCAGCATGAGACTTTGGACCTTAACTAATTCTATTTTAGCTGGGTTTCTCTGACACTACCCCATAGGGGAGGGAGGTCTTCTTCATTACTGTTGGGTGTGAGTTGGGGTTTTAGCTTCCTGTGAGACTTCCCCTGCTACCACAGACATGTAGGAGTGAATGTGTGGGCCCAATACTGCTGGACCATGGGGAGGTCCTGACTTTCCACTATTCCGTCTATGACAGCACCCCAGTCAGGAGTGCCTCCCTACTGCTGGGTGGGTGGAAGCCCAGGCTCTCTGGTTTGCCTTCTCTGACACCACTCTGGATAAGTGTTGTGCTCCACGTTACAGGCTTTGCGGGCGTGGATGTGAGTGCGGCCACTGATTCTGTTTTCTTTTCCTTTCTGTAGTGTGTTTGGTTGGAGTAGGTAGATTATTTTCTAGAAGTTTTTTGTCTTTTTAGGCTGCCCTTTTCCTACTCCTTTGACTAGAGCGAGAAGGCTTTTGTTGGGGGTTTTTATATCTGCACCTGTTAGGACTTCTGGGTTGCTGGCCTCGTCAACTTTGAATCTGAGATATCTGAGGCAAAATGAAAACTCTGGGAACCCACCTTGTCTTGAACTCCCAAGGCCCCTAGCCAGTCTACCTTCTTTTTTTTTTTCCTGTGTTTGGTTTATTTATGATGTCCAGAATTTGTAGTTGTACTTTGAGGAGGACTAGAAAAACGTATGTCTGCTCCATCTTCTCAGAAGCAGAAGTCTCCTACAAATTTGTCTTTATATTGTAATTGGGACACATCGTTTGTAACTCTGAGACTAGTGTTTTCTACCAGTGTTTTCTTGTCTTTGATATTATAGGATATTTTCAGGTATGTGTTGTGTTAAGTATTTTAACAAGTTTATTTTAATGTAGTTGTATGCCATGCACTTTTGCTTTTTATTGCTTTAAACCATGCCTTTATTGTATGTGTTTTAAAGTACAATAGTATGTAAAACTGCTAAGTAAACTTGATTGCAAAGAGGTCAGTTATCCCCATATTAATCTGTAAGTTCAGAGCAGTCTATGAGAAATTTAACTCTAATTCTGTAAATCTTTGGAAAACGTGAATGTGCAGGAAGAACCATGGCAGTTTTTGTCTTGAGAATTTTGACAGTTTTGACTGGAAAATAGTAATAGAAATAGTATGCCCTTCTCAGTATCCATGGAGACTGTAAAGACATTGAAATGAGCCGAGCATGTTATTGGTACAGGAATAATAATATATGTGGAAGACTCAGAGTAGAGATTTGTGAGACCTATTTTATGTGGGCATTTGGCGCATTAGATACTTGAAATTCATGGGATAAGAGATAGAATGTGCTGTGTGCTAAGTCACTTCATTCGTATCCAGCTCTTTACGACCCTGTGACTGTAGCCTGCCATCTATTCATGGGGATTCTCGGGGCAAGAATATTGGAGTGGGTTGCCATGCCCTCCTCCAGGGGATCTTCCTGACCCAGGGATTGAACCTGCATCTCTTAAGTCTCCTGCATTGGCAGGCAGGTTCTTTACCACTAGCATCGCCTGGGAAGGCCAAAGAGGATATTAACAAGTAATTCCTAGATTCCTAACTAATATTATATATGAAATTAATTCAGTTGAATTACAGATACAGCACTGAAAAGATTCAACTATAGGGTCATATAAGAAAAAATATATATTTATAATTTCTAGTTTTGGATCATGAATACAGTATAGGCCATGAGTCATATAGGAAATAGACTTGGCCACATAAAAATATAAAATCCCTGAATGCAGAAAATACCAAGTTTTGGTTTTAAGCAACAGGTTCAGAGAAAATATTTGCACTACTTAAAATAGGAAAAAGCTAATATTCATAACATATAAAATGCTCTTGTGAGTTTTGATAAGAAAAAGAGCTCAGTAGAAAAATGGGGAATATGATGTGAATAGGAAATTTACAAAAGAAGGAAAATAAATAAATCAGTTTCAGTAGTATATAGGGAATTACAAATAAAAACACAATCATTTTACTCTGGGGAGATTGGCAGAGATCTTAAATATTAATAGTAGTATGTTGATGATGTAGAGAAATGAACATTTTCATGTGGTAGGAATTGAAGCAGTTGCCCTCTTTGGTGGGCAGCCTGACAATGTCTGTCAAAATTTAAACAACATACCTTTTAACCTATCACCTCTTCCTGTTAGAATCTCTCCTGTAGACATACTTGCTCAGGTTTACAGAATCTATCCTATAGACATACTTGCTCAGGTTTACAAAGATAAAAGGTATTAAAGATTTGAAACAACAAATATATGTATTATGTGACTACAGTTGAGTCACTCAGTCCTGTCCAACTCTTTGCAACCCCATCGACTGCAGCATGCCAAGCTTCCCTGTCCATCATCAACTCCCGGAGTCTACTCAAACTTATGTCCATCACGTCGGTGATGCCATCCAACCATCTCATCCTCTGTCATCCCCTTCTCCTCCCGCCTTCAGTCTTTCCCAGCATCAGGGTCTTTTCAAATGAGTCAGTTCTTCGCATCAGGTGGCTAAAGTATTGGAGTTTCAGCTTCAGCATTAGTCCTTCCAATGAGTATTCAGGACTGATCTCCTTTAGGATGGACTGGTTGGATCTCCTTGCAGTCCAAAGGACTCTCAAAAGTCTTCTCCAATACCGCAGTTCAAAAGCATCAACTAAGTAGTTATTAAAAGGAATGAGGCTCCTAAAGAGTTTGGTGACAGATCTGTTTATGAATACAAAAATGCTTTGGATGTTTGAAGTGTGAAAAAACTGCAAAACATTGTGTATAGTGTGATCTTACTGAAGAAAAAAATCCTCTGTGGGTATCTGTGGACATGTTAATGAGTATATGGTATTTGCAAAGGCACAGTTAATGGTGTGGAAAGGATACACACACTATAATAATGAACTCATTCATGATAAGGGGGTGGAGATGAAAGGAGATTTCCCTTTTTACACTCCAACTTTATTTAGATTTTTAACTGTTATGATAGACAAAATTATATACAGAAGTAGGAGACAATAAGATTTTGACCTTCAGTGAACCCATCACCCAGCTTCAGCATTATTAATGTTACATCCTTCTGATTTCATCTCCCTAAATCTTCCCTACCCTGATACTTTTTTTCTGTTTTTTTTTTAAAGCAAAACCTAAACTTCAGACCATTTACATATATTTATAATTGATAAGTAAGCTTTATGTTAAAATTTTAGTATAATTGTAAGAGTTCTGTCACACCTAACAAACTTAACTTTGTTGACTTTTTAAAAATTTTTTTGAACCTAGTTCATGTTCAGTATCCTAGATTCCCTGAAAAAATGTGTCTTTGTAGTTAACGTTCAGAACAGAATCCAACAAGGTCCATTTATGACATTTGGTTAATAGGTCTCTTAAATTTGTGTCTCCCCCCACACACACATTTTTTCATGCAGTTTATTTGTTGAGATTATCAGATGGACTATATAATTTCCCTCCTTAGGCATTTGACTGATACCATCCTAATGGTGTCATTCTCAAAGAATACTTTATTGCTTGTTTTATGCACTTCTTGCTGCATCACATTAAGAGATATCTAATGTCAAGTTTGTTTTCTGTTTAAAAATGAGATTGATCAGTGGATTTAGTTGTTATCATTATGAATCTGTTATAAAGTTCCCTATCACCTTTCACAGGCTTCTCAGATGGGGCAGTGGTAAAGAATCCACCTGCCAATGCAGGAGACTCAGGAGATGTGGATTCGATCCCTGGGTTGGAAAGATCCCCTGGAGGAAGAAATGGCAACCCACTCCAGTATTCTTCCCATGGACAGAGGAGCTTGGCAGGCTATAGTCCTTGGGATCACGAAGCTCAGACGTGACTGGGTGCACGCACACGTGCACCATCACCTTTCACCAAGTGCTTTTAGCAGCTTGTGATGGTAGTTGGTTAGACTCTTTATTTTTTATCACGAGTTGCAAAATTATGAATTTTTAATTATTTCATTCTTTCTGTGTTTATTATCCAGAGTTCTTTTCTAACAGTGGTTCTCAAAACATGGGCCTCTGCAGCATCAGTATCACCTGAGTATTTGTTGAAAATGCAAATTCTTGGGTCCTCTCCTAGACCTATCTCAGAAACTGTGTCAGTAGGAACCAGTTATCTGCGTATTAACAAGACCTCTAAGTGATTCTGAGCATGCTGAAATTTGAGCATTCATGTATAAGAACTTCCCTTCATCAACCTTTGACTCTGGAATACAGTTCACACAGGAAAAGGAGGCTGAATAGCTCATTTTTTCCCCCTTTGTCAACTGAATCGGCTACTTAGCAACCACTTTTTTAAAGTGTTTTTTATGAACTTACAGATTTTCAGATGATTATGTTTCAGACCATTGAGCATCTTTTTGATACTCTTTGGTCAGTGGCAGTATCCTGGAGCGTTGCCTATGTCCTTTGGATACAACTCTGGTAGTTTTTAAAATAGGCTTCTTACTTTCATGACAAGATGTTACAGGTTCATCTTGTAGTTCTGCTTTTGTTAATAAAATATTATTTAGGGATTGTAGTAGGTGTTGATTGATTTCAGTGCATTTCTCTGAGTGCACTTAATTACTTTGACACTTATTTCATTGGTAAATGGGGATAATTACTCTGTATGGTTGTTTTGAAGATTAAAAGAGATATGTAATAAACTTTTAGAATAGTGCCTAGGTCTTAAGAAACTTAGTATTATTTTAAAGATATTATTTTTAATAGACCATAAAAGTTTTAGTTTCAGTTCCGCTCTATATGCATAATGTGAACAAACAATGTGGCGTGTATTCTTTAGATCTTTTCCAGTTCACATTGTCTTTTATAGTGGTATAGTGGTCCGGGGTGAAGTTTGTGCTTTGGAAGAGCAGCAAGTCCGCACCACCCAGGAGCCCTTTTCTTTTCAGTATGTTGCTCACATGCATCATTTAATATATAGCTCATGTGTTTCCCTATTAGGACAATTCTTTTTTGAAAATTCTGAATCCCCTTCAGATTCTTTCTTGATCTTCCCCCAAAGTAAAGCTATCTACTGTGTGTGTGCTTGTGTGGATATATTTAATTCAATAATATGTCTTAGATATCTTTCTATATCTGTATATAAATCTATCTCACATTTTAATAGCTATAGAGTATGGACTATATGAATATATCATGATTTATCTAATTCTGTCTTTTGTGTTGTTTCGTGACTATCCTTCATGTTTTTTTGTGTGTGCATTTATGAGAAGATACCATAGGATAAAGTTCTAAAAGGGAAATTTGCAGGGTTAAGAGATTCATGCATTTACATTTTTCATAGGTATTGCCAAATTATTTTTCTAAAAATTCACACTAATTTAAATTTTAAACATGTTTGAAGGCATCTAAAGAGGATAATCTTAACTCATACTCTTGCCAACTTTAGTGGCAGACTTTTGTCTTGATCACTCTAATAGGTAGAATGGTAGTTGGTTTTAATTGATTAACATTTGTAGTTCTTTGATCTTCCCATTCACACTGTTCGCTTATTTTTCTGTGGGGTTATGATTTGTGAGAACTCTAGAATGGAGGAGGAGGGAAAGGAAAATGTTTGAACTCAATATGTTGAAGATAAAGAGTAGCTGTATCTGTAAGAAAGTTCATCTTTTCATAATGTGAATTTGAAGTTGAGGTTTCTGAGAGTAGTGTAATCACATTCCCCTTTCAGCTGCTGGGTGAGGTTAAGACCAGAAGCTAAGTTAGTAGAACAAATAATTACAGACATAAAGGTTTAGCCCAGAATTTATTGATTTAGTAAATGTTGAGCAAATTATGACTTAGCTGCTGGGCTTGATTCCATAGATTGGTGGATGAGCCTGACAATTGTTACTTTCGATGGAATTTAGTTGGGAAGCACTAGATTAAATAAAAACAGTTAAATGGAGTAAATGCTCCATAGGAAAAGTATGAGGTGGCATGAGAGCGTATCAGGACTGCCTCACCATTGTGTAGTGGGTGGTCAGAGAAAAACCAGAGGAACCCGTTTCACTGAGGTCTAAAGCCGAAGTAGGAGTCCAGGAAGTTCGGGCTTGAAGAAAGAATAGTGTTGAGGTGGAGATAGATCTTTCTGGGCCTTTGGTTGTGTTAATTTAAAATGTTATCCTGGAGAACAATAGAAAATCTTTGAAAGATTTTAAGCAAGGGATGGGCTACCAGAAGTCTGAGGCATCATGGCAGTGATACAGGAATACGCCAGTGCTATCCATTTTTCACCCACCTCACCTGTTAAGAAGCAGCCATCTGTATCTGACTGAACTCTTTGTCCCATCTGGGATAGATAGAATCCATTCAAGAATCATCTGTTGGTTTTGCATTTTCTGTGGCAAAGAGTATTACTAAGTTAAAGTAGTTTCTGCCTTACAAACACCTGTCCATCCATATGAATATGTTTTCTGGCCTGTGAATCAGTTTATCACAGAAATAAGTGAGGCTGTCCAACAGTTAATAAATCTTTAGTAGATTTTTGTTTCAAGATAATGGGTTTTCTTGTTTCCTTCTGTAAGAATTGCACTGATACTCATTATTTTGTGTGTATATGCATGTGTATGTAATATTTATCTAATATTATTATTTGTTTTTTGCTTCTTCTCTATATAGAAGACTTCTCTTGGAAAGAAAGTTCTTAACATTTATAGATAACAAAATTTTTTTTTTAGCTATTTGTTATATTTATCAGCATTATCATCTATTGTGGTTGTAAATTTCAGTCTCCATAAAACACAGTGATTAAATTAGATTATAATATTCTGTATCATATCAAAACAAGTAGGCATGTGGTCTGAACAGTGTAAGAAAATAATGATCTTACCATTATCCTATCTGATTATGAAGAAGTAAAATTAGATTATGAATTCATTATGAATTAGACTAGATGTCATTTCTGTAATCCTTTACTGAATAGGTTTATTTCTTTTTCTTTATTTAATAGCCTGGTCTCATCTTTTTGAAGCTTTGTAACTGATCTTCTATTTGAATTGTTTGTGGTGGTGGTTGTTTTTTTATGATTTTTAAAATTTATTTTTATTGGCTGTGCTGGGTCTTCATTGCTATGCAGGCTTTTCTCTAAGTTGCAGCGAGCAGGGGCTGCTCTATAGTTGCTGTGCTTAGACTTCTCACTGTGGTGGCTTCTGTTGTTGCAGAGCATGGGCTTTGGGGAAGTGCTTCAGTAGTTGCGGGACTTGGGCCCAGTAGTAGTTGCGGCTCCCAGGCTCTAGTAGCTGTGGTGCTCAGGCTTAGTTGCTTCAAGGCTTGTGGGATCTTCCTGGATCAGGGATCAAACCTGTGTCTCCTACATTGACAGGCTCCTGAGCCACCAGGAAAGCCCTCTCTGAATTACTGTGTAACTATTTCTTACTTGTGTGATGAACTGAACTTGCTTTGCCCTTTTTTGAGATGTATACTCAACTTTTTAGGTAATACTATGTTTTCATAGATTAGCTCTCAGAATTTTATTATTATTATTATTTGTTTTGATGTACCTGTTCATATACAAGGGCCCTGGACAAAGGGCTATGCTTAGTACCTGTGTGTGTGTGTGTGCACGCGCATGCTCAGTCACATCCAACTATGTACCCCATAGACTGTAGCCCACAAGGCTCCTCTGTCTTTGGGATTTTACAAATAGGAATACTGGAGTGGGTTGCCATTTCCTTCCCCAAGGGATCTTTGTGACCTAGTGATCGAACCCATGTCTCCTGCATCTCCAAGAATTCTTTACCACTGTGCCACCTGCATCATGGGGAATGAAGCACAAGCTGGAATCAAGGTTGCCGGGAGAAATATCAATAACCTCAGATATGCAGATGACACCACCCTTATGGCAGAAAGGGAAGAAGAACTAAAGAGTCTCTTGATGAAAGTAAAAGAGGAGAGTGAAAAAGTTGGCTTAGAGCTCAACATTCAGAAAACTTAAGATCATGGCATCTGGTCCCATCACTTCATGGCAAATAGATGGGGAAACAATGGAAACAGTAAGAGATTTTCTTTTTGGGGGCTCCAAAATCACTGCAGAGGTGACTGAAGCCATGAAATTAAAAGACTCTTGCTCCTTGGAAGAAAAGCTATGATCAACCTAGGCAGCATATTAGAAAGCAGAGACGTTACTTTGCCAACAAAGGTCCGTCTAGTCAAAGCTATGATTTTTCCAGTAGTCATGTATGGATGTGAGAGTTGGACTATAAAGAAAGCTGAGTGCCGAAGAACTGATGCTTTTTAAACTGTGGTGTTGGAAAAGACTCTTGAGAGTCCCTTGGACTGCCAGGAGATCCAACCAGTCCATCCTAGAGGAAATCAGTCCTGAATATTCATTGGAAAGACTAATGCTGAAGCTGAAACTCCAATACTTTGGCCACCTGATGCAAAGAACTGACTCGTTTGAAAAGACCCTGATGCTGGGAAAGATTGATGGTGGGAGGAGAAGGGGACGACAGAGGATGAGATGGTTGAATGGCATCACTGACTCGATGGACAAACGAGCAAACTCCGGGAGTTGGTGGTGGACAGGGAGGTCTGGTGTGCTGCGGTCCATGGGATTGCAAAGAGTCGGACCTGACAGAGCGACTTAACTGAACAGTGCCACCTGGGAAGCTTTATGCTTAGTACCAAGAGCTTAAAATTTTGTTTGGTGGTGTGAGATATAAGAAAATGATTTCTCACAATATGTTGACTTGTTCTTATTTGGCTTATACTTCACTGGTACAAAAATGGCAGTGCACACACGGACTAAGTGAGGTGAAAGTTGCTCAGTCGTGTCCAGTTCTTTGCGACCCCATGGACTGTACAGTCCATGGATTTCTCCAGGCCAGAATACTGGAGTGGGTAGATTAACTGGGATATAATACTGAGGTTATGGTTGCTTTCGGTGTTGGTGTCATGTATCAGTGGAGAGAGAATTTAAAAAAAAAGAACTAACGTAGTCACATGACCTATCTTGTGCCAGTTTTTATGTTGCAAAGTCCTGATGGAACAGGAAAGATGATTTTTGGTCTGAACCCAGCGTGGCACACAGCAAATATTAAATAAACATGAGTTAAATTGAATGGAAGATTGGGAAAAGCGGTGTCTTTACAGGGAGCCCTATGAACAGTAAAAACATAGGAATTGATTAGGTCAGACCCATTATTTAGCTTTATATTCTGTTGCCAAATAGAGTTGTTTCTTTAAGAAATTAAAGAAATTATGAAATGGCTTGTTTGCCCTTGTTAGCTTTGTGTGTTTTAGAAGCAATTATGGATCTGTTGTTTACAATTTATAAAAAATTTTATTTGAAAATAATGGGATTTCTTCTGGAATTGCTTGTTGTAATTTGTTCCATTAGTTTATTATTTGTTCTACATTAAGTTTTAAATGGCAGTACATTTTTTTTTCCCTGAAAATTTGGAGAACAGTATAATTTATGGCAGTTTCTAGGTATTTCTCATATTTTGGTGTGGTTTCCACAAGGGAAAAAATGAAAATAATGTCTTGGTATTTGGACCCCATATTATAAAGTTGTGCTCCTGGTACAGAGTTCGTCCTTTGGAATATACTGGGAAATGTATGTTGAAATCTTGTAATTTTTACTTTGGTGTACATTGCAGAAAATGATTCTGAATTATTTTCAAGAGATTAGTAGCTCACAAATTTTAAACATTGTAAAATATATACTTAAAAATTTTTGTGGTAAAATAAACATAAAATTGAACACTTTAATCATTTTTAAGTGTGAAGTTTTAGTGATATTAAGTATATTTATACTGCTGTGCAACTGTCATTAACATACATCTCTAGAACTCTTTTCCTCTTATAAAATTGGAACTCTATCCCCATTAAACAGTAATTCTCCATATCTCCCTCTTCTTAGCCCCTGACAGCCACCATTCTACTTTGTCTGTGAATTTGACTGTTCTAGGTACCTGATATAAATGCAGTCATACAATACATGTCTTTTTGTGGCAGGCTTGTTTCCCTAACATAACATCCTCTGTATGTGCTTAGTCACTCAGTCGTGTCCGACTCTTTGCGACCCCATGGACTGTTGCTTGCCAGGCTCCACTGTCCATGGGGATTCTCCAGGCAAGAATACTGAAGTGGGTTACCATGCCCTCCTCCAGGGTATCGTCCCAACTCAAGGATGGAACCCAGGTCTCACACATTGCAGATGGATTCTTTACCATCTGAGCATTGTAGCTTGGGTCAGGATGTTCTTTCTTTTTCATGCCTGGAGAATCCCAGGGACAGGGGAGCCTGGTGGGCTGCCGTCTATGGGGTCGCACAGAGCCGGACACGACTGAAGCGACTTAGCAGCAGCAGCAGTAGTCTATTCGTATGTATATACCACGTTTTGCTTATCCATTCATCTATTGACAGACATTGGATTATTTCCAGCTTTTAGCTGTCGTGAATAATACTGTTAACATTCTGAAACATTTTGGTTGAGTTGCTATTAAATCTTCTCAAAAAGTCATAACCCACTTTCATTTATGACAGGAAGCATAGTACCGTTGTTAATGTTAAGAGGAAATGCTTTGGAGTTGGACTTTTGGAATTCAAATCATGACTGATCCCTTCCTGGCTATTTCGCTGTGGGCAGATAACCTTTTTGATGTCTATTTTTGTTCAACTGCCAAAAGCAGATAATAATGATACCTTACATTATTTGGATTAAATTAGGTTTTGTATACATAAGTGCTAAGAACAAATTTGAGTATTTAAATTCTTTTTGATGTTAAGAATACAAATACTTGGATTAATATTTTTAATATTTAGATTAAATAAGGCCTTTTCTTTGTGTGAGGTTTTCTGTGGGCAAAGGTTAGAATTTTTTTTAAAGATAAGGTTGAATACTGGAAATTTACTATTATAATCTTCACAGGAAAGGGTCTTGATATCTTAATCAGTTGTACTCTATGGTTTAGCTGACCAGACAAGAGCTAGAAGAATCAAAAGTTGGTCTCTGTTATTGCCATCTCTCCCTTTATCTTTATTCTGTGCCAGCAACTTACAAAAGCCCAGTAATTGGTAGACTGCAGCTTTAGACAGGCAAGCCAGGTTATGCAGTCAGTAGGCACTACAGGTTTGTAAGGTCTGATCAGTTGTGACTCAATATTTTACAGTCTCTAAAAGAAAAATATGAACTCAAAAGTGGCTTAAATTTTCAATTAAATACTCATATCTTGAGGACTGAATGCTGTCTGCCCAAATATTTGCCTTAAATCCAATAAACTGGCCCATGTGAATAGTACACTGGATTATCAGTCCTTAGAGGAGTAAGTCCCCTACACCAGCGTAATGTGGATGTCACAAAGTATGCTGTTTGTGAATATAATTGTACAACTTTGAATGATTCCAATTCTAGTAAAATTATACTGTGAAAATAGTATAAAAGGTTGTGTTCAACTAATTTTTCCATGTATATGTATATGAATTTTAAGTCATATTCAGTACTTTTATGCCACTTAACATTTAATCAGTAAAAATGTATTCTGGTTAGATTATTGAAATCTTGTCTGCTCTTTTAGAAGGATAATTGTACCCACAGACTAGTGTGAGTAGGGACATAGTTTTATCAAGATGAATCAGTTATTTAAGGCCATGTAATCCAAAGAGGGGGAACATCTAAACTTTGTCCACTTGGTTTCTCTAACATTTGCTCTGTTAGCTTGACAAGTATTTTATTTTGAAAGTGAAAAAAATCTGTAATTGATTGAAGTGATGCCTCTTTCAACCTGTCTTACATTTTGTTCTCTTTTGTTTCACGGTAACTTAATGATTGATTTTTAAATCAATATATGTATTGTCAATAAAATAATCATAAATTCAGTTAAGATTTAAGGTACCATTTTAATAACATGACCAATCACCATCTTATTTTAAGTGGCTATATTTCATGTAGTGTTTAATAGTTTAAATAAAATTTAGTACAGAATAGTCACCAAAATGCATTTTACACAGATGTGATGATTTCCATGTATAAAACTGTTAATTTGTAACTAATGATAAGACTACCAATCAAAGATAAGTGGTTTAGATGACTTAGTAAAACTGTAAGGAAATATTTTATTGGCTACCTCTGCCCTCATGAGTTCTCTTTTTTCTCTCATGTGAGTGATCTTCAGAAACAATAGACTAGTTATCCTTTAAAGAATATTGACTTGCTGAATTTAGCAGTAGAAAGAGAAGCTAGGGTTGAACCTAATATACAAAGGCTAGTAAGTTTGTTGTAATTCTCAAACTGCTTGATTTCAGGTGTTGAGAAAGTTTGTCTCAGTTAAGTTGAGGGTATTTTAATTAGATTTTTTTTTTTTTTTTCCAGCCAAACCGAACAGGAAGCTTACTTTTCTCTACCTAGCTAATGATGTCATTCAGAACAGCAAAAGGAAGGGGCCAGAGTTTACAAAAGATTTTGCACCAGTTATAGTGGAGGCTTTTAAGCATGTTTCAAGGTATGATAATTGTTTTGGCTACTAGGTAACCTGTTATAAATGTCTAATAAGTCCTTTTGCTAAAACTTGTCTTATGACATAAAAATAAAAAATAAGCTGTATTTCTTTGAAGTTTTCATTTGAGAAGACTTACCAGTGATGGCATTTATAAATGTGTTAAATACTTGTGTGAAGGAAAAGGTTTTGTTCAGGTGGGCATTTGGAGTTCACCTGTTTCTTTAGTGACCAAGCAACTGCCATATTGGAATGAACTTCATTAAGAATGAACAAGTGTGTTGAATTGAAAATTTGTGTGCTTATAATGATCAATCTTTCAACTAGTATTTCTGGAAAAACTTACCCCTTTCTGTCGTATTGTGTATAATGATTTTAACGTTTTCTGGTGTGTGGGTATATGTCACATTTTTAAATGCTTTGTAAATACAGAATATTTAAAATAATCACAAGCCTGTTGAAAATTTTGCTATAGAAAAATTCTGAAGGTAGAAGTCTGTGCTTTTAAAATGCTTATTTCCAAATATTATATGCAAATATTTGGTAGATTACTGGGTAAACATTGGGGTAGGCAATTACATCAGTCTAATTTGTACAATTCAGTGGTGAATGATGATCTGTGTTGAATGAATGATTTAAGGATGAAAATATACTCACCATATGCCCTGAAGTTTAGTCACAGTAGATGCATCTTTTTAAGAATTACAGAGTGTGAAACACTGCTGTATGTTGCTTTCTTAAATTAATATTATTTATCCTTCAATTTAGATACTGTTTTTTACCATCTTTTCAGGTGCTGGTGTTTCTTAGAATTCAGCCTCCTGGTGTCATATTCTTTACTAGCCATCTGGGTGATTTCATACATTTCATATATTTAGTTATTATCCACACCCTAAAAGCCGATAATCTTTACTCCAGTCCAGTGTTTTTCCTTTTAGTCTTGTAGTATATCCACTTGCCTGTTGATTTCTAGTTGTATGCTTCCACACATCTGAGACTTAACTATGGCTGTTATTGAATTCACAATATCCTTCCTCCCTGTCAAACTTGCTCCTTCTGTGGGTTCATTTTCTTGATGAATGGAAACTTCATCTATCCTGATGCCCCTATGAGAAATCAGGTATTATCTTGAACTCTCTGTGATACCGTGATTTATAATATATCACAGTGTCCTTTCTCCTTCACTCGCTTTATCCTGTATAGTACGTATAGTTCCCTTGGTTCTTAGACTTCCTGTCATTCCAGTTACCATAATGTCATTTCTGTATAATTGCAGTAGCCTCCAGTATTGTTTAATCCATCTAGGAAACTGTAGCCGTAGTTGTAGAACTGACTATAGCAGTCTTTTGTCTTTGAGTGGTTCTCTTTTCTCTAGAGATCAAGTCTGAAGTCCTGAGTAAGGCTTCAGGTGTTCCTCCCTGGCCCAGTCTACTTCTTCAGACTCCTGCTCACATTTCTCCACCTCCTCACCCCCGCCACCCACCCCACTCCCACACTAGAGTTTATGTAGGTTAAGTTAACTGAACTTTTAGTTCTTTCTGGCTTGGGCTTTATTTATTGCCTCTTCCTAAAATTCCATAAAATATTTATTGACCATCTACTTTGTGCTGGTCAGTGGGGATACAATAGTGAATGAACTATAAAGTTCTGTTCTAGTGGAGCTTAAATTTCAGTGGATGACAGAATAATACAAGTTAATATATCTAAAAATGTCAAAAAAAGAGAGAGATAAGTACTACGAAGAAACATAAAGCAGGGAAGGAGCTAGAGAGTGTGGTGACACTCAGTTATTTCATGAGGTAAGGATTGACAGTTTGGAGGAGGTAGCATTTGAGCAGAGACTGAATGGAGGGATGAAACGGGCCATTTGACTATCTAGCCGGAAAGGATCCTGGGTAGAGAAAACTCGAGGCAGACACAGTGAGATAGCCATGTGCTGGGCATATTTGAGGATCAGCAAGGAGATTTGTATTTAGGAAATGTAGTCTAAGAGGTAACCAGGAAGTAGAACATGCCCAGTTTGTGGCCCAGGGTAAATAAAGTCTTTGCTCTTTTCCTTGGTATAATTGGTGGTTCTCAGAGGACTGAGAGCAGTATGATATCATTTGCATTAGTGGAGACTAGGGTGAAGGAGTAGAGCCTGGGAAACCAATGAAAAGGCCGTTAAAAAATCCAGGCAAGAGATCACAGTGGTTCTGTCTCCAGTGGGAGTGGTGAAGGTGGTGAAGGTGGTGGAAAATGGTTGGGAGTAGGCTGTTTCCCACTTCTGTGTGTCCAGTCTTCAGAATGCAGAATAAATATATCATTTCCTCAAATACGCTTCCTCCCACACCTTTCCTGATCTCTCTTGAACTGGGCCATGTCTCTGTTAAACCCATCTTTAACACTCTGTTCTCTTTTGTGGCTCTTACAATTAACAGCTGCCATAAAGCTCCATTTGTATCTCCAGTGTCAGAGATCATACACTGATCAGTAAATATTTGTTAAATAAGCTTCAAAATCACCCATTAGCAGTCTTCCTTAGCTTTATGTTCAGCCCCCATTAGGTTAGAGGTACTTTCTTGATAACCCCTTGTCACCAGTACTAGCACTTTCATCATTTTTTGTAATTTTTTGCTTAATAGTATGTCTCTAAGTTCTTTAAGGGAAGCAGAGAGTATGTCTGTCTTGGTCACTTCTCCCTTGAACTGCTGGTCACAGAGTGAAACTCAGTAAACGTTTGGGCAGCTTTTTTCAGGGAATGGGTGGCCATTGTGTTTAAAATCACCATTATCTTTGCAATGGCACTGTGCATTTTACTGTTAATGTTTTTATCTTCTCTTCAGTGAAACTGATGAAAGTTGTAAGAAGCACCTTGGAAGAGTGCTATCTATTTGGGAAGAAAGGTCTGTTTATGAAAATGATGTATTAGAACAACTTAAGCAAGCTCTTTGTAAGTATATAATCTTTTATCATTATCTCTTCATTGAAATGTGTTCTCTCATTAAAACTTAAATGTTCTTTCAACTCAGATGGTGACAAGAAGCCTAGGAAGCGAACGTATGAGCAGATAAAGGTGGATGAAAATGAAAACTGTTCCTCTCTAGGATCTCCAAGTGAACCACCACAGGTAGCAGTTTTTGTCTGTTCAGGGAGTTACATTTCTAGTATTTCATGTAGCCATCAAGCTTTACTAATTTTGCTATTTTATTTCTTTAAATTAACTTATTATAAGTCTGGGTACAGGAAACAAGCTATCTGAATAAGTCTTATTTTCTGATTGATCACTTATGTTTAATGTGTGTTGTATTAGGCAATATTTCACATAGAAAGGATTTGATTGCCAGGTAGGATTAGATCTGGTGAGATATCCACCATTTCAACAGTTTTCTTTTAAATAAAATGTAAGACTATTTTATTGTTTGATTTAAGTATGCTAAAAATTCCATGCCTAGAGATAAACAATCTTTTTAAGTAGTTTTGCTTTTAAACGTGTAAAAATGCATGTTAGAGTTAACAACTATGTATTCATACAGTTTTATGTAACCATTATGTAACCGTATGGAACTATGTAGTTCCATGGTGAAATAAGTTGAATTAGAATCATTATCTTAATACTCCATGTCCTCCCAGGTTGGTACAGTATAGCATTTTCTAACCATCAGATGATTCCAAAAAGACATTTTTACCTTAATTATGTGGGCATTGAGTCTTAAAGCTTCCTCCTTCTATGTTTCAAACATATAGGAGGGACAGATAGAATTTTAAAGGAGAAAATGAAGACATAGCCATACTCTTAAAACAAGGTAAATATCTTCATGGGCTACAAATGGTACAGAAACATAACTCAGTATGTGAGCCAGAAAGTGGTTCCTGCTGAGCTTTGTCTGGAAGCAGACAGGGTTTGCAGGAATTAGTATCCTGTAGAGTAGTAAGAACTTAAGTGCTCGGTGGACTTGGAGACCTGGACTGAAACTCACTCCAAGAACAGTATTTTACTCCAGTTTTAATTAATGGGTCTGACCCTTTCCTGTTCTCCCTGATGAAAGAGTAACCTAAGGTGTACTCTAGGAGTTTCTGACGTGACTCTTCCCTAGTACTTGTTGTATACTGTGCAATTGCTTTTGGTTTTATAATGACCATTTTCTGGTTAGTTGTATTGCTTAATTCTCAATGGTTCAGAATGGCAAAGATTTCTCTTTATAGAATCTAATAATTTCACTCTCCTCTCTCAGGAAGTCCTAGGCTAGTGTTGTTTCAGTTTGCTTTCTTCATGTAGGAGTGTGAAGGTGTAATGAGAGTAGTTTGTAATTAAAGCATGCATACATTGTCAAAACCATAAAGCTAGGTTTCTTCTTAGAAATCCAGAACATTTTAGAACTTTCTAAGTCTGATTAAAAAATAATAATGAAAGTTTTTTGGGGCGCCATGAGAAACAAGCTTCCTTGTCATGTCATTGCTCTTAAGCTCACTTTCATTGTAGTGGGGAAATATAACAAAATAATTTTTTTCTAATATTTGGATTTTAAAAACATAGTAATGAATTAAAAGCACACTGGGAATAGTATATTTCTTACTAGGTTCCATTAATTCTAATCATGTTTGATTATTTGCTGTATGCTAGACTCCAGTAATAACATTTTTTGTAAGGGGATAGCTTAAAGAAAAATTTGAAACTGGTTGTCAGTGTCATCTAAATATATACAGAGTTAATAATATCCTACAATAGTTTAATGATCTTAGTTTGTAATAGTTTAATAGTTTGTAATAGTTGAATGATCTTAGTAACAAACCATAGTATAATTGAAGGTATCACATGTGAACATACATATTCCAAAAGTGCATTTCTCTAATGCTTTAGTTTACTTCATTAGGAGATAGAATTTGGGGGGCTCTTCTGTGTTATGACAGATGATGATTTGTATTTTCCACCCCCCAATATCTAATTTAATACTAGAAATTCTTCTTATATATTAGTATAATGATAATACAGTGAATATGTCATTCATAAAATTTGTATTCTCCAGGTTGAAATTATAGCCTGCCTTCCCTCTTACCACTGTATATATTTGGCTTACAAATGAATCACATTATTTTAATAGTCAGATTAAGGAATATGAAATAAATTTTAAGTCTTTTATATTTTTTTAAGCTTCACTGATTTTGGTTCTAAAGTTGTATAACTTTTTAGACTCTAGATCTCGTTAGAGCATTGCAAGATCTAGAAAATGCAGCTTCTGGTGATGCAGCAGTTCATCAAAGGATAGCTTCTTTGCCTGTTGAAGTTCAAGAAGTATCCCTTCTAGATAAAATAACAGGTAAGAAAAGCAAGTCTGATCTGAACTTTTCAGGAGGATAGGGTAAGGAAACAGCATATAGCATTGTTTTTGTTGTGTAATACTTTTGTTATCCTGTGCTTTTCTTAGATAAAGAGTCTGGAGAAAGACTTTCTAAAATGGTAGAGGATGCTTGTATGTTGCTGGCAGACTACAACGGCAGGTTGGCGGCTGAAATAGATGATAGGAAGCAGCTCACTCGAATGTTAGCAGATTTTCTTCGTTGTCAAAAGGAAGCCCTTGCAGAGAAAGAGCATAAATTGGAAGTGCGTAACCTTTTCCTTATTTAGTGCTTGTTTATTAAATTTATTTTTGGTAGGAACTTTAAAATAGCTTAATATTCCTGCATGTTTTGCACTTTTTGAACATAGACCCCTTTAGACAATGGCCCAGGTAAGCTACTCCAATTAAGCTTCATTAATTGGTTTTTTACTTGAACCAAATTAGTCTGCCTAAGAAAATTTAGAGATTTGAAATGAGCAAAAATTGGTTGCGTTTTAAAATTATTCATGTGAAATTCCAGTAATAGTAATTCATCTTATGCGTTTAAACCCTTATTCTCAATAACAAAAATAATGGGAAGATAGCAGTTAGTATAAAGTCTGGTCTTAGCTACAGTAAATTATGGTTGGACGAAATTCCTGTTCTGAGTACGTGCAGTCTCTTGGGTATACGATTAAGAAATAAAGACTTTTTGTTATGGGTATGCCAGTCCCCAGTTTCCCTGTTCCTGAGCAGTTTATCATTTTTGCTTAGGAAGGTAGTCTTCAGGTTGCTTCACTATTCCATTCTTGAATCTTAACGTATTTCTACTCCACTCTCGGGTTGGACACACCCTTAAGTAGAAGGTTATTGCTTCTTTAAATTGAATGATGATTGATACTGTTGACAAGAAGTCTGGAGGTGCAGGGGTTAAAAGAAGAAACTCAAATTTCCTTTGAGCAGAGTGGCCATTGTCAGGGGTAGGGAATGAAACAGATTTGATTTTATTTAACAGAATCTTTGATTAGTTCTTGTTAAAATTGTTTGCTGCTGTAGTAATTTTTCTAATAATACATAGATTTCTAATGTCTGGATCCCTTTTTTAAGACAGTTGTCTTTAAATTTCTAGGTATGTTACGATGCTGCATCTTGTAAGTTGCTTTTATTTATTAGAGTTTAGTTCTTGTTTCAGCAGTCTCTGATTGTGCCAAAGATGATTACCATTTCTACCTGTGATCACAGTTGACTAAGTACCAGCATCAGAGCTCTCCCACCCGGTATTGTCAGCACTGTGTAGCATTACCCCTTTTCAGTCTGCCCCTCCTCTGCTCACACATACACACTCAAAGCTTAGTTGACATTTTGCTCACCTTTAGAGAGGTTGCCCAATTTTACATAGAACAGATAGAACTTTCCAAAAAATAAGTTTGATAATTAACTTACCAGTTTTTGATCTTGTGATGGAACTTCAGTCTTAAACACACTGTTACTTGTTTTACTGTTAGCAGAATTAAGGGTAAGTAATGACATGTAATTTTTGTCTTTAGTCTTTGGTATGGTTTCTTTAACTTCTATTGAGCTTCTGTTGCAGGTATTGGACATGGACGTATCTTCTAATGATGTCATCAACCTTAGCATATTCTTCCTGCTAAAAATAAATATCAAACTCCAAAGCCTGAATTGTCTCATGTTTTTGAAAATTGAAGACTGGAACTTCATTATTCCACTTCATACTGCTTTCCCACTTGAACTGGTTATATATCACTGTTGACAAAAATAGCATTTATGTTTGAAATTATAGAAAAATGATCAGATACCATCCGATCTAACCCCCTCTTATCCCAGTGCCTTCCAGGAAGCCAGATTTCATGATTGACGATTACAGTTGGTGAGGCTGATGGTAATAATGAAATTTACCATATGTCAGGTACTATTCTAAGCACTTCACGTATATCAACTGATTTAATTCTGTGTAGCAGGAAACATTATTATACGAATTTTATAAATAAAGGAAATGGTAGGAGATTAAATAATTTGTTCAAGGCCGTAAAGAGGTAGTGAATTATTTAGAACCCAAGCAATCTGCCTCCAAAGTGAAAATTTTGCTTCCAGTTTTTGCTTCAATGTAAGATTATAGCAGCAGCTAAAGCCCTGTCTCTGTTTCCTCCCTCCTCAGAGGTAGTCACTTTTCTCAAAATAAGGTGTTCTAGGAACTTTTTGTTGTGTTTTAGAATGACTAGATTTTTGTTTATCATAAAGCACATAAATTATGTCAGATGTTTCTTACAAGTAAAAAATATTTAGATTTCTAATAAACTAGGAAGTTGTTCTGTAGTACTCTTTGTAAATTATCATTTATAACTAGGTGATTGTTTTGTCAGAAGATGTGAAAATAATTTGAGTTTTTTAGACATATTTTGTGTCAAATAGGTGGCATCCCTTTGAAGTTGAGACTGAGAGGTCAGGATTTAGACCATATCAGCTGTGATAGCATCACATAGTTTTCACTTGTCAGGCATCCTTGAACATTAGGTGTGATTGACCAGGTATTGACGTGTCCTTAATTGCTCTTAAAAAGAAGGGGGGATATAAATTTAAAGTATCAGTTCAGGAATTGGCTATTTCGTATTTCCTAAGGAAGCCAGTATTAAAATATTTGTAATGAATGAAAACATGAAGTGTTTTAAAAAAAATTTAGAAATTATGAATCATTTTTTAAACTTTTTAACTATAGCTGGTTGTTAAAGCAGGTGACTTTTCTTTTCATGATACAGTTGGTATAAAAAACAGGCTTTTATAAAATACCTGTTTATCTTGTGATACTTTGATCAATTTTAAATTGTAGACTTCCATAGAAAATTGGAAATCATGGTTTGATGGCTCTTAAAAGGAGAAATCAAATCATAGTTCCAAGTTTTAGAAGTCAGGGTGGGAAAGCTGTCAGAGAGGACAGTGTTTATCCTTTGCAGTCTTTTATCAGTATATTCAGATTTACTTGATTTAAAAAAATGAGGACATAATATTCATGGTATGAATATTGTTTGTTTGTTTAAGTCTGTCCCTCATGGTGTCAGATTGTACCCATTGAGGTGCTTTTATTAGTTTTGTGCATTACAGCTACTATTACAGAGGACATCCTGTTGATGCAGGTTTGTTTAGTTGTGCTAGTATGTATCTGTAGGATTGAGTCTCAGAAGTAGAATAGAATAGCTGGGTCAAGAAGAATGACTGGTTAAAGGTTGATGTTGGTTTTTTCACCTCCTTGAAGTGTGAGTGCATCTTTTCCTGCACAACCTCACCCAATACTGAAGTCAGTGATCTTTAAAATTTTTGCATATCTGGTGCAAAATCAGATGGTCCAGTGGTTAAGACTTAGCCTTTAATGCAGGGGGTGTGTGTTCACTCCCCAGTCAGGGAAGCTTAAGATCTCACATGCCTCCTGGCCAAAAAACCAAAACAGAAAACAGAAACAATATTGTAACTAATTCAATAAAAACTTTAAAAATGAACCACATAAAAATATTAAAACTTTTTTGCATATCTGATAGGTTAAAAATATTTTTTTTGTTTGCTTAGGTTGGTCATTTAAAAATATTTGTTAGCCACTTCATTTCTGCTGTAAATTTCCTGTATCTCTTTAACTTTGGTTCTAGGTTTATGGTTCCGTGACTAATTAATATTTGTCTTTGCCTTTATAAATTCTAGGTTTTTTGGATATAGTTAGGATTGCCTTCTTAATTCGTAATTGTAAAAATGCTATACAAGTTTTCTGTAGATTTTTTCCCTAATAATTTTATCCATTAGGACTTTTTGTTCATGATATATATGATATAGGGATATAACTAACTGTTTGAAAGTGATAGTAAATGTCCCTTTGTCATTGGTTAATGATTAGTCATTTAATGATAGTCTATTTTGCTATATTGTAAAATATAACTTTGATCATATTTATTTCTGTATATACATGTATATTTGTGAATATAGTCATTTTTCTATTCTATTGGCCTATTTGTTTTACACACATTTAATTACTTAGTAGATTTTTGTTTTTATTACTTTTTGTTGTTTTTCTTGTCTAATTTTTTCTAATGATTATTGTGCTTATGAATTCTCCCTCTTACTATCTTATTTGTATTTGCCTTTATTTATAATTAGTATTTTAAATGACGTCTTCCTAAGTAGACATTTCTTAATTTACTTGGCGTTTTCAGGAGTGCTTGCTTTTATAAAATTTTTTGCTTTCCAAAAAGTTTAATTTCTATTTTTAAAAGTGCAGAAAGGTAAATTTTGTTTTGCCTGAAACACTTAGTGATTAGAAACGCTTATATCTCTCAATATAGGAAATAGAATATTTTAAATATATAGCACTGAAGATACAGAATTAAACATTTTAAAATGCTAAAGGTGTTTGCATGTAGCTTTTCGATTGTTATTTATTGATTTATCAAATTACAAGTATCATTCAAGGGCATAGTAGTAGGAATATGGAGAACTGCTTATGGAATCTTTAGTTATTTCTTTATACTTTGTCTTTCCATTGAAATCATACTGATTTCATTTAAATTTAAAATCAACTTAATGAGATGGAGCTATATGAATTTTTTTTAAAGAAGCAAATGTTACTAGTGTCTTAATTAGATTATTTTTGAGACTGAAATATCATTATTAAGTTTAAAACTTTGCTATGGTTAATATATCCATTTTTCAAGGATTATGTAATCTTTTAATTATTTTTAATAACTATTCTAGTAAGCTGTTTTCATCATGGGAAAAAAGCTGCATAAGCAAAAGGCTTATTAGCCTTATGTATTGGGTCCATGTATTTTGCATGTTATCCTTTTCATGTGATATATGCATCTTGTGACTATTTTCTTTTTTAATGTATGGATATATCATAACTATCTGTTCTTTATGACTAATTGTTTCCATTGGTTTGATACTATAAACAGTGTTGCAGTGGACATTTTTTTTTTCTGGCCATACTGCAAGGCTTGTGGGATCTTAGTTCCATGACCAGGGATTGAACGCAGGCCCTCAGCAATGAAAGCACTGAGTCCCAGCCACTGGACTTTCAGGGAATTCCCAGTGAACATCTCTTTTATTAACTCCCTACTCACTTACCTCTTGTGATAAATTCTTAAAGATGAAATTGCTGATTCATGTTAAAGACTTTCAGTAAGGTTATATTAGGTCATTGTTTTTGATGATTCTCAGATAATCATTAATCTGTATAGGTCTTCTCTTCTGGGCCATGGCTTTTCTCTAGAGAAAATGGTTCACATTTGCTCAGTAGCTAACTTAGGACATCTGTGTTCAGAGCAGTGCCTCACCCCTTATCTATGTGATTCGGATCTTCAGAAGCTGGTCTTTGGCTTAGTTTCTTATCCCTCATCTGTTGGCTCTATGGGGTGAGTTTTAACAGATTGATGGAAAGATATATCTATTTGGTCTTCATTGACAAAACAAGGCTCACCATTACATTTCAAGGAGCTTGGTGCCTCAGAGTCCTCAGAACGTCCAAAATTCCTCAGGATGAATTATATTACCCTTGGTCATTATCCCTTGTTTCATTTTTTTCTGTTTTCTAAAACTTGCAGGACATCTGTATACTGTGGTTCCTCCTTTTTCCTTGTGGGTTTCTGTCTTGATAGCTTGTTTTATTGTTTTAGTGACTTTTGGGGAAGGAGTGGAGTTCAGCTTGTTATGTAAATGGAGGACCTTTGTGTCTAATTAAATAGAAGTAATAATATATGTTTCATAACTCCTGCTAGACCACACTGTTGTCCCTTGCCTCTATTGTTTTAACAGCTGAATTTCCTGCACCCTCTCTTAACTCTCTACATCACAGGAGCTAGATTGCTCTTTTAAGAAGAAAACAGGTCTCATCAGACCCCCATGCAAAACTCTCCAATGCTTCCTATTACACGTTTGGATCTTATTTAGACTCCATATATGCCCGGTGAGATGACTAGTGTCGAGTATCTGTTAACCTCATCTTGTAACCATCTCAGAGGCATCAATTTAAGCAGATGAAGCAAGTTTTCACACCAGGGCTTTTGCTTTGCCAATTGCTAACAAAGTGGCTGTAGTGCTTTCTCCTGATCTTTACTTACATGCTAAGTCGCTTGCCATATCTTAAGGGTTTGGAGCAGAACTTTTTCTCCTAGTAGGCAGGTGTTTTTGTTGAGTCCGTAAAATGATAGTTGGCCATCAAAGGATGAATGAATGAATGAATGCTAGTACGAATGTAGTTTGCAAGCAGTATGTAATCTTTCTATTTTAAATTTGTGATTTCTTTTGTGATTAAATCAGAAAGAATGATGCTTTGATAAAATGATTAAAGATACTTGAGGTTTTGGAAGAAAATTGTATTCAGCACAAAATAAGTTAATTTTTAAGTCATATTAGTATAAGCCCAGTACTTTTTTAAAAAGAGGTTTTGTGTTAAAGGATTGGGTTCTAGAACTGCAGCTGAGAATTTTGAACAAAAGAATGAAAGACCATTTTGGAATTTTAAAATTATTTTACCTGTTTACTTTTTGTCTTTAGTAGAATAACACTTTAACGATATATTAGAAAACGTGAATAACGGACAGTAATAGTCAGCAGTCCATAAGTGCTGAATTTATAAGCATCACAGTGCTACCTGGTGGAAGAACTGTGGCTACAAGTGAAATCAGTCCTCGTCTATGTTTGTTCGTTTATGTAAAAAGAGAAATTAAACTCTAATTGCTCTCTGCTTGTTACTTCCTTTGTGGAATAGAACTCATACTAGTAATACTTTTCAAGAGAAGCATTGTGATTACGAAATTTATGCATATAAAGCAATTAGCACCCTGTATGTAGTAAAGTGTTCAATAACTGACAGCTGCTACAAATATTTGTTGTTACTGTAGCAACTGAGAATTATTAGGAGTGAGATGAGATTGAAAAGTAGGTTGGAATCAGATTGTGATGGGCACTGAATGGCTGGCTGACCAGATAGTTATAACAGCCCAGAGGCCAGAGAGGACTTGTAGCATTAGCAGTGTTTGGAAACCTGGTTGTAGTTGCCAAGTGGATTAGAATGGCAAGAGATTTGCGATAGGGAGACCAGATAGGACTTAATTGGAAATTTTATATTGTGGGTAATGAAGGCCTAGACCATAGTTGATGATAGCAATGAGAAAATAAAGGAATGGGCAGGTGTGGGGAACAATTGAATCACCATAATTAGTTAATTGGATCAGAGGAGTAAGAGGAATCAGTGATAAATTAGATTGAAAACCATGGTGCAAATGATTCTGGCATTGACTAAAAGGATATTGGAGAACTAGCTTGAAGGGTCAATAAATATTAGTTCTTTAAAACAAAAAAAATTGTATGAGTAGTACATGCTCCTCATAGTTTATAAACTATTGGTAAGCACAGATATCACCTAAAGTCTCATTCCTCCTGAAATAACCCTTGACAAGATTTGGAAGATGGGGTCAGTCGTTGGATTAGCATGTATGACATTTTTATACATTGTCCTTTTTACACATGTACTGTAAACATTTTCCTATGATCACAGAGATTCTCATTTTAATATCTAGATCATATTCTGTTTTAAAAAAGTATTTCTTTAGCCAGCTGCCTGCTGTTTAGCATTTATTTTTTCCAGTTTAAGAATATGCTTATCTGTGATCATGGTTTCATAAATTCTTAGAAATAGGGGAAAAATGAAATAGTAATACATGATATGATTTTCATGCTCATGTTAGCTACAAGTTTAAGAAAATGAAATGGCATCCTGTGCAATGGCAAGGGGAGATGGCAGTGGGTCTCTTACACTGTTGATGTAAATTCATGTATCACCCATTCTTTATGAAAGACGGTTGGCGATAAATACCAAAAGCCATTATTTTACGTAATGGTTTTTTTTCTTTTTTTTTTTTTTTTTGCTTTTGCCCTACTGCCAGATCCTTTAAATTGCATAATACCCAGAAAAATCTTTAGTGGGATAAATTCTGGGAGCAGTTAAAATAATGGTATAGTTTTTTTTCTTTACACTTAAAAAAATTGTAAGATAAATATAGTTGACCATCTTAACCATTTTTAAAAGTGTGCAGTTCAATACTGTTAGGTATATTCATTTTCTTTTGTAGCCAGTCTGCAGAACTGTTTTCATGTAGCAGAACTGAAACTATACCCATTAATCAACTCCCCATTTCCTACCACCCCTGACAAACTGTCTCTATGAGTAAGTCTATGCTGGGTATATAATATAAGTGCAGTCATGCAATATTTGTCTTTTTGATGGCAGGGGCTTCCCAGGTGGCTCAGATAATAAAAGAATTCGCCTGCAGTGCAGGAGACCCAGGTTTAATCCCTGGGGTGGAAGATCCCCTGGAGAAGGGCATGGCAACCCACTCCAGTATTCTTGCCTGGAGGCTCCCGTGGACAGAGAGGCTGCCAGGCTCCAGTTCATGGGGTCGCACAGAGTTGAACACGACTGAACAACTACTACTTTCACTTTCATATCACTTAGCATTATATTCTCTAGGTTCATCCATGTTATAACATATGCCAGAATTTTCTTTTTTAAAAAATTTGTTTTTGGCTGCACTGGGTGTTCATTGCTGCTTGTGGGCTTTCTCTAGTTGCAGTGAGTGGGGCTTCTCATTGCAGTGGCTTCTCTTGTTGTAGAGTACAGGCTCTAGGGCACATGAACTTCAGTAGTTGCGGCGCACAAAATTAGTTGTCTCTCAGCATGTGGGATCTTCCCAGACCAGCGATTGAACTTACGTCTCCTGCATTGGCAGGTGGTCTCTTAACCACTGGACCACCAGGGAAGTCGAAGAATTTTCTTTTTTAGGGCTGAATAATACTTTATAATATGTATAAACTTACCTTTTTCCCCCCAGTTATCCATCAGTGAACACTGTAGTAGCTTCTGCCTTTTGGCTGTTGTGAGTAATGCTGCTGTGAACATGGGTTCATAGCAGATATCTCTTTGAGTCCCTGCTTTCACATCATTGGGTTGTATACCCAGGAGTGGGATTGCTGAATCATGTGGTAATTCTGTTTTCTATTTTTCTGAGAAACTGCCATTACCATACTATACCATCTATAATGGCCACAGCTATTTTGCATTCCTACCAACAATGCCCAGAGCTCTCCTTTCTCCACATCCCTTGTCAACATTTGTTGTTTCTGTTTTTGTTGCTCAATAGCCATTCTAATGAGCATGAAATGGTATCTCATTGTGGTTTTGCTTTGTATTTTCCTGGTAGCTAGTCATATTGAGCATCTTTTCATATGCTTGTTAGTGATTTATTTGTCTTCTTTGGAGAACTCCTTTGTCGATTTTTTTAATTGAGTTTTTTCTTTGAAAAATGATAGTTGTAGTATTAGATTGATGTTTGGTTTGGAGAGCATCTAATTTACCCAGTGCCAGAAATTATTTTAGCACACTTTTCAAAAGATAGGTTAACTAGCCTCTGCTTGAATAATATTTCTGATGTGAAGGGAGCAAATGGTTTTGAGACTAGTAATCTCCATTTTCTGAACAGTAGCTAGAAATTTATTATATACTTTTGTTTAGGAAATTTCACAAAAGCTTTTGTTCCTTTATATGTTTATATGTTTGTGTGTGTATGTGTGTGTTTGTATACATTCACATACATTCCTGGGGAAAATGTAGGTTATACCCAAAATCCAGAATTATAGGTAAAAACCACAACCTACTATTGATATTGAAGTTACATACTCTGAAATAATAGGTCTCTTTTTAGTTTTCTCCTTCTTTTCTCTTTGTTCTTTACCGACCAGTTTCATTTATAGAATCCTAGATCAGGCCTGGCGTGCTGCGATTCATGGGGTCGCAGAGAGTCGGACACGACTGAGCGACTGAACTGAACTGAACTGAGATCCTCTTAGTGGTCTGTAGAAAATCATATTTTTCTTATTTTTTTAATTTTATTACATTATTTGTATATTATTTGTCATTTAAAAATTTACTTGAAAAGCTATTCCAGTCAACTATGTCAAAAAAGGACAGAGATGTGGAAGTCTTGACAAATAGCAAAATTAGTGCGAGTCTTGGTATGTCTCTGAGTGACTTTCCTTTCTGCTCACATATGAGTACTTGGCTGAATGTAGAATTCTTGGGTCACTTTCTTTTTTCTTTTGGCCTAGTTACCGTGTTTTTTTCCTTTTTTCTACACATTTACCATTTTGACTATCACATATCTAGGATATTGGCCTTTCATAAATTTGGCTTGCCATTGTTGTACCCTTTTATCACAAAAATGTATGTTGCCTTTTATTTTTGTTAATTTTTTATTAAAGTGTTAGTTGTTTAGTTGTGTCCAACTCTTTGTGACCCCATGGACCCTGCCAGGCTCCTCTGTCCCTGGGATTCTCCAGGCAGGAATACTGAAGTGGGTTGCCATGCCCTCCTCCAGGGGATCTTCCCAGCCTGGGGATTGAACCTGCATCCCCAGGTTGTGGGTGGATTCTTTACTGTCTGAGCTACCATAGTTTCTCCTTAAATTCCTGTTATATATTGACTCTCTTGAATCTTTCTTCCACACTGTTTATCTTTTCTCATCATTTTTCCTTATTTCTGTTGTTTTCCTTTAATAGTCCCGTGGGTTTTTGTTGATGTCGCTGTTTCTGTTGTACTTGTTCTCCCTCATAGCATGGTTCTCTAACGGGGGGAGTGGAGAGTTTTGTCAGTGTTTTATTGATGTCTGTTGAAAAAAGAGATTTCATACTGGCTTTTAGTTGGCCAGTTCACAGCTGCTACAACTCTGGGGCAAGTGGATAGGGAATCGGCATCAAAGGAGATGTTAGCACCAAGAGTTCTGCGAGTGTGCCCAGTCAGCCCAGACCTGACTGGAGCGTTGCCTCTGTTTTCCTAGCACAGGAGCCACGCCACCCAGTACCCCTTTAGTCACAGTGGTCCTTGGAACCTCCCCGTGCTGCTGGGAGTCCCCACAGGCACAGGTTGCTTGTTAAAGTGACACATAGGAGAATCTGCATTATAAATGTCTAACAACTGGAAAATAGTCCTGCCCATAGAGCTTGTTGAAATTTATAGGAGTATTAGGACCTATTTAATGTAAATGTTAAATACTGCTTAATCTGCTACTGTCTGCTTTTTAAAGAAACTTTCATATGTGTTTCTTTGTAGGTTAGCTTCTTATGTTTTTCATTGCTTACAGTGAGTGCTTAAAGCATTTTCTCTCTCTACTGTTAGATTATTTTTCCTAATCCATGGGTTTAGGAATTGTACAAATAAATAGGTATTTGAAAGTACATGTTTGATGAAAGTAATGAACTCTGAGAAAAGATCACTTCAGTAAGCCAAGTAAATAATTATATGTCTTTTTTTTTTTATTTAAAGAATGTTGAAGTTAATTCCAATAAATAAAATATTATTTTAGCATAAATAATTTAGAGCTTTTTTAGCTGCATATAAACTTTCTTCTAGCTCTGAGGGTTTTTATTTTTTTTGGTGGAGTATATTTTTGACAGTGTAGCACTGGCATTTTTTGCTCATGCTATTTTGGGACTACTTCAAACTTTTTTTTTTTTTAACATCAGCCATTCTTAATCTTGGAGTTGTTTGTCAGATTCTTATGTAATTAGTTTTTAAAATACACGTGTCTGTATTATCTTACTGAGTCAGTGTTTCAGTCTGTAATAGTTTTTCCTAAAAACACTTTACTTTTGTTATTTCTTGTTTTGGCTTTTGTTTCTTCTGCAAATTTCTTAAGGGTATATTTTAAATTACAAATAAAAATATTTTTGTGTGTTTGAGAGATAAGGCTAGGCTAGAAACATATGCCTGTGATCAGACATTTTCCCCAGTTAATTAGCTTGGTCTTGGATCAATGAATACAATAGCCAGGCACTTTAGCACTGTGCTGAAGAAGAGGGACTCTGGAACTGGATTACATGAGTTAAGAATCTGGCTTCACCACTCACTAGCTGAGTGGCATACGGCAAATCATTTGATCTTTCTCTACCTCAGTTTCCTTGTCTATAAAATAGAGATAATAATTATACCTGCTTTATATGATTATTATGGAATTTAAACGAGTTGGGGTACTTAAACTGCTCAGCATATAGTAAGTGCCCCAAAAGTTTCAGCCCCAAAACAAAGAAACTTGGAGGTTTTCTAGCTAGTTTGTATCTGTTTTATCATTTAACCAGTGAATTTATGTTTTATTTATAGGGATACTGTAAAAAGAGTATAAGATGTCTGCAGTGTTTTTAATATCTGTAGTGTGAGCTCTCAAAAAGCAAGGGTTTATATTCCTAGTTATATTCTTAGCATCTCAGTGATTGCAACTGGACTCCTAAGTTCTTTTAAATAATATATTCAATCTTTCTTTGAGATTTGGACTTACCTGCCCCATACTTACTTCTCTGTTGTTTATAGAGTCTACCTTTTTTCAAAATTAGGTACAATAATGCTGGCGTGCACCCTGTTGGTAGTTCTTCATGATATCTGAGATGTAATTGTCTCAGAAATGAAGTTGGTCTGGAATGTAATTGATTCCGTTAGGAGACTTGGACGTAATTAAAGTGTGATATTCACATTATTTCCTTGTCTGATTTAGATTTTCACTCTTCTGTAGAGAAAATAAAAGAGTAGATTTCTTTTTTTTTAAGATGTTAGACTGAGTGGCAGCTTTTCCCACCTCCTAGAACTTACAGAAAAGTTAATATATATTAAAATATAATAAAAGAATTATAAAACCTAGCATAGTCTATCTTTATCATATCATATAATAAAGATGTATACGTAGACATATCACAAATATATATTACACAAATATAAAGATAGATACAGTGAAGAGAGGGGGATAAAATGAAATTTGAGGAAGAAAAATGAACTGGAGACACACACAGAGTTGAGGTGAAATGTAAAGAGAGAAGGAGCTGCACTGCCCAGCAGCCACTAGCCATAGTGATATTTAACTGTAGTTGAATAAAATTTAAGTTATCAGTAGTAGCCATATTTCATATGCTTAGTAGCCACGTGTGGCTCTTTGGTACTCTGTTGGATAGTGCAGATACAGAACATTTCCATTGCCACAGAAAATTCTGTTTATAATGACTGATAAAGATTGCTTAAAAGATACAGATAGATAAAATGGAGAAGTTATATTTATTAAATATGATGTATATAATAGCTCCACTCTAATAAGAGAAATGCTATGGGTGCCCTCCCTCAAATGGCAGTCTACTTAGAAGGTGGATCACTGATAGGAATTGAAGAAATAAACCACATCTTGGCATGTGCCCTCCTCAAGATGGGAGCGTTTGCTTAAATATTCTAAGCTCCGAAGTGGAGCACCTGGAAGCAGGAGGTTGAAACAACAACAGAGACTAAGGGTGCTGCAGTGGAAGCAGGAGGGTGACTTCCCCCACTTCCTGGGCCAGGTAGCAGCTGTGAGGCATTTGTGTCTGTATCGGAGCTCGGAGCAGAGGAAAAGGGCAGTGTTTCCTCCAAGCTGGTGAGGCCCAGGAGTGATGGGGATCACCTGTTTCTGGAAAATCATTCACTGGGATAATTCATGTAGGATCTTGTCCACTTTAATGACAACCCAAGTAAGTTGTACATAACAGTCTAGTCACAAAGACATCACTGGAACCACCAGGCATTCTTTGAAGGGCAATACATAAGATAGCAGATTCAGAGGGAAGAATTTTCCCCTAGGAAATCGTTAACAGAAAAGTCCAACATGGTGATGTAAACTACTGAAAATGCCTACACACTTGGAGATCCTGCCCCATCCCTAATTAGTATCCATTAGAAAATAGGTTGTCTTCACAGAGAGCTTAATTAGTTTTTATTTAGATTCCCAAAAATCTTTGACCTCTTGAATGAAATATCCCAATCCTGAATAAAGGAAACATTTTCCATACATTATATGGGTGAAAAATGACCAGTGTCTAACCTGAAACTTGATACTGTGGTTAAACGCCATTGTAAGGAGACAATTCATAATTTTATTATAATAACATACTTAGCATTTACTGTTTGTGAAGGTGCAGTTCTAGGTACTGATTGCATCTTTATTTGTGAGTATATGAGGTGGATACTGTTAAACCTGTTTTATGAATGAGAACACTGAAGCACTGAAGTATTAGTTAATATTATTGTCAAAGGAAATTTGAAAAATATATTAAAATAATTACATTGAAATGAATATATTAAAACTACTTAGCTCCTGATAACATTTCAATGTATTTTCTTAATCTTATAAAAATCACAGGTTAAAAATACCATTGTAAGCATAATTACAAAAAATGTTAAAAGAGTTACAGCCATACTCAGTGTACAGATTTACATCCAACTTGAATATTTATCTTGATTAGCCTCAGTGAGTGTGAAGTTTGGATTAGAATAATGAACTGGAGAGTTATGGGTTCTAGAACTTATGGTGTGAACTTGAAGTTGTGTAATCTAAACCTCTTTTTCCCCTCATCTTCAAAATGCAGATATCAAACCTAATGATGTATGAGATCTGTTTAAACTCTAAAATTCAGTGCTTTTGACTTTCCCCCCATTCTTCATCTTATAGTTGGAAACTTCTGAGTAAGTTTGTATGCAGAGTTTAAAATTTTTTGTTGCCTTTTATTCCTCAAACACTTTCCCATCATAAAAACAATAACTATTTATTATAGAAAATTTGGAAAGTACCAAAAAAATTCCAGCTCAAGTTTATATCAACCTCTCTGAAAACAATCATTTTTAATATTTCAATGTGTTTCACTCCACTCTGTTTTGTTTTAAATAGTTGCATATATTCCATCTCATCTTTTAAAAAGTGTTTGTGATAGTGACTTTTTAAAACAACATTAGAGGTGACTAGCATTTATTGTATCTTTTGTTACCTTTATTTAAAAGACAGCTGAAGCCTTAGGAAAGAGGTCCATTTATCCACGTAGGATATATAAGTTGTGGATCTTTGGAAAACTTAGGTCCGTGTGACATACTGGTTGGGGGAGATATTTACTATCAAAAATACTAGAAGATAATCTGTTTAATACAAGTCCTCACTGCCTCTCTAAGCTCAGTCCTTCAGTGCACCATTGTAAGTTATTGGGGGAGTGGTATTTTTGGTATCTATACCTTCTAATTTATTTGTCCACTCCTTTTTGAAGTAAGATTCATGTTAGAATTTGTCTTGGTAATTTTGATACCATTGCACACATCATTTTTGTTGAAGTAAATTGTGAACTTCTTAGGTAGTTAAATCAAAATTTTAAAGAGAGCCTTATGTCATTCATACTAATAGAATCTCACAGAAAGAATTCTGTCTGGCTTAGTTTCCTAAAGCAAAATTTCTTTGTAAAACATCTGTCAAATTTGGTCATGCTTAGATCAGGTTATGAAGAAAGGCACTGCTTCAAAGCAAAGCCAATTTCATTCTTGCAAACTTTCTAATATTCAGTGATATTATTCCATCATAAAGTAGTAGTCTTGGGTGTTTTTTAGGACTAATACTTAGTGCATTTTAAAATTGAGATAATTTTACATACAATGAAATACACATGTTAACTAGGAAGATCATTATCAGTAAATTTGATGAATTTTGATAACTTATTGGATGCTGAATACATTATGCTACAGTAATGTGTTCTGTATTCTAAATCCTAATGAGATTTTAGTTACTTTTTCACTTTTGGGACCATAGATAAATGTGTTCAGTTTTCTTTGATTAAAGAAAAAGTGTGTTTGGGACTCCCTGGTTCCCATCTGGGGTTAAAACTCTGTGCTTCCACTGCAGGGGGCGCTGTTCTGGGAACTAAGACCTCATATGCTGTGTGTCAAGGCCAAAAAAAAAAAGTTTGTTCATGAAACATCAGATTATAGAATATGAGAGCATTGTCATTTTTAAATTTTCGGAGTGGCCAAAAGTTTTGAAAGATGCATAATGCCCAAATTTGCTTACAACTTTAGTTGAATTAAAGCTGCCTCTAATATGCATCTATGGCTCACAGTTTAATAATCGTTGGTCCATATAACTAGTGCAGATTGAAGGGGGAATCTTTGAATCTTGCATTGCTTTTATTATCACTTAAAAATTTCCACTGTCAGTTCCTGCATTTAGATTTCTCTAAGCTAACTGCATCAGTATGACTTGACTTGGCATCATTTCTTGAGAAGACAGGGATCATGTAGCTGGTAGCATGGTGATAAAGCTGTAGTAACATAAACAGTGTTATGCTACACTAAGTGTTCAGAATATGAAAAATAAGTTCTATTTCATTGGATGCTTGTTAAACCACAGCTGGATTTATGTATTCAACTTGGGCTGGATTCTGCATTAGCAAAGGGAATTTCCACAGTGTATTCAGAGGCAGGGGTCAGGATGGCAAAGGAAATGAAAACAAAATACATTGGACAGTTGAACAAATGGGGTATCAGAGACTTGAGGATAGGCATAATTTACGTGCTACTTGTCTTCAGATGCTTTGAAAGCTATCGGGAGAGAAGGGTTTGGTTTATGTAAGAAGGCTGAATTAGGACTAGTGGATCTATTCCAAATGACAAGACCATTCTTCCAGTTAGACCTGGCCTAATGTGAAAGGACTATGAAAGTAATGAGCTTCAAAAAGCCTCAGCTGTCTACATCTACAGCAAACCTTAAATACAGCACAGATCCTGGCCAGATCAGTGTAAAACCTCAAGATAAAGATCTGTTTACCTCACTTTTTTATTGTCTGGTAATCATGTTCAGCTTTTGAAAAATTGCAAAACATGCCAAAAGGCAAGGGACAGTCTGAAGAGACAAAACAAGAAGTCAGAAGTAGATTCTTGTATGACACAAATTTTAGAATCACCAGTTGAGGAATGTAATTGAATAATATGTTAACAACTCTAATGAAGAGTAGACACCATGCAAGAACAGATATAAGTAGAGGTGAAAATGCTTAAAGAATCAAAAACGAATTTTAAATGCTAGGAATAAACACTGACATGAGTGCTTCTGATGATCATCTCAGTAGACTGGACACTGCTGAGGGAAAAAAAATGTATGAGCTTGATAATCCATCAATAGAGATGTTCCCAACTTAAATGCAAAAAGAAAATAGAACAACAGCAACAACCTTTTCTCCAAAACAAAAACCAAACCTAGAACATTCAAAAATTGTGAGCAGTTTGGAAAAGTGTAACATAACATTTGCTTGGGATATCAGAAGGAGAACAAATGAAGCAGAAGAAATTCCAGAATTAATGACAAGACATCAAACTGACTGATCCAGGAAACTTACAGGACAAATATTTGACAGGATATAAAAAATGTAGTAATGATGCAATGTTTGCTGTTGCTGAAGGTGGTCAAGAAGAGATTGACAAGAACAAGAGAGATGTTGGCTCGAATGTTTGCCTGTGTTATGTATGTCTGTTTTTGAGGAATGTTACAAATCGGAATCTCTTCTGAAGCTTCATTCTGGACATGAGCATGTTGGAGACGGGAGCAGGGATGTCACGAAGAAGCTATATGTGCTCCTGAACAGCCCAGAATCTCTGTTTTATGGCCTGCCTGTTAAAAACCTTGTGTAGCAATATTCTGCAGGACACCCAATTTCAGTTCACTGAAGTTCAGTTCAGTCACTTAGTTGTATCTGACTCTTTGTGACCCCATGGACTGCAGCACACCATGCTTCCCTGTCCATCACCAACTCCTGGCGCTTACTCAGACTCAGGTCCATCGAATTGGTGATGCCATCCAACCATCTCATCCTCTGTCGTCCCCTTCTCCTCCCACCTTTAATCTTTCCCAGCATCAGGGTCTTTTCCAGTGAGTCAGTTCTTTGTATCAGGTGGCCAAAGTATTGGAGATGCAGCTTTAGCATCAGTCCTTCCAATGAATATTCAGGACTGATTTCCTTTAGGATTGACTGGTTGGATATCCTTGCAGTCCAAGGGACTCTCAAGAGTCTTCTCCAACACCACAGTTCAAAAGCATCAATTCTTTGGCACTCAGCTTTCTTTGTAGTTCAATTCTCACATCCATACATGACATACTGGAAAAACTACTGGACACCCAATTTGGGAAATACCAAATTAGCTGACCTCCATGACCCTGAGATAGTGTGATTCTTTAGTAACTGGATAACATTTTCTTAGGGAGTGAGACTGAAAAAGCACACAGGAGATGAAAATAATTTAGGCTAAAAGGTAGCAATGAAAATTTCAAGAAAGCATGATTAAGTCTACTTCCTAGGGTAAATATAAGATGAGTAGAAAAATTAATGTGTTACATCTCACTTCCTTAAATTCCTTCTTTCCATTTGATTTTGAAGTTACTCGCAGAGAAGTGGCCTGAGGCTCCTGGCTCATGCTCCCCTTCCAATGTCAAAAGTGATAATTGGCAATAGGTTCAACTTCCCTGATATGTTGGTCATCATTGCTGATTGGACTGGCCCTTTACCTTTTCTTGTTTCTTTTCTCTTGTGTCTTTGTGTTGCTGTTGTTACTATCATTGGTTCCCTCCCCCCCCCTTTTTAATCTTTAAGCCCATATGCTGTTACTCATGAGAAAATGACATCTCTCCACTACTGGAAATTCCAGAGGTGTTTTAATGAAGGGATAGACTACCTACTATAAGTCACAGTTTGTTTCCTTAATGTGTTGGGTTTTGAGTTTTAGGGACCTGTTCTGTGATTGTGGTGATCCTATATTCGATGGATTTTAGTTGGATAACACTTCTTCAGAATATCCATCCAGTAGCAATTCTAGATATGAGAGGTAAGATAGAATAATGGTTAAGTATGAAGACTCTGAAGCTAGATTGTCGGTTTGCAGCCTTTGTTGACTTTAGAGGAAGTTTCTTAACAAGTGGTTAATTGTGCTTTGGACTTCCTGGTGGCTCAGTGGTAAAGAATCTGCCTGCCAAGCAGGAGATGCAGGTTTGATCCTTGGGTTGGGAAGATTCCCCTGGAGAAGGAAATTGGAACCCAGTCCAGTATTCTTGCCTGGGAAATCCCATGGACAGAGGAACCTGGCAGGCTACAGTCCATGGGGTCATAAAGAATTGGGCACGACTGAGCGGCTAAACAGCAGCAGCAGCAATTGTGCTTTAGTTTTATTATCTGGGAAAGTCGCTCAGTCCTGTCCGACTCTTTGTGACCTCATGGACTATACTGTCCGTGGAATTCTCCAGGCCAGAATACTGGAGGGAGTAGCCATTCCAGTCTCCAGGGGATCTTCCCAACCCAGGGATTGAACCCAGGTCTCCGGTATTGAAGGCAGATTTCTTACGAGCTGAACCACCAGGGAATCCTTGTAATGCATGGATAATAATAGTCTCTTCCTATGAAGATTAAAGGAGAAGGCAATGGCAACCCACTCCAGTCCTCTTGCCTGGAAAATCCCATGGATGGAGGAGCCTGGTAGGCGGCAGTCCTTGGGGTTGCTAGGAGTCGGACACGACTGAGCGAGTTCACTTTCACTTTTCACTTTCATGCCTTGGAGAAGGAAATGGCGACCCACTCCAGTGCTCTTGCCTGGAGAGTCCCAGGGACGGGGGAGCCTGGTGGGCTGCCGTCTCTGGGGTCGCACAGAGTCGGACACGACTGAAGCGACTTAGCAGCAGCAGCAGCAGCATGAAGATTAAATGGGCCATTTAGAACAGTGTTTGACATTTAGTAAGCACATAAAAATTTTAATTAGGGTCATACTTGATGAATCTAGAAATATGTAAAGCTTATTTGTAACCATATCTACCCTCATTATAATTTAGCATTACTGTTTTTTTAAAAACCCAGCTGATAGCCAGGTAGGCATTGGGTTCCCTGCAGAAATCTTAGTCCCTGAGTAAATATTGAATCTTTTCTCTACTTGTTAATCCAGAAAGCTAATGAGCCTTTGTGGTAGTAGAATCATAACTTATTAACAGGTGGGAATTACCTTTTTCAAGGATATTTTAAAGTCAAGTCTGCTTTTAGAATACTTAAGAAAATGATAGTGAGCCCTCAAAGGAGCTGAATGATGTAAGACAATGTTAGATAACATTCATTTATGCTAAAGTATTTCCCACTAAAAGGTAGAACTTTTCTGCAGATGGTCAAGGAAAAATGGTTCCATCAGAGACAAGTAGGATACTGTGAAAAGAAAATAGAATGGATTTTATATATATATATATATAAATTTTTTTTTTAGGATTTTCTATTTTTAAAATATTTTAATTATTATAGTTCTGAAAAATTTCAGGACTGTATACCAAACTAAATTTGGGTATTTGTTTTCTAGATGACAGGTTAGGGCAAACTACTGAGATCTTTACCTGCTTTATACTCTGTTCCCTGGAGATGACAACAGACTTGACTAATTTTCCTGACACCATGGAATTTCTTGGCCTTGTTTTGAAAAAAAAAGTGGTATTAAAAAAATCTTGATTGATATTAAATACTTTGGTTAACTTTTCCTGTCTAACCTAGCAAAGAGTCCCAATACCAGGGAAAGCAAAATGAAGTAAATTATGGTGGATGCTCAAAAGTGAGAATTGGAGCTTCTATTAATAAATAGTTATTTGAAGAAAGCCATATAAGAAAGACTTGATAACATCTAGAGAGAGGCAAAAGACATAGTAAAATACATATCAAAGAACAAAGCCGTTTAGAGTTCTGCAGAAGAACAATAAAAGGAACCAGGATTGTGAGCATTATCATCAACTTAATGGGTTCTTATAATATGTTCTGAAGATTATGTCTTGATACTGTTTGGAATGAAGATAACTAGCTCTACCTTCAACATTAATTCATTGTGACCCAAGATTCTCAAGTATGTTGTTACTATCAAATTTCGACTAAGGATACATACAGTCATAAAGGGAGAAATTAAATTGCTTAGGTGTTTGCATAGGTACACCTAAGAATGTCATGTGGAAATATTACTGACTCCATCTTTAAGAAGTAACTGTTGTGGGAAAAGTCTTTAATAACCTCAACATGCTAGGATGTACATGTTTTCTTGACTGAAAAAATATCCTAGTATGTATGTCTTTTAAAACTGGTTGTTATCTGGCCCAATCATATTTTATACTTGAAGGGGATGCTGAAGATTGATTCCACAGATGAAAAGAATGATTTGTCAAAACCTTGTGTTCAAAGTATTCTGGAACCTGGATTACACTCAGACTCGATTCCTAAAGAAGCTACACAGCTTACTCACTAGAATCAGGACTGGGCTTCCTAACTTGATGTTTTCCTTTTCTGCTGCAGCAACTGTCCCTCAGGAAGTAGGTAGGAAGGAAGGACTGGAGCGTAGTAGGCATGATGCTTGAAATTGTTGACCACAGCCTTTACTGGCCACTAACGATCCTCACCTAGATACAGTTGAAATTCTCTATAAGTTTTTTTTTTTTTTAAGTCATAGTCACGTATGAAAGAAGAGAGCAGACTTCTTAGTGGTATCTGCAAGAAAAAGTTAGCCCTAATATATACATTTAAATTCAGAAATAGTGAAGACATTTATTTTAAGCAACTGGAATGTTAGAACAACTGTATCTGGGTCAGCCCTAAAATGACAAAGAACTCCAAATTTCAGGAGATTTATTCTCTTGGCTGTTCTTGGTGCACAGTGGTTCTGATGCCATCCCAGAATGATAACCACAGTCATATGGCACTTCATAGTTTGAAAACTTCCAAAATTAACTTATTTAGGTCTCAAAGCCCAATAAAATAGATACCCGTATTGTACAAAGGAAGCAACTGAGGCTTAGGTAATCTTAGGGCATCTTGCATAAGATTATAGGTAATAAATGGAGGAAGCAGTTCAGTTGCTCAGCTGTGTTTGACCCAGCGACCCCATGGACTGCAGGATGCCAGGCTTCCCTGTCCATCACCAGCTCCCGAAGCTTGCTCAAACTCATGTCCATTGAATCGGTGATGCCATCTAGCCATCTCATCCTCTGTCGTCCCCTTCTCCTGCCTTCAAATTTGCCCAGCGTCAGGGTCTTTTCCAATGAGTCATTCTTTACATCAGGTTGCCAAAGTATTGGAGATTCAGCATCAGTCTTTCCAATGAATATTAAGGACTGATTTCCTTTATGATCGACTGGTTGGATTTCCTTTACAATCGACTGGCTGGATTTCCTTGTTGTCCAAGGGACTCGCAAGTGTATTCTCCAACACCACAGTTCAAAAGCATCAATTCTTTGGCGCTCAGCTTTTTAATGGTCCAACTCTCACATTCATACGTGACTGCTGGAAAGACCATAGCTTTGACCAAACAGACCTTGGCAGCAAAGTAACATCTCTGCTTTTTAATATGCTGTCTAGGTTGGTCATAGCTTTTCTTCCAAGGAGCAAGCATCTTTTAATTTCATGGCTGCAGTCACCATCCTCAGTGATTTTGGAGCCCAAGAAAATAAACTCACTATTTCCATTGTTTCCGCATCTATTTGCCATGAAGTCATGGGACCAGATGCCATGATCTTAGTTTTTTGAATGTTGAGTTTTAAGCCAGCTTTGTCACTCTCCTCTTTCACTTTCATCAAGAGGCTCTTCAGTCCTCTTTGCTTTCTGTAATAAGGCTGGTGTCATCTGCATATCTGAGGTTATTGATATTTCTCCCAGCAGTCGTGATTCCAGCTTGTGCTTCACCCACTCTGGCATTTCACATGTTGTACTCTGCATATAAGTTAAATAAGCAAGGTGACAATATACAGCCTTGACATACTCCTTTCCCAGTTTGGAACTAGTGCATTGTTCCATGTCCAATTCCAACTGTTGCTTCTTGACCTGCAAACAGGTTTCTCAGGAGGCAGGTAAGGTAGTCGGATATTCCCGTCTCTCAGAATTTTCCACAGTTTGTTGTGACCCACACAAAGGCTTAAGCATAGTCAGTGAAGCAGAAGTAGATGTTTTTCTGGAATTCTCTTGCTTTTTCTATGATTCAGTGGATGTTGGCAATTTGATCTCTGGTTTCTCTGCCTTTTCTATATCTGGCTTGAACATCTAGAAGTTATTGGTTTATGTACTGTTGAAGCCTGGCTTGGAGAATTTTGAGCATTACTTTGCTAGTGTGTGAGATGAGTGCAATTGTGCAGTAGTTTGAGCATTCTTTGGCATTGCCTTTGGGATTGGAATGAGAACTGACCTTTTCCAGTCCTGTGGCCACTGCTGAGTTTTCCAAGTTTACTGGCATATTGAGTGCAGCATTTTCAAAGCAGTACTTGTATCCAAATCTTTTGACTTAATTTCCAGGAGAATCCACTGGGGACCTACCTGTTCATACTTTGTGCTCTGCTGGACACTATAAGGAATACAGATACACACAAAGTATATTTTCCCCAGTTATGGATATAAAAACCAGAAAACAGAATAGTAGTATTTAAGTTCAGAACTAACTTGAATAGTAGCAGGTATGAAACTACAGTAGGAAAAGCTTCTGTGGCAAAGATTGGTCTTAAAATAGGTCATGTGAAATGAGAAAATTTGGACACAATGTGAGATACTCAATATTAGCTGTAAAGAAAAGCATTTCTTGTGGTTCAAATTTCAACCTAGCTCTACCCTACTTTCACTGCACATAAGATAAATTGCACCTCCTGATTGATTGATTGATGTTGAAGTATACATGAGGGTTTGCCATTTGAGTGTCGTTTGGTTTAGATTTGGCGAGTAAATTAAGAATAAAAATATAGGCCTTGTTGAATGAGTGGGGAATAGCAAGGGAGAAGTAAAATAACTTATGTAAACAGTTGGCAGGAAATGAGGGAAAACATTGGTTCACAAAATGGCAGCTGATTTTTCAGCGGAAACTGCCTGCCAGAAAGGAATTAAATGGAAAAGCCTATATAACCAATAATACTTTACCCACAAGACTCTCCTTCAGATTTGATGGATAATCAAAAGCATTTATAGACAAGTAACAGAAGAATTGAGCACCACCAAACCAGCTTTACAAAAAATGTTAAAGGAACTTCTCTAGCTGAAAAAGAAAAAGCCACAACTAGAAACAAACTGAGAGATTAAAAATCTCACACATAAAAGAAAGCATTAAGGCAATCACCCACACACAAAGCTAGAAAGGAGATTAAAAGACAAAAGTAGTAAAATCACCTGTGTCCATAGGAAGCAGTTAAAGGATACACAGAGCAATTAGATGTAAAATATGTTATCAAAATGTAACCGAGTGGGAAGGAGAGTATAAATGGCAGGGTATTTAAAATATGTTTGAAATTGAAAGGTCAGTGACTTACAACACATGCGTTTATATAGACTACTATACCAAAACCTCAGGATAATCGCAAACCTCAAAATGTATAATAGATATAAACAAGAAGTAATCCAAAACAGTACTTAAGATAGTCAACAAATCACAGAAGAAGAGAACAAAAGGAAAAAGAGACCAAAGTGGGAACGGCTGGAAGGGACAGACTGGAATTTGAGGTGAACAGATATAGACTACTATATCTAAAGTAGATGACAAAGACCTACTGGATAGCAGAGGGGACTATATTCAATATCTTATAATAACCTGTAATGTGAAAGGATCTGAATAAGAACATAATATAAATACATTCTTTTATATATTTTCTATATAATCATTTTTGTACACCAGAGGGTTTACAACAACTATAAATCAATTATACTTCAATTAAAAAATAAAAATTTAAAAAAGACAAAAACATAAAATAGAACACTGTACTTTTGCAGTGAAGGCAGTATATATCAGTTCAGTATTTATTACTAAGGGAAAGGGCCTGATTTTTTAATGCTTTGGCTTTTTAGCAGGCTTTTTTTTTTACCTTTAGAATTCAAATCCTCTTTGTTGCCGGAACAGAGCTAAATTCTTTTAGGAAAAAGAAGTTTTTTAGGTTAAAATACAAAATATTTTGAAAGCTGTTTTTGCAAAATGCAGGTTTAGTTAGAAAAGAATGAGAAAACTAAAAGGGACTTACCTGTAGTGGCCTTGCCTGTTGATGGGCTTATCAGGTTAGGCTACCCAAACTCTTGACTGTCCCTGATGCATGCATCCTGCTGGGTCCATGTTTGTGTTTTGTCTTTCATACTTACGGTAATTTTTTTTATTTACTAAGAATAAAAACAGATGTTTCTTTGCCCCCAATTTCAGCTTCATTGAGGTGAAACTCACATAAAATTGTATATATTTACAGAGTATGGTGGGATGATTTGACATAAGTACTCTTTGTGAAATGGTTACTAACAGTCAGGTTAATTAATAAATTCCTCACTTCACATCATTACTTTTTCTCTCTTTCCTTTTTGGTGATGAGAACATAAGGTCTACTCTCAGCAGATATCAGGTGTACACAGTATTATTGACTATAATCAGCATCTCTACATTAGATCTCCAGAGCATATTCATTTTATAACTGAAGGCTTCTACCCATTGACCAGCATCTTCTCATCTCCCCCTGCCCAGCACCCCAGTCCCTGGTCAGCATCACTCTTACTCTGTTTCTGTGAGTTCATTTTTTTTTTTTTTTTTTTAAGGGTCCACATGTAAGTGAGATTATGTAGTATTTGTCTTTCTCTGTCTGGCTAATTTTTTTACTCAATGGTAAAGAATCCACCTGCAATGCAGAAGACTTGGGTTCAATCCCTGTGTTGGGAAGATCCCCTGGAGAAGGAAACGACAACCTCCAGTATACTTGCTTGGAGAATCCCATGGACAGAGGAGTCTGGCAGACTACAGTCCATGGGGTCACAAAAGTGTTGAACACAACTTAGTGACCATAAACAACAATAGTCCTCTAGGTTTGTCCAGGTTGTTGCAAATGACAGAATTTCCTACATTCTCATGGCTGAGTACTCCATTGTACACATGTACCACATCTTTATCCATTCATTTGTTGGCAGAGACTTAGGTTGTTTCCATGTCTTGGCTGTTGTGAACAATGCTGCGATGAACATGGGAGTGCAGGAATCTCTTCCAGATACTGATTTTGTTTTGAGGTCAGTGTTAGATATTTGTTCTGACCCAGGAGGGTGCTGCTTTATTTCCTGTTTCTTTCCTCATGTAAAGTCTTTGAGTCAGGACTGTGGAACTATGGGTGGAGACAGTGGCAGGCTTTTCTTTAAGTGCTGCCACTCCTGTAGGACCTGAGCTCTGGGTGAAGGGGAGAGGTGCAGCAGCCTGTGTTCCTGTCAGCTGCTTGTGAAGACTGCCACCTCCTGAACGGCAGGGGGACAGGGGGGTTGGGGGTGGTGGGCAGGGGTTATTGATGCCCCAGTATTCTCAGCCTCCACGTCTGAGGTAGAGCCTGTTTCAAAACAACACGCACCTCTTACTATAAGCATTGTTGCCATAGGAAACCAGCCTGTGGAATCCAGTGAGGCAATTTAAGACCCTTAGAACTGTGGCCTGGATCATAGAATTAAGTAGTTAATCAGGTTTCATCTGGTTTTTTCTTCAGGCTAACATCAGATGGTTAACCACAACTTCTTAAATCTTTTGTCTTTCAGATTAAAGTCTGATTCTGACAGTAGAAGAAAATTTTTGGTTACTGCTTTTGTTCCTAATTGAGGAAAGCATGATTTTTACTATTTATGAAGGATAATCAGTCTTCTCACAGGATTACTGTAAGGATGAATGAGTTCTTTTTCTAATGCCTGGTGTATCAGTGGACATTCAATAAATGGCAGCTTTTGTTTATGTTTACCAGTTTTTTGTATGCAGTGTCACCAGTTGGTAAAGGTGCCACAGATTAATTGCCACAGATTCTTTGAATCAAAGGATTAAGATAAATGTTAATAACTGAAGAACAGCCTGTGTGGATGCTAGAAACTTGAAATTAGGTTGGGCAGTAATGATCACTAAAGGCAGCACATGAGACTTCTCAGGACATCTAGCCTCAAGAGGAGCAGAGTAATTACTTCTGTGCATGTTTGAACAGCATCTGAATCTATCGTGCTAACCTTGGAGTACTTTAGGTGTTATTTATTAAAGAATGATTTAGTACAAACAGGGACAGATGGGGGCTTCCCCGGTACTTCAGTGGTAAAGAATCTGCCTGCTATGCAGGAGATGTAGGAGCCGTGGGTTCTATCCCTGGGTGAGGAAGATCTGGAGGAGGGCATGGCAACCCACTCCAGTATTCTTGCTGGGAAATCCCATGGACAGGAGCCTGCCATGGGGTCACAAAGAGTCAGAGACAACTGAAGCAACAGCATGCACGCAGATGGGACAGATGGAGGTATGTGTTTGCCCCGCCCCCACCAGAGTGTTCTGAGGAAGAAACGTGTGCGAAGTGTGGAGATGTGTATGGATTGGAAAGTGTGCATCTAGAATGAACACCTTGCTGCTCTGCTGTGTGCCACTCGGAGCTACTGTACTGAAACCTACCCGCTGTGCCAGAGTGTCACTGGCAAAGGGGAAAAGGGAACAGGAAAGTCTTAACCTTGAGGTTTTAGATCACTATTAAACTCCCTTACTCAACCTTGACCTTCATGATGGATTAAAGGTGCAAGGACAAGCAGACACGGCAAGAATTGACGCCTCTCATTATGTGTCCATAGCTGTCCTACAACATGCCCAGCTTTCAACCTTGTCGGCTTTGTCTGCCAGGGTTCCCACTTCCCCAGTGTGCTTCAGAAACCTTTCCCCCATTGCCTTAGAGTGGTTGGGATATAGTAATTCTGACAGACTCCTTTCCCCAGGCGTATTAATGGTTCTTTAAAAGAGGGGACTCAGTAATACAGAGAAGCTTCCCTGATTTCATTTTTAGACAAAACCCATAGAGAAGTGGCTCATGTATTAGCATCCTTTGGGGGAGGTTTTACAAAATTCAAGAGCTGTGGGCCCGCTTCCAGGGGTTCTCATTTAATTGATGTTTGATGAGGCTGATGTTCTTTTGAGAATTCTGAGTTTCTCCAAAAATTTCCTAGGAGATTCAGTCAGAGTTGAGCAACAAAAAGGGGCTGCTTGTGGATAGGCCTTCTACCCCAGATGAAAGCTCACTCACCTACTCTGTCTTGGTAAGCTTACTCTTGGTCAGAGGGAGGAAAAGTTTCTAGTCTTTATAGAGGAAATAATAGTCAACTTTTTGATTCCCCTCTTCACACCCTGCCTCTACTAGGTGATAGAGTAAAGAAGGTTCCTCTCTTCTGGTTGAAGTCTGAAAACTTCAGTTGTTAATAAAAGATATTTCCACTCCAGAGAATGGCCTGTTCCCCCTAAGCCAGTATGATCTTTATTGGTTTCTAGTCCAATGCCTTAGGCTGCTGTTTGCAGGGTTTCCTAACTTTTTTTTTCCCCTTTTGTGCCATTGAGATCCTTTGGTGATCCTATGAAGTCTTGGACCCCTTCTCAAGTTAAATATTTTAAATGTAGAAAATAAAATGTATAACATTACAATAGAAAAAAGTTATATTGAAATAGTTATTGAAGTAATAAAACTTGTACAGTAATACATGCTTCTTTATTGATACATTAAGTAACACTAGCAATTGGTCTAATAATTTCAAAGTAGTGATAAATGTGAAAAACTATGATGTAATAATGAAGCATCTGGTTTCTATTTGAGATAAACTCAAAGATACCGATAATACTCCTGTGGTTTTTTGCCAACATTTATAGTCAAAAACAGTGCTAAATTTTAGTTTAAGCTGGTGGAAATAAATATATACTTTTTCTTATCCTTGCCCCGGTATACCTGAGAATCCTATATGCTTCAGTTAAATATTGATATATTAATACATTAGTCTTCTTTTTACAGGTGTGAAGCAGCAACTTAAGATTGTAGTTTTTCCTAAGAATGAGTTTCCCTCCTTGAGTATTTCCCAAATCCCTCTCTTGATCCTAAGGCTCACATAATCTTGTTTTTCAGCATAAACTGAGTGCTTTATCAGATTTTCTGCAGAGCATTAGCTGGATAAGCTAGATAGCTCTTCTCTGAACTCCCACGGTGCTAATGAGAGTGGTTTGATGTTACAGGAATACAAGCGCAAGTTAGCCAGAGTTTCCTTGGTGCGCAAAGAACTCAGGTCCCGGATCCAGAGCCTGCCGGACTTATCTCGATTGCCCAATGTCACTGGCAGCCACATGCACCTGCCCTTTGCGGGGGACATCTACAGTGAAGATTGATGACCAGTCTCTTTCCAGGGCCCAGGACTTTGGAAGAGATGGAGACAGGTTAGGTGGATAGTGCTGTAGTGTTATTTTTGTATATTGTTGAGAGAGTGACATTAACAAAAAGAAATGACAAGTAATTTATAAAATTGTTTTAAATGTTGCTTTGTTTACTATTCTATTGGTAAGTTAACATGACTTAGTTTAAACAAAGTGAATCTCTATGTGTATTAAGCTCACAAGTAGTGATTATTTTCAAAAGATCTTTTTGTAAATTTTTTTGATCCAGGGCCTTGTGAGAAATTCCATGTTTCTATTTCTTCATGTATTTTCAAATGTTTTTCTTTATTTTCTTCAGTATCTAATCAGTGTATAGTATGTGATTCCTAAAGGGTAAGAACTAATCAGGTTGGTTGAGACTTTATTATGATATAGTTAGGACTTAATTGTAGAAGGGACTAGGTGTTCCAACTTGATTTTCACCCTTCTCCTCAACCAAAACGTCAGTTCTGTGCCTCTCAACACCTTAGATTCCTTATTCCCCAGAGGTCAGTCATTTAATACTAAACATGGATATCGTTTTGAGGGTCATATCAGAACCTACAGAACTTTCCCACAACAGGGGTTCAATCTCAGCAGCCACAATGTAGGATAAAAGGAGTGTTACATAGGGACCCCTTGATTAAAAGCTGTTTAGAGTTATTTAGGTAGATAGCTATGAAAATGCTTTTGGAAATGTTAAAAAAAATTTGACACTGTACCAAGAGAACAACTCTGATTCTGGAATCTCTGTCAAATCAAGCTCCTTTTAACATAATTGATCCCTTTAACATAAAAAGCCATCTGTGGGATTAAAAGAAGAGTAAAATAATGGTACCTTAATATTCTCTTAGCCATCTAACTTTAAAAAACAGTAGTATTTTTAGCTCTAATATCTCAATGAATTCAATATTCATTAATATTCAGTAAAGTAGCCTGGAACATTTTTAATGTTTCCTTAAGGTTTTTGAATTACATATATTTGGGAATTAAGCAGTCCTACACTACAGGGTAGATATGGTAAATATTATATTTGTATATTTAGAATTACCAAAACAAATGTACTTTTACCTTTTATTTCGAGTCCTGTGTTAGAGCAATTGCATGCTCTCCTGCTTTCTCTTTAAATCACACTGTTAAGCTGTGGATTTTGCTCTCAGTGATTACTTAGGATAAACATTTTTTTTTCGTTCATTACATATTAGACATTTTTCTTTTTGTTGTAAGAAGATTCATCTTAGTCAATGAAACAACTTTTTAAATCCCACAGGTCAGTTATGTCTCACTAGTCTGAATGGCTTCACTCTTTCTCAGTATTAGAAATTATAGTTAAAGTGAATTTACTATATGTGAAGGAGAAAGCCAATATTTAATTTTAGCAGCCAGTAGTTTTCAGAACGGTGCTTTTAACGGTTTGGCCTCTCCAAAGCAGACACACACAGTAGTAGTTCCCACCCATACATGGCTTATATTCCAAAGGTTTTTAGTCAACTTTTGGGACTCGGGGCACATTTTTCAACAGGAACAGTAGTAATTAGGTTTGCTGTGAACACTCTCACAGAGAGCTCAACCAGGAACCTAGTCCACTTACCCATGAATGTACTGAACTTGTAATGTGGTTGACAAATTATGAGTAGTAGATCTTGACCTGCATTTGTAACATCACTCTGCACTAAGGAAATGGTGTGTAGCAGCCAGACTTACACATTGGGGTGTCTCTCTGTCTTGTGTACCTCTGTCCCTAGGTGTAGGATATGTAAGAAAAAGATTCAGCGTGGGGGTGGAGGGTGTGACAAATGCACGATTATTAAAACCTGGTTATACCTGTTACAGAAGTATGCCACTTTGTTAAAGTGAAAGCAAAAACTTGTATATTAACTTATTTTTTAGCATCTTGACCTTATTTATGATCTACTAAAGTGGTGACTTATTCAAAATACATTTTTTTTTCCATTTAATACTAATTTATAAACTATGTACTCCTGGGAAGATTTGAAACCTACTAGAAGTTTGTTGAAATATTTTCACCATTTAAGAAAGACTTCTGACTTAGATACTGATTTTAATGCCAGTATCTGCTCTAAATATTTATGATAAAAATGCATTATTTTTTTAAAGAGCTTGATGCAATTTGTGGTAAGTGATAGTACTCAACCTGAATCCTACCCCCAGTTTCACCCTTTGACCAAGTCTTCACAAGCCTTCAGTTGTTGGTTAATTCACTGACCATAAACACAAATGATATGGTCTGGTTTAGAAGTCTTGATAGTTAATGTAGTAAGCCTTAGCAGTAAATAGCCTTCCTTTCTAAAAGGGAGACTAAAGTTTCTCAAGAAACTTTAGCTGGGTTAGCTGGGGGTACTCTTAATACCAAATTCTAAATCATGAACATTTTCTTCACTGTGTACGTGAGGCAAATCATGCATTTTGAGTGCAGCTTGGCCTGGCCCCTCAAGAGAAAAGCATGTCACCAGACTTGCAGTAGGGATATTTGGTTTGAATGGATACCATCACTCTTTTCTCCACAAACAGTGCAGAGAGCTGTCTGGAGTGGCAATTTGAACAGATTCCCTGGTGTTCCCTCTGCTCCTTCTATCAATACAGTAAGTAAAAGAACCACATGGGGGAGCCTGGGAGTCTGGGAAAATCAGCTGTGCTCAATAGCCAACCTCCCCTTCTAGGAAAACCAGTCCAGGTGCAGCTATTTTGGTACCTCATCTCACATGGACTCTGAATCAGGGTTTTTCTATAAGAACTCTTTCAGGATCAGCAAAAGCTGAGATGACCTGGTCATCTTGATTTGCAAAAATAAAATAAAACCAGGTTGTCAGTTGTCATTGTAGATGAGCAACTCATCTATTATTATTGAACTGGTTCTGAGAAATCTTCAGAAAGAAAGCTCTCAAAAGTACAAATTAATTAGGAAAGTTAGAATGTCCTTTCTGAATTTTCCATTCAAAAAATTTGTATGAAAAAACATAAAGCTACTAAACCGCTTTGTATTCTATTAAGAAGTAGCTTCTAAGCGGCAGTCTTAATAGTTGTTGCACTATATCACAGCTTTTTAAAGTGTAGACTCAGTTCTTCTCTGTATAGAAAGGGAGCATTGTGTTACTTACTGAATTTATTTATGCAGAGCATTTGTTGCCATCTGTAATTCTAGCCATCCACACATGAGTCTGTTCTGAGGTGGCAATAGCACATGGGAAGATGAAGTCTCCCTGTTCCTTTACCCCCTTTTCTTTGGTTGTATCTGATGACAATATAAGATGTTCTTAATAAAGTTTTATGTTCTTTTTGAGATGTGCAGATCATTTTTGTGTATTTGCTCAGGTGAATATGGGGTGAGAAGGGGAGATGAGGATGGACCGGGAGGGAAGGAAAGTACTGGAAGTATTCAGCAGTGGTATGGTGGAGAAACTGCTGAAGGAAATTCTAGTTGTTTGGTCAGTGGGAACTAAACTTGAGCAAACATCAGTAGCACCTGGAGGGCTTATTAAACTACAGATTGTGGGGCTCCACTTCCAGAGGTTCTGGGGTAAGGCCTGATTACATTCCTAACAATCTGATGCTGATGCCACTGAGTTTGACAACCACTGCTCTAGACCAACTTTAAAGTCTGTGACTTGCTTGATGACTTAAAATTCCAGGTAACTCCAGGCAATTCCAAGTAATAATAAAAGTATGGGTGTTACAGTTCATTATGTAGCAAGTTCTTTGGGCAAAGAATGAAACTGCATCTTCTTTTATGACCTGCTGCACAGTTTAAGTGCCTTTGAATCAACAGATTCACTTAATAGTACCTTGAACTACCTGGAGTACAGGTCCTCTCGCCACATTTAAAGCAGAACTGGAAAATACTAGAAATCTAAGGAATCTCTAGGGCACTGTTTGCTAAACTTTCATAAGTCTCTCTTGGGACATTTGCAGGAAGGGCACATACCTCCTGGATCAGAATTCTCTGTGATTTTACCATCTAGAAAGTTTGGGAGAGCTAATCCTTAGGCCAGTGCCCCTGGCTCCCACCCCTGGATGGCCTCTGGTCACTTTATCTGAATTCGGGGGCTTCCCATTGCCATTCCACTATTTCCCCCTTGTGGCAGTAGATTTTATATAGGGGAACCTCTATCCAGAGATTCTGTTTTGGAAGATTTGGGATAGACCTGGAAATCAGCATTTTAAATGAGCTACCCAGTGATTCTGATGCAGGTAATTCTTGACTACACTTTGAGAAACAGTGCCCTACTGAGCAAATTACGGTCTATAACATACTATACTGATGGTAGGTCTCACATATATGTTACTTACTATACACTAGGGTTGCTGTAATCACTTCACATAACTTTTGTGATAGATGGCTCTGATTACTCCAGTTTTACCTATGGAGAAGCTAAAGTGAGTGCAGGTTGCTCAGTTGTGTCCAACTCTTTACAACCCCATGGACTATACAGTCCATGGAATTTCTCTCCAGGCCAGAATACTGGAGTGGGTAACTGTTTCCTTCTCCAGGAGGTCTTCCCAACCCAGGGATCAAACCCAGGTCTCCTGCATTGCAGAGGCTTCTTTACCAGTTGAGTCACAAGGGAAGCCCAAGAATACTGGAGTGCACAGCCTATCCCTTCTCTAGTGGATCTTCCCAACCCAGGAATTGAATCGGGGTCTCGTGCATTGCAGGTGGATTCTTTACCAGCTGAGCTACCAGGGAAGCCCATGGAAAAGCTAAGATACAGACCCTGAACAAGTCAAATGGTGAAGCTGGGATTCAGACCCAGCTCCAAGTTTGACTCTGAGCCTATGCTTCTGAACCACCAGACAATGCTTCCTGTTATGTTGATACATTGTGTAGCAGCTCCACCATCACCATATCACATTTTGCATAATGTGAAGTTACAACGTGATACAAACATTCAAATTATAAAGTAACATCTTAACTGGAAGCATTGCTGAAGAATGGGGGCTTACGAAAAGCTATGACACCCAGTTGTCTTTTGTGTTGTTTTCATTGAGGTCAAACGTAACATAAAATTCACCATTTTAAAGTGTACTCTGGCAATAAATACATTGATGAGTAACATTGTTGTGCAGCCGTCACCACCACCCACCTTTAAAACATCTTCAGCGTCTTCCACATTTAAAACTCTACCCATTAAACTAGAACTCCTTAGTCCTCGCAGCCATTTTACTTTCTATGAATCTGACTTCTCCAGGTATCTCATATAAGTGGAATTATAAAATATTCATTCTTTTGTGCCTGCCTCATTAAACTTAGCATAATCCACTCTAGGTTCATTCATGTTGTATCATGTGTCAGAATTTCCTTTCTTCTTAGGGCTCAGTAATATTCCATTATATGGATACACCAAATTTTGTTTATCCATTCATCTGTCAGTGGACCCTGGATTGCTTCCACCTTATGTATTTATTATTTATTTTTTATCTTTTGGTCGTGCTGCACAGCATGTGAGATTGCTTCTATCTTTTGACTATTGTGAATAATACAGCTATAAGCATGGGTGTGCAAATATCTGTGCAAGTCCCTGCTTTCATTTCCAATTGCTTTTTTAAACTACCATATTTCTTCCAAGCCAGTGGTTTCATAGGCTAGCAGTATTAGCCTCTGCTGGGAACTTCTTTACAGTGCTGAAGTCTCAGGCTCCAGACCTACTGAATTAGAAAATCTGAGGCTGCAGATCAGCAGTGTATCTTTTACACAAGCCCTCTGGGTAGTCCTGATGCACACTTAAGTTCCAGGCTTGTTTTGTGTACCACTGTTCTAGGCAGTTGACAGCTTACCTCAACACTTTATGGTCAAGTATGGAAAATTTCTCCATATTTTCTTATTTCATTTTTCTGTCCAGTGTATCTCCTGTCCTTCTTCTGAGGATGGTCGAGTGAAGGAGAAACAGGAACGCAGTCTGGGGTCTGACCATCGTCTGCCTTATCGAAAAGGCTGATTAGCCCTCTGTATGTTTATACCACCACAGGTCTAGTCATTTTAATTACTGAAATCCCTGTGATTTTCAACTGGCTGGATGCCATCAAAGATGAAAAACTATATTTTCCTCCCCATGCCCCTTTTTCTTGGCTGCACGGGGTCTTTCTGTTGCGGCACATGGGCTCCAGAGCGCGCCAACTCAGTAGCTGTGGCTCGTGGACTTAGTTGCCCTGCGGCATGTGGGATCTTGGCTCCCCAATCAGGGATCCAACCGCATCTCCCGCATTGCAGTGCAGATTCTTAACCACTGGATCACCAGGGAAGCCCCTTTATTGCCCTTTTTATAAATGGATCACTGACTAAAATGGAATGACTGAAGTGAATTTTGGAATTAAGGTATTTCACATTTGAATTCTCTGCATCGTGGAAAAGGTACAAAATTGAAATTTTGATTTAAGGGAAATTGCTATGCAGAGCCATTTGCTTATTATTCAGATATATTTAGAAAAATTCAGTTGCATTGTTTAGTTAGATTTATCATCTTAAAGTCATATTACAAATATACAAAGAAATATTTATTGTTTTAAATAAAACGTGTTTACTTATGGAAATACAAGTTAAACAAGTTTTAAGAAGTTTAAATCATATATTGATACATGGCTTTTTCGAAATATCACATTAGTATTTAGTGTCTCCTTTTTCCAGCTCTTAATATTTATGTTGTAAAATCTTGTAGTACTTTTATGGGGTCAGGTTACTAGCAGAGAGCTCACAATGCTGTTTGATTGTTAAGGTATTTGTATAATTTGGTGGTAAACTGCCATAAAGTGGCTGTGGTTTTGGTTGTGGTTTTGTGATTTGAGCTGTTAGACTGCAGCTGGAGTGTGCTTAAGTGAGGGAAATTCAGTTTTCATTGTTCTTTTGAGTTGGTGTTTGAGCTTCCCCGGTGGCACTAGTGGTAAAGAACCTGCCTGGCAGTGCAGGACGTGTAAGAGACAAGGGTTCGATCCCTGGATCAGGAAAATTCCCTGGAGGAGAGCATGGCAACCCACTCCAGTATTCTTGCCTGGAGCATTCTATGGACAGAGAAGCCTATAATCCATGGGGGCTCCAAAGAGTAGGACATGACTGAGTGAGTAACACTTTCACTTTTGAGCTCTGCAGCACTTCAGGCATGCTTCATGTCCAGTTCCTCGTACCTTTATCTAGTTGATAGCGTGTGAAACCCTAGCCTAGTCATTAGTGCTCAGCATTCTCCCTGTTAGAATTGCTAGTCTCTCCTTGTCTTGGAAAGCATGAGGAAGAAAAATTAAGTTCTTTCTAGTTCTTTTTTCTTTTCTTTCTTGCTTTTATGTCCATTGATGAACCCATCAGTTACAATTATAATAAAGTTCTATATAAGTGGCATAAAGCTCTTTTTCTAGTTGGGTGTAATTTTCCCACCAGGAACCAATAAAAATTGAACTGCTAATGATGGCGTTTACTGATTGGTTCAAATATAATTTTTTCTTACCCAGGTTTTGTAAGATGGCTTAGACCTTTTTTTTGTTAAGGTTAGTGTGTTTTTCGAAACAAATGACTTATAAATAATATACAGAAAACTTAATTATTTTAATAAAGAGGAAGTGTTTTCTAAGTGTTTTTTGAAAAGCTCTATATTATTTAAAAATCCTTGTAGTTATATAATGTAACAGTTGGTAATTCAATAAGCCAGGGCAATAGGTAAGCAATTTTATTTTCAGATGTTATATAATCATAGTCATATATGAAATTAAATATTCACTAGATATATATTTTGCAGCTTAATAATTACCTTTGAATACTTTAATTAGGTTAGATACAATGAAGAGATTTCCCAAGTGCTTGTTTGCTGTCTGTCATTTTAGAAATTCTAAATAGTTGTTTCACTATAAAAAGTTAAGAGTCAGTGTTAAGTGTCATTTGGTTAAAATATTACTCTTCCATATTTGCATTTTTTTTTGACCATGCTGCATGGCATGTGGGATTTTATTATAATGGTTCCCCAACCACGGATCGAACTCGTGCCCCACTCAGTGGAAGCACCATCTTATCTACTGGACCAACAGGGAATCCCTTCATTTTTGTTCATGAACATTGATTTGGTTTCCGTTTCTGTTATGTTACTCAGTGCATTACATGGATATGATAGCAGTGTGTAGAGTTTCTTGGTACTGTACTAGAAAAATTATTTGTTGATATAGTATTAAGGATATATAGACTTGTTTCGTTGTATGCTACTTAATGAAATTGTGGTTTGTATTTTATGTCATCCTAGCATGCTTCTGCACATTGTACTTTTCTAAAGGATGAGACTGTCAGTAGCTGTTTGCAGACGTCTTCAGATAAAAAACATTAAGCACTTACTTTCTAGAAAGACATAGCATCAAGAGCCAACAAAATTCATCTGTAAAGTCAAAATTGTATCATCCTCAGTTCTTCTCATGCTGGAGAATAGTTTTATCACAGAACTCTACAAGTATTCAGTTTGTCTGAACCCATGCCATGTTTCCTTTAGCGCAGGGATGACACGTGTATGTCATACATGCCTTTCTTCCCATAAGTTTCTGTCTCTTTTTTATGGCAAATATCTTTAATTCTATGAAGCCTGAATGTGTCCTCAAAAATCAGAGCTCCAGGCAGCTGTCACCAGTTGACTGGAGTTGGAACAGGAATTGAAATACATTTCTTTGCTATCTTGTCTAGGTGAAAAGTTTAATGAGTTCTTTACAGTTTCAAAAATGGTGCCAACTGAACTGTAGTGCGGAGAAGGCAATGGCACCCCACTCCAGTACTCTTGCCTGGAAAATCCCATGGATGGAGGAGCCTGGTAGGCTACAGTCCATGGGGTCGCTAAGAGTTGGACGACTGAGCGACTTTCACTTTCACTTTTCACTTTCACACACTATTCCACTCCAGTATTCTTGCCTGGAGAATCCCAGGGACGGCGGAGCCTGGTGGGCTGCCGTCTATGGGGTCGCACAGAGTCGGACACGACTGAAGTGACTTAGCAGCAGCAGCAGAACTGTAGTGACCATTAAGAGGAAGATAGTCTCAGAGTTTGTAGTTTCCCAAGAAAACCGTAGTTTCCCAGTCCAGAATTCCCATTTCAGCTTTTCAAGATTTTACTGACCTAAGCTGTCAGAAGCCCAGTTAATAGTGGTGTATGGTGTTGGGAAGATCTCCTGGAGAAGGGCATGGCAACCCAATCCAGTATTCTTGCCTGGGAAATCTCATGAACAGAGGAGCCTGGTGGTGTAGTCCATGGGGTTGCAAAGAATCAGACATGACTGAGTGACTAAGTACATGCACATATGGTGTCTAAGTAAATATCTCCTTTCCATTTCACATAGCAAATGTAGTTTCTGTTGTTTTTGAATGAATATGTTGAGCCTTTAATAGGTGGTAGTTACCATACCGGAAGCTGAGAGAATTCGAGCATGAGTAAGCTGCACCTGTGCCCTTACAGAACTCAGTTCTAATGTAGGAAGCAGATACTGACTATATTATAATGTCATCAGTTCTATGCAAGTGGTATGAAAAAATGTGCAACACAGAAAAGAATGGTTTCGATGTTTATGGGGAATAGTTGAATAGAGCTTTTTTTTTTTTTTGGCCACTTAATTTTTTAATTGAAGGATAATTACTTTACAGAATTTTGTTGTCTTCTGTCAAACGTCAACAAGAATCAGCCATAGGTGAGCACCCATGTCCCCGCCCTCCCAAACCTCCTTCCCATCTCCCTCCCCTTCTCACCTTCTTGTCACAGAGCCCCTGTTTGAGTTTCCTGAGTCACACAGCAAATTCCCACTGGCTATCTATTTTACATATGGTATTGTAAACTTCCATGTTACTCTCTCCATACATCTCACCCTCTCCCTCCTCCCCTCCCCCTATGTCCTTAGGTCTGTTCTTATGTCTGTTTCTCCACTGCTGCCCTGAAATAAACTCATCAGTGCCATCTTTCTGGATTCCATGTATACGCGTCAGTATGCAATGTTTGTGTTTCTCTTTCTGGCTTACTTCACTCATCCACCTCATTAGAACTGACTCACGTGCATTCCTTTTTGTGACTGAGTAATATTCCATTGTATATATGTACCAAAGCTGTTTTATCCATTCATCTAGGATAGAGCTTTAAACAAATTTTTTTTTTTAATTTTATTTTTGGCTGTGCTGGGGCTTCATTGCTGCCCATGGGCTTTTCTCTAGTTTCAGCAAGTGGGGACTGCTCTTCAATTGCGGTGTGCAGGCTTCTCGTTGTGGTGGCTTCTCTTGTTGCAGAGCACGGGCTCTAGAGTGTGCAGGCTCAGTAGTTGTGGCACATGGGCTTAGTTGCCCCACAGCGTGTGGGATCTGAGATCCTGGACCAGGGGTTAAACCTGTGTATCCTGCACTGGCAGGCAGATTCTTAACCACTGGATAGAAAAGAGGAATGCCATTTGACTTTATCTCTGTCAACTCACCATGGATCAAACAAACAAAAAGATTTTTTTAAATGTGTTCTTTACCTGTGTCTCAACAACACTGATGGATTAAATGAAAATTAAACAAAATAGTATATATAAACATACTTTTTGCTCAATGTAAATCTGAAGGCATTAAATGTTACTCATATTGAATAATATGACTAACTTTAGAGTAAGTCTATTGGAAAGAATGGTAAGGTTTTAAGGAAAAACCTGATTTCAGGCATGTGCTACATGCTGCATGGGCCAGACAACACAAGCTGTCTTGAGAATTGTTTCTTGCCCCTCACCACTACCCCATGCCACAGCTGTATGTGTGTATGTATGTATGTGTGTGTGTGTGTGCACACGTTTCTCTTCTCTGTGGCAAAAAAGTGATGCAGTTTTTTATTCTACTCATGTTGCTGGAAATGCAGTGGTTAGAATATAATGTTTAGTTTCATAAAACCTGACTCTATCTGAACTCACTTGCAACAATTGTTAGACTATGGACCAGTAAAATAAAGATCCTAGCAGATAAAAATGAAATATGGTGTAAAGTCTGATTTCTTTCCCTCTATCGTCATCATGGCTGAGATTGACTGTATGACAGGGAGAGAGGGTCAGACTGCAGACCAAGGACCGTGCTACTTGTTCTTGCTGCTAACTAGCTAGATTTAGTCTTCAGTAAATGCAGCAGCTAGTTTGTTTAACCACATTATTTGAGGAATGCCATTTCTGACTGTAAAGGATTTGAGGCAACAGTGAGAACTACATACTGGCTGAGGTAAAATATATGAATCCTCCTTGGAGGAGCATCCATCACCCAGCTTTGGCTTGTCTCTCAGACCTGGAGTAAGATACACACTCAAGTGAGGGTTCTGTTCACAGCTTAACCTAAGCCTAATTTGTGGGAATGTACTATATTTTCCTGCTTTTATTGAAGTTAATGATTCCCCTACAAGAGCTTAAAGACTTACATATACAATTGAGGTTATGAGGCTTCCCTGGTGATGCACTGTGGAAGTCCCAGGTTCGATCCCTGGGTGCAGGAAAATCCCCTGGAGAAGGAACTGGCAACCCATTCCAGCACTCTGGCCTGGAGGATCCCATGGACAAAGGAGCCTGGTGGGCTACAGTCCATGGGATCTTAAACAGTTGGACATGACTGAGCGACTAACACACATACACACACACCTGATGGCTCAGTGCTTAAGGATCAGCCTGCCAGTGCAGCAGACACGAGTTCAATCCCTGATTTGAAAAGATCCCACATGCCATGGAGCAGCTAACCCCATACGCCACAACTGTTGAGCCTCTGGTCTAGAGCCTGGGAGCTGCAACTACTGAGCCTGTGTGCTGCAACTACTGAAGCCTGTAGGCCCTAGAGCCCATGCTCCATAGCAAGAGAAGCCACCGCAATGAGAAGCCGGTGCACCGCAACTAGAGAGTAGCCCCTCTTTGCAACTAGAGAAAAGCCCAAGCAGCAACGAAGCCCCAGCAAAGCCAAATAAAAATAAATAATAATATTATCAAGATCATGAAACTTCCCCAGGTTTGATAACCTCAGGTTTCAAAGGCTTACTGGTCTAAGTGTTTTTGTCTTGTCAGAATTTAGGTACTGTAGTTTTCCAGGAAGTGCCTAGAAACAGTATTAGCATATTTGATGTGCATGTATGAGACTATGGTTAGAAACTTTATAAATTCTTTAGAATAGAATTGGTATGCCAGCAATATTTTATATAGACCATAATGTCTAATGAGGACTATTATCCTAGACAAGATACTGTACCTTAGAGATACTTGAAGCTCAGGGAAATGTAGTTCTTACTTAATTGATGTGAGGAAATAACACAGCACTTACTGGAATCTTAGTAGAGGAGTGTGAACTCCCCAAAACCCAAAAGTCCAAATTAGATTTTATTTTTTGGCCATGGCATATGACTTGCAGGATCTCAGTTCCTCGACCAGGGATTAAATTTGAGCCATGGCAGCACTAGGCCACAAGGAAACTCCTCTAAGTTAGATATTTAATAGTCCTGCTTTTGACCAAAAAATTAAAAAGCTAAATTTTAGACCTACCTAAAAAACTTTTATTTGTCTCTTTTTATTAATCAAATACAGTTATATTTAAATACCAGGTATTCTGCCTGGTGTTTGCATGCATTCTAAGTCACTTCAGTTGTGTTCAACTCTTTGCAACCCTGTGGACTGTAGCCCTTTAGGCTTCTCTGTCCATGCGATTTACCAGGCAGTAATACTTGAGTGAGTTGCCATGCCCTACTCAGGGGATCTTCCTGAACCAGTGATCACCCCTGTCTCTTGTATCTCCTTGATTGGCAGGTGGGTTTTTTACCTCTAGCATCACCTGGGAAGCCCAGTTGTTTCCCTGAGGGTATATGAGAAAAAGTAGCTGGTACTACAGCTAGCTAGTAATTGCAGGGAGAATTATTTAGATCTATACACTCTAATTACAAGATATTGAAGGAAAAAAAAAACCCAAATACACATATTTAATACCCAAGTTCAGACTGAAATTTTGGGATAACTAAAATGAATAAGGGCTTCCCTGGTGGCTCGAATGGTGAAGGATCTCCTGGCAATGCAGGAGACCCAGGTTTGATCCCTGGGTGGGGAAGATCCCCTGGAGAAGGAAATGGCAACTCACTACAGTATTCTTGCCTGGAGAATCCCACGGACAGAGGAGCCTGGTGGGCTGCAGTCCATGGGGGTCACAAAGAGTAGGACATGACTGAGCAACTAACACTTTCACTTTAAGCTATGACTGGTGATTTTACATTTTTAGAAGTTAAGAAAGGATTCAAAGACATAGTTTAAATAGTATAAATTACATATATATTTGCTGTGTATGTGTGTACAGTTGCATATTAAAATTAGTAAGAAAATGTTCTCTAAAATGCTAATAGGTCTGAAAAGATAAATTTTAAGCATTTTATATCAAAACAAGGTTGAAAAGACAGGTTGAATTGAATATATAAAAAACTATATGAACACCTGTACCACTCCTTTGTCTGTTAACTTTAATGACAATTGCTAATTGTACCCAAGATTTATAACTAACATTTTGGGATGCCCAGTTTATGTAAGAATATGTTGATTCCACACATGTTGCTACAATTTCTGTCCTTGAGAAAAGTAAAAGATGCTTTGGAATTATTTTAGAGAGGCTTGTGTGTATAAATTGTATATTTGCAACTGTGGATAGAGCCATTACAGGCTGGAAGGACCTCTTGTACATAACTTTGGAGACTGAACCACTTGGATTTTCTGCACTTCATGAAATGAATGCATAGATCAGACTTCCCTTAACCTCCGTTACCTACATGCCACCTCAAGACAGCGGTCACCAAAGTAAGTCTGTCACTTGTTAGAAAACCACATTGCTGAACTTAGACTGAAGATATATTAGACAAGTGATGATACTGTTAATGAAAAAATAATTATCTAACACTTGTTAAAAGGGAAAGGAAGACTTTATTCAGGACCTTTGTTACAGGTATCAAAATTATTGCAATAGGGGAGAAAGTTGGGGCTCAACTCTCTGCCAAAGGCAGCTGGGATTTATGGCCATGGAGCAGAAAATGAGAGGGTCAGTGGATGTAAAATTACTAAAATCAGATGTTGAGGGTGGGGGAATTCTTGCTAAACTGACTTAGCAGGATTTTCACTAAAACTGGGCTAGGCAGGCCAAATACAAAGCTCAAGGATGAGGCCTAGTCAAAAAAGGGCTCAGAGAAGATGTTTAGACAAGAAGAGGGTCTTTGTCCATATAATTAAAACAAAAACAATATGCCTACATCCATCATTAGTGAGACATGTTCAAAGGGCAACCACCATAGTGTAATGTTTGATCTTGTTATTCATCTAGCCATTTTATTGTTGGTGTTCATATTAAAATTTTTTTGATCAACTATGATAATAGCACAAATTGCTTGAGCACTTTTAATATTCCATCCACTCTTCTAGGTACCATCTCATAGAATCCTCATGGCACCTTTATGAGGTAAGTAGTATTGTCCTCATTTTACAAATAATGAAACAGACTCAGAGAAATTAAGAATTTGCCAAAGATCACAGTCAGTAAATGACACAGGCTGGTTCTGTAGGGCAAGACCACAAAGACGACAGTCTTAACCAGAAGACTGTACTTGTTTTTAAGAGCACACAAGTAGGGGCTTCCCTGGTGGCTCGGTAGTGGTGAATCTGCCTGCCAGTGTAGACTATCTACACTGGCCTCCCAGGTGGCTTGTTAGCGATAAAGAATCTGGCCTGCCAAGCAGGAGATGCAGGTTTGATCCCTAGGTCAGGAAGATCCCCTGGAGAAGGAAATGGCAACTTACTCCAGTATTCTTGCCTGGGAGACCCCATGGATAGAGGGTCCTGGCGGGCTACAGTCCATGGGGTTGCAAAAGAGTTGGACATAATTTAGCAACTAAATAACAACAATTTACACTGTAACATTAAAAAAATTTTTTATTGAAATATACTTGATATACAATATTGTCTTAGTTTCAGATGTTAAACATAGTTATCCAGTATTTTTGCATATACACTCCATTATAGGTTATTACAAGATTCATGGGTATAATTCCTTGTGATATCATATTGCTTATCCATTTTATATATAGTAATTTGTGTCTTAATCCCATAACCCTTATTTGTTCTTTTCCCCTTTCCTCTCCCCTTTGGTAACCACAAGTTTATTTTCTGTAAGTCTGTTTGTTTTACATTCATTTATATTTAGATTTTGCGTATGTGATATCATACATTATTTGTCTCTGACATTTCATGACTCATAATATACTCTAGGTCCATACGCATCACTGCAAGTACCAGTGCATGTGTACATGGTAAGTTGTTTCAGTCGTGTCTGACTCTGTGTGACCCGATGGAGTATAGCCTGGCAGGCTCCTCTGTCCATGGGATTCTCCAGGCAAGAATATTGGAGTGGGTTGCCATGCCCTCCTCCAAGCAATCTTTTCGTTCATTTTTAGGACTAATATTCCATCATATGTATCTGTATATGTATGTATATCTTATTAATCCAGTCATCTCTTAATGGGCATTTGGGTTGCTTTCATGTCTTGTAACTAGGGCTATAGTGAACATTGGGGAGCGTGTGTCTTTTCGAATTAGTGTTTTCAGTTTTTCCAGATAGATACCCAGGAGTGGAATTGCTGGATCATATGGTAGTTCTGTTTCTAGTTTTTTTAGGAACCTACATATCCTTTTCTATACTAGCTGCACCAATTTACATTGCTGCCAACATACACTGTAATATTTTTAGGTAATGTTTATTTTCATTTTTTAAATAACAGCTTTAATGAGATAATTACACATTATAATCACCCTTTTAAAGTGCAGAATTCAGTGGTTTTTAGTATATTCGGTGGTTTTTAAAGTTACCCAATAATTACTACTAATTCCAGAATATTTAAGGGGCTTCCCTGATAGCTCCATTGGTAAAGAATCTGCCTGTAATGCAGGAGACCCCAGTTCAATTCCTGTGTTGGGAAGATCTGCTGGAGAAAGGATAGGCTACCCACTCCATCCAGTATTCTTGGGCTTCCCTGGTGGCTCAGCTGGTGAAGAATCCGCCTGCAGTGTGGGAGACCTGGGTCCGATCCCTGGGTTGGAAAGATCCCCTGGAGAAGGGAAAGGCTACCCACTCCAGTATTCTGGGCTGGAGAATTCCATGGACTCTATAGTCCATGGGGTTGCAAAGAGTCAGACATGATCAAGTGACTTTCACTTTCTTTTAAAAATTTTGTATTTATTATTTTTATTGAAGGATAATTGCTTTACAGAATTTTGTTTTCTGTCAAACCTCAACATGAATCAGCCATAGGTATACGTATATCCCCTCCCTTCTGAACCTTTCTCCCATCTCCCTCCCCATCCCACCCCTCTAGACTGATTCAGAGCCCCTGTTTTGAGTTTCTTGAGCAATATAGCAAATTCCCGTTGACTGTTTTACATATGGTAATGTAAGTTTCCATGTTACTCTTTCCATACATCTCACCCTCTCCTCCCCTCTCCCAATGTGCGACTTTCACTTTCTTTCCAGAATATTTGCATCACTGTGAAAAATAATCCTATTCTCATTTATCAGTCCATTCCCCATTCTCCCGCCCTCCCCCTCAGCAACCATTCATCTGTTCCTAGGTATTTTCCTATTCTGAGCATTCCATGTGAATCAAATGATACACTATGTGGCCTTTTGTGTCTGGCTTCTTTCAGTTAACATGTTTCAAGTTTCATCCATATTCTAGTATGCATTAGTAATTCATTATTGAACATGTGATAGACGTGTGAGTTTTCACTTTTGGGCTGTTATAAATAATGCTGCTATGAATATTCATATACCAGATTTTGTATAAACATGTTTCCAGTCCTCCTGGGTATATATACCTAGCAGTAGGATTGTGGGTCATACGATAACTCTTTAAACTTTGAGGAACCGCCAAACTCTTCCGAAGTTGTTACACAATTTCACAGTCCTGGGGGCAATGCGTGAGAGTTCCCATTTCACCACATTCTCACCAACACTTGTACTGTTTTTGTGATTTTAGCTATCCCAGTGGGTATGAAATGGCATCTCATTGTTTTGATTTGCATTTCCATAATGACTAGTGTTAGATGTAAGATGTTGAAGATCTTTTCATGTGCTCATTGGAGCCATTTATCTTCTTTGTTGAATTGTGTGCTAGATCCTTTGTCGTTTTTGTTGTTAGTTTCAATAGTTCTCTGTAGTTCTGGATATAGGCCTCTTAACAGATAAATCCGACTTAAAAATACTAATATTTTCTTGATTCAGTGGGTTCTCTCTTCACTTTTTAGAAAAATTTGTTATTTATTTTTGGCTGTGCTGGGTCTTGGCTGCTGAGTGTGGGCTTTTCTCTGGTTGTGGCGAGCAGGGGCTACTCTTTGTTGCAGTGCACGAGCTTCTCACTGTGGTGGCTTCTGTAGCAGAGCACAGGCTCTAGGCGGCTGGGCTTCAGGAACTGGAGCCCTCGGGCTCAGAAGTTGTGCTTTGCAGGCTTAGTTGCTGTGTGACATGTGGAATCTTCCCAGACCAGGGATCGAACCCATGACCCCTGCATTGGCAGGCGGATTCTTACCCACTGTATCACTCAGGAAGTTCTCTTTTCACTTTCTGGATAGTGTTCCCATTTGATGCACTCAAGCTTTTACTTGTGATGAAGTCCAGTTTATCTGTATATGTATTTGCCTGTGTTTTTAGTGTCACTTAAGAAACCACTGCTTAATCCAAGATTATGAAGATTTAGAGGTTTTTTTTCTTCTACCAATTTTTGTCCACACTATAAAGACGCCCAGACTCTTCTACCAAACAGAAAGAATCCATGGTGTTCTTGATTTGCAACTAACCTAATGTGAACCACTCCCCACATAAGAATTCCTATTTTTACTGTTTCTTACCTACTTTCCAGTCATGTGACTGTAAAGGACCTACTGTGGAAAAAGTGGGTGAAGGAATTTAAGTGTAGTAACTTAGGAATATTTGCAGAGCTTGTGCTATGTGCTGGAGGAGTAAGTGAGATCCCCAAGGTCTGCAAAAAGTTTACAGGCAGTCAGGGACACAATGAGAAACAGGCAACTACAGCGTCACCAGCACTGTGATTACAGAGTGGCCCCTCATGATGCAGTGGGGTGGGGTTGGACTGGAGGGCAGACTCAAACTGTGTGCCGAGTCCAAGGCTGGCAAGAACGTATGTTCTGAGAACTACAAAGAGCTCACTATGACTGTGTGATCAGGGAGAAGGGTAAGGGAACAGGAAAGCAAGAAGTCTTGAAGAGAAGCAGCTGTTCAGTGAGAAGTTAGCTAGAAAGGTAAACTATCTCTCATGACCAAGATACTGCACTGGATGCTGTGGACACAAAAGGAAGGCCCCGCTTCTGCAGCTTGTGGTTCAAGTCCAGAATGATGACCCTTGCCATCTCTCTTTGATGCTGGCAGTAGTTAATGTAATTTCACTTCACGTAACTACAAAGCCAACTTTTTGATAACCTTGACTTTTCAGTTTGCCAAGCTCTAATGGAAGAAAAGTACTTTTTACTTGTTTCCTGTCTCTATCTATTTGAGGAAACAATGATTTATAACATTATGTAAGTTTCAGGTGTACCGTATTCTATTTCTACATGTTTGTCAGAGTTTGGTTTGTTCATTTGTTTGTTTTTATTAGTTTTTCATATTCCACATGAGTGAAGTCATATGGTATTTGTCTTTCTCCATTGGACTTATTTCACTTAGCATACCTTCTATGCCCATCCATATTATTGCAAATGGCACGATTTTTTTTAATGGAGTAGTATTCTATTGTATATATGTAACATCTTTTTAAATCTTCACCTGTTGATGAGCACTTAGGTTGTTTCCGTTATGTTGGCTATTATAAATAATGCCACGATGAACATGGGGGTACAGGTAACTTTTCAAATTTGTGTCTGTGTATTCTCTGGATAAATAGCAAGGAGTGGGATAACTGGATCTTATGATAGCTCTATTCTTAATTTTTGGAGAAATCTCTGTCTTCCAGTGTCTACACCAATTAATATTTCTACTAACAGTGTACAAGGGTTTCCTTTTCTCCACATCCTTGCCAACACTTTGTTGGCTTTTTGATCCTGGCTGTTCTGATAGGTGTGAAGTGATATTTCATTGTGATTTTGATTTACATTTCCCTAATTAGTGAAGTTGAACATCTTTTCATGTGTCTGATGGCTATCTGTGTATCTTCTTTGGAAACATGTCTATCAGGTTCTCTGTCCACTTTTTAACAGGTTATTTTTATTGTTGTTATTGAGTTATATGAGTTTATCAACACTTTATCAGCTATATTATTTGCAGATATTTTCTCCCATTCAGTAGGTTTTCATTTTATTGGTTTCCTTCGCTGTACGGAGGCTTTTTGGTTTGATGTAATCCCATTTATTTTTGGTTTTGTTTCCCTTGCCTGAGGAGACATATCTAGAAAGATAATGCAATGATGATGTTAGGAGCATATTGCCTATGATTTCTTCTGGGAGTTTTATAGTTTCAGGTCTTAACATTCAAGTCTTTAATTCACTATGAGTTAATTTTACTTTTTATGTATGGTGTAAGATAGTGGTAGTTTCATTTTTTTCCATGTGGCTGTTCAGTTTTCCTAGTACCATTTACTGAAGAGACTGTCCTTTCATCATTGTATGTTCTTAAGAAATTTAAGTTTTAAACTTTTAAGTAGCAAAGAGGCTTGGAAACAGATTATAAACTTACTTATTTAAAGAGCTTTTAAAACACAGGTTGAATATAACCGTAGCCTATCATTTAAAAAAAGCATATCTATGTTCCAGGAAATACTTAAGATAGCTAAACTGTTACTGTGTTATGTTCCAATGTAAATTTTAGACCTAAAAGTAGGTATTCACCAGAGCAAATGAAATGCCACTTACAGTGAAATATTATAGTTTACACTTTTTCTGAATTAACAGTAAGGCCACAGATACCTAGAAAGGAGTAAGTAGACTTCTTATAAAGGTCTCAATTTCCTTATGAAAGAAAAGGACATAAATAATAAAAACTTAAGGGAGGAGAAAATCATAACCACTCAATGTCCATATTTATATTTACTACTTACCTTTCATATATTTTTGATCCTCACAATCACCCTGTGAGGCACACAGGGTTCAGTTTTTTATTCCAATGAGGTATTTTGTTCATCAACACTGAAGAATGACAAGAAAAGTTTGCTCTTGGACCTGAGTTTCCATTTATTTTAAGAATAAATAACTTTTTAAAAAAGCAGTTTTTCTAACTTTAGTTTCATAAATTGCATTAAACATTTATTTTCATAGTCCATCCTTTACAAAGAAGATAAGAAATTTCTAAAGTCCATCTTTGGATTCTTTTTGGATTCACTCTGACTAAGCAACATTTTTAGTTGAGAGAAGTGTTTCTTTGTTTTGCTCACATTCTTTGAGGAACAAATGGGTGTTGACTGTCCAGATGTAGGTGTTCTGAAAAGAAACATAAAGCCACACTTAGATACACAGACAGACAACAGTTCTTCCTACTTAGCCTAGATACCTGCTACTATAGTCATTTCCTACTCTTCTGTAATAATTATGGTCATACATGAGCAGTAGCTGTACCCAGCAAAGTCATTCCCACTTTGTTAAAAAAAAATCTCACTACAGGCTAATGGCAACATTTACAAGGTATAATGGGTGCGTCTAGAAGCTTCTTTCACACCTGAAATAGAAAGCTAAAGGCAAAGTCTCATTAGGACTGAGTTCCTTGTAAGACTGACATCAAAATTCACGGCAATTCTAAGCAAGGACTGCAAAAACATTTTTTTAGTTCACAGCTCAAGACCACTTTCTTTCTCAAAAGTGAAGAATCTCAACCTATACATACAGATACCATTCTGTTGTATTTTCACACTTACAGCTCTACAGGGCAGATATTTTGTGGCTAACTGTATATTCTAGTGCTTTTTAATAGAACCAAGCACAGAGGGTGCTCTCTATAAATATCCACTGAATAAACGATTCCCCATCTGGTATGTGTGTATTTATGCCTCCTTCCACTTCATTCTCTCTAACTATGTTCAACTCCCAAACAATATTTGGGATTTGTCAATCTCATCCCTTTTCTGACTCCCCAACCATGATAAACATGATATAACTTTCTCTTTCCTGCGTATACCTAACAAGCAGTCTGGTTTAAATGCAAGTGAATTATTTTAAATATTCCAAATTTTCTTTTATCTGCATGTATCCTATAAGTAGAACTTTTCACGATGAATTCCTATCATATCAAACACCAAAATAATCAGGAATACAGAGAAAACTGGACTTGAAATTTTAAATGTCAATCCTCATATAAAAACCTCAATTTTAATAAGCAGAAATAATCCAATCCTTGCTGAATTTTGTTATTTAATTTCAAGAAGCTACCAGACTCTTCTGTAACAAAAATGTTTAAAATTCCTTTCACAGTTTCTATGGAGTTTAATTTATTGATCAGCATCATGAATAAAGTTTTGAGGATTACTGAAAATAAAACATGTGCCCAGTCACATAGTTAACTTCACATCATTTCACAAATCCCTATTCTGTTGAGTTTCTGATAGGGGAAACTGCAAAGAACAAAGGTTTAGAGCAGGAAAGTCAACCCTGACTGGTTGTTTTGCTGACAAAGGATGAATTAAGGAGACAGATTGGTGCCAGGTAGCAGGGGCTGGAAACCCAGGCCAGTGTATTTCTTTCATATGCACAGAGTGAGATACCAAAGGCTTCTAATCAGAACTGTGTTCTTCTAATCAGAACTGTGTTTTTTAATAAATATTGGACTAGAAGGGTTTGAAACTAGAAGCAGGAAGACTCAGGGAATTATTGTAGTAATCCTGGCAAAGGATGAATAATGACCTGAACAGACAGCAGCAGCACGGAGAAAAAGGGGAGGACAGTTGCAAACACCTTGGAGGCAGGATGGAGAAACTGGTGACTAACTGGACCAAGACAGAGGGAGTAGGATTGTCAACTACACCAACCATTTCAGGTCAGAATGTCTAGAAGGGCATGTTCATTATAGATTAAGGAAACTTAGGAGGATGGGCAGGTTTGAGTGGTTACCTGTGGGGGCATGTAGGGGTGGGAAGTGGATGTATTTAAGAGGCAGTTGGGAACGGGCCCAGGGAGAGGTTGGATGTACCTGGAAGTACATGGAAGTCAATGCAGTGATGACTTCCTCAACTGCATGGAAGTTTCAGGGAGTGTTTATTAAACAGAGAAATTAGAACTCAGGGGCTAACAATGGCCATTTATATAGCTTAATGGATTAAGATACCTGAAAATCAATGCTGGGCTCTTGCCTTTGGAACCAGACATATGATTTAGGTTTGCAGAAGTTGGAGTCTTTCTCTCTGGGGTCTTCAGGCTGAGTTTACTCGTAGGAGTGGTAGGATTGCTCTTCAGTGCTGACAGAAAGCTTCTGCTTTTACCATGATGTTTAACTGTTCTGTTGCATGTTTTACAAGTAATCAACTGCCACAAAATAAGAAATAGTGAGCCTGATTTCTCCTTATAATTTAATCCAATAAACTGTATATTCCGGAGAAGGCAATGGCACCCCACTCCAGTACTCTTGCCTGGAAAATCCCATGGACGGAGGAGCCTGGTAGGCTACAGTCCATGGGGTCGCTAAGAGTCGGACACGACTGAACGACTTCACTTTCACTTTCCACTTTCAGGCACTGGAGAAGGAAATGGCAACCCACTCCAGTATTCTTGCCTGGAGAATCCCAGGGACGGGGGAGCCTGGTGGGCTGCCGTCTGTGGGGTCGCACAGAGGCGGACACAACTGAAGCGACTTAGCAGCAGCAGCAAACTGTATATTCATTAAATTCTTAATGAATATTAAGATACCCTTTAATATCTGGGTATTTAATATCTTTACAACATTTTATAACTTTTTTTTTTTGGCAGAAAAATTCCAAGCCTTTTCCCAATAAAATATGGCAAAATATCACTAAAAATAATTGACTCCTTCAGACCCTTAGTGAATCTATATATAAATACAAGTCTAAAGTAATTTATAAAACCAAGCATATGAATTCTCACATTCTCATCCTTCTTCACTTCATTAGGAACAGAGGTTGTCTGTCTTCTCAGGATTCATTTTTTAAGACATGGTCCATTTTACAGCTAAATGCTCTTCTTCTGCACATCTGACTCACAAGGCACCAGGTTCGGCCCAGGCCTCAACAAAATTAATACAAACTAGTTTATGAGAAGTACTCTGATGTTCATGAGCAGGTAAAAATGCATTCACAGGGGTTTAAGTTGCTTTATGAAAATGCACTTACCTGTCCAATAACGGTAAACTCCTAAATATGGCAGTTCCAATCCAAGTTGTTACTCACTGTAGTCTTAGGCCAGACCTAATCTGTCATAGTGTCCACCATGCCTAGCACAGTGCCTACTAATAACCAGGCACTCAAATAGTTGATAAATGTTAACACAGAACATGCAGATAAAGTGTATCTAATCCTGGTCTCTACATAGTAAGCCATAAGTAATTTAATTTGGTTGTTTTATTCCAATTTACATCTCCAATATATAGCACTGTTTGGCATAAGGTAAGATTCTCAATAAATGTTGATGAATGAACATAAGATACACTTATCTTTGTTGGACATAAACTTAAATACATACTCTGACACGGAGGCAGGTGACTGAAGAAATGATACTGGTACCTAATACTTAATGCTCTTTCCTTATGTATACCTAATACATTTTACTGTGTCTGAAGAAAAGGACCATTAGCTGAAAATATTTAGTGGTAACTGCAGTTCAGATGATGTCACACTGGTGAACTCAAGAAATCCTCAAATTTGTGAAAATAATTGTGCTCAACAATAAGATCTGGGCATTGAGAGTTCATGATTTTTGGTTTTAGGTAACACTGAAAAACAAAACTAAGCTGTACTCTTGATGAAACAGTAATCACTAGAAAAAAAACCCTATGTATATATTTTGACAATCTAAATATACTACTACAAAACTCTGAGTTATATTCAGGCTAATTCTTAACCTTATCGTAAGTGAAAGAAAAGTCTAGTTTACTTATACAGAATGGAATTGAAATCTTACCAGCACACTTTTGGAGTCTTTGTACTTTTTCAAAATTTTTGCTTCTTTAAAACTGAGTGTATAATTTCTTGCTTCTCGATTAAGAAGTTTCTGTATTTTGGGTGTCAGTTTGAGCTTGGGTTTGAGGCGCACTCGAGATTTATCCTGAACAAGCAACTGGAAACAGTATGGACATGTTCCTTCAAAAGTGCTTTTATCATCTAAAATTACACAAGTGAAACCCATAAGTCAGCAAATCAGAGTATTCTGTTACTGCAAACCATCAATATTATAGATGCAAAAGTATATTATTTAGTATGAGCAAATATACATTTTCCTTAAGCAAAATACAAAATATGAGAACTTACAAAGATAAATTGGCAATGATTTAGTTTACAAAACACTATAGTTCTATCAATTCACTCTTTTTAGCAACAGATAGGTTAAGTCCCCACACTTTTTCACATCATGCGAAATGCCAGGCTAGATAAAGCATAAGCTGGAATCCAGATTGCCAGGAGAAATATCAGTAACCTCAGTTATGCAGATGACACCACCTGTATGGCAGAAAGCAAACAAGAACTAAAGAGTCTCTTGATGGAAGAAGAGAGTGAAAAAGGTGGCTTAAAAAACTCAACATTCAGAAAACTAAGATCATGGCATCCGGTCCCATCACTTCATGGTAAACAGATGGGGAAACGACGACAGACTATTTTTGGGGGGCTCCAAAATCACGGCAGATGGTGACTGCAGCCATGAAATTAAAAGATGCTTGCTCCTTGGAAGAAAATCTGACCAACCTAGACAGGATATTAAAAAGCAGAGACATTACTTTGCTGACAAAGGTCCGTCTAGTCAAAGCTCTGATGTTTCCAGTAGTCATGTATGGATGTGAGAGTCGGACTATAAAGAAAGCTGAGCGCCAAAGAATTGATACTTTTGAACTGTGGTGTTGGAGAAGACTCTTGCGAGGCCCTTGGACTGCAAGATCAAACCAATCGTAAAGGAAATCAATAATGAATATTCATTGGAAGGACTGATGCTGAAGCTGAAACTCCAATAATTTGTCCACCTGATGCGAAGAACTGACTCACTGGAAAGACCCTGATGCTGGGAAAGATTGAAGGCAGGAGAAGGGGACAGAGGATGAGATGATTGGATGGCATCACTGACTCGATGGACATGAGTTTGAGCAAGCTCCGGGAGTTGCTGGTGGGACAAGGAAGCCTGGCTTGCTGCAGTCAATGGGGTTGCAAAGAGTCAGACACAACTGAGCGACTGAACTGAGCCACTCTTTGCTATGTTGTTCATTATTGATACCAAGTAAAAAAAGGCTGCAAGTCTCAAAAATTTTATAAACACATTTATCATGAAATAACAATATTGTGACTTTTCTTTTTTAATCAGCACAGTTTTGTGGTTGTGAGCTGGGCTTTGTCTGCAGTACAAGGTAACAGGACAACAGACTTGCCCCAGGCCCTTTATGCGATCAAGAAAGCATTCACTGACCAGCTACCATGCTAGGCTGGAGACATAAATATGGAAGTAAAGGAGTTGCTATCTTTATAGAGTTCATGTTCTTGGGGAACCCTAGGGAAATGAAGGTAAGACTAGGAAGAACTGTAACAGAATATGATTAAAATGCCCTGAAAATTATTAAACTCCATATAGACTAGCTAGAAACATTTCAAAGAGGCTTGACAAAGGTCATTGTAGATGACTATAAACTCTCACTTGTATTTGGAAAAGGCATCTATTATTGGTAAAGGGCTTTTGGGTACAAGTACAGTGAGAAAGCAAGCATGGTTATTTAGGGAAAGGTGAAGTGTGAAGGTGATGTTGCTGAAATGGAAGGTGGGCACACCATCTGTTAAATACTTAAGGGTAAGTCCTGTGTTAAGTGCTAGGAATGGCACTATTGAAAAGCTAAGGACCATTCTTGTAACTTCGCTCTGAAAAATGTAAAATTCACTCACACTGAGTGACTGTTACGTGCCAAGCACTGGGTGTGGGAGATACCACAGTGAACAGAGCACAATTCATGGAGAGAGACAATGAACACAATGCCAAATGTTAAGTGCTGGGGAGAAAAAAGACAGGCAAGGAGAATGTGGATTGCTGATTGAGCTGCTATTATCCTAAACAGGGAAGCCAAGGAAGACTTCGTGGGGTGACATTTCCAAGAGGCCAGAAGGAAGTGAGGAAGGAATCCAAGCAGGTATATGAGGTAAGACTTCCAGGTACTGGAAGGGCAGCTGCAAAGGCCATGACACAACACGGGGTCCTGGCAGTGGTTGAAATTCAGTGAAAAAAAGGGAGAGCAGCTCAAAGAGGTAATGCAGACCTATGACAGAGGTATACCCGTGGACTCTTAAAGACCTTCACTTTTACTGAGGTGGGCAGTCATTTCAGAGTTTGTAGCAGAGAATTGACATGAATCTAGCTTAGGTTTCTGTTAGGCTCACACTGACTGCTGGATTGAGCCTGGACTGTAGAGATGCATGGAAGCTGTTGGCAATAATCCAGGAGAGAAACTGATGGCTTGGACAGGGTGGTAAGGGGGATGTGGAGAGAGGTGGCTAGATGTTGGATACATTTTAAAGCCAACAGGATTTGCTGGTATATTGTCCTGGGGAGGAAGGCTGTTAGTGAGTCAAGAGTGGCTCCTAAGTTTTGGGGCTGAATGAATCTTAAGGATGGGGTTACTAAAAATGGGAAGAACTGGGGAAGGGGGGTTGTCCTGTTGGGGGATAAAGCTCGAGTTTTCGCCTAATGTGACATTCAAAAAAAGTTGTCAAAGCATCTGGATGAGTCTAGGATTCAGGGAAGTGGTCTGGATTGGGATATAAGTTTGGAAGTCCTCAGTGTGAAGAATTTAAAACCCGTAGGACTTCATGAAAAACTGTCACCTTCCTTGGTGACATTCCTATTGAGCGTAGCTAGAAAAGACATCCAAGGGCTGAGTCCTTGGGACACTCCATCATTTGGAGGTTGGGGAAGTTAGGAGGCACCAATAAAGCAGATCAAGAAGTACTGGCTAAAGAGGCAGGAGTTGAACTCGGTGATGATCTGGAAGCCAAGTGAAGAAACTATTTCGAGTAGACTGATCAGTTGTGTCAAATGCCAGTAAAAGGTCAGGCAAGGTATGGCATCTTAAGGAATTTTTTCTTTTTTTAACGGAACTGAGAAGCCTCTGGAGGGGGTTTATAATGGCCGTGGGTCCATCAGATTTCTCTGGATCATGTTGTTCGTTGTGCGGGAAGGGAGGGAGCGGGGCCACTAGAGTCCGACCCACAATCAGCCGGCGTCCTCCTTACCGTGTGACGAGCTGTAGGCCCAGCTGCAAAAGAGAGAGACACTCGTAAGGGACGGGACACACCCGCCTGCCGTTCGCCTCCCGCTTCCCCTCCCTTCCTCTCTTACAGGAGGTAGCGGGCCTGGCCCGGGCAGCTATCTCGTAGTTTCCACGCCGCGGCCTCAAGGTAGTGCTTCTGCCTCATCCCCGCCGATTTCCCACGCTGCAGAGACCCGGTTGCAAAAAGAAGACTCCGGAAGCCGGCTTCCTAGAGCGGCGTACTTTGATGTCCGGTTCCGACAGTCCTCCGGAGCCAGGCACCCTCGGCAGAAGGGTTCCGGTCCCTCCGCATCAGGACGGGCGTGCGGGGGCTGACCCTTACGTCGCCGTTGGCCCCGCCCCTGGGTTCCGCCTGGTCCCCGCGGGCTGGGCGTAAAGTGAAGGTGTTAATCACTGAGTCGCGTCCTGGTCTTTGCGAGACTATAGCCCACCAGGCTCCTCTGTCCAAGGAATGGGTTGCCATTCCCTTCTCCAGGGGATCTTCCCGACACAGGGATCGAACCTGGGTCTCCTGAATTGCAGGCAGATTTTTCAGTCTGAGGATCCCATGACACCGGAGCCTGGGCGGAGCAGCTTGACTGGGCTGGGTTGGTAGCGTTGGGAGCCGAGGGTGCGCCCGCCTCCGGCACCGTCCCCTCTAGATTTGGGTGCCCGGGTCGTGGCCTGGGCCGCGGCGGCCAACAAGGGGGCCGCTGGGGAAGCGAGGCTTCGGGTCTCCAGTCCAGCCTGCTCTTGGCAGGGGCGCTAACGAGCTTATCTTTATTATTATTTTTTTTCTGTTTTTAATTGAAGTGAAATTCACCTAACTCGTTAGCCATTTTAAGGTGACCAGCTCAGTGATGCGTAGTACAATTGCAATGTTGCGCAAAAACCAGTTACTAGTTTGGAAACATTTGTATCAGCGTAGGGGAAACCTCATACTCCACTAGTTACTCCCCATTGGCCCCTCCCTCCCAGCCCCTGGCAACCTTTGATATCGCTTTAAAAAAATTTTTTTTTAATTTGTTTTATTTTTCGTTGTGCTGGGTCTTTATTGCTGCATGGGGTTTTCTCTAGTTGCAGGGAGTAGGGAAGTGGAAGGTGCTACTCTCTAGTTCCCATGCGCTTGCTTCTCATTGCGGTGACTTCTCTTGTTGCCAAGTATGGGCTCTAGGTTCTGCCCGCTTCAGTAGGTGAGGCAGGTGAGCTCAGTAATTGTGATGCTGGGGCTTGGTTGCTCCACAGCATGTGGGATCTTTCCGCTCCAGGGATGGAACCCACGTCTCCTGTGTTAGCAGGCGGATTCTTTACCACTGAGCCACCAACCTCAAGTAAATGGAATCATACATGGGATCTTTCATGTGAGGTTCATACACTTTGTATTATATATCAGAACTTCATTCCTTTTTATAGCTGCTGCTGCTGCTAAATCACTTCAGTCGTGTCCGACTCTCAGGCAAGAACACTGGAGTGGGTTGCCATTTCCTTCTCCAATGCATGAAAGTGAAAAGTGAAAGTGAAGTCGCTCAGTCGTGTCCGACTCTTAGCGACCCCATGGACTGCAGCCTACCAGGCTCCTCCTTCCATGGAATTTGCCAGGCAAGAGGACTGGAGTGGGGTGCCATTGCCTTCTCCGTTTATAGCTGAGTAGTGTACATATGTTGTCACCAAGTCGTGTCTGACTCTTTGAGACTCCATGGACTGCAGCACACCAGGGCTCCCTGTCCTTCATCGTCTCCCAGAGTTTGCCCAAGTTCATGTCCATTGAGTCGTTGATACCATCCAACCATCTCATCCTCTCAGCATCCCCTTCTCCTCCTGCCTTCAGTCTTTCCCAACATCAAGGTCTTTTCCAATGAGTTGGCTGTTCACATCAGGTGGCCAGAATATTTCAACTTCAGCATCAGTCCTTCCAATGAACATTCAGGATTGATTTCCTTTAGGACTGACACCTATTTTATCTATTCAGTCATTGATGGACATGTGAGCTGTTTCTGCTTTTTGGCTATTGTGAATACTGCTGCTGTGAACTTGAAGATGTGTTAGTTTCTATTCTTTTGGATTTATACCTGGCAGTGTAATTGTTGGGTCATACTGTAATTCCATTTTTAACAAGGATTCCAACATCTCCACATCTTCACCAACACTCATCTTCTGGTTTTGTTTTTTTAATTCTAATCATCCTAGTAAGTGTGAAGTGAAATCTTTTTGTGGGTTTGATTTGCATAATGATGTTAAGCATCTTTTCATGTGTTGTTGGCAGTTTGTATATCTTTGAAGAAATGTCTGTTCCAGTTCTTTGTCTAGTTTTTAATTGGATTGTTTGCCTTTTGTTGTTGAGTTGTTACAGTTTTAAAAAATGTGTCTGGATGCATGCATGTGTGCCAAGTTGCTTCAGTCCTGCCCCTCTCTTTGCAATCATATGGACTGTAGCCCACCAGGCTCTTCTGTGTATGGGATTCTACAGGCAAGAATGCTGCAGTGGGCTTCCATGACCAGGTATATTCTGGATACTAGACTCTTATTTATCCTTCATTTTTAAGTTCAGAAATGAGTCACATGATGCAAAAGTTTGTAAAGAGAGAGTATCTGTTTACCACCAGATTTTAATTTTTCAGAAGAAAAGTTTTTACGTATGCTCTTCCCACCTTTCCACCCTATTTCTGTAAGATGATCAACATTGGCAGTTGGGTCTCTTCTCCTTCTATAGCTATTACACACATAAGCACATGTATGAATACATGCATGCATGCTAAGTCACTTCAGTCATGTATGACTCTTTGTGACCCTATGGACTGTAGCCCACCAGCCTCCTCTGTCCATGGGATTCTCCAGGCAAGAGTACTGGAGTGGGTTGTCATGCCCTCCCCCAGGGCGTCTTCCTAACTCAGGGATCAAAACTGCTTCTTTTATGTCTCCTGCTTTGGCAGGTGGGTTCTTTACCACTAGCGCCACTTGGAATGCCTGTATAAATATATAAATATCCCCAAACACCATTACCACATGCCTGACAACAACAAAACAAGACATATACAAAAAACAAAAACCAAAAGTAAAATATTAGTCCTTTACCACATTGCTTGCCTTTTTCCTTAACAACAAGTCACACACATCTCTCCAGTATACTGGAGAGTGTGTATATATATATATATATATATATACACACTCACATGTGCTTTTAATAGCTGACAATATTACAAAATGTAATGAACCATAATTAACCATTTTTCTATCGATGAACAATCAGTTTTTTTCAGTGCTTAGCTAGTTCTAATTGTGCAGCAGCAAATATCTTGTATATGCTCATGCTTTTTATTTCCTTTGTCTGAATTCCTAAAAGAGAAATTATTGAGTGGAATGATATCCATATTTTAATTTCCTAGATCATTCAAGAAAGGTTGTAGCAATTCATACTCCCAGCATCAATATCTGAGAAAGCCGGGTCAAATTGGATAGGTGAAAAGGCGAAGGTCATTAGCTCACTTAAACACCACTGAGATAAAACCTCTTTTCATTTATTTCTTGATGGTTTGCATTTTCTTTTGTGAAAGGAAATCTTTATTGGATTGTTTCAATTTCTGGGGATCTTTGTATTTTGGTGAAATTCATCCTCTGCTTCTCATTTATAATGCGATGTTTCCTTACTTAACTTTTTTTTTCTTGTATAAAAGATTAAATTTATTGGTCTTTTGGGGGAATTTGATGCATCATCGGTGTATTACAAGTGAGCCATTAATCTTGTAGCTTCATCATGGTATGTTTTCATGACACTGCTGAGATATCAGTTGTTTCTGCAGAGGTTCAAGGGAAAGGCCTTTTGTGAAGTCTGCCAGTTCCTTTTGTATATCTACAAAAGCTTTATTCACTCTGTTAACTTTTTCATCATTCACAATGTTTATCTTCTTAAGGTTAGTGGTAACTGGTTTTGCTTTATTTTTAACCTTAAAGCTTTTTTGGCTGGCTATGTGGAATACATTCCTGAACCTCTGCCCTCTTAGTTTGTTCTTGGCTATTGTCAGGCCTCTGATACCCTGGTGCAGCTTCTCAAGTTCCAGGTGATGCCATCTGCATGCGCAAGATCCAGCTCCTTACTTAACTTTTATCCTTGGAAGGTTTATAGCATTTTGCCCCCCAAGATTTTGTATGTGGTCAGACTCTTCATGATTGAGTCTGGGTTTTCTGTTTTGAAGCTAGACAACTGACTATTCATCCAAATGTTTCTCATACCTTATCTAGCTTGATTTCTTCCATGTACACCTTTAATCCATATGAAATATATTTTCACTTAAGTATGAGGTAGAGCATATAACTGAATTTTTTTTCCAGATGGACAAAGATCCCAGATATGCAAAGATTCCTTACTAGCTAGTCTTTTTCTTCAGGAATTGAAGCTTAAAAAAATATGCAGTGAACACTGAATATGTGCCAGGCACTTTTTAAAGCATCTTATTTGTGTGAATTCATGTAATCCGCACAACCCCATAGCATAGGTGAAATGTCAGTTTCTCTGTATGAGTTTTTTAAAATAAAGTTGCAGCTACTTCTAGATTCTCTGTTTAATGCTCCGTGCTCAGTCGCTCAGTGGTGTCTGACTCTTTGTGACCGCAGAACTATAGCCCTTCTGGCTCCTCTGTCCATAGGATTTTCCAGGCAAGAGTACTGGAGCGGGTTGCCATTCCCTTCTCTAGGGGATCTTCCTGACCCAGGGATCCAACCCCTGCCCTGGGTCGGTCTGCTTTTACCTCTTTCACTAGCCAGTAAAGCAGAAGAGGAGAACCGCGCCATATGTGCATATACACGCATTCTTCTGGGCACCACCGCACTTTCTTTCCACTGTTCCTCTTCTGTCTGCTCTGAGCACTGCACTCCTATATCCCAATCCTTCAGGCAGGATCTTTACTTGCATCACAACTTGTCTTCTCAGGTGTCATGGGGCTCAGATGGCACCCTTGGCTTCCCCCACAACTTGCCCTCCTGCCCAGTCTCCTTCCTTCTCGGCCCCACCAAGAACCATTGCTGCTTCCTCTTCCCACCCCCTGTAATCACCCCCCACCCTCCACAAATCCTGATTCTGCACACTTCTTCCCACACCTTGGCCACCCTCTCTTCTTTTGCTTGCACCCCTACCTTGGCCCTCTACATTCTTTTCCTGCTTCCTTTCTCCCAGTCCTTTCTTCACTGGGCAAAGTGACCTTCTTAAACTGTAAATCATTTGGGGGGACCTGGAGCGTCTTCTGCAAGCTCCTCATTGCACTTGGAACACAAGCTCCTGGCATCCTCTCCAGGGCCCACGTGGCTGGTCACTGCCCCACCTGAGACCTCACCTTGTGTCATCTGTGCTGTGCTTAGATGCACAGTAATGTCCAACTCTTTGTGACTCCATGGACTGTAGGTCACCAGGCTTCTCTGACCGTGGGATTCTCCAGGCAAGAAGACTGGAGTGGGTTGCCATGCCCTCCTCCAGGGGATCGTCCCAACCCAGGGACCAAACCCAGATCTCCTACACTGCGGGCAGATTCTTTACCATCTGAGCCACCAGGGAAGCCCTTGAATACTGGAGTGGGTAGCCTATCCCTTCTCCAGGGTATCTTCCCGACCCAGGAATCAAACCGGAGTCTCCTGCATTGCTGGTGGATTCTTTACCAGCTGAGCTACCAGAGACTCAGTACTGCTCCTGCCATGCCAGCCTTCTCTCTATCACTTAACATGGCCTGCTCAGATCCACCCCAGGCCCTTGGCTTTGAATGAGGATCCTTTCCACGGCTACTTTTCCTCCTCATTCAATCTTGTCTCAGATATCACTCTCTCAGAAAGGCATTCTTTGACCACCCCAATAAAGAGATGCTTCTGGACCACCCACCAAGTCACTGTCTGCCTTTACTAGTTTTTACTGTCATAGTAACCTCGCTGTCTGAAATTGCCTTATTCATTCATGGGTTACCTGGCCTCTTCCTGAATACCTTGACAGCAGGGCTTAGTCTGTCCTTTCTGTTGCTGTTTATGTGGACCCTAGTGCAGACACTGGCAACAGAGCAGGGGCTCAGTATGGATTTGCTGCAAAATCATACTGGAAGGAAAGGAAATTGAAGGGGGTTGAAAATAAAATAGATTGGTCATGAGTTGACAATTGTTGGCTGTGAGTTTGTTACATTTATTTATTGATTTAAATTTTTTATTACAAAAAATCTCAAACATATACAAAATAATCACCATAATATAATGAACCTTCATACTTCCATCACACAGCAACTCTCAGCATTCTTGTGCCATCTCTGCCTCTCTCTACCCCCTTCAATTATAGTAATTTTAAACATTCTTAAAGGCATGTTGAAATGTATAAATCTTACATGTACAACTTAAGATGAATAATCTCCTATCAAGATATAGAATGTTTCCAGCCCCCTGGAAGATGAACCACAGACTATCAAGATTTCCAGCATCCCAGGAGTCCTTCTCGTCAGTTGCCCCTCAAAGAGGCCACCACTTTCCTTCTCCTTGAAGTGAAGTTAAAGTCACTCAGCCATGTCTGACTCTTTGTGACCCCAAGGACTATAGTCCATGGAATTCTCCAGGCCAGAAAACTGGAGTGGGTAGCCTTTCCCTTCTCCAGGGGATCTTCCCAACCCAGGAATCGAATCAGGATCTCCTGCATTGCAGGCAGATTCTTTACCAACTGAGCTATGAGGGAAGCCCTCCCTTACCCCTTCCCCTCCTTCTCCTTCTTCTTACCATATTTTAATTTTACCTTTCCAGAATTTCATACAAATCATATAATAAACACTTTTCACATAGATTAGTTATGACTTTCTAAAACTTCACATTAATGGAAAGCAATAGTATGTACTTCTTTTATTGCTTTTTTTGCTGGGTTATATTCCACTTTATAGTTATACTGCACTTTGTTTATTCATTCACCTGTTGATGGACATTTGACTGTTTCAAGTTTTTGTCTATCATAAATAGAGCTGTGATTAACATTCTTATACAAGTCTTTTTGTAGCCAATGTTTTCACTTTTCTTGCATAAATAAGAGTACAATTTCAAACAGCACGTTTAACTTTATAAGAATGGCCCAAATGTTTCTCCAAGGTATTTGCACCATTTTGAATTCTCATCAAGAGTGTATGAGAGTTCTATACAGTTCTGCTAATATTTGGTGTTGTCAGTCTTTTAACTTTTGAACCATTGTAATGGACGTAGAGTAGTATCTCTTTGTGGTTTCAGTATTCACTTGACTGGTGAATAATGATATTGAGCACTTTTCGTGTGCTTACTGGCCATCGGTATGACTACCATTGTGAAGTGTCTTTTCAGATCTTGCCCACTTGAAAAATTATCATTTTTGTAATCAAATTGTATGAGTTTATTATATATTCCTAATAAAAATCTTAACTATCTGTTTTCTTAATGGTGTCTTTTAATGAACAGAAGTTTTAATTTGGATGAAAGCTAATTTGTCAATTTTTGTTATTTTTTTTGTATGGTTATTGCTCATCTAGCCCTAAATCATAAGATGTTCTCCTATATTTTCTTCTAAACAGTTGGTAATTTCATTTTGATGTTTAGATAAATGAGCCATCTCAAATTAATTTTTGTGTAGTATGAGGGAGGGGTGTTAGTAGTTTCAGCAACATTTGTTGTAAAGACTTGCCTTCCTGCATTGACTTTATCTAATACTTTTGTCAAAACTAATTTGATCATTAGCTGTTGGTATATTTCTAGACTTTCTAGTCTGTTGTATGGATCTATTTGTCTACCCTTATGTAGATACCATACTGTCTTTTTATTTAATAGAACACATAGCTTATTTATTTATCTTTATTTATGTGTGTATTTATTTAATAACTTTTGGCTGTGCTGGACCTTTGTCACTGTGCGCGGGCTTTCTCTCATTGCCATGAGCAGGGGCTACTCTTCATTGTGGTTCATGGGCTTCTCATTGCAGTGACTTTCTTGTTGCAGAGTAAAGGCTCTAAGTGCACACGCTTCAGTAGTTAGAGTTGGCAGGCTCAGTAGTTGGCAGCTGGCAGCTGGCAGCTCAGCACACAGGCTTAGTTGCTCAGCAGCATGTGGGATCTTCCTGGACCAGGGATTCAACCCATGTCCCCTGCATTGGCAGACGGATTCTTATCCACTGTACCACCAGAGAAGTCCACCATACTGTCATAATTTCTATAATTTTGTAATAAACTGAAGTTAGGTAGTGTAAGTGCTCCAGCTTTGTCCAGCTTTTCCAGCTTTGTCTATTGCAAATCCTTGTCTTTTCCACATACATTTTAGAATTGTCCTGCCAATATCTAAAAGAAGCCTATTTACATTGAGTTATAGGAAGATCATTGTGGGGAGAATTAATATCTTAGCAATATTGAATTTAAATCCATAAATGTAGTCTATATCTCCATTTATTTAGGTCTTTAATTTATTTTTGCAATGTTTAGTTGTTTTCACTGTACAGGGCTTACATGTCTTTTATGAAATTTACTCCAAATATTTTATGCTTTTGATGGTATTGTAAATGAGACTATTTTAAAATTCACTTTCCCAATATTTGCTGTAAGTTATTATGACTTAGTTGAACTCACACATTAGTTTTTGAGAATCAGAGTTAAACTCATAAATTAGATCCAGGTTGTTTTTTGTAATTGATTCCTTAGTTTTTTCTGTACAAATGATCATGCCGCCTGAGAATAAGGGTATATACAGTTCTTCCTTTTCAACTTATGTGCCTTGTGTTTATTTTTCTTCCATTATTGAACTGGCAAGGACCTCCAGTACAATAGAAGTGGCAAGAGCAAAGAAACGTACTTTCTTTCCAATATTAAGGAAAATATGTATAGTGTTTTACTATTAAGAATTAAGTAGTTGTAAATTTTTTACAGATACATGCAATAAAATTAAGCAAATTCTCCTTTGTTCCTCATAAGCTTAGGGTTACAAACATTTTTTTTTTCATAATGATGGGTATTGAATGCTGTCAGATGCTTTCTTTGCATCAGTTGAGATAGTCTTTTTTTTTTCTTTACTACCTGGATATGGTGGGTTACACTGATTGGTCTTTGAATTGTTAACAAACTTTGTATTCCTGGGATTAAATCATAGTTTTTCATGATTTATTTATGTATAGTTTAATTTAATTTATATTCATATAAGGTCTTTGGCATTAGGGTTATGCTGGTTTCATAAAACAAGTTGGAACTGTGCCTTTAGCCTTTGTGTTCTAAACGAGTTTGTGTAAGATTGATATTATTTCTTCCTTAAATGTTTGATAGAATTTACTAATGAAATCATCTTATGCTGAGGTTTTCTCTGGGAGTTTTTGATAATAAATTCAATTAATAAATATAAAGCTACTCCAATACCTAACTTCTTTTTGTAAGTTGGTATTAATTTTGATAAATTGTATTTTAAATTATAATTTTTAACAGGGCCTTTTCTAAGTAAAAAAGAAAAGGGCATAGTAGAAAAAAGAAACTATATATATGAAAAAAACCTCACTGGTAAAAGTAAAAAAATAGTAAAGGGAGTGGACTAGCCACTTAAAAAGCCAGTATGAAGGTTAACTGACAAAAGCAATAAAGTCAGCTATAACTACAATAAGTAGTTAAGGGGTACTCAAAGTTAAAGATGTAAAATAAGACATCAAAAACATAAGATGTGGTGGTAGAGTAAAGATTTATGGTGCTTTTAGAATTTACTCAAAGTTAAGGACTATCAGCTTAAGATAAACCACAATATATATGTAAATATTTTGGAACTTTACCCACTCCAGTATTCTTGCCTGGAGAATCCTGTGGACAGGGGAGCCTGGTGGGCTGCAGTCCATGGGGTCGCACAGAGTCAGACACGACTGAAGTGACTTAGCATGCATGCATGCATTGGAGATGGTAATGGCAACCCACTCCAGTATTATTGCCTGGAGAATCCCAGGGACAGAGGAGCCTGGTGGGCTGCCGTCTATGGGGTCGCACAGAGTCGGACACGACTGAAGTGACTTAACATGGTAACCATAAGTCAAAAACCTTTAATAGATACACAAAAGTAAAGAGAAAAGAACCCAAAACTAACACCAAAGAAAATCATCAAATCACCAAGGAGGAGATCAAGAGAAGAAAAGTACAGAAAAGAGCTACAAAACTACCAGAAAATAATTAACAAGATGGCAATAAGTACATGCCTAACAAAAATCACTGTGAATGTAAATGGACTGAATGCTCCAGTCAAAAGACATAGGATGGCTGAATGGATAAAAAAGAAAAGACCCACATATATGCTGCCTGCAAGAGGCTGTCTTCATATCTAAAGACACACAGAGACTGAAACTGAGGACTTGGAAAAAGATATTCCATGCAATTAGAAATGAATGGAAAGTTGAAATAGCAATACTCACTTCAGACAAAGTAGACTTTAATACAAAGTCTATAATAAAAGACAAAGAAGGACATTATATAATAATAAAGGGATAAATGTAAGGGGATATAGTATTCATAAACATATGTGCCCCTAATATAGGAACACCTAAATATATAAAGCAGGTGTTAACAAACATAAAGGGAGAAATTGACAATAATACAATAATAGTAGGGGACTTTCATACCCCACTTGCATCAATTGAGAGATCATCTACTCATTCAATAAGGAAAACTGTCCTTAAATGACACATTATACTAGGCGGAATGTATAGAATATTCCATCCCCATACTGCAGAATACACATTCTTTTCAAGTGTACGTGAAATGTTCTTATGGATAGAACACACGTTGGGCCACAAAACAAGTCTCAACAAATTTAAGAAGATTGAAATCATATCAAGCATCTTTTCTGACCACAATGATATGAAACTGGAAATCATTTAAAAGAAGAAAACCCACAAATATGTGGAGACTAAATAACATGCTACTAAACAACCAGTGAGTCAATGAAGAAGTCAAAGGGGAAATTTAAAAATACTTTGAAAATGGAAACAACTTTCTAAGATCTATGAGACACAGCAAAAACAGTTCTCAGAGGGAAGTTCCTAGTAATACAGACCCACGTCAAGAAACAAGAAAAATCTCTAGTAAACAATCAGATTTTATACCGAAAGGAACTAGAAAAGAAAGAATAAATAAAGCCCCCAAATTAGTAGAGTGAAGGAAATAATAAAGATCAGAAGTAGAGATTTAAAAAGTAATAGAAAAGAACAGTGAAACCAAGAGCTGGTTCTTTGAAGAAGATTAAAAAAAAAAAAGATAAACTTTTAGACACACTTATCAGAGAGAGAGAGAGAGAGAGAGGCCTTAAATAAATAAAATCAGAACAGAAAGGGGAGAAATTATAACTGATACCACAGAAATCCAAAGAATCATGGCACTACTCTGGACACCTGTCAACAAACTGGACAACCTAGAAGAAAGATCAATTCCTAGAAACATACAACCTTCCAAGACTGAATCAGGAAGAAACTGAAAATCTGAACAGACCAATTACTAGTAATGAAATTGAATCAGCAATTTAAAAAATTTCCCAACAAACTGAAGTCCAGGACCAGATGGCTTCACAGGTAGATTCTACTAAACATTTAAAGAAGAGTCAACACCTATCTTTCTCAAACTACTGCAAGAAAATTAAAAAGGAAGGAATGCTTCTGAACTCATTCCGCAAGGCCAGCATTGCCAAAATCAGACACAGACACTAAAAAAAGAAAGGAAAGAGAAGAAAATTACAGGGCGACATCCCTAATGAACATAGGCGCAAAAATCCTTAACAAAAGATTAGGAAGCTGAATTCAATAAAATATTAAGATAATCATACACCATAATCAAGTGGGATTTAGTCCACTGATGCAAAGACGATTCAATATCCACAAATCACTCAACATGATACACCAATTAACAAAATGATAAAAAGCATATGATTATTTCAATAGATGCAGAAAAGTCTTTTGACAAAATTCAACACCCACTTATGATAAACTCTCCATCCAGTAGTATACAGGAAACATATCTCAACACAATAGATGCCATTTATGACAAACCCATAGAACAATCATACTTAATGGTAAAAAATGGAAAGCATTTGCTCTAAGGTCAGGATCAAGTCAAGGACGCCCACTTTTGCCACTTTCATTCAACTAATGAGTGCTAGCCACAGCAATCATAGAAGAAAAAGACATAAAAGGCATGCAAATTGGAAAAAAGAAATAAAATTGTCACTGTTTGCAGATGAAGATATGTAGAAAACCCTGAAGACTCCACCAAAAACTATTAGAAATAATAAATCACTTCTGTGAAGTTGCAGCATACAAAATTAACATACAGAAATCTGTTACATTTCTATACTAATAATTAACTATCAGAAGGAGAAATTAAAAAATAATTCCATTTACAATTGTATTAAAAAGAACAAAATACCTACCCAGAGTGGTAAACACATGTAATCAGAAAGCTACAAGACATTGATGAAAGAAATTGAAGATGACACAAACAAATGGAAAGATATGAGACTCATGCACTGGAAGCACTAATATTATTGAAATGATCATACTACCCAACACATCAATAGATGCAATGCAGTTCCTATCAAGATACCAAAAGCATATTTCAACAGATCTAGATGAAATAATCCTAGAATTTGTATATAATTCAAACAGACCCTAAATAGCCAAAGCAACCTTGAGAAAGAAGAATAAAGCTGCAAATATCACACTTCCTGATTTCAAACTGTACTATCAAGCTATAGTATTCAAGAAATATGGGATGACACAAAAACAGACACATAGATCAGTGAAATAGAAAAGAGAGTCCAGAAATGAACCCATGCTTATATAGCCAATGCAAAGAGTTGGACACCACTGAAGTGACTTAGCAGGCGTGCATGCAAGCTACAATGCAGGGGACAAGAATATAAAATGGAGGAAACATAGTCTCTTCAATAAATGGTGTGGAAAAACTGGACAGCTTCATGTTGGAGAATGGAACTAGACCACTTTCATCATATATAAAAAATTAATTCTGCTTCTCTATTAATTCTACATCTGCCTCTCTATTCCTGCCCTGTGAATAGGTTCATCTGTACCATTTTTCTAGATTACATATAGATGGGTGAGATGGGGGTTTGGGAGGGAGGTCCAAGTGGGAGGGGATATATGTGTACCTTTGGCTGATTTGCTTCATTGTACAGCAGAAACTAATACAACACTGTAAGGCAACTAAACTACAACAAAGGCAACTCCAGCTTGCTTAGTATGCAAGCAAACTAAACATACATTGATAGATTAATGGATAAAGAAGATGTGGTATACACACAGACAGACAGACGCATACACATACATGCAGTGGGACATTGAAGTGAAAAGTCGCTTGGTCGTGTCCAACTCTTTGCAGCCCCATGGACTGTAGATTACTCAGCCATAAAAAGAATGAAATCTTGCCATTTGTGACAACATGGAAGGACCTAGAGGGTATTATGTAAATGAAATGTCAGACAGAGAAAGGCCAACACTGTATGATTTCACTTATATGGAATCTATAAAACAAAACAATTGAACCAATATAAAACAGAACAGACTCATAGACTACAGAGAACAAACTAGTGGTTGCCAGAGGGAAGGAGTGAGGAGATAGGTGAAATAGGGCAAGGGTTCTGAGAGAGATACAAACTTCCAGTTATAAAATAAATAAATCATGGGCATGTGATGTACAGTGTAAGGAATACAGTTGATAATATTGTGACTACTTTGGTGACAGATGGTAACTAGACTTATAGTGGTGATCATTTTGTAATGCATAAAAATATGGAATCACTATGTTGTACACTTGAAACTAATACAATGTTGAAAGTAAATTATACTTCAGGAAAAAAATATATAAAGCTGTTCAGAGATTCCATTTCCTTTTATGTTACTTTTGGTAAGTTTTCTCTTAAGCAATTTGTCTATTTCATCTGAATTGTCAAATTTATTGGCATAAATTATTTAAAGTAGTATGTCTGATTTCATGTCTGTAAAATCTGTAGTGATATCCTCTCTTTAATCTTTGCTATTGTGGCTCTTGTTTTGGGTAAGGTTCGAGCAAGCACACTCCATTCTGTGCCTCCACTGAATGTTACTATAAACCTAGACAGAATTCATAGAGCACCTATAGGAAGACTGAAAGTGAATGTGTGTGCGTGCTCAGCCAGTAAGTCATGTCCAACTCTTGGCAATCCCACAGACTTAGTTCAGTCGCTCAGTCATGTCTGACTCTTTGCGACCCCATGAATCGCAGCACGCCAGGCCTCTCTGTCCATCACCAACTCTCGGAGTTTACCCAAACCAATGTCCATCAAGTTGATGATGCCATCCAACCATCTCATCCTCTGTCGTCCCCTTCTCTTCCTGCCCCCAATCCCTCCCTGCGTTAGGGTCTTTTCCAATGAGTCAACTCTTTGCATGAGGTGGCCAAAGTATTGGAGTTTCAGCTTCAACATCAGTCCTTCCAATGAACACCCAGGATTGATCTCCTTTAGGATGGACTGATTGGATCTCCTTGCAGTCCAAGGGACTCTCAAGAGTCTTCTCCAACACCACAGTTCAAAGCATCAATTCTTCGGTGCTCAGCTTTCTTCACTGTCCAACTCTCACATCCATACATGACCACTGGAAAAACCATAGCCTTGACTAGACAGACCTTTGTTGGCAAAGTAATGTCTCTGCTTTTAAATAAGCTATCTAGGTTGGTCATAACCTTCCTTCCAAGGAGTAAGCGTCTTTTAATTTCATGGCTGCAATCACCATCATCAGTGATTTTGGAGCCCCCCCAAAATAAAGTCTGACACTGTTTCCACTGTTTCCCCATCTATTTCCCATGAAGTGATGGGACCAGATGTCATGATCTTAGTTTTCTGAACGTTGAGCTGTAAGCCAACGTTTTCACTCTCCTCTTTCACTTTCATCAAGAGGCTCTTTAATTCTTCTTCACTTTCTGCCATAAGTGTGGTGTCATCTGCATATCTGAGGTTATTGATATTTCTCCTAGCAATCTTGATTCCAGCTTGTGCTTCTTCCAGCCCAATGTTTCTCATGATGTACTCTGCATATAAGTTAAATAAGAAGGGTGACAATATACAGCCTTGATGTACTCCTTTTCCTATTTGGAACCAGTCTGTTGTTCCATGTCCAGTTCTAACTGTTGCTTCCTGACCTGCATACAGATTTCTCACGAGACAGATAAGATGGTCTGGTATTTCCATCTCTTTCAGAATTTTCCACAGTTTATTGTGATCCACACAGTCAAAGGCTTTGGCATAGTCAATAAAGCAGAAATAGATGTTTTTCTGGAACTCTCTTGCTTTTTCGATGATCCAGCGGATGTTGGCAATTTGATCTCTGGTTCCTCTGCCTTTTCTAAAACCAGCTTGAACATCTGGAAGGTCACGGTTCACGTATTGCTGAAGCCTGGCTTGGAGAATTTTGAGCATTACTTTACTAGCATGTGAGATGATTGCAATTGTGCCCCCATAGACTAGTAGCAGCTAAATGCAGAAGACGACTTGAAGCACCAGTGCACTAGATGTGAGTTTACCATTTTTGTTCCTTTGTTAATTACTAGCCTGAATGTATGCCTGGGATGTAGTATGGAGTGCATGTAGAGAGAGCTCCAGGGAAGCACTTTAGTTCTGGCTGATTACCAGGAAACCCCCAACACCCAGAGAGAGAGAGAGAGGATGTGGAATTCTCTGTTTTACTTCTTCTCCCCATTTCCTTGAGCCCCAGCCCTCAAGCCTTCCTGTGGTGACAACAGCAAAGGCCATGGCAAGAGCCAGCAGAAGCTAAAACTCCGAGGAAGGGGAACATTCCTCCCCAGTGTGACCAATCCCTATTGCTCCTGTATTCTGCCACTTGACCAAAGATGGGAGCAGTCACAGAAGTCACACAGTGAAGTCACTTTCTGGCCATAAAATAAAAGGGGAGACCATAGGGAACTGGAAAATACTGAGGAGATTGTGGAGAGAGGAGGCACTCTTTCTTAATTTTATAGGAAAATCCCATCAAGTTGTATAAAATTCTGGGTTCACCACTGGGCTGTGCATGCATGGGTCTATTCAGTATATCTGTGACTTTGAGAAATGAACTAATATACAATCAACCAGGGTCCAGATGACCTCTGAATGGTACATAATCAGGATCTATCCAAATGGTACTGCAAGGGCTTTGTAAACTGAATTTACATTTGAACTACAACCCATGGAAGGCAGAGTGAACTTGTAGCCCAAACCTAAGCAAGTCTTTTGCCTAAGACAAAAATAGGTCTGTTCTCCATAGAATTTAAATAAGATCTAGAGTCTCATTACATAATATTAAAATGTTCCAGGAGGCAATAAAAAATTACTTGATATATTAAAAAACCAGGAAAATCTCAACTCACAAGGCAAAAGAGATCAATAGACTTCAAAACCAAGATTGGCATAGATGTGGGAATGATCTGAAAACAACTTTAAAGCACCTATATTACAAATGTTCCAAGAAGCAATCACGAACACTCTTGAAAAGTAGGAAGTTAGCAAAATTTCCCATGAAGGGCTAGGTAGTAAATATTTTTAGGTTTTTCAAGCCATTTGGATCTGTTCCATCTATTTAGTTCTAGGAAAACAGCCATAGAAAGCCATAAACAGTACATAAACAAATGGATGTAGCTATTTTCCAATAAAACTTTATTCATGGGATTTGGTCGTAGACCACAGTTCACCAATCCCTGCACTATAGCATTTTAAACATATTCTGTATATTTACTGAGCTTTTGTGTCTAGTTCAATCAATTATCAAGAGCAGAGTCTTAAAATCTTTCACTGTGATGGTAGGTTTGCTTATTTCTCCCTTCAGGTCTGTTAATTTTGATGAAGGTTATTTTGAAGCTCTGATATTAGGTGCATAAAAACTTGTAATTAGAAGAACAGGCAAGAGCAACCCTTGGACCAACAAGAGTCTGTGAGCCACTGCATCCTGGTGTCCAATACCTACATCTCACTGCTGTCACCACTATGCCCAAGAGAAAGGCGGAACGGGATGCTAAAGAAGATAAAGCCAAGGTGAAGGATGATCCACAGAGAAGATCTGTAAGGTTATCTGCTAAACCTGCTCCTCCAAAGCTAGAGCCCAAGCCTAAAAAGAACCCTGCAAGGAAGGGACCCAAAGTGAAAAAGCGGAAAGCTGGCAAGGATGGGAATCAGTTCAGTTCAGTCACTCAGCTGTGTCCGACTCTTTGTGACCCCATGGACTGCAGCATGCCAGCTGCAGTGTCATATCTTTTTGCCTTTTTGTACTGTTCATGGTGTTCTCAAGGCAAGAATACTGAAGCGGTTTGCCATTGCCTTCTCCAGTGGACCACGTTTTGTCAGAACTCCTCACCATGACCCATCCGTCTTGGGTGACCCTACATGGCATGGCTCATAGTTTCGTTGAGTTAGACAAGGCTGTGGTCCATGTGATCAGTTTGATTAGTTTTCTGTGATTGTGGTTTTCATTCTATTTGCCCTCTGATGGAGAAGGATAAGAGGCTTATGGAACCTTCCTGATGGGAGAGACTGACTATGGGGGAAACTGGGTCTTGTTCTAATGGGTGGGGCCATGCTCAGTAAATCTTTAACCCAATTTTCTGTTGATGGGCAGGGCTCTGTTCCCTCCCTGTTGTTTTGCCTGAGACCAAACCATGGTGGAGGTAATGAATAAAATGACAACGTCCTTCAAAAGGTCCTGTGGATGCACTACCACACTCAGTGTCACCAACCCTGCAGCAGGCCACCGCCAACCCACACCTCCACTGGAGACCCCTGGACACTCACAGGCAAGTCGTATCAGTCTCTTGTGGGGTCACTGCTCCTTGCTCCTGGGTCCTGGTGCTCACAAGGTTTTGTTTGTACCCTCCAAGAGTCTGTTTCCCCAGTCCTGTGTAAGTTCTGTAATCAAATCCCACTGGCCTCCAAAGTCAAATTGCCTGGGGATTCTCAGTCCCTCTGCCAGATCCCCAGGTTGGGAAATCTGTTGTGGGTCCTAGAACTTTCTTAACAGTGTGATAATTTCTTTGGATAATTGTTCTGCAGTTTGTGGGTTGTTTGCTCGGCAGCTCTATGGTGGGGTTAATGGTGACCTCCTCCTCACCACAGGCTGTGTGACCCACAGCTCTGTCCCCAGATCTCCTACCCCTGTGGCAGGACGTTGCAGTCCCGCACCTCTGCAGGAGACTCAAACAGAGTTCTGGCTCAGTCTCTGTGGGGTCTCTGGGTCCTGGTGTGCACCAGGTTTTGTTTGAGCCCTCCGAGCGTCTCTGGCGGGTATGGGGTTTGATTCTAAATGCTATTTCTCCCCTCCTACCATCTTTCTAGGGCTTCTCCTTTACACTTGGACGTGGGGTATCTGTTTTTTGGTGGGATCCAACATTCTCCTGTCAATGGTTGTTCAGCAGTGAGTTGTAATTTTGGAGTTCTCACAGGAGAAGATGAGCACATGTCCTTCTACTCCACCATCTTGCCCATATTCTAGGATGGGAATAAGCCAGCAGAAAATGGAGATACCAAAATAGATCAGGCATGGAAAGCTATAGGTGCTGGAGATGCCAGGTGAAGTGTGTGCATTTCTGATAACTGTACTTCTGGTGACTGTACAGCTTGAAATACTATTTTTTAAATCAAGTTTTATAAAAATGCAGAATTTTGTTTTACTTTTTTTTTTAAACTAGGTTGTTAGCACACAGGACACTCCATTGGTTTTTTGGGGAAGGGCACATATCACTAACAGAAGCTGGATTGACATGGGGAAAAAAAAATCTTTCCCATCTAGTTTTAGGAGACTTCCTCTTGGTTCCCAGGAAAGGGCAATTCCTTGATGTTGACACACATTCGATACCTTGGTATGAAGGCCTTGTGGTGTGGAAAATTTAAATTAGTTTTTATGTCCTCTTCTCCCTCTCCACCTATAGCATAGACTTGACTCGCCTAAACCCAGAGACCTATTGGAAGCCGACCCTTCCCCAAATTGGTTAACAGTACACCAGGCAGTCTGGACTTTCCAGTGGCACCACTGAGATGGCCCCACTCGAAAGGGCAGTGGTGCCTTTTTTAGATTGTGGATCCTCAGATTGATACTTTAGCCATTTTCATTCCCATTTCCTGAAAGTCAGGGTCAGCTTGTGAAAAGTTGTTAAACAACCTGCTAAGTGTAAAATGTCAACCCTCACTCTAAACTCTCCCTGTTAAGAGCATCAGATGAAGACTTCACTGGGTTTTATAGTGGCTTTCTGATTTTGGTAGTCCACTGCAAAAGGGAGTTTGAAAGTTGTTGTATACTGTTAGCAATTGTCTGCCTATGTCCTGTTTGAAATACTGTGACTGTTAATGAAAAGTATCTTTAAGCTGGACACAGTTTGGCTTGGGAAAATAAACTTATAATTGTTATATTGTTCTGATGGATTGACCACTTTTTAAAATGGAAATATAGTTGAGGTACAACATTATATAAGTTACAGGGATACAATATAGTGATTTGCAATTTTTAAAGGTTATACTCCATTTATAGTTATATTGGCTATATTTCCTGTATTTTACAATATCTCTTTTTTGCTTATTTTATACATAATAGTTTGTACCCCTTGAAAGTGAAAGTGAAAAGTGAAAGTGAACGTCGCTTAGTCGTGTCTGATTCTTTGTGACCCCATGGACTATACAGTCAATGGAATTCTCCAGACCAGAATACTGGAATGGGTATCCTTTCCCTTCTCCAGGGGATCTTCCCAACCCAGGGATCGAACCCAGGTCTCCCACATTGCAGGCGGATTCTTTACCTGATGAGCCACGAGGGAAGCCCAAGAATACTGGAGTGGGTTGCCTATCTCTTCTCCAGCAGATCTTCCCAACCCAGGAATCAAACTGGAGTCTCCTGCATTGCAGGCAGATTCTTTACCAACTGAGCTATGAGGGAAGCCCCTTGTACCCCTTAAATTCCCCTGTATTACCCCTCCCCTTTCCTTTTCCCTGATTATTACTACTAGTTCTCTATATCTGTGAGTCTGTCTTCTTTTTCGTTACGTTCACAAGTTTGCTATATTTTTTAGGTTCCACGTATAAGTGATATCATACAGTATTTGTCTTCCATCTTCCTCTGTCTGGATTGACCTTTCTATTATTATGAAATTTCTCTCTTTATCTCTAATAATATTCTGTCTTAAAGTCTATTTTGTCAAATATTAATATAGATACTTCTGATTTCTTTTTTTGGAAGGGTGGGTTAAAAAACCCATAACATTAAATTTATCATCTTAACAGCTTTTAAATTCAACAGTATTAAGTATATTCACATTGTGCTACAGAGCTCTAGAACTGTTTCATCTTTCAAAATTGAAACTCTACACACATTAAACACTAATTTTCCCTCCCCTTCTCCTTTGCCGTTGGAAACTAACTTTCTACTCTCTGTTTCTATGATTTTTGACTACTTTAGATATCTTATATGATTGCAAGTATACAGTATTTTGTCCTCTTGTGACTGGCTTATTTCAGTTAGCCTAATGTCCTTAGGATTCATCCATGTGATGGTATGTTACAGGATTTCCTTTTTAAAGGGTACATAATATTCCACCATGTAAACCACACCAGGCTTTCTTTTTTTTATTGTTAATTTATTTATTTTAATTGGAGGCTAATTACTTTACAGTATTGTGGTGGTTTTTGCCATACATTCACATGAATCAGCCATGGGTGTACATGTGTCCCCCATCCTGAACCCCCCTCCCACCTCCCTCCCCATTCCATCCCTCAGGGTCATCCCAGTGCACCGGCCCTGAGTGCCCTGTCTCATGCCTCAAACTTGGACTGGAAATCTGTTTCACATATGGTAATATACATGTTTCGATGCTATTCTCTCAAATCATCTCACCCTTGTCTTCTCCCACAGAATCCAAAAGTCTGCTCTTTACATCTGTGTCTCTTTTGCTGTCTCACAGATAGGGTCATCATTACCATCTTTCTAAATTCCATATATATGTGTTAATATACTGTGTTGGTGTTTTTCTTTCTGACTTACTTCACTGTGTATAATAGGCTCCAGTTTCATCCACCTCATTTTAACTGCTTCAAATGCTGCATAATATTCCACCGTAAACCACACCAGGTTTTCTTTTTCTATTTGTCTGTTGATGGACACTTGGGTTGCTTTCACCTCTCAACTACTTTAAATAATCCTGCATTGGACATGGGTACGCAAATCTCTCTGAAATCTTGCTCTGAGATCTTCTGGATATACACTGAAAAGTGGGATTGCTGAATCATATAATAATTCTAGTTTTAGTTTTTTGCGGTACCTCCATACTGTTTTCCAATATAATTGCACCATTTTATAGTTCCAACAACAGTGCACAAAGGTTCAAATTTCTCCACACGTTCACTAACACTTGTCATTGTCTGCATTTTGTGTTTGTTTGCTTTTTAATAGTGACCATCCTACTGGATGTGAGATGATATCTCATTGTGATTTTGACTTTCATATGTCTTATGATTAGGGATATTGAGCATCTTTTCACATGCTTGTTGGCCACTTCAGATTTCTTATTCTTTCTGTTTGCATAGTGTATTTCTTTCCATCCTTTTACTTTTTTATATACGTTTATTTATTTATTTATTTTTGGCTGTATTAGGTCTTTTTTTTTTTTTCTTCTGCATGGGCTTTCTCTACTTGCAGCAAGTAAGGGCTACTCTTTGTTACGGTGTGCAGGCTTCTCACTGCAATGGTTTCTTTTGTTGTGGAGCATGGGCTCTAGGGTGCTTGGGCTTCAGTAACTGCAGCCCAGGGGCTCAGTAGTTGTGGCTCCTGGGGTCTAGAGCACAGGCTTAGTAGTTGTGGTGCATGAGCTTTGTTGCTCCAAGGCATGTGGGATCCTCCTGGACCAGGCATTAAACCCATGTTTCCTGTATTGGTAGGGGAATTCTTGACCACTGAGCCACCAGGGAGGCCCCATCCTTTTGCTTTGAATCTATTTCTTTGTAAAGTCCTTTTTTTTTTTTTGGTAGTGAAAGTGATAATCACTCAGTCGTGTCTGACTCTTTGCAACTCCACAGACTGTAGCCTGCCAGGTTCCTCTGTCCATGGGATTTCTCAGGCAAGCACACTGAAGTGGGTAACCATTTCCTTCTCCAAGGAATCTTCTTGACCCAGGGGTTAAACCTGGGTCTCCTGAATTGCAGGCAGACTCTTTACTGTCTGAGTACACAATTTGGTCTTGTTTTCTTTAGTTTTTAATCCAGTCTGACAATCTCTGTCATTTAATTGGCATGCCTAGTGTATTTATATTTAATGTGATTATTGATATTAAGAAAAGCCATCTTTGAAGGATTAGAGGGCAGACTGTCCTAGGCAGCATAATGGCCCCTTGAAGATGTCCATGCTCTGATCTCCAGAACATGTCCATATGTTACTTATGGCAAGAGAGATTTCACCGATGGGGTTAAGTTTACTGACCTTAAAATGGGAAAATTATCCTGGATAATCTGGGTATGCCCAATCCAGCTACACTGTGAAGAGTGTGAAAGGGATTGAACTTGGAGCTGCAGGCTTTGAAGATGGAAGAAGGAAGCCTCAAGTCAATGAACGTGGCAGTGGAACTGGGAATGACTCTCAGTTTACAGCCAGCGGCAAGCTGCTGCTGCTGCTGCTGCTGCTAAGTCGCTTCAGTCGTTTCCGACTCTGTGCAACCCCATAGACGGCAGCCCACCAGGCTCCGCCGTCCCTGGGATTCTCCAGGCAAGAATACTGGAGTGGGTTGCCATTTCCTTCTCCAGTGCATGAAAAGGAAAAGTGAAAGTGAAGTCACTCAGTTGTGTCCTACTCCTAGCGACCCCATGAACTGTAGCCTACCAGGCTCCTCCGCCCATGGGATTTTCCAGGCAAAAGTACTGGAGTCGGTTGCCATTGCCTTCTCTGCTAGCGGCAAGACAGGAACCTTAGTCCTACAACTGCAAGGAACTTAATTCTGTCAAAAACCTGAATGATCTGGAAGTGGATTCTCCCCCACGTCCCCAGGAAGAAATGCAGCCTGTCAATACATTGATTTTGGTCCAGTGAGACCTGCACAGGACTCTGACCTCCAGAACTGGAAGATAATAAATCTGTGTTGTTTTTAATTCACTAAGCTTGTTGTCATTTGTTGTGGCAGCAATAGAAAACTAATACGACACATATTTTGGAGTTCATCCTCTCCAAGATTCCTTTCTGCATTCCCCCCTAACCTTGCAATTCTTCTACTGTCCTCAAACTCTGTTTTGAGTCTCCTTCAAGCCAGTATCTCCTTTGTGTCTCCCTCAGGCTGCAGCACTCTTTAGCTGGAGTTGCTCATGGATTGCAGGTTTTGCCCTCAGGATAAAAATTCACATCCTCACAAATCTCAACAACTTCCATTCATCTTTCAAGTGTACTCTCCTCTCCAGCTTCTGCTTTCTTTTGCTCAATCCCTAAGCCCTTCAAATAATTTCTTAAAATCTTTCACTCAGATTTTTGAAATTTTATCTTCAGGAAGGTTAGTCCACCATTACCAAAAGCTAGAACCTCATTGTGTTCTTCTGCATCTTTTTAAGTTTGTAATTTTCTATTATTAGAAAAAAAGGACACAAAAGGACTGCATAGAATATCTTAATTTTTCTTATTTGCATTAATTCAAAGGCCAAAAATTATTTGCCTCCCCTTAATATGGCACTTAAAGTACAATAAAATTAATAAAAAGGAAAGTTTTCAAAAGTTTTTATATGGCAGGGGTGGGAGCTGGGGAAGAACGATCTTCATTTCTATCCCACAGAAGGAAATGCAAAACTACAGCACAATTGCCCTCACTTCACATGCTAGCAAAGTAATACTCAAAATTCTCCAAGCAAGGCTTACACAGTACATGAACCTAGAACTTCCAGATGCACAGCTGGATTCACAAAAGGCAGAGGAACCACAGATAAAATTGCCAACATCCACTGGATCATAGATAAAGCAAGAGAATTCCAGTAAAAATCTACTTCTGCTTCATTGGCTATGCTAAATAAAGCCTTTGACTGTGTGGATCACAACAAGCCATGGAAAATTCTTAAAGAGATGGAAATACCAGACCACCTTACCTGCCTCTGAGAAACCTGTATGCAGGTCAAGAAGTAACAGAACCACAGAATGACGAACTGGTTCCAAATGGGAAACGAGTACAATAAGGCTGTATGTTGTCACCCTGTTTATTTAATTTCTATGCAGAGTACATCATGCAAAATGTTGGGCTGGATGAATCACAAGCTGGAATCATGACTGCTGGGAGAAATATCAACAACCACACATATGCAGATGATACCACTCTAATGGCAGAAAGCAAAGAGGAACTAAAGAGCCTCTTGATGAAGGTGAAGAAGAAGAGTGAAAAGGCTGGCTTAAAATTCAGCATTCAGAAAACTGAGATGATAGCATCCAGTCCGATCACTTCATTGGCAAATAGATGGGGAAAAAGTGGAAACACTGACAGATTTTCTTGAGCTCCAAAATCACTATGGACGGTGACTGCAGCCGTGAAATAAAAAAATGCTTGCTCCTTGGAAGAAAAGCTATGACAACCTAGATAACATATTACAAAGCAGAGACATTATTTTGTTGATAAAGGTCCATCTAGTCAAAGCCATGGTTTTTCCTGTAGTCATGTATGGATGTGAGAGTTGGACCGTAAAGCAGGTGACTAAGCGTGGAAGCATGTAAGAATTGATGCTTTTGAACTGTGGTGTTGGAGAAGACTCTTGAGAGTCCTTTGGTCAACAAGGAGATCAAACCAGTCCATCCTAAAGGAAATCAATCCTGAATATTCACTGGAAGGACTGAAGCTGAAGCTTCAATACTTTGGCCACCTGATGTGACGAGCCAACTCACTGGAAAAGACCCTGATGCTGGGAAAGATTCAGGGCAGGAGGAGAAGGGGATGACAGAGGATGTGATGGTTGGACGGCATCACCGACTTCATGGACATGAGTTTGAGCAAGCTCTGGGAGATAGTGAAGGATAGGGAAGCCTGGAGTGCAGCAGTCCATGGAGTCGCAAAGTCGGACGCAGCTGAGGGACTGAACAAGGAGGAATAAAAACCTTGTTTATGGGTTTAACCTACCACATGCAGTTTCCCACAGTCACCAGCAGGGGGAAAAAAAGTAGTTTCCTTTTTCCGATGGATCCGGGCTCCTCGAGGCTAATTCCTTAACCAAAGGGAAAGAAGGGAAGAGCGCCGAGGAGAGCTCGGTCAGTGCTCGGAGGGGACTGGCCTAGAGCGGTCACTCGAAAGGCGAGGACCTGCGAAACCGAGTATACATATTCCCAGCAGATCTGTCTTTCCAGGCACACGGAGTAAGTTGGCTGGAACTCCCCGTGACCGCTCAGCCCGGCGTGCAGGGCTGCAGCGGCGCAAAGCCTGCTCCAGAGCGGCCGCAGCGGCGCGGGCAGGAGGGGTACCCAGGTGGGGCCGCGCGCCCTCCGCGGGGGACAGGTGAGCCCCCCCCGAGTCCGAGAGGGAGTCAGGTGAGCGTCCGCCCGGGTCCGCCGGTGACCAGGTGAGCCCACGTCCAGGGACTCTGGGGTCTCGGTCAGAGTTGGGTCGTAGGACTCAAGCAGCCAGTAGGCAAAATGGGTTGAAACGGAGAGCGAAGCCGGCTGGTGATTCGGGATACCTGTCTGGGCACAGTTGTATCTTTCAGGGCGGGGGTCAGGGGGTCGGAAAGGACAGTCTTCTGCCAAGTGGGTTCACAGTATTAGCCTTAAAAATAAACTCTGCACCTGAGAGGCAGTGTGTGAAAGTGACCTAAGTGTGGTCATTTGATTAGCGCTGCATGTCCTGCCCTCCAGGACCTTGGCTAAAGTGTGTGTGTTTGGTAACCAGTTGTGGAGCCTGGGTCTGTGCTCCAAAATAACCGCATGGGCAGGTGATGAGCTGCGGCTGAAAGGAAACAGCCTCACTTTAGGGGTCTTTAAGATTGAAAGTCAGAGGGTGCTGAAGCAGCGAGAGAGATTGGAGACGGAAAGCCAAGAACAGAAAGATGAGCAAAGATGTGGGCAGGCAAGAAAAGGAACCGCGTGCAAACAGCCGGGTGGACACTCCAGCTCGGGGAGGCCTGCAGGTTAGCCATAAGAATGTGTCAGGATTGACATGTGTCTGTCGAGAGCCTGACCCTGGACAGACGATTGGAGCCAGAGGAAGGAGGTCTTTGGTTAAGAACTCACTGGTTATCGCTGGTGATCATGGTAGGAATGGAAACGTGTGCACCTTGTCAGCAACAAGTTTTCTTCTGACAGATAATCAAATGTACAGGTTTAATTGGATTAGGAGATAAACTGCCAGGTGCTGTGTGTTTCTACACCCCGATGAACATTCAAAGAGGACTCTCTGGAAATGCCTTTCATGTAAATAATAATTAGAATTCAAGATTAAAGTGTTGCAAAACAACATAAAAGAATTTTTGTTACTGTCTTAATAATATTGCATGTAGCAGCAGTAGTACTCTAATTATATTTTAAAATATTTCAAAAATGTGTTCTTTTTAAGACAGCTAATTACAAGTTTAAAATAGACAGGATTCTAAAATATTCCAATCCTTTGAAATATATGCAAAAAGTCAAACAAAACATTTGCCAAGCTCTACATGAAAATGAGTGAAATCATAACATAGCCAAGTTCAGCTACTTCTCAGAAGAGATGTATTATGCTACAATGCAGCCATTTCCCCTATCCTTGTATTTGAGGGTTGAGGGTTGCATTTGTTACTGCAGATTTGATCAGTGTGCCCCAGTCAGGCCTGCGATAACTGTCTGTCCTTCCCACTTCTCAATTTACTAGTCCTAGGGTCCTCCTATGCACAGCTGTTAAAAAAAAAAAAAAAAAAAAACCAATCTTGTGTTTTAAAACTTGCCTGTTTGCTTGGCATTTAAGAAAATTTGGAACAGGGAGGAAAGGCTTATGAATCAACCTCAATTATTGGCGAAGGGATCGTTTGACCGAAATTGAGGGCTTGGAGGAGGATGTGGTGACCCTATTCGAACTTTACATACTATTTCTTCCTAAATGGTGAGGAATTCAGGATAGGCACTCAAGCATCGTTTTGACTGAAAAACATTAAAGTCTTTTTCTCAGGAATGGTTTACATGGAAGTATTGATATCAAAGAATCTCTTAGCACTTTCACATAAGCCCCAGTGAGTGATGTCTAGTACCTTTGAGGCACAAAGTGTTTGTCACTAAATCTTTACCTTGAATCTTGCCTGAGTATATTTCATATAGCTATAATGGAATTTGGGCTTCCCTAGTACCGCAGTCGGTAAAGAATCTGCCTGCAGTACAGGAGACCTGGGTTCGATCTCTGGGTCAGGAAGATCCCCTGGAGACGGAAATGGCAACCCACTCCAGTATTCTCACCTGGAGAATCCCATGGGCAGAGGAGTGTAGTGGGCTAAAGCCCATGGGGTTGCAAGAGTCGGACATGAGTTAGCGACTAAACCACCATAATGGAATTTAGTGATTAATCAGATTATGTGCTATTAGTTATATTAAAAAAATAAGAAATATTGTGTTATGGACTATGTGATTTCTTCTGTTGGTTGTTCCCACTGAGCCTGTGTCGCTGAAAAAGCCAAATAATCATTGCTTAGGTAAGATAGAGGTCTGTCTATTTTTTAATGTGTAAATATTCTGGAAATCGGCAGTCTTTGGTTGTTGTAGCAGCTCTGCTGTCTCACCAGGGACTTAATGTCCTTCTTTCTTTCTGTTATCCTCAGTGTGTAGCTCGCATTTGCCAGGTTGTCTCATGGTTGCAAGATGACTGCTAAAGTTCCCATTGTCACATCCACCTTCTAGGCAGGAGCAAAGAGGAAAGGGAGAAGGGCAGACGGCACCTGGTAGCTAAGATCCGGCAACTTCCACTATTTAGTGACAAGTATCTTGCCTGTCTATATTTTGTGGTATATGGTCCACAAAGATGGCTGCCAATAATTCTTGTATGCTCATGTCACCAGGCTTCCCTGGTGGTCCAGATGGCCAAGAATCTGCCTGCAATGCAGGAGACCCAGATCTGATCCCTGGGTCAGGAAGATCCCCTGGAGAAGGAAATGGGCAACCCACTGTAGTATTCTTGACTGAGAAATTCCATGGACTGAGGAGCCTGGCAGGCTACATACAGTACATGGGGTCGGACGCAAGCGAGTGACTAACAGTTTCAGTTTCATGTCACTTTGCCCATCAAGGAGTGGAGTCTATTTTTTTTCCTTATGTGAGGGTTGGCCCTGTGACTTGCTTTGACCAATAGAACGCATTGAAAGGCCTTACTAGGCCTTGTTGTTTCTTGGGATCCAGCTGCTGTGTAAAGAGACTTGGACTAGACAACTAAATGATGAGCAATCACTTGAAAGGAGGCCCGGCCAGTCCCCAGTTATTCTATCTACCCCAGCTGAGGTATCGATCATGTGCACAAAGCCATCTTAGTTGTACCAGCACCAGCTTAGCTCTAGCAGATACCACGTGGAACACAAGAACCACCCAGCTAAGCCCTGCCAACCCACAGAATTGTGAGAAATAATAATCACTGCTGTATTGTGAGGAAACACAATTAGCTGGCCTCCTATCTCCAAATGCCAGGATGGCCAAGAAGTGAGGTTCATTAGTTGGGTCCTTGGCTGCACTGAACATGGTAGAAGTCTGTTATCATAGAGGAAGGAGATGGCTAGCCCAGTGGGGGAGGGGAGGGAACAGTTGTCCACAGTCACCAGTTGCCTGGTGGCAGCTTGGGACAGAAAAGCCACTGATGGGATCTCAAGAGCAAGGTCCTATGGGATCATTACTCTGAGACTTTGGCATAAATGGGATTGAACCACACAGGTGGGCTCTGCCCCTGTGTTTGACCTCGACCCTCTTTCTCTGCTCCAAAGCTCCTGTCCTGAATGATGTCAGGCTGCCCCAGCCCCCTCTCTGTGCACCTTGTGAGCTGGCAGCTCCCCTCTACTGGCAGACTGCCTGGCTCCTGTTCTCAGAAAGGAGGTCTGACAGAACCAGATCTCCGTCCAGCGAGGCCACTGCAGAGTCACTGCTGTCCTCTGAGTTGGCTGCCCATCCTCTGCCCATCCTTTCCCCCAATCCCTCTATCCCTTACCCAGTCAGCCTTGTCAGGAGAGGGCCATGGCCTTTGAGTTCTGGAAGAACTGGATCAAGTCCTGGCTACACCCTTTTCTGGCTGTGTGATCCTGAGCAGGCTTTATTGCTCTACCTCAGTTTTCTCATCTGTGAAATGGGGTTAATGGTACCTGCTTCATAGGGTTATTGTGAAAATTAGAGAGATTGCATGGGAATACTAACACGTGCTCAATAAATGGCAGCCAATACTGTTGTCTTAACTTACACAAGCTACTGTGTGCTCCCTGTGTGGAATTGATGATCCTGAAAAGTTAGCTATTGATCAAATGATACCGTCCCATAGGTGTCTGTCATAAAATGAAGATCATTTTCCACTGAAAAGTTTATTTTTAATGCTTTTACTACATTTAAAAACTTCTTTTCAAAACTTTTTTCAAAATCATGGATTGAGAGGAACATTATCTAATTATATACCAAAGTTAGCCCCAAGTCTCCCCATAATGTATTGTCTGTGCCTGGTTTTGCTCTGTCGGGAGTAAGTGGAGAGGCTGGAAGTATGGGGTGTTTGTTCCTCTGTGTTCTATGTCACGTGATCCCCCAGTGCAGCTTTCAGATGGGGCTTATACTGCCCCCCTGGGACAAAGGTAGCTTGAGAGAAAAAACAGCGATATCTGGGTGCTCTTGAAAACACACTTTGAATTTGTTTTAAGCTGTGCCTTACCCAAAGGTACACTGTGATCTTCCATGTGGGGAGGGTCTTAAAAATATTGTGGAGTGGGTTTTCTCATAATTGCTGTGGGCAGGGATGCTGCAGGTTGTTGATGCATGTTTTGATATTTTTTGTAGCTTTTATAGTGAGGACAGGCTTGCCATTCTGATTCTGATGGACCTTTAAAATTACTGCTTGCATTATATATTACTTCCATAAAGACAAATTCCTCACAGAGGACTTTTTGCCCTTCCTAGATTGTAAAACACTATATAAATGTAAGTATCACTATAATTCTTTAAGTTAGACACACCTTTACTTGGTTATGACATTTCTTTTTATAACACCTGAGGGTCAGGTGGTACCACACGTAGAAACTGATGAGTAATTTTGTGAGCTTGAGGCTAACGTGGGCTCTATAACCGCTAGGCAGGGTATCCATTCAGTCCTTAGTGCAGTATATTGGTATGAGGCAAGGAAAGCAATTGCTTTTCCTAAAACAGTTTTTAACTTATTTATAAGCTAATCTACTCATATAAGGGTCAGACAGCTCAGGAGGGTATAAGACCTCCCTCCTAATACTGCCCCCCACCGCCCACCAGAGGTAGGCATCCACTAAGAGTCTCATTCTCCAATTAGCAATTTTCTGTGTATTAACAAACATACACACACATGATTTATATTTTAACACAAATTGTGTCATGCTGTATGTATTGTTTTGTCATCTTTTTCTTATCTCTAGGCCTGGAATGTGTTTCTACTACAGCATACATAGCTCCATTTCATTCTTTGTAACTGCTCCTTAGCATCCCCTTGAAAGTCAGGACCACGACTGATCAATCCTATATGATAGACATTTCCAAATAGGCTGTATCGAAAACTAAATAAATACTTAACTAGACTTTTTAGAGTGTTGTTAAAATAATTTTTACTAGACTTTATTTTTTACAGCAGTCTTAAAATCACAGCAAAATTGAGCAGAAAGTGCGGAAATTTCCCTTATAACTCTGTCCTTCCCTCCTCCCACTGATGCCCTCATTATCAATAGCCCTCACCAGAGTGGCACATTTATTACAACTGATCAACCTACATTGACACATCATTATCACCTGATGTTTGTAGTTTACAGTAAGGTTCATTTTTGGTTTAGTACGTGATGTGGGTTTTTACAAATATATAATGATATGTATTCTGCCACTATAGTATCATACAGAATAGTTTCCCTGTCCCTAAAATCCTTGGTCCTCTGCCTAGTCATTTCCCCTACCCTTCAGTTCCTGACCACTACTGATCTTTTTACTGTTTATAGTTTTTACTTTTCCACAATGTCATATACAGCAGTCTTCCTTATCAGAGGGAGATACATTCCAAGATCCCCAGTGCATACCTGAAACCTCAAATAGTATCAGGCTTCTACTAAGTTTCCTCCTGTACTGATGGACTGGTCCCACATGCAGTGTGGGTACACTAGTCCAAGGGTGATTCCCATCCCAGGAGGACAGAGCAGGAAGACATGAGGTTTCATCACACTACTCAAAGCAGGACACAGTTTAAAACTTCACCTCATTTGGGTAAAATAACAAGGAGTGCTAGATCATTTGGTAAGGGTATGTTTGGTTTTGTAAAATAACTGCCAAACTATCTTCCAAAGTGTCTCTACCACTTTGCATCCCCACACCAATGAATGAAAGTTCCTATTGCTCCACACCCTTGGTAAAATTTCTTATTGTCAGTGTTTTGGATTTTGGCCTTCTAATGAGCACGTGGGCTTCCCTGGTGGCTCAGTGGTAAAGAATCTGCCTGCCAATGCAGGAAACTCAGGTTTGATCCCTGGGTCAAGAAGATCCCCCAGAGAAGGGCATGGAAACCCACTCTAATATTCTTGCCTGGGAAATCCCATAGACAGAGGAGCCTGGCGGGCTATAGTCCATGGGGTTGCAGAGGAGTCAGACACAACTTAGCAACTAAACAATACCGCTGCCAACATGAGTATGTAGTGGTATCTTGTTTCCACTTGCAATTCCCTAACAACATATGACATTGAGCATCATTTCATATGCTTAATTTCCATCTCAATAACTTCCTTGGTGAATTATCTGACCATATCTTTTGCTTATTTTTTAATTGGGTTGTTTATTCTTTTATTGTTGAGTGTTCTCTTTAATAGTTCTTTACCAGATAATATCTTTGGCAAATATTTCCTCCCTATGTGTGACTTGTCTTCTCATTTTCTTGACTAGAATTTTTTTAACTACTGAAAAAATCACGTCCATTGTACCAAGTGTTACAAAGCAGAGATATAGTCAGAAAACTCAATAATCATCCCTGTCTCTAACTGTGATATTGGCAGTGACTAATCTGAACAGTTCGATTTGTAACCTTCTCCCCTTCTCTTTGCTCAAATGTGTTCATGTATGTGTGTTTATGAAAATGTATGTGGGTTTCCCCTATATTTTTGTTCAAGAATAAGCCTCTTCTCTATACATTTGTCCATAATTTTCTTTTATCCCTTCCTGCTGAACAAATTACCACTGGTATATTTCTTGGCAAACATGTATAAATTTAACATTCTTTTTCATGACTATGCAATATTCATTGGTACAGATATAATAATGTAGTCAGCCATTCCTCTAGTGTGAATATTGAGGATGTTTCCAGTTTTATTTTTTTTCCATTATAAACAATGTTGGCACTTTTATTCTTGTAGGATAAATTCCCCAAAGTGAGTCTTCTGGGTCAAAGGTGATTTGTATTTGTAATTTTATTGGATATTGCCAGAGAACTTTCCAAATGATTGTAAGGATATATCCCCTCACCAACAATGTGTAAGAAGTGCATTCCCCCACATCCTCGGTGCTGGATGTTAGCAGTCTTTAAAAAATTTACCCATTTGTTGATACTGCTTTAATTTACGCTATTTTTATAATTAGTGGCCCTGGGTAGCTCAGGACAGGTGTGTGGGTTGGTTGTTCATATCCTTTGCACATGTGGTTAATAGGCTTTAATGTTGTTGTTGTTCAGCCACTCTGTCATGTTTGACTCTTTGTGACCCCGTGGATTGCAGCCCGCCAGGCTTTTCTGTCCTTCACCATCTCCTGGAACTTTCTCAAACTCATGTCCATTGAGTTAGTGATGCCATCCAACCATCTCATCCTCTGTCGTCCCTCTCCTCCTGCCTTCAATCTTTCCCAGCATCAAGGTCTTTTCTAAAGAGTCAGCTCTTTACATCAGGTGGCCAAAGGATTGTAGCTTCAGCATCAGTCCTTCCAATGAATATTCAGGATTGATTTCCTTTAGGATTGACTGGTTTGATTCCTTGCAGTCCAAGGGACTCTCAACAGTCTTCTCCAACACCATAATTCAAAAGCATCAATTCTTCAGTGCTCAGCCTTCTTTATGGTCCAACTCTCACATCCATACATGACTACTGAAAAAACAATAGCTTTGACTATACGGACCTTTGTTGGCAAACTAATGTCTCTGCTTTTTAATATACTGTCTAGGTTTGAAATAGCTTTTCTTCTAAGGAGCAAGCATATTTTAATTTCATGGCTGCAGTCACCATCCATAGTGATTTTGGAGCCCAAGAAAAGTGGCCTTTAAAAGGCTGGAGTAGGACGGAGTAGAACAGAGCAGGCAGTACAGGCACCAAATCTGTGGTGTCAAAGGGTAGAATCACATCCTCTGGGCAGCTGCCATTATCACAGTAGGATGGTGATGTCCACCATCAGCACCTCCTCCAAAAGGTCCGTATAGTCAAAGCTGTGGTTTTTCCAATAGTCATGTACGGATGTGAGAGTTGGATCATAAAGAAGCCTGAGCACTGAAGAATTGATGCGTTTGAATTATGGTGCTGGAGAAGACTCTTGAGAGTCCCTTGGTTTGCAGGTTTAATTGCAGATTAAACCAATCAATCCTAAAGGAAATCAACCCTGAATATTCATTGGAAAGACTGATGCTCAAGCTGAAGCTCCAATACTTTGGCCACTCGATGCGAAGAGCTGACTCACTGTAAAAGACTCTGATTTCTGGAAAAGATTGAGGACAGGAGGAGAAGGGGGTGACAGAAAATGGGATGGTTAGATAGCATCACTAATTCAATGGACATGAATTTGAGCAAACTCTGGGAGATAGTGAAGGACAGGGAAGCCTGGCATGCTGCAGTCCACAGGGTTGCAAAGAGTCAGACACAATGGAGTGACTGAACAATAATAACAACAACAACCACCACCTACCTGTGTCCCTGGGTCACCTCTAGGGCTTCTGGGTGGCACAGCTCCAGGGGCCATGTTCACCTAGTGAATGGACAACGGTGGGGGAGTGATAGTTCCCCAGGCTCCCAGGATTGTGCCACTGAGCTGTGCATTGCCAGCACTCAAGAGGTGCACCATGACCTCCATGTGATTGTTGGTTTGCCATCTTTGCAGACTCCATGCTTACTAAACTTTGATCCTCAGTGCCTAGTATAGTGCCTGGTACATAATGGGGCCTAATTGAAAGTGCCAGCTGATGGAATGAATAGAAGTGTCTGCAAGGGCTGACAGGCCCCAGAAAGTGCTAGGTGAAGGTGATGGCTTTTGAGTGTGTCTGTACATAAACATCAGGCATGTGGGCCAGACTTCAGGAAGGGACCGCTGCTCGGAAGCCCAGCCTGGGCATGGAGAGGCACTCCACAGGCCAGAGGACTCCACCCCCTGCTGTTTTACTCACTTATATCTAAGATGTGTGTGTGGTCAGTTGCTCAGTTGTGTCCGATTCTTTGTGACCCCATGGATGACTGTAGCCTGCCAGGACCCTCTGTCCATGGAATTCTCCAGGCAAGAATACTGGCATGGGTTGCCAGTCCCTTCTCCGGGGGATCTTCCTGATCCAGGGAGCGAACCTGGTCTCCTGCATTGCAGGCAGATTCTTTACCATCTGAGCCACCAGGGAAGCCCCCATCTAAGACAGTGGCCCCTAAGACCCCTCTCTGTTGTTCCCTCTCTTTCTGACTTTCTGTAGGAGTCACTCTCCTTTCTTGAGAACACCTTTCCACCCACAGCTCGAGGGCTTTTTGTACACAAGGTCAAGGATTGCATTACAGGAAGCCAATTATTCCCCAGAGTATTTCTCCCAGGGACTGTGGGTGTGCAGACCAGCCATTGACTTATGTGTGGTTTGAAGGAAACTGGCTGAACCCCAAAGGCCGAGCTCAGAACAGTCACGATAAGCTATTATGAGAAAAGGAGCTAAGTGTGTACAGGTTGGTGGGAGTGGGAGAAGTGCAAGGTGAGTGGGTGGGGGTGGGGATCAGAAGTTGAATGGACAACAAAAGTCATTTAATTCATTTGTTAATTTTCTCCCATTAATTCATGCAACAGATTTTAGACGTGTTCAGGATTCTCAATCTTGGAGGTTAGGAAATTCTCTCGGAATTGGGTGAAAGGTATTGACGTCTCCTCTCTTGAAAGCACCCCCTATATACACAAAAGGCTTATATACAATTTGCTGGGGATGGGAGGGCTTCATCAATTGCCAGAGACCTCTAAGTTCCTTGGTTCTTTGCCTCTGGTCCCAAAGGAGGAAAGCTATCCTAGAGGTATCTGACTTCTTAAAGGACTATTACCACATTATAATTACTTTTCTTCCCCCAAAGCTAATTAAAGCTCCCACAAAGCATTGAAATTTACTGAGTTGAGTCACGATGGAACCGTAAGGAGGATGGGGATAGAAGTGTCTGTTGCCAGAAGCATATGAATGCCAGGTGAAGATTAGAAAAACCTTATAAGAAAGATAAAAGGCAGGGTTTTCACTTTGAACTTGAAAAACATCCACCCTGCACAGAAGTAAGTGGCCGGAGTCAAACCTGACAAAAACAAACAGAATTCAGAACTATAATCGTAGGCATTTAGAGCTGTGGGGGCTTCTCATGAGGTGAATGATCCATTTACCCTCAGGGCCCTTGTACATTTACTCCATGCTTTTGTCATGTTTTCCTGTCCTGAGCCTCAACATCCTCTTTATCATCATTTGATAGGAAAAGACTTTGCAGGGCACCTGTTCCCAGAGGCCAGGAACCCCTCTTGTGAAGGCAATGAGCCTGAGGCTGGTACAACCACGAGGCCAGAAGAGGTGGCTGGGAGGTTGGGGTAGGGTCTTCCTCTCCGTGGAGGGGCCTTGGTTTCCATCCTGAGGTTTTCAAAAAGTCTTCCCACTCGCAGGCCTTGACTGTGAGTGCGACTCTTCTCACAGGGGTCATTTCCCAAGGATTTGATTTTCTTTTCTCAACTGTCAGAAACACCTTGGGTATCCAGGGTCTCTAAACATGAGTTTCCTAGATTAACAAAGTCAGTCCTTTACACCCATGGATTCTGTGCCTTTGAACAGAAATCATTCCAGAAACACATGTTCTCTCCTTACTCAACTGAATGGACTGTCTTGTTTCGAGGGGATAGAGAGTGACCCCGGCAACTGCTGTATGTTAATTCCCTGGGAAGGAGCTCAGGTGGGCTTAGAAGAATTCCAAGCAGTGGCCTCCTTGCCACATTGCCTCCTCACCGAAGAGCAAGCACAGGTGTGGGGCTGCAGACCTGGAGGCAATTTAATGTGCCTACTCTCTTCAAAATGTGATGTGCCTACTCTCTTCAAAAAGGCAAAAGCAGTCTTTTCCTATAAAGAACAGCAATTTTTTTTTTAAATTCCCCAACCAGGAATTGAACCCCAGACCCTGGTAGTGAGAGCACAGAGTCCTAACCTCTGGACCACCAGGGAATTCCCAAGAGCACTTTCTTCAGTACCAGAAAAACCCACCTTTTCCTTTTTTCTTTGTCATTATCCATGACCTTAGATTTTCTGCTTGTATCCCTGTCTCTTGTTTATGCCTCTACCACAGCACAGCTCTTCAGCCCACCTCACTCCTATTGAAGTGGCTAAAATATGCAGGAGAGGCATCCCTCACAGTCGTCAGGTTTTATCCAAAGCTCACCTTCTGAGCCAAGCACACTTTTGCTGACATACACAAGGCTACAGGTCTTCCACAGCTTCCTCCATACTTTTTTTTTTTTTTCTCACTGAAGTCCAAGCATAGGAAATATTAGAAATTGGGGCTTTAGCATTCTGAGGCTGAAAGTCTCATGGAGTGCTGTGTCAATCATTACTCTGTGGTCTCTCAGCTGCAAACCCATGCTGTGCTGGATGCTGGGGCAGGGTCCCTGCAAACTGCGTTCTAGCTTTTCCTGCAGACACCCAGTTCAGCTCAGTTCAGTTCAGTCACTCAGTCATATCCGACTCTTTGCAACCCAAAGAGTCTGGCGACTGCAGCACGCCAGGCTTCCCTGTCCATCACCAACTGCTGGAGCTTGCTCAAACTCCTGTCCATTGAGTCAGTGATGCCATCCAACCATCTCATCCTCTGTCGTCCCCTTCTCTTCCTGCCTTCAATCTTTCCCAGCAGCAGAGTCTTTTCCAATGAGTCAGTTCTTTGCATCAGGTGGCCAAAGTATTGGAGTTTCAGCTTAACATCAGTCATGCCAATGAATATTCAGGACTGATTTCCTTTAGGATTGACTGGTTGGATCTCCTCGAAGTCCAAAGGACTCTCAAGAGTCTTCTCCAACACCGCAGTTCAAAAGCATCAATTCTTCGGCGCTCAGCTTTCTTTATAGTCCAACTCTCACATCCATACATTACTTCTGGAAAACTGTAGTTTGGACTAGATGGACCTTTGTCCGCAAAGTAGTGTCTCTGCTTTTTAATATGCTATCTAGATTGGTCATAGCTTTTCTTCCAAGGAGCAAGCAAGCATCTTTTAATTTCATGGCTGCAGTCACCATCTGCAGTATTTTTGGAGCCCCCCAAAATAAAGTCTGTCACTGTTTCCATTGTTTCCCCATCTATTTGCCATGAAGTGATGGGACCAGATGCCATGATCTTAGTTTTTTTGATGTTGAGTTTTAAGCCAGCTTTTTCACTCTCCTCTTTCACTTGCATCAAGAGGCTCTTTAGTTCTTCTTCGTTTTCTGCTGTAAAGGGTGGTGTCATCTGCATATCTGAGATTATTGATATTTCTCCCAGCAATCTTGATTCCAGCTTGAGCTTCATCCAGCCCAGCATTTCTCATGATGTACTCTGCATATAAGTTAAATAAGCAGGGTGACAATATACAGCCTTGATGTAGTCCTTTCCCAATTTGGAACCAGTCTGTTGTTCCATGTCCAGTTCTAACCGTTGCCTCTTGACCTGCATACGGATTTCTCAGGAGGCAGGTAAGGTGGTCTGATATTCCCATCACTTTAAGAATTTTCCACATTTTGTTGTGATCCGCACAGTCATAGGCTTTGGCGTAGTCAATAAGGCAGAAGTAGATGTTTTCCTGGAATTGTCTTGCTTTTTCGATGCTCCATTGGATGTTGGCAATTTGATATCTGGTTCCTCTGCCTTTTCTAAAACCAGCTTGAACATTTGGAAGTTCAGGGTTCAGGTATTGTTGAAGCCTGGCTTGGAGTTAGGCTCTGCCAATAGGGGGCACTAGATAGAAAGGGCAAGGCTGCAGGAGGAAGGGGCTTGCTCCAGCCTCTTTGTCTCTGTTTGTAGTTCCTGTGAACCTCACTCCAACAATGGTTGGTCACCCTGGTAGTTACAGTTCCTTCCAATGAGGATCCTGTTTGATCCTGTTTGTAGTTTTTCCAACACTTGCAAAGACAGACTCATCATACCCCTTGGCAAGATTCCAGCACCAGTGTCTCCTCCAGAAATCTGAGTTTCAGGGACACTGGGCCTCCATCCAAGCACAGAGCCTCCAGCACCAACTGATCAGAGCTCCCTTCTCAGAGTTTTGGATCCTAGCTCTGGATCTTATCCTTCTCTGAGCTGCTCAGAAACACCAGTATCAGTGGAAGCAACTTGCCCTCTTGTATCTGAGGAAACTGGTCTTCCCTTTCCGGAGAACTTGTTCTTTAATAGCACTTTATTTTCTGAATAATGGTTTGAGGTAAGAGTGAGGTAAGAGTGATGGATTAGTGAAAGTTGGTCAGTTGTGCCTGACTCTTTGCAACCCCATCGACTATACAGTCCATGGAATTCTCCAGGCCAGAATACTGGAGTGGATAGTCTTTCCCTTCTCTAGGGGATCTTCCCAACCCAGGGATCAAACCCAGGTCTCCTGGGTTGCAGGTGGATTCCTTACCAGCTGAGCCACAAGGAAGAGTGATGGATAGGGGTAATAAAAGCTTAGACCCTTTTCTTGCTCAGGGGGAGCCCTATGTCTCTTCTAGCAGTAGACTCCTTTGCTGTCTTCAGACAGACTCCTGGTTCTGTAGTGACCATTGGATACAGTGGCATACATTGAATGCAGTCATGAAAAGTCTCTTTCTCAGTGCATTTGTTCAGGCTTTGCAAAATGTGACACTTTTGAGAACCTGGATAAGGTTAGATTTCTTCCCAGGCACCAACATATTTCTTTCTTTATTCTTTTTTTAAAATGAGTGCCCATAGCATTAGAATATGCAAAAAGAGTCAATGTGTCCATTTTTTTTCTGCTTCAAATCAGGGGCACGCACTCCACTTATGAGGAAACTGGCAAGTGACACTACAAAGATCCATTTTATCATCCTTGTACAACTGCCCTAGAGAAAGAGTACTTTGAAATGCATTTATCTGAGAACACCTCACATTGTCCACTGACTCCATGGTCTGATGATTCCTGTCACGACTCACTTTGAAATGGACAAGTCAATCTTCAGAAAATATATAGTGTAGTCAGATATATCTGTCCATTGAAATCTTGCCTTTGGCTGTGCACTGAGCCAATCCATCCCTGAAAACCTCTCTCTCCCGAGCAGGGCAGTGGTCAATGGTTCTCACAGTGAGAGGCTGGACCTGCGAAGAATTTGACGCACTGTCCTTTCCAATCTTTGATGCCTTCTCTTGCTTAAGTTTGCTTTTTAGCAGAGCCTGAAACAAAGACTTTGCAGCAGACAGTCGATTTGGGAGGTGATTCTGAGAGAGGAGAGAGTGAGTCAGAGAGGAGTGGGAGTTCTCTGTCTGGGTAGAGGGCTCAGTTCTGTTTCAATGCCTTTCAGAGCTGTCTGTGAGGGCCAGAGCCCAGAGCATTTCTCCACTGGCTCCTGTTGCCCAGTGGTTGAAATCTCCCTGGTCTCTTCCCCGTCTTGCATCTCTGGGTTGCAGGTAGAATGGGATGGTGTGGGGAAGTGGAAAGGTGTGGCATAGCCAGAGGGCTTGTCACAGCTTACTTGAAGCAGCTGCAACTCCAGTTAGAGGGGATGGATGCAATGGACATGCTCATCAGAGGTGAGCAGCTGTCTTCACAGCCAGAACACCTCAGATCAGATTCCCAGCTCCATCACTTATTAGCTGTGGGATTTTGGTCAAAAAGCCGAACACCACTTTCATCATCAGATGTTCTTGTCCCCTTGGAGATAATAATAGTATTGTTACTGAATGCAAGTTCATATGCCCAATACACAGTGAGGCCAACAAAACTGAAACATAGACATTTGGAGCAGAGAAAGGTTTATTGTAGGGCCACACAAAGAGAATGGGTGACTAGTGCCCCAGAAAACCCCAATCTCCTAGAAGGGTTTCAGCAAAGCATTTTAAAGACAAAATGAGAGAGGGTCGTGGTTGGTGATTGCAACCTTCTTGGTGTTGGAATCCTTAGTTCTTGCAGCTGTCCTCATAGCTCAGGTCCAGATGTTCCTGTAAATTTCTAACAAGACAAATATTTTGCAACTGTTTTGCAACTTTTTATCCGTATGAATGGGAAAGATCTCTGAATGACCTTTATGACCTTAAAGGTCAGAGCCTTGAGAATGGGCTCTCCTGTATATTACAGGTTATAGACACTCTTCTTAACTCCAAGCAAAGGCAATAAGAATACTAAAGTTAAAGTAGAAGAAACTGATCTAATATGGTGTGAGATTTGTTCTTCCCTGTTACGATGCTTTACCTCATGGAAGGTTGTGCTCAATAAAAATTAGCTGTGGTCACCCAACAACAGTCTTAGTCTAAATCGTGTCCAGAGTTCCCTTTTCTCTTTCAAGGTGAGCACAGCCTCTCCGTGCTTCCATATTTTTCTTGGGAACTGTGGAGCCCTGTGTCAGCACAAACTGATGAAGCACACCTTCTGTCTCATGCCGCATTCCTCAGGGTCTTGCAGCTTAACTGCGTCTCCAAAGACTCCCACGTGGCCTCCCTTCTGCTTTCCCATCCCTCTGCTTCTCCACCTTACTGCCATGTTCCTTGTCTGGATACAGACGGGCCTCTGAGCTCAAGCCCTCCATGTGCCCTCCTGCTGCTGTTGGCTGCACCCCTGTGGGGCTGGTGTCACATTGTAATTTCTTCAAAAATTCCCTGCAACTCCCTGTACTTTCTTGCAAGTGCTGATATAAACCTTTCTCTGCCAGAATCTGGTAACATTCTAATACTGCCAGAACTTAGATTAGTGTCGACACTTCTGTTGACCTTCTAAAGACAGATAAGCTGAAGTGGTTCAGCTAATGTCAGCTTTCAGGGGCCTAAACTTTCCAGATTGATGCCACCACTCTAGAGTTTACTTACTGCTAGGAAAAAATGTCATATCTTCTGGCAAACAGTGAAGTTTTTTCAGATGGTAAGAGTTATGCAAAATTGAGCTACTATTTTATTTTTACTTTGTTTGCCAGGGTGCTCTGAGTTTGATTGTTTGTTCCAGTGTAACAGTTATACTTCATTGCTGTTTTCTGGTATATCCATATTTCCCCTGGATATTTAATTCTTGTTTTAATTGTTGTTATAGGTCTTTGTATTGTAAGCTTACTCAAATCCTGTTAGAAGCAGTGTGTAAATAGAAAGTGATGCATGAATTGTTAGAATCGTCCCCATTAAAATATACAGTTACTGTTAGTTGTTTGGCCTTCCTGCGTATAGCACCTTTCAAAACCAGGATTTCTAAAGTCTGTTACACAAGATGTGATAGTTTCCATTCTATCGATTGTTTAATAATTCAGAAGACAGATGACATTTTCTGCTGGTTATCACATCTAATGCACAGGCTCCAGCATTAAGAGGAGATTCACTGAGTCTTGTGACTCAAGTGCTTGTTGAATTTCTGGTGTCATTTGATCAGACTTCTGCTGATGGCTCTATTTCTGCTAGCTTGTGCGCCTCTGTGTTGGCTTTTTCTCGAGGCTGGCTTCCTTCAGCAGGGGTAGGGGCTTCCGGTTGCCTCTGATCGGGGCCGTGCTTTACTCTGCTTGGGCCACACCCTGAGGGAGCCTGTTCCTAAACCAGAGAACAAGGATATTCTGACTGGCCTGGGCTAGTCAGACCCTGCTGCCTGTAGCTGTGACCCCCCACAAAGTCCCCAGGAGCTCCACGGCAGGGTGGGGGTGGAGTGGAAGACAGAGAGGGAACTCTATTGCTTACTCCATCTGACAGGGCCAGTGAAAAGAGAACAGGGGAAGGACATTTACCTACTGTGAGGAGAGCTACTATAAAACTGTGTGCACATGTATTTATTTGGGATGAACAATGCCAGATTGTACCTTGACAGATCTTGTAAGTTCTATCAAAACTCTCCCACTCTTGTTGGCCTCCAGAAAAAATTTGTCTTGAGATGCTTTTAGAATGGGGCAGGTGGAAAACTTCCTGCAATTATGTTTCTTGCATATATCATTTCTCTACCAGACATTTGCAGTTTTGTAGGATCCATCAACCAATTGATAGTGGGTTTGAGATATAAGTTTAGTGCATCAGAGAAGGAGAGGTGGGTTCCCTGTGCCCTGGGGATTGACTGCTGCTTGGCTAAATGTGTCCACCAATTGCTTTACAGGAGAAAGATTCTTAGAGGAATTAATAGATTTCTGCAAAGAGGGCTCAAAAGGGTTCTGGGTACTTTTCCTTTTAATTAATCAAGGAATATTTCACTTCTTTATAGAAATAACCATTTTCTCTCCCAGTTCCTATATTTTCTGGTATCTGGTTATAATTTATGTCTGAAGTAGGCGATTCATAGAGGACCGTCAGAATTTATGGAAAAGAAGAAATGCTGTGAGTGCACACACAAGGACACACACACGCTGACCCACAGGCGACTTTCCTTTACATTAAGCATCTTTTTCATTGCTGGACTGTGTAAGACAATGGCTTCTGTTAAAGGCCTTTTCCTGGAGAAGCACTGTGACTTTCGAGTTTCCTTGGCCATATGCTGCAGCATACGCGTGTGTGCTTTGGGGTTTGAGAGTAAAATGACTTGGGCATGTTGGCTGGGGGAGGATGGAACAAGCTGTGCCATTTCTTTACCCAGATGTCCTGAGAACCTGTTCACTGCTGGGTGAGGCCAGGGGCTTGGAGGGAAGTACAAATCTTGGTGGCTTTGTCCTCAGCAAGGAAAACCAGGCCAAGGTGGCCCGAGGTTCTCTCTATAACAGGATCGGTGTGTGTTATTCTAGGTGTTGCTGTCATCCCTTCAGTAATTACTGTCAACTGCTTAACACCTCTCCCCACCTGTCTTCACGTCTATCTCAAAAAGCAGAAATGAAAACTTGAAAAGGCCATTTGTTGAATCCAGTGTGTTTCGGGTGATGACACAAGTGAACAGAACTGTTTCTTGCCTTGAGAAACACTGCTGCAGGCCTGTGTCAATGATAAAGGCAAATCTCCACTCAAGTGGAGCCAGTTGGTGGAGCTGTGCGTGGGCACTTATGTGAGTTTACCAAGGGTGGTGCCAAGGAAGACAAGGGGAGGACTAGAAAGGGCAGGCTGCGGCTGGGGGGCCAGACACATAGAGGGCTCACTCTCAAAGGGAGTGGTCAACCGTTCACACGACAAGGTGCCAAATATTGCGGGTAGCTCTGGATTGACTGGGCTGGAACATGACCTGAATCTTGGTTGAAGCTCTGGTTCTTGGAACCCAGCCCCAAATCAGAGCCTTGTTTGTTTGGTTTCTTAATATTTATTTTATTTATTATTTATTTATTCGGCTGCACTGGGTCTCACTTGTGGCACGCAGAATCTTTGGTCTTCATTGCAACATGTGGGGTCGGTAGTTGCGGCATGCAAACTCTTTAATTGTGACATATGGGATCAAGTTCCCTGACCAGGGATCGAACCCAGGCCCCCTGCATTGGGAGCGCAGAGTCTTAGCCACTGGACCACCAGGGAAGTCCCCAGGGTCTTGTTGATCAGGGCCCTGAGGCAGAAGCTTCATCGTTAGAATATTGTGACTACTAGAATTTCTAGAAAGACCTTCGGGTAGGAAGATCTGCCTAGGAGAGGAGTTTTAAACTTAGCACAGTCTGGTCTTTAGCAAAAGTCTGGAAGATTACTCAAAGGCTGTGGAGTACACCCACAGCTCCACCTGCCAGGGATTAAACTGGGAATGTGGGAATACTGGTCCCCAGACCCAGACTGGGCCCAGCATCCTGCAGCAATGATTTCACTTGACTGTAGTCTCAAGGTCGGGCTATCACCCTGATGTTGATGAGGGCATTCACAGCCCTTGCTTTACAGGCACCCTCAGGAGAAGTGTGACCTACTTGAAAAACAGGAAACTGGCACTTCTCAGCATGAGACTTATTTTTGTCTTAAGGACACTGTGAATCAGGTAAGCTTCTTGCAGTGTGGGACATTTCTTAAAGCTAAATGTGAGTATTCAACCTGTGTCTAGGGCTTTGTAGTATACATTTTCATGTTTACTAATTCCTGGCTCTGTTTTACTCCTTTATGCTTGTTTCATTACTTCTTTTTCACCTACTTTTGCTTATGTTACCCTGATGCATTTTATGTACACTTTTACGTTGCCTTCCAGTGATGTGCCAGAACCTTTGTGGTTGTTAAATATTTTGGCGTTTTATGAGCCACAGCTGATAGCTTGCAATAAGCCATAGTGGAAATATTTACACCATGGATATAGGCAGACACTACAAATAGGCCTTTCTTTGCCTCCAGGGAACTAGTTTACCAGCATACTACTGTTTATATCTTATCTAGAAATGGTGGAATCTTAATAAATGTGTGTTTTAGGACCTAGAGATGGTCATACTAAGTGGAATGTCAGATGAAAACAAATATCATATGATATTGTTTATATGTGGCATCTAAAAAAATGTAAAAATGAACTTATTTACAGAACAGAAACAGATTCACAGATATAGAAAACAAACTTATGGTTACCAAAGGGAAAAGGAGGGGAGGGATAAATTAGGGGTTGGGGATTAGCAATATATAGCAAGTATATTTTATATACTATAGACAAATAACAGGGATCTACTGTATAGCACTGGGAACTAAATTCAATATCTTGTAATAAACTGGATAATGGAACTATAATAAACTATAATGGAAAAGAATCTGAAAAGGAATGTATGTATAACTGAATTACTTTGCCATACACCAGAAACTAATACAACCTTGTAATCAACTATATTTCAATTAAAACATTTACTGTGTTTTTAAAAAGTACTATGAAATTATCTATCTTATTTAAATATTGCATGTGTTGGGACTTCCCTAGTGGTCCAGTGGTTAAGACTTTATCTATTCATCCACAACTGGGGGCACAGGTTTGATCCTGGGTAGGGGAACTAAGATTCTTTATGCTACACAGCACGGCCAAAAAAATTAACAAATTTTAAAAAATATTGCTTATAATTTTAAATCTTAAGAACAGTGGCACTGTTTTGGGCCCAAAAATGTTTCTAGGGTAAATAAATTTATGAAGTTGTTTTTTATTGATGCCGAGGGAAAAATGGGATTCATCCAAAACGTGCCTTCTAGTCAACTTGCTGTGTTGCAGCTGTTCTATAAAGGAGGATATTTATGTACATGGATGTGGTGACAGCTGTTTACATTTCTGTTTGTCACATTTTGAGTTGTACTCTGGTAGAGCTAAGGTTTTGGTAAATCTAGCAGCATTAGAAGCAAGTTGATATCCCATTCAATGTGCAATGGTTGCTAAGGGACCATTCAGTGCAAATTAGAAGTAATAATAGCTCTGGTTTAAAAGGGCAAAGAATTAGGGCTGGGAAGGGAAAATGACTCCCTACAGAGGACAAGGGTTTTACAGTGACAAATGTTGGCCGCTTGCTCAGTCCAGGGACAGAGAGCCAAGGAGTGGGAACAGAGCAGGGATGGGGACAGCTGCATCACTCCTGGCAGGTCCCAGGCTCCTCTGGTCTCGGTTTGCCTTGGAGTAAGTGCAAATAGCTGCAGAAAGCATGTTTGTTATGTAAAGTTGGCAGCCCAGCAATTACTAACCTCATGACAGCATGAAAGATAAGAAGTTCTCTGACAGTAAGATGGCAATTCCTGGGCCACAAACAATGATACCACTGGAAAACACCCCCAAAGCTGAAGCTCTCCCAAAGGCATTGCAGCAGGACTATTCATTGACCACAGTAGAGCTAACGATGTCTGCGCGCTGACTGCCAGGTACAGGACCTTGCTGGTAAACACTTCTTTGTATAGCCCATTCTCACAACAGACTAAGAAACTGGCACAAAGGTGGCTGAATTCACTTGCCCAGGGTACTCGGTGATGAAGAGAAGGAGCCAGGATTTGACTGTCTGCTCTCAACTGCTCAGATCAAACAGAAAGAAAGATTTGCATGAATAGTGATGGTCTGAAATGTGGTGATCAGGGCACAGGGAGCAGGTAAGTGAAGAGGGAGGGTGTAAGAAAGGTGAAAGAGAGAGACCAGTGGCAGACTGATGGATGGAGACAGAACTGGGCCCACATCCCAGCTCAGGAGACCTAGAGCCTTGAATCAGAAGGAGACGGAACCCACAAAGAAAACCTAGACAGATCTGCTCTCTACTGGCCAAATAGCACCATATATCAGGCTGTTGCTGAGGCTATATACTGTTAAAGGCAGCCATGGATGTAGGAATTGAGGGGTTACTTTGGTTTAGAGCACTTGGTAGAGGGAACTATGCATGCTGAGCTGCACATCTGGAGTAATGACCTGTAATCCAAGAGGTGGATTCTCATCACATAGAGGACTTTCTTGAGCAGGGGATTGGGACAGGGATTCAAAGATCCTAAAATAGGAGCAAACCTATAGAAACACTGATCTTACCCCTAAGGGAGCAAATGGGAACCTTTATGTCACCGGAACAGAGTGACTGCCAAAAACTGATTTACATGAACTCTATCTTTTGGTCTTGCTGCTGCTGCTGCTGCTAAGTTGCTTCAGTCGTGTCCAACTCGGTGCAACCCCATAGACGGCAGCTCACCAGGCTCCTCCGTCCATGGGATTTTCCAGGCAAGAGTACTGGAGTGGGTTGACATTGCCTTCTCCTTTTGGTCTTGAGGACCATTATTTCTTACCAAAGAGCAGCAGACACTGGACTCTTTATCAGCTGATAAGAATCTTTGTGGCTTGCTGGTCAAGTAGTTATAGATTAAACCACCACACAAACACACTGGGGCTAGACTTTGGTTGAGGAGCTCTTGGCTGCACATTGGACAGAACCCTGACTTTTTTGCTCAATGTCTTTGGTGTTTCCAACAGCACCAAAGGCAAGTTCTGGCTGTCAAGAAGGGAGCTGCAGGGTTGAAGCATCCTCTCCCAGCCTCCTCCCACAGGACCAAGTCCTCACCAAACAGTTTTCGCTCTCTTTAAGAAACAATTTTTTTCTTTATATATATATATATATATATATATACACACATATATATATTTTATTGAGTGCACAGCAAGGTGATTCAGTTATAAATATACACATAAATTAAATATACATATAAATATACACATATATGATTTTTGAGATTATTTTCCATTATAGATTATACGATATTGACTGTATTCCCTGTGATATACAGTAAACTTTTTTGCTTGTTGCATATCTATTTTTTAAAATTAGAAATCTAGCAAGGTATCATTTATATGCCACAAAAATGTACCTGTTTTAAGTGTACAATTCAATGGTATTTAGTACATTTAAAGAGTTGTACATATACTGTGATCTAATTTTTGAACATATGCATCATCCCCCCAGAAAGAAGCCTCCTGCCCATTTGTGTTCACACCCTATTCTTACCTCTAGGCCCAGGCAACCACTGATCTGCTTTCTGTCTGAACAATTTTATATGCAGATGAAATAGGGGATGTTTTGCAAACACAGCATCTGCCCTGCACTTGGGATGAAGCAAAACACAGACCAGTTGACGATTTTTCATAGTCTCAGAAAAATAAAAAAATTCAGTAACTTTAAGGTATAATAATTTAATGTGTTAAAAGATGCAATAACCTACTGCTTTTTGTCTTTGAAGATACTCTGTGAAAGATCAGTTGTGAATTGCTGGCTGACTTGAAGGTTCAAACTTTCATGTTGCTGGATGATCATAGCGCTGCCCTGGAGACTGTAGGGTGCGTGCCTAGATTTGTTTGTTCCCGTTTTTTCTCTGAAATTCATATCATGCATCTAACTTGTATTCTGGGGGGCTTCTCAGAGTATGAACTGCTATTACAAGGCAGATTTCATGAGGAAGTTGGCCCAGTGTTTGAACCCCTCAGAATCGGGAAGCTAGAACATCACAGCCACATTTGAATCTTGCCGTGTGTCCTGTAGGATCGGGTGGCTATGTGTGGACCCTCCCTCTCCTTTCTCTGATAGACCCTTTCTTTCCTCCTGCAGGTTTCTCCTCTCTCCCCTGTGCTGTCGAGTTTTCCCTCACCGTTTGTATCAGGATGCACACCTGCCACAATTCTTTCCATTTACAAAACCCCTACCTTTGACCTGGCTTCCTCTTCAGGTACTGCCCATCATCTCTGATTTCCTTTTCAGAGAATCATTGAATGGAATTGTCTAAGATAGTTATCCCTGCTTCTTCTTCAATTCCCTCTTAAACTCATTCTGAGCAGGGCTTTGCATCTGACTTTGGGCTTCCCTGATAGCTCCGTTGGTAAAGAATCCACCTGCAGTGCAGGAGACTCAAGTTCAATTCCTGGGCCGGGAAGATCTGCTGGAGAAAGGATAGGCTGCCCACTCCAGTGTTCTTGGGTTTCCTTTGTGGCTCAGCTGGTAAAGAATCCACCTGCAATGCAGGAGACCTGGGTTTGATCCTTGGGTTAGGTAGATCCCATGGAGAAGGAAAAGGCTACCCACTCCAGTATTCTGGCCTGGAGAATTCCATTGATCATATAGTTCACGGGGTCGCAAAGAGTTGGACACAACTGAGCGATCCTTCTTTGCATGTGACACTCCACCAAACTGGCCCATGGTGTCATTGCCATTGACCCTATGTGGCTGATCCCATAATTGACCCTCAGCCTCTCAATGCAGCTTATAAGTTGCATTGACACCTTGATCCCCACTATCCTGAGGTTCTCTCTTCTTCTAGACCCTGGAACATCTCTGTCACTTGGCTTTTCATGTGCCTCGGTGGTCCTTCCTGTTCAGTCTGCTGTGTTGGCTGCTGCTCCTCACATCTCCAGCATATCTGTTTTGGAGAGTCCCAAGGCTTGCTTCTTCTCCTTTTCTCTCCTTGGCCTGGAACCCTCTTGAGGTGATCTCATGCAGGATGGTGGGTACTTTAAATACTATCGCTCCTGACTTCCAAACTTGTATCTCTAACCCTCCCATCCTAAAATGATGGGAGTTCAAGAGAATTGTTCATGGAAATGCTAGAAATGTGAGAGGGCTCAGTGGGCCATGTTCTTGGACTTCGTCTCTTCTTCTTTGTACTCCCTCACTTGGTGGTTTTATCCAGTCTTATAGATTTATTTTAATGAAGTCCAGCTTATCAGTTTTTCTATCATGGATCATGCTTTTGGGGTTGCATGTAAAAACTCATCTCTAAACCCAAAGTCACTGTAGATTTTCTCGCATGTTTTCTTCTAGAAGTTTTGTGGTTTTGCATTTTACATTTTGGTCTAAAATCCATTTTGAGTTAATTTTTGTGAAAAGTGTAAGGAAGTCTGTATCTAAGTTTATTTTTTATATTTTGACATTCAATTGTTCCAGCGATTGTTTTTGTTGAAAAGACTATCCTTTCTCCACTTAATTGACTTCGCTTCTTTGTCAAAGATCAGTTGACTATACTTGTGTGGGCCTGCTTCTGAACTCTTTATTCTCTTCCATGTTTCATAACTTTAAATATTGCTGCTGAGGCTCTTCAATGTATATGTCTAACCTGGACTTCCCCCCTGTAGCCCAGACAAACATATTCACTGCCTTCCTGTACGTCCACTTGAATGCCTAACAGGCATCTCAGACTGGCCACGTCCACATGTAATATGATCTCCTTCCCCACCATCCAGTCTGTTTTTCCCCCCATCTCCATGGCAACTCCATCTTTCCTGTTGCTTCCATCAAAAATATGGACTTCTCTCATCAAATAGGTCAAGAAATTCTATTGCTTCTACTTCAAAATGCATCCTGAATCCAACCATTTTTCATCATCTGCACTACTACCATGCTGGTGCAAACCACCATCATCCCTTGCCTGGGTCACTACAGCAGCCTCCTAACTGGTCTTCCTGCTTCTGACCTTGCTTCCCGATAGTCTATTATCCACAGAGCAGCTGCAGGGATCCTGGTAAAGTCAGATCATGTCACTCTTTTCCCCAGGCCCCTCCAGTGTCTTTCATTTGAATGCAGAGTAAATTCCAAAGACCTCATGGTAGCCCCTATGGTCCTTTATCACTAGTACTACCCACTCACGTCTCCCACCTCACCTCCCACTGCTCTCCCTTGTTCACTCTGCTCCTGCCATCCTGGCCTCCTCCCTCTTCTCTGAACATCCTATAGAGGCTTCTGCCTCAGGGCCTTGGCATCAGTCTCTCTACCAGGTATGTTCTTTCCCAAGAGAGTCACGGGGCCTACTTCCTCAACTCATTCAAGACTTTGCTCAGATGTCACCTTCCTGTTTAAAACTATTTTACTGAAGTATGGTTGATTTATAGTGTTGTGTTAGTTTCTGGTATATAGCAAAGTGATCCATATATATATGTGTGTGTGTGTGTGTATGTATGTATGTATGTATGTATATGGGCATGTAGGTGTGAGGGATCTCCTGGAGGCCAGAGCTGGGGTGGGGTTGGAAGAGTCTGAATGGGGCAAGTCTGCTAAGGGTTCAGGTGAAGGAATACTGAGGGTACCCTGCAGGCCACTGAGGAAGCCTGTCCCAGCCCTCAAGACACCAGGGCTTGGATGACCCCTCAGAGGGCATTAGCAGCTAGCAGGGTTGACCTTGAACCCTCCCACTTGTCCAGCTCCGCCCAGCCCGTTCTTCTACACCCCACCTCTGCCCAGTGGAGACCCAGAACGCGGAGGGAGGGGAACAGGTGCTCCAAGCAGATGCCTCCCCATCCTGGGAGCCTCGAGCGAGCCTGGCCAGACAGGGGAGGAGGGGGCCATGCTGGAAGCTGTGAAGTGGACTAAGCTAAGGGCAAGGCCTGAGACCTACCAGAATATCACTGAGGGAGGGAAAAGAGCCATTCCACCGAGCATGGCTGACAGCAGTGGCTACAGGAGATAACAGCGTGTTATGTGAGCTCAGTAAAACACCTAAGGGAAAAGAAACAATGATCGAAGACTGAACTTGCAGATCTAAATCCATGTACAACAGCATAGAATCACCTTTGCTTCATGAGATAGCTTTACTTAAGATAAAGGGAGATAAAAAAGCAGAAAACTTAATTCCCTAAAAATATTTCAGATGTTGCTCCAGCTTTCTTTAGGACAAAATTTAAATCACTAGGCGGATTTAGTGGCTCAGATGGTAGAGAATCCTCCTGCAATGCAGGAGACCCAGGTTTGATCCCTGGGTTTGGAAGATCCCCTGGAGAAAGGCAGGGCAACCCACTCCAGTATTCTTGCCTGGAGAATCCCCATAGACAGAGGAGTCTGGCAGGCCACAGTCCATGGGGTCGCAAAAGAGTCAGACACGACTGAATGACTTAGCACACACAGGTGAATTTGTGCTCAGAAACATGTTGAGAAGCTGTAGACCTTGGTCTCGTCACCGTGTTCTTTGGTTTCCATGGGCACATTCTGCCCATTAAGCAGAGACTCTGCTCCTGACCTGAGCTCCCATCTCATTAAAGGAAGCTGCTCAGTCCCAGATCATAGAATCATAGTTTTAGAGCTAAAAGGCATGAATCGGTTTATGATGCACAAGAAGTGGCAAGCTCAGAGAGGTGGATGGTTTGGTTAGGCTTTTAGGCTCACACAGCAGGTTGGGGATTGTGGTAAGAAGAAAAATGGCTCTGAAGATGTCCACATCCTCATCCTCAGAACCTGAGATGATGCTCCTTTTCAGGGCAAGCAGGAGTTTTCAGACGTGATTAAGTTAAGGATGTTGAGATGCAGAGAGAATCCTGGAGTACCCAGGTATAATCACAGGGGTCCTTATAAGCAGGAGGCAGGAGGGCCAGAGTCAAAGAGAGGGATGTGGTCATGCAAGCAGAGGTCAGAGTGATGTGGCCATGAGCCAAGGAATGCAGGTGACTTCTAGAAACTGAAAAAGGCAAGGAAACAAATTCTTCCCATCACCTCCCGAGGAATTGCAACTCTGCCAACACCATGATTTTAGCCCCACAAGACTCATATCAACCGTCTGACTTACAGAACTGAAAGATAGTAAATCAGTGCTGTTTTAAGTCATTCAGTGGGGTGGTCTTTTGTTAAAGCAACATAGGAAATGAATCTAGTAGTAAAGCCCCATTAAAGCACCCACCTCCTAAGCCCTATTCCCCTGGCCTTCCTGCCACAATTCTGAGCTGGTGATGAAGCAGGGTGATTCCTTGAGAAGATGGAAAGCCCCACAGGGCCCTGGCTTGAGCCCTGTTCTGTGACAGAGGCCTGGCAGGTGATGGAGGGTCTACTGGGTGGGAAAGCCTCTTTCCAAAGGGTGTGGCCAGTTCAGGTGCGGTTCAGACAAGGATAGTTGCCAGAGTTTTGAGACCTAGGGTCCAGGGTGGTCAATGCTTGAGAGTTGCGGAGGCCACTGAGGGTTCTGTGCCTATGTGGACTTGGTGTCCAGAGGCCCCCTGGAGTTGGGGACCAGGACTTCAGCACTGGACAGAGCTCCTTGGTTGGAGCCAGGGCAGGAATGAATGGGGTGTCTGGTGGGAGGGCCAGATCTGCAAGGATGTGTGAGTGCCGGTGATGGTCACTGGTGTTAAAGGCAGCAAATGAGACTTGGGGGATGAAGTGGTCAGTGCAGGCCACTCAGCCTGGGCTAGGCAGGGAGGCTGGATGACCAATCACTTCCCTTTCCAGCTGGGACTACTTTAAGAACTAAGGTGGGGCTGGCAGGGATGGAAGGACGGGATGTCAGTGAAGGGAGCTTCTGGAAGTTGACCAAGACAGGGGCAGTAGAATGAGACAGAGCCATTATTCTGCCTACCACAACCCCCAACTTGCTATGTGATCCTGACCAAAGCGCCCAGCTCTCTGAGCCTGCCTAGTCTTGTGTATCGTAAAGAATTGATGGAGGCTGACCTTTCTCGCCACTCTCATAGACGAATTTAATGGTCACAACAATATACAGCTAATTCAATGTCCTGCTGCTGCTGCTAAGTCGCTTCAGTCATGTCCAATTCTGTCCGACCCCATAGACAGCAGCCCACCAGGCTCCCCCGTCCCTGGGATTCTCCAGGCAAGAACACTGGAGTGGGTTGCCGTTTCCTTCTCCAATACATAAAAGTGAAAAGTGAAAGTGAAATTGCTCAGTCGTGTCCTACTCTTCGCGATCCCATGGACTGCAGCCTACCAGGCTCCTCCATCCATGGGATTTTCCAGGCAAGAGTACTGGAGTGGGGTGCCATTGCCTTCTCCGAGTGTCCTGCTATGGCTGTAAAATAAGATCACCTTTCCTTTTAACTGTGACCCTTCAAATTTCCTTCAAATTCCAATAGCTCAGTGGCCCCAGTCTTACCTAGATACTGGAATAACCCGGGGAGCTTTGGGCAAAGGCCTGTGGGCCACCCCACAGGGGTCCTACCCCTGACGACTTGTCCGGAGGCAGCCTGGGCACTGGAATTTGGAGAAGCGCTTGAGGGCCCTGCTAGTGTAGCCCCGTGAGCTTATCGCCTGTAAGCTGATCTCTCCAAGGATCCCCCAGCTGTGTCCCGGGTTCCCCCAGGGCTTGGGGCAGGGCCCCCACAGTTTCCAGCACAGCCTCCTCACTGTGCCGCTGGGCCCCTGCCTCTCGCTCTGGGAATCTTGGCCTCAGGAAATGCTGCTCTCCCTAAAGCTATGGCTCCAAGTGTAAGACTGGCCCTCTTGTGAAGTGGGGCAGGGCACCCAGGCCTTCCCGAGGCCCCAGGACAGTGGATGGGAAGCAGCCAGGATGAAGTGGGTGGCAGGGCCCAGGGGGCCAGGCCTGTGCTCGGGGACCCTCGCAGGGCCACTCACTCCCCTGCCAGAGGGACCAGCTTGTCCCCTGTCCAGCTGTGCTCTGGATATCACCAGCACTCACAGAGCAGACCCCAGATCTGTCAACCAGCTCTAAGGTCTGACCCGAGCCCCACCTTCAGCCCCAGGACAGCGGGAAGGAAGGTACACTCTCTGGAGGGAAGCCCACCCTCACCCACAGTCCCCTGGTGGCCTCCAGAGACATCCGACAAATGTACAACGTCCGCCCTTCCAGATAGCTGGGCCTCAGGAGTCTGAGTTGCCTGTAGGACAGTCTCCTCCAGCGGTGAGCAGAGGGCAGGATTCAGGACTGTTTTCTTCACCAAAGGACTGCTTGCTTGGGCATCCCAGGTGGCCCAGTGGTAAAGAACCCGCCTACCAGTACAGGAAACATAATGAGACATGGATTCAAGCCCTGGGTCAGAAGGATCCCCTGGAGAAGGTATTGGCAACCCGTTCCAGTATTCTTGCCTGGAGAATCCCATGGACAGAGGAGTCTGGTGGGCTACAGTCCATGAGGCTGCAAAGAGTTGGACACAACTGAAGCAACTTAGAATGCAGGGAAGCCAGAAAACAACCACCCTAATAGCTCAGATGATAACAGGCAACGGTTCACAGCCCGAGTCCATCCAGACAGTGGCCCTGTATCTCCCAGAGAAAGTCTTCAGGGAGGAGCCCTTTCTTGTGGGTACAAATTAGTCACAATAAATGAATATTTATAGAGGATGAGAAAAAAAGGACAACAAGCTTCAATTTTAAAATGCTGAAAAATGCCTTCAAGAGCACCAAGCCCAGGGAAATGACCTAATATTTTCATTGACAGCCTGATAAATCTCTATGTTTTTCCCTACTTTTTTTTTGTGGCTGCATGCTCTTTGATCACCAGTCATATTCTCTGGAGAGAATCAAAAGATAAACACGTTCTGTTTGGCATAATTTTACATTAGCATAATTTCCTTCAGCCTGATTGATCAAAATTCATTGCATCTGGAATGACACACTTGAGCAGGGCAAGATGTGTCCGATACTTCCAATGGGATCTGATATGTTGGGATACAGAAAACATGTGACTTCCATGGAGATGTACATGCTCAGTGTTGGGAGTATTTACGGTTTGTGTCCTAGAAACACAGAGGTTCTGATAAAAGTTTATCACAAAAGAGAGAAAAAAACATGGTATGTTTATAATTGTCTACACTTCAGTCTGGAGACTGTTTGTGACAGGAGAGAATGGCCGTTCTGATTGCTGTTGATGAGAGCTGAATCTTCTGCTTGTAATTCTACACATCTGGTGAGGCAAGGAATTTTCCAGAGACCAGCTCCTGGCTGGGTACATTTTAAACCTTGTTTATCCTTCTCCCCATAGTGTTCTGTTGCTGGGTGCCCGAGACATAGTCTTGTTATAATATGGCCCTGGGTCCTCAACCTTCGTGGCCAGGCCTGAGGAGCCTGCCCAGAGGATGGCAAGACCCTTCTTGGGGAACATTCTTGTGCCAAGGCAGTAACTTAGCTACACATGGAAGTGACTGCAGACCATCACCTAAACTAGATGCCTCCCCAACCTTATTTCCCATGCTGGACCCCCCAAATGCCATGGCCATTCCTCTGTTACCTGGCCTGTAGGAAAGTATGACATAGGGGACTTTGGAATGGACATAGGGAGTGGTCTTATGCAATGATGGTAAAATATCTTAGTTTAAAATATTTACAGAAACATATGACTGTGTTTCCAGGGTCTGCAAAGCGACCTGGCGAGAGAATGGCCCTGAAGCTGGAGCTTCAGAGGTGTTGTTGGCTGAAGGCACTGCCCCTGTGCTGTGCACATGGTCCTCCAGACCTGAGCAAGGGGGACTTGTTTTATATTTGAATAGCCAATAGGCTATTTAGAATGTTTCCCCTATAACAAGGGACACTGCCTCAAAACTTAAGCCTCTACTGTTTGGTAGCCAGAAAACTATTATACTTGAAAATTTAAAGTTTTTTCCAGTATCTAGAGTCCCTTGGACAGCAAGGAGATCAAACCAGTCGACCCTAAAGGTAATCAACCCTAAATATTCACTGAAGGACTGGTGCTGAAGCTGAAGCTCCAATACTTTGGCCACCTGATGCAGAGTCAACTCATTGGAAAAGACCCTGATGCTGGGAAAGATTGAGGGCAGGAGGAGAAGAGGGTGACAGAGGATGAGACGGTTGGAAGGCATCACTGACTCAGTGAACATGAGTTTGAGCAAACTCCGGGAGATAGTGGACAGGGAAGCCTGGTGTGCTGCAGTCCATGGGGTCGCAAAGAGTCAGACATGAATTAGTGACTGAACAACAACAATTCATTACGAGTTAATTTTTTTCATCCAGAACTAGCCATTTCCCTTTTTATATCCTTAAGGACGCCTTGCTGATATTTTAGTTATCTGCTGTCAGTCACTAAATGAGTGTTTTGCAAACTGAAATCTATAAGTCCTTGAGGAGAATTTTAAAATGCTTTGTTGGGTGAAGTGGTAAAAAATTCTGGGAAGGTTTGGTGGTTTCTTATAAAACTAAACATGCAATTACCCTACAATCCAGCACTCTCACTTGCAGGCTTTCATCCCAAAGAAATGAAAATTTATGTTCACACAAAAACTTGTACATGAATGCTCATGGTAGTTTTATTTATAATATCCCCCAAACTTGAAACAAACCAGATGTCCTTCAACAGGTGAATGGTTAAACAAACTGTGCTGCATCCATACCACGGAATCCTAGCCAGTGATAAAGAAAAGAACAAACTCTTCATACACACTATGCTTTGGATGAAGCTTAAGGGAATTATATTAAGTACAAAAGCCAGTCCTAAAGGGCTGCATACTGTATGGTTCCATTTACATAAGACTCTCAAAATGACCAAAATATAGAGATGGAGAAGAGATCTGTAGTTGCCAGGGGCTTGGGGATGGCATGGGTACAGCATAGAGGGGCAGTGTCTGTGCTTATAAAAGGGTAGCTCCAGGGATACTTGTGGTGGTGGGACTGGTCCCTGTCTTGACTTTGGTGGCGGAAGTTGCTCATGGGATAAACTTGCAGGGAACTAAACACACACAAAAGTAAATGCAAATAAGTGAGTGCATGTTAAACTGGGGAAATCTGATTCAGATTGGTACTTTTTCATAGTTGTTGTCAATGTCATGTCCTAGCTGTGATCTTACTATAGTTTTGTGAGATGTTGTTACTGCTGGGGAAACTGGGTGAGGGATGTGTGGGATCTCTAGGTATTATTTCTTTTCTTTTTTTAAAAAATTATTTTATCTATTTTTGGCTGTGCTGGGTCTCCATTGCCCTGAGGGCTTCTCATTGTCATGGCTTCTCTTGTGGAGCATGGACTCTGGGGCACTCGGGCTTTAGTACTTGCAGTGCGTGGGCTCAGCGGTTGTGGCTCCCAGGCTCTGGAGCACAGGCTCAATTGTCATGCACAGGCTTAGTTGCTCCGTGGAATCTTCCTGGATCAGGGATCGAATGCACGTCTCCTGTTATTGGCAGGCAGATTCTTTACCACAGAGTCACCCGGGAAGCCCTTGGTATTATTTCTTATAACTTCATGTGACTCTGCAATTATCTCAAAACAAGTTTAATTAAAAATTATGTGAATATTTCAATGGTAATAAAAAGACAAGTATCAGTACATTCTGGATGATCCGAGTGACCCCTTTATAGCCTTATAAGCTAGTTCCCCAGTGGATCATCCGTGCTTTCTTTGGAATGAATGTTTATAGCTAGTCACTTTGCACAAGTAACAACATCTTGGCAAGAACAGAATCAATGACAAGCCTCCCCAGTGAGCAGGCCAAGTGTCAGAGAAAGATTTTGCAAGGCAGAACTGAAAAACATTCTTATTGGCTCCCTAGGGTTGACAGTATTATTGTAATGCTAGTTAAACATGCAAGCTCATATACAGATTTCTAACTGAATATAATAAAAACTACAAAACCAATAAAATTCAAATTAGTGCCATTAATTTACTGCGATGAATGATGCTGCTGTGTTGAAACTAACTGGTTGATTACAAAGTGGCGATTATACACACACTGCTACAGGGCTTGCCTACCATTCTTTTTCAGAACTGGGGCTCCTTTGCTTACAACTTGAACTTCCTAGGGAGCCAGGGCGCACATTGGAAAAGGCCTCAGATCCTCTGGGATAAATATAACAAGGACCATTAGTTCTTAATCTTCTTAACAGCACACTTTCCTGCTCAGACATATCCTTGTCCAGCTTGGTTAGCTTGTTTCCTGGCCTTAGCAAATACAAGGATTATTTCTTCAGGCTTCCCCTCATGAAATGACCACAGAGAATCTGACAATCATGGGAAGACTGGAAAATCGCAAAAAGCAGATACAGAAACGAAATATTTTAGCGATTGTGAGGAAAGGGCACAGAACTTCTGAGAAAATCACAGTCCGACTGCCCAGCACACCGAATAATGTTCATGATAGTGATGCTTAGTGATGAATGGAAGGTCGAGTTAAGTTGAGAGTCTTACGCTTGGGAAGATTGGGTGGTCCCACCTGGACTCTCATGTGTTTTGGAGTTCTGGTTCTTGAACAAGCACACTTCTGTCTTCCTCAGACCTGAGCATCTGTGGGCCACCGTTCCCAGCAGGGAGAAGGCAGACTATGAGCACCTGTGCTTGAGCTTGTGTGTTGGGATGGGATGGGGGAGGGAGATGGAATTCTATGATATGCAGAACAAATGGCCTCACACGTGACTAATTGTGCCCCCCACTTCCTGGGCTCTCAGGGGCTGCTGATAATTGTTCCCCATTTCAGGATTTCAAGGTGGCACATCTGACCTTTCAAGCTTTCATCTTCACACCTCTTCATGGCTCTTATGACAGATAATTACGGCTGAGGATGAACACCAACAGGAAAGCAGACCTCTTATCTTCACGTTAGGCACTTCCACCAACATTTTAAGACAAATTATTAATAACTGTGCTCTAGAAAATGGTACCAGCAGAAACTTCTGAGATATTGAATTGTTTTGTGACTGTGGAAGAAAGAAGGCCATTTCCATGACAAATAGGGGAACTTTTATGAAGTGATTAAATATTAATTTATCCAACAAATATTTATTACATGCCTTCAGTGTCCAAGATACCTTATTAGGGACCACAGGGTACACAAAGCCATACATGATTCAGTTCCTGATCTAATGGAGTTTGTAACCTGGGAGTTTAAAATAAGATTTATTGTTCCAAAGTCCTACCATATAAAGAGGTGTCAAAAATGTAGGTCGGTGACTTCCCTGGTGGTCCAGTGGTTAAACTCTGTCTGCCAATGTGGGGGACACAGGTTTGATCCCTGGTCCTGGAAGCTCCCACATGCCGAGGGGCAACTGAGCTGGCCTGTGTGCCATAACTACTGAGCCCTCGCTCGCAGCCCATGCTCTGCAACGAGAGAAGCCACCACTAGGAGAAACCTGCAGAGCACAACAGAGAATACCCACCACTTGCTGCAACTAGAGAAAGGTCCACGGGCAGCAGTGAAGACCCCCAAATAAACACATAAATAAAATAAAAAAGAATTAACTATTAAAAAAAAGAATTAGCTATGCAAAAATGGAGTTCAATCTTAGTGACTGAGGAGGTGAGAAGTGGGGACGTGTAATGACAAGGCACCCCTGAGCTGCCCCAGGAGGATGAGCAGTGCAGTAGGGCAGGAATGGGCAAGGGCATTCCCCATGGAGGGCATGGTGTGGGCAAAGTTGTAGGGGTAGGCGGCGAGGAAGCAGTGAGTTTCTCTGGACAGTGAAATCCTGATGGGGGAGTAGCTGGAGATGGGCAGAGACCAGATTGTAAAGCACTTTTAAAATACCAGGCTAAGCAGTTAAGCTTTATTCTTTGGGAAGTAGAGTGACCAGTAGAGGTAGTATTAGTGCCCGTGTGACAGGCCAATAAAGGGAAAAACAAGTTGCTGGGGCAAGGGATAGCGACTTTATTTGAAAAGCCAGCAAACCAAGAAGATGATAGACTTGTGTCCCCAAAAACCCATCTTGCCTGAGTTAGAATTCAGGCTTCGTTTATACTAAAAGGGGAGGGAGGAAAGTGAAATATTTCCTGGGTCCCGTCAGCCACCAGAGGAGATGTGTTAATTTCCTCCTCCCTGCAGTCATTCACAGGTGGGTCTGGTCAGGTTGTTTACTGTGAGCTAAGCAAAGGCATTTTAGCTTAATGCTCATTACCTGGGGAGGCAGGTTTCCCAGAGATGGGCCATTATGTATAATTTAAGCTTATAGGCAACATCCCTTTAGTAATTAATTTATAATAGAATATAAAAGTTTCTTCCCTATTACCATTTGGAACTAATGTACTAAATTTATCTTATCTGCAGGTTGACTTTTCACAATTTTGAACTGATCCTATGTAGTTTCATGAGATGTGCCTTGAATCTCCCCAGAAGGTAACCCACACCTGTCGGCAAGTCTCAAACCTATTGCTAGAGTTGGTCAGGACCCTAAGATTGTGCCTAGCGCCCAGTAGGAGCACAGCAAATGCAGATGTTTATAACCGTGGTTCCTATGAAAGACCAAGCTCAAATCAGACCTTCCTTTACTGGTTCACTCATTTGGCCAAGTATGCTGAGCCCTACTATGTGCAGGAGCCAGGCCATGTCTGTGGCTGTCAGCCTCCATGACCTTCCCCTTCTCCGAACTCCTCTTCCTCTCCTTTGTTTTCCTCACCAGCAAGTTCTTCCTTCCAGAGGTGGAGGGAGTAGAGGTTCCCCTGCTGGGTGGGATCTGGACTGACCACCAGCAAGCAGAGGATAGAGGGTCACCTTTGTGGGGAGTAAGCCATGATGTCTAAACGTGTCACCATGAATGAAACAGCATTGCTGGTGCATATGACAGCAACAGCAGGTACTGCATTGGGGAAAGGGGAGAGGGGGGCGTGAGGAGGCCTGGGGAAGCCTGGTCTCTGTCTGTGCCAGGCACAAGTTCTTTACCATTTCACCTCATGCCTGTCATGGCCTTCAAGTGAACGCGGCACTATCACTCTGATTTTCAAGATGGAGAAACTTGTTTTCACAAGGACTATGTAATGTTCCCCGGTTACACAGCTTGTAAGCTGGATTTGAACCCAGAACATTCTGGCTCCAAAGCTCAGGCCCTGGCCCATCCCACACTCTTAACCTCTTTACTGTCCCTTAAAGACAGATAACATCCTGACCACCATGGCCTGAATGGGTACGCGGTTCACCACCTTACTTCCGATGCTTAACACAGGGTCAGGCACACACTAGTGAGTGTGTTAGTCTCTCAGTCATGTCCGAATCTTTGTGACCCCACGGACTGCAGCCCACCAGGCTTCTCTGTCCATGGAGCTCTCCAGGCAAGAATACTGGAGTAGGTAGCCATTCCCTTAAAAACTCACGAAGTATTCGTAAAACGAATATATAAGAATGCATAATTTCCTTAAATAATCATTCTACTACTACCTTCCATCAATGTAATGTTTTATTGTTTGTGCTCACTCAGATTTCAGGGGTAACAAACATGATCCTATCCTACTCTGCCTGTAAAAATAACCCCATGCAAAGGCCAGGACAGGTTTAATAGCCCCATTTTGCAGAGAAGGAAAATAAGGTTTAGGAAGTTTAAGTGACTTGTCTGAAGTCCCAGCATAAGGGCATCATGATGTAGAATTCAAAAGCTTTTTTTTTTCCTTTCTTACTTACTTCTCCACAGCTGTGCTTCTTCCTCTAGTAATGAGGTAGAAGCCAAGGTGCAGAGTCAGTCTTTCCTCATTAGCATTCTTTCCAAAACAGGCGCCAGTGGGCCCATCCTATAAAACGCCATAAAGCAGACTCGTGTATTCCTCCATCCTGCTCTGGAAGCATCTGTGAGTTGTGCTCTGGAGGCAAGGGGAGACAATTAGGTTCTCTAATATGATAATAATATAAAAGAAATTTATGGTGCCCCAGAGGGAGAAAATTACAAATGGATGAAAGGTGACTATTTAATGTAGAGGCTTTATTTTAAAGGGGTATAAAAATAAATAGAAGAAAATAGAGTGCAAGTAGAACCTGCAGAAAATGGAAGGATGGGCCTTGTTTCACGGCGCTCCTGCTGCAGCCCACTCCCTGCGTAATCATGGCCATTTTTAACATTTCCGACTTCATCATTTTTCAAGTAGCTCCACTGTCTCTTGCTTATTTGCCAGTCCTCAAGAGATTTCAAGAACGCCAGGGGTGCATTTGGGCTGTCTTCCTGCCCTTACTTCACCACCTCCCTTAAGGTTCTGTGGTTCTTCCTGAAGTCAGACCCCAGGCTAGGCCTGCGAATGGCAACTTGTGTGCCTCCGAGTCCATGATGCTATGACATCTGCGTGACCAGCTGGGGGCGCTCTGTGGGCAGGAGCCATGTCCCAGGGAAGCCAGGATGTTGCAGACCCTCACTTTACCTGCCCTGGTCTCTGGTGCCGCCCTTTCCCTTCTACTTCCCCTCCCTCGCTCCTGGGCAGGTTGTTCTGAACTCTTCCTCTGCCGGGGGATACTCACGGGCCTGCACCCCGGAGGCACAGCCAGGGTGGGGTTCTGCCCAAAACCCTCTTGTTGCAGGCCTTAGTCTGCCCTGCTAGACCCATCCCAGCCCTGCCCTGGAGGGAAGCTGCCAGGACTCTCTGAACAGCCATGTCAGCTGCAAATTCTGCTCAAGTTTCCCCGAGTCCTGCTCCACTCCAGACTTCACTGTCCTCAGGAGGCCACTAATCTTCCACCTACAACAGTCTCCCTGTCCCTGGTGGCTCAGATGGTAAAGAACCCACCTGCAATGCAGGAGACCCAGGTTCGATCCCTGGGTTGGGAAGATCCCCTGGAGAAGGGAATGGCCACCCAGTCCAGTATTCTTGCTTGGAAAATTCCACAGACAGAAGAGTCTGGTGGGCTACAGTCTGTGAGGTTGCAAAGAGACATGACTGAATGACTAACTCTTTCACAACAGTGTCTGCCTGCTACAGCTGCTCTTTGATCAAACTAAAGCATCTTTTCCCCTTTATCCTCTGTCTGCTGCCCTCCCAGCCTGCTGGTTTCAGGGTCCCCCATCCTGCAGGTGTTTTGAGAGTTTTGCTCTCAGCTTTTTTGACTCCTGTTTTGTCTTCACTCAGACCTCTTGTTGATGCAGACAAGCCAGGCAGCCCCATCTCAGCATGGGCGTGGAGGAGACGGTGGTTCCCTCCAGGGCCGTGAGGGGTGGGGTGAGGACGGAAGGGCCCAGGCAGTGAGGAGACAGGAGGCTGGTCTTGTCTTCATCTTCCTCCAACATCGCCCCTCTCCACTGTTCAGGCTTCCCCTGCTCCTCCTGCCTGGACTTGCCCTCCAGCCCGGCAGGGCCTGGAGATTCCCGCAGGCCCATCTCCTGGGGTGGTCCCCACTCTCCCCTGACCAGGGTGGGGCCCCTGCCCCTCTGCTGTTCCAGCTGAGCCCCCACGTGAAACAGGCTTCTGACTAGGGGTGGAAGTCCTGGCTCAGGACACCTGGAGGATGTGCCGGAGGCAGGTGCAGGGGCTCCTGTGGACTGAGACTCTGCCTCTCCTTGGCCCACACTTTGCTAGCTGGTTCGTGGGGACCAGCTCTCCTAGCATCCTGCAAACAGGCAGGGCGTGGCTGCAGCCTCCAGGTCTGTTTCTCGGGTCGCACAGAGCGGCCTCACCCCCTGCCGCTGTCGGGCAGGGCTGGGGTTTGACCTCCCCATGCCGTTGCCTCACCACAGGGCTTTTGCTTCAGGGCTCGGCCTGCCTACACGTCCCTTAGTTTTTCAAAATACTCCAGAGGGTGCCACACGTGCTCACAGTCAGACATGCGGATAAGCACTGGGAAACCTTCACTTTCTTAAAACAGAACTCTAACGCAAACTCACTTCTGCTGTTTTTCAAAGACCAGATTGTCGTGTACAGAATTTCCATTTCTTCTGAGTTTAGCTTGAGCCTGGCTGCGGGGGACACGGCTGACATGGGGTGTCTGGACTTGCTGGGGTGGGGGAGCTTCTCCCAATAGCCGGCAGCAGGCAAGGCCTGGGCTCCCTGACAGGTCTCTTTTCTCAGAGGCCCTGTCCTGGGCCCCGAGAACACAACGAATTCTTAAAAGGTGAATGATTCCAGGAGATACAGGACAGAAAAGTGAAAGGAGTTTGGGGGAAAAACTTATTTGGGGAATGTGTGCCTTCGAGGCCCCTGCACACACACTCAGAGACAATGGTGAGAATTCAGGTCACTTGAAAGAGCCCTTGTGAATTTTTTAGGTCCTTTTAGGCAGGAAAAGGGATTTTTTTTTCCCTTCAAAACTGTTCAATTTTAGGGCTTCCCAGGTAGCTCAGTGGTCAAGAATCTGCTTGCCAATGCGGGAGACCCAGGTTCGATCCCTGGGTCAGGAAGATCCCCTTGGGGAGGAAATGGCAATCTACTCCAGTATTCTTGTTTGGGAAATCCCATGGACAGAGGAGCCTGGTGGGCTGCAGTCTGTAGGGTTGCAGAGTCGGACATGACTTAGCAACTAAACAACAATTCAGTTTTGTTTCTGTGTAAAATGTGGGCATAATATTGTTATTTCTTTTCCTCCTATTTGGGGAATCTGTGGGATTCTTCTTTCATTGACAGAAAACCATGTCTTATCGAATTTCTACAGTTTTACTTAACGTCTAAACTGTGTTCAAAGCCTGTTGCCTTCCTGAACAAGGCTGATAGTCTGCATTATTGGAGCAGAAGTAGAATGAGCAATGCCTCAGTTTATTCTCGTGGCAATCCATGATTTCTGCAGAGTTTAGCCGTCAGGGGGTCTGGAGGAGAAATTTCAATAGGTCACCTTTGGGGAAATTGAACTTGGGCCCTTTTAAAAAAATTCTGGACAGACCTCATTTCATTTTGTAAGAAAACCTAGAAATGATTCACTGAAAAGAATCCACATAAAAATGATATGTAGGAGTTTTTGAATAAAAATAAGCCATAAATAAGTAATAAATCCTCGATAGGCCCATTGAAAATGGATAGTAATAATGTTGTGTTTACTGCCTCATTCCCAAAGCACAGATATTTATTATAATTCAAGGCAATTCATTGTACTTGTCTGGCATTTATAAAATTCTCATCATAGTATTAGAGTAAGAACCCATTTCCTAGGAAGTATTGTTGTAATAAATTGTAATTAGTGGCTTGTAAACAGCCGTAATTCATTTTTGGAAGGAAAAGGCATGTGGACAGCTAAATATTTGTGAGCCGGTCTGCTCTCTTGAGCATTTCCATCAGCTGGACGCGCACCTGGAGCGCGGGGCTCGTGCGGGACGCAGCCGGACTCCTCAGCTGCAGTCTGCCTTTCACGGAGACCACTGGTTTTTCCACTACTTCCCCGGAGGACGGCCCCCGGTCCCAGCGCTCCATCTCGATGCAGCCTCTGTTTTACAGCGCGCTCGTCCGGATACCCAGCGAGAGGCACTCTTGGCGACCTACCTGGAAGAGGAAGCGGGGCAGGAGCCCACCAGCTGGGCTCCCCACGACACGGTGTGAGACCTCGGGCTACAACACGGGACCCGGGCGCTGCTCCGACCCCTCGTGTCTTGTGTTGCAGCCGGAGGGACGCAGGTCCGCAGCAGAGCCTGCTCCCCGCCCGCGCGGGACTCAGCAGCGGGAAGGAAGGTGGGTGTGCGCTCTACAGGGTGGCCTGGGGGCAGCCCCCGCTCAGACCCCTTCTCGGTCCGCGATCAGTCTCCGTGCAGGGCTTCATTCACCCCTAATCCGCGTTGGGTCCCTCGTGCCGGTTGCCTGGGGCGCGCAGCCCGCTTCGATCTGGGCTTTGACGCTCTCTGCTCCTCACACGCAGCGTCCCCCAACCCAGCTCCGGTGACCACAATGAGGCTTGAAGGGCCTCAAGAAAGTTTCTCCCCCAACTTCTCTCGCATTGGTGGGAAAGCCCACCGTTAAACCCACGTTCCCATCGGTGGACAACAGACATTGCTTTTTTAGTTGTTTCTTAAATGTATTTTTCTGCAAGGTGGTAGATTAAACCATTGCAGGCATTAGCTGGGTTTCATTGATTACGTTCCTCTCCAACATGGAAGGGACTTGAGACGGAAATGGAATCTGATGGTGGATTTCAATAGGGAAAAAGCTCCAACAGAGGACCCTCCAACTGGAGGTGGGAGGCATCAAAGGCAAGCGCCTTCACCATCTCAGCACAGGCTGGAGCTGGGGACACGGGGTCCAGAGAGTGACTCCTGCCTTTACAGCTGGGGTCTGTGGGTCACATTTCTGCAATGCACCTGCCCTCCGCCCCCCAAGTAGTGGCTTTCAGCCAGATCTGAATCAATCCCCCACCCACAACTGGGTGTGTTTCTTCCACACCCACCCAGTCCTCAGTACAAATCATCTGTTTATTCCTTCACTCTTTTGCTGGCCTCATGGTGCTCATAAGGCCATCTATTTTAGAAGGAACTTACTAGGTTTTAAATGTAATAGGTTCCGCATTTTTCCTTCTCTTGACTGATTTGGAGGGCAGTGGAATAATGTGAGAGACTATACTGAAGGGGAAACCAGGTGGCTGAGAAGGTTGAGATGAAATGGTGGTTTTCAGCTGGTCCTGGAATTCTTCCCAGGCAATGCATTTATTTAGGAAAATACCTTGGGATGGAAAGTGGTTTGTCAGACATCACGGAATCAGTAGAAACATCTAGATTGCCTTGTATTAGCAATGAACAATTCTTTGGAGGTGGGAAGAACAGGAAAGGAAGGAGAAGCAAAGAGAATAGGTCACATGGCGGGGGTTTTATTGTGCAATCTGAAGTTGTTTGCATGGATGAAGAAGAACCCAGCCTGTATCTCCCGGTGTTCACTAATGTCTGTTACACCCACAAAGGCCTCGTCTGAATGCTGTTAGTTTCTTGGTTTTGTTGGAACTTGGCTGGGTTTCACGTTCATGGCACATGTGAGGTGGCCTGCTGATTTGTAAACTGAACTAATTTAGGACAGATGTTAGTTTGGAGAGGCATGCTCATCATTCGAGAAATTTAAGAAGTCTTAGTGGGGAGGCATGGTGGTTCATTTTATGCGTCAACTTGGCTGAGCAGCAGTGACCAGGTATTTGGTCAAACGTTATTCTAGAAGTTTCTGTGAAAGAGTCTTTGTTGAATGAGATTAACATTTAAATGCATTGACCTCGAGTAAACCAGTAACCCTTCCTAGGGTGAGTTAGCCTCATCCATTCCTTGAAGCCTTACAGAACAAAGACTGACTTCCTTTGAGATGGAAGGAATTCTCCCAGCAGACTGCGTTTGGAGTTGAATGACAGCTCTTCTCCGAGTCTTCAGTTTGCCAGCCTAGCCTGCAGATTTGGAATTTATTAAGCCTCTACAATCACATGAGCCAATTAAAAAAAAATCTCTCTCTCTGTATATATATATATGTGTGTGTATACACATCCTATTGGTTTTCTTTCTCTGGAGAACCCTAACACAGGAGGATATCAGATTTCCATAGACAGAGAATGAGGGGTCTGAGACAATCTTACCTAGATTATTTGTGACAGGAAGACTCTGATGATGTAGAGGTGAAGACTTATTTTTTTCTTAAACTGATTTCCAGTTTAATTCCATTGTGGTCAGAGAACATATTTGGTCTGATTGCAATGCTTGAAATTTATTGGCTTGTTTAATGGCCCAATAAATAGTCTGTATTAGTGAATATTCCATGTACACTTGAAAAAATATGTTTTCTGCTGTTGTTAGGTGGGGTGTTGTATAAGTGTCAATTAAGAAAGCTTTGTGGATGGTGTTTTTCATATTTTTTGTATGCTTATTAATATTTCTGTCTGCTTATCCTAAAGATTACTGAGAGAAGAGTGTTGAATACCCAAGTAAGATGAAGGATTTGTTAGGTTCTGTTTTTTTTTTTTAGCTATTTGTATGTGAAAACTTGTTGGGTGCATATATTTAGGATTGTCATGTCCTGTAAAACCGATCCTTTCATCATTATGAAATATTCCTCTTTCACTGGTGATTATCCTTGTCTTGAAGTCTATTTTGTTATTAACATAGCTGCACCTGCTTTATTCTGATTAGCATTTGTGCAGCATGTATCCTTCAACCTGTGTCTACTTATATTTAATGTGTAACTCTTATAAAATATATTTGACTCTTTTATTAAAAAATACACATGATCTTCTATTGAGAGTGTCTAGTTCATTTACAGTTACTATAATTACTCATATGGTTGGTTTAACTATTTTGTTCCTATTTTCTATTTGTTCCATCTGTTCTTTGTTTCTTGTTTCATACTTTCTCTTGAATTAATCAAGCTCATTCTGGTGTTCCATTTTGTCTCTTTTATTTGCTTTTTAGCTATACTTCTTGGCAGATAGATAGTTAATTTAGTGCCTGTTCAAGGGGTTATAGTATGAAGCCTTAAGTTATGACAGTTGATCTTGAATTCAGTCATGCCACTACACAAGCAATGTAAGAATCTTACAACTGTATTTAACTTTATTTCTTATTTAGTGCTATTTTTGTTGTATATTTTACTTATATATTTGTTATAAACTCCTCCATACATTGTTACTGCTTTTACTTTAAATAGTCGATTGTTTTCCAAATTCTTTCACTTTTGAAATAGTTACAGACTCACAGGAAGTTGCAGAAGTAGTAGAATCCTGTGTATCCTTGACCTGTATTCCTTCAGTGGTAACACATTACCTATACACAATATCGAAACCAGTAAATTGATATTGGTACCATACTGTTAACTTTGCCTAGTTCAGATTTCACCAGTTTTCAATAATGAGTTTGTATGCATGTGTATGTATGTTTCTATGCAGTTTTACCACACGTGTAGTTTTGTGTTAGTGTATAATCAAGATATGAAGCTGCTGCATCAATACCAAGGAACTCCCTTGTGCTACCCCTTTTATAGTCACACTCCCCCTCTCCATTCTCTATTGTTTGGCAACCATTAATTTGTTCTCCATCTCTGTAATACTGACATTTTCAGAATGTTGTATAAATGGGGTCATACAGTATGTAATCTTTTTAGATTGGCTTTTCCCACTCAGAAGGATGCCTCTGACAGCCATGCAATATGCATCATATATCAGTAGCCTACTCCTTTTTATTGCTGAGTAGTATTTCATTTCACCAGAGTTTGTTTCTCTATTTACCCATTGAAGGACTTTTGGGCTATTTCCATATTTTGGATATTTTGAATAAAACTGTTATGAACATTCATATACAGGTTTTTGTCTGGGCATAAATTTTCATTTCTCTGGGATAAATGTCCAAGTGTGTGAGTACTGGGTTAATATAAGTAGTGGGTCAAACAATAAGAATATATTTAGTTTTATAAGAAATTGCCAAACTGTTTTCCAGATTGGTTGTCCCATTTCACATCCCCAGTAGCCTTGTATGAGAGATCCAGTTTCTTCACTACCTCTCAGCACATATTATTTTTATTTTACTCATCCTAATAGATTTGTCATGATGTTTCATTGTGGTTTTAATTTGCATTGCTCTAATGGCTAATGATGTTAAACAACCTTTAATGTTTGTTTGCCATCCATTAATCTTTTCAGGGAAATTTTTGTTCATGTCTCTTGCTCATTTTTCTCATTGGATTGCTTACTTTATTACTGTTGGGTTTGTGAGTTTTTAGTATGTTCTAGATACAAGTCCTTACATAGTTTGCAAATATTTCCTTCCAGTCTGGGGCTTGCCTTTAATAGCTCAGTTGGTCAAGAATCCGCCTGCAATGCAGGAGACCCTGGTTCCATTCCTGGGTCGGGAAGATCCGCTGGAGGAGGGATAGGCTACCCACCCCAGTATTCTTGGGCTTCCCTTGTGGCTCAGTTGGTAAAGAATCCACCTGCAATGTGGGAGACCTGGGTTTGATCCCTGGATTGGGAAGATCCCCTGGAGAAGGGAAAGGCTACCCACTCCAGTATTCTAACCTAGAGAATTCCAGGGACTATATAGTCCACGGAATCGCAAAGAGTCAGACACGACTGAGCAGCTTTCACTTTCACTTTTCATGGTCTTTCATAGAGCGAAAAAGTTTTTAATTTTGATGAAGTTTAATATATTAATATGTTCTTTTAGGAATTATACTTTTGATGTCATGACTAATTACTAGTGATGCTGAATTTAGCACTAGGTTCCAAAGAATTTCTCCTATGTTTTCTTCCAAAAATCTTACAGTTTTACCTTTAAGCCTATGGCTCATTAGGAATAATTTTTTCTATTAGGTGTGAGGTTTTGATCAAGATTTTTTGTTTTGTTTTGCCATTTGCTCCAGCATCATTTGCTGACTAGACTGTCCTTCCTCCATTGAATTCAGCTTCGACTTCTGTCAGAAAATGTTGGGCATGTTTGTACGAGTCTATTTCTGGGTTTTTTATTCTGTGTCATGAATCCTTGTGTGCATTCCTCCAGCAGTACCACACTGTCTTGGTTACTGTAGCTACATAGTAAGTTTAAAAATTCCTCCCACTGTATTCTTCTTGTCAAAACTGTTCTGGTTCTTCTAGGCCCTTTCCTTTTCCAGATACATTTTAGAATAAGCTTGTCTTGCTTTGTTTTTAAAAGAGAAAACGTAAAATAGACTTTTATGTTTACCCATATCTTTACCATTTTCAGGACTACTTCTTACAGGTCTAGGTCTTTATAGGATCATTTCCTTTTAGCATTTTTTTTTTTACAGTGTAGTTCTGTTGGGATAAATTTTAGTTTTGTCTAAAAATGTCTGTGAGTTTCCCAGGTGGCTCAGTGGTAAAGAATCTGCCTGCTAATGCAGGAGATGCAAGTTCAGTCCCTGAGTTGGGAAGATCCTCTGGAGGAGGAAATCCCAACCCACTCCAGAATTCTTGCCTGGAAAATCCCATGGACAGAG